>CM022300.1:270594475-271968861 GCA_011799875.1 Thinopyrum elongatum | reverse complement strand
TGCCGGGGTGTTGTGAAATTCATTCCCATTTCTTGATGGGACCTAAGCATGCAACCAAGGACACACATTTGATTTTCAACCCATTTTTCTGCACTGGAGGATGTGCATGTAGTTCAAATGAATTATGCAAATAAAATTCCTAGAAAACTAAGTTAATGTATAAAAATGTCCAAATGAACCCAGAAAAAATCCAAATTTTTAACACGACACTCCTGTTGGTCTAGGTTGCCACTAGACAAAAATTCAAAGCAAGAAGAGAGGCAACGAATATCATTTGTCATGAAGATGACTGTTCCGTACAGAACCATGAGGCTATTGTGAGAAGCTCTTTTGTGAGAAGCTTATACCAAAAACCTGCCCCGAAATGGGACAATTTTTTTACCACACATGTTGAGCCATTCCATGATAGCATGCCAGGTTTCATGAATTTCAGATGAGTTTTGGATTACAAGAATTTGAAAACAATGTATCTCAATGTTTGCAACCGAATGACGGTGCCGGGGTGTTGAAATTCATTCCCATTCTTGATGGGGACCTAAGCATGCAACCAAGGACACATATTTGATTTTTTCAACCCATTTTTCTTCACTTGAGCATGTGTCTATAGTTCAAATTTGAATTATGCACACACTATGCCTAGAAAAACTCAGTTAATGTATAAAAATGTCCAAATGAACCTAGAAAAAATTCCAAATTTTAGCACGACACTCCTGTTGGTCTAGGTAGCCACTAGACAAAAATTTGAAAGCAAGAAGAACCAAGAATATCATTTTGTCAACGAAGGTGATGTTCCCTACCAGACCATGAGGCTACTTCTGAGAAGCTCTGCTTGTGAGAAGCTTATACCCAAACTTGCCCCAAATGGGACAATTTTTTTACCACAGCATCGTGATGCCATTCCATGATAGCATGCCAAGTTTCATGAATTTCAGACGAGTTTTGGATTTACTAGAATTTAAAAATAATGTATCTCGATGTTTGCGGTCCGAGCGACGGTGCGAGGGTGTTTGAAATTCATTCCCATTTCATGCATGGGACCTAAGAATGCAACCAAGGACACACATTGATTTTGATCCCATTTTTTGCACTGGAGCATGTGCCCGTAGTTCAAAATGATTAAGCCATAATTGCCTAGAGAAAACTAGTTAATGTTATAAAAATGTCCAATGAACCCAGAAAAATTCCAAATTTTAACACGACACTCCTGTTGGTCTAGGTTGCCATTAGACAAAAAATCGAATGCAAGAAGAGGCAGCAAATATCGTTTCATCCATGAAGATGACACGTTCCCTACCAGAACCATGAGGCTTATTTGTGAGAAGCTTATACCCAAACCTGCCCTAAATGGGAGAATTTTTACCACGGCATGTTGATGCCATTCCATGATAGCAAACCAAGTTTCATGAGTTTCATACAAGTTTTGGATTTACTAGAATTTAAAAACAATGTATGTCAATGTGGGTTCCCGCCGAGCGACGATGCTGGGGTGTTTGAAATTCATTCCCATTTCTTGCATGGACCTAAGCATGCAAACCAAGGACACACATTTTGATTTTTAACCCATTTTTTCCTACACTGGAGCATGTGTAGTAGTTCAAATTTGAAGTATGCACTAAATGCCTAGATAACTCAGTTAGTATAAAAATGTCCAAGAAAAACCCAGAAAAATTCCAAATTTTACACGAACACACCTATTGGTCTTTGTTGCCACTAGACAAAAATTTGGAAGCAAGAGAAGGTAACGAATATTCATTTCACCCACGAATGACATGTTCCCTACCAGAACCATGAGGCTTCTTGTGAGAAGCTATACCCAGACCCGCCCTAAATGGGACAATTTTTTTACCACAACATGTGATGTCATTCAATTGTAGCATGCCAAGTTTATGAATTTCGGTATGAGTTTGGGATTAATAGAATTTGAAAACAATGCATCTCAAGTTTGTCGTCGAGCGACGGGCCGGCGGGTGTTTGAAATTCATTCCCTTTTCTGCATGGGACCTAAGGATGCAACCAAGGACACACATTTGATTTTTCACCCCATTTTTCTGCCATGGAGATGTGCATGTAGTCCAAAATTTGAATTAAGCACATAAATACTTAAAAAACTCAGTTCGTATAAAAATGTCCAAACGAACCAGAAAAATTTCAAATTTTAACACGACACCCCTGTTGGTTAATGTAAACAAAAATTTGATAGCCAAAGCGGTAACGAATATCGTTTCGTCCATGAAGGTGACACATTCCCTACCAGGACCATGAGGATACTGTGAGAAGCTCTGGTTTGTGAGAAGCTTATACCCAATCCTGCCCCAAATGGGACCATTTTTTACCACAACATGTTGATGTCATTCCATATGGCATGCCAAATTTTATGAATTTCAGATGAGTTTTGGATTTACAATAATTTATTTAAAAACAATGTATCTCAATGTGTTGTGACCGAACGATTGTGCCGGGGTTGTTTGAAATTATTCCCATTTCTTGCATGGGACCTAAGAATGCAACCAAGGACACACATTTGATTTTTCAACACATTTTCTGCAGGGAGCATGTGCCTGTATTTCAAATTTGAAATATGCACATGAATGCTAGAAAAATCAGTTAATGTATAAAAATGTCCAAATGAACCCAGAAAAATTCAAATTTTAGCACGTCACTCCTGTTGGTCCAGGTTCCTACTAGACAAAAATTTGAAAGCAAGAAGAGGCAACGAATATATTTCGTCCACGAAGGTGAAATGTTTCCCTACCAGATCCATAAGGCTACTTCTGAGAAGCTCTGGTTTGTGAAAGCTTATACCCAAACCTGCCCAAATGGACAATTTTTTTACTAGAGCATGTTGTTTGCCATTCCATGATAGCATACTAAGTTCATGATTTCAGAAGGTTTGGATTTTCCAGAATTAAAAACAATGTATCTCAATGTTTGCGGCAAGCGACGGCGTTGCCAGGGTATTTGAAATACATTCCCATTTTTGCATGGGACGTAAGCATGCAACCAAGGAACACATTTGATTTTCAACCCAATTTTTCTGCACTGGAGCATGTGCCTCTAGTTCAAATATGAATTATGCACATAAATGCCTAGAAAACTCAGTTAATGTATCAAAATGTCCAAATGAACCCAGAAAAAAATTCCAGATTTAAGACAACACTCCTGTTGGTCTAGGTTGCTACTAAGAGAAAAATTTGAAAGTAAGAAGAGGGCAACGAATATCATTTGTCCACGAAGATGGCACGTTCCCTACTAGAACCATGAGGCTATTTGTGAGAAGCTCTGTGTTGTGAGAAGCTTATACCAAAACCTGCACCAAATGGGACAATTTTTTACCACCGCATGTTGATGCCATTCCAACATAGCATGCCAAGTTTCATGAATTTCAGAGAGTTTTGGATATACTAGAATTTGAAAACAATGTATCTTAATGTTTGCGAACCGAACGACGGTGCCGGGGTGTTTGAAATTCATTCCCATTTCTTGATGGGACCAAGCATGCAACCAAGGACACACATTTGATTTTTCAACCCATTTTTCTGCAACTGGAGGATGTGCATGTAGTTCAAATTTGAATTATGCAAATAAATCCTAGAAAACTAAGTTAATGTATAAAAATGTCCAAATGAACCCAGAGAAAAAATCCAAATTTTAAAACGACACTCCTGTTGGTCTAGGTTGCCACTAGACAAAAATTCAAAGCAAGAAGAGGCAACGAATATCATTTCGTCATGAAGATGACTTGTTCCGTACCAGAACCATGAGGCTATTTGTGAGAAGCTCTGTTTTGTGAGAAGCTATACCAAAACCTGCCCCAAAATGGGACAATTTTTTTACCACAACATGTTGACGCCATTCCATGATAGCATGCCAGTTTCATGAATTTCAGATGAGTTTGGATTTACAAGAATTGAAAACAAATGTATCTCAATGTTGCAACCGAATGACGGTTGCCGGGGGTGTTTGAAATTCATTCCATTTCTTGATGGGACCTAAGCATGCAACCAAGGACACATATTTGATTTTTCAACCCATTTTTTCTTCACTTGAGCATCTGTCTATAGTTCAAATTTGAATTATGCACACACATGCCTAGAAAACTCAGTAAGTTATAAAAATGTCAAATGAACCTAGAAAAATTCCAAATTTTAGCACGACACTCCTGTTGGTCTAGGTAGCCACTAGACAAAAATTTGAAAGCAAGAAGAACCAAAAGAATATCATTTTGTCACGAAGGTGAGATGTTCCCTACCAGAATCATGAGGCTACTTCTGAGAAGCTCTGCTTTGTGAGAAGCTTATACCCAAACTTGCCCCAAATGGGACAATTTTTTTACCACAGCTGTTGATGGCATTCCATGATAGCATGCCAAGTTTCATGAATTTTTAGACGAGTTTTTGGATTTACTAGAATTTAAAAATAATGTATCGCCGAGTTTGCGGCCGAGCGACGGTGCGAGGTGGTGTTTGAAATCATTCCCATTTCATGCATGGGACCTAAGAATGCAACAAGGACACACATTTGATTTTGATCCCATTTTCTGCACTGGAGCATGTGCCGTAGTTCAAATTTGAATTAAGCACATAATTGCCTAGAAAACTCAGTTAATGTATAAAAAATGTCCAAATGACCCAGAAAAATTCCAAATTTTAACACGACACTCCTGTTGGTCTAGGTTGCCATTAGACAAAAAATTCGATGCAAGAAGAGGTAGCAAAAAATCGTTTCATCATGAAGATGACACGTTCCCTACCAGAAACCATGAGGCTATTTGTGAGAGCAGTATACCCAAACCTGCCCTAAATGGGAGAATTTTTACCACGGCATGTTGATGCCATTCCATGATAGCATGCCAAGTTTCATGAGTTTCAATACAAGTTTTGGATTTACTAGAATTTAAAAAACAATGTATGTCAATGTTTGCGAGCCGAGCGACGATGCTGGGGTGTTTTGAAATTCATTCCCATTTCTTGCATGGGACCTAAGAGGGCAACCAAGACACACATTTGATTTTAACCCATTTTTCTGCACTGGAGCATGTGTATGTAGTTCAAATTTGAAGTATGCACATAAATGCCTAGATAACTCAGTTATGTATAAAAATGTCCAAACGAACCCAGAAAAAATTCCAAATTTTAACACGACACACCTATTGGTCTTTGTTGCCACTAGAAGACAAAAATTTGGAAGCAAGAAGAGGGAACAATATCATTTCACCCACGAAGGTGACATGTTCCCTACCAGAACCATGAGGCTTCTTGTGAGAAGCTATACCCAGACTGCCCTAAATGGACAATTTTTTTACCACACAAATGTGATGTCATTCAATTGTAGCAATGCCCAAGTTTTATGAATTTCAGATGAGTTTGGGATTTAATAGAATTTTGAAAACAATGTATCTCAATGTGTGTTGTGCGTCGAGCGACGGCGCCGGGGTGTTTGAAATTCATTCCCATTTCTTGCATGGGACCTAAGGATGCAACCAAGGACACAATTTGATTTTTCACCCCATTTTTCTGCACTGGAGCTGTGCATGTAGTCCAAATTTGAATTATGCACATAAATGCCTAAAAAACTCAGTTAATGTATAAAAAATGTCCAAACGAACCCAGAGAAAAATTTCAAATTTTAACACGCACCCCTGTTGGTTAATGTAAACAAAAATTTGATAGTAAAAAGAAGGTAACGAATATCGTTTCGTCCATGAAGGTGACACATTCCCTACCAGGACCATGAGGATACTTGTGAGAAGCTCTGGTTTGTGAGAAGCTTATACCCAATCCTGCCCCCAAAGGGGACAATTTTTTTACCACAAACGTGTTGATGTCATTCCATATGGCATGCCAAATTTTATGAATTTTAGATGAGTTTGGATTTTACATAATTAAAAACAAATGTATCTCAATGTTTGTGACCGAACGATTGTGCCGGGGTGGGGTGTTTGAAATTCATTCCCATTCTTGCATGGGACCTAAGAATGCAACCAAGGACACACATTTGATTTTCAACACATTTTTCTGCACGGGGAGCGGTGTGCCTGTAGTTCAAATTTGAAATATGCACGAATGTTAGAAAAATCAGTTAATGCATAAAAATGTCCAATGAACCCAGAAAAATTCCAATTTTAGCACGTCACTCCTGTTGGTCCAGGTTCCTACTAGACAAAAATTGAAGCAAAGAAGAGGGCAACGAATATCATTTCGTCCACGAAGTGTGAAATGTTCCTACCAGATCCGTTAAGGCTACTTCTGAGAAGCTCTGGTTTGTGAGAAGCTTTACCCAAACCTGCCACAAATGGGACAATTTTTTTACTAGAGCATGTTGTTGCCATTCCATGATAGCATACTAAGTTTCATGAATTTCAGACGAGTTTTGGATTTACCAGAATTTAAAAACAAGTATCTCAATGTTTGCGGCCAAGCGACGGTGCCAGGGTATTTGAATACATTCCCATTACTTGCATGGGACCTAAGCATGCAACCAAGGACACACATTTGATTTTCAACCCATTTTTCGCACTGGAGCATGTTGCCTCTGTTCAAATGAATTATGCACATAAATGCCTAGAAAACTCAGTTAATGATCAAAAGTCCAAATGAACCAGAAAAATTCCAGATTTTAAGACAAACACTCCTGTTGGTCTAGGTTGCTACTAGAGAAAAAATTTGAAAGTAAGAAGAAGGCAACGAATATCGTTTCGTCCACGAAGATGGCAGTTCCCTAACAGAACCATGAGGTATTTGTGAGAAGCTTATACCAAAACCTGCACCAAATGGGACAATTTTTTTACCACAGCATGTGATGCCATTCCATGATAGCATGCCAAGTTCATGAATTTCAGACGAGTTTTGGGATTTGTACTAGATATTGAAAACAATGTGAGCAAGAAACCCACTTCCCCCGCCCTCCTCACCACCCCACCCCTATCACAGTCGCTATCCCTTCCTGCTCCTCCCCGTCTCCCAACCCCGATTTTGGCCGAACGACGGTGCCGGGGTGTTTTGAAATTCATTCCCATTTTTGGATGGGACCATCAGCATGCAACCAAGGACACACATTTATTTTTCAACCATTTTTGCACTGGGGAGGATGTGCATGTAGTTCAATTTGAATTATGCAAATCAAATCCTAGAAAACTAAGTTAATGTTAAAAATGCCAAATGGAACCCAGAAAAAATCCAAAATTTTAACACGACACTCCTGTGGTCCTAGGTTCCCAACTAGACAAAAATTCAAAAGCGAAAAGAGGCCAACGAAGATCATTTTGTCCATGAAGTGACTTGTCAGTACCAGAACATGGGCTATTTGTAGAAGAAGCTCTGTTTTGTGAGAGAAGCTTTATACCAAAACCTGCCCCGAAATGGGACAATTTTTACCCACACATGTTTGACGCCATTCCATGATTTAGCATGCCAGTTTCATGAATTTCAGATGAGTTGTGGATTTACAAGAATTTGGAAAACAATGTATCTCAATGTTTGCAACCGAATGACGGTGCCGGGGTGTTTGAAATTCATTCCCATTTCTTGATGGGACCTAAGCATGCAACCAAGGACACATATTTGATTTTTCAACCCATTTTTCTTCACTTGAGCATCTGTCTATAGTTCAAATTTGAATTATGCACACACATGCCTAGAAAACTCAGTTAATGTATAAAAATGTCCAAATGAACCTAGAAAAATTCCAAATTTTAGCACGACACTCCTGTTGGTCTAGGTAGCCACTAGACAAAAATTTGAAAGCAAGAAGAACCAAAGAATATCATTTTGTCAACGAAGGTGAGATGTTCCCTACCATAATCATGAGGCTACTTCTGAGAAGCTCTGCTTTGTGAGAAGCTTATACCCAAACTTGCCCCAAATGGGACAATTTTTTTACCACAGCATGTTGATGCCATTCCATGATAGCATGCCAAGTTTCATGAATTTTAGACGAGTTTTGGATTTACTAGAATTTAAAAATAATGTATCTCGATGTTTGCGGCCGAGCGACGGTGCGAGGGTGTTTGAAATTCATTCCCATTTCATGCATGGGACCTAAGAATGCAACCAAGGACACACATTTGATTTTGATCCCATTTTTCTGCACTGGAGCATGTGCCCGTAGTTCAAATTTGAATTAAGCACATAATTGCCTAGAAAACTCAGTTAATGTATAAAAATGTCCAAATGAACCCAGAAAAATTCCAAATTTTAACACGACACTCCTGTTGGTCTAGGTTGCCATTAGACAAAAATTCGAATGCAAGAAGAGGTAGCAAATATCGTTTCATCCATGAAGATGACACGTTCCCTACCAGAACCATGAGGCTATTTGTGAGAAGCTTATACCCAAACCTGCCCTAAATGGGAGAATTTTTTTACCACGGCATGTTGATGCCATTCCATGATAGCATGCCAAGTTTCATGAGTTTCATACAAGTTTTGGATTTACTAGAATTTAAAAACAATGTATGTCAATGTTTGCGACCGAGCGACGATGCTGGGGTGTTTGAAATTCATTCCCATTTCTTGCATGGGACCTAAGCGTGCAACCAAGGACACACATTTGATTTTTAACCCATTTTTCTGCACTGGAGCATGTGTATGTAGTTCAAATTTGAAGTATGCACATAAATGCCTAGATAACTCAGTTAATGTATAAAAATGTCCAAACGAACCCAGAAAAATTCCAAATTTTAACACGACACACCTATTGGTCTTTGTTGCCTCTAGACAAAAATTTGGAAGCAAGAAGAGGTAACAAATATCATTTCACCCACGAAGGTGACATGTTCCCTACCAGAACCATGAGGCTTCTTGTGAGAAGCTTATACCCAGACCTGCCCTAAATTGGACAATTTTTTTACCACAACATGTTGATGTCATTCAATTGTAGCATGCCAAGTTTTATGAATTTCAGATGAGTTTGGGATTTAATAGAATTTGAAAACAATGTATCTCAATGTTTGTGGTCGAGCGACGGCGCCGGGGTGTTTGAAATTCATTCCCATTTCTTGCATGGGACCTAAGGATGCAACCAAGGACACACATTTGATTTTTCACCCCATTTTTCTGCACTGGAGCATGTGCATGTAGTCCAAATTTGAATTATGCACATAAATGCCTAAAAAACTCAGTTAATGTATAAAAATGTCCAAACGAACCCAGAAAAATTTCAAATTTTAACACGACACCCCTGTTGGTTAATGTAAACAAAAATTTGATAGTAAAAAGAGGTAACGAATATCGTTTCGTCCATGAAGGTGACACATTCCCTACCAGGACCATGAGGATACTTGTGAGAAGCTCTGGTTTGTGAGAAGCTTATACCCAATCCTGCCCCAAATGGGACAATTTTTTTACCACAACGTGTTGATGTCATTCCATTATGGCATGCCAAATTTTATGAATTTTAGATGAGTTTTGGATTTACAATAATTTAAAAACAATGTATCTCAATGTTTGTGACCGAACGATTGTGCCGGGGTGTTTGAAATTCATTCCCATTTCTTGCATGGGACCTAAGCATGCAACCAAGGACACACATTTGATTTTCAACCCATTTTTCTGCACTGGAGCATGTGCCTCTAGTTCAAATTTGAATTATGCACATAAATGCCTAGAAAACTCAGTTAATGTATCAAAATGTCCAAATGAACCCAGAAAAATTCCAGATTTTAAGACAACACTCCTGTTGGTCTAGGTTTCTACTAGAGAAAAATTTGAAAGTAAGAAGAGGCAACGAATATCGTTTCGTCCACGAAGATGGCACGTTCCCTACCAGAACCATGAGGCTATTTGTGAGAAGCTTATACCAAAACCTGCACCAAATGGGACAATTTTTTTACCACAGCATGTTGATGCCATTCCATGATAGCATGCCAAGTTTCATGAATTTCAGACGAGTTTTGGATTTACTAGAATTTGAAAACAATGTATCTTAATGTTTGCGACCGAACGACGGTGCCGGGGTGTTTGAAATTCATTCCCATTTCTTGATGGGACCTCAGCATGCAACCAAGGACACACATTTGATTTTTCAACCCATTTTTCTGCACTGGAGGATGTGCATGTAGTTCAAATTTGAATTATGCAAATAAATTCCTAGAAAACTAAGTTAATGTATAAAAATGTCCAAATGAACTCAGAAAAAATCCAAATTTTAACACGACACTCCTGTTGGTCTAGGTTGCCACTAGACAAAAATTCAAAAGCAAGAAGAGGCAACGAATATCATTTCGTCCATGAAGATGACTTGTTCCGTACCAGAACCATGAGGCTATTTGTGAGAAGCTCTGTTTTGTGAGAAGCTTATACCAAAACCTGCCCCGAAATGGGACAATTTTTTTACCACAACATGTTGACGCCATTCCATGATAGCATGCCAGGTTTCATGAATTTCAGATGAGTTTTGGATTTACAAGAATTTGAAAACAATGTATCTCAATGTTTGCAACCGAATGACGGTGCCGGGGTGTTTGAAATTCATTCCCATTTCTTGATGGGACCTAAGCATGCAACCAAGGACACATATTTGATTTTTCAACCCATTTTTCTTCACTTGAGCATCTGTCTATAGTTCAAATTTGAATTATGCACACACATGCCTAGAAAACTCAGTTAATGTATAAAAATGTCCAAATGAACCTAGAAAAATTCCAAATTTTAGCACGACACTCCTGTTGGTCTAGGTAGCCACTAGACAAAAATTTGAAAGCAAGAAGAACCAAAGAATATCATTTTGTCAACGAAGGTGAGATGTTCCCTACCAGAATCATGAGGCTACTTCTGAGAAGCTCTGCTTTGTGAGAAGCTTATACCCAAACTTGCCCCAAATGGGACAATTTTTTTACCACAGCATGTTGATGCCATTCCATGATAGCATGCCAAGTTTCATGAATTTCAGACGAGTTTTGGATTTACTAGAATTTAAAAATAATGTATCTCGATGTTTGCGGCCGAGCGACGGTGCGAGGGTGTTTGAAATTCATTCCCATTTCATGCATGGGACCTAAGAATGCAACCAAGGACACACATTTGATTTTGATCCCATTTTTCTGCACTGGAGCATGTGCCCGTAGTTCAAATTTGAATTAAGCACATAATTGCCTAGAAAACTCAGTTAATGTAAAAAAATGTCCAAATGAACCCAGAAAAATTCCAAATTTTAACACGACACTCCTGTTGGTCTAGGTTGCCATTAGACAAAAAATCGAATGCAAGAAGAGGCAGCAAATATCGTTTCATCCATGAAGATGACACGTTCCCTACCAGAACCATGAGGCTATTTGTGAGAAGCTTATACCCAAACCTGCCCTAAATGGGAGAATTTTTTTACCACGGCATGTTGATGCCATTCCATGATAGCAAACCAAGTTTCATGAGTTTCATACAAGTTTTGGATTTACTAGAATTTAAAAACAATGTATGTCAATGTTTGCGGCCGAGCGACGATGCTGGGGTGTTTGAAATTCATTCCCATTTCTTGCATGGGTCCTAAGCATGCAACCAAGGACACACATTTGATTTTTTAACCCATTTTTCTGCACTGGAGCATGTGTATGTAGTTCAAATTTGAAGTATGCACATAAATGCCTAGATAACTCAGTTAATGTATAAAAATGTCCAAACGAACCCAGAAAAATTCCAAATTTTAACACGACACACCTATTGGTCTTTGTTGCCACTAGACAAAAATTTGGAAGCAAGAAGAGGTAACGAATATCATTTCACCCACGAAGGTGACATGTTCCCTACCAGAACCATGAGGCTTCTTGTGAGAAGCTTATACCCAGACCCGCCCTAAATGGGACAATTTTTTTACCACAACATGTTGATGTCATTCAATTGTAGCATGCCAAGTTTTATGAATTTCGGATGAGTTTGGGATTTAATAGAATTTGAAAACAATGCATCTCAATGTTTGTCGTCGAGCGACGGTGCCGGGGTGTTTGAAATTCATTCCCTTTTCTTGCATGGGACCTAAGGATGCAACCAAGGACACACATTTGATTTTTCACCCCATTTTTCTGCACTGGAGCATGTGCATGTAGTCCAAATTTGAATTAAGCACATAAATACTTAAAAAACTCAGTTACTGTATAAAAATGTCCAAACGAACCCAGAAAAATTTCAAATTTTAACACGACACCCCTGTTGGTTAATGTAAACAAAAATTTGATAGCAAAAAGCGGTAACGAATATCGTTTCGTCCATGAAGGTGACACATTCCCTACCAGGACCATGAGGATACTTGTGAGAAGCTCTGGTTTGTGAGAAGCTTATACCCAATCCTGCCCCAAATGGGACAATTTTTTTACCACAACATGTTGATGTCATTCCATTATGGCATGCCAAATTTTATGAATTTCAGATGAGTTTTGGATTTACAATAATTTAAAAACAATGTATCTCAATGTTTGTGACCGAACGATTGTGCCGGGGTGTTTGAAATTCATTCCCATTTCTTGCATGGGACCTAAGAATGCAACCAAGGACACACATTTGATTTTTCAACACATTTTTCTGCAAGGGAGCATGTGCCTGTATTTCAAATTTGAAATATGCACATGAATGCCTAGAAAAATCAGTTAATGTATAAAAATGTCCAAATGAACCCAGAAAAATTCCAAATTTTAGCACGTCACTCCTGTTGGTCCAGGTTCCTACTAGACAAAAATTTGAAAGCAAGAAGAGGCAACGAATATCATTTCGTCCACGAAGGTGAAATGTTCCCTACCAGATCCATAAGGCTACTTCTGAGAAGCTCTGGTTTGTGAGAAGCTTATACCCAAACCTGCCCCAAATGGGACAATTTTTTTACTAGAGCATGTTGTTGCCATTCCATGATAGCATACTAAGTTTCATGAATTTCAGACGAGTTTTGGATTTTCCAGAATTTAAAAACAATGTATCTCAATGTTTGCGGCCAAGCGACGGTGCCAGGGTATTTGAAATACATTCCCATTTCTTGCATGGGACGTAAGCATGCAACCAAGGACACACATTTGATTTTCAACCAATTTTTCTGCACTGGAGCATGTGCCTCTAGTTCAAATATGAATTATGCACATAAATGCCTAGAAAACTCAGTTAATGTATCAAAATGTCCAAATGAACCCAGAAAAATTCCAGATTTTAAGACAACACTCCTGTTGGTCTAGGTTGCTACTAGAGAAAAATTTGAAAGTAAGAAGAGGCAACGAATATCATTTCGTCCACGAAGATGGCACGTTCCCTACTAGAACCATGAGGCTATTTGTGAGAAGCTCTGTTTTGTGAGAAGCTTATACCAAAACCTGCACCAAATGGGACAATTTTTTTACCACCGCATGTTGATGCCATTCCAACATAGCATGCCAAGTTTCATGAATTTCAGACGAGTTTTGGATATACTAGAATTTGAAAACAATGTATCTTAATGTTTGCGACCGAACGACGGTGCCGGGGTGTTTGAAATTCATTCCCATTTCTTGATGGGACCTAAGCATGCAACCAAGGACACACATTTGATTTTTCAACCCATTTTTCTGCACTGGAGGATGTGCATGTAGTTCAAATTTGAATTATGCAAATAAATTCCTAGAAAACTAAGTTAATGTATAAAAATGTCCAAATGAACCCAGAAAAAATCCAAATTTTAACACGACACTCCTGTTGGTCTAGGTTGCCACTAGACAAAAATTCAAAAGCAAGAAGAGGCAACGAATATCATTTCGTCCATGAAGATGACTTGTTCCGTACCAGAACCATGAGGCTATTTGTGAGAAGCTCTGTTTTGTGAGAAGCTTATACCAAAACCTGCCCCAAAATGGGACAATTTTTTTACCACAACATGTTGACGCCATTCCATGATAGCATGCCAGGTTTCATGAATTTCAGATGAGTTTTGGATTTACAAGAATTTGAAAACAATGTATCTCAATGTTTGCAACCGAATGACGGTGCCGGGGTGTTTGAAATTCATTCCCATTTCTTGATGGGACCTAAGCATGCAACCAAGGACACATATTTGATTTTTCAACCCATTTTTCTTCACTTGAGCATCTGTCTATAGTTCAAATTTGAATTATGCACACACATGCCTAGAAAACTCAGTTAATGTATAAAAATGTCCAAATGAACCTAGAAAAATTCCAAATTTTAGCACGACACTCCTGTTGGTCTAGGTAGCCACTAGACAAAAATTTGAAAGCAAGAAGAACCAAAGAATATCATTTTGTCAACGAAGGTGAGATGTTCCCTACCAGAATCATGAGGCTACTTCTGAGAAGCTCTGCTTTGTGAGAAGCTTATACCCAAACTTGCCCCAAATGGGACAATTTTTTTACCACAGCATGTTGATGCCATTCCATGATAGCATGCCAAGTTTCATGAATTTTAGACGAGTTTTGGATTTACTAGAATTTAAAAATAATGTATCTCGATGTTTGCGGCCGAGCGACGGTGCGAGGGTGTTTGAAATTCATTCCCATTTCATGCATGGGACCTAAGAATGCAACCAAGGACACACATTTGATTTTGATCCCATTTTTCTGCACTGGAGCATGTGCCCGTAGTTCAAATTTGAATTAAGCACATAATTGCCTAGAAAACTCAGTTAATGTATAAAAATGTCCAAATGACCCCAGAAAAATTCCAAATTTTAACACGACACTCCTGTTGGTCTAGGTTGCCATTAGACAAAAATTCGAATGCAAGAAGAGGTAGCAAATATCGTTTCATCCATGAAGATGACACGTTCCCTACCAGAACCATGAGGCTATTTGTGAGAAGCTTATACCCAAACCTGCCCTAAATGGGAGAATTTTTTTACCACGGCATGTTGATGCCATTCCATGATAGCATGCCAAGTTTCATGAGTTTCATACAAGTTTTGGATTTACTAGAATTTAAAAACAATGTATGTCAATGTTTGCGACCGAGCGACGATGCTGGGGTGTTTGAAATTCATTCCCATTTCTTGCATGGGACCTAAGCGTGCAACCAAGGACACACATTTGATTTTTAACCCATTTTTCTGCACTGGAGCATGTGTATGTAGTTCAAATTTGAAGTATGCACATAAATGCCTAGATAACTCAGTTAATGTATAAAAATGTCCAAACGAACCCAGAAAAATTCCAAATTTTAACACGACACACCTATTGGTCTTTGTTGCCACTAGACAAAAATTTGGAAGCAAGAAGAGGTAACAAATATCATTTCACCCACGAAGGTGACATGTTCCCTACCAGAACCATGAGGCTTCTTGTGAGAAGCTTATACCCAGACCTGCCCTAAATTGGACAATTTTTTTACCACAACATGTTGATGTCATTCAATTGTAGCATGCCAAGTTTTATGAATTTCAGATGAGTTTGGGATTTAATAGAATTTGAAAACAATGTATCTCAATGTTTGTGGTCGAGCGACGGCGCCGGGGTGTTTGAAATTCATTCCCATTTCTTGCATGGGACCTAAGGATGCAACCAAGGACACACATTTGATTTTTCACCCCATTTTTCTGCACTGGAGCATGTGCATGTAGTCCAAATTTGAATTATGCACATAAATGCCTAAAAAACTCAGTTAATGTATAAAAATGTCCAAACGAACCCAGAAAAATTTCAAATTTTAACACGACACCCCTGTTGGTTAATGTAAACAAAAATTTGATAGTAAAAAGAGGTAACGAATATCGTTTCGTCCATGAAGGTGACACATTCCCTACCAGGACCATGAGGATACTTGTGAGAAGCTCTGGTTTGTGAGAAGCTTATACCCAATCCTGCCCCAAATGGGACAATTTTTTTACCACAACGTGTTGATGTCATTCCATTATGGCATGCCAAATTTTATGAATTTTAGATGAGTTTTGGATTTACAATAATTTAAAAACAATGTATCTCAATGTTTGTGACCGAACGATTGTGCCGGGGTGTTTGAAATTCATTCCCATTTCTTGCATGGGACCTAAGAATGCAACCAAGGACACACATTTGATTTTTCAACACATTTTTCTGCACGGGAGCGTGTGCCTGTAGTTCAAATTTGAAATATGCACATGAATGTCTAGAAAAATCAGTTAATGCATAAAAATGTCCAAATGAACCCAGAAAAATTCCAAATTTTAGCACGTCACTCCTGTTGGTCCAGGTTCCTACTAGACAAAAATTTGAAAGCAAGAAGAGGCAACGAATATCATTTCGTCCACGAAGGTGAAATGTTCCCTACCAGATCCGTAAGGCTACTTCTGAGAAGCTCTGGTTTGTGAGAAGCTTATACCCAAACCTGCCACAAATGGGACAATTTTTTTACTAGAGCATGTTGTTGCCATTCCATGATAGCATACTAAGTTTCATGAATTTCAGACGAGTTTTGGATTTACCAGAATTTAAAAACAATGTATCTCAATGTTTGCGGCCAAGCGACGGTGCCAGGGTATTTGAAATACATTCCCATTACTTGCATGGGACCTAAGCATGCAACCAAGGACACACATTTGATTTTCAACCCATTTTTCTGCACTGGAGCATGTGCCTCTAGTTCAAATTTGAATTATGCACATAAATGCCTAGAAAACTCTGTTAATGTATCAAAATGTCCAAATGAACCTAGAAAAATTCCAGATTTTAAGACAACACTCCTGTTGGTCTAGGTTGCTACTAGAGAAAAATTTGAAAGTAAGAAGAGGCAACGAATATCGTTTCGTCCACGAAGATGGCACGTTCCCTACCAGAACCATGAGGCTATTTGTGAGAAGCTTATACCAAAACCTGCACCAAATGGGACAATTTTTTTACCACAGCATGTTGATGCCATTCCATGATAGCATGCCAAGTTTCATGAATTTCAGACGAGTTTTGGATTTACTAGAATTTGAAAACAATGTATCTTAATGTTTGCGACCGAACGACGGTGCCGGGGTGTTTGAAATTCATTCCCATTTCTTGATGGGACCTCAGCATGCAACCAATGGCACACTTAATGAATTTATTCAATACGCCCTTTTTTCTGCACTGGATGTGCATGTAGTTCAAATTTGAATTATGCAAATAATTCCTAGAAAACTATTAATGTATAAAAATGTCCAATGAACCCAAAAAAATCCAAATTTTAACACGACACTCCTGTTGGTCTAGTTTGCCACTAGACAAAAATTCAAAAGCAAAAGCGCGAATATCATTTCGTCCGGAGTAATGACTTGTTCCGTACCAGAACCATGAGGCTATTTGTGAGAAGCTCTGTTTTGTGAGAAGCTTATACCAAAACCTGCCCCGAAATGGGACAATTTTTTTACCACAACATGTTGACGCCATTCCATGATAGCATGCCAGGTTTCATGAATTTCAGATGAGTTTTGGATTTACAAGAATTTGAAAACAATGTATCTCAATGTTTGCAACCGAATGACGGTGCCGGGGTGTTTGAAATTCATTCCCATTTCTTGATGGGACCTAAGCATGCAACCAAGGACACATATTTGATTTTTCAACCCATTTTTCTTCACTTGAGCATCTGTCTATAGTTCAAATTTGAATTATGCACACACATGCCTAGAAAACTCAGTTAATGTATAAAAATGTCCAAATGAACCTAGAAAAATTCCAAATTTTAGCACGACACTCCTGTTGGTCTAGGTAGCCACTAGACAAAAATTTGAAAGCAAGAAGAACCAACGAATATCATTTTGTCAATGAAGGTGAGATGTTCCCTACCAGAATCATGAGGCTACTTCTGAGAAGCTCTGCTTTGTGAGAAGCTTATACCCAAACTTGCCCCAAATGGGACAATTTTTTTACCACAGCATGTTGATGCCATTCCATGATAGCATGCCAAGTTTCATGAATTTTAGACGAGTTTTGGATTTACTAGAATTTAAAAATAATGTATCTCGATGTTTGCGGCCGAGCGACGGTGCGAGGGTGTTTGAAATTCATTCCCATTTCATGCATGGGACCTAAGAATGCAACCAAGGACACACATTTGATTTTGAACCCATTTTTCTGCACTGGAGCATGTGCCCGTAGTTCAAATTTGAATTAAGCACATAATTGCCTAGAAAACTCAGTTAATGTATAAAAATGTCCAAATGAACCCAGAAAAATTCGAAATTTTAACACGACACTCCTGTTGGTCTAGGTTGCCATTAGACAAAAATTCGAATGCAAGAAGAGGTAGCAAATATTGTTTCATCCATGAAGATGACACGTTCCCTACCAGAACCATGAGGCTATTTGTGAGAAGCTTATACCCAAACCTGCCCTAAATGGGAGAATTTTTTTACCACGGCATGTTGATGCCATTCCATGATAGCATGCCAAGTTTCATGAGTTTCAAACAAGTTTTGGATTTACTAGAATTTAAAAACAATGTATGTCAATGTTTGCGGCCGAGCGACGATGCTGGGGTGTTTGAAATTCATTCCCATTTCTTGCATGGGACCTAAGCGTGCAACCAAGGACACACATTTGATTTTTAACCCATTTTTCTGCACTGGAGCATGTGTATGTAGTTCAAATTTGAAGTATGCACATAAATGCCTAGATAACTTAGTTAATGTATAAAAATGTCCAAACGAACCCAGAAAAATTCCAAATTTTAACATGACACACCTATTGGTCTTTGTTGCCACTAGACAAAAATTTGGAAGCAAGAAGAGGTAACGAATATCATTTCACCCACGAAGGTGACATGTTCCCTACCAGAACCATGAGGCTTCTTGTGAGAAGCTTATCCCCAGACCTGCCCTAAATTGGACAATTTTTTTACCACAACATGTTGATGTCATTCAATTGTAGCATGCCAAGTTTTATGAATTTCAGATGAGTTTGGGATTTAATAGAATTTGAAAACAATGTATCTCAATGTTTGTGGTCGAGCGACGGTGCCGGGGTGTTTGAAATTCATTCCCATTTCTTGCATGGGACCTAAGGATGCAACCAAGGACACACATTTGATTTTTCACCCCATTTTTCTGCACTGGAGCATGTGCATGTAGTGCAAATTTGAATTATGCACATAAATGCCTAAAAAACTCAGTTAATGTATAAAAATGTCCAAACGAACCCAGAAAAATTTCAAATTTTAACACGACACCCCTGTTGGTTAATGTAAACAAAAATTTGATAGCAAAAAGAGGTAACGAATATCGTTTCGTCCATGAAGGTGACACATTCCCTACCAGGACCATGAGGATACTTGTGAGAAGCTCTGGTTTGTGAGAAGCTTATACCCAATCCTGCCCCAAATGGGACAATTTTTTTACCACAACATGTTGATGTCATTCCATTATGGCATGCCAAATTTTATGAATTTCAGATGAGTTTTGGATTTACAATAATTTAAAAACAATGTATCTCAATGTTTGTGACCGAACGATTGTGCCGGGGTGTTTGAAATTCATTCCCATTTCTTGCATGGGACCTAAGAATGCAACCAAGGACACACATTTGATTTTTCAACACATTTTTCTGCACGGGAGCGTGTGCCTGTAGTTCAAATTTGAAATATGCACATGAATGCCTAGAAAAATCATTTAATGTATAAAAATGTCCAAATGAACCTAGAAAAATTCCAAATTTTAGCACGTCACTCATGTTGGTCCAGGTTCCTACTAGACAAAAAATTGAAAGCAAGAAGAGGCAACGAATATCATTTCGTCCACGAAGGTGAAATGTTCCCTACCAGATCCATAAGGCTACTTCTGAGAAGCTCTGGTTTGTGAGAAGCTTATACCCAAACCTGCCCCAAATGGGACAATTTTTTTACTAGAGCATGTTGTTGCCATTCCATGATAGCATACTAAGTTTCATGAATTTCAGACGAGTTTTGGATTTACCAGAATTTAAAAACAATGTATCTCAATGTTTGCGGCCAAGCGACGGTGCCAGGGTATTTGAAATACATTCCCATTTCTTGCATGGGACCTAAGCATGCAACCAAGGACACACATTTGATTTTCAACCCATTTTTCTGCACTGGAGCATGTGCCTGTAGTTCAAATTTGAATTATGCACATAAATGCCTAGAAAACTCAGTTAATGTATCAAAATGTCCAAATGAACCCAGAAAAATTCCAGATTTTAAGACAACACTCCTGTTGGTCTAGGTTGCTACTAGAGAAAAATTTGAAATTAAGAAGAGGCAACGAATATCGTTTCGTCCACGAAGATGACACGTTCCCTACCAGAACCATGAGGCTATTTGTGAGAAGCTCTGTTTTGTGAGAAGCTTATACCAAAACCTGCACCAAATGGGACAATTTTTTTACCACAGCATGTTGATGCCATTCCATGATAGCATGCCAAGTTTCATGAATTTCAGATGAGTTTTGGATTTACTAGAATTTATAAACAATGTATCTCAATGTTTGCGGCCGAGCGACGGTGCGAGGGTGTTTGAAATTCATTCCCATTTCTTGATGGGACCTAAGCATGCAACCAAGGACACACATTTGATTTTTCAACCCATTTTTCTACACTGCAGCATGTGTCTGTTGTTCAAATTTGAATTATGCACATATATGCCTAGAAAACTCAGTTAATGTATAAAAATGTCCAAATGAACCCAGAAAAATTCCAAATTTTAACACGACACTCCTGTTGGTCTAGCTTGCCATTAGACAAAAATTCAAAAGCAAGAAGAGGCAACGAATATCGTTTCATCCATGAAAATGACACGTTACATACCAGAACCATGAGGCTATTTGTGAGAAGCTTATACCCAAACCTGCCCCAAATGGGACAATTTTTTTACCACAGCATGTTGATGCCATTCCATGATAGCATGCCATGTTTCATGAGTTTCAGACAAGTTTTCGATTTACTAGAATTTAGAAACAATGTATGTCAATGTTTGCGGCCGAGCGACGGTGCTGGGGTGTTTGAAATTCATTCCCATTTCTTGCATGGGACCTAAGCATGCAACCAAGGACACACATTTGATTTTTTAACCCATTTTTCTGCACTGGAGCATGTGCGTGTAGTTCAAATTTTAATTAAGCACATAAATGCCTAGAAAACTAAGTTAATGTATAAAAATGTCAGAATGAACCCAGAAAAATTCCAAATTTTAACACGACACTCCTGTTTGTCTATATTGCCACTAGACAAAAATTTGAAAGCAAGAACAGGTAACGAGTATCGTTTCATCCACGAAGGTGACACGTTCCCTACTAGAACCACGAGGCTTCTTGTGAGAAGCTTATACCTAAACCTGCCCCAAATGGGACATTTTTGTTACCACAACATGTTGTTGTCATTCCATTATGGCATGCCAAGTTTTATGAATTTTAGATGAGTTTTGGATTTACTAGAATTTAAAAACAATGTATCTCAATTTTTGAGACAGAACGACGGTGCCGGGGTGTTTGAAATTCATTCTCATTTCTTGCATGGGACCTAAGCATGCAACCAAGGACACACATTTGATTTTTCAACCCATTTTTCTACACTAGAGCATGTGCCTGTTGTTCAAATTTGAATTATGCACATAAATGCCTAGAAAACTCAGTTAATGTATTAGAATGTCCAAATGAACCTAGAAAAATTCCAAATTTTAGCACGACACTCATGTTTTCTAGGTCGCCACTAGACAAAAATTTGAAAGCAAGAAGAGGCAACGAATATCATTTCGTCCACGAAGGTGAGATGTTCCCTACCAGAACCATGAGGCTACTTCTGAGAAGCTCTACTTTGTGAGAAGCTTATACCCAAACCTTCCCCAAATGGGACAATTTTTTTACCACAGCATGTTGATGCCATTCCATGATAGCATGCCAAGTTTCATGAATTTCAGACGAGTTTAGGATTTACTAGAATTTATAAACAATGTATCTCAATGTTTGCGGCCGAGCGACGGTGCGAGGGTGTTTGAAATTCATTCCCATTTCTTGCATAGGACCTAAGCATGCAACAAAGGACACACATTTGATTTTCAACCCATTTTTCTGCACTGGAGCATGTGCCTGTAGTTCAAATTTGAATTAAGCACTTAAATGCCTAGAAAACTCAGTTAATGTATAAAAATGTCCAAATGAACCTAGAAAAATTCCAAATTTTAACATGACACCCCTGTTGGTCTATGATACCACTAGAAAAAATTTTGAAAGCAAGAAGAGGCAATGAATATCGTTTCGTCCATGAAGATGACACGTTCCCTACCAAAACTATGAGGCTATTCGTGAGAAGCTCTGCTTTGTGAGAAGCTTACATCCAAACCTGCCCCAAATGGGACAATTTTTTTACCACGGCATGTTGATGCCATTCCATGATAGCATGCCAAGTTTCATGAATTTCAGACGAGTTTTGGATTTACTGGAATTTAAAAACTATGTATGTCAATGTTTGCGGCCGAGTGACGGTGCTGGGGTGTTTGAAATTCGTTCCCATTTCTTGCATGGGACCTAGAGTGGAGCCAAGGGCACACGTTTGATTTTTCAACCCATTTTTCTGCACTGGAGCATGTCCATGTAGTTCAAATTTGAATTATGCACATAAATGCCTAGATAACTCAGTTAATGTATAAACATGTACAAATGAACCTAGAAAAATTCCAATTTTTAACACAACACTCCTGTTGGTCTATGTTGCCACTGGACAAAAATTTGAAAGCAAGAAGAGGTAACGAATATCATTTCAACCACGAAGGTGACACGTTCCCTACCAGAACCATGAGGCTTCTTGTGAGAAGCTTATACCCAGACCTGCCCCAAATGGGACAATTTTTTTACCACAACATGTTGATGTCATTCCATTATAGCATACCAAGTCTCATGAATTTCAGATGAGTTTTGGATTTACTAGAATTTGAAAACAATGTATCTCAATGTTTGCGACCGAACGACGGCACTGGGGTGTATGAAATTCATTTCCATTTCTTGATGGGACCTAAGCATGCAACCAAGGACACACATTTGACTTTTCAACCCATTTTTCTGTACTGGAGCATGTGCATGTAGTTCAAATTTGAATTATGCACATAAATGCCTAGAAAACTCAGTTAATGTATAAAAATGTCCAAATGAACCCAGAAAAATTCCAAATTTTAGCATGACACTCTTGTTGGTCTAGGTTGCCACTAGACCTATCATAGTTTTGCCTGCGTGTCTTCTCCAAGCGGCCAAGATAAAACAAATCCTTGAAGACTACGCCACCTATATTGGGCTCAAGATCAACTTTCATAAATCCACGCTCGTCCCCATTAACACCCCAGCTGATAAGTGCAATGCACTGGCCACTCTCTGGTATAAAAAAACAGCTGTTGGCGATAAACACACCTCTCTGGCTGCCTGGCCCATGGTCTGTCGTCCTAAGTCGAGTGGTGGCCTCAGTATTCTTGACATGAAGATCCAAAATGACGGCCTGCTTCTGAAATTCCTTCATAAATTCTTCAACAAAATGGACATCCCCTGGGTGCAGCTGATTTGGACATCATACTACGTGGATTCAATCCCCCATGCAACTGATGCGTGCGACTCTTTTTGGTGGCGAGATCTCGTTCAACTAATGCTAATATATCGTGGAATCACCCATGTTCAAGTCAACAACGGTACATCTGCACTATTTTGGAAGGACAACTGGAATAATGATGTTTATGCTAATAAATACCCGAGGGCGTTCTCATACGTTCATCATGAAGATCTGTCGGTCCGGGATTTCTTGACGGCCGCCACCCTGCATGAAACCTTCCAGCTACCCCTATCCGTGCAAGCCCACGATGAGCTCAAGCTTCTACAGCTTGATGTAGCGGAAGTAACTTTTGATGACCGTGAGGATGTTTGGCCTGCTGCTGGGGAGCCACTATGTTCAAGACTGCTGTGTACTATCAATTTTTCTTTCGAGATGTGGTAGCTCATGTGGCTTTTCGTTGGCTTTGGCGCACCAAGTGTACCCCGAAAATCAAAGTCTTCGGTTGGTTTTTACTATCTGACCGCCTCAACACACGAAACATGTTGAAGAGGAGACATTACAAAATTGGAACCAACCTTGACAGTCTGTTGTGTGGTCATCACGTTGAGGAAAAGGTGGAGCACCTCTTCTTCCACTGCGCCTTTAGCAAAGCTTGCTGGCAGCGATTGAATATCGTTTGGGGTTCTGTTGGAAACAGGCTGGATCTTGTTGAACAAATGAAGACACAATACCCACACAAGATGATCATGGAAATCTTTCTGGTAGCTGCTTGGAGCCTCTGGAAAGAGCGCAACAATAATTATTTTAGGCAAAAAGTGCCTTCCATGGATTCATGGTGGGATCGGTTCAAGAGTGACTTTAGTAACATCCAATATAGACTACCAGAACACAAGAGACATGTTGTCTCTTCCCTGCTGCAAAACCTAACTCAGGATTCTCATTAGCCATGTAGTGGTTTAGCTCCGTCTCACCATGTTGCTCACCTTGTAATTACCACCATGTAACAGCTTCTTTGACTTTTAATACATATGCAATAGGAGCCTTTCCTACTGTCTTAACCCTAAAAAAACGAATACCATTTCGTCCATGAAGGTGAGATGTTCCCTACTAGAACCATGAGGCTACTTCTGAGAAGCTCTACTTTGTGAGAAGCTTATACCCAAACCTGCCCCAAAAGGGACAATTTTTTTACCACAGCGTGTTGATGCCATTCCATGATAGCATACCAAGTTTCGTGAATTTTAGATGAGTTTTGTATTTACTAGAATTTAAAAACAACGTATCTCAATGTTTGCGGCCCAGCGACGGTGTCGGGGTGTTTGAAATTCATTCCATTTCTTGCATGGGACCTAAGCATGCAACCAAGGACACACATTTATTTTTTCAACCCATTTGTTCGCACTGGAGCTTGTGCGTGTAGTTCAAATGCGAATTATGCACATAAATGCCAAGAAAACTCAGTTAATGTATAAAAATGTCCGGACGAACCCAGAAAAATTCCAAATTTTAACACGACACTCCTGTTGGCCCATGTTGCCTGTAGACAAAAATTTGAAAGCAAGAAGAGGTAATCAATATCGTTTCGTCCACGAAGGTGACATGTTCCATACCAGAACCATGAGGCTTCTTGTGAGAAGCTCTGGTTTGTGAGAAGCTAATACCCAAACCTGCCCCAAATGGGACATTTTTGTTACAACAACATGTTGATGTCATTCCATTATAGCATGCCAAGTTTTATGAATTTCAGATGAGTTTTGGATTTACTAGAATTTAAAAACAATGTATGTCAATGTTTGTGACCAAGCGATGGTGCTGGGGTGTTTGAAATTCATTCCCAATTCTTGCATGGGACCTAAGCATGCAACCAAGGACACACTTTTGATTTTTCAACCCATTTTTCTGCTCTGGAACATGTGCATGTAGTTCAAATTTGAATTATGCACATAAATGCCTAGATAACTCAGTTAATGTATAAACTTGTCCAAACAAACCCAGAAAAATTCCAAATTTTAACACGACACTCCTGTTGGTCTTTGTTGCCACTAGACAAAAATTTGAAAGCAAGAAGTGTCACGAATATTGTTTCATCCATGAAGGTGACACGTTCCCTACCAGAAACATGAGGCTTCTCGTGTGAAGCTTATACCCACACCTGCCCCAAATGGGACAATTTTTTTACCACAACATGCTGATGTCATTTCATTATAGCATGCCAAGTTTCATGAATTTCGGATGAGTTTTGGATTTAATAGAATTTGAAAACAATGTATCTCAATGTTTGCGACCGAATGACGGCACCGTGGTGTTTGAAATTCATTCCCATTTCATGATGGTACCTAAACATGCAACCAAGGGCACACATTTGATTTTTCAACCCATTTTTCTACACTGGAGCATGTGCATGTAGATCAAATTTGAATTATGCACATAAATGCCTAGAAAACTCAGTTAATGTATAAAAATGTCCAAATGAACCGAGAAAAATTCCAAATTTTAGCACGACACCCGTGGTGGTCTAGGTTGCCACTAGACAAAAAATTGAAAGCAAGAAGAGGCAATGAATATCATTTCGTCCATGAAGGTGAGATGTTCCCTACAAGAACCATGAGGCTACTTCTGAGATGCCCTGCTTTGTGAGATGCTTATACCGAAACCTGCCCCAAATGGAACAATTTTTTTACCACAGCATGTTGATGCCATTCCATGATAGCATGCCATGTTTCATGGATTTCAGACGAGTTTTGGATTTACTAGAATTTAAAAACAATGTATCTCAATGTTTGCGGCCGAGCGATGGTGCCGAGGTGTTTGAAAGTCATTCCCATTTCTTGCATGGGACTTAAGCATGCAACCAAGGACACACATTTGATTTTTCAACCCATTTTTCTGCACTGGAGCATGTGACTCTAGTTCAAATTTGAATTATGCAAATAAATGCCTAGAAAACTAAGTTAATGTATAAAAATGACCAAATGAACCCAGAAAAATTCCAAATTGTAACACGACACTCCTCTTCGTCTTGGTTGCCATTACAAAAAATTTTGAAAGCAAGAAGAGGCAACGAATATTGTTTCGTCCACGAAGGTGTCATTTTCCCTACCAGAACCATGAGGCTACTTCTGACAAGCTCTGGTTTGTGAGAAGCTTATACCCAAACCTACCCCAAATGGGACAATGTTTTTACCACAGCATGTTGATGCCATTATATGATAGCATGCCAAATTTAATGAATTTCAGACGAGTTTTGGATTTACTAGAATTTAAAAACAATGTACCTCAATGTTCGTCATCGAGCGATGGTGCCAGGGTGTTTGAAATTCATTCCCATTTCTTGCATGGGACCAAAGCTTGCAACCAAGGACACACATTTGATTTTTCAACCCATTTTTCTGCACTGGAGCATGTGCCTGTAGTTCTAATTTGAATTACGCACATAAATGCCTAGAAAACTCAGTTAATGTATAAAAATGTCCAAATGAACCTAGAAAAAAATCCAAATTTTACCACGACACTCCTGGTGGTCTAGGTTGCCACTAGGCAAGAATTTGAAAGAAAGAAGAGGCATCGAATATTGTTTCATCCACGAAGGTGACATGTTCCAAACCAGAACCATGAGGCTACTTCTGAGAAGCTCTGCTTTGTGAGAAGCTTATACCCAAACCTGCCTGAAATGGGACAATTTTTTACCACAGCATGTTGATGCCATTCCATGATAGCATGCCAAGTTTGATGAATGTTAGACGTGTTTTGGATTTACTAGAATTTAAAAACAATGTATCTCAATGTTTGCAGCCGAGCGACGATGCCAGGGTATTTAAATTCATTTCCATTTCATGCATGGGACCTAAGAATGCAACCAAGGACAAACATTTGATTTTAGAACCCTATTTTCTGCAATGGAGCATGTTCATGTAGTTCAAATTGTAATTATGCACATAAATGCCTAGAAAACTCAGTTAATGTATAAAAATGTCCAAATGAACCGAGAAAAATTCCAAATTTTAGCACGACACCCCTGGTGGTCTAGGTTGCCACTAGACAAAAATTTGAAAGCAAGAAGAGGCAACGAATATCATTTCGTCCATGAAGGTGAGATGTTCCCTACAAGAACCATGAGGCTACTTCTGAGACGCCCTGCTTTGTGAGACGCTTATACCGAAACTTGCCCCAAAGGGAACAATTTTTTTACCACAGCATGTTGATGCCATTCCATGAGAGCATGCCAAGTTTCATGAATTTAAGACGAGTTTTGTATTTAATAGAATTTAAAAACAATGTATCTCAATGTTTGCGGCCGAACGATGGTGCCGGGGTGTTTGAAAGTCATTCCCATTTCTTGCATGGGACCTAAGCATGCAACCAAGGACACACATTTGATTTTTCAACCCATTTTTCTGCACTGGAGCATGTGACTCTAGTTCAAATTTGAATTATGCAAATAAATGCATAGAAAACTCGGTTAATGTATAAAAATGTCCAAATGAACCCAGAAAAATACCAAATTGTAACACGACACTCCTCTTCGTCTAGGTTGCCAAAACACAAAAATTTGAAAGCAAGAAGAGGCAACGAATATTGTTTCGTCCACGAAGGTGTCATTTTCCCTACCAGAACCATGAGTATACTTCTGACAAGCTCTGGTTTGTGAGAAGCTTATACCCAAACCTACCCCAAATGGGCAATATTTTTACCACAGCATGTTGATGCCATCCATGATAGCAAGCCAAGTTTCATAAATTTCAGACGAGTTTTGGATTTACTAGAATTTAAAAACAATGTATCTCAATGTTTGTCGCCGAGCGACGGTTACAGGGTGTTTGAAATTCATTCCCATTTCTTGCATGGGACCGAAGCTTGCAACCAAGGACACACATTTGATTTTTCAACCCATTTTTCTGCACTTGAGCATGTGCCTGTATTTCTAATTTGAATTTCACACGTAAATGCCTAGAAAACTCAGTTAATGTATAAAAATGTCCAAATGAACCCAGAAAAAAATCCAAATTTTAGCACGACACTCCTCTTGGTCTAGGTTGCCACTAGGGAAAATTTTGATAGCAAGAAGAGGCACCGAATATTGTTTCATCCATGAAGGTGACATGTTCCCTACCAGAACCATGAGGCTACTTCTGAGAAGCTCTACTTTGTGAGAAGCTTATACCCAAACCTACCTGAAATGGGATAATTTTTTACCACAGCATGTTGATGCCATTCCATGATAGCATGCCAAGTTTGATGAATGTCACACGAGTTTTGGATTTACCAGAATTTGAAAACAAGGTATCTCAATGTTTGCAGCTGAGCGACGATGCCAGGGTATTTGAAATTCATTTCCATTTCATGCATGGGATCTAAGAATGCAACCAAGGACACACATTTGATTTTACAACCCATTTTTCTGCAATGGAGCATGTGCCTGTACTTCAAATTTGAATTATGCACATAAATGCCTAGAAAACTCTGATAATGTATAAAAATATCCAAATGAACCGAGAAAAATTCCAAATTTTAGCACGACACCCCTGGTGGTCTAGGTTGCCACTAGACAAAAATCTGAAAGCAAGAAGAGGTAACGAATATCATTTTATCCATGAAGGTGAGATGTTCCCTACAAGAACCATGAGGCTACTTTTGAGACGCCCAGCTTTGTGAGACGCTTATACCCAAACCTTCCCCAAATGGAACAATTTTTTTACCACAGCATGTTGATGCCATTCCATGATAGCATGCCAAGTTTCATGAATTTCAGATGAGTTTTGGATTTACTAGAATTTAAAAACAATGTATCTCAATGTTTGCGGCCGACCGATGGTGCCGGGGTGTTTGAAAGTCATTCCCATTTCTTGCATTGGACCTAAGCATGCAACCAAGGACACACATTTGATTTTTCAACCAATTTTTCTGCACTGGAGCATGTGACTCTAGTTCAAATTTGAATTATGCAAGTAAATGCCTAGAAAACTCAGTTAATGTATAAAAATGTCCAAATGAACCCAATAAAATTTCAAATTGTAACACGACACTCCACTTCGTCTAGGTTGCCATTACACAAAAATTTGAAAGCAAGAAGAGGCAACAAATATTGTATCGTCCACGAAGGTGTCATTTTCCCTACCAGAACCATGTGGCTACTTCTGACAAGCTCTGGTTTGTCAGAAGCTTATTCCCAAAACTACCCCAAATTGGATAATATTTTTACCACAGCATGTTGAAGCCATTCCATGATAGCATGCCAAGTTTCATGAATTTCAGACGAGTTTTAGATTTACTAGAATTTAAAAACAATGTATCTCAATGTTTGTCGCCGAGCGACGGTGCCAGGGTGTTTGAAATTCAATCCCATTTCTTGCATGGGACCGAAGCTTGCAACCAAGGACACGCATTTGATTTTTCAAAACATTTTTCTGCAATGGAGCATGTGCCTGTAGTTCAAATTTTAATTATGCATAGAAATGCCTAGAAAACTCAGTTAATGTATAAAAATGTCCAAATGAACCCAGAAAAAATTCAAATTTTAGCACGACACCCGTAGTGGTCTAGGTTGCCACTAGGCAAAAATTTGAAAGCAAGAAGAGGCAACGGATATAGTTTCGTCCATGATGGTGAGATGTTCCCTACCAGAACAACGAGGATACTTCTGGGCAGCTCTGCTTTGTGAGAAGCTTATACCCAAAACTACCCGAAATGGGACAATTTTTTAACCACAATGTGTTGATGCATTTCCATGATAGCATGCCAAGTTTCATGAATTTTAGACGAGTTTTGGATTTACTAGAATTTAAAAACAATGTATCTCAAAGTTTGCGGCCAAGCAACGGTGCCGGGGTGTTTGAAATTCATTACCATTTCTTGCATGGGACCTAAGCATGCAACCAAGGACACACATTTGATTTTTCAACCCATTTTTCTGCACTGGAGCATGTGCATGTAGTTCAAATTTGAATTATGCACATAAATGCCTAGAAAATTTAATTAATGTATAAAAATGTCCAGATGAACCCAGAAAAATTCCAAATTTTAGCATGACACTCCTATTGGTCTTGGTTGCCACTAGACAAAAAATTGAAAGCAAGAAGAGGCAACAAATATAGTTTCATCCATGAAGGTGACATGTTCCCTACCAGATCCATGAGGCTACTTCTGGGAAGCTCTGCTTTATGACAAGCTTATACCCAAACCTGCCACAGATGGGACAATTTTTTTACCATAGCATGTTGATGCCATTCCACGATAGCATGAAAAGTTTGACGAATGTCAGACAAGTTTTGGATTTACTAGAATTAAAAAACAATGTATCTCATTGTTTGGAGCCGATCGACGGTGCCGGGGTGTTTGACATTCTTTTCCATTTCATGCATGTTACCTAAGCATGCAACCAAGGACACACATTTTATTTTACAACCCATTTTTCTGCACTGGAGCATGTGCCTATACTTCAAATTTGAATTATGCACATAAATGCCTAGAAAACTCAGTTAATGTATAAAAATGTCCAAATGAACCCAGAAAAATCCAAATTTTAGCACGACACCCCTAGTGGTCTAGGTTGCCACTAGACAAAAATTTGAAATCATGAAGAGGCAACGAATAATGTTTGGTCCACAAAGGTGAGATGTTCCCTACCAAAACCATAAGGCTACTTCTGAGAGGCTCTGCTTTGTGAGACGCTTATACCCAAACCTGCCCCAAATGGGACAATTTTTTTACCACAGCGTGTTGATGCCATTCCATGATAGCATGCCAAGTTTCATTAATTTCAAACGAGTTTTGGATTTACTAGAATTTAGAAACAATGTATCTCAATGTTTGCGACCGAGCGACGATGCCGGGGTGTTTAAAAGTCATTCCCATTTCTTGCATGGGACCTAAGCATGCAACCAAGGACAGACATTTGATTTTTCAACCCATTTTTCTGCACTGGAGCATGTGCCTGCAGCTCAAATTTGAATTACGCACAGAAATGCCTATAAAACTTAGTTAATGTATAAAAATGTCCAAATGAACCCAGAAAAAATCCAAATTTTAGCACGACAATCCTGTTGGTCTAGGTTGCCACTAGGCAAAAATTTGAAAGCAAGAGGAGGCAAGGAATATCGTCTCATCCATGAAGGTGACATGTTCCCTACCAGAACCATGAGGCTACTTCTGATAAGCTCTGCTTTGTGAGAAGCTTATACCTAAACCTACCCGAAATGGGACAATTTTTTTACCACAGCATGTTGATGCCATTCCATGATAGCATGCCAAGTTTGATGAATGTCAGACGAGTTTTGGATTTACTAGAATTTAAAAACAATGTATCTCAATGTTTGCACCTGGTCTATGGTGCCAGGGTGTTTGAAATTCATTTCCATTTCATGCATGGGACCTAAGAATACAACCAAGGACACACATTTGATTTTACAACCCATTTTTCTGCAATGGAGCATGTGCCTATAGTTCAAATTTGAATTATGCACATAAATGCCTAGAAAACTCAGTTAATGTATAAAAATGTCCAAATGAACCAAGAAAAAATTCAAATTTTAGCACGACACCCCTAGTGGTCTAGGTTGCCACTAGACAATAATTTGAAAGCAAGAAGTGGCAACGAATATTGTTTCGTCCATGAAGGTGAGATGTTCCCTACCAGAACCATGAGGCTACTTCTGGGAAGCTCTGCTTTGTGAGAAGCTTATACCCAAACCTGCCACAAATGGGACAATTTTTTTACCACAATGTGTTGATGCCATTCCATGATAGCATGCCAAGTTTCATGAATTTCAGACGAGTTTTAGATTTACTAGAATTGAAAAACAATGTATCTCAATGTTTGTCGCCGAGCGATGGTGCCAGGGTGTTTGAAATTCATTCCCATTTCTTGCATGGCACCGAAGCTTGCAACCAAGGACACGCATTTGATTTTTCAACCCATTTTTTTGCAATGGAGCATGTGCCTGTAGTTCAAATTTTAATTATGCACATAAATGCCTAGAAAACTCAGTTAATGTATAAAAATGTCTAGATGAACCCAGAAAAAATTCAAATTTTAGCACGACACCCCTAGTGGTCTAGGTTGCCACTAGGCAAAAATTTGAAAGCAAGAAGAGGCAACGGATATTGTTTCGTCCATGATGTTGAGATGTTCCCTACCAGAACAACGAGGATACTTCTGGGAAGCTCTGCTTTGTGAGAAGCTTATACCCAAAACTACCCGAAATGGGACAATTTTTTAACCACAACATGTTGATGCCATTCCATGATAGCATGCCAAGTTTCATGAATTTTAGACGAGTTTTGGATTTACTAGAATTTAAAAACAATGTATCTCAATGTTTGCGGCCAAGCAACGGTGCCGGGGTGTTTGAAATTGATGCCCATTTCTTGCATGGGACCTAAGCATGCAACCAAGGACACACATTTGATTTTTCAACCCATTTTTCTGCACTGGAGCATGTGCATGTAGTTCAAATTTGAATTATGCACATAAATGCCTAGAAAATTTAGTTAATGTATAAAAATGTCCAAATGAACCCAGAAAAATTCCAAATTTTAGCATGACACTCCTGTTGGTCTTGGTTGCCACTAGACAAAAAATTGAAAGCAAGAAGAGGCAACAAATATAGTTTCATCCATGAAGGTGACATGTTCCCTACCAGAACCATGAGGCTACTTCTGGGAAGCTCTCCTTTATGACAAGCTTATACCCAAACCTGCCACAAATGGGACAATTTTTTTACCACAGCATGTTGATGCCATTCCACGATAGCATGCCAAGTTTGACGAATGTCAGACAAGTTTTGGATTTACTAGAATTTAAAAACAATGTATCTCATTGTTTGGAGCCGATCGACGGTGCCGGGGTGTTTGACATTCATTTCCATTTCATGCATGGGACCTAAGCATGCAACCAAGGACACACATTTTATTTTACAAACCATTTTTCTGCACTGGAGCGTGTGCCTATACTTCAAATTTGAATTATGCACATAAATGCCTAGAAAACTCAGTTAATGTATAAAAATGTCCAAATGAACCCAGAAAAAATCCAAATTTTAGCACGACACCCGTAGTGGTCTAGGTTGCCACTAGATAAAAATTTGAAATCAAGAAGAGGCAACGAATAACGTTTGGTCCACGAAGGTGAGATGTTCCCTACCTGAACCATAAGGCTACTTCTAAGAGGCTCTGCTTTGTGAGACGCTTATACCCAAACCTGCCCCAAATGGGACAATTTTTTTACCACAGCGTGTTGATGCCATTCCATGATAGCATGCCAAGTTTCATTAATTTCAGATGAGTTTTGGATTTACTAAAATTTAGAAACAATGTATCTCAATGTTTGCGGCCGAGCGACGGTGCCGGGGTGTTTAAAAGTCATTCCCATTTCTTGCATGGGACCTAAGCATGCAACCAAGGACAGACATTTGATTTTTCAACCCATTTTTCTTCACTGGAGCATGTGCCTATAGTTCAAATTTCAATTATGAACATAAATGCCTAGAAAACTAAGTTCCTGTATAAAAATGTCCAAATGAACCCAGGAAAATTCCAAATTTTAACATGACACTCCTATTCGTCTATGTTGCCATTACACAAAAAATTGAAAGCAAGAAGAGGAAACGAATATTGTTTCGTCCACGAAGGTGACATGTTTCCTACCAGAACCATGAGGCTACTTCTAAGAAGCTCTGGTTTGTGAGAAGCTTATACCCAAAACTGCCCCAAATGGGACAATTTTTTTACCACAGCATGTTGATGCCATTCCATGATAGCATGCCAAGTTTCATGAATTTCAGACGAGTTTTGGATTTACTAGAATTTAAAAACAATGTATCTCAATGTTTGCCGCTGAGCGACGGTGCAAAGGGTGTTTGAAATTCATTCCCATTTCTTGCATGGGACCGAAGCATGCAACCAAGGACACACATTTGATTTTTCCACCCATTTTTCTGCACTGGAGCATGTGCCTGCAGCTCAAATTTGAATTATGCACATAAATGCCTAGAAAACTTAGTTAATGTATAAAAATGTCCAAATGAACCCAGAAAAAATCCAAATTTTGGCACGACACTCCTGTTGGTCTAGGTTGCCACTAGGCAAAAATTTGAAAGCAAGAGGAGGCAAGGAATATCGTCTCATCCACGTAGGTGACATGTTCCCTACCAGAACCATGAGGCTACTTTTGATAAGCTCTGCTTTGTTAGAAGCTTATACCCAAACCTGCCCGAAATGGGACAATTTTTTTACCACAGCATGTTGATGCCATTCCATGATAGCTTGCCAAGTTTGATGAAATTCAGACGAGTTTTGGATTTACTAGAATTTAAAAACAATGTATCTCAATGTTTGCACCCGGTCTATGGTGCCAGGGTGTTTGAAATTCATTTCCATTTCATGCATGGGACCTAAAAATACAACCAAGGACACACATTTGATTTTACAACCCATTTTTCTGCAATGGAGCATGTGCATGTAGTTCAAATTTGAATTATGCACATAAATGCCTAGAAAATTTAGTTAATGTATAAAAATGTCCAAATGTACCCAGAAAAATTCCAAATTTTAGCATGACACTCCTGTTGGTCTTGGTTGCCACTAGACAAAAAATTGAAAGCAAGAAGAGGCAACAAATATAGTTTCATCCATGAAGGTGACAAGGTCCCTACCAGAACCATGAGGCTACTTCTGGGAAGCTCTGCTTTATGACAAGCTTATACCCAAACCTACCACAAATGGGACAATTTTTTGACCACAGCATGTTGATGCCATTCCACGATAGCATACCAAGTTTGACGAATCTCAGACAAGTTTTCGATTTACTAGAATTTAAAAACAATGTATCTCATTGTTTGGAGCCGATCGATGGTGCCGGGGTGTTTGACATTCATTTCCATTTCATGCATGGGACCTAAGCATCCAACCAAGGACACACTTTTTATTTTACAACCCATTTTTCTGCACTGGAGCATGTGCCTATACTTCAAATTTGAATTATGCACATAAATGCCTAGAAAACTCAGTTAATGTATAAAAATGTCCAAATGAACCCAGAAAAAAAATCCAAATTTTAGCACGACACCCCTAGTGGTCTAGGTTGCCACTAGACAAAAATTTGAAATCAAGAAGAGGCAACGAATAATGTTTGGTCTACGAAGGTGAGATGTTCCCTACCAGAACCATAAGGCTACTTCTGAGAGACTCTGCTTTGTGAGATGCTTATACCCAAACCTGCCCCAAATGGGACAATTTTTTTACCACAGCATGTTGATGCAATTCCATGATAGCATGCAAAGTTTCATGAATTTCAGACGAGTTTTGGATTTACTAGAATTTAAAAACAATGTATCTCAATGTTTGCCGCTGAGCGACGGTGCCAGGGTGTTTGAAATTCATTCCCATTTCTTGCATGGGACCGAAGCATGCAACCAAGGACACACATTTTTTACCACATCGTAACTTTTGTTTTGCCCGCCCTTTCTAGAGGATTATCTGTTTCTGTTTCATATATGTTCTCAGATATCTGATGCTTCCGCTGATGGTTGTATGCGAGCATATGTATTCGAGCCCTCGAGGCCCCTGGCTTGTAATATAAAGCTTGTATGACTTTATTTATGTTTTAGAGTTGTGTTGTGATATCTTCCCCTGAGTCCTTAGGCTTGATCGTGTGCATTTGCGTGTATGAGTAGTGCATGATTGAGCCTGGGGCGTCACATTTTTCAACCTATTTTTCTGCACTGGAGCATGTGCCTGTAGTTCAAATTTGAATTATGCACATAAATGCCTAGAAAACTCAGTTAATGTATAAAAATGTCCAAATGAACCCAGGAAAATTCCAAATTTTAGCACGACACTCCTGTTGGTCTAGGTTGCCACTAGACAAAATTTTGAAAGCAAGAAGAGGAAACGAATATCATTTCGACCACGAAGGTGAGATGTTCCCTACCAGAACCATGAGGCTACTTCTGAGAAGCTCTGCTTTGTGAGAAGCTTATACCCAAACCTGCCCCAATGGGACAATTTTTTTACCACAGCATGTTGATGTCATTCCATGATAGCATGCCAAGTTTCATGAATTGCAGATGAGTTTTGGATTTACTAGAATTTAAAAACTATGTATCTCAATGTTTGCAGCCGAGCGACGGTGCGAGGGTGTTTGAAATTCATTCCCATTTCTTGCATGGGGCCTAAGCATGCAACCAAGGACACACATTTGATTTTCAACCCATTTTTCTGCACTGGAGCATGTGCCTATAGTTCAACTTTGAATTAAGCACATAAATACCTAGAAAACTCAGTTAATGCATAAAAAGTTCCAAATGAACCCAGAAAAATTCCAAATTTTAACACGACACTCCTGCTGGTCTAGGTTGCCATTAGACAAAAATTCGGAAGCAAGAAGAGGCAACGAATATCATTTCGTCAATGAAGATGACACATTCCCTACCAGAACCATGAGGCTATTTGTGAGAAGCTCTGCTTTGTGATAAGCTTATACCCAAACCTACCACAAATGGGACCATTTTTTACCACGACATGTTGATGCCATTCTATGATAGCATGCCATGTTTCATGAATTTCAGACGAGATTTGGATTTACTAGAATTTAAAAACAATGTATGTCAATGTTTGCGGCCGAGCGATGGTGCTGGGGTGTTTGAAATTCATTCCCATTTCTTGCATGGGACCTAAGCATGCAACCAAGGACACATATTTGATTTTTCAACCCATTTTTCTGCACTAGAGCATGTGCATGTAGTTCAAATTTGAATTATGCACACAAAATGCCTAGATTACTCAGTTAATGTATAAAAATATCCAAATGAACCCAAAAAATTCCAAATTTTAACACGACACTCCTGTTGGTCTTTGTTGCCACTAGACAAAAATTTGGAAGCAAGAAGAGGTAACGAATATCGTTTCATCCACGAAGGTGACTTGTTCCCTACCAGAACCATGAGGCTTCTTGTGAGAAGCTTATACCCAGACCTGCCCCAAATGGGACAATTTTTTTACATCAACATGTTGATGACTTTCAATTATAGCATGCCAAGTTTTATGAATTTCAGATGAGTTTTGGAATTAATAGAATTTGAAAACAATGTATCTCAATGTTTGCGGTCGAGCGACAGTGCCGGGGTGTTTGAAATTCATTCCCATTTCTTGCATGGGACCTAAGGATGCAACCAAGGACACACATTTGATTTGTCAACCCATTTTTCTGCACTGGAGCATGTGCACGTAGTCAAAATTTCAATTATGCACATAAATGCCTAGAAAACTCAGTTAATGTATAAAAATGTCCACACGAACCCAGAAAAATTCTAAATTTTAACACGACACTCCTGTTGGTTAATGTTGCCACTAGATAAAAATTTGAAAGCAAAAACAGGTAACAAAGGTGACACATTCCCTACCAGGCCCATGAGGATACTTGTGAGAAGCTCTGGTTTGTGAGAAACTTATACCCAAACCTGCCCCAAAAGGGATAATTTTTTTACCACAACATGTTGATGTCATTCCATTATAGCATGCCAAATTTTATGAATTTGAGATGAGATTTGGATTTACTATAATTTAAAAACAATGTATCCCAATATTGGTGACCGTACGAGAGTGCCGGTGTGTTTGAAATTCATTTTTAATCCTTGCATGGGACCTAAGAATGCAACCAATGACAGACATTTGATTTTTCAACACATTTTTCTGCACTGAAGCATGTGCCTGTAGTTCAAATTTGAATTATGCACATGAATGCCTAGAAAACTCAGTTAATGTATAAAAATGTCCAAATGAACCCAGAAAAATTCCAAATTTTAGCACGTCACTCCTATTGGTCTAGGTTCCTAAAAGACAAAAATTTGAAAGCTAGAAGAGGCAACAAATATCGTTTCGTCCATGAAGGTGACATGTTCCCTACCAGATCCATAAGGCTACTTCTGAGAAGCTCTGGTTTGTGAGAAGCTTATACCCAAACCTACCCCGAATGGGACAATTTTTTTACCACAGCATGTTGATGCCATTCCATGATAGCATGCCAAGTTTCATGAATTTCAGACGAGTTTTGGATTTACTAGAATTTGAAAACAATGTATCTTAATGTTTGCGACCGAACGTCGGTGCCGGGGTGTTTGAAATTCATTCCCATTTCTTGATGGGACCTAAGCATGCAACCAAGGACACACATTTGATTTTTCAACCCATTTTTCTGCACTGGAGGATGTGCATGTAGTTCAAATTTGAATTACGCAAATAAATTCCTAGAAAACTAAGTTAATGTATAAAAATTTCCAAATGAACCCAGAAATAATCCAAATTTTAATACGACACTCCTGTTGGTCTAGGTTGCCACTAGACAAAAATTCGAAAGCAAGAAGAGGCAACGAATATCATTTTGTCCATGAAGATGACTTGTTCCGTACAAGAACCATGAGGCTATTTGTGAGAAGCTCTGTTTTGTGAGAAGCTTATACCAAAACCTGCCCCGAAATGGGACAATTTTTTTACCACAACATGTTGATGCCATTCCATGATAGCATGCCAGGTTTCATGAATTTCAGATGAGTTTTGGATTTACAAGAATTTGAAAACAATGTATCTCAATGTTTGCAACCGAATGACGGTGCCGGGGTGTTTGAAATTCATTCCCATTTCTTGATGGGACCTAAGCATGCAACCAAGGACACATATTTGATTTTTCAACCCATTTTTCTTCACTTGAGCATGTGTCTATAGTTCAAATTTGAATTATGCACACATATGCCTAGAAAACTCAGTTAATGTATAAAAATGTCCAAATGAACCTAGAAAAATTCCAAATTTTAGCACGACACTCCTATTGGTCTAGGTAGCCACTAGACAAAAAATTGAAAGCAAGAAGAACCAACGAATATCATTTTGTCAACGAAGGTGATATGTTCCCTACCAGAACCATGAGGCTACTTCTGAGAAGCTCTGCTTTGTGAGAAGCTTATACCCAAACTTGCCTGAAATGGGACAATTTTTTTACCACAGCATCTTGATGCCATTCCATGATAGCATGCCAAGTTTCATGAATTTCAGACGAGTTTTGGATTTACTAGAATTTAAAAATAATGTATCTCGATGTTTGCGGCCGAGCGACGGTGCGAGGGTGTTTGAAATTCATTCCCATTTCATGCATGGGACCTAAGAATGCAACCAAGGACACACATTTGATTTTGAACCCATTTTTCTGCACTGGAGCATGTGTCCGTAGTTCAAAATTGAATTAAGCACATAATTGCCTAGAAAACTTAGTTAATGTATAAAAACGTCCAAATGAACCTAGAAAAATTCCAAATTTTAACACGACACTCCTGTTGGTCTAGGTTGCCATTAGACAAAAATTCGAATGCAAGAAGAGGCAGCAAATATCGTTTCATCCATGAAGATGACACGTTCCCTACCAGAACCATGAGGCTATTTGTGAGAAGTTTATACCCAAACCTGCCCTAAATGGGAGAATTTTTTTACCACGGCATGTTGATGCCATTCCATGATAGCAAGCCAAGTTTCATGAGTTTCATACAAGTTTTGGATTTACTAGAATTTAAAAACAATGTATGTCAATGTTTGCGGCCGAGCGACGATGCTGGGGTGTTTGAAATTCATTCCCATTTCTTGGATGGGACCTAAGCATGCAACCAAGGACACACATTTGATTTTTTAACCCATTTTTCTGCACTGGAGCATGTGTATGTAGTTCAAATTTGAAGTATGCACATAAATGCCTAGATAACTCAGTTAATGTATAAAAATGTCCAAACGAACCCAGAAAAATTCCAAATTTTAACACGACACACCTATTGGTCTTTGTTGCCACTAGACAAAAATTTGGAAGCAAGAAGAGGTAACGAATATCATTTCACCCACGAATGTGACATGTTCCCTACCAGAACCATGAGGCTTCTTGTGAGAAGCTTATACCCAGACCTGCCCTAAATGGGACAATTTTTTTACCACAACATGTTGATGTCATTCAATTGTAGCATGCCAAGTTTTATGAATTTCCGATGAGTTTGGGATTTAATAGAATTTGAAAACAATGCATCTCAATGTTTGTGGTCGAGCGACGGTGCCGGGGTGTTTGAAATTCATTCCCATTTCTTGCATGGGACCTAAGGATGCAACCAAGGACACACATTTGATTTTTCACCCCATTTTTCTGCACTGGAGCATGTGCATGTAGTCCAAATTTGAATTATGCACATAAATACCTAAAAAACTCAGTTACTGTATAAAAATGTCCAAACGAACCCAGAAAAATTTCAAATTTTAACACGACACCCCTGTTGGTTAATGTAAACAAAAATTTGATAGCAAAAAGAGGTAACGAATATCGTTTCGTCCATGAAGGTGACACATTCCCTACCAGGACCATGAGGATACTTGTGAGAAGCTCTGGTTTGTGAGAAGCTTATACCCAATCCTGCCCCAAATGGGACAATTTTTTTACCACAACATGTTGATGTCATTCCATTATGGCATGCCAAATTTTATGAATTTCAGATGAGTTTTGGATTTACAATAATTTAAAAACAATGTATCTCAATGTTTGTGACCGAACGATTGTGCCGGGGTGTTTGAAATTCATTCCCATTTCTTGCATGGGATCTAAGAATGCAACAAAGGACACACATTTGATTTTTCAACACATTTTTCTGCACGGGAGCGTGTGCCTGTAGTTCAAATTTGAAATATGCACATGAATGCCTAGAAAAATCAGTTAATGTATAAAAATGTCCAAATGAACCCAGAAAAATTCCAAATTTTAACACGTCACTCCTGTTGGTCCAGGTTCCTACTAGACAAAAATTTGAAAGCAAGAAGAGGCAACGAATATCATTTCGTCCACGAAGGTGAAATGTTCCCTACCAGATCCATAAGGCTACTTCTGAGAAGCTCTGGTTTGTGAGAAGCTTATACCCAAACCTGCCCCAAATGGGACAATTTTTTTACTAGAGCATGTTGTTGCCATTCCATGATAGCATACTAAGTTTCATGAATTTCAGACGAGTTTTGGATTTACCAAAATTTAAAAACAATGTATCTCAATGTTTGCGGCCAAGCGACGGTGCCAGGGTATTCGAAATACATTCCCATTTCTTGCATGGGACCTAAGCATGCAACCAAGGACACACATTTGATTTTCAACCCATTTTTCTGCACTGGAGCATGTGCCTGTAGTTCAAATTTGAATTATGCACATAAATGCCTAGAAAACTCAGTTAATGTATCAAAATGTCCAAATGAACCCAGAAAAATTCCAGATTTTAAGACAACACTCCTGTTGGTCTAGGTTGCTACTAGAGAAAAATTTGAAAGTAAGAAGAGGCAACGAATATCGTTTTGTCCACGAAGATGGCACGTTCCCTACCAGAACCATGAGGCTATTTGTGAGAAGCTCTGTTTTGTGAGAAGCTTATACCAAAACCTGCACCAAATGGGACAATTTTTTTACCACAGCATGTTGATGCCATTCCATGATAGCATGCCAAGTTTCATGAATTTCAGATGAGTTTTGGATTTACTAGAATTTGAAAACAATGTATCTTAATGTTTGCGACCGAACGACGGTGCCGGGGTGTTTGAAATTCATTCCCATTTCTTGATGGGACCTAAGCATGCAACCAAGGACACACATTTGATTTTTCAACCCATTTTTCTGCACTGGAGGATGTGCATGTAGTTCAAATTTGAATTATGCAAATAAATTCCTAGAAAACTAAGTTAATGTATAAAAATGTCCAAATGAACCCAGAAAAAATCCAAATTTTAACACGACACTCCTGTTGGTCTAGGTTGCCACTAGACAAAAATTCAAAAGCAAGAAGAGGCAACGAATATCATTTCGTCCATGAAGATGACTTGTTCCGTACCAGAACCATGAGGCTATTTGTGAGAAGCTCTGTTTTGTGAGAAGCTTATACCAAAACCTGCCCCGAAATGGGACAATTTTTTTACCACAACATGTTGACGCCATTCCATGATAGCATGCCAGGTTTCATGAATTTCAGATGAGTTTTGGATTTACAAGAATTTGAAAACAATGTATCTCAATGTTTGCAACCAAATGACGGTGCCGGGGTGTTTGAAATTCATTCCCATTTCTTGATGGGACCTAAGCATGCAACCAAGGACACATATTTGATTTTTCAACCCATTTTTCTTCACTTGAGCATCTGTCTATAGTTCAAATTTGAATTATGCACACACATGCCTAGAAAACTCAGTTAATGTATAAAAATGTCCAAATGAACCTAGAAAAATTCCAAATTTTAGCACGACACTCCTGTTGGTCTAGGTAGCCACTAGACAAAAATTTGAAAGCAAGAAGAACCAACGAATATCATTTTGTCAACGAAGGTGAGATGTTCCCTACCAGAACCATGAGGCTACTTCTGAGAAGCTCTGCTTTGTGAGAAGCTTATACCCAAACTTGCCCCAAATGGGACAATTTTTTTATCACAGCATGTTGATGCCATTCCATGATAGCATGCCAAGTTTCAAGAATTTTAGACGAGTTTTGGATTTACTAGAATTTAAAAATAATGTATCTCGATGTTTGCGGCCGAGCGACGGTGCGAGGGTGTTTGAAATTCATTCCCATTTCATGCATGGGACCTAAGAATGCAACCAAGGACACACATTTGATTTTGAACCCATTTTTCTGCACTGGAGCATGTGCCCGTAGTTCAAATTTGAATTAAGCACATAATTGCCTAGAAAACTCAGTTAATGTATAAAAATGTCCAAATGAACCCAGAAAAATTCCAAATTTTAACACGACACTCCTGTTGGTCTAGGTTGCCATTAGACAAAAATTCGAATGCAAGAAGAGGTAGCAAATATCGTTTCATCCATCAAGATGACACGTTCCCTACCAGAACCATGAGGCTAGTTGTGAGAAGCTTATACCCAAACCTGCCCTAAATGGGAGAATTTTTTTACCACGGCATGTTGATGCCATTCCATGATAGCATGCCAAGTTTCATGAGTTTCATACAAGTTTTGGATTTACTAGAATTTAAAAACAATGTATGTCAATGTTTGCGGCCGAGCGACGATGCTGGGGTGTTTGAAATTCATTCCCATTTCTTGCATGGGACCTAAGCATGCAACCAAGGACACACATTTGATTTTTAACCCATTTTTCTGCACTAGAGCATGTGTATGTAGTTCAAATTTGAAGTATGCACATAAATGCCTAGATAACTCAGTTAATGTATAAAAATGTCCAAACGAACCCAGAAAAATTTCAAATTTTAACACGACACACCTATTGGTCTTTGTTGCCACTAGACAAAAATTTGGAAGCAAGAAGAGGTAACGAATATCATTTCACCCACGAAGGTGACATGTTCCCTACCAGAACCATGAGGCTTCTTGTGAGAAGCTTATACCCAGACCTGCCCTAAATTGGACAATTTTTTTACCACAACATGTTGATGTCATTCAATTGTAGCATGCCAAGTTTTATGAATTTCAGATGAGTTTGGGATTTAATAGAATTTTAAAACAATGTATCTCAATGTTTGTGGTCGAGCGACGGTGCCGGGGTGTTTGAAATTCATTCCCATTTCTTGCATGGGACCTAAGGATGCAACCAAGGACACACATTTGATTTTTCACCCCATTTTTCTGCACTGGAGCATGTGCATGTAGTCCAAATTTGAATTATGCACATAAATGCCTAAAAAACTCAGTTAATGTATAAAAATGTCCAAACGAACCCAGAAAAATTTCAAATTTTAACACGACACCCCTGTTGGTTAATGTAAACAAAAATTTGATAGCAAAAAGAGGTAACGAATATCGTTTCGTCCATGAAGGTGACACATTCCCTACCAGGACCATGAGGATACTTGTGAGAAGCTTATACCCAATCCTGCCCCAAATGGGACAATTTTTTTACCACAACGTGTTGATGTCATTCCATTATGGCATGCCAAATTTTATGAATTTTAGATGAGTTTTGGATTTACAATAATTTAAAAAAAATGTATCTCAATGTTTGTGACCGAACGATTGTGCCGGGGTGTTTGAAATTCATTCCCATTTCTTGCATGGGACCTAAGAATGCAACCAAGGACACACATTTGATTTTTCAACACATTTTTCTGCACTGGAGCGTGTGCCTGTAGTTCAAATTTGAAATATGCACATGAATGCCTAGAAAAATCAGTTAATGTATAAAAATGTCCAAATGAACCCAGAAAAATTCCAAATTTTAGCACGTCACTCATGTTGGTCCAGGTTCCTACTAGACAAAAAATTGAAAGCAAGAAGAGGCAACGAATATCATTTCGTCCACGAAGGTGAAATGTTCCCTACCAGATCTATAAGGCTACTTCTGAGAAGCTCTGGTTTGAGAGAAGCTTATACCCAAACCTGCCCCAAATGGGACAATTTTTTTACTAGAGCATGTTGTTGCCATTCCGTGATAGCATACTAAGTTTCCTGAATTTCAGACGAGTTTTGGATTTACCAGAATTTAAAAACAATGTATCTCAATGTTTGCGGCCAAGCGACGGTGCCAGGGTATTTGAAATACATTCCCATTTCTTGCATGGGACCTAAGCATGCAACCAAGGACACACATTTGGTTTTCAACCCATTTTTCTGCACTGGAGCATGTGCCTGTAGTTCAAATTTGAATTATGCACATAAATGCCTAGAAAACTCAGTTAATGTATCAAAATGTCCAAATGAACCCAGAAAAATTCCAGATTTTAAGACAACACTCCTGTTGGTCTAGGTTGCTACTAGAGAAAAATTTGAAATTAAGAAGAGGCAACGAATATCGTTTCGTCCACGAAGATGACACGTTCCCTACCAGAACCATGAGGCTATTTGTGAGAAGCTCTGTTTTGTGAGAAGCTTATACCAAAACCTGCACCAAATGGGACAATTTTTTTACCACAGCATGTTGATGCCATTCCATGATAGCATGCCAAGTTTCATGAATTTCAGATGAGTTTTGGATTTACTAGAATTTATAAACAATGTATCTCAATGTTTGCGGCCGAGCGACGGTGCGAGGGTGTTTGAAATTCATTCCCATTTCTTGATGGCACCTAAGCATGCAACCAAGGACACACATTTGATTTTTCAACCCATTTTTCTGCACTGCAGCATGTGTCTGTTGTTCAAATTTGAATTATGCACATATATGCCTAGAAAACTCAGTTAATGTATAAAAATGTCCAAATGAACCCAGAAAAATTCCAAATTTTAACACGACACTCCTGTTGGTCTAGCTTGCCATTAGACAAAAATTCAAAAGCAAGAAGAGGCAACGAATATCGTTTCATCCATGAAAATGACACGTTACTTACCAGAACCATGAGGCTATTTGTGAGAAGCTTATACCCAAACCTGCCCCAAATGGGACAATTTTTTTACCACAGCATGTTGATGCCATTCCGTGATAGCATGCCATGTTTCATGAGTTTCAGACAAGTTTTCGATTTACTAGAATTTAGAAACAATGTATGTCAATGTTTGCGGCCGAGCGATGGTGCTGGGGTGTTTGAAATTCATTCCCATTTCTTGCATGGGACCTAAGCATGCAACCAAGGACACACATTTGATTTTTTAACCCATTTTTCTGCACTGGAGCATGTGCGTGTAGTTCAAATTTTAATTAAGCACATAAATGCCTAGAAAACTCAGTTAATGTATAAAAATGTCAGAATGAACCCAGAAAAATTCCAAATTTTAACACGACACTCCTGTTTGTCTATGTTGCCACTATTCAAAAATTTGAAAGCAAGAACAGGTAACGAGTATCGTTTCATCCACGAAGGTGACATGTTCCCTACTAGAACCACGAGGCTTCTTGTGAGAAGCTTATACCTAAACCTGCCCCAAATGGGACATTTTTGTTACCACAACATGTTGTTGTCATTCCATTATGGCATGCCAAGTTTTATGAATTCTAGATGAGTTTTGGATTTACTAGAATTTAAAAACAATGTATCTCAATTTTTGAGACAGAACGACGGTGCCGGGGTGTTTGAAATTCATTCTCATTTCTTGCATGGGACCTAAGCATGCAACCAAGGACACACATTTGATTTTTCAACCCATTTTTCTACACTAGAGCATGTGCCTGTTGTTCAAATTTGAATTATGCACATAAATGCCTAGAAAACTCAGTTAATGTATTAAAATGTCCAAATGAACCTAGAAAAATTCCAAATTTTAGCACGACACTCATGTTTGTCTAGGTCGCCACTAGACAAAAATTTGAAAGCAAGAAGAGGCAACGAATATCATTTCGTCCACGAAGGTGAGATGTTCCCTACCAGAACCATGAGGCTACTTCTGAGAAGCTCTACTTTGTGAGAAGCTTATACCCAAACCTTCCCCAAATGGGACAATTTTTTTACCACAGCATGTTGATGCCATTCCATGATAGCATGCCAAGTTTCATGAATTTCAGACGAGTTTAGGATTTACTAGAATTTATAAACAATGTATCTCAATGTTTGCGGCCGAGCGACGGTGCGAGGGTGTTTGAAATTCATTCCCATTTCTTGCATAGGACCTAAGCATGCAACAAAGGACACACATTTGATTTTCAACCCATTTTTCTGCACTGGAGCATGTGCCTGTAGTTCAAATTTGAATTAAGCACTTAAATGCCTAGAAAACTCAGTTAATGTATAAAAATGTCCAAATGAACCTAGAAAAATTCCAAATTTTAACATGACACCCCTGTTGGTCTATGATGCCACTAGAAAAAAATTTGAAAGCAAGAAGAGGCAATGAATATCGTTTCGTCCACGAAGATGACACGTTCCCTACCAAAACTATGAGGCTATTCATGAGAAGCTCTGCTTTGTGAGAAGCTTACATCCAAACCTGCCCCAAATGGGACAATTTTTTTACCACGGCATGTTGATGCCATTCCATGATAGCATGACAAGTTTCATGAATTTCAGACGAGTTTTGGATTTACTGGAATTTAAAAACTATGTATGTCAATGTTTGCGGCCGAGTGACGGTGCTGGGGTGTTTGAAATTCGTTCCCATTTCTTGCATGGGACCTAGAGTGCAACCAAGGACACACGTTTGATTTTTCAACCCATTTTTCTGCAGTGGAGCATGTCCATGTAGTTCAAATTTGAAATATGCACATAAATGCCTAGATAACTCAGTTAATGTATAAACATGTACAAATGAACCTAAAAATTCCAATTTTTAACACAACACTCCTGTTGGTCTATGTTGCCACTGGACAAAAATTTGAAAGCAAGAAGAGGTAACGAATATCATTTCAACCACGAAGGTGACACGTTCCCTACCAGAACCATGAGGCTTCTTGTGAGAAGCTTATACCCAGACCTGCCCCAAATGGGACAATTTTTTTACCACAACATGTTGATGTCATTCCATTATAGCATACCAAGTCTCATGAATTTCAGATGAGTTTTGGATTTACTAGAATTTGAAAACAATGTATCTCAATGTTTGCGACCGAACGACGGCACTTGGGTGTATGAAATTCATTTCCATTTCTTGATGGGACCTAAGCATGCAACCAAGGACACACATTTGATTTTTCAACCCATTTTTCTGCACTGCAGCATGTGTCTGTTGTTCAAATTTGAATTACGCACATATATGCCTAGAAAACTCAGTTAATGTATAAAAATGTCCAAATGAACCCAGAAAAATTCCAAATTTTAACACGACACTCCTGTTGGTCTAGCTTGCCATTAGACAAAAATTCAAAAGCAAGAAGAGGCAACGAATATCGTTTCATCCATGAAAATGACACGTTACTTACCAGAACCATGAGGCTATTTGTGAGAAGCTTATACCCAAACCTGCCCCAAATGGGACAATTTTTTTACCACAGCATGTTGATGCCATTCCGTGATAGCATGCCATGTTTCATGAGTTTCAGACAAGTTTTCGATTTACTAGAATTTAGAAACAATGTATGTCAATGTTTGCGGCCGAGCGATGGTGCTGGGGTGTTTGAAATTCATTCCCATTTCTTGCATGGGACCTAAGCATGCAACCAAGGACACACATTTGATTTTTTAACCCATTTTTCTGCACTGGAGCATGTGCGTGTAGTTCAAATTTTAATTAAGCACATAAATGCCTAGAAAACTCAGTTAATGTATAAAAATGTCAGAATGAACCCAGAAAAATTCCAAATTTTAACACGACACTCCTGTTTGTCTATGTTGCCACTAGACAAAAATTTGAAAGCAAGAACAGGTAACGAGTATCGTTTCATCCACGAAGGTGACATGTTCCCTACTAGAACCACGAGGCTTCTTGTGAGAAGCTTATACCTAAACCTGCCCCAAATGGGACATTTTTGTTACCACAACATGTTGTTGTCATTCCATTATGGCATGCCAAGTTTTATGAATTTTAGATGAGTTTTGGATTTACTAGAATTTAAAAACAATGTATCTCAATTTTTGAGACAGAACGACGGTGCCGGGGTGTTTGAAATTCATTCTCATTTCTTGCATGGGACCTAAGCATGCAACCAAGGACACACATTTGATTTTTCAACCCATTTTTCTACACTAGAGCATGTGCCTGTTGTTCAAATTTGAATTATGCACATAAATGCCTAGAAAACTCAGTTAATGTATTAAAATGTCCAAATGAACCTAGAAAAATTCCAAATTTTAGCACGACACTCATGTTTGTCTAGGTCGCCACTAGACAAAAATTTGAAAGCAAGAAGAGGCAACGAATATCATTTCGTCCACGAAGGTGAGATGTTCCCTACCAGAACCATGAGGCTACTTCTGAGAAGCTCTACTTTGTGAGAAGCTTATACCCAAACCTTCCCCAAATGGGACAATTTTTTTACCACAGCATGTTGATGCCATTCCATGATAGCATGCCAAGTTTCATGAATTTCAGACGAGTTTAGGATTTACTAGAATTTATAAACAATGTATCTCAATGTTTGCGGCCGAGCGACGGTGCGAGGGTGTTTGAAATTCATTCCCATTTCTTGCATAGGACCTAAGCATGCACCAAAGGACACACATTTGATTTTCAACCCATTTTTCTGCACTGGAGCATGTGCCTGTAGTTCAAATTTGAATTAAGCACTTAAATGCCTAGAAAACTCAGTTAATGTATAAAAATGTCCAAATGAACCTAGAAAAATTCCAAATTTTAACATGACACCCCTGTTGGTCTATGATGCCACTAGAAAAAAATTTGAAAGCAAGAAGAGGCAATGAATATCGTTTCGTCCACGAAGATGACACGTTCCCTACCAAAACTATGAGGCTATTCGTGAGAAGCTCTGCTTTGTGAGAAGCTTACATCCAAACCTGCCCCAAATGGGACAATTTTTTTACCACGACATGTTGATGCCATTCCATGATAGCATGACAAGTTTCATGAATTTCAGACGAGTTTTGGATTTACTGGAATTTAAAAACTATGTATGTCAATGTTTGCGGCCGAGTGACGGTGCTGGGGTGTTTGAAATTCGTTCCCATTTCTTGCATGGGACCTAGAGTGCAACCAAGGACACACGTTTGATTTTTCAACCCATTTTTCTGCACTGGAGCATGTCCATGTAGTTCAAATTTGAATTATTCACATAAATGCCTAGATAACTCAGTTAATGTATAAACATGTACAAATGAACCTAGAAAAATTCCAATTTTTAACACAACACTCCTGTTGGTCTATGTTGCCACTGGACAAAAATTTGAAAGCAAGAAGAGGTAACGAATATCATTTCAACCACGAAGGTGACACGTTCCCTACCAGAACCATGAGGCTTCTTGTGAGAAGCTTATACCCAGACCTGCCCCAAATGGGACAATTTTTTTACCACAACATGTTGATGTCATTCCATTATAGCATACCAAGTCTCATGAATTTCAGATGAGTTTTGGATTTACTAGAATTTGAAAACAATGTATCTCAATGTTTGCGACCGAACGACGGCACTGGGGTGTATGAAATTCATTTCCATTTCTTGATGGGACCTAAGCATGCAACCAAGGACACACATTTGACTTTTCAACCCATTTTTCTGTACTGGAGCATGTGCATGTAGTTCAAATTTGAATTACGCACATAAATGCCTAGAAAACTCAGTTAATGTATAAAAATGTCCAAATGAACCCAGAAAAATTCCAAATTTTAGCATGACACTCTTGTTGGTCTAGGTTGCCACTAGACCTATCATAGTTTTGCCTGCATGTCTTCTCCAAGCGGCCAAGATAAAACAAATCCTTGAAGACTACGCCACCTCTATTGGGCTCAAGATCAACTTTCATAAATCCACGCTCGTCCCCATTAACACCCCAGCTGATAAGTGCAATGCACTGGCCACTCTCTTTGGTTGCACTCAAGCCGCTATGCCGTTCACTTACTTAGGGCTGCCTTTAGGAACCACTCGCCCTATGCTTCTGGACTTAACGCCGTTTGTGTGCAAAGCAGAACAAAAAATAATGGCAGCCATGTCTCTCATGTCCCATGCGGGCAGGTTGGCGTTGCTTAATTCACTCATTACTTCTCTGGCCATCTATCCGATGGGCACCCTGCGCCTGCCTCAGAAAATCATTGCTCAGTTGGACAAAATACGCAGACATTGCCTCTGGTATAAAAAAACAACTGTTGGCGATAAACACACCTCTCTGGCTGCCTGGCCCATGGTCTGTCGTCCTAAGTCGAGTGGTGGCCTCAGTATTCTTGACATGAAGATCCAAAATGACGGCCTGCTTCTGAAATTCCTTCATAAATTCTTCAACAAAATGGACATCCCCTGGGTGCAGCTGATTTGGACATCATACTACGTGGATTCAATCCCCCATGCAACTGACGCGTGCGACTCTTTTTGGTGGCGAGATCTCGTTCAACTAATGCTAATATATCGTGGAATCACCCATGTTCAAGTCAACAACGGTACGTCTGCACTATTTTGGAAGGACAACTGGAATAATGATGTTTATGCTAATAAATACCCGAGGGCGTTCTCATACGTTCATCATGAAGATCTGTCGGTCCGGGATTTCTTGACAGCCGCCACCCTGCATGAAACCTTCCAGCTACCCCTATCCGTGCAAGCCCACGATGAGCTCAAGCTTCTACAGCTTGATGTAGCGGAAGTAACTTTTGATGACCGTGAGGATGTTTGGCCTGCTGCTGGGGAGCCACTATGTTCAAGACTGCTGTGTACTATCAATTTTTCTTTCGAGATGTGGTAGCTCATGTGGCTTTTCGTTGGCTTTGGCGCACCAAGTGTACCCCGAAAATCAAAGTCTTCGGTTGGTTTTTACTATCTGACCGCCTCAACACACGAAACATGTTGAAGAGGAGACATTACAACATTGGAACCAACCTTGACTGTCTGTTGTGTGGTCATCACGTTGAGGAAAAGGTGGAGCACCTCTTCCTCCACTGCGCCTTTAGCAAAGCTTGCTGGTAGCGATTGAATATCGTTTGGGGTTCTGTTGGAAACAGGCTGGATCTTGTTGAACAAATGAAGACACAATACCCGCACAAGATGATCATGGAAATCTTTCTGGTAGCTGCTTGGAGCCTCTGGAAAGAGCGCAACAATAACTATTTTAGGCAAAAAGTGCCTTCCATGGATTCATGGTGGGATCGGTTCAAGAGTGACTTTAGTAACATCCAATATAGACTACCAGAACACAAGAGACATGTTGTCTCTTCCCTGCTGCAAAACCTAACTCAGGATTCTCATTAGCCATGTAGTGGTTTAGCTCCGTCTGACCATGTTGCTCACCTTGTAATTACCACCATGTAACAGCTTCTTTGATTTTTAATACATATGCAATAGGAGCCTTTCCTACTGTCTTAACCCTAAAAAAAACGAATACCATTTCGTCCATGAAGGTGAGATGTTCCCTACTAGAACCATGAGGCTACTTCTGAGAAGCTCTACTTTGTGAGAAGCTTATACCCAAACCTGCCCCAAAAGGGACAATTTTTTTACCACAGCGTGTTGATGCCATTCCATGATAGCATACCAAGTTTCGTGAATTTTAGATGAGTTTTGTATTTACTAGAATTTAAAAACAACATAGCTCAATGTTTGCGGCCCAGCGACGGTGCTGGGGTGTTTGAAATTCATTCCATTTCTTGCATGGGACCTAAGCATGCAACCAAGGACACACATTTATTTTTTCAACCCATTTGTTTGCACTGGAGCTTGTGTGTGTAGTTCAAATGCGAATTATGCACATAAATGCCAAGAAAACTCAGTTAATGTATAAAAATGTCCGGACGAACCCAGAAAAATTCCAAATTTTAACACGACACTCCTGTTGGCCCATGTTGCCAGTAGACAAAAATTTGAAAGCAAGAAGAGGTAATGAATATCGTTTCGTCCACGAAGGTGACATGTTCCATACCAGAACCATGAGGCTTCTTGTGAGAAGCTCTGGTTTGTGAGAAGCTAATACCCAAACCTGCCCCAAATGGGACATTTTTGTTACAACAACATGTTGATGTCATTCCATTATAGCATGCCAAGTTTTATGAATTTCAGATGAGTTTTGGATTTACTAGAATTTAAAAACAATGTATGTCAATGTTTGCGACCAAGCGATGGTGCTGGGGTGTTTGAAATTCATTCCCAATTCTTGCATGGGACCTAAGCATGCAACCAAGGACACACTTTTGATTTTTCAACCCATTTTTCTGCACTGGAGCATGTGCATGTAGTTCAAATTTGAATTATGCACATAAATGCCTAGATAACTCAGTTAATGTATAAACTTGTCCGAACGAACCCAGAAAAATTCCAAATTTTAACACGACACTCCTGTTGGTCTTTGTTGCCACTAGACAAAAATTTGAAAGCAAGAAGTGTCACGAATATTGTTTCATCCATGAAGGTGACACGTTCCCTACCAGAAACATGAGGCTTCTCGTGTGAAGCTTATACCCACACCTGCCCCAAATGGGACAATTTTTTTACCACAACATGCTGATGTCATTTCATTATAGCATGCCAAGTTTCATGAATTTCGGATGAGTTTTGGATTTAATAGAATTTGAAAACAATGTATCTCAATGTTTGCGACCGAACGACGGCACCGTGGTGCTTGAAATTCATTCCCATTTCATGATGGTACCTAAACATGCAACCAAGGACACACATTTGATTTTTCAACCCATTTTTCTACACTGGAGCATGTGCATGTAGATCAAATTTGAATTATGCACATAAATGCCTAGAAAACTCAGTTAATGTATAAAAATATCCAAATGAACCGAGAAAAATTCCAAATTTTAGCACGACACCCCTGGTGATCTAGGTTGCCACTGGACAAAAAATTGAAAGCAAGAAGAGGCAACGAATATCATTTCGTCCATGAAGGTGAGATGTTCCCTACAAGAACCATGAGGCTACTTCTGAGATGCCCTGCTTTGTGAGATGCTTATACCGAAACTTGCCCCAAATGGAACAATTTTTTTACCACAGCATGTTGATGCCATTCCATGATAGCATGCCATGTTTCATGGATTTCAGACGAGTTTTGGATTTACTAGAATTTAAAAACAATGTATCTCAATATTTGCGGCCGAGCGATGGTGCCGAGGTGTTTGAAAGTCATTCCCATTTCTTGCATGGGACTTAAGCATGCAACCAAGGACACACATTTGATTTTTCAACCCATTTTTCTGCACTGGAGCATGTGACTCTAGTTCAAATTTGAATTATGCAAATAAATGCCTAGAAAACTAAGTTAATGTATAAAAATGACCAAATGAACCCAGAAAAATTCCAAATTGTAACACGACACTCCTCTTCGTCTAGGTTGCCATTACAAAAAAATTTGAAAGCAAGAAGAGGCAACGAATATTGTTTCGTCCACGAAGGTGTCAGTTTCCCTACCAGAACCATGAGGCTACTTCTGACAAGCTCTGGTTTGTGAGAAGCTTATACCCAAACCTACCCCAAATGGGACAATGTTTTTACCACAGCATGTTGATGCCATTTTATGATAGCATGCCAAATTTAATGAATTTCAGACGAGTTTTGGATTTACTAGAATTTAAAAACAATGTACCTCAATGTTTGTCATCGAGCGATGGTGCCAGGGTGTTTGAAATTCATTCCCATTTCTTGCATGGGACCAAAGCTTGCAACCAAGGACACACATTTGATTTTTCAACCCATTTTTCTGCACTGGAGCATGTGCCTGTAGTTCTAATTTGAATTACGCACATAAATGCCTAGAAAACTCAGTTAATGTATAAAAATGTCCAAATGAACCTAGAAAAAATCCAAATTTTACCACGACACTCCTGGTGGTCTAGGTTGCCACTAGGCAAGAATTTGAAAGAAAGAAGAGGCATCGAATATTGTTTCATCCATGAAGGTGACATGTTCCCAACCAGAACCATGAGGCTACTTCTGAGAAGCTCTGCTTTGTGAGAAGCTTATACCCAAACCTGCCTGAAATGGGACAATTTTTTACCACAGCATGTTGATGCGATTCCATGATAGCATGCCAAGTTTGATGAATGTCAGACGTGTTTTGGATTTACTAGAATTTAAAAACAATGTATCTCAATGTTTGCAGCCGAGCGACGATGCCAGGGTATTTAAATTCATTTCTATTTCATGCATGGGACCTAAGAATGCAACCAAGGACAAACATTTGATTTTAGAACCCAATTTTCTGCAATGGAGCATGTTCCTATAGTTCAAATTGGAATTATGCACATAAATGCCAAGAAAACTCAGTTAATGTATAAAAATGTCCAAATGAACCGAGAAAAATTCCAAATTTTAGCACGACACCCCTGGTGGTCTAGGTTGCCACTAGACAAAAATTTGAAAGCAAGAAGAGGCAACGAATATCATTTCGTCCATGAAGGTGAGATGTTCCCTACAAGAACCATGAGGCTACTTCTGAGACGCCCTGCTTTGTGAGACGCTTATACCGAAACTTGCCCCAAAGGGAACAATTTTTTTACCACAGCATGTTGATGCCATTCCATGAGAGCATGCCAAGTTTCATGAATTTCAGACGAGTTTTGTATTTACTAGAATTTAAAAACAATGTATCTCAATGTTTGCGGCCGAACGATGGTGCCAGGGTGTTTGAAAGTCATTCCCATTTCTTGCATGGGACCTAAGCATGCAACCAAGGACACACATTTGATTTTTCAACCCATTTTTCTGCACTGGAGCATGTGACTCTAGTTCAAATTTGAATTATGCAAATAAATGCATAGAAAACTCAGTTAATGTATAAAAATGTCCAAATGAACCGAGAAAAATACCAAATTGTAAAACGACACTCCTCTTCGTCTAGGTTGCCAAAACACAAAAATTTGAAAGCAAGAAGAGGCAACGAATATTGTTTCGTCCACGAAGGTGTCATTTTCCCTACCAGAACCATGAGTATACTTCTGACAAGCTCTAGTTTGTGAGAAGCTTATACCCAAACCTACCCCAAATGGGCAATATTTTTACCACAACATGTTGATGCCATCCATGATAGCAAGCCAAGTTTCATAAATTTCAGACGAGTTTTGGATTTACTAGAATTTAAAAACAATGTATCTCAATGTTTGTCGCCGAGCGACGGTTACAGGGTGTTTGAAATTCATTCCCATTTCTTGCATGGGACCGAAGCTTGCAACCAAGGACACACATTTGATTTTTCAACCCATTTTTCTGCACTAGAGCATGTGCCTGTATTTCTAATTTGAATTTCGCACGTAAATGCCTAGAAAACTCAGTTAATGTATAAAAATGTCCAAATGAACCCAGAAAAAAATCCAAATTTTAGCACGACACTCCTGTTGGTCTAGGTTGCCACTAGGCAAAAATTTGATAGCAAGAAGAGGCACCGAATATTGTTTCATCCATGAAGGTGACATGTTCCCTACCAGAACCATGAGGCTACTTCTGAGAAGCTCTACTTTGTGAGAAGCTTATACCCAAACCTACCTGAAATGGGATAATTTTTTACCACAGCATGTTGATGCCATTCCATGATAGCATGCCAAGTTTGATGAATGTCACACGAGTTTTGGATTTACCAAAATTTGAAAACAAGGTATCTCAATGTTTGCAGCTGAGCGATGATGCCAGGGTATTTGAAATTCATTTCCATTTCATGCATGGGATCTAAGAATGCAACCAAGGACACACATTTGATTTTACAACCCATTTTTCTGCAATGGAGCATGTGCCTGTACTTCAAATTTGAATTATGCACATAAATGCCTAGAAAACTCTGATAATGTATAAAAATATCCAAATGAACCGAGAAAAATTCCAAATTTTAGCACGACACCCCTGGTGGTCTAGGTTGCCACTAGACAAAAATCTGAAAGCAAGAAGAGGCAACGAATATCATTTTATCCATGAAGGTGAGATGTTCCCTACAAGAACCATGAGGCTACTTTTGAGACGCCCAGCTTTGTGAGACGCTTATACCCAAACCTTCCCCAAATGGAACAATTTTATTACCACAGCATGTTGATGCCATTCCATGATAGCATGCCAAGTTTCACGAATTTCAGATGAGTTTTGGATTTACTAGAATTTAAAAACAATGTATCTCAATGTTTGCGGCCGACCGATGGTGCCGGGGTGTTTGAAAGTCATTCCCATTTCTTGCATTGGACCTAAGCATGCAACCAAGGACACACATTTGATTTTTCTGCACTGGAGCATGTGACTCTAGTTCAAATTTGAATTATGCAAGTAAATGCCTAGAAAACTCAGTTAATGTATAAAAATGTCCAAATGAACCCAATAAAATTTCAAATTGTAACACGACACTCCACTTCGTCTAGGTTGCCATTACACAAAAATTTGAAAGCAAGAAGAGGCAACGAATATTGTATCGTCCACGAAGGTGTCATTTTCCCTACCAGAACCATGTGGCTACTTCTGACAAGCTCTGGTTTGTGAGAAGCTTATTCCCAAAACTACCCCAAATTGGATAATATTTTTACCACAGCATGTTGATGCCATTCCATGATAGCATGCCAAGTTTCATGAATTTCAGACGAGTTTTAGATTTACTAGAATTTAAAAACAATGTATCTCAATGTTTGTCGCCGAGCGACGCTGCCAGGGTGTTTGAAATTCATTCCCATTTCTTGCATGGGACCAAAGCTTGCAACCAAGGACACGCATTTGATTTTTCAAAACATTTTTCTGCAATGGAGCATGTGCCTGATGTTCAAATTTTAATTATGCACATAAATGCCTAGAAAACTCAGTTAATGTATAAAAATGTCCAAATGAACCCAGAAAAAATTCAAATTTTAGCACGACACCCGTAGTGGTCTAGGTTGCCACTAGGCAAAAATTTGAAAGCAAGAAGAGGCAACGGATATAGTTTCGTCCATGATGGTGAGATGTTCCCTACCAGAACAACGAGGATACTTCTGGGCAGCTCTGCTTTGTGAGAAGCTTATACCCAAAACTACCCGAAATGGGACAATTTTTTAACCACAATGTGTTGATGCCTTTCCATGATAGCATGCCAAGTTTCATGAATTTTAGACGAGTTTTGGATTTACTAGAATTTAAAAACAATGTATCTCAATGTTTGCGGCCAAGCAACGGTGCCGGGGTGTTTGAAATTCATTACCATTTCTTGCATGGGACCTAAGCATGCAACCAAGGACACACATTTGATTTTTCAACCCATTTTTCTGCACTGGAGCATGTGCATGTAGTTCAAATTTGAATTATGCACATAAATGCCTAGAAAATTTAATTAATGTATAAAAATGTCCAGATGAACCCAGAAAAATTCCAAATTTTAGCATGACACTCCTATTGGTCTTGGTTGCCACTAGACAAAAAATTGAAAGCAAGAAGAGGCAACAAATATAGTTTCATCCATGAAGGTGACATGTTCCCTACCAGATCCATGAGGCTACTTCTGGGAAGCTCTGCTTTATGACAAGCTTATACCCAAACCTGCCACAGATGGGACAATTTTTTTACCATAGCATGTTGATGCCATTCCACGATAGCATGCCAAGTTTGACGAATGTCAGACAAGTTTTGGATTTACTAGAATTAAAAAACAATGTATCTCATTGTTTGGAGCCGATCGACGGTGCCGGGGTGTTTGAAATTCTTTTCCATTTCATGCATGGGACCTAAGCATGCAACCAAGGACACACATTTTATTTTACAACCCATTTTTCTGCACTGGAGCATGTGCCTATACTTCAAATTTGAATTATGCACATAAATGCCTAGAAAACTCAGTTAATGTATAAAAATGTCCAAATGAACCCAGAAAAATCCAAATTTTAGCACGACACCCCTAGTGGTCTAGGTTGCCACTAGACAAAAATTTGAAATCAGGAAGAGGCAACGAATAATGTTTGGTCCACGAAGGTGACATGTTCCCTACCAAAACCATAAGGCTACTTTTGAGAGGCTCTGCTTTGTGAGACGCTTATACCCAAACCTGCCCCAAATGGGACAATTTTTTTACCACAGCGTGTTGATGCCATTCCATGATAGCATGCCAAGTTTCATTAATTTCAGACGAGTTTTGGATTTACTAGAATTTAGAAACAATGTATCTCAATGTTTGCGGCCGAGCGACGATGCCGGGGTGTTTAAAAGTCATTCCCATTTCTTGCATGGGACCTAAGCATGCAACCAAGGACAGACATTAGATTTTTCAACCCATTTTTCTGCACTGGAGCATGTGCCTGCAGCTCAAATTTGAATTACGCACATAAATGCCTATAAAACTTAGTTAATGTATAAAAATGTCCAAATGAACCCAGAAAAAATCCAAATTTTAGCACGACAATCCTGTTGGTCTAGGTTGCCACTAGGCAAAAATTTGAAAGCAAGAGGAGGCAAGGAATATCGTCTCATCCTTGAAGGTGACATGTTCCCTACCAGAACCATGAGGCTACTTCTGACAAGCTCTGCGTTGTGAGAAGCTTATACCTAAACCTACCCGAAATGGGACAATTTTTTTACCACAGCATGTTGATGCCATTCCATGATAGCATGCCAAGTTTGATGAATGTCAGACGAGTTTTGGATTTACTAGAATTTAAAAACAATGTATCTCAATGTTTGCACCTGGTCTATGGTGCCAGGGTGTTTGAAATTCATTTCCATTTCATGCATGGGACCTAAGAATACAACCAAGGACACACATTTGATTTTACAACCCATTTTTCTGCAATGGAGCATGTGCCTATAGTTCAAATTTGAATTATGCACATAAATGCCTAGAAAACTCAGTTAATGTATAAAAATGTCCAAATGAACCAAGAAAAAATTCAAATTTTAGCACGACACCCCTAGTGGTCTAGGTTGCCACTAGACAATAATTTGAAAGCAAGAAGAGGCAACGAATATTGTTTCGTCCATGAAGGTGAGATGTTCCCTACCAGAACCATGAGGCTACTTCTGGGAAGCTCTGCTTTGTGAGAAGCTTATACCCAAACCTGCCCCAAATGGGACAATTTTTTTACCACAACGTGTTGATGCCATTCCATGATAGCATGCCAAGTTTCATGAATTTCAGACGAGTTTTAGATTTACTAGAATTGAAAAACAATGTATCTCAATGTTTGTCGCCGAGTGATGGTGCCAGGGTGTTTGAAATTCATTCCCATTTCTTGCATGGCACCGAAGCTTGCAACCAAGGACACGCATTTGATTTTTCAACCCATTTTTTTGCAATGGAGCATGTGCCTGTAGTTCAAATTTTAATTATGCACATAAATGCCTAGAAAACTCAGTTAATGTATAAAAATGTCGAAATGAACCCAGAAAAAATTCAAATTTTAGCACGACACCCCTAGTGGTCTAGGTTGCCACTAGGCAAAAATTTGAAAGCAAGAAGAGGCAACGGATATTGTTTCGTCCATGATGTTGAGATGTTCCCTACCAGAACAACGAGGATACTTCTGGGAAGCTCTGCTTTGTGAGAAGCTTATACCCAAAACTACCCGAAATGGGACAATTTTTTAACCACAACATGTTGATGCCATTCCATGATAGCATGCCAAGTTTCATGAATTTTAGACGAGTTTTGGATTTACTAGAATTTAAAAACAATGTATCTCAATGTTTGCGGCCAAGCAACGCTGCCGGGGTGTTTGAAATTCATTCCCATTTCTTGCATGGGACCTAAGCATGCAACCAAGGACACACATTTGATTTTTCAACCCATTTTTCTGCACTGGAGCATGTGCATGTAGTTCAAATTTGAATTATGCACATAAATGCCTAGAAAATTTAGTTAATGTATAAAAATGTCCAAATGAACCCAGAAAAATTCCAAATTTTAGCATGACACTCCTGTTGGTCTTGGTTGCCGCTAGACAAAAAATTGAAAGCAAGAAGAGGCAACAAATATAGTTTCATCCATGAAGGTGACATGTTCCCTACCAGAACCATGAGGCTACTTCTGGTAAGCTCTCCTTTATGACAAGCTTATACCCAAACCTGCCACAAATGGGACAATTTTTTTACCACAGCATGTTGATGCCATTCCACGATTGCATGCCAAGTTTGACGAATGTCAGACAAGTTTTGGATTTACTAGAATTTAAAAACAATGTATCTCATTGTTTGGAGCCGATCGACGGTGCCGGGGTGTTTGACATTCATTTCCATTTCATGCATGGGACCTAAGCATGCAACCAAGGACACACATTTTATTTTACAAACCATTTTTCTGCACTGGAGCGTGTGCCTATACTTCAAATTTGAATTATGCACATAAATGCCTAGAAAACTCAGTTAATGTATAAAAATGTCCAAATGAACCCAGAAAAAACCCAAATTTTAGCACGACACCCGTAGTGGTCTAGGTTGCCACTAGATAAAAATTTGAAATCAAGAAGAGGCAACGAATAACGTTTGGTCCACGAAGGTGAGATGTTCCCTACCAGAACCATAAGGCTACTTCTGAGAGGCTCTGCTTTGTGAGACGCTTATACCCAAACCTGCCCCAAATGGGACAATTTTTTTACCACAGCGAGTTGATGCCATTCCATGATAGCATGCCAAGTTTCATTAATTTCAGATGAGTTTTGGATTTACTAAAATTTAGAAACAATGTATCTCAATGTTTGCGGCCGAGCAACGGTGCCGGGGTGTTTAAAAGTCATTCCCATTTCTTGCATGGGACCTAATCATGCAACCAAGGACAGACATTTGATTTTTCAACCCATTTTTCTGCACTGGAGCATGTGCCTATAGTTCAAATTTCAATTATGAACATAAATGCCTAGAAAACTAAGTTCATGTATAAAAATGTCCAAATGAACCCAGGAAAATTCCAAATTTTAACATGACACTCCTATTCGTCTAGGTTGCCATTACACAAAAAATTGAAAGCAAGAAGAGGCAACGAATATTGTTTCGTCCACGAAGGTGACATGTTTCCTACCAGAACCATGAGGCTACTTCTAAGAAGCTCTGGTTTGTGAGAAGCTTATACCCAAACCTGCCCCAAATGGGACAATTTTTTTACCACAGCATGTTGATCCCATTCCATGATAGCATGCCAAGTTTCATGAATTACAGACGAGTTTTGGATTTACTAGAATTTAAAAACAATTTATCTCAATGTTTGCCGCTGAGCGACGGTGCAAAGGGTGTTTGAAATTCATTCCCATTTCTTGCATGGGACCGAAGCATGCAACCAAGGACACACATTTGATTTTTCAACCCATTTTTCTGCACTGGAGCATGTGCCTGCAGCTCAAATTTGAATTATGCACATAAATGCCTAGAAAACTTAGTTAATGTATAAAAATGTCCAAATGAACCCAGAAAAAATCCAAATTTTAGCACGACACTCCTGTTGGTCTAGGTTGCCACTAGGCAAAAATTTGAAAGCAAGAGGAGGCAAGGAATATCGTCTCATCCACGTAGGTGACATGTTCCCTACCAGAACCATGAGGCTACTTTTGATAAGCTCTGCTTTGTTAGAAGCTTATACCCAAACCTGCCCGAAATGGGACAATTTTTTTACCACAGCATGTTGATGCCATTCCATGATAGCTTGCCAAGTTTGATGAATGTCAGACGAGTTTTGGATTTACTAGAATTTAAAAACAATGTATCTCAATGTTTGCGCCCAGTCTATGGTGCCAGGGTGTTTGAAATTCATTTCCATTTAATGCATGGGACCTAAAAATACAACCAAGGACACACATTTGATTTTACAACCCATTTTTCCTGCAATGGAGCATGTGCATGTAGTTCAAATTTGAATTATGCACATAAATGCCTAGAAAATTTAGTTAATGTATAAAAATGTCCAAATGTACCCAGAAAAATTCCAAATTTTAGCATGACACTCCTGTTGGTCTTGGTTGCCACTAGACAAAAAATTGAAAGCAAGAAGAGGCAACAAATATAGTTTCATCCATGAAGGTGACATGGTCCCTACCAGAACCATGAGGCTACTTCTGGGAAGCTCTGCTTTATGACAAGCTTATACCCAAACCTACCACAAATGGGACAATTTTTTGACCACAGCATGTTGATGCCATTCCACGATAGCATACCAAATTTGACGAATGTCAGACAAGTTTTCGATTTACTAGAATTTAAAAACAATGTATCTCATTGTTTGGAGCCGATCGATGGTGCCGGGGAGTTTGACATTCATTTCCATTTCATGCATGGGACCTAAGCATGCAACCAAGGACACACTTTTTATTTTACAACCCATTTTTCTGCACTGGAGCATGTGCCTATACTTCAAATTTGAATTATGCACATAAATGCCTAGAAAACTCAGTTAATGTATAAAAATGTCCAAATGAACCCAAAAAATAATCCAAATTTTAGCACGACACCCCTAGTGGTCTAGGTTGCCACTAGACAAAAATTTGAAATCAAGAAGAGGCAACGAATAATGTTTGGTCTACGAAGGTGAGATGTTCCCTACCAGAACCATAAGGCTACTTCTGAGAGACTCTGCTTTGTGAGATGCTTATACCCAAACCTGCCCCAAATGGGACAATTTTTTTACCACAGCATGTTGATGCAATTCCATGATAGCATGCAAAGTTTCATGAATTTCAGACGAGTTTTGGATTTACTAGAATTTAAAAACAATGTATCTCAATGTTTGCCGCTGAGCGATGGTGCCAGGGTGTTTGAAATTCATTCCCATTTCTTGCATGGGACCGAAGCATGCAACCAAGGACACAAATTTGATTTTTCAACCCATTTTTCTGCACTGGAGCATGTGCCTGCAGCTCAAATTTGAATTACGCACATAAATGCCTAGAAAACTTAGTTAATGTTTAAAAATGTCCAAATGAACGCATAAAAAATCCAAATTTTAGCACGACACTCCTGTTGGTCTAGGTTGCCACTAGGCAAAAATTTGAAAGCAAGAGGAGGCAAGGAATATCGTCTCATCCACGAAGGTGACATGTTCCCTACCAGAACCATGAGGCTACTTCTGATAAGCTCTGCTTTGTGAGAAGCTTATACCCAAACCTGCCCGAAATGGGACAATTTTTTTACCACAGCATGTTGATGCCATTCCATGATAGCATTCCAAGTTTGATGAATGTCAGACGAGTTTTGGATTTACTAGAATTTAAAAACAATGTATCTCAATGTTTGCACCCGGTCTATGGTGCCAGGGTGTTTGAAATTCATTTCCATTTCATGCATGGGACGTAAGAATACAACCAAGGACACACATTTGATTTTACAACCCATTTTTCTGCAATGGAGCATGTTCCTGTAGTTCAAATTTGAATTATGCGCATAAATGCCTAGAAAATTCAGTTAATGTATAAAAATGTCCAAATGAACACAGAAAAAATTCAAATTTTACCACGACACCCCTAGTGGTCTAGGTTGCCACTAGACAAAAATTTGAAAGCAAGAAGAGGCAACGAATATTGTTTCGTCCATGAAGGTGAGATGTTCCCTACCAGAACCATGAGGCTACTTCTGGGAAGCTCTGCTTTGTGAGAAGCTTATACCCAAACCTGCCCCAAATGGGACAATTTTTTTACCACAACGTGTTGATGCCATTCCATGATAGCATGCCAAGTTTCATGAATTTCAGACGAGTTTTGGATTTACTAGAATTTAAAAACAATGTATCTCAATGTTTGCGGCCAAGAGACCGTGCCGGGTTGTTTGAAATTCATTCCCATTTCATGCATGGGACCTAAGCATGCAACCAAGGACACACATTTGATTTTTCAACCCATTTTTTTGCACTGGAGCATGTGCCTGTAGTTCAAATTTGAATTAGGCACATAAATACCTAGAAAATTCAGTTAATGTATAAAAATGTCCAAATGAACCCAGAAAAATTCCAAATTTTAGCATGACACTCCTGTTGGTCTTGGTTGCCACTAGACAAAAAATTGAAAGCAAGAAGAGGCAAAGAATATAATTTCATCCACGAAGGTGAGATGTTCCCTACCAGAACCATGAGGCTACTTCTGGGAAGCTCTGCTTTATGAGAAGCTTATACCCAAACCTACCACAAATGGGAAAAAAATTTTACCATGGCATTTTGATGCCATTCCACGATAGCATGCCAAGTTTGACGAATGTCAGACGAGTTTTGGATTTACTAGAATTTAGAAACAATGTATCTCAATGTTTGCGGCCGAGCAACGGTGCCGGGGTGTTTGATATTCATTCCCATTCCTTGCATGGGACCTAAGCATGCAACCAAGGACACACATTTGATTTTTCAACCTATTTTTCTGCGCTGGAGCATGTGTCTGTAGTTCAAATATGAATTTTGCACGTAAATGCCTAGAAAGCTCAGCTAATGTATAAAAATGTCCAAATTAACCAAGAAAATTCCAAATTTTAGTGCAACACTCCTGTTGTTCTAGGTTGCTACTAGACAAAAATCTGAAAGCAAGAAGAGGCAACGAATATCGTTTCATCCACGAAGGTGACATGTTCCCTACTAGAACCATGTGGCTACTTCTGAGAAGCTCTGGTTTGTGAGAATCTTATAGCCAAACCTGCCCCAAATGGGACAATTTTTTTACCACAGCATGTTGATGCCATTCCATGATAGCATGCCAAGTTTCATGAATTTCAGACAAGTTTTGGATATACTAGAATTTAAAAACAATATATCTCAATATTTGCGGCCGAGCGACGGTGCCAGGGTGTTTGATATTCACTCCCATTTCTTGCATGGGACCGAAGCATGCAACCAAGGACACACATTTGATTTTTCAACCCATTTTTTTGCACTGGAGCATGTGCCTATAGTTCAAATTTGAATTATGCATATAAATGCCTAGAAAACTCAGTTAATGTATAAAAATGTCCAAATGAACCCAGAAAAATTCCAAATTTTAGCACGACACTCCTTTTGGTCTAGGTTGCCACTAGACAAAAATTTGAAAGCAAGAAGAGGCAACGAATATCGTGTCGTCCACGAAGGTGACATGTTCCCTACCAGAACCATGAGGCTACTTCTGAGAAGCTCTTCTTTGAGAGAAGCTTATACCCGAACCTGCCCCAAATGGGACAATTTTTTTACCACAGCATGTTGATGCCATTCCATAATAGCATGCCAAGTTTGATGAATATCAGACGTATTTTGGATTTACTAGAATTTAAAAACAATGTATCTCAATGTTTGCGGCCGAGCGATGGTGCCTGGGTGTCTGAAATTCATTCCCATTTCTTGCATGGGACCTATGCATGCAACCAAGGACACACATTTGATTTTTCAACCCATTTTTCTGCACTGGAGCATGTGCATGTAGTCATAATTTGAATTATGCACATAAATACCTAGAAAACTCAGTTAATGTATAAAAATGTCCAGATGAACCCAGAAAAATTCCAAATTGTAACACGACACTCCTATTGGTCTATGTTGCTAGTAGACAAAATTTTGAAAGCAAGAAGTGGGAATGAATATCGTTTCCTCCAAGAAGGTGACACGTTCCCTACCGGAACCATAAGGCTTCTTGTGAGAAGCTTATACTAAAACCTACCCAAAATGGGATATTTTTTTACCACAGCATGTTGATGCCATTCCATGATAGCATGCCAAGTTTCATGAATTTCAAATGAGTTTTGGATTTAGTAGAATTTAAAAAGCTATCTCAATCAGCGGTACGTGTTGGTGCTATACAAATGGTTTTTAACCCCTTTCCACGACGGCATTTGGAACCGTCGCCAAGTGAGTGTGGGCGATAGGGGGGTCCTTCCCACACGACCCAGAAACTGTCGGGGATAGGGAGCCAAGATGCATATAGAGTATTCCTACTCGTTTGTGCTCGCATTGCCATCGCCGTCGGTATTCTGTGGTGCCACGTTTACGATGCGTGGCCCATCACAAATGGTTCACTATTATAGAATGTGTATGATAAGCATACAATCACACACATTCGCTTTTCCAAAACCGTATGCGATAACTAATTAAGAAGATTAGCTAATCGACGTACGAGTGTCGGACAGGATTACGAAACGTCGGACCATCGTAACATCATCGTACACGACAACTATCGCACACGCTATTCTGTGGTGCAACGTTTACGATGCATACTTCATCACAAACAGTTCAAGGTTGTGAATCGTGTACGATAAGGCAACTATCACAAACGTTTAGTTTGCCCACACCATTTGTGATATTGTCTGACATAGCACACGCTTTGCAAACGGCAACTGTGTGCATGCTTGCACACATTTCCTCTCTGTGAACCGTGTCGGATTATGGTGTATATCGCAAACGTTTGTGTTTTACCAACCGTGTGTGCCGTAACTACCTGGAGAGCGTAATTTCACCGTAATTTAATTGCTGCTATTTCAAATTGCACCGGATTTGAATTTGAATTTGAATGTATGCTATAGCTTTATTCATACCCATCAGGTTCAAACAACCAATGCATTATTCGATTCATAGGTACATATGTTCAAGAATTACATAAGAACCAAATAAAGAATGATGAACCACAGTTGTATACTTGTACTATTAAAGACGGTAAAGAAAGAGGCGAAATACATTCTGGTTGCTGAACAAGGTGAAGCGGAATGCCCATATTGTGCCCTCCTCCATGCAGAAGGCACACACGACTCTAGTCCAACCCCTTGTGATGGCCGACCACCCATCCTTCACGGTCTTCATGAAAACATCAAGATAATCATCGTGTTCTGGTAGAAATACTTTAACCTTTGCATGCCCACCAATCATGTAGTTTGAGAGGTAATCTTGAGTAAACTGCTTTGGCAACCACTGCAAAGGAAAAAGATTCAGACATTGTCATCTAACACAACTCATTATGGGCAGTAAAAAGAAGGCTACAGAGTTCTTACTTGCCATCCTGCAGTTCGCTGTTGTCTTGGATAAAGTGTAAACAAATAATTTAATTGCCATCTTTTGACCCATTTTACTAACAATCTTTATCAGCTTCCTCACTTGATGCTGGTTCATCGATATCTCATTGCCCCATACGCAGAATGGGTCGAAGCGCGGATCTTTACGAATGACATATGTACCTAAAAGCACCAAGTTAATATTAGAAGCTAAACAGCAATTGCACAATGATGTAGTACAACACTCTTTTATAATATCTTATAACATCCAATATACTCACATATTAGATGAATTAACATCTTATATTATGGGCCGGAAGGAGTTTATTGCATTCTTACAAATTATCGGCTGATTAACTGCTGCTGTATCCATGGGTTAGAGTTAGTTCGAGCTAGTTTGGGCTCAAATAGCCCTAAAGTATATCCAAACATGAGGGCTAGTTTGAGCTAGTTGCATCTAACCCACCCAAAAAAACTATCCAACCCAAGAGGTGCTAATTGGAGCTAGTTCTCCTAGTGCATTTATTATCAATCTAACCCTGTCATCTAAACACCTCTTTGGATGGAGTTAGTTCAGGCCTTCAGGATTAGTCATGAGCTAGAAACTAACTCTAACCTCTAGCTAAGTTGAGTATCCAAACAGGGCTATGTTGTTGTTGTTGTTGTTGTTGTTGTTGTTGTTGCTGTTGCTGCTCTTCTACGTATATCTAGACATCATCAGAACATTAAGGTAACACTCTTCCTTGTTGCTATGTAGCCTAGGATTGCATATTTAGACATTAAGTACAGTGCATGTTGCTATGTAGCCTCAGATATATTACATATGGCCCTAGTTAACCTAACGATAAATGGGTTATAGATATATTCAGTTAAAAGTTCGATTCACCGATTAGTCCCTTATCAGCCCCCAGCCTACATGGTACCAGCTACCGATATCCTGAACAGTGAGTATATATAAGCCATGGGATGAAACTAACCTCGATGGAAAACAGCAGTCGTTCCCAAAATTGTCCTGTGTAGGTACATCAAGAGGCATGTTAAGCACAACAGGCTAAACATCAACCAAAATTATCCATGGCAGAGCAAATAATCTCCAACATATAGCTTCAGTGTGCAGGTTTAAGCATGCTAGTAAAGCAAAACAAGTGGAAAGGTGTGTTAACTGCAACATGCCTAACATTTAACAACAAGCAAACATAGTCATTCAAACTAGTATTGTGCCGGTCCAAGTACACTGGTTATTGTTAAATAAAAATGGAAAGGTGTGTTAACTACAAGATGCAGCAACCAAATGTAGTCATTCATAGTGGTACTGTTGAAACTGGTACTGATGAAATTGAACTGCACAGTTCATACTTGCACATATAGAACATCACGTTGTGACTAACTGGAATGAACAAGGCATACTACGAACAACCAAAGATAACATTTGAAACTGAACATATGCTAACTACAAACAACCGAACAATAAAAAAACTTTAAAAGAGGCATATGCTAGCTATAACAGGCTTAACAGCAAGCAAATATATGCATTCCTATCGGTATGTTTAAAACTGGATTGATGAAATGTACTGCACAGTAAATAATTGCACATATAGAGCATCACATTGTGAACAACTGAAATAAACAAGGCATACTACAAACAACCAAATATAGCAATTAAAACTGGATATATTCTCACTACACTACAAAAGGGACTCGATGGGTTTCCTCACTTGTCACAGATGGGCTCGTTCCCGTGGGAAGAGCACGAACCCTGGATGCGCTCCATGTTGTCGCAGATGGGCTCCTTCCCCTTGGAAGAGCACAGCTGTAGGGTGCCCTCCCTGATGTCGCAGACGGGCTCTTTCCCCTTGGAAGAGCAGATGGGCTCTTTCCCCTTGGAAGAGCCGGAGAGGGTGCCCTCCTCGTGGTCGCCGTCAATGAGGTCTGACTTGGAAGCTGTGGATCCCAAGCCAACGTCGCAGAACGTGTCCTTCAGAAATGACAAAAGGGGCTCTATGGCGATGTAGGATGGCAAATTCTTGACAGCGAGCTAGAGGAGATCAGCAGCGGGGCCCTGGATGAGATCGAAGGCGGTTGAACCCAAGGGGTTGGGGGTGGGCCACTTAACCTGTGACATAGCCCGCCTCAGGCCATCGCTGTCGATGACCTCGATGTCGTAGCCGGCGTCCGCGACATACCCGCATACTCTAGCCCGCTGATTGAGTGCCTACAGCTAATAATGGTCGTTAGCTTCCTCAGTGACGTCGGGCGAAGAGACCGCGATACACCTCTTTTGGGCCAGTCGCTCCTCGAGCTCCACGGGAAGCTTAGCCGGGCTTAGGCTGCGATGCTTTGGAGTGGGGGATGGGGATCTGTGGGAAAGGGGGCGTTTGGCAGGCGTCATCTAAGGAACTCAGGGCGGCCTGGGTATGGTGATCGGTGGGTAAGCTGCACGGGCAAACTGGCAGATGTTGACAATGGAGGCCTTGCGGCGGCGGCACCACCAACGGAGAGAGGGAAAATAGAACAGGAAGCCCACAGAGAGAGGGAATACCCCACATAAATCCCCTTCCTCCGTACACACTCTATAACTCAACCCCCCCAACACCACAACTCCTCCTACTCCAACCAAATAAAATCTCAACCCCACACACCCTACCCAACCCAGCGCAACACAACCACTCGGGGGGCGAATCCAAAACCAAAACTTCCTCCCAAACCAACTACCACCCGGGGGACACCAAAAACCCCTCCCAACTTAACCCCCCCAACCACCCACACACACGGGCAAGACCGACCCTAAGACCCCACCACAGGGGGACACTGATCTCAAACCCCCGCGGGAACCACAACTCTCCCCCAATTGACCCATAGGTGTGTGTTTGTAGGCACGTGCACCCAAGGAGGTTTTGGGGGGTGTGTGTGTGTGGAGGGGGGAGCGGGGTGTGTGTTTGAGGAAATGACACGGGTACTGAAAATTTTACTATGCGGGAGTCAAATGCGGGAGTGAAATGCCGGGGCTATTGAAATTTTTTATGATGGTGCATCGCACACGGTCCGGAGATAGCAACCGTGTGTTATGAAACAGAAAAACCCTCGAGGCATGCAGATATTTTCAAGGGATGCAGGCAGGATTGGGAACAAGAAACATCACACACGGTCGAAACACAATAACTGTGTGTTATCAAACAGAAAAAAGCTGCAGGCGGGTAGATATTTTTGAGAGGGGAAGCCTCGTGGAGCCCAATGTACTGTGCGGATGTGTGCGTGACAGGGGCACCGGCATGGCACATGGTTAGTTTGAGTGAACCGTGTCTGTTGCGTCATCCGACTTGTCAAATGTTCATAAATTTGGTGAAAAATGACGCGGGAGAGGGTCAGAACACGAACACGCTTGCATGTGGACCAAATTTACGTATGAAAAGGGTGGTTTGATGTTCAAATACCAAATGCAACTTCGATGTGGCACCTATCTCGCAAAGCTCAGGGTATTGCTTGCCCCCCCTCGTGTCGGCACGAAGGGAAACCTAAGCTATGAATGCATGCCCCCCCCCTCATGTTGGCACGAAGGGAATCCTAAGCTATGAATGCATACCCCCCAACGGAGGTTCACCTAGAAAAGTGCGAAGTAGCAGCGCCCCCTCCCCCCCACACAAACTTTTAGTCGGCGGGCCAGAGAGGCATCTCACCAAGATGGATCGTAAAATGGACCAAGAATAATCCACCTTGGTCGTACAACCGCTCTCTTGTTGTTGGCCAAAGTGATGGCCATCCATGTGACCCCGGAGATGGGCTAGCTCGCCAATAATCATGCAAGTAGCTAGTCCTCGAAGACAACCACTGCATGCGTGTGGCCCAAACATATGTATGGAGAGGCGTGTTCTTGAATACACAATGGAACAACTTTGATGTGGCACCGTGATTTCAAACTAGAAATCCCCACACTGAGTGAGGGTTAGGTTGATGATGCATATGTATGTTACACCACACTTCAAGCCGATGACGGGGATTCATTCATGCATGCGTGCATAGTATATGCACTCAAACTTAATTAGGTCTTAATCTCACCATGACCTATACTACGATAACACGAACCAAAGGAAGAATCCGCCATGGTAACCTATCTTGTTGTCGGTCAAGGTGATCATGGATATCCACACGGGCCCACGAATATATAGGCTTGTCGCCGATAACCACGCGAGGGAGTGTACCGTTCGAAGACAACCACTACATGCATATGTATGGAGGTGATGCGCGCATGCATGTTTGAATACCATTTCACAACATTGATGTGGCACGTGAGTCGAAAATCGTACAGTCCCCACACAGAGCGAGATCGGTTCATGACGTGTAGCCACTTCAACTCAATGGGAGGGATTCGTGCGTACACATGCATGTGTGTGTGCTCAAACTGTATCATGTCAACCCAGAGCATGACCTATATATATACCTTATTACAAGTAAAAAATAATCCCCTCCTAAGTCAAATTAACCTCTCTCGTTGTCAGGCAAAAAGTAGTGATGGACCAAGCGGGCCCACAGATGGAAAGCATCGATATCGCTGATAACCGCTTAAGTGGGTGTGAGAGGACAACCACCATCGCTTTGCATGTGGGGCGCCAAACATATGTTGAATACCCAAAATGCACAACTTTGATGTGCCACATGCCTCAAAAATCGTAAACCCCCCACACAGAGCGAGGAATTCATGAAGCGTACTACATATGATGGTCCCCTTCCCCCTCTTCGATGCATACTATATGCTCCTACCGTAATATAGCCCAAAAAGAATCCTCCTCGATGGTGAAATTAATTAACCTCTCTCGATGTAGGTCAAAGTGATGCATGCATCGATGATGGCCTCGTGGGCCCACAGATGGAAGCGTCACACGTGAGTGTCCTAGCTAGGATAACCACCGCCTGCATGCATGTGGCCCAAAGAGGTGTTGTGTGATGTTTGAATAGCCAATTTCACAACTTTGATGTGGCACGTGCCTCGAAAACCGAAAAGTCCCGACACTGAGTGAGGTGTACTTGTTCACGGACGCGTACGTATAGTATATATGCTAGTCCCCTCCCACCTCTTCGACGCGTACTATATACCACCATAACACAAACAAAAAAGATTCTACATTGCTGGTCAAATTAACCTCACTGCTGGCTGTTCGTCAAAGTGATGGACGACGACCTCGCGGGCCCACAGAAAGCGTCACACGTGAGTATCGAGTGTCGTGTAGGACAACCATTGACTGCATGTGGCCAAAACATGTATGTATGAAAGGGTTGTGTAATGTTTTAAATAATGAATTCACGACTCTGATGTGGCACCTGCCTAACAAAACGGCCAACCCACACGGTGGCTCACAACTCATAGTGTATTGCGAGCCACCCGCCACACCTCAGACGCACACACCCACACAAACACCGCGAATCCACCGCAACTATGATGCATGTTAAATTATCCCACGGTGAACATATGTTACCAAAGGAGGGATGTTTTAATTTAAGAAAAACAGAGATCATTAAGACGTTTTAGTACATTAATTGATTCATTTTCTGTGGGTATAATGTGCAAAAATCAAATTTGAGCTACATGCACACGCGACAGTGCACCTAAATGGATTGCAAAAACACATGTGTCTCAGTGGGTGCATGTTTACTCCCCGTGCAAGAAATTTCAAACATTGAGAATCTCGATTTTTAAATTCTAGTACATCCAAAACTTATTTGAAGTTCATGAAACTTATCGTGTTGTCATATGGACACCAATACAAAGTGGCATTGTACTTTACTTTGTCAAATTTGAGACCAGTTTTGATGTAATCTTTATCTAATTACAAACGGGAGATTATTAATAATTGGGAACCAATATCCAAAACGGATTATTTATTCGAACCATGAGCGTTAGACCAGCAATGGATATGTGCCATGCTTCGGTTAAGCAATAAAGCGGCAGCATTAATCATCCAAATAGAAAAACAATATATGTGCCGCCATGCGACCCGTGTGCCGTGCGAGCAGGCATGAGTTGATGGGACGCATGCGAGCAGTCAGCCGCGCAGGTAGACCGGGAGGCGTGCATGCAGGTGTGTGAATTTACGGAGGTGTGCTCGCTGCGTAGTGTCATCGGGAAGCGTGCGAGTAGCTGTGTGAAACAACGGTAGGCATGCTAGCAGTCCGGTGCACAGGCTCACCGGGAGGCGAGCCAGCGGTTTGACCGCCGCCCGCATCTCTCCCACTACTCCATATTAATGGTTCGCCCGAGCAGTCGCACCCCCCATCCTCGCCACACACACAATCCTCTCTCTCCACTTGCATCCTCGACGCCGCTCTCAGTCCTCAAAGCCGTCAGTGTATGAGGATGCCGCCGAAGCGCCCCATCGGAGGGAGTGGCGATGCCGGAGCTACTGAAGCACCGGAGCACGTCGTGGAGACGGAGATAGAGGTTGCCGTCATCGTCAGTGAGTTATCGCTGCACCCTGACATTGTCGACGGCATCGAGCTTCCACAGACGGAGGCGGAGTTCCACACTGACTCTGGTGACGACTTGGGCGACGACCCCGGCAACGACTCCGACGACCACTCCGGCGATGACTCCGACGACGACGGACAACTGGTTAGTCATCTATACCCATTTATGTGTCAAATAGATCCTAGGGTTTCTCTGGTTACTCCTGCCTCCCCCTTTTTGGAATAGAAATCCTATGATTATGTTCTCCCAATCCATGAAATCTGAGTAAGTTTCATTAGATCCATGTAGTGTATTGATTGTTTGAATGGTACAAGTGATAAGTGATTAGTTGTTTCATCTGTGCAAATGATTTCTGCCAGTAATCCGACTAGGGTTAATGTTCGTGCTAATAATTCCTAGCCAGGACTTGACAATTGATTTTGAATGACCTACATATATGTTTGTGTCATTATTTTCTTCAAGATTGGTCTGTACACAGACGACTGTGCTTAAAAATCGAACCATAATCTCTGGATATGTATAAAAAAATAGCCGTAAACTCCTAATCCTACTTCACGGCATGTAAACATTGATTTGATGCCAAATTTGTTTTACTATTTGTATAGGTGCTGTCTGACGATGTGGACAGCGAGGATGAAGATGGCCAGAGGAGGTACAAGAGGCAAATCCCGAGGGAGCTTTATGCGGGAATGCATAACAAGCGTATTAGGACCTGGAACGGCGGCTATCGATGCCCATTTTGCAACCACAAGCTTCATGACGCATATCAAAGTGTTCTGCGGCATGCAAGAGGACGGGCCGTTGGCTCCTTCAAGCAGAAGTATACTCGCAGGGTGGCGCACAGCGCGTACGCCGAGTACCTGGAGAAGCTTCAGGATCGTGCCGGCATGTGAGATGAGATGTGGGATCGAACTATGTACGCTTGAGTATGCTTAATGACGGTTGAACTATGTACTTATGGTTGAACTATGCTTGTGTATGTGTACGCTTATTATCTATGTCTGAGTATGTTTAATCTATGTTTACTTATGTCTAACCGTGGGATATGGATGCAATCAGTTCGGTTGATGGAATCTACCTCCGTCCTGGTTTATTGGTCCCCTTTGTAATTTGTGTTAAATTTTGACCGAAGATTTAACTGACAAAATGTTAGAGAAGGTCAGCAAAAATTATATCATTGGATGGGTATTTGAGCATAGTGTTCAATGATATAATTTTTGGTTACATGCATAAACATTTCTTAGTTAAATATTTGGTCAAAATTTGGTACAAATTACAAAGGGGACCAATAAACCAGGACGGAGGTAGTACGTCAATCACACATTGTTCCCAAAATTGGAACCGTGTGCAATGACTTTCCTTTTGCCTGTTGCGTCAATCACACAAGGTTGGCTCTAGCAAACCATTGCCTCCGAAATTTTTTGTGGGACAGAAAACCCTCACCACCCAATTCAAAAAAAAGAAAGAAAACCCTCACCATCCCCACATCACAAAAACCCTCACCCCGGCCGTCACCCTCTCCGGTCCCCATTCACACCTGCACAAGCTCCTCCGCGTCTATGCATGGCACCGCCTATCACGGCGGTAACCACTTAGCTCGACGCCTGCCGCCGTCGCCAGGCTGCCTGCTCGCAGTCGACCCAGCTCCGCTCGGTTGGGGAATCTGCCGTACTGAGGGTTCTTTCTCATGGACAACAAGGTAACTAATTTAATGAGACATTATCTCATCTCTTATCCCAGTTCATCTGCCTCCTTTAATCACCCGGCCGAAATCGCCGTGAATTCATTTTTATTCGAGCTGATTTGAGGGTTTTCTTTCATTCGTAGAGTGTACAGTGTGCGGACACATCAGGACTTTGCGGCCTCCGCCAGACATTCCATCTCACCATACAAGATGACTTGAGGATGCGCGCGGTATGTTCAATCTCACCCTAAATCGGTTGGCATGGCCTACTTTCCTGAACATATTCTAAATATTGCTACATTTGGATAAAAGGTGCCACATGCACCATATACATCAAAGGGGATTTTTTCCCCTCTTCTTTCTATATTAGGAAAATTAATGATGTATTGTTCTTTCGATTACTCTCATATTTCCATGACATCATGTTTACCCTATCTGTTTAATTTTAGATTTTTGTATTTCGATTTCAACTGCTGTACAGTTCTTTCAATTTGGGCCCATATTTGCATGTTACCATATTTTCTTTAACAATCCTACTATTTTCTGCAGTGCGTCCCTTGCTATGCAACAGAATCTGTAGTGCACAATCTTTCCCTTTACATAAATCAAGACTGCATGGATGTCATACTGAACACAAACCATGGATTTACAATCGTTGCTACTGTAAGACTTGATGAATGTGGTGACTCCTATTTCGGCACCAGCCTTTATAATTTCACTGCACATAAAAGGGCTTGGTCATGAGATATATCCTAACTTCCCCGACGATATCATCCGTCCAAACTTTGTTCGAAGTATGTTTTTTTTTCAAGTATCTGCATGCTGACTTACCCAGCAATATCAAATGAATTGTGTAGGATTTAAGCAACCAATTGTTATTCCATTTTCTTACTATATTCCTACCTAATAACTTTTAGTTACCAATACACTTTTCTATTGCCCTATTTTAACTAAATATTCCCTGTACTCCCACTTCTATCAGAAAGCGTCGCTGACAAGGAGACTCCGGAGGTGGAGAACGGGGCTGCCAACAAGCGGAGGCAGGGCGAACAAGAACCGTAAGCGACTCAGCAGGCCTAGACTTCATCAGCAACCTCCTCGATGATATGTTGGCAGTCATCATCTCCCTCCTCCCAATCAAATATGGGCCGCAGACAACCGTCCTTTCCCGGCGGTGGCGTCCCCTATGGAACTCCACCCCTCTCGACCTCATCGACACCCACGAGCTCTGCCATGGCTATCGCAAAAGCTTAGATGCGTTCTCCAAGATCCTCGGCAGTCACCTTGGCCAAACTAGAGGCCTTAGAATGGGCAAGTTCCGTTCCAACGGGAAGGACCGAGCCAAGCTTGACGACTGGTTCTGATCCCCTGCCCTAGATCAGCTCGAGGAGCTCACTTTTCATGATGGGCATATGCGCTCGCTGTCAATGTCCGCGCTCCACCTCGCGCCCACGCTGCGCATCGCCAAGTTTAGGAACTGCCATTCCCGCCCCCCCCCCTTAATGACGCGCCCGCTCTTATTCTACCATGACTGAAGCACCTCGAGCTCGTCGCCGTCTGCCTCCCAAACGATGACATGGAGCGCCTGCTCCGTGGCTGTACTGCACTCGAGTACCTTCGTCTTCAGGCGATCAATGGGTTTAGTAGCTTCCACATCACCTCCATGACTCTCTGGACTATTTATGTGTGTTGCTGGTGCGGCAGGAAGACATCACAAGATGTGTACCACGCTATGGTCATTGAGGACACACCTGCACTTGAGAGATTACTTGTAGTTGATCAAGAAGGTCCAACAAGAATCGATGTCATTTCTGCGCCGAAATTGACAGTGGTGGGCTACTCGTCTAACAAATACTTCGAACTTGTTATTGGATCCACACCCATTCAGGTACAACAGCCGCCTTCTACCTCTCCTTCTACAAATTAACATTATTTCTAATTTTGAAGATGTTTGTTCGTCTGCCATCCAGAAAATGATTCCGACAAGCTTGACCCCGAAACTGCGCACAGTGAAGGTCTTGGCACTAAAATCTATCGGCCCCAACCTGGAGCAAGTTGTCAGTTTCCTGAGATGCTTTCCGTGCCTAGAGAAGCTATATATCGAGGTGATGTTCCGTTCCTGTTAAATGTTAACCATAAGGGAGTTCAATTTGTGACACCTTTTTTCCAAGTTTACAATGACAATGTACTACGATTTCTGAAGGATTCTTTTGGAGGATTTCAGTACATACATGTCCCCCCCATATCGGTTGCTTGATCCATATGGTTACAATCCATAAGCATTTCTCCTTTCGATTCATCTGTACTAGTTTTCTTAGGAAACTTTTCATCCACTCCAACCTCTTGTGAAGAAGGCTACATTTATCTAGAATGTAATCAAATGCCCATGTTAATCATGTCAGATCGAAGATGGCATGTTAGTGCATTTTACAAATCCTGCAAACCAAATAGGCCTGTAGTAGTGTTCAAAACTGCATGCAGGCACTAACACGTTTTCTTATTTTGTAGATAAGATTAGGCCCAGTGGTGGATAATGTAATACAATATAACAATCACATTGAATGCCTAGATCTGCATCTCTCAGAAATTACTTTGAACTCCTACCGAGGGACCTTACCGGAGATTATATTCGCTAGGTTCTTTGTTGTCAGAGCAAGGGTGCTGAAGGTAATGAGGTTTGCCCTACATTTATTTCTCAAAAATGAATGGTTTGTTGATCAGCGCCGGCGCCTGCGGCTGAATGGAATAGGCTCCAAAAATGCTGAATTTCATTTTGAAACTTCAGATGACAGAGTAATCGGAAGTCATTCTGTCGACCCCATACATGACTTCTCAGTGGCTGACCCCTTTGCAAAAATTATGAGGTTTCGAAACCAGACTTAGAAGTGGTAATATTAGTTTGAACCTCTCTGATATCCATGTTCAATGGATCAGCGTGAGCGTTTGCAGCTGATGAGCTGAATTTCATTTCTAATATCAGTTTGAACCTTGTAATCTTCGAATTTGAGCCATATAACTCTGGAATTTGAACCTTGTAATATTTCAAGCTTTTGTGGTACAATCGTTGAAATGGCATCGTATGAGACTCGTATATTGGTAGCACTATTTTGACCATTCTCGAATCTGTTTACCTTGTCAGTCTCAAAGCACATGATCTGTATAGCTAACTCGACTGCGATCTTCGACATTATTGCACACAGTTGGTTTCTTCAACCGTGTGCCCTGTAGAGCACAGAATTAATTATCGCACTCGAGTGTCCATCATCACCCTTCTATGTAACTTTGACCTCATCACCCATGGGTAAACTTATGACCGAAGTCATTCCACACACTTCATTTTTACAAAGCTTTTTGCCAATAAACGCCCATGATTTGTCCCTCTTCTAGCCGACGCGTGGCCAAACTAGCCGGGCGGGAAGCTTGCGCGGTAGCGCGGGAACAGGCTCACCGACGATACATTTGGCGCCTCTTCGAGCCCACGCGTGGTCAAACGAAACGCGTGCGGTGCGGTGTTGTCAAGCGTGCATTGGAATCCTCCACTATGAACGCCGTGACAAGACGTGACGATTACAGGCCGGCCGGCCCCCATTTATTACAGTGGCCATTTAACCCTTGTGTCTCTTCAACCTTTTGATCGCGCCCCACCATTGCAAGAAGCACACCCACCACGACAAATTCTTAGAGGGTATCCTGCGCGGTTCCAATGGTGCTCCGAGCGGCTGCCGACGACGAGTAGCAGTTCACCATGCATGCCATGGTGGACACCCACAGCAGGTTCATGGACCACTCGATGGTGTACACCAACGACCCGGTCTGGGTGGAGCACTCAATCCACATCATGGAGCTGTTGCTTGCAGAGGAGAAGTACAAGGTGGTTGGGTTCGACCTCGAGTACACCCGCGCTCGTGCCGGGTCTCGTCCCAAGGTTGCCATCGCCCAGATGTGCGTGCGCCACCACATCCTTGTCTACCACTACTGCCTGGCCACAAGGCCTTGCGAGGGTTTCGCCAGGTTTGTCAACAGCCCCCACTACATGTTCGCTATGGTGGACATCACCAACAATGTAAAGGCGCTCGAGAATTCGGACATCGCCTGCCAGAATCTTGTCGACATCCAGGGCCAATACAAGATCTGGGGCAGCAAGGAGCATGAGAAGGACTCACTGGTTCACCTCACCGAGGCCATCATCGACCCCTACTACAGAGACATGAAGGATTCCTGCAACAAGGACAAGCGTGCCTGGCACTCGGCCTGGATGGAGAAACTCGACAAAGCTCACGTCGTGTACGCGGCCAAGGAGGCGTAGACGAGCTACGACATGTACAGGCGGATTGTTGACATGAGGAAGTGCCTCCTTCCCCAAAATGGCCAAGGATCCAGCTAGAAGCAGAGCAATGGCAAGCGTCGTCGCAACAATAAGTAGATGATTAGATCCTCGTTTCTCCTAGTTTAGTATGCATGTAATTGCTTACTTTGGTGTGTGGAAATGTTATGTGTGTTGTCACTTGTGTAATTGTATGCTTAATTTGGTTATGCAATGCTGTCCTTTTAAGTATATATGTTGATGCTCTGTAGACAGAGAGTAGATGTTGTGCGGACAAAGACAATCATATCGCACACGGACTAAACAATGGAACCCGTCGATGATGTTTTCATCAATCACTCACAATTGTATACCAGCAATCGTTTGCTCACAACACACACGGCTTGTTAGCAGGAATCGTATGTGTTGTTATCGGTCTTCCCACACGTTTCTGATTACAGACCTGTTTGCCGCGTCTCACACACACCTTGTTAAGTTGAACCGTTCTGTTCTCTTCGCTCAACGCAAACAGTTCATCCGAGTGAACTGTATGCCGTATATCGCACACACCTTGATCTGGCTGACCATTTCTTTTGTGTTGCCTAATCACAAATAGTTCATCCGAGTGAACCGTATGCTGTATATCGCACACGCCTTCATCTGGCTGCCCATTTCTTTTGTTCCGCCTCATCGCAAATAGTTACTTGAACTAAACCGTATGCCCCTCATCCCACACGAAACTAAATTCTGAACCGTGTTTGATGCATCCATCATCGCAAACGTTTTGCATCTTTTTTTATGGTTTTTTTACACCACCGTTTGTGATTATTGCATCGCACACAGTTTCTTTGAAGGGTCTCTGATCATAGTGTCGTGTTAGCAGCATCCTGCAGTAGTGAATGTTTGCGGCTGAGCGATGCTGCCGGGGTGTTTGAAATTCATTTCCATTTCATGCATGGGACCTAAGCATGCATACAAGGACACACACTAGATTTTTCAACCCATTTTTCTGCACTAGAGCATGTGCATGTAGTTCATATTTGAATTATGCATATAAATGCCAAGAAAACTTAGTTAATGTATAAAAATGTCCAAATGAACCCAGAAAAATTCCAAATTTTAGCATGACACTCCTGTTGCTCTAGATTGCCATTACACAAAATTTTGAAAGCAAGAAGAGGCAACGAATATCGTTTCGTCCATGAAGGTGACATGTTCCCTACCAGAACCATGAGGCTACTTCTGAGAAGCTCTGCTTTGTGAGAAGCTTATACCCAAACCTACCACAAATGGGACAATTTTTTACCACAACATGTTAATTCCATTCCATGATAGCATGCCAAGTTTCATGAATTTCGGATGAGTTTTTGGATTTACTAGAATTTAAAAACAATGTATCTCAATGTTAGCGGCCGAGCAATGGTGCCCGGGTATTTGAAATTCATTCCCATTTCTTGCATGGGACCTAAGCATGCAACCAAGGACACACATTTGATTTTTCAACCCATTTTTCAACAATGGTGCATGTGCTTGTAGTTCAAATTTGAATTATGCACATAAATGACTAGAAAACTCATTTAATCTATAAAAATATCCAAATGAACCCAGAAAAATTCCAAATTTTAACACGACACTCCTCTTCATCTAGGTTGCCATTAGACAAAAATTTGAAAGCAAGAAGAGGCAACGAATATTGTTTCGTCCACGAAGGTGACATGTTCCCTACCAGAACCATGAGGCTACTTCTGAGAAGCTCTGGTTTGTGAGAAGCTTATACCCAAACCTGCCCCAAATGGATCAATTTTTTTACCAAAACATGTTGATGCCATTCCATGATAACATGCCAAGTTTCATGAATTTCAGACGAGTTTTGGATTTACTAGAAGTTAAAAACAATGTATCTCAATGTTTGTGGCCGTGTGACAGTGCTAGGGTGTTTGAAATTAATTCCCATTTCTTGCATGGGATCGAAGCATGCAACCAAGGACACACATTTGATTTTTCAACACATTTTTCTGCACTAGAGCATGTGCCTGTAGTTCAAATTGGAATTATGCACATAAATGCCTAGAAAACTCAGTTAACGTATAAAAATGTCCAAATGAACACAGAAAAATTCCAAATTTTAACACGACACTCCTCTTTATCTAGGTTGCCATTACACAAAATTTTGAATGCAAGAAGAGGCAACGAATATCGTTTCGTCCATGAAGGTGACAAGTTCCCTACCATTACCATGAGGCTACTTCTGAGAAGCTCTGGTTTGTGAGAAGCTTATACCCAAATCTGCCCCAAATGGGACAATTTTTTACCACAGCATGTTGATGCCATTCAATGATAGCATGCCAAGTTTCATGAATTTCAGACGAGTTTTGGATTTACTAGAATTTAAAAACAATGTATCTCAATGTTTGCGGCCGAGCGACGGTGCCGGGGTGTTTGAAATTCATTCCCATTTCTTGCATGGGACCTAAGCTTGCAACCAAGGACACACATTTCTTTTTTCAACCCATTTTTCTGCACAGGAGCATGTGCCTATAGTTCAAATTTGAATTATGCATATAAATTCCTAGAAAAACTCAGTTAATGTATAAAATGTCCAAATGTACCCAGAAAAATTCCAAATTTTAGCACGACAGTCCTACTGGTCTAGGTTGCAAGTAGAAAAAAATTTGAAAGCAAGAAGAGGCAAGGAATATCGTTTCATCCACGAAGGTGACATGTTCCCTACCAGAACCATGAGGCTACTTCTGAGAAGCTCTGCTTTGTGAGAAGCTTATACCCAAACCTGCCCAAATGGGACAATTTTCTTACCACATCATGTTGATGCTATTCCATGATAGCATGCCAAGTTTGATGAATGTCAGACGAGTTTTGGATTTACTAGAATTTAAAAACAATGTATCTCAATGTTTGCAGCTGAGCGACGGTGCTGGGGTGTTTGAAATTCATTCCCATTTCTTGCATGGGACCTAAGCATGCAACCAAGGACACACATTTGATTTTTCAATCCATTTTGCTCCAATGGAGAATGTGCCTATAGTTCAAATTAGAATTACGCACATAAATGCCCAAAAAAGTCAGTTAATGTAAAAAATGTGCAAATGAACCAAGAAAAATTCCAAATTTTAGCACGACACACCTGTTGGTCTAGGTTACCACTAGACAAAAATTTGAAAGCAAGAAGAGGCAACGAATATCGTTTCATCCACGAAGGTGACATGTTCCCTACCAGAACCATGAGGCTACTTCTGAGAAGCTCTGCTTTGTGAGAAGCTTATACCCAAACCTACCCGAAATGGGACAATTTTTTACCACAGCATGTTTATTCCATTCCATGATAGCATGCCAAGTTTCATGAATTTCAGATGAGTGTTGGATTTACTAGAATTTAAAAACAATGCATCTCAATGTTCGCGGCAGAGCGACGGTGCTGGGGTGTTTGAAATTCATTCCCATTTCTTGCATGGGACCTAAGACTGCAACCAAGGACACACATTTCATTTTTTTATCTCATTTTTTCTGCACTGGAGCATGTGCGTGTAGTTCAAATTTGAATTATGTACATAAATGCATAGAAAACTCAGTTAATGTATAAAAATGTCCAAATGAACCCAGAAAAATTCCAAATTTTAACGCGACACTCCTGTTGGTCTAGGTTGCCATTAGACAAAAATTTGAAAGCAAGAAGAGGCAACGAATATCGTTTCGTCCATGAAGATGATACGTTCCCTACCAGAACCATGATGGTACTTGTGAGAAGCTGTGCTTTGTGAGAATCTTATACCCAAACCTGCCCAAATGGGACAATTTTTTTACCACACCATGTTGATGCCATTCCATGATAGCATGCCAAGTTCATGAATTTTAGACGAGTTTTGGATTTACTAAAATTAAAAATCAATGTATCTCATTGTTTGCGGCCGAGCGACGGTGCCGGGGTGTTTGAACTTCATTCCCATTTCTTGCATGGGACTTAAGCATGCAACCAAGGACAAACATTAGATTTTTTAACCCATTTTTCTACACTGGAGCATGTGCATGTAGTCCAAATTTGAATTATGCAGATAAATGCCTAGAAAACTCAGTTAATGTATAAAAATGTCCAAATGAACCCAGAAAAATTCCAAATTTTAGCACGGCAGTCCTGTTGGTGTAGGTTGCCAATAGAAAAATCTTTGAAAGCTAGAAGAGGCAAGGAATATTGTTTCGTCCATGAAGGTGACATGTTCCCTACCAGAACCATGAGCTACTTCTGAGAAGCTCTGCTTTGTGAGAAGCTTATACCCAAACCTGCCGAAATAGGATAATTTTCTTACCACGTCATGTTGATGCCATTCCATGATAGCATGCCAAGTTTGATGAATGTCAGACAAGTTTTGGATTTACTAGAATTTAAAAACAATGTATCTCAATGTTTGCAGCCGAGCGACGGTGTTAGGGTGTTTGAAATTCATTCCCATTTCTTGCATGGGACCTAAGCATGCAACCAAGGACACACATTTGATTTTTCAACCCATTTTGCTGCAATGGAGCATGTGCCCATAGTTCAAATTTGAATATGCACATATATGCTTAGAAAACTCAGTTAATGTATAAAAATGTCCAAATGAACCGAGAAAAATTCCAAATTTTAGCATGACACTCCTGTTGGTCTAGGTTACCACTAGACAAAAATTTGAAAGCAAGAAGAGGCAACGTATATCGTTTCATCCACGAAGGTGAAATGTTTCCTACCAGAACCATGAGGCTACTTCCGAGAAGCTCTGCTTTGTGAGAAGCTTATACCCAAACCTACCCCAAATGGTACATTTTTTACCACAGCATGTTAATTCCATTCCATGATAGCATGCGAAGTTTCACGAATTTCAGACGAGTTTTGGATTTACTAGAATTTAAAACAATGTATCTCAATGTTTGCGGCAGAGCGACGGTGCCGGGGTGTTTGAAATTCATTCCCATTTCTTGTGTGGGACCTAAGCTTGCAACCAAGGACACACATCTGTTTTTTCAACCCATTTTTCTGCAATGGAGCATTGTGCCTATAGTTCAAATTTGAATTATGCATATAAATGCATAGAAAAACTCAGTTAATGTATAAAAATGTCCAAATGAACCCAGAAAAATTCCAAATTTTAGCACGACAGTCCTGTTGGTCTAGGTTGCCAGTAGAAAAAAATTTGAAAGCAAGAAGAGGCAAGGAATATCATTTCATACACGAAGGTGACATGTTCCCTACGAGAACCATGAGGCTACTTCTGAGAAGCTCTGCTTTTTGAGAAGTTTATACCCAAACCTGCCCAAATGGGACAATTTTCTTACCACATCATGTTGATGGCATTCCACGATAGCATGCCAAGTTTGATGAATGTCAGATGAGTTTTGGATTTACTAGAACTTAAAAACAATGTATCTCAATGTTTGCAGCCGAGCAACCGTTCTGGGTTGTTTAAAATTCATTCCCATTTCTTGCATGGGACCTAAGCATGCAACCAATGACACACATTTGATTTTTCAATTCATTTTGCTGCAATGGAGCATGTGCTCGTAGTTCAAATTTGAATTACGCACATATATGCCTAGAAAACTCAGTTAATGTATAAAAATGTCCAAATGAACCGAGAAAAATTCCATATTTTAGCATGACACTCCTGTTGGTCTAGGTTGCCACTAGACAAAAATTTGAAAGCAAGAAGAGGCAACGTATATCGTTTCATCCATGAAGGTGACATGTTCCCTACCAGAACCATGAGGTTACTTCCGAGAAGCTCTGCTTTGTGAGAAGCTTATACCCAAACCTACCCCAAATGGGACAATTTTTTACCACAGCATGTTAATTCCATTCCATGATAGCATGCCAAGTTTAATGAATTTCAGATGAGTTTTGGATTTACTAGAATTTAAAAACAATGTATCTCAATGTTTGCGGCAGAGCGACGGTGCCGGGGTGTTTGAAATTCATTCCCATTTCTTGCGTGGGACCTAAGCTTGCAACCAAGGACACACATTTGTTTTTTCAACCCATTTTTCTGCAATGGAGCATGTGCCTATACTTCATATTTGAATTATGCATATAAATGCATAGAAAAACTCAGTTAATGTATAAAAATTTCCAAATAAACCCAGAAAAATTCCAAATTTTAGCACGACAGTCCTGTTGGTCTAGGTTGCCAGTAGAAAAAAATTTGAAAGCAAGAAGAGTCAAGGAATATCGTTTTGTCCACGAAGGTGACATGTTCCCTACCAGAACCATGAGGCTACTTCTGAGAAGCACTGCTTTTTGAGAAGCTTATACCCAAACCTGCCCAAATGGGACAATTTTCTTACCACATCATGTTGATGCCATTCTGTGATAGCATGCCAAGTTTGATGAATGTCAGACGAGTTTTGGATTTACTAGAATTTAAAAACAATGTATCACAATGTTTGCAGCCGAGCGATGGTGCTGGGTTGTTTGAAATTCATTCCCATTTCTTCCATGGGACCTAAACATGCAACCAAGGACACACATTTGATTTTTCAACCCATTTTGCTGCAATGGAGCATGTGCTGTAGTTCAAATTTGAAGTACGCACATAAATGCCTATAAAACTCAGTTAATGTATAAAAATGTCCAAATGAACCGAGAAAATTTCCAAATTTTAGCACGACACTCCTGTTGGTCTAGGTTGCCACTAGACAAAAATTTAAAAGCAAGAAGAGGCAACGAATATCGTTTCATCGACGAAGGTGACATGTTCCTTACAAGAACCATGAGGCTATTTCTGAGAAGCTCTGCTTTGTGAGAAGCTTATACCCAAACCTACTCCAAATGGGACAATTTTTTACCACAGCATGTTAATTCCATTCCATGATAGCATGCCAAGTTTCATGAATTTCAGACGAGTTTTGTATTTACTAGAATTTAAAAACAATGTATCTCAATGTTTGCGGCAGAGCGACGGTGCCGGGGTGTTTGAAATTCATTCCCATTTCTTGCATTGGACCTAAGCATGCAACCAAGGACACATGTTTGATTTTTTATCTCATTTTTTCTACACTGGAGCATGTGCGTGTAGTTCAAATTTGAATTATGCACATAAATGCATAGAAAACTCAGTTAATGTATAAAAATGTCCAAATGAACAAAGAAAAATTCCAAATTTTAACAGGACACTCCTGTTGGTCTAGGTTGCCATTAGACAAAAATTTGAAAGCAAGAAGAGGCAATGAGTATCGTTTCGTCAATCAAGATGACACGTTCCCTACCAGAACCATGAGGAAACTTGTGAGAAGCTCTGCTTTGTGAGAATCTTATTCCCAAACCTGCCCCAAATGGGACAATTTTTTTACCACAGCATGTTGATTCCATTCCATGATAGCATGCCAAGTTCATGAATTTTAGACAAATTTTGGATTTACTAAAATTAAAAAAGAATGTTTCTAAATGTTTGCGGCCGAGCGACAGTGCCGGGGTGTTTGAAATTCATTCCTATTTCTTGCATTGGACCTAAGAATGCAACCAAGGACAAACATTTGATTTTTCAACCCATTTTTCTGCACTGGAGCATATGCATGTAGTCCAAATTAGAATTATGTAGATAAATGCCTAGAAAACTCAGTTAATGTATAAAAATGTCCAAACAAACTCAGAAAAATTCCAAATTTTAACACGACACTCATGTTGGTCTATGTTGCTAGTAGACAAAATTTTGAAAGCAAGAAGTGGGAATGAATATCGTTTTGTCCAAGAAGGTGACACATTCCCTACCAGAACCATAAGGCTTCTTGTGAGAAGCTTATACCGAAACCTACACAAAATGGGATAATTTTCTTTCCACAGCATGTTGATGCCATTCCATGATAGCATGCCAAGTTTCACGAATTTCAAACGAGTTTTCGGTTTACTAGAATTTAAAACAGAATCTCAATATTTGCGGCCGAGCGACGCTGCCGGGGTTTTTGAAATTCATTTCCATTTCTTCCATGGGACTTGAGCATGCAACTAAGGACACATTTGATTTTCCAAACCATTTTTCTGCACTGGAGCATGTGCGTGTAGTTCAAATGCGAATTATGCACATAAATACATGGAAAACTCTGTTAATGTATAAAAAGGTCCAAACGAACCCAGAAAAATTCCAAATTTTAACATGACACTCCTGTTGGTTTATGTTTCCATTAGACAAAAAATTGAAAGCAAAAACAGGTAACGAATATCGTTTCGTCCATGAAGGTGACACATTCCCTACCAGAAGCTGAGGCTACTTCTGAGAAGCTCTCCTTTGTGAGAAGCTTATACCCAAACCTACCCCAAATGGGGCATTTTTTTACCACAGCATATTAATTCCATTCCATGATAGCATGCCAAGTTTCATGAATTTCAGACGAGTTTTGAATTTACTAGAATTTAAAAACAATGTATCTCAATGTTTGCGGCTGAGCGGTGGTGCCGGGGTGTTTGAAATTCATTCCCATTTCTTGCATGGGACCTAAGCATGCAACCAAGGACACACATTTGATTTTTCAACCCATTTTTCTGCACTGGAGCATGTGCGTGTAGTTCAAATTTGAATTATGCACATAAATGCCTAGAAAACTCAGTTAATGTATAGAAATTTCCAAATGAACCCAGAAAAATTCCAAATTTTAACACGACACTCCTGTTGGTCTAGGTTGCCATTAGAAAAAAAAATTGAAAGCAAGAAGAGGCAACGAATATCGTTTCATCCACAAAGATAACACGTTCCCTACCACAACCATGAGGATACTTGTGAGAAGCTCTGCTTTGTGAGAATCTTATACACAAACCTGCCCCAAATGGGACAATTTTTTTACCACAGCATGTTGATGCCATTCAATGATAGCATGCCAAGTTTCATGGATTTCAGACGAGTTTTAGATTTACTAGAATTAAAAAACAATGTATCTCAATGTTTGCGATCGAGCGACGGTGCCGGGGTGTTTGAAATTCATTCCCATTTCTTGCATGGTACCTAAGCATGCAACCAAGAACACACATTTGTTTTTTCAACCCGTTTTTCTGCATTGGAGCATGTGCATGTAGTCCAAAGTTGAATTATGCAGATAACTGCCTAGAAAACTCACTTAATGTATAAAAATGTCCAAACAAACTCAGAAAAATTCCAAATTTTAACACGACACTCATGTTGGTCTATGTTGCCAGTAGACAAATTTTTAAAGCAAGAAGTGGGAATGAATATTGTTTTGTCCAAGAAGGTGACACGTTCCCTACCGGAACCATAAGGCTTCTTGTGAGAAGCTTATACTGAAACCAACACAAAATGGGATAATTTTTTTACCATAGTATGTTGATGCCATTCGATGATAGCTTGCCAAGTTTCGTGAATGTCAGACGAGTTTTGGATTTACTTGAATTTAAAAACAATGTATCTCAATGTTTGCGGCAGAGCGACGCTGCCTGGGTGTTTGAAATTCATTCCCATTTCCTCCATGGGACCTATGCATGCAACCAAGGACACACATTTGATTTTTGAACCCATTTTTCTGCACTGGAGCATGTGCGTGTAGTTCAAATATGAATTATGCACATAAATGCCTAGAAAACTCAGTTAATGTATAAAAATGTCCAAACGAACCCAGAAAAATTCCAAATTTTAACACGACACTCCTGTTGGTTTCTGTTGCCACTAGACAAAAAATTGAAAGCAAAAAGAGGTAATGAATATCGTTTCGTCGACGAAGGTGACACATTCCCTACCAGAACCATGAAGCTTCTTGTGAGAAGCTCTGGTTTATGAGAAGCTTATACCCAAACCTGCCCCAAATGGGACAATTTTTTTACCACAACATGTTGATGTCATTCCATTATAGCATGCCAAGTTTTATGAATTTTAGATGAATATTGGATTTACTAGAATTTAAAAACAATGTACCTCAATGTTTGCGACCGAACGATGGTGCCGGGGTGTTTGAAATTCATTCCCATTTCTTGCATGGGACATAAGCATGCAACCAAGGACACACATTTTATTTTTCAACCCATTTTTCTGCACTGGTGAATGTGCCCGTAGTTCAAATTTGAATTATGCACATAAATGCCTAGAAAACTCAGTTAATGTATAGAAATTTCCAAATGAACCCAGAAAAATTCCAAATTTTAACACGACACTCCTGTTGGTCTAGGTTGCCATTAGAAAAAAAATTAAAGCAAGAAGAGGCAACGAATATCGTTTCATCCACAAAGATAACACGTTCCCTACCAGAACCATGATGATACTTGTGAGAAGGTCTGCTTTGTGAGAATCTTATACCCAAACCTGCCTCAAATGGGACAATTTTTTTACCACAGCATGTTGATGGCATTCAATGATAGCATGCCAAGTTTCATGTATTTCAGACGAGTTTTAGATTTACTAGAATTAAAAAACAATGTATCTCAATGTTTGCGGTCGAGCGACGGTGCCGAGGTGTTGGAAATTCATTCCCATTTCTTGCAACGTACGTAAGCATGCAACCAAGGACACACATTTGTTTTTTCAACCCATTTTTCTGCACTGGAGCATGTGCAAGTAGTCCAAATTTGAATTATGCAGATAACTGCCTAGAAATCTCAGTTAATGTATAAAAATGTTCAAACAAACTCAGAAAAATTCCAAATTTTAACACGACACTCATGTTGGTCTATGTTGCCAGTAGACAAATTTTTAAAGCAAGAAGTGGGAATGAATATTGTTTTGTCCAAGAAGGTGACACGTTCCCTACCGGAACCATAAGGCTTCTTGTGAGAAGCTTATACTGAAACCTACACAAAATGGGATAATTTTTTTACCACAGCATGTTGATGTCATTCCATTATAGCATGCCAAGATTTATGAATTTCAGATGAGTTTTGGATTTACTAGAATTTAAAAACAATGTATCTCAATGTTTGCGACCGAACATGGTGCCGGGGTGTTTGAAATTCATTCCCATTTCTTGCATGGGAACTAAGCATGCAACCAAGGACACACATTTTATTTTTCAACCCATTTTTCTGCACTGGAGAATGTGCCCGTAGTTCAAATTTGAATTATGCACATAAATGCCTAGAAAACTCAGTTGATGTAAAAAAAATGTCCACATGAACCGAGAAAAATTCTAAATTTTATCACGACACTCCTGTTGGTCTAGGTTGCTACTAGAGAAAATTTTGAAAACAAGAAGTGGCAATGGATATCATTTCGTCCACGAAGGTGACATGTTCCCTACCAGAACCATGAGGCTACTTCTGAGAAGCTCTACTTTGTGAGAAGCTTATACCCAAACCTGCCCCAAATGGGACAATTTTTTAACCACAGCGTGTTGATGCCATTCCATGATAGCATGCCAAGTTTCATGAATTTCAGACGAGTTTTGGATATATTAGAATTTGAAAACAATGTATCTCAATGTTTCCACCCGAGCGACGGTGCCGGGGTGTTTGAAATTCATTCCTATTTCTTGCATGGGACCTAAGCACGCAACAAGGACACACATTTAATTTTTCGACCCATTTTTCTGCACTGGAGCATGTGCATGTAGTTCAAATTTGAATTATGCACATAAATGCCTAGAAAACTCAGTTAATGTATAAAAATGTCGAAATGAACCCAAAAAAATTTGAAATTTTAACACGACACTCCTGTTGGTCTAGGTTGCCATTAGACCAAAATTCAAAAGCATGATGAGGCAACGAATATCATTTCGTCCATGAAGATGACACGTTCCCTACCATAACCATGCGGCTATTTGTGAGAAGCTCTACTTTGTGAGAAGCTTATACCCAAACCTGACCCAAATAGGACAATTTTTTTACAACAGCATGTTGATGCCATTCCATGATAGCATGTCAAGTTTCATGAATTTCATACGAGTTTTGGATTTACTCACTACAAAAAAAAGACAAATCCGTGACATTTTGACCTGAACGAATTTTTTTCGGTCATGCTTATGACACTTCTATGATGATAATTATGACAAAACCACGTATCATCATAGATGTGGTGGGCTCCTACTTCTATGACAAAAAATCATGTCAGAAAACGGGCTTTTTATCCTAGGCGGGCCGGAGACGCACCTGCATGGCATTTCGTGGGCCGTCCATGATGGAAAAAATCATGGTAGAAGCGAGGGCGAGGAAAATATCAGGGAGTTCCCGGTTACGGTGGGTGGTCGGGGCCGAGCGATGAACTTAGGTTTGTGCATTTCTCTCGTGTACGCACGTGTGTGCGAGGTGTTAGCTAACTGAACCCGAGCGATCGCACTGCTAGCTACGTTCCTGAACCCGAGCGATCGATCCCTTGGCTATTAACTAAACCCAAGCGATTCATTCGCTGCTGACTGAACCCGAGCGATTCCTTTGCTGCTCCTGCTGTTAACTGAACCCGAGCGATCGATCACTACTGCTGCTTACTGAAGCCGATTGAGCCCCCGTGCGGGATGTAGCCAGTCGGTGTTGGCTTGCCTCTCGATGAACAGTGACTGTTGCTACCATGCGTGCGGTACGTAGAACGAGTCAAGACGTGGTGAGTCGAGCCGGTTGGTTGGCTGTAGATGAATAGTTCCCCGGTAGGGGTTGGATGAAAAGGACCCCGTGGTAGTAGCTAGGCCGTTGCCGCTGGATGAACAGGACCCCGAGGAGGCCGCAGCACCCCAGCCGGTTGGGGGTGGATGAACAGGACCCCGTGGAGGCTCTATGAACAGTAGCCGGTGGAGGCTGGATGCATGAACAGTAGTTGGTGGAGGCTGGAGCGAGGCAGTTGACGGTGGATGAACAGGACCCCGTTTCGACCGTAGGCGCTCCAACAGAAGTCCGTTTCCTCCGTTTTGCGGCATGCCACACCCCTCTCGATGAACAGGACCCTGTTTTCACCGTAGGCACTTGAACAGAAGTCTGTTTCCTCCGTTTTGCGGTACACCAGACCCTTCCCGATGAACAGGACCCCGTTTCGGCCGTACACGGTCGAACAAAATACCGTTTCCTCCATTCTGCGGTACGCCAGACCTTGTTTCGGCTGTTCCATCCAAGCCGGTTTGCTCCCGATGAACACGATGTCTTCCGACCCAGTCGGTTGCCTCCCGATGAACACGACGCTATTTCCTCCGTTGCGACCCAGCCAGTTGGCTGCCGATGAACAGGACGACATCGCTGTACGCGTTCGGGACCCCGCCCGTATTTACGTACATAGCTGTATTTACTTTCTTGCAGCATGGCTATACGTATGTGTACATGATTTATACAGGACTGCCTCAACTGCTACATCACAAGTGCCGCTCCTTGCTCGGCCACGGTTCATCCTTGCAGAGAGTCCGATCGACCAGTATGTATGTACACATTCGCTACCAGAGAGACAACCCTATGTACGGTTCGACCGGGTGGGCCCTAGCTGTCAGGGAGGATAAGGAGGCACTTCCTTGCACGCGAAGATATAGCTGATGGGTCCCAGCTGTCAGGGGGAGGAATATTTTTTTGCCCGTAATAAGGACACACTTCCTTGCGTGCGAAGATGTAGCTGGTGGGTCCCAGCTGTCACGGGGAGAAAACATTATTTTTTAGGGTCAAAAGGATGCAGTTCCATGCATGCGTCCATGGGAGTGGTGTGTCCCCACTGTCAGCCTCTCGACATACAGACAGCTTTCGATGACTCTCGTTTGTTGACCACGTTGACCACACCGTGCCGAGCACACCAAGGCCGGTGGACGACGGCGAGGCCCCAGACTAGAATGACCCAGAGATGGGGAAGACGCAGCAGTGGAGTCATAGACAGAGAGGAGCACTAAACTTGACTGGTTCGGGTGCGGGGTGGGCCTACACTCAGCAGAGAATAATAACAAGAGGTGCGGAGGAGTGAAGGGATGGCCTGGCCATCGGTGGTGTAGCGGTTCGCTGTGAGACGCGTGAAACAACACCGTCAGATGACGGATGCTTGAGCAGGCGGTCCTGGCAGCGCTGGCGGAAGAAGACGAGAGATTGAAGAAGAATGCTGGCTGTTGGATATAAATCCAACGCCTTGCTTAGGGTTCGACCTTTGTATTTTTTTTTGCAAAATTGTTTAGGCTTCAGCTTACTAGCCCACATGTCAGCCCATCCATTTGGTTTTTTTAAGTCCATTTGGTGGGCTGGGTGACACAATGATGTAGCGTCTATGCTGCCCGTTTATATATTATGTTAGAATTTAAAGCCCATTTGCATTTTTCTCGAAATCCGCAGACTTGCTGGGCTGGGTGAAAATATCATGTTGGGCTGGACAGAGAAATGTTATAAAAACATAAACACATGATTGCACGTCTATTACTGCATTGGTCAGTAAAATCTTTGCAAGCTTATGTACGCAATCACCAGGAGTTAACTTGCCAAGTTATATATATAAAAATATTATTATTATTTTGTAAGAACTTTCAATTTACGAAATAAAATATCATTTTAATTTGATGATTTAATAGGACGTGGGGTATTATTATTTTTTAGGCTAGACGTGGGACAGTTGAGTTGGTTCTAGGTAAAAGTACTGGGAGAAAACTCAGATTACATCGAAAAAGAAAGTGGGAGAAAATTCAGATATAGGATTAATAAAAACAAAAAATAAAGGAAGTGGGAAGGTCTATACAATGGTTGGACGAATGACAGGTTTAACGGAACCTTATTTTGTTTCTGTTATATATATGTAATAAAATAAGATATAAATATAAGTATATATATATACTATTATAGAAGGGAAAACATAGGTTCAGTTTTGCATTCTTATAGAAAAATAGAACTGAGCTGTGCGTTGTCTTGAAAAAACAAACATAACTTGGGCTATTAACTTGGGCGGCTTGATACCTGTTGGATCCCAAAAAAAAGTTGAAACCTGCTGGATCAACTATGTCTGCATGTCGTGGGCTTCACGTGTTAAACAACAAAACCTAGGCCATGGACCTGGTGGACCCGGACTGTCAGCCGCTCGACGAACAGTCGTCTCCCGATTCCTCTAGTTTTATTGACCATGTTGGGAACGACAGACGGCAGCGCCACGGCGAGAGCACCAAGGCGGAGGACGACGTCCAGACCTCAGACCGGAACAAACCGGAGCCGGGGAAGACGTAGGCGGAGGGACTGAGCTTCAGTGCCGTAACTGCACCTGCAGTTGGGTCAGTGACATGTGGGCCTAACAGACGGCTGGCCCACATGTCACTGACCCAACTGCAGGTGCAGTTACGGCACCGAAGCAGCGCCCCAGGCGGAGGGGAGTACCGAGGGTTGACTTGTTTGGGTGCAGGGCGATCGGTGGAGCTGCCGCCACTAAAGAATGTGTGGGAGTAGAGGGATGGCCTGGACAGCGCCATAGGCTAGGATGGGTCACCGAGGCGTGCGCGGCAGCACCGCTAGCTGCTGCAGGAAGAGGACGAAAGATTGAAAAAAATACAGAAATACAAATGGATAGGTGGTTGGTCTCAGATGTCTGTGTACGAGACCTGCTGGGTCCACATGAGAAGGGGAATATGTTGGGAGGAAGGAGATTCAAAGCACGGCAGCCCAGTGAAGTAGTTACATACATAAGCAAATAGCCACTAGAAAAAAGCAAACAGGTTAATGGGTTCTTAGACGAAATATTTCGGACAAAATAGATAATTACGACACATAGGCTAATGCATGAAACACTCAGATGATAAAGGTGCTTAAACAAATAAAGTACATCATCTAGACCTTCCTGGCACGCTTGATCATGACACTGCGGCTGTTCGTGTACTAGTCGGTTACGGGAAGCAGACACGCCCTCATGTCCAAGATCTGCCTGTACATGTCATAGCATGTGTATGCGTCCTTGGCCACATAGGTTATGTAGGGTAGATTCAAAGGTACCTCCCACGTGTTCAGGTCCTTGGTATCGACGTCTTCTTTCATGTTGGCGTAGCAAGGGTCGATGATGGTCGCAGCGAGGTCAACCACGGAGTCCTTCTCCTGCCCGTTGCCGATGATCTTGTATTGCTTCTGGATGTCGACAAGCTTGTTGCACCAGATGGCCGAATCGTTAAACACAGTCGCGTTCTTCCTGCTCTCCACCGTAGCGAAGGTGCAGTCGGTGGTGCCGATGAAATGAGAACCTCCTCCCACACGCATACCTAGGCGACGGCGATCCGCTGGTCCCTGTCTGGAGACAAATGGATGGGCACAAGGTCTAGTCCCGCGACCTTGTGCTATCTCCTCCTGTAGGTACTTCTTAAACTTGGCGAGGCAGAGCTTCATCGAGTCCGGATCGTTGGTGTACATCACATTCAACTTGGTGCTGCCATAGGTCTGAACGGCGAACTCAAAGGTGAACTCCTTGCTGAAGTCCATATCCAGCAGGCTCACCCCTCGGATTGCCATTGGAGTCTCTTCTCACGCAGAGTTCATGTGGCGGTTCTCATTTTGTGGGGATTGGGGGCATGCAGGGGGGAGGGGGGAGATGAAGACGATCGGTGTGTGCTGTGGTACTGGGGGCGATACCGCGGCAACAGCAGTTCGTTTTTCCAACTTCAAGAGAACGAGTGGGTAGGCAGCGGCAGCAGTTCGTTTTTCAGCTCTTGGGGAATTGCTTTCAACAGTAAACTGAGTGTGTACAGGCGACAGCAGTTACTACCCCTCCCTCGCCCGCTGCACGCCCGGCAGAACATGCCCCCTCGGGTTCACGAGCGGGTCTGTATTGGTACTGTAATAGCAAGTGTTAGTGGTAACTTTACTTAAATTTTATTACCTTTAATTAAAATTTATTCTTAAAACAAGCAAAGCATTGGCTCGTTCTATCAGTGCAACAGGATCAACATGCACAACAATTAGAATTATTATTCTCAGGACGCACACAATCAACTTATTTGCCACACTTTCACAAAGACAATACTACCAAGTTTGAACAGCTTGTTATGGTTGCTGGCCTCTGCATCATGATGCCGTGTTTCCCAGCTCGCAAGACTCAGAACAAACCAATAATATTCAAATAATAATTAAAACAAAGATGCCTACACATCGCAATGATTCCCAGCTTGCAAGATTTAGAACCAACCCATTAGATTCAAATAATAAGTACAACAAAGATGCATACATATCTCAATGATTCACAGATCAGACCAATCGTAACTGTACAACTCAAACATTGTGAGAATGTGAACAAATAAATAAAAATTAATCGATGCTTCATGTAAGCAATTTGATCCAAGGATTTTCTTAAACATTGAAACCAGTCCTTTTTAAGGCCACGCAGGTCAAACATTGGCAGCTGAAATATTCTGCATCACTGGTGGCACTACCACTTCCAATATATGCACAAGAGGCCCTTCTAGATTTTGTAGTGTGTATAGAGCCTCATCCTTGGTATTTAACCAATACACATAGCAGAATCTAGTGGAATCATCAATCAACGTCCTGAAATATCTCTTTCTACCTTGCACACACGCATGGCACTTTAGAGCCTTTGGATAAAGTGAATCTCGGGATTAAATCTATCTTGGCTAGCGGTGTCATACAACCCAAGAACTTGGTGAATGCTTTTGACCATCACAACATCTGTAGTTGAGTATTCCTGTTTGCATAAATAAGAAAGAGCATGATCACTATAATAGTGGCACTAGTTAAAGCAACTTTATTTCCAAAACGAGAAAGGATTGCGATAGAATAGCTTTATTAAAAAAATACAACGTTAGCACAGTATGACAAGGCACAACCATGTTGATAAAGGATAGTACTGACCTATGTGAGATGACTTTGGGAGATCAAGTTATTCTTCATGTCCCCGTATCTTGCCATGAAGGCGATTCGTTGACATCCATTTACACCTCAGTGTGGCAGTAGAAGGAGGAGCATCGACTCGTTTCAATCACTTTTTTTGTGCAGTTCAACTAAAATTATGGCACTCGCCAGTTAGAGGGGGCCCGCGCCACCTCAAGGGTAGGCGTGATGGACTCAACTAGTTCAGTGCAGCTATGTGATTGATGCAGTGCACATGGACTTGATTCTGCCGGATAGGCATTCTGCAAGTTATCTACATTGGAAATGAAAGGGTAGATAACACAGTAGCTCTATTTTAAATGTATTATTACTTCATTTTATCAGTGGCAGTAGCGGTGCCAAAAGATTGCCTCAAATTATTAGTGGCATTAAATTAAGATGCCAAAACAATATCATTATTGCTTTCTCATAGCAGTGCGAAAACAGTAGCACAAGATCACTAGCTGGATGCACAGTCAAAATCAACCAAAAAGGAACATACCCGGTCATGGGAACCATTACTGAGAGAGGAGCCATACGCCGCCATGACTTGATGTGGTGAACCTACAGATCCACTCGGATGATTTAATTCATGCGACCTTTTTGCATAGTCCAGCTGAAATTGAGCAAAAAGTACTTGCACCCATGAGCTGGCAGGTTCTTCTTTAGTAGTTGCACTAAAATTGAGCAACATTAAGGTTGGATGTCCTGCTCATGCAAGGCACAACTATAATTTGCTTATCCTTTTGTGCAGTTCCACTAAAATAAAGTGCCATTGTGGTGACAGTGACGGCTCATCTTGCAAAGGCTAATAAAATGTTGCATGAGATTACCGGCAGAGGTTGATGGAGATGTTGGAAACTCCAATCGCCCTTTGTGCAGTTCCACCAAAATTGAGAGACGTTGCCCACGTGACATTTTAGTTGAACTGCACAGGTCACTCATTCCAAAAAAAGTGTTTTGTGCAGTTCACCAAAAGGTCACAATAGCAACGAGGTGAAATGGATATCCCTATCCACACAAAAAGATATAAAGAAAACAGTTACTGTTTAATGACAAGATACAAAACATACACAAAATGAAAAGAAGCACCTTCATTATGTTCATGGCAATCACGCAAGGAGAATAGAAATTTTAAAATGGCCGCATTGCTTCATGTAACCGAAAGCATTACGATCAACAATGACATTCGTCAAATATGGGATTTTTTAAAGGAGGATTACCTCCAGCCAATATAGGATTACTTTAATGGTGGCATTGCTTGTTTACCAGATATAGTAGATCAACAGCAGCTAAAGAGTTGGTTTAAGGGCATGGGACAGTGGGGACACCAGGACACTCAGCAGCGTAAAGAAGCAACTTACTTACGATACTGGGAAAAATAGCAGGAGTACCATTTGTAACACAGTTTAATTACATCATATTACTGAAGGCATTAGATTAACACTAACATTGGTTAGACATGTCCTTATGGTAACAATGTGATTGCTTCATTTTACATGCGCCTTTACATTAACAACAGCAAAACATTGGTATAAGGACATGCGACAGTGGACGCATCAGCACAATGTACCTACAAGGAGGCATAAAGTGGTGATGCCGAGTTTGTTCATACTCTGTGAGGGCAGCAAATCTAATCTTGGAGACCTTTTACTATGTGAGGGCAGCAAATCTAATCCTGAACATACTCTGTTGACTTGTCCACCAGCCGCCACTTTCTATCCTTTTTTCAACCAATACTAGATCTATTCCTTATCCTGTTTGTACAGCAATTTCCCTTTATTTCCCTTTTCAACCAAGAGACCGGTTGGGTATCCAGTCTCTACTACTTTCTCCCTGTTATTTCCTCTTTGAATCAAGTCCTAGATTCATGCTACTACTTTCCCCCCTTTCTTCGCTGTTTGAACCAAGTCCTAGATTTGACTGCATGAAGTATCTTTACCTCTAATAATACTAAAAATTTAGCTGGCTTTGGAAGAGCTGATGGAAGTAGAAAAAGATGCACATGGAGACATGTGGGGAGCTGGGGCAGTAGAGCAGGGCCACTTTCGAAGGAACTTATACCTAAGGGTCGTCAGGATGTGTCTAGGAGGCCGGCGGTAGGTCGGTTCTACCCACAATATGGCAGGGAGGAAGAAGGGGTCGGAGGACCTCCCGAGTCAGCGCTGTGTCGGAGAGAACGGCACAGGCAGAGGATCGGGACCCGCCGGCAGCTGTAGGTTTCCTCCCTCGCCGCCGATGACCGCGTGAACGATGCACCTAGTCCCCTAGACAAACCGGCCGAAGGGATCCGGCCGGATCTGTGACCAGTGGTGAGCAGAGAGAAAATTTCGCTATCGCTGTCTTGTTTAGATCTGAAGAGGATGAAAGAATGAACAGAGCAACCCTAGTAAAGCAAGCGCTCAGGCCCCTACCTATATATATAGTGGAGTGATTATCTTTTTCTCTCCACAACAAGTGTTTCAATTTGTGTACGTGGCATTAAAGAAAAGAAACTCTCTATTTAACATGATTGACTCCAATTCGCACTTTGTTCACTTGTGCTACCCGGCCCTCCATTCATTGAACAACCCCATGGGTGAATAAACATATAGTACTATTTTTATAGAACGAACAAGCTCCCCGACCCTCCATTCATTGAGATATCGATGGTACAGTTTGACCACATTGCATCAATGGACTCAGTACTTTGAAGACACCTATACGTATAAACACATGCATGGTTTACATTACGAATCGCTAGCTAGAGCTTGAACTGTATTTGTTTACATGTACCACCTTTTTCTTTTGGTTTTCTGCTCCATGGTGCAATTCATCGAAACAAAATTATACTATGAGTATTTAAAAGTTGAGGGCGGGGCTCTTCCCGGGCAGTACGCGCGGCAGTTTTCGCGTAGCCGGTTTGAGAGAGGGGCGAGGAGGATGAGGGAGTAGCGTATTCGACTTACTGCTAGAAAGATAGGAATGTGCGATTTGACGGCTTGTTACTGCTAGAAAGATGGGGTCTTGTGATATGACTACTCACTATAGTCATTATTACTCCGACGCTACGACCGGGGTGATGCCCCCCTTCCGTTCCCCACTCTAAATCTGGTGCATGACACATCGACCCGGATGCTGGCTCTCCCACATGTTGGCAAAGTAAGAAGGAGCAAAGAATCATGCGGTATATATAGTACTACGTAGTATATAGTACTACTCACGTCGGAGGAGTGCGAAACACGGCAGCCCAAAGAATCAGCAGTCGATAGGCCATAGAAAACAATGTGGTGATATGGCTATAAAAAACAATGTACTATAGTCCAGTCTCTAGTACGTGCAGTACTCCTCCTCTTCCTCCTCTTGGTTCATCGCCATCATACTTTCCCCATTCCTGTGTTTTCAGTATCTTGCGAATCAAAGAGGCCCGTAGACTGGTTTAGGTCCGGTCATTTTTTATAAATGTGTTATGTCCAAAAATGCGTGAAAAAATATGTACTATGAAGCATAGCTACAGTTCAAAAAGGAGACCTAAAGTGATGACAGGTATAGGTCACACGCAGCCACCTAGTGGTACTCAGTACTAGATGTACGAGTACTCAGTACTCCTATTCTATCAACACGAGTCCCGTCTGACAACAGCATCCATGCTACAGCTAGCTCTTCTCCCTCTTTTCTCTCTTCTATTTCTAACTCAGCCGACGCGCGGTGGGCGGGGTGGGGATTTTCTGATAGTCGGTTTGCTCAACTGCGGCCCCAACTGACAATGAAAATGCTAAGACAACAAGCGTTCCCTTGCTTGAGCGGCGTGCCCGACAGACCGTGTGGGGGTGCGACGCGAACGCGGCAGCCTTTACCTTTATAACTTGTACATAGAAAATGCCAAGCCAATGCGCCATGAGCGGTGGGCCGGAACTACAGTGTGGGGTGTGACGCGAACGGCACAGGCGTGCTGTAGTACTTGTTCCACTTTCTCGTTTTGAACTCGTGACATGTAGTAACGCTCAGTTTTGAATATATAAGTTTGGTTGTCGCGCTAATATATATACTCCCTCCATGTAGGTTGGGTCGCTGAAGTCAAAATTTGACACAAAACACGATGGTGACCAGTCTACCTCCGTCCTGGTTTATTGCTCCCCATCGTAATGTGTCCCAAAATTTGACTAACAAAAGGTTCATGCATGTCACCAAAATTTTATCATTGAAAACTATGTTCAAATACAGATCAAACGCTATAATTTTTTATGACATGCACTAACATTTTGTGAGTTAAATCTTTGTTCAAAATTTATTACAAAAGGGATTAATAAACTGGGACCTAGGTAGTACACCAGGATGAAGATAGTGATACTAAATATAATTAACACCAAATAAGAGCAAGGGATCACACATGTCATTTACAAATGGAATAAAAATGACATACACTAATAAAACATCAAGGCCATGAGGCGATGCAGTGTTGGTTACAGGAGGTGAGAAGAAAGATGCATCCATCGATGACCTCCTCCTCCTCGACTCAGGGCGCCGGCCCACCGAACAGCGGCTAAGTAGCTGCGGCTTTCGTGGCCAGGTCAACGTGCTTCTCAAGAATGGCGTCCAAAGATTCTAGCCGGTGGAAGAAGGCCAACGTATTTCTGTCCTCCCGGCCTTGTAGTGGCATATGTAGATGGTTTCCTCGTAGACGTGGATGTGTAGGTCGACGGTTTCTTGCATGGCAAGGCGCTGCACGGCGAGCGCGGCCTCGAGGTGCACATTCTTCGTCGCGACCTCCGGCAGCTGCAGGGCCACCAGGGCTTGAAAGAGTTCATCACCATGGAGGCCGATGAGGGTGGCAGGCAACGAGGAGCTTGGGCGCGCAGGCTGGAGCAGTACAGCAAGGTCGTTCGTGTGCTTCTTGACGGCGGTGAACTTGCGGATGGAGCGGACCATCATGTCGTCCATGCGAGAGGCGAAGCCGGTGTCGGTGTGGGTTATGACGCCGGCGGTCGCCAGTGCCCTCTCGAAATGCTACATGGTGCGGGGCCGCAGGCTGGCGTCTTGGATGATCTGGCACAGCCGACTGCCGCTCGCGTCCATCGCCTCCATAGGTGCTTGTGGCTTCTGGTCACTTGGTCTTGGATTGGAGTGAGAAGTGTTGTGCAGAGACTAGGAGTAGATGGATTGGAGTGGTGGGGCACCTTTATATGAGAGTCCAAACTGCGTTACATTACATGATGCTGGCTCCATTCTGCTTCTCCAATTAATTCCCTCTGCATGCTAATTGAGGATGCATCATTGACCGTTCAACGTCTCGGGAACCGCTACCCTCTCCCTCCTTGGCATTCAAGCCATATCAACGTAAATGCGGGTCAAGAAGAGACTAGTCATTACTACATTGTGCACCGCGACCAAGGCATAGGGGAAAATGAGAGAACTTAATATTTTTACTGTAGTACTACCATTGCCTGCAATGATCTGACTGCAGCATGCCGTGCTAGGTAGTCTCAAGGCATTAAAAACATACACGACCCATGTCTCTTATTGGTTGATTCCTTTATTCATGTCAAGAAACAAGAAACGAGGTTGAGTTAATCCACCGCGCCTAAGTGTTTTGGGATTATAAGGTTTTTGTAAGCGATCAACACAATAACCATAAGATTTTCATCCGACGGTGGCACCTATTGGACGCAAACAGCAATAGAAAAGAAATGCCACAAAACTGTGACACCACGCCCCCTCCCCTACACATTAGACTGGCATGCGAGCATACGCAACTCCCACGTTCGGGTTGCGCTTGGCTCTTCACCTCTTCGAGAAGTCGAACAGTGATGTCATTTACGAGTGGAATAACAATTCCATACACTAATAAAACATTAAGGCCACGAGGCGATGCAGTGCTGGTTACAGGAGGCAAGAAAAAAGATGCATCCATCGACGACCTCCTCCTCCTCAACTCAGGGCGCCGGCCCACCAAACGGCGGCTAAGTAGCAGCGGCTTTCGTGGCCAGGTCAACGTGCTTTCGAACAATGGCGTCCAAAGATTCTAGCCGGTGGAAGAAGGCCAACGTCTTTTTGTCCTCGCTGGCCTTGTAGTGGCCTATTTAGACGATTTCCTCATAGACGTGGATGTGCAGGTCGACGGTTTCTTGCATGGCGAGGCGCTGCGCGGCGAGCGCGGCCTCGAGGTGCACATTCTTCGTCGCGACCTCCGGCAGTGGCAGGGCCACCAGTGCTTCAAAGAGTTCATCACCTTGGAGGCCGATGAGGGTGGCAGGCAACAAGGAGCCTGGGCGCGCGGGCTGGAGGAGTACGACAAGGTCGTTCACGCGCTTCATGACGGTGGTGAACTTGCGGATGGAGCGGACCATCATCTCGCCCATGCGAGAGGCAAAGTCGGCATCGACGAGGGCTATGACGCCGGCGGTCGCTAGCACCATCTGGAAACATTGCGCGGTGCAGGACGGCAGGCCGGCGTGTTGGATGATCTGGCACAGCCGACTGCCGCTCGCGTCCATTGACGCCATGGGTGCTTGTGGCTTCTGGTCACTTGGTCTTGGATTGGAGTGAGCAGTGTTGCGCAGAGACTAGGAGTTGATGGATTGGAGTTGTGGGGCGCCTTTATATGAGAATCCAAACTACGTTGCATTCACATTGTGCTGGCTCCATTCTGCTTCTCCAATTACTTCCCTCTGCATGCTAATTGAATGAGGAGGCATCATTGACCGTTCAACGTTTCGGGAACCGCTACCCTCTCCCTCGTTGGCATTCAAGCCATATCAACATAAATGAGTGTTAAAAAGAGACTAGTAATAACATAAATGCGTGTCAAAAAGAGACTACTAATAACGTAAATGTGTGTCAAAAAGTAGTCAGTAGTAGTAGTACTCAATATTGTGCACCGCAACCAAGGCGGAGAGGAAAATGAGAGAACATAGGATGGCCATAGTGGGGGTAACATAATTAATAATCGGTATCATGCACTTGGGACTAGCAAACATGCTTATGTGGCAGACAATTAGACTGTTCATAGTGGGACTAACATAGGTAGTAACATAGATGCCACATAAGCAAAAATGGTGAGGTGGCAAGCAGTTAATGAGGAGAGATGCAAATAGAGTAACATAATATGTTACCATCACATAGCGCTTTCCAATTCAAAATAAGTCTACAAAGTAATAAATGAAGACATCCATCTTACCATCACATAGCGCTTTTCAATGCAAAATAAGGCGCGAAATAGTAGTACTAGTTGCATGCATATTAATTTGACCCCATCTATTAATTAGAGGACCAATGCATGCAATTTCTTCGGCACGCTATTGGGATTTGAAGAGTTCTTCTAATTAATAGCATGTTTTTAGTTGAGAAAGGAATGATGTGATTGGCTTCCTCCATGGTTCAATTTTTTTCCTAGCCCAATCTCTTCACGCCTTGGTTGCGGTGCACCTTCTAAGATGCCTAATGCACCTAGACGGAGGGAGTACCACACATATGACACTACCCACTATGAAGGTAGTAACATAGACCAGTAACATATGCATGTTACTAGTCTAAGTTACTCTCCACTATGACTAGCCTTAAACAAGAGAGAGAGGGTTAGAGTAATAGAGTAGGTAGATACCGTATCGTGTTAAATGCTATGCTACTTTGTGTCATGCAGGGCAGTAAATATGATCATCTATGATAGTACTATGCACTATGGAGATAGTATGATACAGTAGTATCATATGCATGATACTAGTATATGATACTCCCCACTCTGAGTAGCCTTAATATTTACTCCGTCCATTCCTAAATATTTAGGGTGTAGATTCACTCATTTTTGCTCCGTATGTACTCATTACAGTGTAGTCACTTGTTGAAATCTCTAGAAAGACAAATATTTAGGAACGGAGGGAGTATTTGCTAATTAATACCATTGCATGCAATGAACTGACCACCGCATGCCGTGCTAGGGTACGTCTCAAGGCATTAAAAACATACACGGCCCATGTCTCGTATTGGTCGATTCCTATTCATGTCTAGAAACAAGAAATGTGGTCGGGTTTGTTTTGGGATTATTTGATTTTCATAAGATGACTATAACTAGCAATCACCACAATAACCGTAAGATCTGCATCCGATGGTGGCACCTATTGGACGCACACAACAATAGAAAAGAATTGCCACAAAACTGCCACACCACGCCCCAGCCCTACACATAACACTACTAGGAGAAAGCCTACTAGCAGCGCTGGAAATACCCGGAGTAGTAGCGCTGGCGGCAGCACTACTGCTAATGCGCTACAACTAAGTTGTAGCAGTTGTGCTGCTCGAACCAGCGCTACTGGTAAGTATGGTTAGGAGTAGCGCTGCTTCAACCAGCGCTAGTACTAACTATCTATAGCACTGCACCAAAGCAAATGCTGCTTCTAAACCAGCGCTGCCGCTAGACGCCTACCAGCGCTACTGCTAATATTCCTGCTTTCACAGATTTATTTCCCCTCTACGCATTTGTGATGTATTTGTGCATGCTCTATACAGTAGTTTCATCATATCATAATAAACATACATTATTCTCATCATATCATACACATACAGTAGTCTCATCATACCATCATCAACATCATCCAACACAAATATCATCACATCTCGAAAATAGCGATACACAAGTCATGTCATGTCTCGAATAAATGCAACTACATGGTCATGGCACACACACAAGTTTCATCATCTCTATATAAACCATGATGTAGAAGAGAAGAGCGATCAGTATGAGCAAGAGCGCGACTATGTAGTACTTCTTGAGGCGCCGGTTTCGCTCCCTCTCTTGCCGGAGCGTCCACTTCAAATAACTATTTTCTGCTTCGGCTCTGCTGTCGAACCCTCTGTGGCTAGCGCCCGGGTACCTGTCCATCTGGGCCTAAGCGTCTGGCCAGTGGTCAAACACTCCTGGAACCCTCCCAACGAATACGGCGTAGCAGTCCTTCGCCATCTCTGATCTATGTACCTGCATCATCAGTTGATGAATTCAACGATAATATGCAACATAATGTACTTGAGAAACACAAAGAGGCGTAATTAGCAAAATACAAGCAACCTATAGTAAACATAAATAACGAAGTTCCTCATACCCAAACTAATTAACTAGAGCGATCTACGCTAGTTCAGGAGGATGGTTTAATTACATTACGGAGTTTCACCGTGCATAAGTTCAAAGTTTTGCCATAGAAAGACAGTAGTGACACATTGTCATCGACAATCAGTCCTCCATGTCGGCGGTCCAATCTTCATAGTTAGGGAGGAAGCACCCGAGCTTGTTGAAAGGCTTCAGGTCCAGACGCTGAGCGAGTAGCAGTGCTCAGACACCATCCCGCGTGATTGGCCCATGGTAGAACATCCCTGTTAGTTCGAGGACCTCCTTCATGATCACTTGGGCAAGTTCACACTGTACATGATAAAACTCAACTCGGATTCGATGATCCAGTGTCCATCCTATGCTTGTGTCCCAGTTGACAATTTCGGCATCGTTGGAAGTAGCTGACATGCGAAGGCGTTGATTATCCCTTCTGTACTCGATCATGTGATGCATGAGGTAGAATCCATCAGCCTTACTGGTGTACGGTTGCTAGATGCAGCAGAAGTTGGTCTTATGGCCGAAACCTAGCCCGTTCTTCCTGTACTTTTTCACCTTGATATATCCACCAGACATGTTGAAGGTTAACAGGGCACTATCAAGAACACTCTTTATGTGCGTGTAATCCTTTTTCTTAATGTTCTTCGATGAGTCGAAGTACAGAGCATGGGAGTATTCTGGGTACAGAAAGATGAGGATGCCCCCCCCCCCCCGCGCTGCGCAAAATAAGTACACCTCAAATTAGCCTATAATGCTTGCAAAGGAATGATTAAAACTTATGAAAGGATATCCGCAAATGACTTACGTGGGATGATAAGGCTGGAGAATCGTTTCCATGTCCTTATTAGCGATCATGAACTCGCCGATGTACTTGCTCGCATAGTCACGGTGATCTTTGCAGACTGCCAAGAAGCTCTCATGCATATAGTACGGGTTCGTGATGCAGATGTATTTTATGTTCTCGCGCCTGATGATGTAGTTGAGATACAGCGCATACATGCGGATGAACTGGAAATCCAGCTTGGTCATGTGGAACATGTCGTAGATGTAGTCAAATCACAGGATGAACTTATCCGCAGGCCATCTCTCGACGTACAACTTCCCACCCAACACCTGAGCCGCGTAAAGCAGGTATCCTGGATTTTTCGAGATGAGAAGGCTTTTCTCTCTGGCCAGCACATCTTCATGAAGTCTCCTTAGATCATTGTTCAGTATGTGATCTAGCACTTTTGGAGGTAGGATCGGGTGGCCGGCGTCATGGAAATGCTCTATATCTTCGACAGGTATTCGGTCTACCTCCCGGGGCTTCAGAGGCGGTTGGCTGCTTGAAGCAGCTCTGGCGCCTTTAGGGCATTTCTTGTCCGGCCTCCTCCTTTGCTTCTTGGCGGGTGGCGGTAGTGAGCCAACCATACCTTCCCTAACCACCACCCCAGTGTCGTCGGACTAATAAGTGGATGGCCCTCGGGTTGTTGTTGCTGGGTAGAGGCGGCATCTGGAGGCGTCTCCTGCAAGGATCACATGAAGAGAGACTTTTTGCATTCCACCTTAGGATGTTCCTGCTATGGCAAATCAGGCAGCATCAAGTCATCTCCACGCTCATAGCCTGAGTCATAGTCTTGAGCCATCAATCCTCCATCGTCATAGGCGGTATTGATATACTTGAGAGGGTCATCATCATTCTCCTCCATGACATCATCAGCATTTACTTCTTCGACGGGGGCGACATCATCTGGCACTAATGGAGGCTCTCCCTCGCGTCGTCCACTATCACCCGCCACGACAGGTGCAGGTAATTTGGTAGGTGGGTGGTGTTCATACCTTCTTGAGGAGCTGTCGTTGGTGTGCTACCGAGCGCCTCGACATGAAGAAGAGTCTTCGGCCAAGGCAAGAACCAGCTCTTGCATGCGCCAATCCGGGTCTCCTCGTCATTGACTGGTACTGGAGGAGGCAAATCATTGAAGCCTGCTTTGACACTGGCCACATTAACCTTGAAGACACCATGGGGCATCTCTCGGTGGTGGAACATGCGGTGCTTCGGCTTCACGATCGTTGCCTTTCCCATGCCCACCTTCTGGCCGTTTATGTCATACAGTAGGGTGCACGGGGTTTCGTCGGCCTACGAAGACATGTCTGCAACGTCAAACATCCGAAAGGCAACTGAAACGGAAGGCTATAGACATGCTGGTGAAAAGGGTATGACGTGTAATTACCATGAGGGCATCGAGCTCAGCCAAAGACGAAGCCCCGTCGAGCATGCCAGAGACAGAGGTCGGGCTGCTATGAACAGGAGTGGGACCTTGTGCGGTTGCGTGAGCAGGTGCTGGTGGTGCGATGTTCACCGAATTGCTCCCGACGTACCTGGGAAGGGGAAAGTCTACTGGCCCTTTATCTGGATTGCTCTTCGACCAAGCGATATTTGCCAGAATCAAGCTGGTAATAATGGAAGATTGGAAGTCAGCCATGACGCCAGCTACTGCTGCATTGACCGCTGCATTGACTACCCCGACCAACTCTTCTTTGGTCTCAGCTTTGGTCTTATTGACCGCAATTGCGACCTTCTCATCGATGGTCTCTTGAGTAAGAAACCGTCTCTGCCTTCTTTCCCCTGGCTTCTCATGGTAGCATGTCTTCCACTAGGCGGCATCTCCGACGCCGTGCACAGGTCCATACGACGGCGGTTTGTCCTCCAGGACCTTTTTTAGTATGTTCAGGGCAGGGTTGAAAGGGGTGTCCCACTTGGGCCTCGTCGACGACTGTGACGACTCATCACTTTCGGCTGCCTTTTGGTGCTGCTCTTTCTGCAAAAGGAACGTGGATGGTTTACAAATGTGACAAAACTTGTAGTTGAATTGATTGGAAGCCAATAAAATAAGATGGTAATATAACAATTACCAGAAGTCTCATGAACTCGCTCGTGTTCGGGTCCGTGTAAAAGATCTTATTGACGCGGTCCCCCTTGTACCGGGCCCTGATCCAGTCATGCTCCTGCGGTTCAGCGAACTCCGCCAAGGGGTCTGGGATTCCGTGACTTTCATGTTCGGCATCCTCCTTGGCCCATATGTGCCTCTTCCCCTCATAACCACAGCTTCCAAGGTGGTGGGGAGGCGTGTTCGAGGCCTGGAGCGCCTTCATTTTCTCCGACCTTTGCTTGACTTCTTCTTTAGCGCAAGTCTCCTTGAATTTTTTGAAGTCCTCTTCCTTTCATGTCGGATTGTTAGCACGATTCTTGGACCACGGTTCATTCTTCGCAATCGCTTTTTTCACCCTAACTTTCCAGGCAGACAAGTCGTTGGTGAACGTCACCATCGCCTTGCTCTTTATCTTTGTCATGGGTTCGTTGTCCCATGGATGTTTTCTTTCATCTCGGCCGGGGAACTGGAACCAATTGTGCAACTTCTTTAGGAGCATGTGCACCATATGTGGTATCTTCTTTAACTTCTCGTCGTTGATGTTGGCGGTTTCCCTGAGGATGCATCCTAGTTGATTGCTGTAGCACGCACGCGCTTCCTCTGGCGCCATTGGCTCTAATTTCTTGGGGTGCATCGCCGTGACCACAATTTGTCCGACGCTGAGCTCGTTTGGTTTTCGTGTCCTCTTCCGCTTCGGTGCTTTACCAGCTACGATAGCATCGTTGCCGGTCTCGGGGGTGGCGTCGGTGCCGGTGCCGGTGTCGGTGTCGGGGTTGGTGCCACTGCCGCCACCCTACACCCGTAACTGGTGTTCGTCCAGGTAATTGAAATAATGATTTGCTGCCTCGACGGGGTCTTCTTCGAGGCGACCAAAACCCCCGGCTTCGGCGTGCCTAGACATGTTTCCTATTCAACAATTGTAAATAAAAGATATAATGAAGAGAAATATGGGGCGTATATTTGGTCGAAATGTTGATTCATTCCCCTTCCGGCAAATCCCGGGCACTCCATATGTCCTAGTTTCTAGCACAAGTCATGCCGAAAATCCGGATATTTTTGGCATGACCTTTGCTAAAAAGTGGACATATGGAGCACCTGAAATTTGCTAGAACGAAAATGAATCAACATTCCGACAAAACATAGGCCACTCGGATATTCTTCGACATTCAACCAACATTGCAAAATCATATAACATCAATGACATATATCATATAACATCAATGACATACGAGCATCACAAGACCACACAGTGAAATGACCTCACTAAACATTGCAAAATAGTGGTCTTTTCAAAAACCAAAAACCTTTACAAAATGACCTCACTAAACATTTGCTACTGTTTTTTATTTATAGCTAAAAAAGTCCAGGAAGGGAGCTGCTGTTTTTTATTTATAGCTATTTTATATACCTACAAAAATTGCCTAGCTAATTTCCTAAAAAAATTGCTACTGTCTTTTATTTATAGCTAAAAAAGTCTAGGAAGGGAGCTACTGTTTTTTATTTATAGCTAATTTATATACCGACAAAAATTGCCCTAGCTAATTTCCTAAAACAATTTGCTACTATTTTTTATAGCTAAAAAAATTTGCTACTATTTTTTATTTATAGCTATTTTATATACCTACAAAAATTACCCTAGCTAATTTCCTAAAAAAATTTGCTACTGTTTTTTATTTATAGCTATTTTATATACCCTAAACTAAATTGCCGTAGCTAATTTTTTCCAAAATGCTCTCTCTCTCTCTCTCTCTCTCTCTCTGCTACTGCCCTAAACAAAAATTTGCTAAACAAATTTGCTAAACAAATTTGCTAATTTAGTTAAATTTGCTAAATTTGGTACTGCCCAAAAATAAATTTGCTAATTTAGCTAAATTTGCTACTGCCCTAAACAAAAATTTGCTAAACAAATATGCTAATTTAGCTAAATTTGCTAATTTAGCTAATTTTGCTACTGGCCTAAACTAAATTTGCTACTGCCCTAAACAAATTTGCTCCTGCCCTAATTAAACAAATTTTCTACTACCCTAAACACTAGGGTTCATCATAGTATAGCGCAGAGAGAGAGAGAGGAGGGCAGGGGAGAGGAGAGGGAGAGCCTTACGGGCTCGGGCTCGGGCGGCGGCGGTCGAGGGCGGGCAGGGGAGAGGGCGGCGGCGGCGTTGAGGTCGAGGGCATGTAGGGGAGAGGGCGGCGGCGGCTTTGAGGTAGAGAGCGGGCAGGGGCGACGGCGGGCATCGAGGTCGAGGGCGGGCAGGGGCGACGGACGGTGTCGAGGTCGAGGGCGAGCAGGGAGATCGACGGCGGCGCGCGACAGAGAGGAGGGGGAGAGGTGGGAGAGGGGGAAAAAGGGACTTGAAAATTTTTGAGCCCGCGCAGCCGGGGTTAACTAAAAATAGTAGTAGCGCTGGGTTAGGATCCAGTGCTATAGCTAACTTAGCTATAGCGCTGGGTTGTAATCCAACGCTACTGCTACCTATTCCAAATTTAGTTTTTTTAATTCTAAAATACACATAGCAGTAGTGCTGTATTATGACGCAGTGCTATAGCAAAGTTAGCTATAGCGCTGGTTTCTAATCCAGCGCTATTGCTATTTTTCTTTTCTTTTTATTATTTTCCTTTTCTAGTTTATAGTTTTTTTCTTTTTATTATTTTCCTTTCCTTTTCTGTTTACTTTTTTTTCTTTTGTATTACTTTCTCCCTTTTGTTTTTGTTTTTTGTTTTTCTCCCGACGGCCTTGCACGCAGTCGACGAGAACGTCTCCCTCCCACACTGCGCGAATATCACCGGAACCATGCATCTGGTGGTAATTGAAGGGGATACGATGTATACATCATTTGACCGATAACGGTTACTTAAGTGCGTACACGAAATAGATACATATATATAAATGATGGTTTCTCAGCTGCGTCGATGATGTTTCCCATTGAGCTTCTTCCCTATCTTGTTCGTTGTCGAATAATTGAGCCCCTCATTGTGACTTTTCTGGCACCATGGAGTATGATCTTTCTTAGGTAATGTAGTCTTGATTCTTCTTTTCACGTATGCTTCATCTTCATCATCATCTTCCCTCATCGGGTTGCCGTATTGGTCGTAGTCTTCCTCGTTGGCGACTCCATCCATTCCGATGATGCTCCTTTTGCCTCTCCTCACGACAACACGGCTGGGATTGGTTGGGTCGGTTATCAAGAAGCATTGTGTCATGTGCTTAGCGTGTACCCATGGCTCAGTTTTGGCAATGACGTTAACGTTCATGGTAGTGCTCTTCGCATCGGGTATAGATAGGTTAGTGAAATACTTGTTTTCTCTTATGACGTCCTTAGCCCATCTGACACGGAACATCGTCGCATCATTCATTCCAGCGTAGTCAAGCTCCCAGATCTCTTCGACCATTCCGTAGAATCTTTTAGTTGTGTCGTTGGCATCGGTAACGCATTCAGTCGTCACCCTTGAGTTCTGGTAATCACTGTCCATGTCTTTGGCCACGTGTAGAACGTGTACCCATTGATATCATATGCCTGATAGGTTGCGAGTTTGTGCGCAGAGCCATGTGCTAAGGCGTGTATGAGCAATCCTTCCGAACTGCCCTCTTCCGATGGATTAGCAAGAACTTGCTCTTTGAACCAACGAAAGAAAGTGGTGTTGTGCTCTACAGTAACTTCGTCGTCCGTCTTGCGCATCCCCTTATCACGGTACTTCTTTGCGATGGTTTCTTTGTGCAGTGTCACATAATCATCTACCACATCTAGGTGTTGTAGCACTACTAAGTTAGCCTTGTCAAAGTCGTTCTGTCGATCCGAGTAGTCCACGTGCAATTCCCTCCGGCCATTGTTGTGACCTTCTCCTCCGAGCCTCCCATGGTGCTTCTTGACGAGCAAACCAACAACAGGGTCTCCGACGCCTATATAATTCTCGCAAAAGGAGATGCACTCTTGCGTCAGATACCCCTAGATGATGCTCCCATCGGGACGAGACATGTTACGAACGAATCCTTTGATGACCCCATTCATCCTCTCGAACGGCATCATGCTATGAAGGTATGTCGGCCCGAGGTCGATGATGTCGTCCACGATGTGGACACATAGATGCATCATGACGTCAAAGAACATGGGCGGGAAGTACATCTCAAGCTCACATAGTAGGAGACTGATCTCTTCCTGTAGCCTTTGGAGCTGCTTCACACTGATGGTCGAAGAAGTTGCAGAGACCAGTAAGCGTGCCACAGACATGCTTGTCCATTATCCCTCTAATGGCAACCAGGAGTTGATGTTGGCTTGAACTACGTCAGTATTTCCCCAAAGAGGAAGGGATGATGCAGCACAGCAACGGTAGGTATTTCCCTCAGTGATGAGACCAAGGTTATCGAACCAGTAGGAGAACCAAGCAACACTATGTAAACAGCACCTGCACACAAAGAACAAATACTTGCAACCGATGTGTTAAAGGGGTTGTCAATTCCTTTCGGGTAACGGCGCGAGAAATTGGCAAACGAACGTGAGAAAAATTGTAGTAGACTGGATAAATAGATCGCGAATAAAATAAAGTGAAGCAAAATATTTTTGGGTTTTTAGAAATATAGATCTGAAAATAAAAGTGGCAAATAAATAAAAAGGCAAATAGCAATATAGATATGAAAATATATGATGAGAAAATAGACCCGGGGGCCGTAGATTCCACTAGTGGCTTCTCTCACGAAAAATAGCATACGGTGGGTAAACAAATTACTGTTGGGCAATTGATAGAACTTCAAATAATTATGACGATATCCAGGCAATGATCATTATATAGGCATCACGTCCAAGATTAGTAGACCGACTCCTGCCTGCATCTACTACTATTACTCCACACATCGACCGCTATCCAGCATGCATCTAGTGTATTAAGTTCATGGAGAAACGGAGTAATGCAATAAGAACGATGACCTGATGTAGACAAGATCTATTTTTATGTAGAAATAGACCCCATCTTGTTATCCTTAATAGCAACGATACCTATGTGTCGGTTCCCCTTCTGTCACTGGGATCAAGCACCGTAAGATCGAACCCATCACAAAGCACCTCCTCCCATGGCAAGAAAAATCGATCTAGTTGGCCTAACTAAACCAAAGATTCGAAGAAGAAATACGAGGCGATAAGTAATCATGCATATAAGAGATCAAAAGACTCAAATAACTTTCATGGATAAAAACATAGATCTGATCATAAACTCAAAGTTCATCGGATCCCAACAAACGCACCGCAAAAAAGAGTTACATCAAATAGATCTCCAAGAGACCGTTGTATTGAGAATCAAAAGAGAGAGAGGAAGCCATCTAGCTACTACCTACGGACCCGTAGGTCTACAATGAACTACTCACGCATCATCGGAGAGGCACCAATGAGGATGCTGAACCCCTCCGTGATGGTGTCTAGATTGGATCTGTGGTTTCTGGAACTTGCGACAGCTGGAATTGATTTCGTCGACTCCCCTAGGGTTTCTGGAATATTGGGGTATTTATAGAGCAAAGAGGCGGTGCAGGAGGTGGCCGAGGTGGGCCCAACCCACCTGGGCATGCCTGGGCCCCGAGGCGCGCCGTGGTGGGTTGATCTCCCCTCGGAGCCCCCCTTAGGTATTTTCTTGGCCCAACTTGTGTCTTCTGGTCCAGAAAAAATCACCAAAAAGTTTCGCTGCGTTTGGACTCCGTTTGGTATTGATTTCCTGCGAAGTAAAAAACAAGCAGAAAACAGCAACTGGCACTGGGCACTATGTCAATAGGTTAGTCTCAAAAAATGACATAAAGTTGCTATAAAATGATTGTAAAACATCCAAGAATGATAATGTAAAAGCATGGAACAATAAAAAATTATAGATACGTTGGAGACGTATCAGCATCCCCAAGCTTAATTCCTGCTCGTCCTCGAGTAGGTAACTGATAAAAACAGAATTTTTGATGTGGAATGCTGCCTAACATGTTCATCACATATTGTTTTCTTTGTAGCATGGACATTTGGACTTTTATATGATTCAAAGCAATAGTCTAGTTTTGACATGAAGATTTCAATACTCAAGCATATCAACAAGCAACCATGTCTTTCAAAATATCAATACTAAAGCAAGTTATCCCTAGCCCACTATGCTCAATCATTGATCAATTCATGAAACACACTCGCATATTGGCTACACCCAATGCTCAAGTACGATCATAGTGCCCCTTAATTGGTGCTTTATAAGAGAAGATGGAGACTCAAAATAAAATAAAAATTGCATAAAGTAAAAGAAAGGCCCTTCGTAGAGGGAAGTATGGATTTGTAGAGGTGCCAGAGCTCAAAGCGAAAAAAGTAGAGATAAAACATTTTGAGCGGCATGCTTTTCCTGTCAACGAAAACGATCGAGTAGTTCCCAATACTTTCCATGCTAGATATATCATAGGCAGTTCCCAAACAGAAAATAAAGTTTATTCCTTTTTCCACCATACTTTCACATTCCACGGCTAGCTGAATCCACGGGTGCCGTCCATACCAACAATTTTCCAAGGAATTTATTATTTGACAACATAAAGTAAATTCATTTTTTCATTTCGGGACTGGTCATCCCTAATACCTTTGACGTACTCTCGTGCAATGACAAGTGAATAAACACTCATCTTGAGAATAACACATCTAGCATGGAAATATATCAGCCACCCCCTACCGTTTCATGAGCGGTACGAGCACACAAAAGAGAAATTTATTTTGAAATTAGAGATGGCACATACAAATTTGCTTATAACGGCACGGAAATACCGCATATAGGTAGGTATAGTGGACTCATATGGCAAAACTGATTTGTAACACCCCGGTAGTTAAGCTACAGTACCACACGCTAATGGTGCCATGTCATCACAATTACTGTTGCTAGATTCCCATTTGATTCAAAACCGATTCAAATTCAAATTCAAAATCAAGCAAACAATAAAAGTTTTTAAAAATTAAAACTAAAATGTTCGGAGTGAACCAAATAATGTATAGGTAATTACGGTGGAGAAACCACACCTTTATAAAATATTTAAATACTATTAGATGGATAAAACAGTAGCAAAAACTATTATTTAAATACTTTTACATATTAAATAGTTACGAAACAATTTTAGCTTGGGTAGCAAGTTAATGTGGCAGTGGCATATTTGGTAACATCAAATTAGGTGCCATTTTGGTATTTTGCTAAAACAAAAATAAAAGGAAACTAAAAGAAAACAGAAGAGTAAAATAAATAAAAAAAGTAAAAGACAAAACAAAAAGAAAACTATTAAAGAAAAAAAAAAGGATCCCGCCCCCGGCCCAACTGGGCCTCGGCCCAGCAGGCCACCGGGCCACCAGGCCGACCTGGGCCACCCCCTGCCTATACCCCCCCACTACGGTAACCCTAGCCCACTACCCCTCCACTCGCCCCACCACCCCCACGATCCCCTTCCCTCCCACCCCGATCAGGATCGAGATCGGGCCAACGCCCGGTCGCCGTTCCCGGTCCTTGCGCTCCCTCGTGTCCTCGCCTCCTCGTGCGACCCACACGACCGCCGACCAGGGAGCCCTCGTGTTGGCCCGCAGCTTCATCACGGGCCGCCGTCATCCTCCACGCGCCACACCGCGCCGCCTTGTCCCATTCCGCTACGACCACCGGAGCGCCCAGCACGAGTCGTCGCCCCCCCCCCCCCCCCCCCGCTGCTCAGATGCCATCCGACCTCCCCGAGCACACTCATGCACCTCTATAGGCCGGTGAGGACCTCCCCGTCTGACCCCGTCTTCCCTCCCTCCAGTCACCGCTCTGCCCGCTCGCGCTCACCCACGCTGCAACCGCCCGCTCGACCCGACCCCCTCTCTTCGTGCGCCACCCCGCCCCCCCCCGCCCCTCTGCCTCTCTCTTCTACCCCCCCCCCCTCCACTCCCCCCCCCCCCCCCCCCCCCGCTCTTCGTCCTCACCACATGTCCACTCCTACGAGTCCCCTAACCCCCTCCTCCCTCGTCGACTCTCTCGCTTGCTTCCCCCTCACTCCCCTTTTTAACCCCTCCTCTCCCAACCAAGCCGGCCCGCGCCCGCCGTCTCCTAACCTCGCCGGATCCGCACGCCCGCCCCTGGCCTTGTCTCCGGCCGTCGACCCCGCGCCCGGCGCCGGCGCCCCGGTGCGCCCACGCGCGCGTGCCACGTTCGGGCGGCCGATGCCCATGCCCCTCCGCCCGTTAACCCGCCCCGCTGGGCTGGCCTTGTGCCACTGCCAGCGGGCCCCAGCGCCCAGGCCCCTGTAAAAAAATTGTTAATAATAATATTAATTAATTAACTTAACTAACTTAACCTAATTAATCTATTAATTAAACTAATTAACGGTTAATTAGGTCTAACAGTCAATGACGAAAGGGACCCAAACGTCAGTTTGACTAGGTCAACTGCACTGTTGACTGCTGACGTCAGCATGATGTCATGATGACATCATCAATTACTATTCTAGATAATGTTGATTTAAAATAATTAAATAAATTCAGAAAATGATTAAAACTTTAGAAAATCATATAAAATAATTCGTAACTCGGATGAAAATAATTTATATATGAAAGTTGCCCAGAACGATGAGACGAATTCGAATACGCAGTCCATTCGTCCACCACGCGTCCCTAGCATAGCGAACATGCAACAATCCACCTCCGGTCCGTCTGTCTGAAAATGCGAAACACCGGGGATACTTTCCCGGATGTTTTCCCCCTTCGCCGGTATCACCTATCCCTGCATTGGATCACCCCTGGCACCGCGTGACGCCTTGTTATATTTTGTGATGCTTTGTTTGCTCCGTATTTACTGTTTCTCTCCCCCTCTTCTTCTCCGATAGACGCCGAGACCGACGTTGTTGCAGCTGAGTACAACTACGCTCCAGACGAGCAGCCCGTTGACGACCCCTCCTTCTTGCCAGAGCAACCAGGCAAGCCCCCCCTTGAGCATCCAGATATCGCCCATTCCATTTCTCCTGCTTGCATTAGATTTTGCTACTGTTAATGTTTGCTCCTATTCTGATGCATAGCCTGCTTTTGTAACATGTTTATTGTTACCTTACCTGCCTATGTTAAACTGTTTAGTATAGGTTGGTAGTGAACCATCAGTGACCCCCACCGACTTACCCTTGTGGCTCCTGCTTGATCATCGATGACTCGAACAATGTGATCGTCGACCAGAGACCGACACATCACTTCACCCCCTTAGTTGTACGACTCTGCATGGTTACTATCGAGTGCCGAGGGTGATACCTCGTAACGCACTCCTGATGATAACTCTGCAGTGTAGCTGTTCGGTCGTGGTCATCGAGGGTGATTCCTCCTTAACCATTCCCGATACGACTCAGTCGTGCAACCCCTCTAGTGTGAACCTCGAGGGTGATGCCTCCTACATTCACCTTGATGTTGTGACCACACGGATACTTTGACCTTTGTCACAAGAGGGTCGACCCCGAGGGGTACCCGCAGGGAGATCTGTGATGTCGGGCTTGCCTAGAAGGGAGCCCGAGTGTGATATTGTGGCGGAGCTTCAGAAACTCTGATTGTCTCTGCGTGTTATTAAATGAGCCTATTGGATTTGGGTATTTGACCTGAGTGGGTCGACGTGCCCTATACGCACTACCACCATGCGGGATAATGGTTTATGGGGCCCTCTGCGATGTATGTTTCTCTCGAAAGCTCTTCAGGCGTCACGGTTCACCGTGCGGGCTGATTGTCGGGATTGGGCTGGATACTTCACTGATGAGTTCAATGTCGCGCCTGCACCCCGGCCAGTCTCGCAACGCGCAGGGTGCCCAGGGCGATGGCCCAAGACCTCTGGGTGCATAGGTTAGTCCGGCGTGCTGACCTCTCTGCTGAGCCTAGGTAGGGCGCTGCTTCGTGTTGATCTCCTGAGGCCGGGCATTACCCAGCAAGTGTGTTCGGCCAGATAGATCGAGCATGTTGGGTAACAGTAGTGCACCCATGCAGGGATGAATAATTTATTGATAGCCGGTCCTACGGTAAAGGACGCTCAGTTTGTGTATCCCGATCTACTACTTGAACTGGATACTTGTTACTTAATTGAAGCTTTGGGATCACTTTCTCGCAGGGAGTCGAGAAAGGATCTCTAGGCTTGCTTCAACATGTTTCCTTAATAAAATGCTATTCTTCTCTCTTCTATTGCTGCAAGATGGTGCCTTCGTGAAGATGCTAGTCTTCAATAGGACTAGGCCTTCTCTCTATTCTGGCATTTCTGCAGCCCAGTCCACATATACAGCCTTTCCCCTTTGATAATGTTGCATATGTAGTGTAGATCCTTGCTTGCTGAGTACTTCGGATGAGTACTCACAGTTGCTTTGTTACTTCTTTTTCCCCATATCCCACTTTGATGATACATCAGACGATGGAGCCCCGGAGCCAGATGTCGCAGTAGGAGCTTACTACCAGGAGGGTCCAGACGGCACGTACTACTGGATTGAGCCCACCGACTAGGAGTAGGATCGAAGGCTCCTAGGCAGGAGGCCTTCGCCTTTCAATTTAGAGTCATTGTTTGTGCTAGCCTTCTTAAGGCAAAACTTGTCTAACTATGTCTGTACTCAGATATTATTTGTATGACTGACATATGCATTCGGATCCTCGTGATCCCTGGTCTGTAATATTATGGATCTCCGTTTATTTGTGCTAGAGTTGTGTTGTGATATCTTCCCGTGAGTCCCTGTGCTTGATCGTGCATGTGTGCGTGTATGATTAGTGCATGATTGAGTCGGGGGCGTCACAAGTTGGTATCAGAGCCGACTGCCTGTAGGAAGCCCCCTTCCAAATCCTTGGCCGAAGTTGAGTCAAGACATCTAAAAACTAATTTACTAACTTGGCTGTGTGGCTTACGGGCCCATGTCGCCAACTGGGTGGTATTAGGATCTTTTATTCCTCATCTATACTCTGGGACTCTGATCTCTCTTCTTTCCGGGTTAAATGATTTTTACTAAGGCTGACTCTAGGTTCTTGTAACTACTTCCTCCCGGAGAGCCCTTACTCCAGATGATTACTTGGTACACCAGAAGATTTCGTAGATACTCTCTGATGTTCTTTCGAGAACTTGTGCTCATCGGATTTGCAATTCCCTACCACCGAGACATCCCTATGGATAGCTACTCATACTTGCCATCCATACCTCCTTTCTCGATAACTCTTGTTAGTACAAGATACCCTGAACTACTTCCCGCTATTCCAAGAATTCTTTGTGCTTACTGCCTTGTAGCTCTTTTCTGCATGATTACACCTACGACTAATTCCTCACACTTATCAAGGATTTGTTCATTCCTAGTTGTTCTTGTGTTACACAAAATACTTCGAAATGTTATTCGATCTTCCTAGAATCATCTACAGCTTAGTGCTTTGAGATTCTTCTTGCTTGCTTGCATTATGATTAATCCCATAAGTCTGGTAATCTTATTGGCATACTTTGTCATTATCATTTTGCGTCCATTGATTCAACATGAGTGCGGATGCACGCAAACATCAGTTGATCCTTTTAAATTATCTTTCTAGCTCAGACGTCATTTTGAACATGAGATGGTTCTCAACCAAACTAATTGCCGTCGATCGTACCCTTAGGTCTATTCAAGTTACCCATCCTTGGTCAGAGCGTCTGCTTCTGATCCTTCATTTTGAATTCATAATTCCTTTGTTACCTAAGCACCGAATTATTCAGACGTTCTATAATCCGATGCCCATGCATTTTTTTCTTCGTCTGGTTGTGTGCCGATGCTCACATCGGCTCCGCTATGGACCGTTAGACTCTTTGTTGGATTTCATCCGACAGCATTCTTCATATTCAATAACCTTGTGAGCCTTTCCACGGATATATAATGCCTTTGGTAAATTGTATCCTCTGCTTTGTCAACCATGCTCTACTTTCGAGCTTGTGTTATTTACTCCTAAAGTTGTGGTATATGCTACTAAGATATCCCGATGGGTTGAACCTATGCCTTCCTTAATCTGTGTGAACCCGAAACATTTCATGGGTCATACTTATCTGGTATTTCACCAGGTAAAACTTTCAACATTAATGCCATTCTCGGAACGAGAAGTGAATGTAAGGTTGTGCTTTGGAGAAGTGGGAGTCGACTTTGAACTTTGTGTTCATGCCCATGGAACTGATGTGAAACTTATCATGAAAGCTTCTTGCAAGAATATTTAATCATTTGAATAATTCTTCTAGTGTCAATAAATTGGATCCCTTGCAGTTATGGTCCCGACCATGCTAAGCTTATTCATTATATCTGAAGGAAAACCATTCCAGTGCCCCGTCCATTTTTAACAAGTTAAAGGATCTGCTATCGCAAGTCAACGATCCAGTTCAGTTTCTATTCTGATCTCCCTTCGAGTATTACCCCCTGGTATCCTGATAATATCACGGTACTACAATACTTCTTATGAGACTTCGTCAAGTATTCCTTCTCACTGATTCAGTATTCCATGGGTTTTGGGTTGTTTGTCAACTGAGAACATCGATAAGTGAATCGGATCCACCCTGTGATCCAATACTCCTAGTAATGTACTGCTGGGGAATTTAACTTTCAACTGATGTCACTCTTAGCCTAATCGGCTACATCATCATCTTAACTGTGCTACTTAATACTATTTCTCGGAGCACAATTTCGATGATGAGTTAATCTTACGTCGATCTTCATCGTTATATCTTTTTGCCTTGAACAGCAAGCTTGATTCCGAGTTTGTGTCGTACCCATGTTTTCAATAACCTTTCGCTTCATCATACCTTTGGCTTGATGTCATCACCGATCGATTGCATCTTCATGAAATCTCTCGACAAATGTGTCGTGCTCACCATCAACATTCTCAGCTCTTCCAAGATAACTACTGGATTCATGATGAGAAATATCATCCTTGCCCCCGATGATTTGTGTTATCATCGACAACATTATTGCATTCCTTCCAACACAAAACTTGTTTTTGTTTGGTGTTGTACCTTGAGTTCCTTGCTATCGAACTTATGTTATGTGCTACCATGGAGTATTACCATCTTTGATGTCAAGAATGTTGTGAGGATTGCTCCACCTCTTACGAATTCTTGGTATAGTGATACTTCTCATCATCACCATTCTTTCTTGATCCCCGTGTTGATTCTAACCGGGATACCAACAAGTGAACGGTGCTATTTGGATTATGTACTTCTAGCAACCCTATTGCTTTGAAGTTAATGATTGACAGTTCATTCTTAGGCTATCGGTTATTGGATCACCATTCTAACAATTGATCGTGCTACCTAAGCACATATCTCGCGTGCACCGTTCAACCCATGTTCAATTGTGTATGTTTTCCTTGAGCATACATCGTTATATCATTTGATCTGATAAATGTTATCTCCTTGATTCACATAATTCTGGAAATCCATCTTCTTGGGAATCTCGATGAATGGTCGCTGAGTCCATCGACCACCTCCTCATCCTCTCCTTGGTTTAATGATGAACTCTTATTTCGGAACTCGCTTCCATAGTTCATTTCCCGGGAATCTTACAATGTCACCTCGTCAATTTGTGTCGCACCTTTTCTTCTCAGGCATCCTGAGCCTGAGGTATCCCGACACCAATCAGATCTGAATCTCGGACAGGTATGATGGTTGGAACATATTTCCAAGAGTCATAGCATTGGTCTTTATATAACCCGGTAAGGTGATGTCATGCCTAGCACACCTGGCCGGATGGCCTATTATTATAGTTTCCTTTTTAGCAAGGTTAGCCATTCATCCGTGAGGGATTTGTAAGACTTATTCTATGAATTGTTCCTGATGGATCCTTTGTGTATCCAAAGTCTGACCTTTACCTGATGACCATGTCAATGCTACCCCGAATCTTGACTGTGGTACTCAAACATCAACAAGGGCATTGAAAGCACAAATGCTAAATTTTTCTTATCAATTATCCAAACACCGTTGTATGGGTAATGTCGTGAACTTTCCCTACCCTTACCTAAAGGGTTTTCTAATTTACATCCTGTCATGGATATCATGCTCTGCTTGACCTTGGGAATGATATACCCCTGAAAAATGTGTTAAACACATTTTCCTTTCCATTGTTTTGTTTAACCTTTCTTGTAACCTGACTAAACTGAGCAGTGATAATTCCCTGCTTATGTAAGCACCTCAGGGTGCAACTCTGTCAGTAAGACCCTGTTGCTTTTGTTGATGGCATTCCGGTAACCGCCGATAGACGAGAACTTTGCCTATTGGTCCGACTCGTTCAACTAGCAGGAAAATGGTTCTCTTCGTCCCTCGCCCTTGGTACTGATGTTGTCGCCGACATAACTGACAGTCTCTTCTTTGACATGCCTTGCTATCATGATCGTGCAAGAAGATAGCGCCCTCCCTACTTTTAACCCACATGGTGGGCCCATAACCCACAGTTCCACAGGACCGAAACCTGACTCTCCTGTACACCCCTGTTTTCAAAGTTATCCCTCGCGCTTGGCTTCGAATGAAATTCACGGGACACCTTCCTAGTGACTGTTCCGGTATCAGATGCAATACTTAATCTCGATGCCCTGAACCCTTTACACACTTGTTTTCAGACATCGAATGTTTGCCTATCCGCTTGGAACTCCTTGTTGTACCTTCTTACCTTGCTCTCGATGTGTTTCATTTGTTGAGCTCGAGAGATACTCATATGTTCATTCATGGGAAAACCCCAGACGATTACCCCTTATAGCATTCTACCATTGACGAGCTGCCCCTTACCTATTCATAAGTACGACGAAGATCCAGAAGAAAGGATGATGACTTCATCATGATGACTCGAAGTAGAGGAATGAAGACATCAAGGTAATGGATCGACCTCTTCGAGAAGGGCAACCAAGGACGAGAAGATCCGTTAGAATTTCGTAACCAGAACTTCCACCCTTACTCCCCCTCTTAAATCTCGGGACAAGATTTCTTGTAGTGGAGGAGATTTGTGACACCCCGGTAGTTAAGCTACAGTACCACATGCTAATGGTGCCATGTCATCGGAATTACTGTTGCTAGATTCCCCTTTGATTCAAAACCGATTCAAATTCAAATTTAAAATCAAGCAAACAATAAAAGTTTTCAAAACTTAAAACTAAAATGTTCGGAGTGAACCAAATAATGTATAGGTAATTATGGTGGAGAAACCACACCTTTATAAAATATTTAAATACTATTAGAATGATAAAACAGTAGCGACAACTATTATTTAAATACTTTTAAATATTAAATAGTTACGTAACTATTTTAGCTTGGGTAGCAAGTTAATGTGGCAGTGGCATATTTGGTAACATCAAATTAGGTGCCATTTTGGTATTTTGCTAAAACAAAAATAAAAGGAAACTAAAAGAAAATAGAAGAGTAAAATAAATAAAAAAGTAAAAGACAAAACAAAAAGAAAAATATTAAAGAAAAAAAAAGGATTCCCCCCGGCCCAACTGGGCCTCGGCTCAGCAGGCCACCGGGCCACCAGGCCGACCCGGGCCACCCCTGCCTATACCCCCCCACCACGGTAACCCTAGCCCACTACCCCTCCACTCGCCCCCCACCCCCATGATCCCCTTCCCTCCTATCCCGATCGGGATCGAGATCGGGCCAACGCCCGGTCGCCGTCCCCGATCCTTGCGCTCCCTCGTGTCCCCGCCTCCTCGTGCGACCCACACGACCGCCGACCATGGAGCCCCCGTGTTGGCCCGCAGCTTCATCACGGGCCGCCGTCATCCTCCACGTGCCCCACCGCGCCACCTTGTCCCATTCCTCTACGACCACCGGAGCACCCAGCACGAGCCGTCGCCCCCCCCCCCCTCGCCGCTGCTCCGACGCCATCCGACCTCCCCGAGCACACTCATGCACCTCTACAGGGTCGGTGAGGACCTCCCCGTCCGACCCCGTCTTTCCTCCCTCCGGTCACTGCGCTGCCGCTTCCGCTCACCCACGCTGCAACCGCCCGCTTGACGCTGACCGCGCCTCGCTGGGCCGTGCACCACCCGCGCCCCCCCAGCACGCTCTGCCTGCTGCTGCTGGCTGCCCCCCGCCGCGCTCCCACCTTGCCCCCCGCAGGCGTCCCCCACTGCCCTCGCACCACGCCACCGCCGCCCGCACCTCGCGCCGGACAACCCCGCGTGCACCTGCGCCCGGCCGCGCCCAACCAAGCCAGCCCGCGCCCGCCGCCTCCTGACCTCACCGGATCCGCACGACCGCCCCTGGCCTCGTCTCCGGCCGTCGAGCCCATGCCCGGCGCCGGCGCCCCGGTGCGCCCAGGCGCGTGTGCCTCGTTCGGGAAGCCGACGCCCATGCCCCTCCGCCAGTTAACCCGCCCCGTTGGGCTGGCCTTGTGCCACTGCCAGCGGGCCCCAGCGCCCAGGCCCCTATAAAAAATATTTTTTTGTTAATAATAATAATAATTAATTAATTAAGTAAATTAATTAACTTAACCTAATTAATCTATTAATTAAACTAATTAACTGTTAATTAGGTCCAACAGTCAATGACGAACGAGACCCACACGTCAGTTTGACTAGGTCAACGGCACTGTTGACTGCTGACATCAGCATAATGTCATGATGATGTCATCAATTACTATTCTGGATAATGTTGATTTAAAATAATTAAATAAATTTAGAAAATGATTAAAACTTTAGAAAATCATATAAAATAATCCGTTACTCGGATGAAAATAATTTATATATGAAAGTTGCTCAGAACGACGAGACGAATTCGAATACGCGGTCCGTTTATCCGCCATGCGTACCTAGCATAGCGAACATGCAACAATCCACCTTCGGTCCGTCTGTCCGAAAATGCAAAACACCGGGGATACTTTCCCAGATGTTTTCCCCCTTCGCCGGTATCAACTATCCCTGAGTTGGATCACCACTGGCACCGCGTGTCGCCTTGTTAAATTTTGTCATGCTTTGTTTGCTCCGTATTTACTGTTTCTCTCCCCCTCTTCTTCTCTGGTAGACGCCGAGACCAACGCTGTTGTAGCTGAGTACGACTATGCTCCAAACGAGCAGCCCGTTGACGACCCCTCCTTCTTGCCAGAGCAACCAGGAAAGCCCCCCCCGCCCTTGAGCATCCAGATATCGCCCATTCCATTTCTCCTGCTTGCATTAGATTTTGCTACTGTTAATGTTTGCTCCTATTCTGATGCATAGCCTGCTTTTGTAACCTGTTTATTGTTACCTTACCTGCCTATGTTAAACTGTTTAGTATAGGTTGGTAGTGAACCATCAGTGACCCCCACCACCTTACCCTTGTGGCTCCTGCTTGATCATCGATGACTCGATCAATGTGATCGTCGACCAGAGACCGACACATCACTTCACCCCCTTAGTTGTACGACTCTGCATGGTTACTATCGAGTGCCGAGGGTGATACCTCGTAACGCACTCCTGATGATAACTTTGCAGTGTAGCTGTTCGGTCGTGGTCATCGAGGGTGATTCCTCTTTAACCATTCCCGATACGACTCTGTCGTGCAACCCCTCGAGTGTGCACCTCGATGGTGATGCCTCCTATGTTCACCTTGATGTTGTGACCACATGGATACTTTGACCTTTGTCACAGGAGGGTCGACCCCGAGGGGTACCCGCAGGGAGATCTATGATGTCGGGCTTGCCCGGAAGGGCGCCCGAGTGTGATATTGTGGCGGAGCTTCAGAAACTCTAATTGTCTCCGCGTGTTATTAAATGAGCCTATTGGATTTGGGTATTTGATCTGAGTGGGTCGACGTGCCTTATACGCACTACCACCACGCGGGATAATGGTTTATGGGGCCCTCTGCTATGTACGTTTCTCCCAAAAGCCCTTCAGACGTCACGGTTCACCGTGCAGGCTGATTGTCGGGATTGGGCTGGATACTTCACTGACGAGTTGTCGGGATTGGGCTGGATACTTCACTGACGAGTTCAGTGTCGCGCCTGCACCCCGGCCAGTCTCGCAACGCGCAGGGTGCCCAGGGCGATGGCCCAAGACCTCTGGGTGCATAGGTTAGTCCGGCGTGCTGACCTCTCTGCTGAGCCTAGGTAGGGCGCTGCTTCGTGTTGATCTCCCGAGGCCGGGCATTACCCAGCAAGTGTGTCCGGCCAGAGGTGATTGAGCGTGTTGGGTAACAGTAGTGCACCCCTGCAGGGATGAATAATCTATCGATAGCCAGTCCTACGGTAAAGGACGCTCAGTTTGTGTATCCCGGTCTACTACTTGAACTGGATACTTGTTACTTAATTGAAGCTTCGGGATTGCTTTCTCGCAGGGAGTCGAGGAAGGATCTCTAGGCTTGCTTCAACATGTTTGCTTAATAAAATGCTATTCTTCTCTCTTCTATTGCTGCAAGATGGTGACTTCGTCAAGATGCTAGTCTTCGATAGGACTAGGCCTTCTCTCTATTCTTGCATTTCTGCAGCCCAGTCCACATATACAGCCTTTCCCCTTTGATAATGTTGCATATGTAGTGTAGATCCTTGCTTGCTGAGTACTTTGGATGAGTACTCACGATTGCTTTGTTACTTCTTTTTCCCCATATCCCACTTTGATGATACATCAGACGATGGAGCCCCGGAGCCAGATGTCCCAGCAGGAGCTTACTACCAGGAGGGTCCAGACGGCACGTACTACTGGATCGAGCCCGCCGACCAGGAGTAGGATCGGAGGCTCCCAGGCATGAGGCCTTCGCCTTTCAATCTAGAGTCATTGTTTGTGCTAGCCTTCTGAAGGCAAAACTTGTCTAACTATGTCTGTACTCAAATATTATTTGTATGATTGACTTATGTATTCGGATCCTCGTGATCCCTGGTCTGTAATATTGTGGATCTCCATTTATTTGTGCTAGAGTTGTGTTGTGATATCTTCCCGTGAGTCCCTATGCTTGATCGTGCATGTTTGCGTGTATGATTAGTGCACGATTGAGTCGGGGGCGTCACATGGTTTAAGGATTTTGGATGCACAAGTAGTCATCATACTTAGTGCAAATGAAGGATAGCAAAAGATTGAGAAGCATCCAACCAAGAAACGAAAAATCTCATAAGCGAGCATTAAGCGTAACTAACACCGAATATTGCCCCACAAGTAGGATGTATTTTCATTGCATAACTATTAACTTTCATGCTTGCATAGGGAATCACAAACCTTAACATCAATATTCTTACTAAGCCGTAATTACTCATTAACATGACTCACATATTATATCATCATATCGCAAAACTATTACAAGGAATCAAGTTTATTTTGTCCAATGATCTTCATGAAAGTTTTTATTATATCCCTCTTGAATATCTATCACTTTGGGACTAATTTTATATGTTGCTTTTGATAGCTCAAACAAATCTAAGTGAAGGACATGAGCATAAAATTTTCTTCTCTCAAAATAATTTAAGTGAAGCAAGAGTGAATTTATAAAAAAAATTCTAACTCTCAAATAAATCTAAGTGAAGCATGAGAGCATTTCTTCAAAAATACTAAAGCACACCGTGCTCAAAAAAGATACAAGTGAAGCACTAGAGCAATTCCATAGCTCATAAAGATTTAAGTGAAGCATAGAGAGCAATTCTAACAAGTCATAGCATAATTTTGGCTCCCTCAAATAGGTGTGTCTAGAAAGGATTCATGACTTAAAATAAAAAGCAAAACAAGCAATGACTCATATCATACAAGACGCTCCAAGCAAAACTCATGATATGTGACGAATAAAAATATAACTCCAAGTAAAATACCGATGGTCGTTAGAAGAAAGAGGGGATGCCACTCGGGCATCCCCAAGCTTAGTTGCTTCCTTCTCTTTGGATAATGGCTTTGGGTGCCATGGTGCATCCCCAAGCTTAGGCTCTTCTTACTCCTTATTCCTTCATCCATCGTAATCTCACCCAAAACTTGAAAACTTCAATCACACAAAACTCAACAAAACCTCTGTGAGATCCGTTAGTATAAGAAAACCAATCTTTACTTTAAGTACTGTAGAAAACCCATTAAAATTTTGTTCTTGCATTATATCTACTGTATTCTAACTTTATCATGGCTTATAACCTCCAATACAAACAATAGATTCATCAAAATAAGCACACAATGCAAAGAAAACAGAATCTGTCAAAAACAGAACAGTCTGCAAAGATGCGAATTGTTCTCATACTTATGTAACTCCAAAAATTCTGAAACATTAGGACAACATAGGAAATTTGTATATCAATCTTTTGTAAAAAAAATCAGAATTTTTCGTTGCTTCTGTTTATTTTCAAAATTGTTTTATTGGACGCAAAAGTTTCTGTTTTCCAACAAGATCAAATCAACTATCACCAAAGCTATCCCAAAGGCTTTGCTTGGCACAAACACTAATTAAAACACAAAAAACACAATCATAACAGTAGTATAATTGTGAAAACACTCAATAACAGGAATAAAAAGAAAAAATAAATTTTATTCATTGGGTTGCCTCCCAACAAGCGCTATCGTTTTACGCCCTTAGCTAGGCATAATGCAAAGATCTAAGTATTGTCATCTTTGGTCTCATTTTCCTTAGAGGTGTTTTTGTCAGAAGGTTTTGCAAAAACAACATAAAACACCTTATCCATGGAGACTTTAGCACTATCAAGTTGCTTATCGTCATATCCCCCTTGATTTCCGACAACAATCCAAGAATAGTGCTGGTTAACATCATTGAAAACTTGTTGGATTATATCTAAAACGGGGACGTCCTTTCTAAGGTTCTCATCAAAGATTTGATTATCCCCAAGAAAATGTCTTAGCACATAATCACTATTATAAATAATTTCATCTATCACGTGTTTTTCACGATTCATACCATAAAAATCAAAGATTTCCCTAGCTTCCCGTATTATGTAGTCAAATTCATTCATAAGAACAAGAGTGGCCAACTTTTTAGCCTTAGGATTCTTTATGACGGGTAGCTCATAAAACATTCTTTGCAAGGTAGGATGAGTATGAATAAATTTATTTTCAAGTTTTGGAACTAGTGCTGAGATAGCTTCCGCATAAGATTTAGTCCTTTTAAGTATAGGAACATCATCAAGACTTAAATTTCCAACACAATTGAAAAATTCTTGGATATGTTCTTTTCCTATAACATTCCCTTGCCCCAAAACAAAACTTTTAGCATCCAGATTGCCAGATCGTCCAATTTTAGGAGTTAGGCCATCATCTATTTCTGCCATACCAAAGTCACTCATGATGACAAGTTCAAGCAATTAAGAGATCCGATGAGAAAACGGCGACCGAAAAAGAGGGCGAATAAAACAGCAAATTTTTGTGAAGTGGGGGAGATGAAAACGAGAGGCAAATGGAAAATAATATAAATTGTAAGGAGATGAGATTTGTGATTAGGAACCTGGTAGATGTTGATGATGTCTCCCCGGCAACGGCGCCAAAAATTCCTTTTGATGTTGGCTTGAACTACGTCGGTATTTCCCCAAAGAGGAAGGGATGATGCAGCACAACAACGGTAGGTATTTCCCTCAGTGATGAGACAAAGGTTATCGAACCAGTAGGAGAACCAAGCAACACTACGTAAACAGCACCTGCACACAAAGAACAAATACTTGCAACCCAACGTGTTAAAGGGGTTGTCAATCCCTTTCGTGTAACGGCGCCAGAAATTGGCAAACGGACGTGAGATAAATTGTAGTAGACTGGATAAATAGATCGTGAATAAAATAAAGTGAAGAAAAATATTTTTGGGTTTTTAGAAATATAGATCTGAAAATAAAAGTGGCAAATAAATAAAAAGGCAAATAGCAATATAGATCTGAAAATATATGATGAGAAAATAGACCCGGGGGCCGTAGATTTCATTAGTGGCTTCTCTCGAGAAAAATAGCATATGGTGGGTAAACAAATTACTGTTGGGCAATTGATAGAACTTCAAATAATTATGAGGATATCCAGGCAATGATCATTATATAGGCATCATGTCCAAGATTAGTAGACCGACTCCTGCCTGCATCTACTACTATTACTCCACACATCGACCGCTATCCAGCATGCATCTAGTGTATTAAGTTCATGGAGAAACGGAGTAATGCAATAAGAATGATGACATGATGTAGACAAGATCTATTTATGTAGAAATAGACCCCAACTTGTTATCCTTAATAGCAATGATACATACATGTCAGTTCCCCTTCTGTCACTGGGATCATGCACCGTAAGATCGAACCCATCACAAAGCACCTCTTCGCATGGCAAGAAAAATCGATCTAGTTGGCCTAACTAAACCAAAGATTCGAAGAAGAAATATGAGGCTATAAGTAATCATGCATATAAGAGATCAAAAGACTCAAATAACTTTCATGGATAAAAACATAGATCTGATCATAAACTCAAAGTTCATCGGATCCCAACAAACACACTGCAAAAAAGAGTTACATCAAATAGATCTCCAAGAGACCATTGTATTGAGAATTAGAAGAGAGAGAGGTGGCCATCTAGCTACTACCTACGGACCCGTAGGTCTACAATGAACTACTCACGCATCATCGGAGAGGCACCAATGAGGATGATGAACCCCTCTGTGATGGTGTCTAGATTGGATCTGTGGTTTCTGGAACTTGCGGCGGCCGGAATTGATTTTCGTCGACTCCCCTAGGGTTTCTGGAATATTGGGGTATTTATAGAGCAAATTGGCGGTGCGGGAGGTGGCCGAGGTGGGCACAATCCACCTGGGCGCGCCTGGGCCCCCAGGCACGCCCTGGTGGGTTGTGCTCCCCTCGGAGCCCCCCTCTGGTACTTTCTTGGCCCAACTTGTGTCTTCTGGTCCAGAAAAAATCACCAAAATGTTTCGCTGCGTTTGGACTCCGTTTGGTATTGATTTCCTGCGAAGTAAAAACAAGCAAAATACAGCAACTGGCACTGGGCACTATGTCAATAGGTTAGTCCCAAAAAATGATATAAAGTTGCTATAAAATGATTGTAAAACATCCAAGAATGATAATATAATAGCATGGAACAATAAAAAATTATAGATACGTTGTAGACATATCAGGAGTATCTTCATCATCATCACGTGACAGTCATGAGATTTCATCCCGCTGAACCTTTTCTTCTTGGTGCCTTGAAATCTGCTTATCTTCCCAGAGTAACCGGAACTGACTTTGGTTCCCATAAGGCACTTGATGAATTGATTGATCTCCTTCGCACTTATGGTGAAGCAAGAAGGGGGGCAATAATTCTCCACCTTCTTGTTGACTTTTCTGCCCCTTTCCCCTGCCTTCGTCTCCGTCTCCGTCTCCTCCGTTGACTTTTTATGGGGCAGCATGTGGAGATCTCTCCTGATCTCCAATTCTTCCAAGTCTTTCCTTCCCTTCGGCCCATCCTTGGTCTTCTCCGGCATGTTCATCAGTGTGCCAAGCAAGCTCTCGAGGACATTCTTCGTGATATGCATTTGATCAAGGCAATGAGGCATGTCATGATTGGGCCAGTACTCCAAGTCCTAGAAAACAGACCTTGTTTTCCATACCTTCAGCAGCGGCTCCGGGGCCTTTTTCATCTTTCCCGGCATGGGGCACTGTTCCCAGTTTTTCCACAACTCGTTGATTTCGGCGCCGCTCCTCTTACGTGGAGGTCCTCGATGCTCAGCCAAACCATTGAATAGATCTCCACGTTTTCTCCACGGGTCATCCTTCTCGAGCCATCTACGATGCCCCATGTACATGATTTTCCTAGACCCGCCATCTTTCGTTGACGTAAGCTGCTGAGACGTTGTATCATCCATGCACCTCGTGCATCCGCAGTATCCGTGGCACACCTGACCTGAGGTGTACCCGTAACCGAGATAGCCGTGCACTGTCGTCATCAGCGCGGCTCTCATATAGAAATACTCTCGTTTGCTAGCGTCCCATGTCCATGCCGGTGTTTTCCATAACATGTCTAGCTCCTCTTTCAGAAGCCCCATATACAGGTTAATATTATTTCCCGGTTGTTTCGGCCCTTGAATCAGCATGCTCATGTGTATGTACTTTGTCTTCATGCACTTCCATGGGGGGAGGTTGTACATCCATACAAAGACGGGCCATGTGCTGTGGTTGGTGTTCTTGTTTCCAAATGGATTCATGCCATCGGTACTTGCACCAAGCACGACGTTCCTTGCATCTTCTGCGAAAAAATCCATATTCGGCATTGAATGCTCTCCACTGGCTAGCATCTGCGAGGTGTCTCAGCTTCGGATCATCTCCATCGTCGGGCTTCTTCCTCTCCGCGTGCCAGCGCATGAGCTTTGCTTCCTTAGGATCTACAAAATACCGCTGCAGACGGGGAGTGATCGGAAAGTACCATACAACTTTCTAAGGAGCTTTCTTTCCTGCCTTCTTGTATAGAGAAGCATTGCAAACTGGACAGCTGGTTTTTTCAGCGTGCTCCCCCCGATAAATGATGCAATCATTGATTCATGCGTGGTATCTAATGTGCGGCAGATCAAGAGGGCAAACAATTTTCTTGGCCTCCTCGACACTAGTAGGACACAGGTTCGCCGCGGGAAGAACTTTATTATGTAGATACTTCAAATGCTCATCGAGGCTTTTGTCTGTCCATTTGTTTTTGGCCTTCGTCTTTAGAAGTTCGAGCATGAAACTCAAGCGGGTCACCTCAGGATCGCAACCGTCATACAATGGAGTCTTCGAGTCTACTTCAAGTTGGGCCAGCTTGGCCTCCTCTCTAGATGCAGCTCTGTCGCTACTCATACTATTGCGAAGGAGGTCTCGAACATGAGGGTCCTGCACGACTAAACTAAGTAGCATCAAAGACTATGGTGTGTAGTCCGCTGCCTCTTCTCCGCCATGTCCGGACTCTTCTTCGCCGTGTCTGGAATCTTCTCCGCCGCCGCCATGTCCGGACTCTTCCCCGCCGCCATGTCCGGCGCCATCGTCTTTGTGTCGATCGGTCATCTCTTTGTCTAGCCCCATGTCATTATTCCCTGCCATGTGGACATCCTCATCATCATATTCACTTATCCACCGAGTATAGCCATCCATGAAACCATTCATCAGCAGGTGTGCCTTCAAACTGCCATGAGCAAAAGGGTTCAAAAGGACTCCTTCTTTGCATCTTGTACACGGACATCTAATTCTAGTCCGATTATTTGCATACATGTCCATTACCGCAGATTGCAAGTATTGCTCCACCTTCCATCCACTCACCTTCATGACGGACTACACGGTATAACAAGCAAAAGGGTTATAAACAAAATGCATGCATGCATCAAAGTCATATAAAAATTTGGCATGACCTTGCCTAAAAATAGGACATATCAAGTTTGCTGGAAATTCATCGAAACGGAAATAAATCGACGGCAAAACATAAGCAACTCGGGGGCATGTCACTCGCACAAATCCCTCCATATCTCAAACACACATATTCCCATTCTTGAAATGCACAACTTTTTACTCACCTATCTCCCAAGAGAGATCGAGCACTGTTAGATGAGGCCTTCGCTACCTATATATAGGGATTGAAAGTGGATGACTAAATAGCTAGCTAGATCTAATTGTTGGGAGGAGAGATGACTCTAGCTAACTAATGGACATGGAGAGAGATGAGCTAGCTAGATCTATATGTATGGAAGGAGGGAGAGCCAAATAAATGAGGAAGATAGAGAAGAAAGGCCATTTATGGAGGAGAATTATGGTGGAGGGGGCATTAATGGGGAGAGAAGAGAGGTAGAAGGAAGAGAGAAGAAGGGAAATAATGGTGGAGAAGTAACTTAGTGAGGGGAGAGGGGAAATGAGGGGAGAGGGGAGGAAGGGGGAGGCGGAGAGGGGTGGGTGAAAAGGTGGCAGCCACGCCTAGCAGTAGCGCTGTAGTCCTAAAGGCGCTACTACTATGGTGCTTAGTAGTAGCACTTGTCGGACGCAGCGCTACTACTAAGTGGGGCCCAATAGTAGTAGCGATGTTGTCTTAGCAAGCGCTACTGCTAAAATCTTAGCTGTAGCGCTGTATTCGGGGCCGCACTGCTACTATAGCTAGCGTCGGTGGGCTCATTTGGTCCCACTTATCAGTAGCGCTCTTTCCAATTCCAGGGCTACTGCTAAGGCATCACTTGTACCGCCGCCCTAGACCCACGCTACTGCTAATTAGCAGCAGCACTGGTTATTTTCCAGCGCTACTACTGATGTCCTACCTATAAGCATTTCCCTAGTAGTGTAAGACTGCCACGCGAGCGTTCACAATTGCCATGTTCGGGTTGCGCTTGGCTCTTCGCCTCTTCGAGAAGTCGAACAATGATGTTACTACTTCTACAGTATCGAATCAACTGTTGCATGTCCCGTCCACCGCATAGGAGAGGGAGAGCTTGTTGTAGGAGTAGTAAAAGCAAAAGGTACTCCTCGTCTGCGAGCCACCGCGCGCATGGGCAAGGGAGAGGGCATACTACTAGTAATAAAGCTTCTCCTTGTTGTACGAGTTGACGCGACACATCATAGCACGGACCCCACATGCTTGACTCTAAACTTGGCTAAAAGACATACATTGTACAATATTTGCTGCAACCTCTAACATTTACCCCACCACAAATTAAACTATATATTCCTCTCTTGACTAGATCAGCGTGCAAACTACAATAACCAGGATGACAGGTAGGGCCAGAAGATTATTTTAATAAAAAAAAATGCTTCGAGACGGCGTCATAGCATGGAGCCGACTCCAACGATTTTAAGCTTAGAGGCACGGTACATGCTATCCTAGACTATGTTACTATACGAGCATGGTTAATAATATAGCCAGCTGCTAGCTATAACATGTTGCCACGTCATTTATAGACAATGTAATAGCTAACACGTATAATTGTTGGCTATAAGAAAGTACTAGTTTGTCAACATATGGCCCACCTTTCACTCTCACAAAGCTTCTTGGAGCTCGTGCTACAGCCGGTTGTAAGTGTACAACCCACTTCCCTTCTCTCTCCTCTTCTCTCTCTTCCACCTCAGCAATAATACAATATTTAAATCCTTACAGCCTGCTTACATCATCTTATTATACTTGCTCTACTACCTCCCCTACACATGAAACTGCCACACGAGCGTTCAGGTTGCGCTTGGCTCCTCGCCTCTTCGGGAAGTCAAACAATGATGGTACTACTACAATGGAGTACTACTAGTATGCTTCTGGCCATCTGACACCGAATGTACTACTACATGTCCACCGCGTGCGGGAGGGAGAGGGTGTAGCGAAAGCTTCTCCTAGTCCTGCGAGCCACCATGCTCATGGGCGAGGGAGAGGGCGTTGTAATCAAACTTCTCCTTGTTGTATGAGTTGACGCGACACATCAAAGCAGTGCACTCGATATATTTCCATAATTTGCGTATACCGATGCATTAATTACAATGCATGCATGCATGCCGTGACTTTCCTTTTGATACCTGCATGTGTTGATTTAATGCACCATGAAGTATTATGAATATGTGATGGTAAAACTTTCTAATGCCCCGGCCCTAAAGCGAGAGATGGTGGTGCACAAGGAGGGCGAGATCATGCTAACAGAACAGGACCCGACGATGGAGCTCTCTATGGTCTCTATGGACCTCACCTTGCTCCACTGCCCCTTGTGCCTCCGCCCCTTGAAGCCTCCAGTGTACGAGGTTCTAATACACATTGTCCGTTCAGCTGATCGAGCAAGGTGCAGGTTTCTTGATTGATTTGTGCAGTGCAAGGGAGGGCACCTGGCCTGCGTGGACTGCCGCGGCGAGCGCCCCGGGAACCAGCAGCAGTACGAGAAGTGCGAGCGAGGCGGCGGCTTCGACGTGCGCAACACGGCAATGGATGCCGTCCTCTCCTCGGTGAGGGTGGAGTGCCCACACGAAGGCTGTGGGCTCTATGTCACTTACCACAAGATCGCCGATCACCAGAGCGTGTGTCTGCTCACGCCCTGCAAATGCCCCATGCCTGTCTCCGGCTACGAAGGCCCGCCGCCGGTGCTCCCCCACCACATCAGCACCGTGCATCCCATGCTCGTGCATAGGATCTAGTACAGCAAGGTACTCCAGCTGCAAGTGCCAATGTCGGAGCTGCGACTCTTGCTGTTCGCGGAGGAGGACGGCCGCGTGTTTTTCATGGTCGGCGTCGTGCTCGACATCGGCACGCCTATCGCCGTGTCAGTCGTCTACATCAAAGCAGGGGCATCCCCACCGCCGCACTACGTGGCGAAGCTGTGGGCGAATGGCCCGCCAGGGGAGCCCAAAGGCAGGACCGACGCCATCAAGGTGGAAAACAAGGTGACAAGCAACAAGGATCCCGGCACCATCGCCGTGCAGGAGCTGACCTTCTTCACAGTTTCGCCCAAGCTGCTGGCCGGGGCTGGATTGTTGAGGACGGTGTCCCTCCACATTCAGATTGTCAAGCTCACCTCCTAAATGATTCTACAATGCCTTCTGTTTATCTTAGTAATATGCTAATATAGGGGTTAGCTCGATCTACTTTAGCTTAAGAGATTGTGGATTTTAGTGGCGATGCAGCAATTACTTCAACATCAGATCAGCAGTTAAAGTAATTTCCATCAGTGGAAGGGATATTTTGTGTCTATTGGATATAAAGATCCTTTGGGTAAGGAGTATAAGCTGCTTATATGCTTGTTTGTTGAGGAAGTGTTGCATACTTCTGTGAGTTGACGCGACACATCAAAGTAGTACTACTACTAGTCACTAGTAGAAATAGGGCTTTGGTTCAGGCCAGAAAAGGGCAGTAATCTCGGTTCTCCTACAAACCGGGACCAATGGGTGCATCAGTCCCGATTCGTGAGGCCAAGGCGCCGGTCAGGCCTTGGGGGCCATTGGTCCCGGTTCGTCTGACACCTTTGGTCCCGGTTCCAGACATGAACCAGGACCAAAAGGCCTCGCTCCTGGCGCTGCCCTTTAGTCCCGGTTGGTGGCTAGAATCGGGACTAAAGAGCAAGCTTCTGTCCCGGTTCTAGCCACCAACCGGGACTAAAGAGATGCCTATATATACCCTCGCCCCTGCCCGCTCACTCCTCTGTTTTTTGGCCGTGTGGGAGGTGTGTGCATGTGTTGCTCTGTCTCCCTTCTATGCATGCACATGAGGTGTTCGATGAAATACCCGAGCCACACTTAAGCTTTCTCCTCTCCAAGCTCGACCTCCAAGCTCCATTTTCCTCAAGATTTGTCTAGGTTTGGCAGTCCATCCCGTCCCGTCCCCATCCTCACGGCCGTCGATCGCCCACGCCGATCTCGTCGCCAGCACCATCGTGGTGAGCCTCTTGTTCTTATCTTCTTTCTAAAAGAAAAAAAATTCTTACTTGTATGATTTAGATAGATACTTGTATATTTTCTTACTTTTATTATTGTTTGTTATTATATAGTGCCATGGTTTTGGTATCCACCCCCATCGGCCCTCATCCTGTCTATGATTCGGATGTGGTATATTATCTTTTATAACTATTTGTTTCATTTAGTGTTTATAACAATTATGCCGACCAACATGACATAGATATTTTTATCTAGGAGGTATGTGAACCAGAAATTCCAACCGTCCCTTTGTCGAGAGGTTAAATTTAGTTGAAAAAGAAAACAATTACTTGAAGAAAAAAGTGAAGAGAATTGAGGAGGAGAAGATGGAATTGGAGTTGCATGTTGTGGATGTCATCGATGATCACAAGATCAAGATGGATGAAATGCGCTTGAAGATTAGAAAGATTAAAAAATATGCCATTGATACTGAGGCTTGGTATCATTATGCCGTTGGATCAATTGTTACCTTAGTTTCGATTATGATCGCATTTGTTGTTGCATGGAAATGTTTTACATAGTTTCAATGTATGTTTTTATTAGATGCTCTAGAGAGCTATATGTTGTTCAATGAGAGCTATGTATGAACTTTATGTATTTATTTTTTCAGTAATAACATTTGATCACTACTGTACTTTGGTTTTAATGTGATGATGAACTTGTATTAATTTGGTCACTTCTCTATTCATGATGTTTCACAAAGGTTTTTGATACACTTAATTATATAATGCACACAGATGAACCGGCAATGGATGTACGGTGACAGACGCACCTCCGAGTACATTGAGGGCCTGCATAATTTTCTCGAAGTGGCTGAGGAAAACAAGCATAATGGTTTTATGTATTGTCCATGCCCTATCTATGGGAATACGAAGGATTACTCTGACTCGAAAACCCTTCACGTCCACCTTCTAGAGAAGGGTTTCATGCCACACTATAATGTTTGGACCAAGCATGGAGAAAGAGGGGTTATGATGGAAGACAATGAAGAAGAAGAGGAACCAGACGATGTGCCCGATGATGATCTTCGCCGGGTCATTGTTGATGCAAAGAGACAATGCCAAAGTGAAAGGGAGAAGTTGAAGTTTGATCGCATGTTAGAGGATCACAAAAAAGGGTTGTACCCAAATTGCGAAGATGACAACACAAAGCTCGGTACCACACTGGAATTGCTGCAATGGAAGGCAGACAATGGTGTATCTGACAACAGATTTGGGAAGCTACTGAAAATATTGAAGAAGAAGCTTCCAAAGGATAATGAATTGCCCGACAGTACGTAAGAAGCATAGAAGGTTCTATGCCCTCTACGATTGGAGGTGCAGAAGATACATGCATGCCCTAATGACTGCATCCTCTACCGCGGTGAGTACGAGGAATTGAACGCATGCCAGGTATGTGGTGCATTGTGGTATAAGATCAGACGAGATGACCCTGGTGATGTTGAGGGCGAGCGCCCCAGGAAGAGGGTTCCTGCCAAGGTGATGTTGTATGCTCCTATAATACCACGGTTGAAATGTCTGTTCAGAAAACAAGAGCATGCCAAGTTGATGCGATGGCACAAAGAGGACCGTAAGAAAGACGGGTCGTAGTGGAGAAAAATCGAGAGTAGGTGGGGGGACTTTGCAGGTGACACAAGGAATGTATGGTTTGGTTTAAGCGCAGATGGCATTAATCCTTTTGTGGAGCAGAGCAGCAATCATAGCACCTAGCCCGTGACTCTATGTACCTATAACCTTCCTCCTTGGTTGTGCATGAAGCGGAAGTTCATTATGATGCTAGTGCTCATCCAAGGCCCTAAGCAACCAGGCAACGACATTGATGTGTACCTAAGGCCATTAGTTGAATATCTTTAATAGCTGTGGAATGGAAAATGTGTACGTGTGTGGGATGACGCTGAGGGACGCACACCCATGTGGAAGAAGAAATCTATATTTTGGGACCTACCCTATTGGAAAGACCTAGGGGTTCGCTCTGCAATCGATGTGATGCACGTGATGAAGAATCTTTGCGTGAACCTGCTAGGCTTTTTGGGCATGTATGGGAAGACAAAAGATACACCAGAGGCATGGGAGGACCAGCAACGTGTGCACGAAAAAGATGGCATGCATCCAAAGTAGTGTCAAGGTCCTGCCAGCTACGCTCTTACCAAAGAAGAGAAGGAAATCTTCTTTGAATGCCTGCTCAGTATGAAGGTCCCGTCTGGCTTCTCAGGCAATATAAAGGGAATAATAAATATCCTAGAGAAAAACTTCCAGAACCTAAAGTCTCATGACTGCCACGTGATTATGACGCAACTGCTTCTAGTTGCATTGCGGGGGCTTCTACCGGAAAACTATAGCATTCCTTAATGCAATCTCTCAGAAGGTAATCGATCCAAAAATCCTACCAAGGTTAAAGAATGATTTGGTGCAATGTCTTGTCAGTTTCGAGCTGGTGTTCCCACCATCCTTCTTCAATATCATGACGCATGTCCTGGTTCTTCTAGTCGACAAGATTGCCATTCTGGGCCCTGTATTTCTACACATTATGTTCCCCTTTGAGACGTTCATGGGAGTCTTAAAGAAATATGTTCGTTACCATGCTAAGCCAGAAGGAAGCATCTCCACGGGCCATCAAACAGAGGAGGTCATTGGGTTTTGTGTTGACTTCATTCTTGACCTTAAGCCGATTAGTCTCCCTCAATCACGGTATGAGGGGAGACTGACTGGAAAAGGCACGCTAGGAGCCGGCTCAATAATATGTAGGGATGGGCATTCTTGGGATCAAGCACACTACAGAGTTCTACAGAATTCTACCTTGGTGACCCCGTATGTCAGTGAACACAAGAATATTCTGCGCCCCAAACACCCGGAGCAGTGTGACGATTGGATTACATGTGAACACATCAGGACTTTCGGCAGTTGGTTGCAAACACATCTCATGGGTGACAAGATTGTTGGAGATGAGCTGTACTCGTTGGCCAAGGGACCATCTTCGACTGTATTGACTTACAAAGGGTACGAGATAAATGGGAATACATTTTACACGATCGCCCAAGATCAAAAGAGCACCAACCAAAACAGTGGTGTCCGCTTTGATGCAGCAACCAACAGGGGAAAGGACACATATTATGGTTACATAGTGGACATATGGGAACTTGACTATGGACATGATTTTAAGGTCCCTTTGTTTCGGTGCAAATGGGTCAATCTATCAGGAGGCGGGGTACAGGTAGACCCGCAGTACGGAATGACAACAGTGGATCTCAACAATCTTGGGTACACAGACGAACCATTTGTCCTAGCCTATGATGTGGCGCAGGTTTTCTATGTGAAGGACATGTCTACCAAACCGAGAAAAAGAAAAGATAAGGAAGCGAATACATCATACAATGAGCCAAAGCGCCACATAGTTCTTTCAGGGAAAAGAGACATCGTGGGAGTGGAGGGCAAGATAGACATGTCTGAAGATTATGAAAAGTTTCATGAAATTCCTCCCTTTAAAGTGAAGGCTGACCCAAGCACCCTGTTAAATGATGAAGATTATCCATGGTTACGGCGCAATAAGCAAGGGACACACGCGAAGAAAAAGTGAAGATGTTCTCTCCAGAACTATTCTGATGATGGCTTTTATCTAGAATATCACTGCAGTTACATGTCAACAAATGAAATCCCTTTTGTAACGGATGAGTTTTCGTCCGAAACCCTGATACTTCAAAAGAGATTGTCCATTTTGTACACTAAGTGCATCCAGTTTTTGCCGTAACCCTCTCAACTTTTTAGCACATGCTATGTTAGTGAAATGATGATACCATGCCAACTTTCAACCTTTTCAGAGTTCATTTGTAGTGCTTTTCAATTTCAGGGTCATTTAGCTATTAAAAAATCAGTAAATGCATGAAAAATACCAAATGAAGTCAGAAAGGGTTGAAAATTGATGATGTGGCTTTGAATGGTGCATGTTGAATGCACAAAAAATTTGGAGTTGAAATAAGTTCAAAAAAATGAAATCCCTTTGTAACAAATGAGTTTTCGTCCGAAACCTTGATACTTCGAAAGAGATTGTCCATTTTGTACACGAAGTGCATCCATTTTTTGCCGTAACCCTCTCAACTTTTTAGCACATGCTACGTGGGTGAAATGATGATACCATGCCAACTATCAACCTTTTCGGAGTTCATTTGTAGTGCTTTTCAAAAGAATGAACTAAAAAGCTTCTATAAAACTCTAATAGCAAAAAGAATGAAGTAAAAAGAATCAATTAAAATACTTTTATGATCAACTAAAACAAAACTATAATATTCTTTAATAGCAAAAAGAATCAACTAAAAAGCTTTTATAAACCTCTAGTTATTATCAAAATAATATTAACAAAAAATTTATATAAAATTTATGCAACTAAAATTATCAAAGTATTTTTTGTTAAAAACTTTAATAGCAAAAAGAATTTTCATAAAGTATTTTATGTTAAAAACTTTAATAGCAAACCAAAATGACATAAAAAATAAAAAAATATTATCAAAAAAATATTAACTTAAAATAATATAAAATTTATGCAACTAAAATTATCAAATTATTTTTTGTTAAAAACTTTAATAGCAAAAAGAATTTTCATAAAGTATTTTATGTAAAAAACTTTAATTGCAAAATAAAATGACATAAAAAATAAAAAAATGCCACCTACTGGGCCACCACGGCCTGCATACGACTAGAAACCCATCTGTACATGGGCCAGGATGCAGGCCCGCGGGCCGAACAGGCTCAACATGGCAGTGACAAAGTTTAGGCAAGTACTGTCTGCATTAGAGAGGAGCTCGAAAGCTCAGCCGCAGCGCGCCTTATAAACTAGTCCTGCCCTCTCTCAACTAGCGAGGTGGGACTAAACTCCAACCACACCGTTGTGGCAAGCTATTGGTCCCGGTTGGTGGCTCAAACCGGGACGAAAGGGTGCCTTTGGTCCCGGTTTGAGCCACCAACCGGGACCAATGCCCCCCTTTCGTCCCGGTTCGAGCCACCAACCGGGACTAAAGGTCTCTGCTTCCCGCCCTTTGGGCTGCTGAAATTGACCTTTAGTCCCGGTTGGCTCCAACTAGGACGAAAGGGGGCCTTTCGACCTGGTTGGTGTCACCAACCAGGACTAAAGGTTGGGGTATATAAGCCCACACTTAGGAAATTTTCATAGTTCATCCGCAGTTTCCCCCGATGACGCCGAGCACATCGACGCCGCCAGGCTGCCCCGACGCCGTCCGCCGCCCCCGCCGTCGCCGTCGCCGTCACCGCGCCCCTGCCCTGTCGTCGCCGTCGTCGCCCCCGAGCCCGCGCCCCTGCCCTGCCCCCGAGCCCACGCCCCTGCCCCGGCCCGCCCCCATCGTCGCCCCCATCGTCGTCGTCGCCGCGCCCCTGCCCTGTCGTCGCCGTCGCTGTCCTCTCCCTCCTCCCCGAGCCCTCGCCACCCCCGCTGTGAGGCGCCGCCGCCCCGGCCCGCTGTGCATTTTTTTATATGATGAATTTTTTTGTTCATATATAATGTATATGTAGATGCTTAGTGTTTATTAATCATGCGTATGTATGTATGTGTATGTATATGTAAATATTGATATGATGATTTTTTTGTTCATATATAATATATATGTAGATGCTTAGTGTTTATTAAGCATGTGTATGTATGTATGTGTATGTATATGTAAATATTGATATGATGATTTTTTTTGTTCATATATAATTTAGATGTATATGTATGTATGGATGGATATCGATGGATGTATGTATATAGAAAATTCATAGAAAATTAACCGTAACTCCGATGAAAATAATTTATATATGAAAATCGATCAGAAAAATATGACGAATCCAAATATGCCCTCCGTTTGTCTTTCAAAAGCATAACCCTGATAACTTCGACATGAGGGGGGGGGGGGGGAGGGGTCGTTAAAACATAACCCCGATAACTTCGACATGAGGGGGGGAGGGGTCATTAAAACATAACCCCGATAACTTCGACATGAGGAGGGGGGCGGGGGTCGTTAAAACATAACCCCGATAACTTCGACATGAGGGGGGCGGGGGTCATTAAAACATAACCCCGATAACTTCGACATGAGGGGGGTCGTTAAAACAACCCGATAACTTCGACATGAGGAGGGCGCGGGGGTCGTTAAAACATAACCCCGAAACTCGACATGAGGGGGGGTCGTTAAAACATAACCCCGATAACTTCAACATGAGGGGGGGGGTCGTTAAAACATAACCCCGATAAGGGGGGAGGAGTCCTCGACGATGTTTGCCATGAATCCATTGCTCATATGCATATGATTCCTTGTTGTGATATTAAGTCCATGTTTACCACTAATTCATCTCTCATGTTTGTATATTGCCATGTTGTAATATTTGTAGAAACTATGAACAGAGACTTGGAACAAGAAGAGTTGTTGGGGGATATAATCCGTGATGGAGGTGATCCCTTGACGTTTCTCAATGACACCGATGGTCAGGAAGGAAAGGATGACGGCTCCGTTGATCCAACAATGGAGGAGGAAGGAGATTATGGCGGCTCCAGTGACTGAACGGCAGAGGAAGGAGATCATGATCACGGCTCCGGTGACCGAATGGAGGAGGGAGCCTTAACTGCTGCAAAGTCTGTCGAGGTATATATATATATATATTAATTAAGCATGTGCTGACTTGATGCATTAATTGTTTTGGTATGTACATATATTAACGATTCTTTCTTCTTTTAGCCCTCCGGATTGAGACAAACTTCCGTAAGGAGACGAGGCCCGAAGAAAAGGTTGCGCCAGGATGAAAGGTTCACGATCACAGAAGTCGCGAAATATGGCCAACCGATTGCTCCCAAGCGGACCAAGGACGCATTTGTACATCAGTGCGGAGTTGTTGTTAGGGACAGCGTCCCGATCAGCATCCAACAATGGAATTAGAAGAAGCACCCTGAAGTTTCTTATGTCCAGGATAGACTAAAAGATGATCTTTGGACCTCGCTGATGACAAATTTCAACCTACCGCCAGAGGAGGATCCAAATAACCCAGTTATAGATCCGAAGAAGATGGCAACACTATTCAACAACTGGAAGAAAGAGTTGAACAAAAAGTTTGTCGAGAAAAACAAGACTCCAGAATTCCTCGGTCTATATGAGAAGATAAGAGATCACTGGCCCGCATTTGTGGCCTACAAGAAATCGGACAAGGGTATGCAAAGGTTAGTGACAAACAAGCAAATTGCTGCAAAGAAGCTGTATCACCATACCACGGGGTGAGGTGGCTACAGCAAAGCCTGGCTGTTTTGGGACAAAGCTGAGCAAGACCTGCTTGCTAAAGGGGTGCAACCAGCGACATTGCACTGGCCAGATCGGGGAAGGACTTGGTTCTTCGGGGTTGGGGGAACTTTGGACCCAGAATCAGGGAAGTGTCGTTGGACGAACGATCAACTTGCAATACCCATCAAGAAGCTTGAGATAGCAATCAAGGCAGCACAGGAAGGGACGTTCATTCCCGACAAAAAGAAGGACGAGCTGACAGAGGTCCTCAGGAATCCTGAACACCCTGGATGAAAACAAGGCACATCAGGCTCCGTTCTGTGGGTGCATGGGTTTCCCGACAGCGATGGTTATAGAAGCCGAGAGAGAAAGAAGAAAGAGGAAGCTAGTGAAGTGCAAAAGCTCAGTGCAAGATTAGCGAAACTAGAGGAACTTGAGAGCCAGCAAGCTACCGGCTAACCATCTCAGCGGCATGAAGATCCTTCCTTCGACACTGCCCCAGAAGCTACCCCACCATGAAGATCCTTCGTTCAACCTGATTTCATGGCTCCGCGCTACCCCGTGGATAGTATCACGGAGGCTGAACATTGTGTGCTAATGACGAAATGCCAGAACTTGACCTTGAAGGCGGCAGTCGGCTCTGTTGTACCTCCTCAAGCTGAGGGAACTTTCCATTGTCGTCCCATTCCACATGGCTATGCTATTATGACGGTGGATGAAATAATGGAGGGATTTGAGGAGCTGGAGCTTGACTATCCTACAGGTGAAGGGGATATTCATCTGGAAAATGCTTTAAGGAGTACCTGTCTATGGAAAAAGGAGTACATCAAGCTTCCAAACTGGACGCCTCAGCAGACTCCTCACAGTCCATCTCAGCCGTCTGATCAGGTGCCTGAGTCGTCTCCGGCGCGTGAGCTGTCTCCGGCGCGTTAGCGGACTCCGCCTCCTCCTCCTCCACCTCCTCCGGCGCGTCAGCGCACTCCGCCTCCTCCTCCGCCTCCTCCGGCGAGTCAGCGGACTCCGCCGCCTCAACAATGGTGGAAGAGAAACGCCGCCGCTCCGGCGGCTAGCATTACAAGAGGCGGGTAGAAATTCAAATCTGGTCCAAGCCTCAAGGCTCTTCCAAAGTTAGCATATGAGAGGACTGATGAGGAAACTGATAACATCGTAGAAGCCGAAGTGCAGGCCCATTTTGAACGGAAATCTCCACCTCCGAAGGAAACGGTAGATCCGGTGAAAGCGAAGCGCACTCTGGATGCCCTTATGCGACCACCACCGTCTCCCCCGCAATCCAACTATGACCGCTGTATTGGAATAACATATGGTGAAGCGCGGCAGTTGGGAAGTACTACCAGTGCTGCAAGGCTAGCAAAAGGAAGAAGTGGAAAAAAAATCCCTAGCTCGGCGAATAGGAGAAGCAATCGTGCCCGCCGCTCAAGGTGTCTAGCGATATCTCTAATCATCCGGGGCTACTGCCCGGTACTAATCTTGGTGATTACGTGGGCGATGATGTACAGTTTGAAATGTTAGAGGCAGTAGAGATCTTTAGATACGAGCATGGGAAGCCTCTTGTCAAACCGGATCATCCTCCTCTAACAACGATGATGCGAAGATTGCACTAGTGGTAGTTGGAAAGCTGCAGGAAGAATGGGACCAATAGGTTGATGCTAATAATTAAAGATGAGCACGACCTCATTGGAGTTGAGGTCATGCTTGTTGAATTTGTGGAATTATTTCAGTTATTCAATCAACAAGCCCTTGACAAACAACTCATGACTTGCTACTGTCTGTAAGTATTACTTCTATAATTAAGTCTCTAGCTCAGCTCGTTCATTGCATGTATATATAATTATCCTCACTATATTATGCAGATTGAAGATCGTCGAATGCAAGAAAAGACAAATCTATGACATTAGGTTCATTAGCCCAAATACTATAAATGAATGGTCGGTAAAAAACAGAGTCGAAGATATTAAGGAAAACTTGCTACAATCATTCCTTCGGCATCAAAACAAAGGGAAAATACTCTTTCCTTACAACTTCAAGTGAGTGTTACTGTCTTGTGCATATTCAGCTTCGCTTACTCGAGGTTAAGTATTGTAATTGATGAGTTATGCGCGCGCAGCTTCCACTTTATACTACTTGAGGTTAAGCTTGACGGGGCAGTAGTAACTGTCTTAGACTTGAGACGTAAAGATCCCAAGGATTATGAGGACATGATTGCAATGCTCCAGAAGTAAGTTCAATCATTATCGCACCATATCGGCAACTTTCGTTCATTTCCTGATATCAAGTAATCATTTTCTTTGCCTGGCAGGGTTTGGAAAAAGTTCACCGGAATGGTTCCGGGTCTGAGGAACGAGCTGCGATTTACACACCCCAAAGTAAGTAGTACTAGCTAGTTCCACGCATCTCTCATTGATTCTAGTTTCATTAATACCATTGTCATGCTTGATTATCAGTTTGATTGAACTCTATTCTTGTAAAGTGCTTATTGCAGGCACCCGGGACTGATTTATGTAGATACTACATTTGCGAGTTCATGCACCACTCGGCTTCTAAGCGGGGCTACTCTGACAAACAATTTGAAGTATGTAAACAATATTCACAATTTTATTTTATTACCATCAATTGTGTTGAGTTTCATTCATATATATGTATTGACCCCCTTCTTTAAATTAGATGTGGCAGATGCGGGATGAACTCCTACCACATGATCGCATCCGAGAAATTCAAGAGGAATTGGCGGGATTCTTTCTTGACCACATCATACATAAAGATGGAGAATACCATGTGGAAATTCAAGATGATTTTCGGTAGATGATGTCAGGGATCATAAGAGATGTTATATTGTATATATGTATTAGCGTCGGAAAGATATACGAAAACTTGTTGTTCGACCAAGCACGGAGAAAGAGAGGTCACTTCTCTCTATATATATTCATGATCATGATGTTGTGTAATTAATGGTTCCTTCATTTGCTTACTAGCTAGCGTCGAGTTCTCTCTGTATGTAGTAGCTACCGTCAACCAAGCACGGAGAAAGAGAGATCACTTCTCTCTATATGTAGTAGCTATAGCTAACACAATATGAAACACCTAAATTAACCCTCCAAAACCCCTAAACCCCCCCTTTCAAAAAAAAAAAAAAAACCCCAATGCCTGGGAGCTACTGACACGTGGCTGCCTTTTAGTCCTGGTCGGTGTTACCAACCGGGACTAAACATCCTCCTCCCTGGGCGCCTAACAGCGGCCACGTGGAGCTCCATTGGTCCCGGTTCGTAAGCAAACCGGGACTAAAGGTTTTGGGCATTAGTCCCGACAGTTCTGTCCCGGTTCCAGAACCGGGACTAAAGGCCCTCTAGAACCTGGACTAGTACCCTGTTTTCTACTAGTGAGTAGTACTCACCTGACTGCGCACCAGGCAGACAAAGCTCGTGTCGTGTTGGTGCCGTGTGCGGCCCGCACATTAACCAAAACCTCGCGCCTCCAGCGTAGCCTCCATGTTTTAAACTTCTCAATCTCAAGGCCAAGGAGCAACGTGAACCTATGATAGAGCCAATCGGATGGTTGAGAACACTACAATTCGTAGATATAGATGCGTGTGTGAGAGAGGACCAGTGCGTGCATGCACCTCTTCTCTTCGTGTATAACGTACTAAACTCAGAGTACAAGTGTATGTGGGTGGCATTGACCTACAGAGCTAGAGATGGTGCGTGCGAGAAGTCCTGAGAGACTAGGTGTATGCGTGGGAAAGAGGGAGAGAGATGATATGTGTCGATGTAATGCGTGTGAAAAAAAGACTAGTCTATAGCTCGCCACGAGGCTATTCCTGGCAAATGCCCCAATAACCATAAGATATGTATCCGACGGTGCCAGTTATTACACGTACACAGCAGTAGAAAAAGAAGTACCGTGGCATATTACAAAACTGCTAGACCACGCCCCTCCCCTACAAACTGCCACTCGAGCGTTCGCAACTGCCATGGTCTGCTCCTATGTGCGATCTTCATTTTTTTAAAGGGATCTACAATAAAAGGCTAGGCTTTTGGTGCGCGGTAGATGGGGGAGCTTGGCCTGTTGGTTTGCTACTACTCACATGCGGTCGAACATACATGATGTGCCAAGCACGCGTCGCTTCGGTGAGCAGAGGGCCGGACATACCGTCTGTTCATTCTAAGCGGCGGGCCCGACCGACCATGTGTTGGTGCTACTACCACACTATATTTAATTGCAAACCTGTTCACACCGATCAAAACCTAAAGGGTTTCCCACTTAGGAGCGTATTAGTACTTGGTTATAAACACTACCTACTCCAAGATGGCTGCACATTCCTCCTCAAGTCCTCATCCACAAAAACAAACAAGTGTTTCATCGTCATTCCCTTGCGTCTGCCATGGCCCGCATGAGTTCTGGGTCGAGAGATTACTACCAGGGAGAGGCGAGCATGGAAGCAGAAGCACGAGAGATGTCCCGCCTCGCTGCGAAAGCAGCCAACATGTCCTGCCGCGCCGCCGTAGCAGCACAGAGGTCCTGCCACGCCGTCGATGCAACAGACTGGTCCCACCGCGCCGCAGAAGCAACAGAGATGTGCCGCCGAGCCGCGAATGCAGCAGGGAGGTCCTCCCGCACCGTGGCCGCCTGGGAAGATGTCTCGCGGTTAGGTGAGGACTCTCACAGGCACATGCGTGCTATTCTTGATGGTCTGATGGGTCGGATATCCAGCTGGATGAAGCTGCAGGACGAGATGAATGCCTCGTTTGAAAATGCTACCGGCGTCATCCAGGGACTAGGGGAGGACAAGGCAAAGCTCCGCACCGAGCACGACCTGCTGAGGGCAAAGATCGCTGGAAGGGCGAAGCAGGCGGAGGAGACCGCTGCCTTGTTGAAGAGGACGGGCGTCATCATCAAGAAACTTATGGACGAGAATGCCATGCTCCGCATCGAGCGCGATAGGCTAGTGGAGGAATCCGTGGATTCTACCAAACATCTTATGGTGGACATGAAACTGATGAAAGATATCATCGCCGCTCACCGCGAGAACTAGACTCTGTGACCTGCAGTGCATCAAGAAAGTAGAGATCAGCGAGCCTGATCGTTGAATGCGTCTTCCTTCTTTTGCCCTTGTGTATTTCGAGCGTAGCCGCATATGGCTTTTTTAATTATCTTCCTAAATATGTAAGACAATTATTATCCATTGTCATCGTCCTTATATATTCATCAGTCTTGCTATAAGTCGCAGTAGATGCTATATAGGTCCGTCGGATCTTACATCAAGGTCCGTGCAAGATTTTATTTTCAGATTTTATTTTTTTCTCTCTTAAATCTCAGTCGAGTGAGACATAGCCACGCCATTAAACAGGGGCTCGGGCACCATTAATGGAGACGTTGGGAGAGAGGTGGGCGGCAGATGGAGGTCAAAGGGCTCTCCTCCCGATAAGCATGCGCAGGGGTCTGATCGCACGCCTCCTCCCATACTCAAATAGCTACTACCCGCACAGCGCCTCCTAGCCAATAAAAAAAGGGGACGCGTGGCGGCACGTAAATGGTAAGTAGAATGCCCACGGTTTTAATAATACTTGTGTTTTTGATTGTAACCTGACAGCACTTGTTCCAAAATGACTTTGTTGATTGTTAATGTGTGCGCCTTCGCAAATCGGACAGCAAAATTACCACAGCATGTTGGTGCCATGTCATGACACCAAGCCAAGTTTCATGATTTTCATGCCTGTTTTGGATTTACAGGAATTAGAAAACCAAGTTTCTCAATGTTTCTGGTCGAGCCATGACGCCCAGATGTTTCAATTTCAGTCCCATTTCTTGCATGGGACCTAGAAATTCACCCGAGGACACACATGCGATTTTTTAACCAAATTTGGTGCACTGGAGCATGTGCTTGTAGTTGAAATTTGAATTATGCACAGTAAATGACCAGAAACTCAATTAATGTATAAAAAGGCCAAACAAACCCGAAATAATTCCAAAATTTAACACGACACTCATATAGTTCTATGTTGCCTCTGTAAAGAAAATCAAGGGGGGGACATCGTATATCGTTTCGCACACAAAGGTGACATGTTCCCTCTCAGAACCACGAGCCTTCTTGAGAGAAGCATAGTTTGCAAGAAGCTTATACCAAAACATGTTCGAATTCAGCCAAAATTTTTACCACAGCATGTTAGTGCCATGACATGACAACATGCCAAGTTTCATGATTTTCAAGCGAGTTTTGGATTTACAGGAATTTAAAAACCAAGTTTCTCAATGTTCTCGGCCGAGCCATGGTGCCCAGATGTTTGAATTTCATTCCCATTTATTGCAAGGGACCTAGAAATTCACCCAAGGACACACATGTGATTTTTCAACCAACTTTGGTGCACTGGAGTATGTGCTTGCAGTTCAAATTTGAATTATGCACATTAAATGACCATAAACTCAATTAATGTATAAAAAAGGCCAAATAAACCCGGAATAATTCCAAAATTTAACATGGCACTCATATAGTTCTATGTTGCCTCTGCAAAGAAAACCAGGGGGGAGGCAGTGTATATCGTTTCGCATACAAAGGTGACACATTACCTCTCGGAACCACGAGGCTTCTTGAGAGAAGCTCCGGTCTGCAAGAAGCTTATACCAAAACTTGTTCCAATTCGGACAATTTTTTTACCACAGCATGTTAGTGCCATGACATAACACCATGCCAAGTTTCATGATTTTCAAGCGAGTTTTGGATTTACAGGAATTTGAAAACCAAGTTTCTCAATGTTCTCGGTCGAGCCACGACGCCCAGATGTTTGAATTTCATTCCCATTTCTTGCATGGGACCTACAAATTCACCCAAGGACACACATGTGATTTTTCGACCAACTTTGGTGCACTGGAGCATGTGCTTGCAGTTCAAATTTGAATTATGCACATTACATGACCAGAAACTCAATTAATGTATAAAAAAGGCCAAATGAACCCGGAATAATTCCAAAATTTAACATGGCACTCATATAGTTCTATGTAGCCTCAGTAAAGAAAATCAGGGGGGAGGCAGCGTATATCGTTTCGCACACAAAGGTGACATGTTCCCTCTCGGAACCACGAGGCTTCTTGAGAGAAGCTCCGGTTTGCAAGAAGCTTATACCAAAACTTGTCCCATTTCGGCCAATTTTTATACATATGAAAATAGGGTTTAGATTATCCCGAACATCTCGCTACCTAGACCAATGTATTGTGATTTAAATTGAGATCGTATGGTACATGTAGTTCATATTTAAATATGATTACTGCTATATGCATGTTTTCCATTATCAAGATAATATTTAAGTGATGGTATAACTTGATAACAATCGTATTCAAATAAGGAAAATTGATCCAAATTTAGTCCATATGGTAGACGACAATATATATATATTCATAGGGTGGAGTAAATTGTTCATATAAGATGGAAGATCAAAATGTAGGACTACATCCATTATAAACCGCAAGATCACCTAACGATATATTCGAATTCAACATAACGTGGATTGAAAAATTGAAATTCGAGATCCTGGCATTTGTAATCATATAAAAAGGGACATGACTCTTTCTTGTGGTGGGAATTGATTTGTTTTCTGTTGTTGTTGAGGGAAGTGTGAATTGATTTGGTGCTGTACATGCTAATCTTGTTCTCCCTATTTTTTTACATTTTTCTTGTAGTTTTTCAAAGGCATTTATAGCAATATAGTAAAAGGGGACATGACTCTCTTGAGTCTTGTATGAATTGTCTTTTTTTTGTACACGTTAAGTTTGTTCTGCCGAACATGGAATCCGCGCCTTGTTATCCTGAAATTTTCAAGCTCGAGTATCTTTTGTCTCTTCTGCTGCAAAACTCCTGCCTCTCCAACCCGCGCCGCACCTTATTATCCCAAAATTTTGACACACGCAAAAACTCCCTCCTCATTCGAAATCGGTCCCGCAGCCTAGACACGTGAAATCCCCCTTCTACCCCTCCACCGGAAATGCCGCGTCGGCGTCGCGTGGTCAAAACCAGTGGGGGTATGTTTGTAACTTACCCCACATTTTGGACAAGCGTGTCCCTAAGCCATGGCTCCCCCTAACCTTCCCCTTTGAACCCCCACATTCGTACACCGAGGCCGCCAAAACCCGCGAAACCCCACGCTCCTCCGTCGGCTTCCCGACCGCCGCCCAGCCGGAGCCTCTTCCCCGACGATGTCGTCCACAGCAACAGCTCGACGTCCCTCATCCACCGCACCAGATGAGGATCCATCATCGATCTCGTCATCCTGCTGGATTAGTCGCCCCGTCCTCTATCTCCAAGGAGCTCCCCCAACGTTCACCTCGTCTATCGTGCCACCTCGATCCCCACAACGTCGTCTTGACCTGCCCCACCGGAACTGCAGAACCCTCACCAATTCCTCCGATGAAGCCGAGGCCTACTCGGTGCCACCAAGGAGGTTCTGCACTCATCGCTGCATTTTATCTTTTATTCGATCTCACGGGGCTCCCGGTGCTTGATACCGAGCAGCCATGGTGGGTCTCCATCGACGGCGCCATTGCCGGCCACTTCCTCCACGGCATCTCTCCCCCATATCGTGCTTCCTCGGCGGTGACTTCCACACCAGCACTAGCTGCTGTTGCTGCTGCTCCGGCTCTCGCTCGCGCTGCGGCTCTGCTCTTGCCGTCGGTCGCACTGCTGCACTGCTCTTGCTTTCGTTTGCACTGCTGCTCTGCTCCTGCTATCGGTCGCGCTGCTGCTCCACTCTTGCTCTCGTTCGTGCTGCTGCTCTGCTCCTGCTCTTGTTCGTGCTGCTGCTCTACTCTGTTGTTGCTCTCGCTCGTGTTGCTACTGCTGCACGACCTACGGTAGCTACAGGAGTTGCTGCTTTAGCACTCGCTCGCGGTGCTGCTGCACGAGCTGCTCTCTGCTAGTGTGTTCAATCAGTTCTCAAACGTCCTAAACTTCAATTGCAGTGCTCTACTACTAGTTCAATCAGTTTCGCCAGTAAAGTTCAGTTTCGACAGTAAAATTCAGTTTCGACTGTAAAGTTCACTTTCTTCAATTAAGTTCAGAGTCAACAGTATTTACATCATCTGTCAGAGCGGCCGTGGCGCAGCTGATGCATTTTACATCTAGCACTTTTTGGTGATGTATTTTACATCATCTATTGCACATGCTATTAGACTCCCACTTCAGATTAATGTTGTCTGTATTGTCCTACTTCAGCCTCGCCGTCGTACACCTCACCGGAGCTACTCCAACGATGTAACCGTCCATCCCAGTGGAGCAGTACCCTCGGCGCCGTCTCTAGAGGCCTCAGATCTTCTTCCCCGCCTCCGACAGTCACACCAGCATCACCATCCTCCACGTCCAACCCAATGATGCTGAGGTCCACAAGGCTATGCCAAAGAGGTTGTACACTCGTCGCATCACTTTGTTACTCTACATTCATGTCGATCCCTCAGGGATCCTTTGGTTAAAAGCAATTGCAATTCTAGAAAGAAATGAATCGTGGTCACAAAGTTAACAGGGAGAAAATTAAATGCTCTTTTGAACAACAATTTGAATCGGTTTAGCAAGATAGCCATTATATGATATTCATGTGGACCAAATCTAAGCTCACAAAATATTTCGAGGGCAGGCTTCAGCCTGCTGAAGACTGCCTACTAGAATCGCCACTGGTTCAAAGTAAAAGTGAAGGAAAACATAGGAATTGGAAACTTTACTATGGTACTACTATTCGTGCATTTGGTTAGAAGGAATGGAGCAGAGCAAAGCTGGAGGATTTTTTTCCTTTGGTGTCTCTTTCAAAGAAAAAATGTAGGAATTTTAATATCCACTTGGACGCCCTTTTCAAATTAATATGGATGAAGAACAGGACTAAGTGCATTACTGGCATAATAAGATTCTTATTTTACATTTTCATGTGGTTTGACTTTAATTGGACCATGTTTCTCCATTCCTGTGTTCTTCCAATTCATGTGAACCAAACATCCAGGTTGACAAAAATCCTATGTTTGCAAATGCTCTGTTTTGCACGTGCATTCCTATCGTATTCCTATGTTTTTCCTGTCCCTGCATTTTTAGAATCCTCCAATTCTAAGGAGCCCTTACAGATTTACTTCATTTTCGGATAGGTGTCAAAGAAAACTCTGTGTGTTTTGTCCCACTCCTGCCGTGCCGTCATCCACCCCACCTGAGGTGCACCATCGACAAAAGCGTTCATGGCAGCAGAGATTCTCCCTGCAGACCTTCTTTCGCCGCCTCAGATCATCTTCCCCGTTGCCGCCAGCCACGCCAACTGCATTACCATCATCGACTGAGCAGATGAACCTGAGGACTACACAGTTCTAGAAGAGAGGTCGCACTCTTTTGTGTCTGCTTATGTACGTTATACATCGGTTATTATTACCTGCTACTTTATTGTCCTGTTCACCTCTTACACTCCGAGTTAGGTCCAAACTAATGTTCCAACTTGAGTTTTAAAATGCCTATGGGGCAGCAACGAATGGTATCTGTCTACTATCTGGTTCATCTAGGTCTTCTATGTCGTTCATGTTGGGTGGGCAACAAACAATAGATGAGCCATCGTCTATCTTTTTAAACTGAAGGTATCATCTGCCTGCTATCATTAGTTTTGGATCTATCCACTCGTTTGCTACCATCAGTCTTGATTTCTGCATGCACCCCTTTGGCCTTACATAATCTAACTATTTTTTTATTATGTATGTCAGTTATTGTACACAATCATACTGAACATGTAGAGAAAAAGAGAAGACCGTTGCGTGGGAATATAATGTCATGCAGACGCCGCTCCATGGTGGGCGAAGTGGGGGCCCCCCTACCCCCATTCCAGATTGTATTCCAGAGGAAGATAACTATTCAGAGGGGAATTTAGAGGGAGCCGACCACTCCTATTTACCCCCTGAGGTGTTTGCTCTAACCTGGCATGCTGATGTTGGTCATATCATGCATATGGCGCCTCGCATTACTTACTTGATACATCTTATATGTCATTAGCTTAGTTTAGATTTGCTTTGTGTGAATGCCACTTGTTTGGTTTCTATATCATACTCCCTCCGTTCCTAAATATTTGTCTTTTAGAGATTTCAACAAGTGACTACATACGGAGAAAAATGAGTGAATCTATACTCTAAAATATGTCTATATACATCTGTATGTGGTAGTCCATTTGAAATCTCTAAAAATACAAATATTTAGGAACTAAGGGAGTATATGTGAATTATGCAATGTCATCTTCTTTAGCCAGGCATCATATACGTGAATCATGCAATACCATCCTGTTTAGCCAGTCATCGTAAATGTGAATTGTATCGTGCCATATATTTTTTTCATAATGTATTCCATTTGTCAACAAAGTTTGTACATTCATCTACTCTTCATGTGCATCATCCATTTGAGTCGGTGATGGGAAAATCTGGGGTGAAAACAAGGTCTTCTGAGCAGTCAATGCTACCTATCGATGCAAATTTCTTGCTGGTTACAGATAGCTCCTCAGAGGAGGATTCAGAGACAGATGACTAGTCGTATTGCCCCCCGAGGTGTATGCTCTAACTTGGCAGGGTTATATTGCTCATAACATGCATATGGTGTCTTGCATTGCCATGCCATCTGCTTAGATTAGACATGCTTTGTGTGAATGCCTCATGTTTGCTTTCTATATCAGATATGTGAATTATGCAATGCCATGTTTTTTAGCCAGTTATCATATATGTGAATTATGCACCGCCATCCTGTGTAGCCAGGCATCATATATGTGAATTATCTCATGCCATCCTTTTTTTCATTACGTATTCCATTTGTCAACAATCTATGTATATTGAACTACTCTTCATGTGTATCAGCCTTTTGAGCCGGTTATGGAAAAATCTGGAGTGAAAACAATGTCTTCAGAGCAAGCAATGGTACCTGTTGAAGCATATATCTCAATGGTTACAGATAGCTCCTCAGAGGAGGATTCAGAGACAGATGACCAGTCCTATATCCCACCTGAGGTGTATGCTCTAACTTGCAATGTTTATATTTCTCATATCATGCATATGGTGTCTTTCATTGCTTAGTTTAGACATCATATACACAATATTCAATGCCATCTGCTTAGTTTAGAGATCATACATGCGACTGCCGGCTGCTTAGTATATGAATCAATTATGTGAATTATATCATGCCATCCTGTATACTTAGACAACATGTATGTGAATTATTTCATCCCAACCTATTTTAGAAAGACATCATATAGTTTTGTCATGTCATCCTCTTTAGATACTCATCATATGTTGAATTTATGTCCTGTTAAGTTATCCATCATATATCTGAAACTGTGTCATGCTATCCTGTTTAGTTAGCCATCATATATGTGAAATTGTGTCATGCTGTCCTGTTTGGTTAGACAACATATATGTGAATTACCACATCTATCTATCATACAATGTCTGTACATTCAATTGCTTTTCTTGTTTATCAGCCATTTGAATTGGAGGGGTGATGGCAGTATCTAAGGGAATAAAAGCCCATTCTTCACAAAAGATGGTACTACCCATCGATGCAGATAGAAACATGGTTGTACTGGCCCATGAACTAGCCCCACCACACATAATCGAGACTCTTCCAGATTGTACACTTACACCGTTGGATGCAGAACCAGCTACACCCCATCTAATCCCAACTCCAGCAGATAGTAACCCACTTCTAGTTGATACAACACCATGTCCACCACAGAGTACCCCCACACGAGCAGTTTGTAAAGCAACTGCGGTGCCCAAAGCACGAAGACCACCACAGCGAACCCAAACTCCACGTTTAAAGCAGAAAAGCAACTGTTCTCAGGTCAGATTCCATAGCTATGGTCCATACTCCTTTGCTCTTGCATCACTGTATTTACTCATACCAACTAATTTCGAATTTGAAGGATCCAATTGAAACTCCAATGGCGCAACAGGTATGTTTTAAACCTATTTTTAACTGGATTGCTGTTCTAACTTCTAGCTCTATGTTGATTTCAGTTTTAGTTGTATAAACAGTTATGTTCTCATGTCATGCACATTACAAGTGTTGCCAGTGCTGTGTAGTTTCCCACACTTATATTTTGTCTATGCTGCTGTGCCTTAAAAATATATGATTTGAACCGTGTCTCTATCTTGATTTGGCAACATAAACTAGAATGATATAGACAATACAATGACCATAGTACATTGATATATGTTTGTTTCATGCTGTTATGCTATCCACATTACTACTAAATCGGTTTACCAAAATGAGTTTCATATACTACATGCTAAACTTGTGATGTGTCTGCTTGTTTCTCTTGTCGAATGCGAACAGAATATTGGAGAAGAGCACCCCATTATGCAATGGTAGAGAAAGTAATGCAGATAAGGTTCAAGATAGTGAGACAACCCTGTTGGTCTCCAAGAAAGGTGATAAAAACTATCTTCGAGACAGTGAGACAACCCCAAAGTCCTGCGTTGATGTAGTGTTCGAGTTACTGGCCACTACCGCTGGCAGAAGCTCTTCGAACTCGCTGCCTGAATCACTTCGGCTTCTTCAGTGTCAGCTACAAGCTGAAAGGGATCAGTCAGCTGTGCTGCAGCAAGAAGCCGAAGGATTGAGGAAGTCCATGCAGAATTCAGATGCATACTTTCTGGTGCAACAACAAGCGTTGGATGATTTTACCGCCAAACAATAGAAAACTAATAAGATTGCTAACATCCTTGCCAGCATGGTGGGTATCCAGGATATCGTTTCTTGAGCTCTTCTGAAGTGGTTTCAGTTCTGGACTTGTTTTGCTGCCGCGTTTATTTTCACTGGTGGCCAATTTAGATGCCCAGTGTATGTAATATGCTGCTTTGTTCACTATATTTGCACTGCTGGCGAACTTTGATGCCCAATGGATGTAATATTTGTAATAGTCATAATAGCCTAGCGTAAGTTGCTTGCTTATTTATTTCCTTACTGTCTTGTTTATTTTTTTGCTTGTAGTCACTGCAGTTCTTTTTCCGCTATAACCTTTTTATTTAGAACTAGGCCACAATAACCATGGGCAACATATGCCTGCTGTAGTGGGCCTCCTAAGGTCCGTATGATCAATGGGCCTTCTACGGGCCGTAGATTCAATGGGACTTCTACGGGCCATATGATCGATTGGCCAAACATGGGCCATACTTTCGTGGACAATTAACGGACCACAATATGGGTCGTAAACGGGCTATAATGGGAATCGTCTGTTTATGGGCCGACCATAACGGGCCGTTAATAGGCCCATGTGTACAACGAGCTTAATTCTATTGGCAGGCATAACTGGTCATTAATGGGTCATATTTGATGACGCTATGAAAATGGCCCAACGGACTAAAGGGCCACAGTGGGCCGACTTTAACCATGGGCTGAATATGGCCCACAAGCGGAACAGGACAGTAACGGACCATAAGTAATCGAATGTCAGAAATGAGCCCAATAATAAATGGGCCCTTAGAAGGCTGAAAGATAACACAGGCTGAAACGGCCCAATGCAATAATGGGCCATTAATGGGTATAAAGTGATACACCGTTCATTATGGGCCAGTTTCACCATGGGCCGTTTATGGGCCATGATTTACAAAGCTCCTCATATGGGCCGAAAGACGTCATGGGCCATACATGGGCCGGAAGTTACAATGGGCCAGAATCATATTGGATGGCCCAAATGGTGCTACTGGGCCTAATTCGGATAGGCTATAACGGGCCGTGAGTTAGCGGGCTGTAAATGGGCTATATGCGAGCAGGTCGTTAACAGGCCTTCTGTGGGACGGGCCGTTACCTTTTGACTAAGTCAAATGGGCCGGCCTTTTGACTTTAATGGGCCATTGTTGGGCCAAGCCATGTGTCGACGTATCATAGGCGCGTCCCGTCCATTCGCTGGATGACATCTGTCCTAGCACTGAGCCGACACGTGGATACTCCGGCGAATGAGAATTTTACACATGGAAAATCCCCATTGGTCGAGGCTATTAATGGGTTATCGGATCCAAACCAAAACCCGATAGCTTAACAGCGACCCATTACAGTGGATGCCACGTGTCAGTTACCGTTGACAAAAACACTTCCATGACACGTGATTTATCATCATGGAAGTGGACATTTCCGAGATGATAATTTTGGTATTGTCATGGAACACATCTACGATAGCACAGGTATGACTATCTTGATTCTGTCATAAAATCGACATGGATGTACATGCACGACAGAAAACATGACCTACTGTAACAAACACATATCATCACAGAAGTGGTTTTTTTTTCTAGTGACTAGAATTTAAAAACAATGTATCTCAATGTTTGCGGCCGAGCAACGGTGCCGGGGTGTTTGAAATTCATTCCCATTTCTTGCATGGGACCTAAGCATGCAACCAAGGACACACATTTGATTTTTCAACCCATTTTTCTGCACTGGAGCATGTGCATGTAGTTCAAATTTGAATTATGCACATGAATGCCTAGATAACTCAGTTAATGTATAAAAATGTCCAAACGAACCCAAAAAAATTTCAAATTTTAACTCGACACTCCTATTGGTCTATGTTGCCACTAGACAAAAATTTGAAAGCAAGAAGAGGTAACGAATATCATTTCATCCAGGAAGGTGACACGTTCCTACTAGAACCATGAGGCTTCATGTGAGAAGTTATGGTTTGTGAGAAGCTTATACCGAAACCTGCCACAAATGGGACAATTTTTTTACCACAACATGTTGATGTCATTCCATTATAGCATGCCAAGTTTTATGAATTTCAGATGAGTTTTGGATTTACTAGAATTTGAAAACAATGTATCTCAACGTTTGTGACCGAACGACGGTGCCGGGGTGTTTGAAATTCATTCCCATTTCTTGATGGGACCTAAGCATGCAACCAAGGACAAACATTCGATTTTTCAACCCATTTTTCTGCACTGGAGCATGTGCCTGTAGTTCAAATTTGAATTATGCACATAAATGCCTAGAAACCTAAGTTAATGTATAAAAATGTCAAAATAAACTCAGAAAAATTCCAAATTTTAGCACGACACTCTTGTTGGTCTAGGTTGCCACTAGACAAAAATTTGAAAGCAAGAAGAGGCAACGAATATCATTTCGTCCATGAAGGTGAGATGTTCCCAACCAGAACCATGAGGCTACTTCTAAGAAGCTCTGCTTTGTGAGAAGCTTATACCCAAACCTGCCTCAAATGGGACAATTTTTTTACCATATCTTGTTGATGCCATTCCATGATATCATGCCAAGTTTCATGAATTTTAGATGAGTTTTGGATTTACAAGAATTTAGAAACAAGTGAGAAGCTTATACCCCAACCTGCCCCAAATGGGACAATTTTTTTACCACAGCTTGTTGATGCCATTCCATGATAGCATGCCAAGTTTCATGAATTTCAGTGGTGTTTTGGATTTAATAGAATTTGAAAACAATGTATCGCAATGTTTGCGGCCGAGCGACGGTGCCGGGGTGTTTGAAATTCATTCCCATTTCTTGCATGGGACCTAAGCATGCAACCAAGGACACGCATTTGATTTTTTAACCCTGTTTACTGCACTGGATCATGTGCCTATATTTCAAATTTGAATTATGCATATAAATGCCTAGAAAACTAAGTTGATGTATAAAAATGTCCAAATGAACCCAGAAAAATTCCAAATTTTCGCACGACACTCCTTTTGATCTAGGTTGCCACTAGACAAAAATTTGAAAGCAAGAAGAGGCAATGAATATCGTTTCGTCCATGAAGTTGACATGTTCCCTACCATAACCATGAAGCTACTTCTGAGAAGCTCTGCTTTGTGAGAAGCTTATACCCAAACCTGCCCCAAATGGGACAATGTTTCACCACATTTTGTTGGTGGCACTCCATGATAGCATGCCAAGTTTGATGAATGTCAGATGAGTTTTGGATTTACTGGAATTTCAAAACAATGTATCTCAATGTTTGCGGCCGAGCGACCATGCCGGCGTGTTTGAAGTTCATTCCCATTTCTTGCATGTGACCAAAGCATGCAACCAAGGACACACATTTCATTTTTCAACCCATTTTTCTGCACTAGAGCATGTGCATGTAGTCCAAATTTGAATTATGAACATAAATGCCTATAAAACTCAGTTAATGTATAAAAATGTCGAAACGAACCCAGCAAAATTCCAAATTTTAACACGCACTCCTACTGGTCTATGTTGCCAATAGACAAAATTTTGAAAGAAAGAAGTGGGAACGAATATCGTTTCGTCCAAGAAGGTGACACGTTCCCTACCGGAACCATAAGCCTTCTTGTGAGAAGCTTGTACTGAAACCTACCCAAAATGGGATATTTTTTTACCACAGTAAGGTGATGCCATGCCATGATAGCATGCCAAGTTTCATGAATTTCAAACGAGTTTCAGATTTACTAGAATTTAAAAACCTATCTCAATGTTTGCGGCCGAGCGATGCTACCGGGGTGTTTGAAATTCATTTCCATTTATTGCATGGGACCTAAGCATGCAACCAAGGACACACATTTTATTTTTGAACCCATTTTTCTGCACTGGAGCATGTGCATGTAGTTCAAATTTGAATTATGCAAATAAATGCCTAGAAATCTTAGTTAATGTATAAAAATGTCCAAACAAACCCAGAAAAATTCAAAATTTTAATATGACACTCCTGTTGGTCTATGTTGCGACTATATAAAAATTTGAAAGCAAGAAGAGGTAACGAATATAATTTAGTCCACGAAGGTGACACGTTCCATACCAGAACCATGAGGCTTCTTATGAGAAGCTCTGCTTCGTGAGAAGCGTATACCCAAACCTGCCCCAAATGGGACAATATTTTTACCACAACATGTTGATTTCATTCCATTATAGCATGCGAAGTTTTATGAATTTCAGATGAGTTTTGGATTTACTAGAATTTAAAAACAATGTATCTCAATGTTTGCGACCGAACGACGGTGCCGGGGTGTTTCAAATTCATTCCCATTTCTTGCATGGGACCTTAGCATGCAACCAAGGACACACATTTGATTTTTCAACCCATTTTTCTGCACTGGATCATGTGCCTGTAGTTCAAATTTGAATTATGCACATAAATCCCTAGAAAACTCAGTTAATGTATAAAAATGCCCAAATGAACCCAGAAAAATTCCAAATTTTAGCACGACACTCCTACCACAACCATGTGGCTACTTCTGAGAAGCTCTGCTTTGTGAGAAGCTTATACCCAAACTTGCCCCAAATAGGACAATTTTTTTACCACAGCGTGTTGATGCCATTCCATGATAGCATGCCAAGTTTCATGAATTTTAGAGGAGTTTTGGATTTACTAGAATTTAAAAACAATGTATCTCAACGTTTGCGGCCAAGCGATGGTGCGGGGGTGTTTGAAATTCATTCACATATCTTGCATGGGACATAAGCATGCAACCAAGGACATACATTTGATTTTTCAACAAACTTTTCTGCAATGAAGCATGTGCCTATAGTTCAAGTTTGATTTATGCACACAAATGCCTAGAAAACTCAGTTAATGTATAAAAATGTCCAAATGAACCCCGAAAAATTCCAAATTTTAACACGGCACTCCTGTTGGTCTAGGTTACCATTAGAGAAAAATTCGAAAGCAAGAAGAGGCAACGAATATCATTTCGTCCATGAAGATGACAAGTTCCCTACCAGAACCATGAGGCTACTTGTGAGAAGCTCTGCTTTCTGAGAAGCTTATACGCAAACCTGCCCCAAATGGGACAATTTTTTTACCACAGCATGTTGATGCCATTCCATGATAGCATGCCAAGTTTCATGAATTTCAGATGAGTTTTGGATTTACAAGAATTTAGAAACAAGTGAGAAGCTTATACCCAAACCTGCCCCAAATGGGACAATTTTTTTACCACAGCGTGTTGATGCCATTCCATGATAGCATGCCAAGTTTCATGAATTTCAGAGGAGTTTTGGAATTACTAGAATTTGAAAACATTGTATCTCAATGTTTCCGGCAGAGCGACGGTGCCGGGGTGTTTGAAATTCATTCCCATTTCTTGCATGGGACCTATGGATGCAACCAAGGACACGCATTTGATTTTTCAACCCATTTTTCCGCACTGGATCATGTGCCTATATTTCAAATTTGAATTATGCACATAAATGCCTAGAAAACTCAGTTAATGTATAAAAATGTCCAAATGAACCCAGAAAAAATCCAAATTTTAACATGACACTCCTTTTCGTCTAGGTTGCCATTAGACAAAATTTTGAAAGCAAGAAGAGGCAAAGAATATCGTTTCATCCACGAAGGTGACATGTTCCCTACCAGAACCATGAGGCTACTTCTGAGAAGCTCTGGATTGTGAGAAGCTTATACCGAAACCTACCCCAAATGGGACAATTTTTTTTACCACAACATGTTGATGTCATTCCATGATAGCATGCCAAGTTTCTTGAATTTCAGACGTGTTTTGGATTTACTAGAATTTCAAAAACAATGTGTCTCAATGTTTGCGGCTGAGCAACGGTGCTAGGGTGCTTGAAATTCATTCCCATTTCTTCCATGGCACCGAAGCATGCAACCAAGGACACACATTTGATTTTTCAACCCTGTTTTCTGCACTAGAGCATGCGCTTGTAATTGAAATTTGAATTATGCATATAAATGCCTAGAAAACTAAGTTAATGTATAAAAATGTCCAAATGAACCCAGAAAAATTCCAAATTTGAGCACGACACTCCTTTTGGTCTAGGCTACCACTAGACAAAAATTTGAAAGCAAGAAGAGGCAACGAATATCGTTTCATCCATGAAGCTGACATATTCCCTACCATAACCATGAAGCTACTTCTGAGAAGCTCTACTTTGTGAGAAGCTTATACCCAAACCTGCCCCAAATGGGACAATTTTTTACCACATTATGTTGATGCCACTCCATGATAGCATGGCAAGTTTGATGAATGTCAGATGAGTTTTGGATTTACTAGAATTTCAAAACAATATATCTCAATGTTTGCGGCCGAGCGACGGTGCCGGGGTGTTTGAAGTTCATTCCCATTTCTTGCATGTGACCTAAGCATGCAACCAAGGACACACATTTGATTTTTCAACCCATTTTTCTGCACTAGAGCATGTGCATGTAGTCCAAATTTGAATTATGCACATAAATGCCTATAAAACTCAGTTAATGTATAAAAATGTCCAAACGAACCCAGCAAAATTCCAAATTGTAACACGCACTCCTATTGGCCTATGTTGCCAATAGACAAAATTTTGAAAGCAAGAAGTGGGAACGAATATCGTTTCGTCCAAGAAGGTGACACGTTCCCTACCGAAACCATGAGGCTTTTTGGGAGAAGCTTATACTGAAACCTACCCAAAATGGGACATTTTTTTACCAGAGCAAGGTGATGCCATGCCATGATAGCATGCCAAGTTTCATGAATTTCGAACGAGTTTTGGATTCACTAGAATTTAAAACCTATCTCAATGTTTGCGGCCGAGCGATGCTATCGGGGTGTTTGAAATTCATTTCCATTAATTGCATGGGACCTAAGCATGCAACCAAGGGCACACATATTATTTTTGAACCCATTTTTCTGCACTGGAGCATGTGCATGTAGTTCACATTTGAATTACGAACATAAATGCCTAGAAATCTCAGTTAATGTATAAAAATGTCCAAACGAACCCAAAAAAATTCCAAATTTTAACATGACACTCCTGTTGGTCTATGTTGCGACTATACAAAAAATAGAAAGCAAGAAGAGGTAACGAATATCTTTTAGTCCACGAGGCTGACACGTTCCATACCAGAACCATGAGGCTTCTTATGAGAAGCACTGCTTTGTGACAATTTTTTTACCACAACATGTTGATGTCATTCCATTATAGCATGCCAAGTTTTAAGAATTTCAGATGAGTATTGGATTTACTAGAATTTAAAAACAATGTATCTCAATGTTTACGACCGAACGACGGTGCGGGGGTGTTTGAAATTCATTCCCATATCTTGCATGGGACATAAGCATGCAATCGAGGACATACATTTGATTTTTCAACAAACTTTTCTGCACTGGAGCATGTGCCTGTAGTTCATATTTGAATTATGAACATAAATGCCTAGAAAACTCAGTTAATGTATAAAAATGTCCAAATGAACTCAGAAAAATTCCAAATTTTAGCACGACACTCTTGTTGGTCTAGGTTGCCACTAGACAACAATTTGAAAGCAAGAAGAGGCAACGAATATCATTTCGTCCACGAAGGTGAGATGTTCCCTACCAGAACCATGAGGCTACTTCTAAGAAGCTCTGCTTTGTGAGAAGCTTATACCCAAACCTGCCCCAAATAGGACAATTTTTTACCACAACGTGTTGATGCCATTCCATGATAGCATGCCAAGTTTCATGAATTTCAAACAAGTTTTGGATTTACAAGAATTTAGAAACAAGTGAGAAGCTTACACCCAAACCTGCCCCAAATGGGACAATTTTTTTACCACAGCGTGTTGATGCCATTCCATGATAGAATGCCAAGTTTCATGAATTTTAGACGAGTTTTGGATTTAGTAGAATTTGAAAACAATGTATCTCAACGTTTGCGGCCACGTGATGGTGCAGGGGTGTTTGAAATTCATTCCCATATCTGGCATGGGACATAAGCATGCAACCAAGGACATACATTTGATTTTTCAACAAACTTTTCTGCAATGGAGCATGTGCCTGTAGTTCAAATTTGAATTATGCACACAAATGCATGGAAAACTCAGTTAATGTATAAAAATGTCCAAATGAACCCAGAAAAATTCCAAATTTTAGCACGACACTCCTACCAGAACCATGAGGCTACTTCTGAGAAGCTCTGCTTTGTGAGAAGCTTATACCCAAGCCTGCCCCAAATAGGACAATTTTTTTACCACAGCGTGTTGATGCCATTCCATGATAGCATGCCACGTTTCACGAATTTCAGACGAGTTTTTGGATTTACTAGAATTTAAAAACAATGTATCTCAATGTTTGCGGCAAAGCGATGGTGCGGGGGTGTTTGAAATTCATTCCCATATCTTGCATGGGACATAAGCATGCAACCGAGGACATACATTTGATTTTTCAACAAACTTTTCTGCACTGGAGCATGTGCCTGTAGTTCATATTTGAATTATGAACATAAATGCCTGGAAAACTCAGTTAATGTATAAAAATGTCCAAATGAACTCAGAAAAATTCCAAATTTTAGCACGACACTCTTGTTGGTCTAGGTTGCCACTAGACAACAATTTGAAAGCAAGAAGAGGCAACGAATATCATTTCGTCCACGAAGGTGAGATGTTCCCTACCAAAACCATGAGGCTACTTCTAAGAAGCTCTGCTTTGTGAGAAGCTTATACCCAAACCTGCCCCAAATAGGACAATTTTTTTACCACAGCGTGTTGATGCCATTCCATGATAGCGTGCCACGTTTCACGAATTTCAGACGAGTTTTTGGATTTACTAGAATTTAAAAACAATGTATCTCAATGTTTGCGGCAAAGCGATGGTGCGGGGGTGTTTGAAATTCATTCCCATATATTGCATGGGACATAAGCATGCAACCGAGGACATACATTTGATTTTTCAACAAACTTTTCTGCACTGGAGCATGTGCCTGTAGTTCATATTTGAATTATGAACATAAATGCCTAGAAAACTCAGTTAATGTATAAAAATGTCCAAATGAACTCAGAAAAATTCCAAATTTTAGCACGACACTCTTGTTGGTCTAGGTTGCCACTAGACAACAATTTGAAAGCAAGAAGAGGCAACGAATATCATTTCGTCCATGAAGGTGAGATGTTCCCTACCAGAACCATGAGGCTACTTCTAAGAAGCTCTGCTTTGTGAGAAGCTTATACCCAAGCCTGCCCCAAATAGGACAATTTTTTACCACAACGTGTTGATGCCATTCCATGATAGCATGCCAAGTTTCATGAATTTCAAACAAGTTTTGGATTTACAAGAATTTAGAAACAAGTGAGAAGCTTACACCCAAACCTGCCCCAAATGGGACAATTTTTTTAACACAGCGTGTTGATGCCATTCCATGATAGAATGCCAAGTTTCATGAATTTTATACGAGTTTTGGATTTAGTAGAATTTAAAAACAATGTATCTCAACGTTTGTGGCCACGTGATGGTGCAGGGGTGTTTGAAATTCATTCCCATATCTGGCATGGGACATAAGCATGCAACCAAGGACATACATTTGATTTTTCGACAAACTTTTCTGCAATGGAGCATGTGCCTGTAGTTCAAATTTGAATTATGCACACAAATGCATAGAAAACTCAGTTAATGTATAAAAATGTCCAAATGAACCCAGAAAAATTCCAAATTTTAGCACGACACTCCTACCAGAACCATGAGGCTACTTCTGAGAAGCTCTGCTTTGTGAGAAGCTTATACCCAAGCCTGCCCCAAATAGGACAATTTTTTTACCACAGCGTGTTGATGCCATTCCATGATAGCATGCCACGTTTCACGAATTTCAGATGAGTTTTTGGATTTACTAGAATTTAAAAACAATGTATCTCAATGTTTGCGGCAAAGCGATGGTGCGGGGGTGTTTGAAATTCATTCCCATATCTTGCATGGGACATAAGCATGCAACCGAGGACATACATTTGATTTTTCAACAAACTTTTCTGCATTGGAGCATGTGCCTGTAGTTCATATTTGAATTATGAACATAAATGCCTAGAAAACTCATTTAATGTATAAAAATGTCCAAATGAACTCAGAAAAATTCCAAATTTTAGCACGACACTCTTGTTGGTCTAGGTTTCCACTAGACAACAATTTGAAAGCAAGAAGAGGCAACGAATATCATTTCGTCCACGAAGGTGAGATGTTCCCTACCAGAACCATGAGGCTACTTCTAAGAAGCTCTGCTTTGTGAGAAGCTTATACCCAAACCTGCCCCAAATAGGACAATTTTTTACCACAACGTGTTGATGCCATTCCATGATAGCATGCCAAGTTTCATGAATTTCAAACAAGTTTTGGATTTACAAGAATTTAGAAACAAGTGAGATGCTTACACCCAAACCTGCCCCAAATGGGACAATTTTTTTACCACAACGTGTTGATGCCATTCCATAATAGAATGCCAAGTTTCATGAATTTTAGACGAGTTTTGGATTTAGTAGAATTTAAAAACAATGTATCTCAACGTTTGCGGCCACGTGATGGTGCAGGGGTGTTTGAAATTCATTCCCATATCTGGCATGGGACATAAGCATGCAACCAAGGACATACATTTGATTTTTCAACAAACTTTTCTGCAATGGAGCATGTGCCTGTAGTTCAAATTTGAATTATGCACACAAATGCATAGAAAACTCAGTTAATGTATAAAAATGTCCAAATGAACCCAGAAAAATTCCAAATTTTAGCACGACACTCCTACCAGAACCATGAGGCTACTTCTGAGAAGCTCTGCTTTGTGAGAAGCTTATACCCAAGCCTGCCCCAAATAGGACAATTTTTTTACCACAGCGTGTTGATGCCATTCCATGATAGCATGCCACGTTTCACGAATTTCAGACGAGTTTTTGGATTTACTAGAATTTAAAAACAATGTATCTCAATGTTTGCGGCAAAGCGATGGTGCGGGGGTGTTTGAAATTCATTCCCATATCTTGCATGGGACATAAGCATGCAACCGAGGACATACATTTGATTTTTCAACAAACTTTTCTGCATTGGAGCATGTGCCTGTAGTTCATATTTGAATAATGAACATAAATGCCTAGAAAACTCATTTAATGTATAAAAATGTCCAAATGAACTCAGAAAAATTCCAAATTTTAGCACGACACTCTTGTTGGTCTAGGTTGCCACTAGACAACAATTTGAAAGCAAGAAGAGGCAACGAATATCATTTCGTCCACGAAGGTGAGATGTTCCCTACCAGAACCATGAGGCTACTTCTAAGAAGCTCTGCTTTGTGAGAAGCTTATACCCAAACCTGCCCCAAATAGGACAATTTTTTAGCACAACGTGTTGATGCCATTCCATGATAGCATGCCAAGTTTCATGAATTTCAAACAAGTTTTGGATTTACAAGAATTTAGAAACAAGTGAGAAGCTTACACCCAAACCTGCCCCAAATGGGACAATTTTTTTAACACAGCGTGTTGATGCCATTCCATGATAGAATGCCAAGTTTCATGAATTTTATACGAGTTTTGGATTTAGTAGAATTTAAAAACAATGTATCTCAACGTTTGTGGCCACGTGATGGTGCAGCGGTGTTTGAAATTCATTCCCATATCTGGCATGGGACATAAGCATGCAACCAAGGACATACATTTGATTTTTCGACAAACTTTTCTGCAATGGAGCATGTGCCTGTAGTTCAAATTTGAATTATGCACACAAATGCATAGAAAACTCAGTTAATGTATAAAAATGTCCAAATGAACCCAGAAAAATTCCAAATTTTAGCACGACACTCCTACCAGAACCATGAGGCTACTTCTGAGAAGCTCTGCTTTGTGAGAAGCTTATACCCAAGCCTGCCCCAAATAGGACAATTTTTTTACCACAACGTGTTGATGCCATTCCATGATAGCATGCCACGTTTCACGAATTTCAGACGAGTTTTTGGATTTACTAGAATTTAAAAACAATGTATCTCAATGTTTGCGGCAAAGCGATGGTGCGGGGGTGTTTGAAATTCATTCCCATATCTTGCATGGGACATAAGCATGCAACCGAGGACATACATTTGATTTTTCAACAAACTTTTCTGCATTGGAGCATGTGCCTGTAGTTCATATTTGAATTATGAACATAAATGCCTGGAAAACTCATTTAATGTATAAAAATGTCCAAATGAACTCAGAAAAATTCCAAATTTTAGCACGACACTCTTGTTGGTCTAGGTTGCCACTAGACAACAATTTGAAAGCAAGAAGAGGCAACGAATATCATTTCGTCCACGAAGGTGAGATGTTCCCTACCAGAACCATGAGGCTACTTCTAAGAAGCTCTGCTTTGTGAGAAGCTTATTCCCAAACCTGCCCCAAATAGGACAATTTTTTACCACAACGTGTTGATGCCATTCCATGATAGCATGCCAAGTTTCATGAATTTCAAACAAGTTTTGGATTTACAAGAATTTAGAAACAAGTGAGAAGCTTACACCCAAACCTGCCCCAAATGGGACAATTTTTTTACCACAGCGTGTTGATGCCATTCCATGATAGAATGCCAAGTTTCATGAATTTTAGACGAGTTTTGTATTTAGTAGAATTTAAAAACAATGTATCTCAACGTTTGCGGCCACGTGATGGTGCAGGGGTGTTTGAAATTCATTCCCATATCTGGCATGGGACATAAGCATGCAACCAAGGACATACATTTGATTTTTCAACAAACTTTTCTGCAATGGAGCATGTGCCGGTAGTTCAAATTTGAATTACGCACACAAATGAATAGAAAACTCAGTTAATGTATAAAAATGTCCAAATGAACCCAGAAAAATTCCAAATTTTAGCACGACACTTCTACCAGAACCATGAGGCTACTTCTGAGAAGCTCTGCTTTGTGAGAAGCTTATACCCAAGCCTGCCCCAAATAGGATAATTTTTTTACCACAGCGTGTTGATGCCATTCCATGATAGCATGCCACGTTTCACGAATTTCAGACGAGTTTTTGGATTTACTAGAATTTAAAAACAATGTATCTCAATGTTTGCTGCAAAGCGATGGTGCGGGGGTGTTTGAAATTCATTCCCATATCTTGCATGGGACATAAGCATGCAACCGAGGACATACATTTGATTTTTCAACAAACTTTTCTGCATTGGAGCATGTGCCTGTAGTTCATATTTGAATTATGAACATAAATGCCTAGAAAACTCATTTAATGTATAAAAATGTTCAAATGAACTCAGAAAAATTCCAAATTTTAGCACGACACTCTTGTTGGTCTAGGTTGCCACTAGACAACAATTTGAAAGCAAGAAGAGGCAACGAATATCATTTCGTCCACGAAGGTGAGATGTTCCCTACCAGAACCATGAGGCTACTTCTAAGAAGCTCTGCTTTGTGAGAAGCTTATACCCAAGCCTGCCCCAAATAGGACAATTTTTTAACACAACGTGTTGATGCCATTCCATGATAGCATGCCAAGTTTCATGAATTTCAAACAAGTTTTGGATTTACAAGAATTTAGAAACAAGTGAGAAGCTTACACCCAAACCTGCCCCAAATGGGACAATTTTTTTAACACAGCGTGTTGATGCCATTCCATGATAGAATGCCAAGTTTCATGAATTTTATACGAGTTTTGGATTTAGTAGAATTTAAAAACAATGTATCTCAACGTTTGTGGCCACGTGATGGTGCAGGGGTGTTTGAAATTCATTCCCATATCTGGCATGGGACATAAGCATGCAACCAAGGACATACATTTGATTTTTCGACAAACTTTTCTGCAATGGAGCATGTGCCTGTAGTTCAAATTTGAATTATGCACACAAATGCATAGAAAACTTAGTTAATGTATAAAAATGTCCAAATGAACCCAGAAAAATTCCAAATTTTAGCACGACACTCCTACCAGAACCATGAGGCTACTTCTGAGAAGCTCTGCTTTGTGAGAAGCTTATACCCAAGCCTGCCCCAAATAGGACAATTTTTTTACCACAGCGTGTTGATGCCATTCCATGATAGCATGCCACGTTTCACGAATTTCAGACGAGTTTTTGGATTTACTAGAATTTAAAAACAATGTATCTCAATGTTTGCGGCAAAGCGATGGTGCGGGGGTGTTTGAAATTCATTCCCATATCTTGCATGGGACATAAACATGCAACCGAGGACATACATTTGATTTTTCAACAAACTTTTCTGCACTGGAGCATGTGCCTGTAGTTCATATTTGAATTATGAACATAAATGCCTAGAAAACTCAGTTAATGTATAAAAATGTCCAAATGAACTCAGAAAAATTCCAAATTTTAGCACGACACTCTTGTTGGTCTAGGTTGCCACTAGACAACAATTTGAAAGCAAGAAGAGGCAACGAATATCATTTCGTCCACGAAGGTGAGATGTTCCCTACCAGAACCATGAGGCTACTTCTAAGAAGCTCTGCTTTGTGTGAAGCTTATACCCAAACCTGCCCCAAATAGGACAATTTTTTACCACAACGTGTTGATGCCATTCCATGATAGCATGCCAAGTTTCATGAATTTCAAACAAGTTTTGGATTTACAAGAATTTAGAAACAAGTGAGAAGCTTACACCCAAACCTGCCCCAAATGGGACAATTTTTTTACCACAGCGTGTTGATGCCATTCCATGATAGCATGCCAAGTTTCATGAATTTCAGAGGAGTTTTGGATTTAATAGAATTTGAAAACAATGTATCTTAATGTTTGCGGCCGGGCGATGGTGCCGGGGTGGTTGAAATTCATTCCCATTTCTTGCATGGGACCTAAGCATGCAACCAAGGACACACATTTGATTTTTCAACCCATTTTTCTGCACTAGATCATGTGTCTGTATTTCAATTTTGAATTATGCACATAAATGCCTAGAAAACTCAGTTCATGTATAAAAATGTCCAAATGCACCCAGAAAAAAATTCAAATTTTAACACGACACTCCTCTTTGTCTAGGTTGCCACTAGAAAACAATTTGAAATCAAGAAGAGGCAACGAATATCGTTTCGTCCACGAAGCTGACATGTTCCCTACCATAACCATGAAGCTACTTCTGAGAAGCTCTGCTTTGTGAGAAGCTTATACCCAAACCTGCCCCAAATGGGACAAGTTTTTACCACATTATGTTGATGCCACTCCATGATAGCATGCCAAGTTTGATGAATGTCAGATGAGTTTTGGATTTACTAGAATTTCAAAACAATGTATCTCAATGTTTGCGACCGAGCGACCGTGCCGGGGTGTTTGAAGTTCATTCCCATTTCTTGCATGTGACCTAAGTATGCAACCAAGGACACACATTTGATTTTTCAACCCATTTTTCTGCACTAGAGCATGTGCATGTAGTCCAAATTTGAATTATGCACATAAATGCCTATAAAACTCAGTTAATGTATAAAAATGTCCAAACGAACCCAGCAAAATTCCAAATTTTAACACGCACTCCTAATGGTCTATGTTGCCAATAGACAAAATTTTGAAAGCAAGAAGTGGGAATGAATATCGTTTCGTCCAAGAAGTTGACACATTCCCTACCGGAACCATTAGGCTTCTTGTGAGAAGCTTATACTGAAACCTACCCAAAATGGGATATTTTTTTACCACAGCAATGTGATGCCATGCCATGATAGCAAGCCAAGTTTCATGAATTTCAAATGAGTTTCGGATTTACTAGAATTTAAAAACCTATCTCAATGTTTGCGGTCGAGCGATGCTACCGGGGTGTTTGAAATTCATTTCCATTTATTGCATGGGACCTAAGCATTCAACCAATGACACACATTTTATTTTTGAACCCATTTTTCTGCACTGGAGCATGTGCATGTAGTTCAAATTTGAATTATGCACATAAATGCCTAGAAATCTCAGTTAATGTATAAAAATGTCCAAACGAACCCAGAAAAATTCCAAATTTTAACATGACACTCCTGTTGGTCTATGTCGCGACTATACGAAAATTTGAAACCAAGAAGAGGTAACAAATATCGTTTAGTCCACGAAGGTGACACGTTCCACACCAGAACCATGAGGCTTCTTATGAGAAGCTCTGCTTCGTGAGAAGCTTAGACCCAAACCTGCCCCAAATGGGACAATTTTTTTACCACAACATGTTGATGTCATTCCATTATAGCATGCCAAGTTTTATGAATTTCAGAAGAGTTTTGGTTTTACTAGGATTTAAAAACAATGTATCTCAATGTTTGTGACCGAACGACGGTGCCAGGGTGTTTCAAATTCATTCCCATTTCTTGCATGGGACCCAAGCATGCAACCAAGGACATACATTTGATTTTTCAACAAACTTTTCTGCAATGGAGCATGTGCCTGTAGTTCAAATTTGAATTATGCACACAAATGCCTAGAAAACTCAGTTAATGTATAAAAATGTCCAAATGCACCCAGAAAAAAATTCAAATTTTAACACGACACTCCTCTTTGTCTAGGTTGCCACTACAAAACAATTTGAAATCAAGAAGAGGCAACGAATATCGTTTCGTCCACGAAGCTGACATGTTCCCTACCATAACCATGAAGCTACTTCTGAGAAGCTCTGCTTTGTGAGAAGCTTATACCCAAACCTGCCCCAAATGGGACAAGTTTTTACCACATTATGTTGATGCCACTCCATGATAGCATGCCAAGTTTGATGAATGTCAGATGAGTTTTGGATTTAGTAGAATTTCAAAACAATGTATCTCAATGTTTGCGACCGAGCGACCGTGCCGGGGTGTTTGAAGTTCATTCCCATTTCTTGCATCTGACCTAAGTATGCAACCAAGGATACACATTTGATTTTTCAACCCATTTTTCTGCACTAGAGCATGTGCATGTAGTCCAAATTTGAATTATGCACATAAATGCCTATAAAACTCAGTTAATGTATAAAAATGTCCAAACGAACCCAGCAAAATTCCAAATTTTAACACGCACTCCTATTGGTCTATGTTGCCAATAGACAAAATTTTGAAAGCAAGAAGTGGGAATAAATATCGTTTCGTCCAAGAAGTTGACACGTTCCCTACCGGAACCATTAGGCTTCTTGTGAGAAGCTTATACTGAAACCTACCCAAAATGGGATATTTTTTTACCACAGCAAGGTGATGCCATGCCATGATAGCAAGCCAAGTTTCATGAATTTCAAATGAGTTTCGGATTTACTAGAATTTAAAAACCTATCTCAATGTTTGCGGTCGAGCGATGCTACCGGGGTGTTTGAAATTCATTTCCATTTATTGCATGGGACCTAAGCATTCAACCAATGACACACATTTTATTTTTGAACCCATTTTTCTGCACTGGAGCATGTGCATGTAGTTCAAATTTGAATTATGCACATAAATGCCTAGAAATCTCAGTTAATGTCTAAAAATGTCCAAACGAACCCAGAAAAATTTCAAATTTTAACATGACACTCCTGTTGGTCTATGTTGCGACTATACAAAAATTTGACACCAAGAAGAGGTAACGAATATCGTTTAGTCCACGAAGGTGACACGTTCCACACCAGAACCATGAGGCTTCTTATGAGAAGCTCTGCTTCGCGAGAAGCTTATACCCAAACCTGCCCCAAATGGGACAATTTTTTTACCACAACATGTTGATGTCATTCCATTATAGCATGCCAAGTTTTATGAATTTCAGAAGAGTTTTGGATTTACTAGGATTTAAAAACAATGTATCTAAATGTTTGTGACCGAACGACGGTGCCAGGGTGTTTCAAATTCATTCCCATTTCTCGCATGGGACCCAAGCATGCAACCAAGGACACACATTTGATTTTTCAACCCATTTTTCTGCACTGGATCATGTGCCTGTAGTTCAAATTTGAATTATGAACATAAATACCTAGAAAACTCAGTTAATGTATAAAAATGTCCAAATGAACCCAGAAAAATTCCAAATTTTAGCACGACACTCCTACCAGAACCATGAGGCTACTTCTGAGAAGCTCTGCTTTGTGAGAAGCTTATACCCAAACCTGCACCAAATAGGACAATTTTCTTACCACAGTGTGTTGATGCCATTCCATGATAGAATGCCAAGTTTCATGAATTTTAGACAAGTTTTGGATTTAGTAGAATTTAAAAACAATGTATCTCAACGTTTGCGGCCAAGTGATGGTGCAGGGGTGTTTGAAATTCATTCCCATATCTGGCATGGGACATAAGCATGCAACCAAGGACATACATTTGATTTTTCAACAAACTTTTCGGCAATGGAGCATGTGCCTGTAGTTCAAATTTGAATTATGCACACAAATGCCTAGAAAACTCAGTTAATGTATAAAAATGTCCAAATGAACCCAGAAAAATTCCAAATTTTAGCATGACACTCCTACCAGAACCATGAGGCTACTTCTGAGAAGCTCTGCTTTGTGAGAAGCTTATACCCAAACCTGCCCCAAATAGGACAATTTTTTTACCACAGCGTGTTGATGGCATTCCATGATAGCATGCCACGTTTCACGAATTTCAGACGAGTTTTTGGATTTACTAGAATTTAAAAACAATGTATCTCAATGTTTGCGGCAAAGCGATGGTGCGGGGGTGTTTGAAATTCATTCCCATATCTTGCATGGGACATAAGCATGCAACCGAGGACATACATTTGATTTTTCAACAAACTTTTCTGCACTGGAGCATGTGCCTGTAGTTCATATTTGAATTATGAACATAAATGCCTAGAAAACTCAGTTAATGTATAAAAATGTCCAAATGAACTCAGAAAAATTCCAAATTTTAGCACGACACTCTTGTTGGTCTAGGTTGCCACTAGACAACAATTTGAAAGCAAGAAGAGGCAACGAATATCATTTCGTCCACGAAGGTGAGATGTTCCCTACCAGAACCATGAGGCTACTTCTAAGAAGCTCTGCTTTGTGAGAAGCTTATACCCAAACCTGCCCCAAATAGGACAATTTTTTACCACAACGTGTTGATGCCATTCCATGATAGCATGCCAAGTTTCATGAATTTCAAACAAGTTTTGGATTTACAAGAATTTAGAAACAAGTGAGAAGCTTACACCCAAACCTGCCCCAAATGGGACAATTTTTTTACCACAGCGTGTTGATGCCATTCCATGATAGAATGCCAAGTTTCATGAATTTTAGACGAGTTTTGGATTTAGTAGAATTTGAAAACAATGTATCTCAACGTTTGCGGCCACGTGATGGTGCAGGGGTGTTTGAAATTCATTCCCATATCTGGCATGGGACATAAGCATGCAACCAAGGACATACATTTGATTTTTCAACAAACTTTTCTGCAATGGAGCATGTGCCTGTAGTTCAAATTTGAATTATGCACACAAATGCATGGAAAACTCAGTTAATGTATAAAAATGTCCAAATAAACCCAGAAAAATTCCAAATTTTAGCACGACACTCCTACCAGAACCATGAGGCTACTTCTGAGAAGCTCTGCTTTGTGAGAAGCTTATACCCAAGCCTGCCCCAAATAGGACAATTTTTTTACCACAGCGTGTTGATGCCATTCCATGATAGCATGCCACGTTTCACGAATTTCAGACGAGTTTTTGGATTTACTAGAATTTAAAAACAATGTATCTCAATGTTTGCGGCAAAGTGATGGTGCGGGGGTGTTTGAAATTCATTCCCATATCTTGCATGGGACATAAGCATGCAACCGAGGACATACATTTGATTTTTCAACAAACTTTTCTGCACTGGAGCATGTGCCTGTAGTTCATATTTGAATTATGAACATAAATGCCTAGAAAACTCAGTTAATGTATAAAAATGTCCAAATGAACTCAGAAAAATTCCAAATTTTAGCACGACACTCTTGTTTGTCTAGGTTGCCACTAGACAACAATTTGAAAGCAAGAAGAGGCAACGAATATCATTTCGTCCACGAAGGTGAGATGTTCCCTACCAGAACCATGAGGCTACTTCTAAGAAGCTCTGCTTTGTGAGAAGCTTATACCCAAACCTGCCCCAAATAGGACAATTTTTTACCACAACGTGTTGATGCCATTCCATGATAGCATGCCAAGTTTCATGAATTTCAAACAAGTTTTGGATTTACAAGAATTTAGAAACAAGTGAGAAGCTTACACCCAAACCTGCCCCAAATGGGACAATTTTTTTACCACAGCGTGTTGATGCCATTCCATGATAGAATGCCAAGTTTCATGAATTTTAGACGAGTTTTGGATTTAGTAGAATTTAAAAACAATGTATCTCAACGTTTGCGGCCAAGTGATGGTGCAGGGGTGTTTGAAATTCATTCCCATATCTGGCATGGGACATAAGCATGCAACCAAGGACATACATTTGATTTTTCAACAAACTTTTCTGCAATGGAGCATGTTCCTGTAGTTCAAATTTGAATTATGCACACAAATGCCTAGAAAACTCAGTTAATGTATAAAAATGTCCAAATGAACCCAGAAAAATTCCAAATTTTAGCACGACACTCCTACCAGAACCATGAGGCTACTTCTGAGAAGCTCTGCTTTGTGAGAAGCTTATACCCAAACCTGCCCCAAATAGGACAATTTTTTTACCACAGCGTGTTGATGCCATTCCATGATAGCATGCCACGTTTCACGAATTTCAGACGAGTTTTTGGATTTACTAGAATTTAAAAACAATGTATCTCAATGTTTGCGGCAAAGCGATGGTGCGGGGGTGTTTGAAATTCATTCCCATATCTTGCATGGGACATAAGCATGCAACCGAGTACATACATTTGATTTTTCAACAAACTTTTCTGCACTGGAGCATGTGCCTGTAGTTCATATTTGAATTATGAACATAAATGCCTAGAAAACTAAGTTAATGTATAAAAATGTCCAAATGAACTCAGAAAAATTCCAAATTTTAGCACGACACTCTTGTTGGTCTAGGTTGCCACTAGACAACAATTTGAAAGCAAGAAGAGGCAACGAATATCATTTCGTCCACGAAGGTGAGATGTTCCCTACCAGAACCATGAGGCTACTTCTAAGAAGCTCTGCTTTGTGAGAAGCTTATACCCAAACCTGCCCCAAATAGGACAATTTTTTACCACAACGTGTTGATGCCATTCCATGATAGCATGCCAAGTTTCATGAATTTCAAACAAGTTTTGGATTTACAAGAATTTAGAAACAAGTGAGAAGCTTACACCCAAACCTGCCCCAAATGGGACAATTTTTTTACCACAGCGTGTTGATGCCATTCCATGATAGCATGCCAAGTTTCATGAATTTCAGAGGAGTTTTGGATTTAATAGAATTTGAAAACAATGTATCTCAATGTTTGCGGCCGGGCGATGGTGCCGGGGTGGTTGAAATTCATTCCCATTTCTGGCATGGGACCTAAGCATGCAACCAAGGACACACATTTGATTTTTCAACCCATTTTTCTGCACTAGATCATGTGTCTGTATTTCAATTTTGAATTATGCACATAAATGCCTAGAAAACTCAGTTAATGTATGAAAATGTCCAAATGCACCCAGAAAAAAATTCAAATTTTAACACGACACTCCTCTTTGTCTAGGTTGCCACTAGAAAACAATTTGAAATCAAGAAGAGGCAACGAATATCGTTTCGTCCACGAAGCTGACATGTTCCCTACCATAACCATGAAGCTACTTCTGAGAAGCTCTGCTTTGTGAGAAGCTTATACCCAAACCTGCCCCAAATGGGACAAGTTTTTACCACATTATGTTGATGCCACTCCATGATAGCATGCCAAGTTTGATGAATGTCAGATGAGTTTTGGATTTACTAGAATTTCAAAACAATGTATCTCAATGTTTGCGACCGAGCGACAGTGCCGGGGTGTTTGAAGTTCATTCCCATTTCTTGCATGTGACCTAAGTATGCAACCAAGGACACACATTTGATTTTTCAACCCATTTTTCTGCACTAGAGCATGTGCATGTAGTCCAAATTTGAATTATGCACATAAATGCCTATAAAACTCAGTTAATGTATAAAAATGTCCAAACGAACCCAGCAAAATTCCAAATTTTAACACGCACTCCTATTGGTCTATGTTGCCAATAGACAAAATTTTGAAAGCAAGAAGTGGGAATAAATATCGTTTCGTCCAAGAAGTTGAGACGTTCCCTACCGGAACCATTAGGCTTCTTGTGAGAAGCTTATACTGAAACCTACCCAAAATGGGATATTTTTTTACCACAGCAAGGTGATGCCATGCCATGATAGCAAGCCAAGTTTCATGAATTTCAAATGAGTTTCGGATTTACTAGAATTTAAAAACCTATCTCAATGTTTGCGGTCGAGCGATGCTACCGGGGTGTTTGAAATTCATTTCCATTTATTGCATGGGACCTAAGCATTCAACCAATGACACACATTTTAGTTTTGAACCCATTTTTCTGCACTGGAGCATGTGCATGTAGTTCAAATTTGAATTATGCACATAAATGCCTAGAAATCTCAGTTAATGTCTAAAAATGTCCAAACGAACCCAGAAAAATTCCAAATTTTAACATGACACTCCTGTTGGTCTATGTTGCGACTATACAAAAATTTGAAACCAAGAAGAGGTAACGAATATCGTTTAGTCCACGAAGGTGACACGTTCCACACCAGAACCATGAGGCTTCTTATGAGAAGCTCTGCTTCGCGAGAAGCTTATACCCAAACCTGCCCCAAATGGGACAATTTTTTTACCACAACATGTTGATGTCATTCCATTATAGCATGCCAAGTTTTATGAATTTCAGAAGAGTTTTGGCTTTACTAGGATTTAAAAACAATGTATCTAAATGTTTGTGACCGAACGACGGTGCCAGGGTGTTTCAAATTCATTCCCATTTCTTGCATGGGACCCAAGCATGCAACCAAGGACACACATTTGATTTTTCAACCCATTTTTCTGCACTGGATCATGTGCCTGTAGTTCAAATTTGAATTATGAACATAAATACCTAGAAAACTCAGTTAATGTATAAAAATGTCCAAATGAACCCAGAAAAATTCCAAATTTTAGCACGACACTCCTACCAGAACCATGAGGCTACTTCTGAGAAGCTCTACTTTGTGAGAAGCTTATACCCAAACCTGCCCCAAATAGGACAATTTTCTTACCACAGTGTGTTGATGCCATTCCATGATAGAATGCCAAGTTTCATGAATTTTAGACGAGTTTTGGATTTAGTAGAATTTAAAAACAATGTATCTCAACGTTTGCGGCCAAGTGATGGTGCAGGGGTGTTTGAAATTCATTCCCATATCTGGCATGGGACATAAGCATGCAACCAAGGACATACATTTGATTTTTCAACAAACTTTTCGGCAATGGAGCATGTGCCTGTAGTTCAAATTTGAATTATGCACACAAATGCCTAGAAAACTCAGTTAATGTATAAAAATGTCCAAATGAACCCAGAAAAATTCCAAATTTTAGCATGACACTCCTACCAGAACCATGAGGCTACTTCTGAGAAGCTCTGCTTTGTGAGAAGCTTATACCCAAACCTGCCCCAAATAGGACTATTTTTTTACCACAGCGTGTTGATGCCATTCCATGATAGCATGCCACGTTTCACGAATTTCAGACGAGTTTTTGGATTTACTAGAATTTAAAAACAATGTATCTCAATGTTTGCGGCAAAGCGATGGTGCGGGGGTGTTTGAAATTCATTCCCATATCTTGCATGGGACATAAGCATGCAACCGAGGACATACATTTGATTTTTCAACAAACTTTTCTGCACTGGAGCATGTGCCTGTAGTTCATATTTGAATTATGAACATAAATGCCTAGAAAACTCAATTAATGTATAAAAATGTCCAAATGAACTCAGAAAAATTCCAAATTTTAGCACGACACTCTTGTTGGTCTAGGTTGCCACTAGACAACAATTTGAAAGCAAGAAGAGGCAACGAATATCATTTCGTCCACGAAGGTGAGATGTTCCCTACCAGAACCATGAGGCTACTTCTAAGAAGCTCTGCTTTGTGAGAAGCTTATACCCAAACCTGCCCCAAATAGGACAATTTTTTACCACAACGTGTTGATGCCATTCCATGATAGCATGACAAGTTTCATGAATTTCAAACAAGTTTTGGATTTACAAGAATTTAGAAACAAGTGAGAAGCTTACACCCAAACCTGCCCCAAATGGGACAATTTTTTTACCACAGCGTGTTGATGCCATTCCATGATAGCATGCCAAGTTTCATGAATTTCAGAGGAGTTTTGGATTTAATAGAATTTGAAAACAATGTATCTCAATGTTTGCGGCCGGGCGATGGTGCCGGGGTGGTTGAAATTCATTCCCATTTCTTGCATGGGACCTAAGCATGCAACCAAGGACACACATTTGATTTTTCAACCCATTTTTCTGCACTAGATCATGTGTCTGTATTTCAATTTTGAATTATGCACATAAATGCCTAGAAAACTCAGTTAATGTATAAAAATGTCCAAATGCACCCAGAAAAAAATTCAAATTTTAACACGACACTCCTCTTTGTCTAGGTTGCCACTACAAAACAATTTGAAATCAAGAAGAGGCAACGAATATCGTTTCGTCCACGAAGCTGACATGTTCCCTACCATAACCATGAAGCTACTTCTGAGAAGCTCTGCTTTGTGAGAAGCTTATACCCAAACCTGCCCCAAATGGGACAAGTTTTTACCACATTATGTTGATGCCACTCCATGATAGCATGCCAAGTTTGATGAATGTCAGATGAGTTTTGGATTTACTAGAATTTCAAAACAATGTATCTCAATGTTTGCGACCGAGCGACCGTGCCGGGGTGTTTGAAGTTCATTCCCATTTCTTGCATGTGACCTAAGTATGCAACCAAGGACACACATTTGATTTTTCAACCCATTTTTCTGCACTAGAGCATGTGCATGTAGTCCAAATTTGAATTATGCACATAAATGCCTATAAAACTCAGTTAATGTATAAAAATGTCCAAACGAACCCAGCAAAATTCCAAATTTTAACACGCACTCCTATTGGTCTATGTTGCCAATAGACAAAATTTTGAAAGCAAGAAGTGGGAATGAATATCGTTTCGTCCAAGAAGTTGACACGTTCCCTACCGGAACCATTAGGCTTCTTGTGAGAAGCTTATACTGAAACCTACCCAAAATGGGATATTTTTTTACCACAGCAAGGTGATGCCATGCCATGATAGCAAGCCAAGTTTCATGAATTTCAAATGAGTTTCGGATTTACTAGAATTTAAAAACCTATCTCAATGTTTGCGGTCGAGCGATGCTACCGGGGTGTTTGAAATTCATTTCCATTTATTGCATGGGACCTAAGCATTCAACCAATGACACACATTTTATTTTTGAACCCATTTTTTTGCACTGGAGCATGTGCATGTAGTTCAAATTTGAATTATGCACATAAATGCCTAGAAATCTCAGTTAATGTCTAAAAATGTCCAAACGAACCCAGAAAAATTCCAAATTTTAACATGACACTCCTGTTGGTCTATGTTGCGACTATACGAAAATTTGAAACCAAGAAGAGGTAACGAATATCGTTTAGTCCACGAAGGTGACACGTTCCACACCAGAACCATGAGGCTTCTTATGAGAAGCTCTGCTTCGTGAGAAGCTTATACCCAAACCTGCCCCAAATGGGACAATTTTTTTACCACAACATGTTGATGTCATTCCATTATAGCATGCCAAGTTTTATGAATTTCAGAAGAGATTTGGATTTACTAGGATTTAAAAACAATGTATCTCAAAGTTTGTGACCGAACGACGGTGCCAGGGTGTTTCAAATTCATTCCCATTTCTTGCATGGGACCCAAGCATGCAACCAAGGACACACATTTGATTTTTCAACCCATTTTTCTGCACTGGATCATGTGCCTGTAGTTCAAATTTGAATTATGAACATAAATACCTAGAAAACTCAGTGAATGTATAAAAATGTCCAAATGAACCCAGAAAAATTCCAAATTTTAGCACGACACTCCTACCAGAACCATGAGGCTACTTCTGAGAAGCTCTGCTTTGTGAGAAGCTTATACCCAAAGCTCCCCCAAATAGGACAATTTTCTTACCACAGTGTGTTGATGCCATTCCATGATAGAATGCCAAGTTTCATGAATTTTAGACGAGTTTTGGATTTAGTAGAATTTAAAAACAATGTATCTCAACGTTTGCGGCCAAGTGATGGTGCAGGGGTGTTTGAAATTCATTCCCATATCTGGCATGGGACATAAGCATGCAACCAAGGACATACATTTGATTTTTCAACAAAATTTTCTGCAATGGAGCATGTGCCTGTAGTTCAAATTTGAATTATGCACACAAATGCCTAGAAAACTCAGTTAATGTATAAAAATGTCCAAATGAACCCAGAAAAATTCCAAATTTTAACACGACACTCCTACCAGAACCATGAGGCTACTTCTGAGAAGCTCTGCTTTGTGAGAAGCTTATACCCAAACCTGCCCCAAATAGGACAATTTTTTTACCACAGCGTGTTGATGCCATTCCATGATAGCATGGCACGTTTCACGAATTTCAGACGAGTTTTTGGATTTACTAGAATTTAAAAACAATGTATCTCAATGTTTGCAGCAAAGCGATGGTGCGGGGGTGTTTGAAATTCATTCCCATATCTTGCATGGGACATAAGCATGCAACCTAGGACATACATTTGATTTTTCAACAAACTTTTCTGCACTGGAGCATGTGCCTGTAGTTCATATTTGAATTATGAACATAAATGCCTAGAAAACTCAGTTAATGTATAAAAATGTCCAAATGAACTCAGAAAAATTCCAAATTTTAGCACGACACTCTTGTTGGTCTAGGTTGCCACTAGACAACAATTTGAAAGCAAGAAGAGGCAACGAATATCATTTCGTCCACGAAGGTGAGATGTTCCCTACCAGAACCATGAGGCTACTTCTAAGAAGCTCTGCTTTGTGAGAAGCTTATACCCAAACCTGCCCCAAAGAGGACAATTTTTTACCACAACGTGTTGATGCCATTCCATGATAGCATGCCAAGATTTCATGAATTTCAAACAAGTTTTGGATTTACAAGAATTTAGAAACAAGTGAGAAGCTTACACCCAAACCTGCCCCAAATGGGACAATTTTTTTTACCACAGCGTGTTGATGCCATTCCATGATAGCATGCCAAGTTTCATGTATTTCAGAGGAGTTTTGGATTTAATAGAATTTGAAAACAATGTATCTCAATGTTTGCGGCCGGGCGATGGTGCCGGGGTGGTTGAAATTCATTCCCATTTCTTGCATGGGACCTAAGCATGCAACCAGGGACACACATTTGATTTTTCAACCCATTTTTCTGCACTAGATCATGTGTCTGTATTTCAATTTTGAATTATGCACATAAATGCCTAGAAAACTCAGTTAATGTATAAAAATGTCCAAATGCAACCAGAAAAAAATTCAAATTTTAACACGACACTCCTCTTTGTCTTGGTTGCCACTAGAAAACAATTTGAAATCAAGAAGAGGCAACAAATATCGTTTCGTCCACGAAGCTGACATGTTCCCTACCATAACCATGAAGCTACTTCTGAGAAGCTCTGCTTTGTGAGAAGCTTATACCCAAACCTGCCCCAAATGGGACAAGTTTTTACCACTTTATGTTGATGACACTCCATGATAGCATGCCAAGTTTGATGAATGTCAGATGAGTTTTGGATTTACTAGAATTTCAACACAATGTATCTCAATGTTTGCGACCGAGCGACCGTGCCGGGGTATTTGAAGTTCATTCCCATTTCTTGCATGTGACCTAAGTATGCAACCAAGGACACACATTTGATTTTTCAACCCATTTTTCTGCACTAGAGCATGTGCATGTAGTCCAAATTTGAATTATGCACATAAATGCCTATAAAACTAAGTTAATGTATAAAAATGTCCAAACGAACCCAGCAAAATTCCAAATTTTAACACGCACTCCTATTGGTCTATGTTGCCAATAGACAAAATTTTGAAAGCAAGAAGTGGGAATGAATATCGTTTCGTCCAAGAAGTTGACATGTTGCCTACCGGAACCATTAGGCTTCTTGTGAGAAGCTTATACTGAAACCTACCCAAAATGGGATATTTTTTTACCACAGCAAGGTGATGCCATGCCATGATAGCAAGCCAAGTTTCATGAATTTCAAATGAGTTTCGGATTTACTAGAATTTGAAAACCTATCTCAATGTTTGCGGTCGAGCGATGCTACCGGGGTGTTTGAAATTCATTTCCATTTATTGCATGGGACCTAAGCATTCAACCAATGACACACATTTTATTTTTGAACCCATTTTTCTGCACTGGAGCATGTGCATGTAGTTCAAATTTGAATTATGCACATAAATGCCTAGAAATCTCAGTTAATGTATAAAAATGTCCAAACGAACCCAGAAAAATTCCAAATTTTAACATGACACTCCTGTTGGTCTATGTTGCGACTATACGAAAATTTGAAACCAAGAAGAGGTAACGAATATCGTTTAGTCCACGAAGGTGACACGTTCCACACCAGAACCATGAGGCTTCTTATGAGAAGCTCTGCTTCGTGAGAAGCTTATACCCAAACCTGCCCCAAATGGGACAATTTTTTTACCACAACATGTTGATGTCATTCCATTATAGCATGCCAAGTTTTATGAATTTCAGAAGAGTTTTGGATTTACTAGGATTTAAAAACAATGTATCTCAATGTTTGTGACCAAACGACGGTGCCAGGGTGTTTCAAATTCATTCTCATTTCTTGCATGGGACCCAAGCATGCAACCAAGGACACACATTTGATTTTTCAACCCATTTTTCTGCACTGGATCATGTGCCTGTAGTTCAAATTTGAATTATGAATATAAATACCTAGAAAACTCAGTTAATGTATAAAAATGTCCAAATGAACCCAGAAAAATTCCAAATTTTAGCACGACACTCCTACCAGAACCATGAGGCTACTTCTGAGAAGCTCTGCTTTGTGAGAAGCTTATACCCAAACCTGCGCCAAATAGGACAATTTTCTTACCACAGTGTGTTGATGCCATTCCATGATAGAATGCCAAGTTTCATGAATTTTAGACGAGTTTTGGATTTAGTAGACTTTAAAAACAATGTATCTCAACGTTTGCGGCCAAGTGATGGTGCAGGGGTGTTTGAAATTCATTCCCATATCTGGCATGGGACATAAGCATGCAACCAAGGACATACATTTGATTATTCAACAAACTTTTCTGCAATGGAGCATGTGCCTGTAGTTTAAATTTGAATTATGCACACAAATGCCTAGAAAACTCAGTTAATGTATAAAAATGTCCAAATGAACCCAGAAAAATTCCAAATTTTAGCATGACACTCCTACCAGAACCATGAGGCTACTTCTGAGAAGCTCTGCTTTGTGAGAAGCTTATACCCAAACCTGCCCCAAATAGGACAATTTTTTTACCACAGCGTGTTGATGCCATTCCATGATAGCATGCCACGTTTCACGAATTTCAGACGAGTTTTTAGATTTACTAGAATTTAAAAACAATGTATCTCAATGTTTGCGGCAAAGCGATGGTGCGGGGGTGTTTGAAATTCATTCCCATATCTTGCATGGGACATAAGCATGCAACCGAGGACATACATTTGATTTTTCAACAAACTTTTCTGCACTGGAGCATGTGCCTGTAGTTCATATTTGAATTATGAACATAAATGCCTAGAAAACTCAGTTAATGTATAAAAATGTCCAAATGAACTCAGAAAAATTCCAAATTTTAGCACGACAGTCTTGTTGGTCTAGGTTGCCACTAGACAACAATTTGAAAGCAAGAAGAGGCAACGAATATCATTTCGTCCACGAAGGTGAGATGTTCCCTACCAGAACCATGAGGCTACTTCTAAGAAGCTCTGCTTTGTGAGAAGCTTATACCCAAACCTGCCCCAAATAGGATAATTTTTTACCACAACGTGTTGATGCCATTCCATGATAGCATGCCAAGTTTCATGAATTTCAAACAAGGTATGGATTTACAAGAATTTAGAAACAAGTGAGAAGCTTACACCCAAACCTGCCCCAAATGGGACAATTTTTTTTACCACAGCGTGTTGATGCCATTCCATGATAGAATGCCAAGTTTCATGAATTTTAGACGAGTTTTGGATTTAGTAGAATTTAAAAACAATGTATCTCAACGTTTGCGGCCACGTGATGGTGCAGGGGTGTTTGAAATTCATTCCCATTTCTTGCATGGGACCTAAGCATGCAACCAAGGACACACATTTGATTTTTCAACCCATTTTTCTGCACTAGATCATGTGTCTGTATTTCAATTTTGAATTATGCACAAAAATGCCTAGAAAACTCAGTTAATGTATAAAAATGTCCAAATGCACCCAGAAAAAAATTCAAATTTTAACACGACACTCCTCTTTGTCTAGGTTGCCACTAGAAAACAATTTGAAATCAAGAAGAGGCAACGAATATCGTTTCGTCCACGAAGCTGACATGTTCCCTACCATAACCATGAAGCTACTTCTGAGAAGCTCTGCTTTGTGAGAAGCTTATACCCAAACCTGCCCCAAATGGGACAAGTTTTTACCACATTATGTTGATGCCACTCCATGATAGCATGCCAAGTTTGATGAATGTCAGATGAGTTTTGGATTTACTAGAATTTCAAAACAATGTATCTCAATGTTTGCGACCGAGCGACCGTGCCGGGGTGTTTGAAGTTCATTCCCATTTCTTGCATGTGACCTAAGTATGCAACCAAGGACACACATTTGATTTTTCAACCCATTTTTCTGCACTAGAGCATGTGCATGTAGTCCAAATTTGAATTATGCACATAAATGCCTATAAAACTCAGTTAATGTATAAAAATGTCCAAACGAACCCAGCAAAATTCCAAATTTTAACACGCACTCCTAATGGTCTATGTTGCCAATAGACAAAATTTTGAAAGCAAGAAGTGGGAATGAATATCGTTTCGTCCAAGAAGTTGACACATTCCCTACCGGAACCATTAGGCTTCTTGTGAGAAGCTTATACTGAAACCTACCCAAAATGGGATATTTTTTTACCACAGCAATGTGATGCCATGCCATGATAGCAAGCCAAGTTTCATGAATTTCAAATGAGTTTCGGATTTACTAGAATTTAAAAACCTATCTCAATGTTTGCGGTCGAGCGATGCTACCGGGGTGTTTGAAATTCATTTCCATTTATTGCATGGGACCTAAGCATTCAACCAATGACACACATTTTATTTTTGAACCCATTTTTCTGCACTGGAGCATGTGCATGTAGTTCAAATTTGAATTATGCACATAAATGCCTAGAAATCTCAGTTAATGTATAAAAATGTCCAAACGAACCCAGAAAAATTCCAAATTTTAACATGACACTCCTGTTGGTCTATGTCGCGACTATACGAAAATTTGAAACCAAGAAGAGGTAACAAATATCGTTTAGTCCACGAAGGTGACACGTTCCACACCAGAACCATGAGGCTTCTTATGAGAAGCTCTGCTTCGTGAGAAGCTTAGACCCAAACCTGCCCCAAATGGGACAATTTTTTTACCACAACATGTTGATGTCATTCCATTATAGCATGCCAAGTTTTATGAATTTCAGAAGAGTTTTGGTTTTACTAGGATTTAAAAACAATGTATCTCAATGTTTGTGACCGAACGACGGTGCCAGGGTGTTTCAAATTCATTCCCATTTCTTGCATGGGACCCAAGCATGCAACCAAGGACACACATTTGATTTTTCAACCCATTTTTCTGCACTGGATCATGTGCCTGTAGTTCAAATTTGAATTATGAACATAAATACCTAGAAACATCAGTTAATGTATAAAAATGTCCAAATGAACCCAGAAAAATTCCAAATTTTAGCACGACACTCCTACCAGAACCATGAGGCTACTTCTGAGAAGCTCTGCTTTGTGAGAAGCTTATACCCAAACCTGCCCCAAATAGGACAATTTTCTTACCACAGTGTTATGATGCCATTCCATGATAGAATGCCAAGTTTCATGAATTTTAGACGAGTTTTGGATTTAGTAGAATTTAAAAACAATGTATCTCAACGTTTGCGGCCAAGTGATGGTGCAGGGGTGTTTGAAATTCATTCCCATATCTGGCATGGGACATAAGCATGCAACCAAGGACATACATTTGATTTTTCAACAAACTTTTCTGCAATGGAGCATGTGCCTGTAGTTCAAATTTGAATTATGCACACAAATGCCTAGAAAACTCAGTTAATGTATAAAAATGTCCAAATGAACCCAGAAAAATTCCAAATTTTAGCATGACACTCCTACCAGAACCATGAGGCTACTTCTGAGAAGCTCTGCTTTGTGAGAAGCTTATACCCAAACCTGCCCCAAATAGGACAATTTTTTTACCACAGCGTGTTGATGCCATTCCATGATAGCATGCCACGTTTCACGAATTTCAGACGAGTTTTTAGATTTACTAGAATTTAAAAACAATGTATCTCAATGTTTGCGGCAAAAGCGATGGTGCGGGGGTGTTTGAAATTCATTCCCATATCTTGCATGGGACATAAGCATGCAACCGAGGACATACATTTGATTTTTCAACAAACTTTTCTGCACTGGAGCATGTGCCTGTAGTTCATATTTGAATTATGAACATAAATGCCTAGAAAACTCAGTTAATGTATAAAAATGTCCAAATGAACTCAGAAAAATTCCAAATTTTAGCACGACAGTCTTGTTGGTCTAGGTTGCCACTAGACAACAATTTGAAAGCAAGAAGAGGCAACGAATATCATTTCGTCCACGAAGGTGAGATGTTCCCTACCAGAACCATGAGGCTACTTCTAAGAAGCTCTGCTTTGTGAGAAGCTTATACCCAAACCTGCCCCAAATACGACAATTTTTTACCACAACGTGTTGATGCCATTCCATGAAAGCATGCCAAGTTTCATGAATTTCAAACAAGTTTTGGATTTACAAGAATTTAGAAACAAGTGAGAAGCTTACACCCAAACCTGCCCCAAATGGGACAATTTTTTTACCACAGCATGTTGATGCCATTCCATGATAGCATGCCAAGTTTCATGAATTTCAGAGGAGTTTTGGATTTAATAGAATTTGAAAACAATGTATCTCAATGTTTGCGGCCGGGCGATGGTGCCGGGGTGGTTAAAATTCATTCCCATTTCTTGCATGGGACCTAAGCATGCAACCAAGGACACACATTTGATTTTTCAACCCATTTTTCTGCACTAGATCATGTGTCTGTATTTCAATTTTGAATTATGCAAATAAATGCCTAGAAAACTCAGTTAATGTATAAAAATGTCGAAATGCGCCCAGAAAAAAATTCAAATTTTAACACGACACTCCTCTTTGTCTAGGTTGCCACTAGAAAATAATTTGAAATCAAGAAGAGGCAACGAATATCGTTTCGTCCACGAAGCTGACATGTTCCCTACCATAACCATGAAGCTACTTCTGAGAAGCTCTGCTTTGTGAGAAGCTTATACCCAAACCTGCCCCAAATGGGACAAGTTTTTACCACATTATGTTGATGCCACTCCATGATAGCATGCCAAGTTTGATGAATGTTAGATGAGTTTTGGATTTACTAGAATTTCCAAACAATGTATCTCAATGTTTGCGACCGAGCGACCGTGCCGGGGTGTTTGAAGTTCATTCCCATTTCTTGCATGTGACCTAAGTATGCAACCAAGGACACACATTTGATTTTTCAACCCATTTTTCTGCACTAGAGCATGTGCATGTAGTCCAAATTTGAATTATGCACATAAATGCCTATAAAACTCAGTTAATGTATAAAAATGTCCAAACGAACATAGCAAAATTCCAAATTTTAACACGCACTCCTATTGGTCTATGTTGCCAATAGACAAAATTTTGAAAGCAAGAAGTGGGAATGAATATCGTTTCGTCCAAGAAGTTGACATGTTCCCTACCAGAACCATTAGGCTTCTTGTGAGAAGCTTATACTGAAACCTACCCAAAATGGGATATTTTTTTACCACAGCAAGGTGATGCCATGCCATGATAGCAAGCCAAGTTTCATGAATTTCAAATGAGTTTCAGATTTACTAGAATTTAAAAACCTATCTCAATGTTTGCGGTCGAGCGATGCTACCGGGGTGTTTGAAATTCATTTCCATTTATTGCATGGGACCTAAGCATTCAACCAATGACACAGATTTTATTTTTGAACCCATTTTTCTGCACTGGAGCATGTGCATGTAGTTCAAATTTGAATTATGCACATAAATGCCTAGAAATCTCAGTTAATGTATAAAAATGTCCAAACGAACCCAGAAAAATTCCAAATTTTAACATGACACTCCTGTTGGTCTATGTTGCGACTATACGAAAATTTGAAACCAAGAAGAGGTAACGAATATCGTTTAGTCCACGAAGGTGACACGTTCCACACCAGAACCATGAGGCTTCTTATGAGAAGCTCTGCTTCGTGAGAAGCTTATACCCAAACCTGCCCCAAATGGGACAATTTTTTTACCACAACATGTTGATGTCATTCCATTATAGCATGCCAAGTTTTATGAATTTCAGAAGGGTTTTGGATTTACTAGGATTTAAAAACAATGTATCTCAATGTTTGTGACCGAACGACGGTGCCAGGGTGTTTCAAATTCATTCCCATTTCTTGCATGGGACCCAAGCATGCAACCAAGGACACACATTTGATTTTTCAACCCATTTTTCTGCACTGGATCATGTGCCTGTAGTTCAAATTTGAATTATGAACATAAATACCTAGAAAACTCAGTTAATGTATAAAAATGTCCAAATGAACCCAGAAAAATTCCAAATTTTAGCACGACACTCCTACCAGAACCATGAGGCTACTTCTGAGAAGCTCTGCTTTGTGAGAAGCTTATACCCAAACCTGCCCCAAATAGGACAATTTTCTTACCACAGTGTGTTGATGCCATTCCATGATAGAATGCCAAGTTTCATGAATTTTAGACGAGTTTTGGATTTAGTAGAATTTAAAAACAATGTATCTCAACGTTTGCGGCCAAGTGATGGTGCAGGGGTGTTTGAAATTCATTCCCATATCTGGCATGGGACATAAGCATGCAACCAAGGACATACATTTGATTTTTCAACAAACTTTTCTGCAATGGAGCATGTGCCTGTAGTTCAAATTTGAATTATGCACACAAATGCCTAGAAAACTCAGTTAATGTATAAAAATGTCCAAATGAACCCAGAAAAATTCCAAATTTTAGCACGACACTCCTACCAGAACCATGAGGCTACTTCTGAGAAGCTCTCCTTTGTGAGAAGCTTATACCCAAACCTGCCCCAAATAGGACAATTTTTTTACCACAGCGTGTTGATGCCATTCCATGATAGCATGCCACGTTTCACGAATTTCAGACGAGTTTTTGGATTTACTAGAATTTAAAAACAATGTATCTCAATGTTTGCGGCAAACCAATGGTGCGGGGGTGTTTGAAATTCATTCCCATATCTTGCATGGGACATAAGCATGCAACCGAGGACATACATTTGATTTTTCAACAAACTTTTCTGCACTGGAGCATGTGCCTGTAGTTCATATTTGAATTATGAACATAAATGCCTAGAAAACTCAGTTAATGTATAAAAATGTCCAAATGAACTCAGAAAAATTCCAAATTTTAGCACGACACTCTTGTTGGTCTAGGTTGCCACTAGACAACAATTTGAAAGCAAGAAGAGGCAACGAATATTATTTTGTCCATGAAGGTGAGATGTTCCCTACCAGAACCATGAGGCTACTTCTAAGAAGCTCTGCTTTGTGAGAAGCTTATACCCAAACCTGCCCCAAATAGGACAATTTTTTACCACAACGTGTTGATGCCATTCCATGATAGCATGCCAAGTTTCATGAATTTCAAACAAGTTTTGGATTTACAAGAATTTAGAAACAAGTGAGAAGCTTACACCCAAACCTGCCCCAAATGGGACAATTTTTTTACCACAGCGTGTTGATGCCATTCCATGATAGCATGCCAAGTTTCATGAATTTCAGAGGAGTTTTGGATTTAATAGAATTTGAAAACAATGTATCTCAATGTTTGCGGCCGGATGATGGTGCCGGGGTGGTTGAAATTCATTCCCATTTCTTGCATGGGACCTAAGCATGCAACCAAGGACACACATTTGATTTTTCAATCCATTTTTCTGCACTAGATCATGTGTCTGTATTTCAATTTTGAATTATGCACATAAATGCCTAGAAAACTCAATTAATGTATAAAAATGTCCAAATGCACCCAGAAAAAAATTCAAATTTTAACACGACACTCCTCTTTGTCTAGGTTGCCACTAGAAAACAATTTGAAATCAAGAAGAGGCAACGAATGTCGTTTCGTCCATGAAGCTGACATGTTCCCTACCATAACCATGAAGCTACTTCTGAGAAGCTCTGCTTTGTGAGAAGCTCTGCTTTGTGAGAAGCTTATACCCAAACCTGCCCCAAATGGGACAAGTTTTTACCACATTATGTTGATGCCACTCCATGATAGCATGCCAAGTTTGATGAATGTCAGATGAGTTTTGGATTTACTAGAATTTCCAAACAATGTATCTCAATGTTTGCGACCGAGCGACCGTGCCGGGGTGTTTGAAGTTCATTCCCATTTCTTGCATGTGACCTAAGTATGCAACCAAGGACACACATTTGATTTTTCAACCCATTTTTCTGCACTAGAGCATGTGCATGTAGTCCAAATTTGAATTATGCACATAAATGCCTATAAAACTCAGTTAATGTATAAAAATGTCCAAACGAACCCAGCAAAATTCCAAATTTTAACACGCACTCCTATTGGTCTATGTTGCCAATAGACAAAATTTTGAAAGCAAGAAGTGGGAATAAATATCGTTTCGTCCAAGAAGTTGACACGTTCCCTACCGGAACCATTAGGCTTCTTGTGAGAAGCTTATACTGAAACCTACCCAAAATGGGATATTTTTTTACCACAGCAAGGTGATGCCATGCCATGATAGCAAGCCAAGTTTCATGAATTTCAAATGAGTTTCGGATTTACTAGAATTTAAAAACCTATCTCAATGTTTGTGGTCGAGCGATGCTACCGGGGTGTTTGAAATTCATTTCCATTTATTGCATGGGACCTAAGCATTCAACCAATGACACACATTTTATTTTTGAACCCATTTTTCTGCACTGGAGCATGTGCATGTAGTTCAAATTTGAATTATGCACATAAATGCCTAGAAATCTCAGTTAATGTATAAAAATGTCCAAACGAACCCAGAAAAATTCCAAATTTTAACATGACACTCCTGTTGGTCTATGTTGCGACTATACGAAAATTTGAAAGCAAGAAGAGGTAACGAATATCGTTTAGTCCACGAAGGTGACACGTTCCACACCAGAACCATGAGGCTTCTTATGAGAAGCTCTGCTTCGTGAGAAGCTTATACCCAAACCTGCCCCAAATGGGACAATTTTTTTACCACAACATGTTGATGTCATTCCATTATAGCATGCCAAGTTTTATGAATTTCAGAAGAGTTTTTGTCTGTAACACGGCAGATGTGATTCTCCGGCAGGCACAGAGGGCACCGGCAGGATAACTTGCTGAGAGGACTCATTTATTTGCACTAAATAGGCATTTCGCCTCTGCATGGACGTATATATGCACGGGTTCCCGGCAAGGCTGGTCTTTTTCACTAACATCCTGATACAAGTACGAATGTTACAGGACGCAAGCATGGGCTCGAGAGATTACATTATTTAGAAATTAAGATTTGGCAAGTGCCTACAAGTTAAAAGAAAGATAAGTGCCCCGTAATCTCCGTTCTTGCCCTTTTCCTCCTAGGTGCGGCATGTGAAGGCAAAAAAGAGGCGACGGGGAATGCGCCGATGGAGAGCATGGCGAGGATGGCCCTCGGCGAGGCACGAGGCCGAGGATGGTGCTGCCACCGATGGTCAGCCACAGTCGGAATCGGTGTCCTCCCGCCCTCTACCGTCGTCGCCGCTGTAGCTGTCCTCCTCGTCACTGTTGCTTGAGGAGGAGGTTTCGTTGTCAGTGGAGCTCTCCACGCAGCACCCTAAGCGGATTCCCGAGCACCCGAAAACCTTGATGGAGAGTAGGCCGTTCTCCATTAATTTGAACTGGAGAACATGCCCCTCCGACAGGCTATGGGCACGGGCAAAGGTCTTCCACCCACGGCGGAAGTACATGACATGAGGGGCGGGGAAGTCGACGTCGACCCACATGTCGCCGTTCCCGCAGCCTCTCATATGCAACCTCAAGGCCTGTGGCAGGTCAAGCTCCATTACCCGAGAAAATGGGGTGGGGAGGTGGATGTGACCGCACACTGGTTTGTACAGCCTGATGAAGAACACGCGGGGCTGATCTCCGACATGGCCTTCCATTGGAGGGGAAGCCATTGGCGAAAGCACGGCCAGTGCACCGCCCCGTCCTCCTCTCCCCCAAGCGCCACGGCGGCCTCGGCCTCGCCCCTCCCTCTTCCTCTCACGGCGGGCTCCGCCGCCATGAGCTCCGGAGGAGGGGGGACACGCTGTCGAGCAGAAGCCCTCATCGCCGCCATTGGAGCGCCGGCGCGCCCCCTCACCATGACGAGTGGAGGAAAGGGACCAAGCAGGAAGAAGATGAATGCAGAAGAACGCCGTCCCTCTTCCCTTTTTATAGAGGGGCGAGGCTGGGGCTCGGCCCCCCAACCTAAGGGCGGCCGCCCCACTCGACCAATCTGGCCGCCAGAGGCACAGGGAATCAAGACCGACCCGCTGCTCCAATCAGCAACGCCCGGCTTCCCGCCTCGGCGTTAAGGCCCATGCCCTCTGTATCTGCCACCTACCCTCCATGAGGCATGGAGGACATGTGGCGGGCGAGCCGAAATTGAGGAGACAAGTGGGACAACCGTTTCCCACGACCTGAGTCCACTTTGTAAATGAGCAGCGCCCCTGCGGCTTCCTCTTTTTTATGGGGAAGGCGCGGGCCGCCTCTTTACTATTCACCATGAGGCGACGCAAGCGTGCTGCGACCGTTCCGCGCACGACCCCCACATCACGCACTCAATGCGGATCATGGGGAAGCGCAACTGGCGAAGAAGTTACCGCAGTTAAAACTCTGCCACGCGTGCCCATGCACCGTTTTGGGCCAGGCCCAACAACGCTTCGCGCTTATGTGTGGCCCAGGCCCGAGGCTCCTGTCGGTGTACAAAAGAAGGGGCCTTTTTGTACCCCTTTACTTGTGCACGGGCAGTCATAGCCACACCTGCGGCCATGCTCGGCAGGGCAGAGGAAGGAAAGACTTAGGGGTGCCTGCGTGGTGGCATGCAGATCTTTGTGAAAGACCAAAGGCCTGCGAGTCTAGATAAGGACCAGAAGACGGGGCCCCCCGGCAAGATCCTTGCCGGGGACGGCCGCAAGACCCCTTGCAAGATCCTTGCCTGGGACGGCCGCAAGACCCCCGGCAAGATCCTTGTCGGGGACGGAGGCGAGACCCCGGCAAGACCCTTGCCGGGAGCATCAGTGGGGCTGCGGCCAGCCCCGCACCTGCCAATGTTTTGCTGCCCCACGGCCGTTCCGATGCGATGACCAGCCCGCCAACTAGGCGAGCACCTACATGGCAGCATGCGGCTTCTAAGCCAACTAGCCAAGCACCTGCGTGGTGGCAGGCAGATCTTTGTGAAGGCCCTGTCACCGCACCAGCACAGCAGCCAGCCAGCCAGCATGGAGTTGCATGCCTCGTCAGCTTGGACGCGCGTCGAAGCAAGGTGAGGCGGCGACGAACGGGACGGGCTCTGTTGCCGTCCCCGATAAAGCAAGAGGGCACGTAGGCAGTGCATTAAATGCGTTTGTCCTATGATGTCAGGCGATAAACTTGTACACTTTAGATACTTTCCACCTCCTGTGTGCCACTGTGGCGACCCCTTTGACATATAAAAGGAGGCCCGAGGCATACTGTGGAAGGATTCAGACTTTTTGGACTAGACACGCATAGTAGCTAGTCCAAGAACAGAAGAACACAAGATAAACACAGCCAAGCAGGACTAGGGTTTTACGCTTCTCAGTGGCCTGAACCTGGGTAAAATTCCATCGTGTTGATCGTTAGATCTGCTCTTTGCGCACCCCTCATCCCTGACGAACCGTAAAGGGGTCCACGCGATCCCATAGGTGTCGTTCGCACCGACATCCGACAAGGCTCTGCTCTGAATCATTGAAGTTCTTTCAAACCCGAGACCAAAGCTTGACAGTTCCAACACCCACTCCACAATCCTTCCAGTTGCATCTGGGTTGTGTAAGATCCGTTGCAACAGGAAGCGAGTGATGATGGTGATCTCATGTGCCTGAAAGTAGTGGCGCAGCTTCCTCGAGGCCATAAGAAGGCCGAAGAGCAACTTCTGTACACCAGAGTATCTTGATCTAGCCCCCTGCAAAAGGGAGCTGACAAAATAAACTGGGTGCTGCACCATCTTCTTCTTCTGTGTCACTCCATTTGCTTGCGCAGATCCCGCTTTGCCGACACCAGATTCTTTCGGGGGCCCTGCCTTGCTGGCAACAGATCCTACCGGGGGTCTTGCCTTGCCGGCACCAGACCCTACCGGGGAGAGCTCTGGCTTGTCATCCGACGGTCTTGCCACTGCCGCTGCTTCTTCATCAACTTCTCTCTGCGCCACTAGCGCAGCACTGACCACTTGATTCGTTGCCGCTAGATACAGCAACAATGGCTCTTGTGGCTTAGGCGCGACTAGTGTTGGCGTAGAGGAGAGGTACCTCTTCAAATCTTGCAGTGCTGCCTCCGCTTCCGGAGTCCATTTCATTGGACCTGCCTTTTTCAAGATCTTGAAAAAGGGCAGGGCGCGCTCAGCAGATTTGGAGATGAACCTGCTCAAAGCAGCAACACAGCCAGCAAGTCGACGTACATCTTTGACTCGTCTTGGTGCTTCAATCTGCTCAATCGCCTTGATCTTTTCGCGGTTTGCCTCGATCCCACGCTGAGACACAAAGAACTCGAGAAGCCTGCCGGATGGGACACCAAACACACACTTCTCAGGGTTGAGCTTGAGATTGATCTTGCGCAAATTTGCAAATGTTTCTTCTAGATCTTGTATGAGCGTTGCCCTGTCCTTGGTTTTGACCACTATGTCATCCATATAAGCTTCCATATTTCTATGTAGTTGAGTCTCAAAACCAATTTGGACTACTCTCACAAACATTGAACCAGCACTTTTCAACACGAAAGGCATTCGTATAAAACAATACGTACCACATGGGGTGATAAACGCGGTCTTTTCTTCATCTTCCTTCGTCATGAAGATTTGATGGTATCCTGATTAGGCGTCAAGGAACGACAGCAAGTCGCACCCGGCAGTGCAGTCCACGATCTAGTCGATGCGCGACAAAGGGAAATGATCCTTTTGGCAGGCTTTATTGATATCTGTATAATCAATGCACAGCCTCCACTTCCCATTCGCCTTGCGCACCACATCCGGATTGGCCAACCACGTTGGGTGGAGCACCCCTCTAACCAAGCCTGCTGCTTCCAACTTCGTAATTTCTTCATTGATGAACTCTTGCTGCTCCAAAGCTTGCTTCCTGACCTTCTGCTTGATGGGCCGCGCATGAGGACAGACGGTAAGATGGTGCTCAATCACCTCCCTGCGAACGCCGGGGATGTCAGATGCTTGCCATGCAAACGCATCGACATTCGCCCACAGGAAGGCGATGAGCGCGCCTTTCTATTTGGTGTCGAGGGTGGAGCTTATAGTAAAAGCCCTGCCCGTGCCGTCCTCCTTGATGGGCACCTTCTTAGTTTCTGGCGCTGGTGCCTTGGATTTCTTGCTCTTGCTGGTGGAGCTCTCTGGCACGTCCTCAACGGGAGCGCAGCACTCCGAATAGCCGCACTTGCCGGAGTGGGTGCAAGAGGTCTTGCCGGAAGAGGTCTTGCCGTGAGATGTCTTGCCCTTCCTCGAGGCCGTAAGAAGGCTAAAGAGCAACTTCTATACACCAGAGTATCTTGATCTAGCCCCCTGCGAAAGGGAGCTGACAAAATAAACTGGGTGCTACACCATCTTCTTCTTCTGTGTCACTCCATTTGCTTGCGCAGATCTCGCTTTGCTGGCACCAGATTCTGCCGGGGGCCCTGCCTTGCCGGCACCAGATCCTGCCGGGGGTCCTGCCTTGCCGGCACCAGACCCTGCCGGGGAGAGCTCTGGCTCGCCATCCGACGGTCTTGCCACTGCCGCTGCTTCTTCATCAACTTCTCTCTGCGCCACTAGCGCAGCACTGACCACTTGATTCGTTGCCGCTAGATCCAGCAACAATGGCTCTTGTGGCTTAGGCGCGACTAGTGTTGGCGTAGAGGAGAGGTACCTCTTCAAATCTTGCAGTGCTGCCTCCGCTTCCGGAGTCCATTTCATTGGACCTGCCTTTTTCAAGATCTTGAAAAAGGGCAGGGCGCGCTCAGCAGATTTGGAGATGAACCTGCTCAAAGCAGCAACACAGCCAGCAAGTCGACGTACATCTTTGACTCGTCTTGGTGCTTCAATCTGCTCAATCGCTATGATCTTGTCGGGGTTCGCCTCGATTCCACGCTGAGACACAAAGAACTCGAGAAGCCTGCCGGATGGGACACCAAACACACACTTCTCAGGGTTGAGCTTGAGATTGATCTTGCGCAAATTTGCAAATGTTTCTTCTGGATCTTGTATGAGCGTTGCCCTGTCCTTGGTTTTGACCACTATGTCATCCATATAAGCTTCCATATTTCTATGTAGTTGAGTCTCAAAACCAATTTGGACTACTCTCACAAACATTGAACCAGCGCTTTTCAACACGAAAGGCATTCGTATAAAACAATACGTACCACATGGGGTGATAAACGCGGTCTTTTCTTCATCTTCCTTCGTCATGAAGATTTGATATTATCCTGAGTAGGCGTCAAGGAACGACAGCAAGTCGCACCCGGCAGTGCAGTCCATGATCTAGTCGATGCGCGACAAAGGGAAATGATCCTTTCGGCAGGCTTTATTGATATCTGTATAATCAATGCACAGCCTCCACTTCCCATTCGCCTTGCGCACCACAGCCGGATTGGCCAACCACGTTGGGTGGAGCAACCCTCTAACCAAGCCTGCTGCTTCTAACTTCCTAATTTCTTCAATGATGAACTCTTGCTGCTCCAAAGCTTGCTTCCTGACCTTCTGCTTGACGGGCCGCGCATGAGGACAGACGGCAAGATGGTGCTCAATCACCTCCCTGCGAACGCCGGGGATGTCAGATGCTTGCCATGCAAACGCATCGACATTCGCCCACAGGAAGGAGATGAGCGCGCCTTTCTATTTGGTGTCGAGGGTGGAGCTTATAGTAAAAGCCCTGCCCGTGCCGTCCTCCTTGATGGGCACCTTCTTAGTTTCTGGTGGTGCTGCCTTGGATTTCTTGCTCTTGCTAGTGGAGCTCTCTGGCACGTTCTCAACGGGAGCGCAGCAGTCCGAATAGGCGCACTTGCCGGAGTGGGTGCAAGAGGTCTTGCCGGAAGAGGTCTTGCCGGGAGATGTCTTGCCCTTCCTCGAGGCCGTAAGAAGGCCAAAGAGCAACTTCTGTACACCAGAGTATCTTGATCTAGCCCCCTGCGAAAGGGAGCTGACAAAATAAACTGGGTGCTGCACCATCTTCTTCTTCTGTGTCACTCCATTTGCTTGCGCAGATCTCGCTTTGCTGGCACCAGATTCTGCCGGGGGCCCTGCCTTGCCGGCACCAGATCCTGCCGGGGGTTCTGCCTTGCCGGCACCAGACCCTGCCGGGGAGAGCTCCGGCTCGCCATCCGACGGTCTTGCCACTGCCGCTGCTATTTCATCAACTTCTCTCTGCGCCATTAGCGCAGCACTGACCACTTGATTCGTTGCCGCTAGATACAGCAACAATGGCTCCTGTGGCTTAGGCGCGACTAGAGTTGGCGTAGAGGAGAGGTACCTCTTCAAATCTTGCAGTGCTGCCTCCGCTTCCGGAGTCCATTTCATTGGACCTGCCTTTTTCAAGTTCTTGAAAAAGGGCAGGGCGCGCTCAGCAGATTTGGAGATGAACCTGCTCAAAGCAGCAACACAGCCAGCAAGTCGACGTACATCTTTGACTCGTCTTGGTGCTTCAATCTGCTCAATCGCCTTGATCCTGTCGGGGTTCGCCTCGATCCCACGCTGAGACACAAAGAACTCGAGAAGCCTGCCGGATGGGACACCACACACACACTTCTCAGGGTTGAGCTTGAGATTGATCTTGCGCAAATTTGCAAATGTTTCTTCTAGATCTTGTATGAGCGTTGCCCTATCCTTGGTTTTGACCACTATGTCATCCATATAAGCTTCCATATTTCTATGTAGTTGAGGCTCAAAACCAATTTGGACTACTCTCACAAACATTGAACCAGCGCTTTTCAACACGAAAGGTATTCGTATAAAACAATACGTACCACATGGGGTGATAAACGCGGTCTTTTCTTCATCTTCCTTCGTCATGAAGATTTGATGGTATCCTGAGTAGGCGTCAAGGAACGACAGCAAGTCGCACCCGGCAGTGCAGTCCACGATCTAGTCGATGCGCGACAAAGGGAAATGATCCTTTCGGCAGGCTTTATTGATATCTGTATAATCAATGCACAGCCTCCACTTCCCATTCGCCTTGCGCACCACAGCCGGATTGGCCAACCACGTTGGGTGGAGCACCCCTCTAACCAAGTCTGCTGCTTCTAACTTCCTAATTTCTTCAATGATGAACTCTTGCTGCTCCAAAGCTTGCTTCCTGACCTTCTGCTTGACGGGCCGCGCATGAGGACAGACGGCAAGATGGTGCTCAATCACCTCCCTGCGAACGCCGGGGATGTCAGATGCTTGCCATGCAAACGCATCGACATTCGCCCACAGGAAGGCGATGAGCGCGCCTTTCTATTTGGTGTCGAGGGTGGAGCTTATAGTAAAAGCCCTGCCCGTGCCGTCCTCCTTGATGGGCACCTTCTTAGTTTCTGGTGGTGCTGCCTTGGATTTCTTGCTCTTGCTGGTGGAGCTCTCTGGCACGTCCTCAACGGGAGCGCAGCACTCCGAATAGGCGCACTTGCCGGAGTGGGTGCAAGAGGTCTTGCCGGAAGAGGTCTTGCCGGGAGATGTCTTGCCCTTCCTCGAGACCGTAAGAAGGCCAAAGAGCAACTTCTGTACACCAGAGTATCTTGATCTAGCCCCCTGTGAAAGGGAGCTGACAAAATAAACTGGGTGCTGCACCATCTTCTTCTTCTGTGTCACTCCATTTGCTTGCGCAGATCTCGCTTTGCTGGCACCAGATCCTGCCGGGGGTCCTGCCTTGCCAGCACCAGACCGTGCCGGGGAGAGCTCCGGCTCGCCATCCGACGGTCTTGCCGCTGCCGCTGCTTCTTCATCAACTTCTCTCTGTGCCACTAGCGCAGCACTGACCACTTGATTCGTTGCCGCTAGATACAGCAACAATGGCTCTTGTGGCTTAGGCGCGACTAGTGTTGGCGTAGAGGAGAGGTACCTCTTCAAATCTTGCAGTGCTGCCTCCGCTTCCGGAGTCCATTTCATTGGACCTGCCTTTTTCAAGATCTTGAAAAAGGGCAGGGCGCGCTCAGCAGATTTGGAGATGAACCTGCTCAAAGCAGCAACACAGCCAGCAAGTCGACGTACATCTTTGACTCGTCTTGGTGCTTCAATCTGCTCAATCGCCTTGATCCTGTCGGGGTTCGCCTCGATCCCACGCTGAGACACAAAGAACTCGAGAAGCCTGCCGGATGGGACACCAAAAACACACTTCTCAGGGTTGAGCTTGAGATTGATCTTGCGCAAATTTGCAAATGTTTCTTCTAGATCTTGTATGAGCATTGCCCTGTCCTTGGTTTTGACCACTATGTCATCCATATAAGCTTCCATATTTCTATGTAGTTGAGGCTCAAAACCAATTTGGACTACTCTCACAAACATTGAACCAGCGCTTTTCAACACGAAGGGCATTCGTATAAAACAATACGTACCACATGGGGTGATAAACGCGGTCTTTTCTTCATCTTCCTTCATCATGAAGATTTGATGGTATCCTGAGTAGGCGTCAAGGAACGACAGCAAGTCACACCCGGCAGTGCAGTCCACGATCTAGTCAATGCGCGACAAAGGGAAATGATCCTTTCGGCAGGCTTTATTGATATCTGTATAATCAATGCACAGCCTCCACTTCCCATTCGCCTTGCGCACCACAGCCGGATTGGCCAACCACGTTGGGTGGAGCACCCCTCTAACCATGCCTGCTGCTTCTAACTTCCTAATTTCTTCAATGATGAACTCTTGCTGCTCCAAAGCTTGCTTCCTGACCTTCTGCTTGACGGGCCGCGCATGAGGACAGACAGCAAGATGGTGCTCAATCACCTCCCTGCGAACGTCGGGGATGTCAGATGCTTGCCATGCAAACGCATCGACATTCGCCCACAGGAAGGCGATGAGCGCGCCTTTCTATTTGGTGTCGAGGGTGGAGCTTATAGTAAAAGCCCTGCCCGTGCCGTCCTCCTTAATGGGCACCTTCTTAGTTTCTGGTGGTGCTGCCTTGGATTTCTTGCTCTTGCCGGTGGAGCTCTCTGGCACGTCCTCAACGGGAGCGCAACACTCCGAATAGGCGCACTTGCCGGAGTGGGTGCAAGAGGTCTTGCCGGAAGAGGTCTTGTCGGGAGACGTCTTGCCCTTCCTCGAGGCCGTAAGAAGGCCAAAGAGCAACTTTTGTACACCAGAGTATCTTGATCTAGCCCCCTGCAAAAGGGAGCTGACAAAATAAACTGGGTACTGCACCATCATCTTCTTCTGAGTCACTCCATTTGCTTGCGCAGATCTCGCTTTGCTGGCACCAGATTCTGCCAGGGGCCCTGCCTTGCCGGCACCAGATCCTGCCGGGGGTCCTGCCTTGCCGGCACCAGACCCTGCCGGGGAGAGCTCCGGCTCGCCATCCGACGGTCTTCCCACTGCCGCTGCTTCTTCATTAACTTCTCTCTGCGCCACTAGCGCAGCACTGACCACTTGATTCGTTGCTTCTAGATACAGCAACAACGGCTCTTGTGGCTTAGGCGCGACTAGTGTTGGCATAGAGGAGAGGTACCTCTTCAAATCTTGCAGCGCTGCCTCCGCTTCTGGAGTCCATTTCATTGGACCTGCCTTTTTCAAGATCTTGAAAAAGGGCAGGGCGCGCTAAGCAGATTTGGAGATGAACCTGCTCAAAGCAGCAACACAGCCAGCAAGTCGACGTACATCTTTGACTCGTCTTGGTGCTTCAATCTGCTCAATCGCCTTCATCTTGTCGGGGTTCGCCTCGATCCCACACTGAGACACAAAGAACCCGAGAAGCCTGCCGGATGGGACACCAAACACACACCAAACACACACTTCTCAGGGTTGAGCTTGAGATTGATCTTGCACAAATTTGCAAATGTTTCTTCTAGATCTTGTATGAGCATTGCCCTGTCCTTGGTTTTGACCACTATGTCATCCATATAAGCTTCCATATTTCTATGTAGTTGAGGCTCAAAACCAATTTGGACTGCTCTCGCAAACATTGAACCAGCGCTTTTCAACCCGAAAGGCATTCATATAAAACAATACGTACCACATGGGGTGATAAACGCGGTCTTCTCTTCATCTTCCTTCGTCATGAAGATTTGATGGTATCCTGAGTAGGCATCAAGGAACGACAGCAAGTCACACCCGGCAGTGGAGTCCATGATCTGGTTGATGCGCGGCAAAGGGAAAGGATCCTTTGGGCAGGCTTTATTGATATCTGTATAATCAATGCACAGCCTCCACTTCCCATTCGCCTTGCGCACCACAGCCAGATTGGCCAACCACGTTGGGTGGAGCACCCCTCTAACCAAGCCTGCTGCTTCTAACTTCCTAATTTCTTCAATGATGAACTCTTGCCGCTCCAAAGCTTGCTTCCTGACCTTCTGCTTGACGGGCCGCGCCTGAGGACAAACAGCAAGATGGTGCTCAATCACCTCCCTGGGAACGCCGGGGATGTCAGATGCTTGCCATGCAAACACATTGACATTCGCCCGCAGGAAGGCGATGAGCGCGCCTTCCTATTTGCTGTCGAGAGTGGAGCTTATAGTAAAAGCCCCGCCCGTGTTGTCCTCCTTGACGGGCACCTTCTTAGTTTCTGGTGGTGCTGCCTTGGATTTCTTGCTCTTGCCGGTGGAGCTCTCTGGCACGTCCTCAACAAGAGCGCAGCACTCCGAAGAGGCGCGCTTGCCAGAGTGGGTGCAAGAGGTCTTGCCGGGAGAGGTCTTGCCAGTCTTCTTCCCTCCCAGAGCTTTAGCGGCAGGAGGAAGTGCCTTGGCCGCAATTGCTGCAACTGCCTCTCGGTAGAGTTGGTCAGCGCGGATGAGCATGTCTTTCTTGTCGGAGTGGACGGTGATGATGCTCATTGGTCCGGGCATCTTCAACGTATTGTAAGCGTAATGTGATGCCGCCATGAACTTGGCCATCGTTGGGCGGCCGAGGATCCCATTGTAGAGCAAGGGGATCTTGGCGACATCAAAAACGATCTTCTCCGTCCTGTAGTTCAACTCACTACCAAACGTAACTGGTAGTGTAATCTTGCCCTTTGGCTGACTCCTTCCTGGGTTGATCCCTTGAAACGTGCCCGTCTCTTCGAGATCTCCATCAGGAATTTGCAGCCTCTTGATCACAGTGGGCGAGATCAAGTTCAAACCGGCCCCACCGTCAACTAACACTTTTGTCACCTTGAGGTTGTGTATCGTTGGTGAAACCAACTATGGCAAACACCCGACCACCGTCGTGCGATCAGGGTGATCCTCAGCGTAAAAAATGATAGGAGTGTTGGACCATTTCAGCGACTTCTGGGCATTGAACGATGGTTCTGCCGCATTGATCTCATGCACCCACTATTTCAGTTAGCGGTGAGAGGCATGCAACGAGGCACCACCATCGACACACATGGCCTCTGTAGCTTTCTGGAACTCGTGCTCGCTGGACAAGTCGTCCTCATCATGATCATCAACTCCCTCTTTCTTGTCGCAGCCCCGAGCGGGCCTCTCTGGTTGCTTATCCTTGCCGCGGCGACCCCCTTGGCCACCACGCTTCTTACCGGACCCCTCAGCACCGTCCTGGCCCTTCTCCTTGTCTCGCCTTTCATACTCAGCTTTCTGCTTCTCCACAAGCTGCTCAACTTGCCGGCAGTTCTGGAGGTCATAGCCCTTGGTGCGATGGATCTTGCAATACTGCTTATCGGTGCCCTCTGGCTTGTCGGCAGCCGCCAAGGCCTGACAGGCGGCACACCCGTCAGCCTCCTTGCTGGGGTCGTCAACCTTGGCTTTCTTTGCGGTGACGGGGTTGCCGGATTCCTCGACGACAAGCACGGTTTTACCCTTGCGCTTTCTGTTGCGCCGTCGACCTTTCTTTGCCAGGGCGATGACGTCTTCATCTGCGGAGTCACTTTCTGCGCCGGCATCTTCGCCGGGGTACTTCCTTCCTTCTTCAGCCCGAGCACATTTATCGGCCAAAACATAAAGCTCGGCAACATCTCTAACCTTGTTCATTGCCAGCTCTTCCCGCATCTTGCGGTTGCGCACATTTTGATGGAACGCGCTGATAACAGCGGCAGGATGAACATCTGGGATGTTGTACTGCACATGGCTGAACCTCTGTATGTATTTGCGCAAGCATTCGCCATCTTTCTGGGGGATGATATGCAAATCACTTTCCTTGCCAGGAGCTTGGTGGCCTCCAGTAAAGGCACCAACAAACTCATGACACAGATCCGACCAAGAAGAGATGGAATCCTCGGGCAGGTGCATCAACCATGACCTAACATTGGGCTTGAGTACCAACGGGAAGTAGTTGGCGACTACCTTGTCGTCTCGAGCCCCGGCAGCTTGCATTGCAATGGTATAGATGCTCAGGAACTCTGACGGGTGAGCCTTGCCGTCGTATTTCTCTCTGACCTCAGGCTTGAACGTGCGGTGAGTGGGCCACTGGAACCGCCGCAGCCCACGGGTAAAAGCTGGACAACCCACCTCGTAAGGTAAGTTACCAGAATACCCCGGCGCAGGCCGGTCTACAGTGGGGCCTGCACGCCTATCAGACCGATGGCACGCTTCCCATCGCCGCTCGATAGTGGTTCGAGCGTCTTCCTTGACTCGCTCTCGAAGAACTTGACGCTGATCGCGGCGGGCTCGTGGGTCAGACGACGCTGTGGAACCATTGTCACAGGCCTCGACCCGACGAGCCGGTGGCTGCTGTTGCTGCCGTGGAGGAGGAGAGTGCACCGTGGTCGCAGCACCTCCGGTCCTTCCGCCATCGGCACGCACCGGCTCGATAGAGCGCCGGCACGAGGGCCTCGCCTACTGCGGTCCATCTCTATTGGCGAAGCCGACGAGGCTCTGGATGGTAGCTCTCCACTCGTCGAGCTTCTCCGCAGCAGGAGGGAAATCCAGAAGCAACTGCACGCGCGCCAACGCTTCCGTTGGCGTGGGTGGTGGCGACACCTGCATGGATCGTGAAGCGCTCTGACTTCTAACCACGTTAGAAGCAGCTCTATCACGGTCCCGTGGCCGCGTGCCGTTTCCGCCAGCGTCTTGGTGTGCATGCTGGCACGGCGCATCTCGAGAATGATGCAAAGGGGTCTTTCCATGGGAACGCTCATGATCACCCACGCCGCGGCGCTCCTCATCGCACACGACCTGGGAAGGCCGCAGCGCATGCGCCGGCGGGGGCCTTGGAGGTCGTCCTTCCACCCCTGGGGTTCGCCGCGCCGCCCGTAGACAACACGACTCCATCCTTGGACTTGGTGACGTGCGGGTCATCGCTGCTCGCGTGGCTCCGATCGCCGGAGCGTCGTGGAAGCCCGTGGTCTCCACCCACGTCCATCCCGTCGTCCGTCCGCACTGGTGCGGGCAGATCGACCGGAGATGAACCAATTGCCACGATGCTCTTTCTCTTTGGAGACATGACGATGAAGATGTTGAAGAAGTCGACGTGCTGACGCCTGGATCAGGTTCGTACAACCTCTCTCCCCCTACTTGGCGCGCCAAAGATGTCGGGGAAACGACACCTATGGGATCGAGTGGATCCCTTCTACGGTTTGGCAGGGAGGACGGGTGCACAAAGAGCAGATCTAACGATCAACACGAGGGATTTTTACCCAGGTTCGGGCCGCTGAGAAGCATAAAACCCTAGTCCTGCTTTGAGTGTATATTCAGTGTTCTTGAGCTTCGGCTAGCTGCTACGCATGCAAACTGGGCCGGAAAGTCCAAAAGTCCCTCCCTGTATCGCCTTGGGCCTCCTTTTATACCAAGGGGCTACCACAGTGGTGTACAGGCATACAGGAGGTGCAAAGTGCTACAGTGCACATGCTTATCTCTAGCGTCTTAGGGCAAGTGCATTAAATGCGCTGCTTATGTGCCCTCTGACTTTATCAGGGATGGAAATAGAGCCCGTCCCATCCATCACCGCCTCACCCTGTCCTGACACGCATCCAAGGTGACGCGGCATGCAGTGCCAAGCTGACTGGCTAGCCGTTGCGCTGGAGCGGTGACAGGATCTTCACGAAGATCTGCATGCCACCATGCAGGTGCTTGCTTGGTTGGCTGGCTAATCGCTATGCCGGGACGGTGGCAGGGCGGTGGAGCCTTGTCGTGCGCGAGCCTTGTCGTGGCCTCGCAATCGTCCCTAGCAAGAGTCTTGCCAGGGCCTCGCCATCGGCCCCGGCAAGAACCTTGCTGGGAACTTCGCCTTCAGGGTCTTCACGAAGATCTGCATGACACCAGTCTTCACAAAGATCTGTATGCTACTACGCATGTGCCCCTGAGTCTTGGTCTTGACGCATGTGCCCCTCAAGGGTGGTGGTCTTGCTGAGGCTTCGAAACCATCCCGGCAAGGAGCTTGTCGGGGCTCGCAAATCACCCCAGCAAGAATCTTTGCCGAGGGCTTAGCTTGTCTTCTGCTCTCTGATTACTGGCTCGGATGCCTCCTTGGTCGTCTTGTATTTTGCCTCCAACTGCCCCCGCCAAGCCTCGCTGCAGGTGCGGCTGCAACTACCCGTGCACAAGTAAGGGGTACCAAAGGGCCCAAACTTTAGTACACCGACAGCTTCTTGTGAGAAGCTCTGGTTTGTGAGAAGCTTATACCCATACCTGCCCAAATTGGACAATTTTTTACCACAACATGTTGATATCATTCCAATATAGCATGCCAAGATTTATGAATTTCAGATGAGTTTTTGATTTAATAGAATTTAAAAACAATGTATCTCAATGTTTGCGACTGAACGACGGTGCCGGGGTGTTTGAAATTCATTCCCATTTCTTGCATGGGACCTAAGCATGCAACCAAGGACTAACAATTGAATTTTCAACCCGTTTGTCTGCACTGGAGCATGTGCATGTAGTTCATATTTGAATTATGCACATAAATGCCTAGAAAACTCAGTTAATGTATAAAAACATCCAAATGAACCCAGAAAAATTCCAAATTTTATCACGCCACTCCTGTTGGTCTAGGTTGCCACTAGAGAAAAAATTTAAAGCAAGGAGAGGCAACGAATATCATTTCAGCCACGAAGGTGACATGTTGCCTACAACAACCATGAGGCTACTTCTGAGAAGCTCTGCTATGTGAGAAGCTTATACCCAAACTTCCCCAAATGGGACAATTTTTTTTACCACAGCATGTTGATGCCATTCCATGATAGCATGCCAAGTTTCATGAATTTCAAATGAGTTTTGGATTTACTAGAATTTAAAAAAATGTATCTCAATGTTTGCGGCCGAGCTACGGTGCCGGGGTGTTTGAAATTCATTCCCATTTCTTGAATGGGACCTAAGCATGCAACCAAGGACACACATTTGATTTTTCAACCCATTTTCTGCACTGGAGCATGTGCCTGTAATTCAAATTTGAATTATGCACATAAATGCCAATAACTCAGTTAATGTATAAAAATGTGCAAATGAACCCAGAAAAATTCCAAATTTTAGCACGACACTCCTCTTCGTCTCGGTTGCAATTAGATAAAAATTTGAAAGCAAGAAGAGGCAACGAATATTGTTTCCTCCATGAAGGTGACATGTTCCCTACCAGAACCTTGAGGCTACTTCAGAGAAGCTATGGTTTGTGAGAAGCTTATACACAAACCTGCCCCAAATGGGAATTTATTTTGCCATAGCATGTTGATGCCATTCCATGATAGCATGCCAAGTTTCATGAATTTCGGATGAGTTTTGGATTTACTAGAATTTAAAAACAATGTATCTCAATGTTTGCGGCCGAGTGACGGTGCCGGGGTGTTTGAAATTCATACCATTTCTTGCATGGGACCGAAGCATGCAACCAAAGACACACATTTGATTTTTCAACCTGTTTTTCTGCACTGGAGCATGTGCCTGTAGTTCAAATTTGAATTATGCACATAAATGCCTAGAAAACTCAGTTAATGTATAAAAATGTCCAAATGAACCTAGAAAAATTCCAAATTTTAGCACGACACTCCTGTTGGCCTAGGTTGTCACTAGACAAAAAATTGGAAGCAAGAAGAGGCAACGAATATCTTTTCATCCATGAAGGTGACATGTCCCTACCAGAACCATGAGGCTACTTCTGAGAAGCTCTGCCTTGTGAGAAGCTTTGACCCAAACCTGCCCCAAATGGGACAATTTTTTTACCACAACATGTTGATGCCATTCCATGATAGCATGCCAAGTTTCATGAATCTCGGATGAGTTTTGGATTTACTAGAGTTTAAAAACAATGTATCTCAATGTTTTCGGCCGAGCGACGGTGCCGGATTGTTTGAAATTCATTCCCATTTCTTGCATGGGACTGAAGCATGCAACGAAAGACACACATTTGATTTTTCAACCCATTTTTCTGCACTAGAGCATTGCTTTTAGTTCAAATTTGAATTATGTACATAAATGCCTAGAAAACTCAGTTAATGAATAAAAATGTCCAAATGAACCGAGAAAAAAATCCAAATTTTAGCACGACACTCCTGTTGGTCTAGGTTGCCACTAGACAAAAAATTGAAAGCAAGAAGAGGCAACGAATATCATTTCATCCACGAAGGTGACATGTTCCCTACGACAACCATGAGGCTACTTCTGAGAAGCTTAGCTATGTGAGAAGCTTATACCCAAACTTCCCCAAATGGGATAATTTTTTTACCACAGCATGTTGATGCCATTCCATGATAGCATGCCAAGTTTCATGAATTTCAGATGAGTTTTGGATTTACTAGAATTTAAAAACAATGTATCTCAAAGTTTGCGGCCGAGCGACAGTGTCGGGGTGTTTGAAATTCATTCCCATTTCATGCATGGGACCTAACCATGCAACCAAGGACACACATTTGATTTTTCAACCCATTTTTCTACACCGGAGCATGTGCATGTAGTACAAATTTGAATTATGCACATAAATGCCAAGAAAACTCAGTTAATGTATAAGAAATGTCCAAACAAACACAGAAAAATACCAAATTTTAACACGACACTCCTATTGGTTTATATTGTAGACAAAACTTTGAAAGCAAGAAGTGGGAACGAATATCATTTCGCCCAAGAAGGTGACACGTTCCCTACTAGAACCATAAGGCTTCTTGTGAGAAGCTTATACTGAAACCTACACAAAATGGGATATTTTCTTTACCACAGCATGTTTATGCCACTCCATGATAGCATGCCAAGTTTAGTGAATTTCAAACGAGTTTTGGATTTACTAGAATTTAAAAACCTATCTCAATGTTTCAGGCCGAGCTATGCTACCGGGGAGTTTGAAATTAATTTCCATTTCTTGCATGGGACCAAAGCATGAAACCAAGGACACACATTTGATTTTTCAACCCATTTTTTTGCACTGGAGCATGTGCTTGTAGTTCAAATGCGAATTATGCACATAAATGCCTAGAAAACTCAGTTAACGTATAAAAATGTCCAAATTTTAACACGACACTCCTGTTTGTCTAAGTTGCCACTAGACAAAAAATTGAAAGCAAGAAGAGGAAATGAATGTTGTTTCGTCCACGAAGGTGACATGTTCCCTACCAGAACCATGAGGCTTCTTGTGAGAAGATCTGGTTTGTGAGAAGCTTATACCCAAACCTACCCCAAATGGGACAATTTTCTTACCACAACATGTTGATGTCATTCCTTTATAGCATGCCAAGTTTTATGAATTTCAGATGAGTTTTGGATTTACTAGAATTTAAAAATAATGTATCTCAATGTTTGCGACCAAACAACGGTGCTGGGGTGTTTGAAATTCATTCCCATTTCTTGCATGGGACCTAAGCATGCAACCAAGGACAGACGTTTGATTTTTTAACCCACATTTCTGCACTAGAGCATGTTCCTGTAGTTCAAATATGAATTATGCACAGAAATGCCTAGAAAACTCAGTTAATGTATAAAAATGTCCATATGAACCGAGAAAAATTCCAAATTTTAGCACGACACTCCTGTTGGTCTAGGTTGCCAATAGACAAAAATTTGAAAGCAAGAAGAGGCAACGAATATCATTTCGTTCATGAAGGTGACATGTTCCCTACCAGAACCATGAGGCTACTTTTGAGAAGCTCTGGTTTGTGAGAAGGTTATACCCAAACCTGCCCCAAATGGGACAATTTTTTTACCACCGCATGTTGATGCCATTCCTTGATAGCATGCCAATTATCATGAATTTTAGACGAGTTTTGGATTTACTAGAATTTAAAAACAATGTATCTCAATGTTTGCGGCCAAGCGACGTAGCCGGGCTTTTTGAAATTCATTCCTATTTCTTGCATGGGACCTAAGCATGCAACCAAGGAGACCCATTTGAATTTTCAACCCATTTTATGCACTGGAGCATGTGCATGTATTCCAAATTAGAATTATGCACATAAATGCCTAGAAAACTCAGTTAATGTATATAATGTCCAAACAAACCCAGAAAAATTTCAAATTTTAACACAACACTCTTATTGGTCTATGTTGCCAGTAGACAAAATTTTGAAAGCAAGAAGTGGGAACGAATATCATTTCCTCCAAGAAGGTGACACGTTCCCTACTAGAACCATAAGGCTTCTTGTGAGAAGCTTATACTAAAATCTACCCAAAATGGGATATTTTTTACCACAACATGTTGATGCCATTCCATGATAGGAACCCAAGTTTCATGAATTTCAAACAAGTTTTGGATTTACTAGAATTTAAAAACCTATCTCAATGTTTGCGGCCGAGCGATGCTGCCGGGGTGTTTGAAATTCATTTCCATTTCTTGCATGGGACCTAAGCATGAAACCAAGGACACACATTTGATTTTTCAACCCATTTTTCTGCACTGGAGCATGTGCGTGTAGTTCAAATACGAATTATGCACATAAATGCCTAGAAAACTCAGTTAATGTATAAAAATGTCCAAACGAAGCAAGAAAAAATCCAAATTTTAACACGACACTCTTGTTGGTCTATGTTGCCACTAGACAAAAATTTGAAAGCAAGAAGAGGTAACGAATATTGTTTCGTCCATGAAGGTGACACGTTCCCTAACTGAACCATGAGGCTTCTTGTGAGAAGTTCTGGTTTGTGAGAAGCTTATGCCCAAACCTGCCCCAAATGGGACAAATTTTTTACCACAGCATGTTGATGCCATTCCATGATAGCATGCCAAGTTTCATGAATTTTAGACTTGTTTTGGATTTACTAAAATTTTAAAACAATGTATCAAAATGTTTGTGGTCGAGCGACGGTGCCGGGGTGTTTGAAATTTATTCCCATTTCTTGCATGGGACCTAAGCATGCAACCAAGGACACACATTTGATTTTTCATCCCATTTTTCTACACTGGAGCATGGGCGTGTAGTTCAAATTTGAATTATGCACGTAAATGCCTAGAAATCTCAGTAAATGTATAAAAATGTCCAAATGAACCCAGAAAAATTCCAAATTTTAACATGACACTCCTTTTGGTCTATGTTGCCTCTAGACAAAAATTTGAAACCAAGAAGAGGTAACGAATATCGTTTCGTCCAGGAAGGTGACACGTTCCCTACCAGAACCGTGAGGCTTCTTGTCAAAGGCTCTGGTTTGTGAGAAGCTTATACCCAAAGCTGCCCCAAATGGGACAATTTTTTAATCACAACATGTTGATGTCATTCCATTATACCATGGCAAGTTTTATGAATTCAGATGAGTTTTGGATTTACTAGAATTTAAAAACAATGTATCTCAATATTTTTGACCGAACGACGGTGCCGGGGTGTTTGAACTCCATTCCCATTTCTTGCATGGGACCTAAGCATGCTAACAAGGACACAAATTTTACTTTTCAACCCATTTTTCTGCACTGGAGCATGTGCCTGTAGTTCAAATTTGAATTATGCACATAAATGCCTAGAAAACTTAGTTAATGTATAAAAATGTCCTAACAAACCCAAAAAATTTCCAAATTTTAGCACGACACTCCTCTTGGTCTAGGTTGCCACTAGACAAAAATTTGAAGGCAAGAAGAGGCAACGAATATCATTTCGTCCACGAAGGTGACATATTCCCTACCAGAACCATGAGGCTACTTCTGAGAAGCTCTGTTTTGTGAGAAGCTTATACCCAAATCTGCCCCAAATGGGCAAATTTTTTTACCACAACATGTTGATGCCATTCCATGATAGCATGCCAAGTTTCATGAATTTCAGACGTGTTTTGGATTTTCTAGAATTTAAAAACAATGTATCTCAATATTTGCGGCCGACCGACGGTGCCGGGGTGTTTGAAATACATTCCCATTTCTTGCATGGGACCTAAGCATGCAACCTAGGACACATATTTGATTTTTCAACCCATTTTTCTGCACTGGAGTATGTGCCTGTAGTTCAAATTTGAATTATACACATAAATGCCTAGAAAACTCAGTTAATGTGTAAAAATATCCAAATGAACCCAGAAAAATTCCAAATTTTAACACGACACTCCTCTTCGTCTAGGTTGCCATTAGACAAAATTTTGAAAGCAAGAAGGTGCAACGAATATTGTTTCATCCATGAAGATGACATGTTCCCTACCAGAACCATGAGGCTAGTTATGAGAAGCTCTGCTTCGTGAGAAGCTTATACACAAACCTGCCCCAAATGGGATAATTTTTTACCACAGCATGTTGATGCCATTCCATGATAGCATGCCAAGTTTCATGAATTTCAGACGAGTTTTGGATTTACTAGAATTTAAAAACAATGTATCTCAATGTTTTGGATTCATCGCCTCCGAGGAAATTGCAAACTGAGCCCTCCGTATCAAACAAGGAGGAGATTGACAAGATTGAGGAGAAGCTGAATGCTTTCCAAGACAAAACCACCCCGGTCGCATCATCTAGTGCCCCTACCCAGATGGATGTTGATAATGCTCCTCATTCCACTGCACCATAGTTGGAAGAGGAAGAAAACAGATCTGATGAGCTGATGGCTCAAGAAGGAATTGATCCACCAGTTGTGCCCTAGGCGTCTGAGAAAGAGGTCGTTGTGCCTCCAACCGAAGGAAATATAGTGAAAGAATAGGCCCAAGTGCCCAAAAGTTGGAAAACTGCTGAAGGAGTTCCAGGGAGCAAAAATGTAAGTCGGTCAAGTTCCTCAAATAAATCTGTACAAGAGAAGTCAAGGAAGCCTCGTGCTCCTCTCAAGCCTATCGAGGAAGGTGTGCCTGCACCTGATGATATTCGGAGCCAGAATCTGAGTGAAGAGGAACAGCTGAGAAACCCATTGGAAACCTTTCCTTTGTTCCCTGTTGAAGATGGCCCAAATGGTCCTGCCTTTAACGAGTAGTTTCATCTTTCGAAACTTGCATTCTTTGGAACCAGCCCATATGATGGAGAAAGAACTTCCTTGTCACCACGATTCTGGAAAAAGGAACATGACGTGTGTTATGCTCGTATTATGTATGAAGAGAATCGCATCTTCAAGCAGAAGATTTTGGATTTCACAAAGCTCGAAAGTTTACCCTGCGTCCATCACACCATCGAGCAGATTGAACTTGTCTTCCTGAAGAATTACCTTTGTTTCAATCATGGCTGGAATCGTGAAGTGATTCATCAATTCTATGCCACACTTTATATCTCAGGAGACCTTACAGATAGCAGTACTCTTTCCTTTTTGACACTTGTTGACAAAAAAGGGGGAGAAGAACATCGAGTGATAGACAAGCGGGTTATTTTGCAGGGTGTTTCCATTCGCCATTTGCTTTTCTGTTGAACTATTTGGTTTTCATTGAACTATTTGCTTTTGGAACTTGGAGCACCGCCTATGGTGTTGAAATACTTGGTCGTCATGTACCGTTAATAACCCCCCTGTAATGCTATTCGCTTCCAATTATCTATTTGTAGTTGCAATCGAAAGCTTACATCCTTGCAATAATTATTCTTGATACTTATCTATCGTGCAGGGACAGTAAAAGCATTTCAAGGCGGATTGGAAATCATGACTCTCTAGAAGAGATATTTCACTCCTTGAAACTATATGAGTCTTATGTTTAGATATTCTATATTGATTATCTTTCGCTATCTAACCTTGCAGGAGAAGAAAGTTAGCTTCAGATTAAATTTCTTGAGATTTGATAGCGAAATCTCTCTATCTGTTTCTTAAGCTGTTTTTCCTCGCATATCTCCATCATATCATCTTTGTTGCAGGAAAACCTCATCTGAAGCATATCTACTCCGAGCAATATTCCTATAATCTCCTTGCTCAGATTCTCCTCGAGTATCTAACTTGCAGGTGTCGGCGTTCTGGGAACCAGGGTACCCAGACTTGCTTGCTTGCGGCCCATGGCATGGCTCCCTCGACGGCCTGGTATGGCCCACCTCCAAGACCCATCAAGACAAGACGCTCGAGAGGGGCCAAGCCTCGCGAGGCGGACGACACCAAGACCTCCCAAGGGAGCGGCCTCCCAAGGAGCGGAGATTTCTATGCAAGTACCTGGCCTGATGAGGCTACTATGATGCAAGCCATGACGACCAAGGCAGGCGGGCGCCAGCGAGCGCAGAGAAGGCAGATTCCTCTTTGGTGCTAAGGAGGCAAGGACGGGCGTGGGTTCCCGAGGAATCTACCAAAGGTTTCCTTTCCGGTGCTACGAGACCAAAACCACCAGCACGGCAGGACGGATGTCATCGCTGAGCCCACTGCTACGTCACGACAAGAAGCTTTGCAGGCGAAGAGCACCTTTCGTCAAGATAAGATGTACTACTTGTCCCCTTTCAAATTGGCCACTGTGGGATCCCTTCCCGCCTACGTTTTGGGGGAACAGGACTAAGGCCACTATAAATATAGGTTAGCCACCACCATAGAAGGGGTTGACTCACTCTCACCCTCGAGCCCTCGTGAGGTAGTTCATCCTCAGCCCCTCGTGAGGCCAATCCACCACAAAGCAGGAGTAGGGTTTTACACCGCAAGGTGGCCCGAACCTGGGTAAACTGCCGTGTTCATCTTCTTCCTTGCTCACGCGAGTTCGGCTAGGCTAGGCTGTGGGGAGACGAGGTGGTAGGCTGGATAGGTTGAGTTCTTCGCACACGCCCCAGAGTTCGAACCTTTCTTGGGTCTGCGGAGCCCTGAATCTGACATTTGGCACGCTACGTAGGGGTGTGTCGAAGTCCTTCTTCCACCGTCCACTCCGCTTCCATTCCATCGCTCCCATGGCCGACGCTCACCGTGTTCGTGCTGCGCATCATCCTCCCATGTGCGCCGTGGGCTGGCGAACGCGCAGGCTGCGCTGCTCATGGCGCGGGAGCTCCTGCGCTACCGCCCCGCCAACGACCTCTACGACGACTGGCTCAGCCCCATCGCTGAGCTCGTCAACGCTGCCGATGAGGCCCCTGCGTCGTCCCGCTCACTGCCTCCCCCGCCATCCCAGGCGGGTGACGTGGCTCATGGTGCGCCTCCTCCTCCTCCTCGGCGCAACGTGGACCCGGAGCCCAGGCGCAACGCGCCCCCGCACGACCCACGGCGCGGGGCGCCGGCAGGAGATGAAGCAAGCTTCCAGGTGGTGCAGCGGCCGATGGCCGATGCGCGCGTGCTCCCAGCGCCGCAGTGCCAGCAACAAGATCACACGCTGCCAGAGGACGCGGCGCGTGGGCGTCAAGACCAAGCTCCACGCATGCGGCCCGCACCTGTGAGCACGGTAGGCTGCCGTGCTTTCACCACGGAGCTACGCCGTGTCGTCTGGCCTGTCAAGTTCAAGCCGGATCTACCTCCACGCTATGACGGCACTCCTGACCCCGCAGAATTCCTCCAGCTCTACGAGCTGAGCATCGAAGCAGCGAACAGCAACGATAAGGTCATGGCGAACTGGTTCCCCTTGGCCCTCAAGGACGGCGCATGTTCTTGGCTCCTGAACCTCCCGGTGGGGTCGATCTTCTCCTGGGATGAGCTTTGCGAGCGCTTCATCGCCAACTTCCAGGGTACTCGTGACTGCGCTCCTGTAGCAGATGACTTGCGGCGTGTGAAGTAGCAGCCGGGCGAGACCTTGCACAAGTACATACAGCACTTCATGAATGTTTGCCTCAAGATCCCAAAGGTGTCGGACGAGGCCATCATTTTGGCGTTCTCTGATGGCGTCCGGGATGTCAAGATGAATGAGGAGCTCGCCATCCATGAGGACTTGTGTTCGGCCCTGGAGATGTTCAACATGGCGAGCAGGTCCGCAAGGGTAGAGGAAGGTCGCATCTCCCTCTTGGAGCTTCCGGAGGCCAATCTTGAACACAAGAAGGCCAAGGCTAAGGAGGCAAAGCGCAAGGGCCGCGCTGTGCCTCCGGCCGGTAGTGCACCCGCGAAGAAGCACGGTAGTTGGAACCAGATGCCTGCCAGCCTCTCTACCCACACCACGAACTCCGAAGACGCGTCGACCGAGTGGGATCGTGGGCGCGGTGGCCGGACGACCGCCGCACGCTTCCCCCCTTGGGCATGGGCGCCTTGTCCGCAGCAGCTTCCGGCGCTGGAGGGAACCTCCCCACGATCGCCAGAGGAGGCACCGACCTTCGAGGGGGTGCGCCCGCGCCCTCAGGGAGCCACCGCCGGCGTCTCGGCATACTTGCGGGGATGGCCGCGACCCTCTTGGGCGGTGGCGAGCCTGGTCCCTCCTTGGGGGCCTTGCCCTTCTCCTCGGAGGAAAACCTCCTCACCGGTGCCATGGATGCTTCGGCAAGACAGCCGGACGACGGAGAAGAAGAAGGGGCAAGCAGCAAGAAGATGAAGATGGGCTAGGGGCTATGCCCCCTTCCCCATTTATAGGCGAAGGAAAACTGACCGATGGCCTCTCACGTTCTAAGCAATGATGACCCCGCTGCATGCGCCAGGCAGTTGTCAAGTCGTGCTGTTGTCGAGGCGACGTGGGGAAGCGGAAGCGTCCATGTCCCGTCAAGCGCCACGCGTGAACTTAGCCCGCAGGCGATTGAGGCCCGCGGCGCTTCGCCCTTGCCCTTGGGCTTTGCCTTGATGCCAAGCCCAAGCGCGCCTTGGGCCCGGGGGCTACTGTCGGTGTTCTGGGAACCAGGGTAGCCAGACTTGCCTGCCTGTGGCCCATGGCGTGGCTCCCTCGACTGCCTGGTATGGCCCACCTCTAAGACCATCAAGACAAGACCCTCGCGAGGGGCCAAGCCTCGCGAGGCAGACGACTCCAAGAACTCCCAAGGGAGCGGCCTCCTCAGGCGGCCTCCCGAGGAGCGGAGATTTCTATGCAGGTACCTGGCCTCATGAGGCTACGATGACGCATGCCATGATGACCAAGGCAGGCAGGCGCCAGCGGGCCGAGAGAAGGAAGTTTCCTCTTTGGTGCTAAGGAGGCAAGGACAGGCATGCGTTCCTGAGGAATCTACCAAAGGTTTCCATTCCGATGCTACGAGACCAAAACCACCAGCACGGCAGGACGGATGTCATCGCCGAGCCCACCGCTATGTCACGACCAGAAGCTTTGCAGGTGAAGACCACCTTTCAGCAAGATAAGATGTACTACTTGTCCCCTTTCAAATTGGCCACTGTGGGATCCCTTCCCGCCTATGTTTTGGGGGAAGAAGACCGAGGCCACTATAAATATAGGTTAGCCACCACCATAGAAGGGGTCGACTCACTCTCACCCTCGAGCGCTCGCGAGGTTGTTCATCCTCTGTACTTGTTCATCCTCAGCCCCTCGTGAGGCTAATCCACCACAAAGCAGGATTAGGGTTTTACACCGCAAGGTGGCCCGTACCTGGGTAAACTGCCATGTTCATTTTCTTCCTTGCTCACGTGAGTCCGGCTAGGCTAGGCTGTGGGGCAACGAGCTGGTAGGCTAGATAGGTTGACTTCTTCACACACGCCCCAGAGTTCGAAGCTTTCTTGGGTCTGCGGAGCCCTGAATCCGATAGCAGGGAACTTATATCTCGTGTGGATTCAAAGTGTGTTCTGAGCAAATCCTCATGGCTTATCCTTCGTCACAAATCATTTCAAAGTATTCACTCTATCTAACAAATCCTTTCAAAGATTGTGTGTGATAGGAAATACCTCGGACACACTTGAGTGCATTGAAAGAGACCACGAATGAGATTATATGTCAATGTCACTCGTACAAAAATTCATCTCGCTACCTTCTGATTTATCTCCAAATGATGCATATCTTCAGGGGGAGCGTGTTTTATCTTCGTAATTATCTCTCGTCTTTTGTTATCCTTCGCGTTCCATTTCATTCCATTATCTATCTTTTGAAGTGTTCTGTTTTGTCAACAATCGTCCAAAAAGGGGGAGATTGTTGGTACAATATTTGCCCTCTTGTGTTTTGGAGATTGTTTATAGAAACAGGCATGGACTGATTTGTTTGCTAGTGCACACAGAGAGAAATAGTCCATGCAAAACCAAAGAGAATGATGTCTCCATTGTCAAGTTCGAGGAACTTCACCGAAGAATATCTGCATTGCAGAGAAGAATGAGCTACATCTGTTGAGAACATGTAGACGAGAAGATTAATGTGAAGGAGTTAACCCCTCGAAAATTTATTGCTGACGTGAAGCAATTGGTTCGGAGCTTCTGTCTGAAGAAAATTGACTGCAGCGAATGGAAGTTGAAGACAAAGTGAAGACGTAGTATTCATTTCGTTGTTCTTTTTCCATTCATTTGAGTCATAGGACCTTCGTACTATGAAGAGGGGTATGGGTTCTTGAAGCTTAGATCCGCTGTGATGATTAGCCCAAAACATATGCGAGACTGAGAGAAATCTCTTTATGTTTCGAATGATCACCTGCCAGCAGTAGACGTTGTTCTTCGTGCTGCAGGAGATATCTTTCGAACTGAGGAGTTAGCATTACTCGGTCTGCAAGGAATGTTACCATTATGCTCAATTTCCGACCATTGGACTCATGTCGTTCGGCCATGGGCTGCTCCACATGTCCAATTTGGTCTTTTCCCTTCACGAAAGGCTGCGGCTATAAATAGCCACCCCCCTCCAACATTGCCCGTTGGCTGCTCCGCTTAAGATTTCTGAGAAGATTGATTGAGCATCCCCTCTCCGAGTGACTTGAGTTTAAGATCCACCGAGAGAAAAATCAATAGCCCAAAACTTAGACAGTGGTTCAGCATCACAGTAGTTCTTAGTTTAGACTTCTTGTACCTATTACTCTTGAGAGTTGCGCACTCTCTAGATGGATAGGTGTCGGCTTGAGTGTTTAATAGTTGTTGTCTTCACCGAGCAAGATCTTCAGCAACCAAGAGTCATTGTGGTCCGTGAAGGTCTGTCAAAGGTTTGGAGATCTCCGACAAGTATCTACCATGAGAGAAATCAACTGGAGTCTGATCAGCACCGAGTTGAAGGAGAATAGGGCGAAGAGCGTTTATCTTCTGTGTTAAGTCACAACCCTTCCAACCAGACGTAGTCCTTTGGCAGAAGGGCGAACTGGTCTACCAAAACCATCTGTCGCCATCGAGCACCACTGGTTCACTCTACATTACTGCATTACATTCAGCAGTTTAATTTCGTGCTCTGTGATGATAAGTCATGGTTCAACACGGCCACCTATGGGGCCATTGGCCCCTTGTGGCTCGGCAAGGGGAAAGGGCGCGTTACACAAAGAGCGGAGACCATAGAGCAGCACGGTAGTGATGACACGGGCATTTTTTACCCAGGTTCGGGCGGCCGCGACGTGTAAAACCCTACTCCTGGTTTGGTGGATTGATGAAAGGACCGTGGTGGAGACGCAACGCTCAAGCCTGGCAAGGTTGCCTCGGGACGAGAGCAGCTATGCGCGTATGAGTGTTCAAGGGTCCGGATCCTTTCTATGGTTGCCATGACCCTCCTTTTGTAGGTAAAGGGGTTACCACAATGGCAAAACAGTCATTATCCAGTGATTAGATAGCCAAAGTGCTATCATACCTAACTCTGCAGACAGGACTGGGTGCATTAAATGCACCGCTTAGTGTCACATCACGGGGTTGCCTGGCAAGCCTTGTCGTGCTATTCATCCACCTTCTCGCCTGCCTGTGTGACATGCCTCTGGACAGGTGTCATTTGGGGGTGATCTTCCTCAGAAATGGCTGCCACGTGCCAAATAACAGCCAATAAATCACTTGGGGGCATGACACCGCACCGACAGGTGACTTGCGTTGTTGTGAGGTGGAGTGGTGGCGCCTTGGCGGGGTGATTTGCCCTTGGCATCCCCGACAAGCTTGCCGGGGGAGTCTTGAGACTTGTCTTCGGGGTGACCTCGACCTTGCCAGGCTCGCCTGCCCGGCAAGGGAGGTTTTTCCTTAGTGATATCTTGCTTCTTTGGCTTGTCTTGGTCTTCTTGATCCGCCCTTTGATCTCTCAAAGAGCTATCTCTTCTGCTAGGCCTTGTCTTAGATGTTGCAACTTTGCTCTTGAGCCTGTGTATAGTCCGGGCAACATACACCAGGGTTTGTTGCACCGACACGATAGTTTATCTGATCATTCATTGCCTGTTGCATATCATTCGTTTATATCATTTCTGCTGTTCCCATCTGTTATCATTCGTTGCTCACCCTGTTGCATTCTCATCATTCAGTTTAGTCATTCCAGTCGTATACTTTTCTCTTCGTACTTATCTTACCAAGTCTGGCTAGTTTTCCCTGTGTCGTCTATTTCACCTCGTCATCCTTGTTGCGTGTTTTCCTTTGTAGTTCACTCCCTGTTTGCTCTCATGCTAGTACTTCTGTTAGCATATAACATTACCATCATTATTGTGAAACCTGTGATATCATATGCCCGTAATATTATTGCTTCCTACATCGATAGATATGTTCATCAACAATGTGCTTGATTGAGCTCTTTTCTACTGAACCTTATTTCTGATGCTGTGTTTGGGATCCATTCATAACATTCACAAGAATTTTTGAATCTCCCATTCACCCCCCTCTGGTCGATATAGTCTAGGTCCTAAGACATGGCACCAAAAAAATTCGCCAAACCAGTCGACCTGGAGGCGAAGAAGAGGAGACAAGCCACGGTGATGTGACAGAGGTCATCTTCCAGCCGTCAGCATTGGACAAGAGCGACCTGGTCACGAGGTATGCCTATATGTGGGGGAAGGCGACCAAGGACCACGGCACACCGCATGTGCTTCCCGGCGACACCAAACCTTCCAAAGATAAATGTCCCTTCTTTGCTGCATATTTTTACTGCGGGCTCATTCGCCCTTTTTCTGATTTCTTCCCCGAGGTCATGTGGACCTATGGGTTCCGACTTCTATATTTTACTCCAAACGCCGTCACCTGCATGTCTTTATTCGTCCACATGTGCGAAAAATTTGTTGGTATTACACTCAATGTTGCTCCGTTCCACCACTTCTTCACCCCTCGCATCGAAGGAGATGCTCTATCCATACCATTACTTGGATCCCAGGAGCGGTAGCAAGAAGATATACCTTGAGTGTCAGCTACACCTGAAGTGGGATGAATGGAGGGCGGACTGGTGCTGGATTAAGGAAGAAAACTTCCCGGAGTACTATGCACCCTAGATGGAGAGAGTTCAGCGCGGCCAAGATTGGAGCCCACATCATCAAATGCAACCGCAAGCTCACCCTTGTGCCGGCCTGACCATTGAAATGGTAGGCGTTGACTTCCTTTGGCGCGACATCGCTCCTTCACAGAAGAACGAACGATGGACTTGGGAATATAAGAATACTGCTGATATGATGCGGCTGCATACTGGGCTCGGCAACAACTTGACGGTGCTGCAGCACGCCGGCCTTGGACATCAGCTCTTCCGCACCACGGGCAAGTTTCGCTTGTTGGACAAGGTGGTTCCTTTGTGTGTCAACTCCGCCAAGCACTCCATCTTGGCAATGATGCCATCGTGCAATGCCCAAGGAGTTGAAGGTGATTGGCGGGAGCCCTCCATCAACGAGGTGAAGGTGTGGCTCGACAACCTGGTGGAAGAGCACACCAGAGAAGAAAAGGATCTGATCCGCGACACCACCGAAGAAGAACTGGCATATATTGCTAGCATGGTATTGTAAGTACGGATGGCAGAGGGCACCAGTGGTTCCTTATCCGCGGCAGCCAAAGAGGAGGAAGAAATTGTTGATGAAGGTGAGCCGGTTGAAGAGCCGCGAGAAGAGCTTGCCGGAGAACAAGGCGACGAGGCAACTGAAGAACAAGAGCAAGAGGAGCCCCCAGTTCTTCATGTTCCGAAGATGAAGACTCGAGTGCTCTAGAATGCAGTCCCCAGAGAGCCAGTATGCCCCTCCTCATCAGGTGACGAGCCTGTCGACAAGGAGACGACCGCCAAGGTTGCCCGATGACAAGGCGCTTGGCGACAAGCTTCTCAACAATAGAAAACTCGATGCACATCCTCCAGGCGGCCAGCCACACCAACTACTAGTGAACAGGGTATTCATATCCTACAGCTTCTCCAGCAACCAGGCGTGCTAGAAAGCCTCCTGAGCCTCCAGCTTCTGGTGTCGGGGATGCTGTTTTCTGGGACCTCTCCGTCCTCAGTGACCATGAGGAAGAAGAGTAAGCGTCTTGATTTACCTTCATCAACTTTTGATTGATTTTCTTGTAGATGTTGATTTGACTAGCTTGATTGTCTTGATTTCACAGGGAAGAGGAGACGCCGGTGCACAGGTCTCGGAAGAAACCAAGGACTGCTGAAGAGGGTGAGCCCATGATGAGGCATAGTATCTCTAGATGTTGTGGTCGTCAGCCCCCAGCACAGCTGCAATGTGAGGCCACTTCAGTACCCGCTCGCAAGCACTGGTGCAGACACTCCCATCACTGACACTAACAAGGAGGTGGAAGGAGAGCACCATCAAGAGGAACACCAAGAGATTGATCCCCTGGTGACGCCTTTATCATCCACCATTCCACAGAGCAACTTACCTGCAAGGGCCTCCACTGATGAACCTGTCCGCACCGAGGACGTGCCGGCAAGCGGAGCTGCCGGCAGCCAGGTAACAACAACCGAGGTTGTCGGACAAGAAAACACATCTTCTCAATAGATACATACAGAAAACCCATTTTCCTTTGAGCACTTCTCTTTCGTTGTCTTTTTTGCTTTGTTTTCTTGAACTTGATCTTTAATTTCTTCTTGATTCTTCCATCTCCAGAGATCCGCCTCCACCAGAAGATTTGGACATCTCTGTTGATGTGGAGGCGATCGCCAAGGATGCGACAGAGGAGGCCGCCAAGATTGCTGCCAACGTGACTGCCAAGTCTGCTATGGAGGAAGCCGCCAAGGCTGCTACCGCAGAGGCTAACAAGAGAGCCACAGAGGAGGCCACCAAGGCGGCCACAGATGAGGCCGCCAAGGACACAGGTGGCACTTCTTCCCTAGGAGCGCCCAGTGCTAGCACAGAAGCGGGGATGGGAGCAACTGTTGACTCAGCACTGGCTACTGACAACCAACCCGCAACATCCAAAGCACCTTCGTCATGCAGATCTTGGAGGCTTGCCGCAATCCAATGGGAAGATGCACCTAGCTGGTCAACTATCACAGCGCCCCCACATATGGAGGTGGATGATGAGCTTGTCATTCCTCCATCCAATAGGACCGACGAAGAGTGGGACAAGGACAATGATGCTGAAGATTACAATTTTCTAGTGGATATGCAAGAAGGATTCCATGCGGCGCAGCAGCGCTTCAGCAGGGGGTGGGAAAATACTACGGCTCCAGAAGCAGCTCATTGAGGAACCCCGGCAAGATCTTTTGCAGCTTGCCAACGAGTCCTAGTCTTGATATGCTGAGAAGCTCCAAAACATCAAGGACCAACAAATCCAACTTGCCGCAGACAAAGATGCTCTCATCTTTGACAAGGCTGAATTTGAAATGGAGCGACAGTAAGCTGCCAAGAAAGCCACAGCAACTAATCGAGCATTGATAGAGTGAAAAGTCAACTTTGACACCCACAAGGAAGACCTTGCCGCCAGGGAAGAAGCGCTTGCAGGAAACTCCATGCCAAGGACGACAAAATCCAAGAGATCCTCGTCAAGCAAACTCAGGAGCTAGAGTAGACCCATAAGGAGGCCACTGAGGCTCAAGCAATGACTCACCCTGGCAACCTTCAAGAAGTGGTCAATGCTGCTGACGCTGCCGAAGCCGCCAAGGTGAACTTGGAGGCCCAAGTGAAGAAGCTCGAGGAGCAACTTGCCATCAGCAACAAGGAGACCTATTGTCTCAAAGAATCAGCACAGAAAGTATCTCACACACTAGGGGAGCTTAAAACTTCGCTATCACCCAAGACCAAAGAGCTAACTGACGCTTCGAAGCCAAGGTTGACCTACAACTCAAGCTTTCTACCTTGTAAGAGAACCTTGAAGCCGCCAAGACCAGGGAGAAAATCTTGTTAAAAGATCTTGAGAAGGAAAATGTCTTGCTTGCCGATGCCGAGGATAAATTCAAAGAGATGAAAGGCAACCTGCAACTCTGGACCAATCGCCGATATTGTAGAGTGCCTAAGTGCATAGCTAGCAACCACGGGCATGCAGAGCTGGAGTTTCACTTTCAACGAGCAAGAGGCCGCAAGTGTCAGGCTGACCCACTTCTCGAAAACCTCATTACCGCACTGGACAAGCATCACCAAGAATGGCATGCCAACTTCGCTAGTGAATCTCGCAAACTTTTCCACAACATTCTTATCAAGATTTTGCATCGCAATCCTGGCATCAACCTCTCCAAGGCCTTCAAGAGTCCACCGGAAGGAACAGACACCAGTGTCACCGAAGATCTTGTGGCTCCAATCACCGACATGGTTGGCGGGATCTCTAGGACCGAAGGCCGGCTCAATAACTAGCCTCTTCATGATTCCTTGGCACAAGTGCAATCCATGTACAAAAGATAATTTATCTTAAGTTAGATATGCACTATGTTTTTGATGTAATATAACTTATCTGCTTTAATGGATGAATGTTATTTTCTTTGTTTGATTATGCCTTTATATGTGTTTATGCCCTACTCTTATTGAAAACTTGCCGGTGTGCACACTCTAACCAACAGCGCTTGAGAACGGATCCTTAGCGGCTTGCCGGAGGTGCTGCTTCCTGACGAGATCACACTTATCGGTCTTTCCATAGCTACTTAAATTGCTGAGCGGACTCAAAATAGAGTAAAGAGCGCAACCAATCTCGTCAAGGTTCCTTTGTGTGCAAGTTTTTCATACAAAGAAAAAAATCATTCAAGGAAAGTAGCAATTACAAAAAAGAATTTTCTTTCAAAGTTTTACAACTTCGCTTTCTTTGTTGTACTTCTTATCGTCAATGATAACTTGAACGTCATTTGGTATCCATACCATCACTCCCCCAAGGAAACTTGCACGCAAGGAACTCGTCTGTCCTTGAGAAAAATAAATAAGAGAAAAAAGAGGCTAGAAACCTTGATGGTTTGTTAATCATCTCATACAAGGCAAAATGTAACACAACATTGCATGCAACCATACACATAATAAATATGTAGTTTGACAAAGAGTTGTGAAACACTTACCTTTATTTCACTATGCACGGGTTCTGCGCCCGGCTCAGTACAAAGGATTACATGCCTTGCGGGACAACTTGTACAAAAGAGGTTGTCGGGCAGCCCGGCAACCGCGCCTCATGGGTAGAACTTGTGAAGATGCTCAATATTCCATGAGTTCTGCACTGGGGTGCCATCTTCGGTCTCTAGATGGACTGAGCCGGGTTTAGTGACTTGTACTACCCAGTAAGAGCCTTCCCACTTTGGTGTCAAATTGTTTGATCCCTTCATGGACTAGATCCGACAAAAAACAAGGTCACCTTCTCAAGCCTCCGGGCATGCACTTTGCGGCTATGGTAGCGGTGCAAAGCTTGCTGGTAACATGCTGCACGTATAGTAGCCCGAAGACGATCTTCCTTGAGGAGCATGGCATCATTTTTCCACATCTGTTATTTCTATGCTTTGTCAAAATCTTGAACTTGAGGTGACCCGTATCTGAGTTTCATGGGGAGCACCACCTCTGCACCATATACAAGGGAGAAGGGTGTCTCACCGGTATCTCAATCTGGTGTCATCCTGATTGACCAAAGAACTGGCGGCAACTCTTGGCCTTTCTCCTTGTCGCGCTTTTCATACTCTTGTTTTTTTGCTTTTCGGCAAGCTGCTCCACTTGCCGGTACTCCTAGAGATCATGGCCTTTAGTGCAATGAATCTTGCAGTATGGACTGTTGGTTTTCTCTATCTTCTCGCCAGCCACAGCCTCATGACCACAGGTACACACAACAACCTACTTCCCGGTACCTTTGGTCTTGGACTCCTTGGCGGCATTACCAGACCCCTCAACAGCCATCACTGCCTTGCCCTTGTGCTTGCGGTTGTCCGTCCGGCCTTTCTTCTTCGGAGTGGATATGTCGTTGTCTTCTGAATCAACTTCAGCTCCAGCATCCTCCCTGGGAAGTCGCCTTCCCTCCTCAGCATTGTCGTGCGTATGATGATCTATGGGACCAGCAAAGGCCCCTTTGCGGTTCGACTAGAGAGATCGGCGAGCACAAAGAGCAGATCTAGCATAACACACGAAGTTTATTCAGGTTCGGGCCACTTTGAAGCGTAAAACCCTACTCCTGCTTTGATTGTATTGAGTGTATGTGCACAAGTACAAGGAGCGCAACTTGTCGGCAAGGTTTGCACGTGAAGTACAGCTACGCATGTAATTAGGCAAAGCATCGACCTTTGTAAAGGTAGCCATGGGCGTCCTTTTATAGGGAAAGGCGTCACCACAACGGCAAAACAGTAAATACACACTGCAAATAGTGGCTACAGTACTAAATACCTAACTCTGGCGGGTTAGGACGAATGCATTGATTGCACCGTGAGGTGTCACATTGATGGAGCTCCCCGGCAAGAGTTGTCTCTCCTTCTGTGCCATTTGCCCATCTAACTCATATCATCTTGACACGATCCTGGGACGAGTGTCATTAAAGTTGTGTATTCGGCAGTGTGATGACACGTGCCCAGACAGGACTCACCTAACTACCTGCCCGCTCGATGTGACACCCCCGGCTTAATCGTGCACTAATCATACACGCAAATGCACACGATCAAGCCTAAGGACTCACTTGAAGATATCACAACACAACTCTATACACAAATTAAGATATTACAAGCTTTATATTACAAGCCAGGGGCCTCGAGGGCTCGAATACATAAGCTCGCATACAAGCATCAGATATCTGAGTACAGATATAAAAAGATAAAACAAATAGGCCTTTAAAATGTGAGGCAAAAGAAAACACTACAATCGAAAGGCGCAGGCCTCCTGCCTGGGACCCTTCGATCCTACTCCTGGTCGTCGGCAAGCCCGTAGTAGTAACCACCCTTGGGGTGGTAGTAGTAGTCGGCGGCGGGAGCAGTTGGCTCAGGGGCTCCGTCATCGGGTTGCATCAAACGGATATGGGGAAAAGAGGAAGCAAACCAACCGTGAGTACTCATCCAAAGTACTCAGCAAGCAAGGATCTACACTACATATGCAACATTTTCAAAGAAAGGCTGTATATGTGGACTGGGCTACAGAAATGCCTGAATAGAGAGAAGGCCTAGTCCTATCGAAGACTAGCATCTTCAGTGGTCTTGCATCATTAGAAGAGTGTAGATTAGTACAGTATAAAGTAGTAGCAGTAATACGTATCAACCTCGGCCAGAGATCCTTTCTCGACTCCCTGCGAGAAAGCAATCCCAGAGCCCTAAAATCCATATCTCATCTCATCATTAGGTTCTAGTTGTATCGATCGGGATACAACTCCGAGCGTCCGTTACCGAGGATCCAGCTATGCATAGATTAGTTCTTCCCTGCAGGGGTGCACCAAATTACCCACCACGCTCGATTAACTCTGGCCGGACACACTTTTCTGGGTCATGCCCGGCCTCGGCCAAATGACACACCGCAACCCTACCTAGAGCTCAGCAGAGAGGTCCCCGTCGGTCTATATCCTAAGCGCTCAGGGGTCTTGGGCCATCGCCCTGTGCACTCCGAGTCGTTGCGTGCAGGGGGAAGCCAGGCACCAGGAGGGTGCCCGTGAGATAAATACGAGGTGTGGTTGGGCATTCTTAGCCCTTGCCGCAAGTCCTCGAGACGGGGTAATGTGGTCACATCGATCGTGAGTCCCTACTCGTTACCGCACAACCAAAACACTAATGATTTTAATATTTGATCCGAGTGGGCCTCTCGCCCGATAGCACTAACCATCACGCGGGAAAAGTTATGGGCACTCTGCATCATGGCATCAGCCGAAAGCTCTATCAGACGTCCAGTTCAGCATCGCGGCCGGGACGGACCGGCGCCCTCCTGGTGCCTGGCTTCCCCCTGCACGCAATGACCCGGAGTGCACAAGGCGATGGCCCAAGACCCCTGAGCGCTTAGGATATAGACCGATGGGGACCTCTCTGCTGAGCTCTAGGTAGGGTTGCGGTGTGTCGTTTGGCTAAGGCCGGGCATGACCCAGAAAAGTGTGTCCGGCCGGTGTTAATCGAGCATGGTGGGTAAGTTGGTGCACCCCTGCAGGGAAGAAAACATCTATGCATAGCCGGATCCTCAGTAACGGACGCTCGGAGTTGTATCCCGATCGATACAACTAGAACCTAATGATGAGATGAGATATGGATTTTAGGGCTCTGGGATTGCTTTCTCGCAGGGAGTCGCGAAAGGATCTCTGGCCGAGGTTGATACTTATTACTGCTACTACTTTATACTGTACTAACCTACACTCTTCTAATGCTGCAAGACCACTAAAGATGCTAGTCTTCGCTAGGACTAGGCCTTCTCTCTATTCTGGCTTTTCTGCAGCCCAGTCCACGTATATAGCATTTCTTTGAAAATGTTGCATATGTAGTGTAGATCCTTGCTTGCTGAGTACTTCGGATGAGTACTCACGGTTGATTTGCTTCCTCTTTTCCCCATATCCGTTTGATGCAACCTGATTACGGAGCCCCTGAGCCAGCTGCTCCCACCGACGACTACTACTACCACCCCGAGGGTGGTTACTACTACGGGCTTGCCAACAACCAGGAGTAGGATCGGAGGGTCCCAGGCAGGAGGCCTGCGCCTTTTCGATCGTAGTGTTTTCTTTTGCCTCACCTTTTAAAGGCATATTTGTTTTATCTTTTTATATCTGTACTCAGATATCTGATGCTTCCGCTGACGCTTGTATGCGAGCTTATGTATTCGAGCCCTCGAGGCCCCTGGCTTGTAATATAAAGCTTGTATTATTTTAATTTGTGTATAGAGTTGTGTTGTGATATCTTCAAGTGAGTCCTTAGGCTTGATCATGTGCATTTGCGTGTATGATTAGTGCATGATTAAGCCAGGGGGCGTCACACTCGACACCTATACCAGTGGCAACCTGGTCAACGAGGTGGAGTGGTGGCAAGGTAGTAGGATTCTTGTCGGGCTCGGAGCTTGCCGAGTCTTAACCAGCTTGCCGGCAACCCCAAGCTTGATCTTCTGTTCTTTTTATCCCTGGCTTTGGTGTTTTCTTTGCATCTTGTCATCTGGTCTTGATCTTGTTCTTTAGTTGCCCTCCAGCAAGCCTTGCCATCAGGATGGCTGCTACTGCCTGAGCACAAGTCTGGGGTACTAAGGACCAAAATCTTAGTACACCGATAGGAGCCCCGGAGCCTGGGCCACACATGCATGCCAGGCGTCGTTGGGCTAGGCTCAAACAGTGCACATGCACGCGTGGTAGAGGATAACTGTCATAATCTTCTCTTTAACTACCCCATGACGCGCATTAAATGCAGAACATGGGAGACATGGAATGAAACGGTTGCAGCGGTAGTGCGCGTTCAAAAGCGCATACACGTCGGACAGTAAAGAGCGAGCCCCGCACCTTCCCCATAAAAAGGAATCCGCAGGAGGCGCTGCTCATTTACCTCCTCTTATTTCCAATCTAGAAGTCACCATCATCTTCCTCCTTGCATCCAAATAGAGCACCCTCCAACCATTCACTGCCCCACCCTCCTGTTCTTCCTAGCCCCCAGCTTCCATAGCCACCATGGCGCCGAAGGCGAGCAAGGACAAGGCGGAGAAGGTCGTCGACCCAGACGTGAAGGTGAGGAAAGAAGCCCTGGCGGAGGCGTGGAGACAGCATGTCGTCTTCAAGCCAGTGCTCGACAAGAGCGACCTAGTTGAACGGTACACATACATGTGGGGGAGGAAGACGAAAGCCCACACTGCCCCCCATGTACTTCCCGGTTCCATCCAGAGCAGCACAGATAAATACCACTTCTTCGTTGCATATTTTTACTTTGGACTATGCCCCCCTTTCTCTAATTTTGTCAATGACATCATGTACACATATGGCTTCCACCTCCTAGATTTCACGCCAAATGTTGTCACATGCATGTCAGTCTTTGCGCATCTTTGAGAAAACTTTGCTGGAGTAGTTCCCAATACAGCCCTTTTCCGCCACTATTTTGTTCCCCGCGTCGAGATAGGGGACGCTCTTTCCAGGGCCATCACTTGGATTCCAAGGGGTTGGAACAAGGACATCTACCCAGAGGGAAAACTTCATAGGAAATGGGATGAGTGGCGGGGAGAGTGGTGTTAGATCAAGGAGATAGACTTTCCGCCTTTCTTGGCCCCGACAAACGAAAGTAGTCCGCGGCAAGGATTGGAGCGACCTCGGCAAAGATGAAGAGAAGCTCACCATTGCCATTACTAGGATCCATCTCCTTAGGTCTGCCAGACTAACAATTCAAATGGTTGGCGCTGATTTCCTTCGCTGCCGGATTGCTCCTCTGCAGAACATAGGAAGACCAGCATGGGAATTCCATAACGCTGCTGACATCATGAGGTTGAATCCAGGATTGAACAACAACTTGACGGTCTTGCAACATACTTCCCTCTATCACACACTGTTCATACTAGACAACAAGTACAAGCTACCGACAAGCATAATTCCTCTATGCAGCAATTCTGCCCTAAGCGCCATCATTGCCATGATGCCGAAGTGCGACGCTCATGGTGTTCTTTGAACCTGAGTTGTACCATCTACAGATCATGCACAAGAGTTCTTTGATAACTTGTCGAAGAGGGCCATTAGAGAGGACCAGAGCTCATCTGCCCAACCACCGACGAAGAAGTGGCCTACATTGCCAGTAGAGCAGAGGAAGCTCAACTCGCTGCAGAGGCTGGTGATTTTGGTTACTTGGTGGCCGAAGATGGTGAAGAAGAAGTATGGATGCCCGAAGAAGACCCTATTGACGAAGGCAAGGCTGCTAGGGAGTAGGGCGATGAGGCTGCCCGGGACTCTACTAACAAAGATGCCCCTCCACAGCAGCAGCAAGGAGCCCCCCACTCCGGCAAAGAAGCCATGCATTCCTCGAAAGGCAGTTTCCTGTGACACAATACGTCTTTCTTCAAGCAGCGGGGTTGCCGACAAGAAGGTGACTGACAAGGCCACACAGCGGCAAGGAGCCCAATAGCAACCCACACGGTGCACGAGACGTACAATCGCGTTAACTAGAGTGACGGGGACATCACGTACGGTCGTGCCGGTGGTTGGAGCGGCAGGATCATCTTGATTTACCGCTCCTGTCGTGGCTAAGCGCGCGAGGACTCCAACTCATCCTCCTCCTCACACAAGCACTGGGTCAGAAGTCGAGTTTGACATTTCTGCCATGAGTGAAGGCGGGATGGAAGAAGAGTAAGAATTCTTGCCGCATCCTCAAGTGTTCAATTTTATTGACTTATTGATTTTGACTCACTTTATCTTGTCTTGTTTCATTTTCTGCAGAGATGCAGAAGCATTGCCACAGAGGCAAACGAAGAGGGCAAAGACCTCGACGAGCAATGAGCCACCAACAAGTACCATAGCTGATCTAGAGATCGTCATCATCAGCCCGGAGCTCAGTCCTCGACACAGCCCCCAGCACAGCCCCTAGCGTGAGTCCATCACTCATTTCCCGCTGGCGAGCATTGGTGTGGACATCTTCAGCGCTGACATCAATGACCTTGTAGGAGAAGAACGGCCCCAAGGAGATCAACTAGAGGTGAATCTTAACGTGCCCTCCTCATTAACCACGTTGCCCAGAGACGGCTCTCCGGCAAGGACCTTCACTGATCAGCCCGTCCGCATTGAGGAGCCGGCAAGCACGAGTGCTGGCAGCCACGTGATGGCAACTGTCATTGCTGGAGGAGGAGAGGTCACTCCTCAACAGTCCCACAGAGGTAATCCACTTGCTTTTGAGCATTTGTCTTTTCTTTGTTGTTTTTGTTTTCTTGAACATGGCCTTGAATTCGCTTTGTTCTTCTCCTCCATCTTCAGACCCACCCCCAGTTGATGATATGAACATTGATGTTGATGCCATGGGGATCGTCAACGACGACGCTGCCGATAAGATCGGTGCCGATGAGGCCGCCAAGGTTGTGCATGAGGAGGCTGCCAGGAAAGCTCCTGAGAAGACTGGCAATGAGTCCACAGGGGGCACTGACGGCATTCCTTCCGCAGGAGTGCTTGGAGCTAATGCAGCCATCAGGGAGTCATTGGCCGACAAAGCTGTTCTCGAGGATCAAGCTTCAACATCTAAAGATCCTCCAGCAAGCAGATACCTCAAGGTCGGCAACAACATGTTCATGAGCATTCTAGACACGACAAGCATTGGGGCGCCAACTGAAAGAGAAATCCTTGATGAAGATATCATCGCTGCTACGGGCTCAAAATTGTCAATGAACCACGTGCCAGCAGCAGCGGGACCAAAGAAGAGCAGCTCCTCTAGGCCATGAACAACAATTTCCAACAGCTCCAGGCACTTTTCCGCAGCTGGACAGAGAAATTGGACTCCAGGGCAGCTGTCATGGAAGTAGTAGGAATAGATTTTCAGAAGTGCATTGAGAATAGGCAAATCTGGTATGCTGAAGCCCTCCAAGAAGTGACCAACTACCGGGACTAATTGACCAAGGACTGGTAAAATTTTGTGCTGGAGAAGTCTAACACTGAGAAGGCACAAGAGGATGGCAGCAGAAGATGCTGCATTGAATTGGCGCAAGATTGGTCTTGATGCCCATGAAGAGGACCTTGCCACGCGCGAGGCAGCGTTTGCCGCCAAGCTTCATGGCATGGATGAAGAAGTTGAAAGTATTGTCACGCGGTGGACCCACGAGCTCGAGCAGAAGCACAAGGAAGAACTTGAAGCTCAGGTTGTGGATCACGCCGGCAAGCTCAAGAAGGCCGTCGATGCTGCCAAAGCCACTGAAGCCGCCAAGAGAGAGCTAGAAGGGAAGGCGAAGAAGCTAGAGGTAGATCTCGAGGTCAGCAACAAGGAGCTCTCTATGCTCAAGGTCGAGAGAGAGAGAAAATACTCTATGACTTTGCGGAGATGCAAACTTCCATATCTGCTAAAAACAAAGACCTTGTCGTAGCCAATGAGTCCATTGCCGATCTGAAATTGAAGGCGGAGACACACGAGAAGAACCTTGAAGAGAGTAGAGCTTCGGAGAATATTTTGGTCAAAGATCTCCAGAACAAGAAGGATCTGCTCGCCAGCGCCGCCAGCACTTACAATGATTTTGAAAAACGCATGAAGATCTAGACCGATCGCCTCGTCAATGTAGCTCAGAAGCTCACTGCATAGCTGTCTAGCATTGGTCTGCAAAACTTCAGCTACTCCGCCAACAAGAGAGTGAGCACCAGTGCCAGACTAACCATGTTCTTTGAGAGTATTGTCGATGCCCTCAAGCTGCTTCAAGCCAACCTATCCATTTCCCTTACCGCGGAAGCCCGCAAACTCTGCGAAGCTATCCTCTTCAAAGTACTCATCAAGGTTGGTTATTGGAACCCAGGCATGAACTTCACTCCTTGGAACCTTGCAGAAGAATGCTGACACCAAGGCAATTGAAGAGGCCGTCAAGCCTATTGTTGACAAGGTGAGCAAAGTGAAAAGGGTTGAAGGCCAGTGCGGGGACTAGCCGGCTCATTCCATCTTGTCGCCAGTAGTCCATGTTAAAGACAATATTTATCTTAAGTTAGAACTGCGGCAAGTTATTGACATAATGTAAACTTGCTAGGCTTGGATGAAATGTATGCTATTTCCCCTGTACAGTTTCATTTTTGCATGTCTTGAAACCTATGCTATTTGGGAAACTTGCCGATGCGCACACTTGCCATGAGCGCTTGAGGAACGGGTCCTTAGAAGCCTGCTAGAAATGCCACTGCCGGCAAGATATCTTGCCGATCTCGGTGCAGCTACTTAAATTGTTAAGCAGACTTGAAATAAAGTAAGACCGCAAGCCGATCACGATAAGGTTCCTTCGCGTGTAGGTTTTCCATACAAAAGCCCAAAATGTTCAAGGGAAAATAGCTTTACAACAAAGATTTTTTGACAAAGGTTTTCAACTTATCTTTTCTTTGTTGTACTTCTTGTTGTAGAATGTTAACTTGAACGTCACTTGTCGGTATCCATACCATCACTCCCCCGGCAAACTTTGCATGCGAGGAAACCTTATGTCCTTTGAGAAAAAGAAAGAAGAGAAAATAGATATGGAACCCTGATGGTTCATTAACATCCATACAAGGCAAATGTAACAGAACATCACAAATAAGCACATATAACTAAACATGTGAATCCACAAGAGTTTTTAAACACTTAGATTTATCTCACTATGCACAGGATCTACGCCTGGCTTTGTACAAAGGATTACTTACCTTGTCGGCATACTCGTACAAAAGGTGGTTGCCGGGCAGCCTAGCTAACCGCGCCTAACAGATACAACTTGTGAAGATGCTCAATATTCCATGAATTGTGCAGAGGAGTGTCATCTTCGGTGTCTAGGCGGACAGCGCCAGGCCTAGTGACTCGTACTACCCGATAAGGGCCTTCCGACCTTGGCGTGAACTTGTTTGAGTTCTTTGCGGACTGAACTCGTTGAAGAACAAGGTCGCCTTCCTCAAGACTTCGGGCATGAACTTTGCGGCTATGGTAGCGGCACAAAGCTTGCTGGTAGCATGTAGCACGTACAGCAACCCGATGACGATCTTCCTCAAGGAGCATGGCATCATCTTGATGCTGCTGCTCTTGCTCAAGCTCATCATAAGCAAGCACTCGAGGTGACCCATACATGAGTTCCGTGGGGAGCACTGCCTCTGCATTATACACAAGGGGGAAGGTCGTCTGGCCAGTGGCTCGATTTGGTGTCATCTTGAGTGACCAAAGAACCGCTAGCAACTCATCAATCTAGCGCCTTCCACAATTGTGCAGCTTATCGAAAGTTCTTGTTTTGAGGCCTCACGACACTTCAGCATTTTCCCTTTCCGCCTGGCGGTTGCTCCTTCGATGAGAAACTTATGCAAAGCAAATCTTGCTGCCAATGTCTTGGATGTACTGCGTAAATGTGCGGCTCATGACCTGTGTGCCATCACTACAAAAAAGACAAATCCGTGACATTATGGCCCAAACGGAAAAAATTCGGTCATGGTTATGACACTTCTATGATGATAATTGTGACAAAAACACGTATCATCACAGATGTCGTGGGCTCCTACTTCTATGACGAATAATTATAACAGAAATTGGGCTTTTCATCCTGGGCGGGCCGGAGACGCACTTGCATGACATTCATTTGGCCATCCATGACGGAAAAAATCATGCTAGAAGTGAGGGCGAGGAAAATTTCGGGGAGTTCCCGGTTATGGTGGGTGGTTGGGGCCAAGCGATGCAGTGTGGTTTGTGCGTTTCTCCCATACGTAGGCTCGTGTGTGTGCGAGGCGTTGGCTCTAACTAAAACCGAGGGAGGCGTTCGCTTACTAAACCTGAGAGCCTGCAGTAGCTACGTTACTGGACCTGAGCGATCGATCCCTTGGTTGTAAACTGAACCCGAGTGATTCCGTCACTGCTGACTGAAACCGAGTGATTTCTTCGTTGTTGCTGCTAACTGAACCCGAGAGATCGATCACTGCTGCTGCTTACTGAAGCTGATCGAGCCCCTGTGTGAGACGTAGCCAGCCGGTGTTGGGTTGCCTCTCAATGAACAGTGACCATTGCTACCATGCACGCTATACGTAGAACGAGTTGAGACATGCTGAGTCGAGCCGGTTGGTTGGCTGGGGATGAACAGTTCCCGGTGGGGGTTGGATGAGCAGGACACCGACTGTGTTTAGGCGGTTCCAGTTGGATGAATAGGACCCCGTGGTAGTACACAGTTGCTGCTAGATGAACAGGACCCTGAGGAGGCCGCCACACCCCAGCCGGTTGGGGGTGGATGAACAGGACCCCATGGAGGCTGGTTGAACAGTAGCCGATGGAGGCTGGATGAACAGTAGCCCGTGGATGAACAGTGGCTGGTGGAGGCTAGAGGAGCGTAACTGTGCATGAACAGTAGCAGGTGGAGGCTGGAGGAAGTCTATGGTGATGAACAGTAGCCCCGTGAAGTCCCGTTTTGCGGTATGCCACACCCCTCCCGATAAACAGGACCCCGTTTCGACCATAGGCGCTCTAACAGAAGTCTGGTTCCTCCGTTTTGCGGTATGCCAGACCCCTCCCGATCAACAGGACCCTGTTTCGAATGTAGGAACTCGAACATATGTATATTTCCTTTGTTTCGCGGTACACCAGATCCTATTTCGGTTGTTCCGTCCAAGCCAGTTGGCTCCCGATGAACAAGACCCGTTCCAACCCAGTCGCTTGGCTCCCGATGAATAGGACGCGTTCCGACAGACTCGCTTGGCTCCTGATGAATAGGACATGTTCTGACCCAATCACTTGGCTCCCGGTGAGCACAATGTTGTTTCCTCCATTCCGACACAGCCGGTTGGCTGCTGATGAACAGGATGCCATCATTGTATGCATTCGAGACCCCGCCCCTATGTATGTATGTAACCGTATTTACGTTCTTACAGCATGTCTGTATGTACATGTACACGATATAGACGGGACTACGTGATAGGCTACATCGGCGGCTCTGCTACGATACGTGCCGCTCCTTACTCGGCCATGGTTCATCGCTGCAGAGAGACCGATCAACCGCTATGTACGTAGACGTTCGTGACCAGACAGATAATGCTACGTATGCTTCGACCTGGTGGGTCCCAGCTGTCAGGGGTCATCAACTTTTTTTTGCACAAAATAAGGAGGCACTTCCTTGCATGTGAAGATAAAGCCGATGGGTCCCAGCTGTCAGGGGGAACATTTTTTTTCGTGAAAGATAGAGGCCGTTCCGGTGAGTCCAAGCTGTCAGGTGGAGGAATCATTATTTTGCGTGTAATAAGGAGGCACTTCCTTGCGTGCGGCCATGGACCCAGCTGTCAGCTTCTCCACATAGAATCCTCTTCTGATGGCTATCGTTCATTATCCGCGTTGACACTGTCATACCGTCCGAGAGCTCCAAGGTGGTGGACGACGGCGCAACCTAGGAAGGGAATGACCAAGAGCCGGTGAATACGTGGTAGTGGATGCTCACCTGGAGGGGAGTACGAGGGTTGACTGGTTTGACTACGGTTTGAGGCTACCGTCGTCGAAGAATAATAGGCGGTGTGGGTGAGTAGAGGGAAGGCCTGGTCAGCAGTGGGTGTAGGGTGGGGCGGTGAGGCCTGCGAGGCAGCACGGCCGGCCACAGGAGGCTGGAGCAGGCGGTCCCGCTGGGGCTGGTTTGGGCGGCTCGTGCAAGAAGATCAAATATTTAAAAAGCAGCAGGGTGTTTGATTAGCATCCAATGGTCGCTGCTGCTAGAATCATTTTTTGCCTAAGTTGACAAAGCCCTGCGTACATGTCAACTTAGTAGACCCACAGGTCAGCCTCTAAATCTGGTGAGTCCCAGTTGTCATGGGGAGGAATCATTTTTTCGTGTAATAAGGAGGCAATTCCTTCTGTGCGAAAATATAGCTGGTGGGCCCTAGATGTCAGGGGGAGGAATCATTTTTTTAGCGTAATAAGGAGGCAGTTGCTTGCGTGCGGCCATGGACCATGTGGGTCCATACTGTCAGCCTCTCCACATACATCCATATTCCGATGGTTGTTGTTTGTTGAATGTTGACTATGTTGAGCATGCCGCGCCTAGAGCACCGTCGTGGTGGACGACGGCGCGGCCTAGGAATGGAACGACCGATAGCCGGCGAACACACAACAGTGGATGCCCGTGCTGAGGGGAGTATAACGGTTAGCTGGTTCGGCTACGGCATGAGGCCGCCATCGTCGGAGAATAACAGGAGGTGCGGGTGGGTAGAGGGATGGCCAGGCCAGCGGAAAGAGTAGGGTGGGCCGGTGAAGCCTGTGCGGCAACACAACCAGCCACTAGAGAAGGGAGCAGGAAGTCTCATCGGCGTTGGTTTAGGCAGCTAGAGCGGGAAGATCAGAGATTAAAGAAGCATGTCGGCCGTTGGATGGACATCCAACAACCACTGCTGCTGGAATCGTGTGTTGACTATAACTTGACAAAGCCTTGCGTAAACAAGTCAGCCTCAAAATTTGTGGCGTGTACAGCCCATTTGGTATTATTTTTATAATTATAGCCCATTTGCTAATTCATATGGAATTTATTGCAGCCCATTTTCCATTTTTAGAATTGCTGCCCATTTTCTAGTCAGTACCAGGGTTAAAAATTTGAACTAAAAATATGCAAAATTTTAAAAATTCCCATATTTTTGTTGGGGTACGAAATATTTTTTATCCAAAAATTAGGAGCCATATTAAAACTAATGGGAAATAAATTAATACTTTGTTATGTTAAAATACAATGAAATATAAAATATCAGTGAAGAACAAAAACAAAAAACAAAAGTAATTCCCATTTGCTATATATTTTTTAGAATTTGCAGCCCATTTCATATTACCTTTAAGATTTACTGCCCATATTCTCGCCAGGCCGGAATGCATCCCTCCTCGTCTTGAAAGATTTGCAGCCCAGTAAGTCAGAGAAAACAAATAGGCCTAGGTTGGGTATTCTTCAAAAAGAAATGGTGGGCTACCTATTTTCCCAAAGAAAAAACTGCTGGGCTGGTCATGTTGTTAGACGGGCCACAGAGACCGCACAACCCAGTTTATACCCTGCTCTCTCAGAAAAATCCTAAAAAAATGCTCCGTCTTAACAACGAAAAAAACTACTGGAGCTGCTGGATCCCAGGTGTCAGCCGCTCCTTGTGCAATTTTGTCATTAATTGACTATATGTTGAGAATGATGTGGGTCCCAGATATCAGCAGGGTGGATTAGAGTAAAAAAATCGAGGGGTGCATCTGAGTAGTAAATAGGCACTTGCTTGCATTCGGGAGTGGACCTGGTGGGTCCGTACTATCATACTCACAACTACAATGCTCTCCCGATTCACTATGTTAACAAGGCCGGACGGCGGCGCCGCTGTGAGCGCACCAAGGCGGAGGACGACGGTGAGGCCTCGGACGGCAATGAATAGGAGCTAGGCAAGATGCGGCAGTGTGGCCGTAGGCGGAGGGGAGTATGAGGGCTCACTAGTTCTGGTGCGGGGTGGGTTGCCATAGCCAGAGAAGAATATGATATGGGGGGAGTAGAGGGATGGCCTGGCCAGCATTTCAGGGTATGACAGGACGGTGATGCGTGCACGGCAGCGCAACCAGCCATAGAAAGCGGGAACAGGCACTCCCGCCAGTGGAGGTTTGGTTTTGGTGGCTGGACCGATCAGACCCAAAAACTCATTATGCTGGATTATAAGAATTAATTTTATATGGCTACAACTTACTATAAAATGCTGCGGAGCACCTTTTTCTTCTTGAGGTTTTTTAGACAATTTTCTTCTTGAGCTGTGAAGCCGAGCACATTGAGAAGCCCTGGGATAAAGGGGTGTCGCCAATGTGTCGGTCTGGGTTGGGCATTCTTATCAAAAAATATTAATGAGCCAGAACTATTTATCATAGGAAAAAATACTCGGTTACTCAAAAAACTTGTGGTACTTGGGATTCGAATGGGATACATGGGCAGCACAATCCCTAAAACAAGCAAATGCTACGGAAAAAATATGATATTTATTACAACTTGCCGCTAAAAATTGTTAGATGTTGACCACGCTAACTACGATTTGCATGGGCTTCAACCTGGTGGGGACCCGATAATAGTCCGCTGTTGCAGGAAGAAAATGGTGGGAGAAAAAAGACTGGTCGCTATCTTTGCCTAAGAATAATATCGACTGAATGTAACGACACTCTCATAGGAAATATATCCTCCTGTTAAAATTTGACTTTTAAAATCGTAACTTTAAAGAACCTGTGCATGAGCATTTACCTTTATTTATTTATTTATTTAGGTTTAGGGGACCATGAGCATGAACCTGGGCCGGATTCATGTGAGAGCCTCCCTTCCAGTTAATTATGGGCTCCTCTATTAGGCCTCAATCACTGGGTTGCATGTGATCGACAAGTGGAAAATGTGTTTCATACCAAAAAATAGTATGCGCTACTTCCAAAACATTGTGTTTATGGTTCTAACAGCACATTTATTCAACCAACAGACGAAATATATTACTGGTTGTACATTGAAAATAGCAGCAGTAACAACCAGGGTTGGGGGTGCAATGAAAGAAGTAAGCAGGCCAGAAGAGTAAAGATGCAGCTCTCTCTTCCAAACCAAACATCAACCAACATTACAAAAGGGCCACCAAAAAAGAACAAGTGTATGCATCAAACTAAATAAAGATCCAACTACACCAAGTGTACGTATCTAACTAACTGGCTCAGTTAGACATTACTATTTATTAAGCTGTGGAGATTGGCTGACGACTTGAACCAGATAGGTGCCTGACGGGAAAAAATCCAGCCAGCAGGTCTGTCGGGCCCGTGGAACTGTGGGTACCTAGGCCCATCTACCTGCGGCCCAGGGCACGGCTCATGCCGTAGGCCCAGGTCGGCCCACCTTCAAGGCTTCATGAGCAAGACCATCGCGAGGGCCCCCACCTCACGAGGTGTGTGTCCACTGGCATCATCAAGAGTTCCCCGAGGGCCTCGCGCATGGCAGCCTCCCGAAGCTACCTCCCGAGGCCCCTCGCGGGGCGGATATGTCAAGGCTCGCCAAGCCTGCCTCGCGCTGCACATGGGTGACGCGAGCCACGACAAGAGGAGCCAGAAAGGCGCCAGCGGGCACGTATAAGGATGTTTCCCTCTTTCGTGCTAAGGGAGCAAGGACACCATGCCGGTTCCTGAAGCAATCCCCAAAGGTGCCACTTTGGTGCTAGAAGACCAGGATGGTGGGCTCATGAGGATGGAGGTCATCACCGAGCCCACCAGTGCGTCATGGCAGGAAGCTTTAGCCGGCGAAGACCAACTTTAGTCAGGATAGACTGTACTGCTGTCCCCCTTTGAATTTGGTTGTTGTGGCAACCCTTCCCTCCTAGTGTTTTGGAGTGAAGAGGACCGAGGCTAGTATAAGATAGCTAAGCTACCACCTTAGAGAGGAGATTGGACCGGATCGAGTTCGTCCACCCCCCAAGCCCGGAGCTGCTCCTGAAGCCTCTTGAGGCCATTTGTACTCACTCAATCATCCTCCCTCGCGAGGCAATCCACACCCAAAGTAGGAGTAGGGTCTTACACCGCAAGGTGGCCCGAACCTGGGTAAACAGTTGTGTTTGCATTCTTCTTTCTCTCCGCTCGAGCACGCTGGATCATGGCCATAAGATAGCGAGCTGAGAGGCCGGACATAGCGGAGTTCTGTGAGCACACCCATAGTTCAAACCTTCTTTGGGTCCCTGGAACCCGGTTTCCAACATTTGGCATGCCAGGTAGGGGTGTTTCGGCGTTCTGGGAACCAGGGTACCCAGACTTGCCTGCTTGCAGCCCACGGCGTGGCTCCTTTGACCACTTGGTATGGCCCATCTACAAGACCGCCAAGACAAGACCCTCGTGAAGGCCCCCTGGACTCGCGAGGCGAACGACACCAAGACCTCCGGAGGGAGCGGCCTCCCTAGGCTGCCTCCCGAGGAGCAGAGATTTCTATGCAGGTACCCAGCCTCACGAGGCTGCCATAACGCAAGCCATGATGACCAAGGTAGGCGGGTGCCAGCGGGCGTAGAGGAGGCAGTTTCCTCTTTGGTGCTAAGGAGGCAAGGACAAACGTGGCTTCCCGAGGAATCTACCAAAGGTTTCCATTCCGGTGCTACAAGACCAAGACCACGCTCGGCAGGACGGATGTCATCACCGAGCCCACCGCTGCGTAACAACCAGAAGCTTTGCAGGCGAAGACCACCTTTTGTCAGGAATAAGGTGTACTACTTGTCCCCTTTCAAATTGGCCATTGAGGGATCCCTTCCCGCCTACGTTTTGGGGGAAGAGGACCAAGGCCACTATAAATATAGGTTAGCCACCACCGTAGAGAGGGAGCAGATCCTTTCCACCCTCACCAACATAGCCCTCACGAGGCTATTCATCCACTATACTAGTTCATCCTCAGCCCCTCGTGAGGCCAATCCACCACAAAGCAGGAGTAGGGTTTTACACCGCAAGGTGGCCCAAACCTGGGTAAACTACCATGTTCATCTCCTTCCTTGCTCACACGAGTCCGGCTAGGCTAGGCTATGGGGAGACAAGCTCGAAGCTTGAGGGGTTTAGATCTTTGCACACGCCCCATAGTTCGAACCTTCTTGGGTGTACGGAGCCCTGAATCCGACATTTGGCATGCCAGGTAGGGGCGTGTCGAAGCCCTGACTCCTCATCAACCATGCTCCATCCTCACTTGGCCATGACGAGATCTGGCTGGTCTCGCACCGAGTGATTGGCCGTGCACTCCGATCGGGCAGCGCCCTCCAGCCGCGGCACTCCTTGTCGCGCCCCGCCTTCCTCAGCGCACCGTCAACGACAAGTTTCACCGCCGCCACCCCTTGCGTGACGCAACGGGCGAGCCGCCGTGCACTCAATTGGCACCACCGTGGCTCCGCCCCTCCGCACCCGCCAGGGGTTGACGGGCACGCAAGCCGCGCTCCTTACGACACGAGAATTACTGCGCTACCGCCCTACAAAGGGCGATCACGCCGCTTGGCTTGACCGGGTTGCCGAACTGCTCGACGTCGCTTGTGAGGGTACGGACCCCCTCTGTCCCCCGCCTCTGTCTCGACCCTTGCTGTAGGCTCGGACATGCCCTTGTTGCGTCTGCGCAGGAAGAGGACCCGGAGGGCAGGGCGGTGAAGAGAAGGCAAACAAGGTCTCCCGCAGGCTCAGGAGACGCCCCCCGAGCTTCAGGCAGGGTAAGCGGCCCCTAGTGGGAGGCGATACGGCAGGCCACCTCATGGCCATCATGACACGATGGCGGGGTGGTAATCGGCAAGTCTGAAGAACCCGCGGGTTGGCGGAAGGCAGGCCTTCGCTGGTATAGCCCTCGAGATCGTCAAGGTCTCTCGAAGCTTGCGGGCTGCAAGCTGGGCCATGACTGCTGAGACAAATACTTTCAAAACATATTTTTTGCTAACTTTGGAGCACAGGAGACCTACGTCACATGGCGTGCCCGCGAGACGGCGGCCAGAGTGTGCGCGCCGGGGCGCACCTGGTGAGGTGGCACCCCGGCCAGGATAGGGCCCCGGGGGCTTGAGGGCCCCACGAGGCCAGGGAGCCTCACGAGGGCCCGTGGCCCCTTAGGCCGTGACCGCTAGGGCCTCGGGGCCAAAAGGGCTTAGGAGGAGCCCGGAGCCGGGCATTGCAAGCCGATCAAGCGACCCGCGGCCAATACGGTGACGCGTTGCACCGCCCGTCGGCGATCGCCGGTCCGGGGACCCGCCCAGGGCTGCCAGTGCTCGGGCTAACCGGTGTGCGGCCCAGGGCAGGGAGTGGGGCCCCCGACCAGGAAGTAGGTAACCGCCTTATGCCTCCCCAAGTCTCCACCCATGACACACTCACGTAATAATGAGTAGGGTTGTACACGCCCCGGAGTCTCCTGAGTGCTACCCTTGAGCCTCACAGGGGCTCCCAGCCACGTCTCAGTGGAAGCCCCATACTCCGCGGTGGCGGACGACACAGTCTTACAACGACTATGCCCACATCCAGTGGAAGCCCCATGCTCCGCGCTGGCGGACGACACGGTCTCCCAATGACTATGCCCACACCCAATGGAAGCCCCATGCTCCACGCTGGCGGGAAGACTAGAAGACTAGCATAAGTGCCGAACGCGGCTATTCTTTGCTTTCTCTTGTAACCGAGTTTGCTACTTCTTGGAATGAACTTGCAGTTCTTGTGCTTTTGTTCGAGAAAGGGGGGTTTCTTGGCTTTTCTCTTTCTAGCGGCTTTCCTTCGCTTGATATCCACTTTGTGAAAGATGGCAAGCCCCCGTGTCTCCTTCCATCGCACCCCGCGAGCGGGGGCTGGGCACGGTGCGCACGCTTGGGTCAGCCCAGCGGTGCTGACGATGCCCTAAGGGCCCAGGCCACAGCAGCCATGGCCTTGCCTGCACGGACACCTCTCCGGGACCTCGGCATCCGGATCCTCGTGTGGCGCTCTCGAAGCGAGCTGATGGGTACGTATGGCCCAGGGCTTTCGGCAGGCGCCCGCCTCCGGACCTTGGTCGGGCACCGCGACCCAGCATGACAATGACGGCCGCCCTTGCTCAGGGGCCGAAGGCGCGCGAAAAGTAAAGGAAAGGCGACACCAGGGAGTGCAATATTACTTAAATACATCATAAAGAAAGTTCTTCCAAAAAAATGTCTTCACATCCTCGTGGGGTCACATCCAAAGTCTTGATACGAAAATAGGAGAAAACAAGCCTAGGGAGACGCCCTGCCACTGTTGCTGTTGCCATCGTCATCGTCGTCAGTCCCTGTGTTCCTCGACCATGGGCACACCCACACCCTCGGCACGTGCAAGCTCCGCGATCAGGTCATCCACATGATCCTCCACCCAGTCTGCCAGGGCGCCTTGGATTTCTCCAGGCACGAGGGCTATCATGGCTTCATAGTCGAAGTCAGGATCCGAGCAGAGAAGGTGGCCGAAGACGAGCGAGAAGGTCGCGGCTCCTCTCCTCGACGAGTCGGCGCGCCCTTGTGACCCCACCTTCGAGGCGTGCCATGGCCTGGGTGAAGAAGCTGAGCTAGCTGGCGTCATCAGCAACAAGCGGGCTGGAGACGTTCTCGTCACAAATGCTGCTCAGAGCCTGGTTGGCCCGGCGCCCGAGGGCCTCGAACATCTGGGAGCGGTCACGCTACAGCACCCGGGCTCGGCTCGCCTCGTCTGAAGCTTTCTCCACGAGGGAGGAAACGCCTTCCACCTGTTTGAAAAGGATGGACAATGCGGCCTCAGCGCTGGCCCGAGCATCCATCGTGGTTTTCTTGCGTCGCTCCGCCGCGGCTAACTTCTCCTTAAGGCCGTCGGCCTCGCCAATCAACTCGTCATGCCGCCTGTGGAAGTGAGCCTCCTGAAGCTCCATCTTTCGGAGATATTCTTCGACGAGGGCCCTACGGACCCCCGCTACCCTCTCGTCGGCCTCCTCTCAGATCATTGCCTCCTGAGAGGCGAGTGCGTCCTCGGCGGTGGCCTCCTGGTGCTCCATCACCTCTAGCCGCTCGCGCTCAAAGCTCTGTTCCAGCGCCTCCAGCATCAGCATGTCCTCGAGCATGCGGAGCCTCGCTTCCCCCGTAGGCGGCCCGCCTGCTGAGGCGGCAAGCGCAACTTTGCGTGCCAGGACCTGTCGCTCGAGGGCGGCGTTCAAAGCTTGGAGCTCCTTCTCGCGCTTCTCGGCCGCCTCGCGCCGGCAGTGTGTGGCTCGGGCCTCCTCCAAGGCACGATCACGAGCCTCCTTCACCGCGGCAAGGGTCTCCTCCACCTCCGCGTGAGCATGCTCGCGCTGTAGGTGACCGAAGTTGACGGTGACCCCGAGCTAGCACCACTCGCGCGCCAGGCGCAAGCGTTCCGCCTCAAGGCGAGTGTCGACGTCGCCGAGCTCCACCCCAGGGCACCCGAGGGTGCTCGCCGCCTCCTGGAGAAGGCCATGCCGAATGGCGCTGCGCCTGCAGGCAAGCTCCAATGCCCCAGTCGGCAGTGGAGGCACGCGAAGACTCGCCCATCTCCGATAGGGGCCTAGGGGCTGGAGCTCCTTCGCCCGCTCCTCCTGCCCGGGGCGGGACCCGCCGCTGGCTCACCCCGCTGCATGGGGATGGCGCTATCCCACAAGCAGCCCAGCTACCGACGAGCATCAGTGGCGGAGCCCTTGGCACGGCCCCCGTGACCAGGAGGCCTCCCAGAAGGAAGGACGTCAGGAATGCAGGCCCGAGGCTCCCCAGGGTCGGCCTCGATTTGGGTGCGGGCGCCACCTTGCGCACAACAGCGCGGCTCCTGAGGCACGAGGTCGCGACGGGACAAGTGCCCTCCGGAGGCGGTGCTCTGGGTGTGTTCGCCCCCTCGTTGGAAGGGATCCTAAGGGACAAGAGTCAGGAGGTGATGCTGGATGCAAGGATCAAGAAGGAGGCAGGGCGCTTACTCATCCACGACAATCCACTTCCTCCTCTTCAGGGCCCTTGGGGCAGGGCTGTGGTAGCTGTCGGACTCCTTCTTCCTCCTGGACCGGCAGGGTCCAGGAGGCAGCATGCTGGAGCCTAGCACGTGGCCTCCCACTGTGGTGTTGGCGGCAGCGGCCCCGAGGTGAGCGTTCCCTCCGCCGCTCGAAGGGATGGAGACGGATGGTTGGGGGCGCATGGCTTGTGAGGCCCCTCCGCGGCCGCCACGGGGGTGTGCACCTCAAGACCCGAGGGCACTGGAACCACCAGCAGGGGGTTGTTGTGAGGCCCTGTGTGGCCCTCGGGAAGCAGCCCCCACTCGTCGAAGCGTGGAATCTTCTCGGTGAAGGTCCTCCTGTTTGGGTAGTTGTACAAGGGACGCCCTTCAGGAGGAAGCGCGGCGGGCGCCTTGCTGGTCAGGAGGTGGAGCACCCCACGCAGTGTGTTGCAGGGGAGCGAAGGCACCTGAAGCCTCATGGAATCATCAGGGCCGGTGCAGGCCCACATTGGGCGAGAGTGGCGCTGTAGTCGAGCGATGCGCCACCGGATGAATTCCCTCACCACCATCGCCATCGTCACCTGCGCCTCCTTCAGCTTGACCAGCCTGTTCAAGACTCGTCCGAGCCGTTGGTCAGCAAGCTCCGCGTTCTCCCAGCCGGAGCTCGGTTCCGCTGGCACCAACAGGATCAGGAGCAGGGGGCTGTACGCGGTGGCGTCGACGTACACCCATTGCTTCCGGAACCCCTCCGCGCCCAGGCGGAGCATGGTCTCGATGCAGGAGCCCACAATAGCCCCCGCCGTGCAGAGCGACACGCACCCCGAGCGTTGCCCGTTGGTGATCTTCTGAAGGGAGAAGAAGTGGCGGAGCAGAGCCACGGACGGGGCGACACCCAAGAAGGCTTCGCACAAGAACGTGAAGCCAGAAAGAAGAACAATGCACATGGGGTCAAGGTGCAGCGCATGGATCTGGTGGTCATAAGCACGGCGTTGAAGAAATCCGAGAATGGCGGTAGCAAGCCGGAGAAGATGGCGTGAAGATGGAGGGGGATGTTGGTGGCCTCCATGTCAGCTAAAGTCCGGGAAGCAGGCCAGATCTTCGTCGCCTTCCACTCGTTGGAATCGGCGGCGATTGCGTGCTGGACCTTATCTAGCCCCTCGCGGTTGATCACCATGGACCGGCTCAGCGCTGGTTTCGGCCCTTGCGTGGGTTCCGCCAGCGCAGCGGTCTTGCCCTTCTTCTTCCTGGGAGCCATGGCGGCAAGGTGGATTGGAGCTGTCCCGGAATCTGGCAAAGAGGACGCAAATTTGCGAGGAGGAGAAGAAGCAGAGGTCAAGCGCGCAGCAGAGCAATGATGGCGCGGTAGCGGGCGCCAGTCTTTTGTCAGCCTGGGCTGTTGCTGAGGTGACATGGGAAGTGGAGACACCCATGTCCCATCAAGCGCCACGCGTCAGCCTAGCCCGCAGGTGATTGGGGCCCGCGGTGCTTCACCCTCGCCCTTTGGCTTCGCCTCGATGCCAAGCCCGAGCGCGCCTTGGGCCCGAGGGCTACTGTCGGTGTTCTGGGAACCAGAGTACCCAGACTTGCCTGCCTGCGGCGCACGGCATGGCTCCTTCGACGGCCTGGTAAGGCCCATCTACAAGACCGCCAAGACAAGACCCTCGCGAAGGACCCCTGGACTCGTGAGGCGAACGAAACCAAGACCTTGGAGGGAGCGGCCTCCCTAGGCTGTCTCCCGAGAAGCGGAGATTTCTATGCAGGTACCCAGCCTCCCGAGCCTACCATGACGACTAAGGCAGGCAGGTGCCAGCGGGCGCAGACGAGGCAGTTTCCTCTATGGTGCTAAGGAGGCAAGGACATACGTGGGTTCCCGAGGAATCTACCAAAGGTTTCCATTCCGGTGCTACAAGACCAAGACCACGCTCGGCAGGACGAATGTCATCACCGAGCCCACCGCTGCATCACGACTAGAAGCTTTGCAGGCAAAGACCACCTTTCGTCAGGATAAGGTGTACTACCTGTCCCCTTTCAAATTGGCCACTGTGGGATCCCTTCCCGCCTACGTTTTGGGGGAAGAGGACCAAGGCCACTATAAATATAGGTTAGCCACCACCGTAGAGAGGGAGCAGATCCTTTCCACCCTGACCAACATAGCCCTCGCGAGGCTGTTCATCCACTGTACTAGTTCATCCTTAGCCCCTCGTGAGGCCAATCCACCATAAAGCAGGAGTAGGGTTTTACACCGCAAGGTAGCCCGAACCTGGGTAAACTACCGTGTTCATCTACTTCCTTGCTCACACGAGTTCGGCTAGGCTAGGCTATGGGGCGACAAGCTCGAAGTTTGAGGGGTTGAGATCTTCGCACATGCCCTAGAGTTGGAACCTTCTTGGGTCTGCGGAGCTCTGAATCCGACAGGGTGTGCCTGAGTTCTTCCGTTTCGCTTCAATTCCTGCTCTGCCGTTTCCATGGCCGACGCACGGCGTGACTGGGCCGAGTGTCGGGCAGCTCGCATCGCCCAAACGGAGCTGGTAGGCAGTGACAGCCACTACCACTCCTCCTCGGTCACGGCCAATGCTACTACTGACCCTACCGCTCACGAGCAGCGGGACTCCTCCATGCACCCTTCCTTGCAGACGGACGGCCGCATCGCTACGCCTTCACTCACCCCGGCTATGGCCTCATCCACCCATGCCCGCCGCAGACTTGTGAATGCATAGGCCACGTTGCTGATGGCGTGTGTGCTTCTGCGCTACCGCCAAGCCGACGAAGGCTATGACGCTTGGCTTGGCCACATCACCGAGCTCGTCAATGCCGCGGGTGAGGCCCCGGTGCCCTCCCGCTCGTTCTGTCCTCCGCCATCTCGCACTGAGGACATGGCACCCCGGCACGACGTCCGCTGCACGGTGACAACGATGAACCCTAGCATGACGCGTGGCCACGCGATACGCCGCGCAGAGCGCATGCGCCGGCCCGAGACGAGGCCAGCTGCCAGATCATCCACCGCACGGCGCCAGACACGCGCGTGCTCCTCAAGCAGCAGCTGCAGTGCCAAGACCGAGCCGTCCAAGAGGTTGCTGCAGCAGGACGCCAGAACCGCGCCGCCCACATGCGAGCCGCACCCATGAGCACCACTGGCTGCCGGCCCTTCACTGGCGAGCTGCGTTAGGTGGTTCGGCCTGTCAAGTTCAAACCCGACCTGCCACCGCGCTACAACAGCATCCCCGACCCCATGGAGTTCCTCCAGCTCTACACGCTGAGCATCAAGGTGGTCAACGGAGACGACAAGGTCATGGTGAACTGGTTCCCCATGGCCCTCAAGGACAGCGCACGCTCTTGGTTCATGAACCTGCCCGAGGAGTCCTTCTCATCGTGGAGCAAGCTCTGCGCAGTGTTCGTCGCCAACTTCAAAGGCACCTATGACCACGCCCTCACCATAAGCGACCTGCAGAGCATGAAGCAGCACCCTGACGAGACCCTCCACAAGTACATTCAGCACTTCAGCCAGGTGCACCACAAGATTCCGTGCGCCTTAGACGAAGCCATCATCATGGCATTCACCAACGGCGTCAAGGACGTCCGCATGTGCGAAAAGCTCGCCATCAACAACAACCTAAGCATAGCATTGGAAATGTTCAACCTCGCTGACAAGTGCGCCAAGGCCGAAGAAGGCCGCCTCTTCCTCCACAACGAGCTCGATGCTGCAGTTGATGACGGCAAGGCCAAGGGCATGGAGGTTAAGCGCAAGGGCCCCGTCGTGCTTGCAGCAGAGCCTGAGCAGAAGCACGGCCGTGACCGTGGAGAGCCCGAAGGGTGCAGCCTCCGGTTCTGCGTCTACCACAACGTGCACACCACAACACTGATGACTGTTTGGAGCTTAAGGTGCTCCGCGACGAGCGCTTGGGCCGTCGTCCCGACCGAAGCGACCATGGCTTCGGCCGTGGAGGCGGCTGCGGTGACGGTCGATGGGACAACTGCAACGACAACCCCCGCCAAGGTTGACGCGACCAGCCTCGCGACGGCGCCTGGTGCGATCAGCCCATGAGGCATGCCTTCAGGGCAACGCTAGCCTACCACCAATGTCGCCGCCCCCAGGAGGAATGACAACAACCAGCAAGCTGGGGGGCTGGGTGCTACTAAGAGCCTTGCGCGATAGCCTTCATCCTCGGTGGAGCCCAGGCTCCCATGTCAAACCGCCTCAAGTAGCTCTTCCACAAGGTGAACGCTGCGCTCCCGAGGCTCGAGGCAGCACATCCTCTCAAGTGGTCGCAGTACGCCATCACCTTCAACTCCAAAGAACGCCTCAGGAGCTCGGCCACCACTGGCACACTCCTCATGCTGTGCACTCCCACCATCAGCAACGTCTTGATCACCAAGACCCTCATCGACGAGGGTGCCGGCCTCAACGTGATCTCCATCACGACCTTCGAGATGCTCCAGGTGCCATATGACCACCTGATGCCCACCAAGCCCTTCTCCGGGGTGACGGATGAGTCGACCACTCCCCTGGAGCAGGTGCGCCTTCCGGTCACCTTCGGCACCCGCGACAACTACCACACTGAGTTATTTGACTTCGACGTGGCCCACATCGGCCTCCTGTACAATGCCATCCTAGGGTACCTTGCGCTCGCCAAGTTCATGCCAGCAACCCAGCACGGCTACAATGTCCTCAAGATACCTGGCTGCAGGGGCGTCATCACTGTCACTTGTGATGAGAAGGACGTGGTCTGCTCCCTCGAGCACGACTACCGGGCCGGTGCGGCTGAAAACCCTGACGTTGAAGGCGATGCTGCGCCTCCTGAGGCTACCCCCGCAAGAAAGAAGCAACTCCTCCCCAAGAGTCGTCCCGAAGCAAAGAGGTAGCCAACAGCCGGTGGCACCGAGAGTGCCGCCCTTCTGCCGGGGCTTGCCTTCCTCCTGCATAGGAAGGTGCGCCCGGCACCTCCCTCAGGACAGGCTCGGGGGCTTCCATCTGGAGAGCGTTTGACCTGACTAGTACGATAAGGGAGGTGCTCGGGCACCACTTGCAGGCATGCCTCGGCGCGCGCCCCCGCAACCCAGGAATGCGGCGCCAGGCACTAGGGACACAGGAGTTCATCACCCAAGAAATCCACAAGCTACAGGAAGCGTAGGCCATGCGTGGCGAGCGCCGCCCTGTGCGGCCAAATGACTCAGCTGCCGCTCTCGATGCGGGCAGTGAGCTGCGTGTGTGCATCGACATCACGGGCCTCAACAGGGCCAGCTCCCAGAACATCTTCTGGCCATCGCGCATCGGCCGGAGCGAGGGCGTCGCCACCAACTACGTCTGCATGCCCTTCGGTCTATTGAACATGGGCGCCACCTACCCGAGAGAAGCTGGGATATTGCTCAAAGAGCATGTAGTGATTGTGATTGTATTTCGCGAAATAACACGCCCGATACGTGCGAACGACCATCTGATCAAGCCAGGAACCACCTGCAACTGCCATGCCGCTTTTCTTTGAAACGTTCTGGGATTAGCAAGGTTAGGGACACGAGGCGGCCTACAACATCATATCAAGTTGGAGTCAAATAAAAACCGGCTTGTACTGTAGTCAATCTTCAGAACATAATGTTATGAGCATGAATATTTTTTTTAGTAATTGTTGACAGTAATATAAGCAAGCCATCAAGATATCATAGGAAAGTAACATACTGCTATAACAGCCCTTTGTAGCGATGACTGGAGTAGGCTAACATTACGTCCAGCCATAGAAAGAGTCCACAACGTAAATGAAGCCCTTGTGTTCAATGGCATCAGAGAGTCATGGAGGATATATAATCCTGTGATGGACATGCAGAGTTATCCACTTACCTCAATGAACTGTTTGATAGGCGAGACCACGGTTGAAGAACGCAATTAGCCTATAGTCTTTATAATTCACAGATCTTGTGGGCACTTGGCAGATTACAACCTTGTCGCGGGAAACCATGGCCACCTATGGGGCCAAGGGGCCCCATGCTGGTTCGGCAGGGGGGATGTCGCGTTGCACAAAGAGCAGGAGAACGTGGGGTAGCATGGCAGAGATCACACGGGCAATTTTACCTAGGTTCGGGCCGCCGCGAGGCATAAAACCCTACTCCTGCTTTGGTGGATTGACGGTGGCAAAGTGGTGGTGGAGCGTAGTACACTTGCCCGGCAGGCTCGCCCTGGGGAGGCAGTGACTACGCACGTAAGAGCGTGGGGATGTTCAACTTTCTAACCCTTGCTATGGTTGACATGGGCCTCCTTTTATAGGTTAAGGGGTCACCACAGTGGCAAAATAGTCATTATGCACTGATAAGATAGCCAACAGTGCTATCATACCTAATTCTACAGGCTGACAGAGTGTATTAAATGCACCGCTCAATGTCACATCATTGCTTGCCCGGCAAGCCTTGCCGGGCTCGTCTTGCCAGCTCCATGCCTGCTTGCTTGACACGTCACAGGACGGGTGTCATCTGTAGGTATTTCCTGTAGAAAGAGGCCGCCATGTGGCGAATGGCTACCACTTAGTCACTTTGCGGATTGACACCGCATTGATCAATGATGTGGGTCATGGTGAGATGGCTTGGTGAGGTGTCTTCGCCCTCGTGAGTCCCGGCAGGCCTTGCCGGGACATCTTGAATGCTTTCTTCCGGGGGAGCCCTTGTCCTTGCCAGGTCCGCCTGCCCGGCAAGGGAGGCTTTTCTCCCGGTGGTGTCTCGCTTCTCTGTCTTGGTCTTGGCCTTCTTAATCAGCATGCTGGTTCTTCGAAGATCTTGGTCTCTTGTTTCTTGGCACGGCCTTGGTGTTGTAATCTTGTTCTAATGCCTATGCACAGTCAGGGCAACAAACCCAAGGTTTGTTGCACTGACAGAAGCCCCCGGGCCTGCCCTGATCGCGCTGCCGGGTGTCGGCGGGGTAGGTCCTAATAAGTGCACATGCAGGGGCGCTAAAGAGGCTGATCTCTTGGAGTCTTCTTTGCTTCTTCATTAATCTTGATTCTGGGCTAGTTTCCGGTTTTCCCATGCGTCGTGTAAATCGAATCATGGTGGGGCCATCTTTGCAATGGCCTGTGAATGACTTTAACGCATGGGGTAGAATATGCCAATTCACTCTTCCCACCACGCCCTTATCCTTAGCCACGTATGCAGCATGCATCGCGTGGGGTAGGTCACGGAGGCACGTGCCGTGGGAGTGCATCAAGGCGAGGGCCCAGTCTTCTTGAATTGGCGGAGAGGGGCGGCGATTGCTTGTTGAGGGAGAGGCTCCCTTTCTTGCTCCGCCTACAAAAGGAGGGGCGGAGGGAGAGCCGAGCCACCCATCTCCGGATCCTTTCTTCCCCCGCTTCTGCCTTTCGTTGGTCATGTTGAGAAGAAGAGCCTAGGGCCAAGCTCTGGGCTTTAGTTTAGAATTCCCCATGGAGCCGAAAGGGGTATTCGGGCGGCACGGCGACAACGCCGGGGGTGGCGACTCCGGCGCGCTCGTCGCCGGGTCGCCCTTAGCCTTGGTTCTAGTGGGAGGGGATGCGAACGACACCATGCCGAGGCCCGTATCGCGTGCTGGGTGTGGTAGTCGATCGCTCCTCGTTCTTCATTCCGTCGCGATGCTGGGGAAGAGTCGCGGGGGGTGTTCACCGGCGATGAAGGCGAACCTGACCCTTCCCGGGCATCATCCTATCGCCGTGCGGGAGGGCTCCTTGCTCCCACACTTGTCTTTGGAACGCGCAGTGGCTTCTGACATCAGGGCCGTTGGGGACGACAATGCTCTTTGTGGGATATGCCAGAGAGCATGGTGTTCGGCACGGCCGTCATGCTGAGGTCTTCGGGTGGTAGCGATGCGGATGGCGGCGGCAACCCACGATGCGTCAAGAACGGGGACGACCATTCCGACGAGTCGTGTTTGCCGGTGACTCTGTGTCCCCCATCTGGTCCTCCGGCAGTGTCACCATCGGCGCCTGCCCTCCGGTTTCTTCCTCCTTGCTGAGGGGCGGCGCCACCCTGATCCTGGGGAGGCGCCGAATCCCAGCTGGGTTCACCACCGGCCTCCTCGACCTTTTCCTGAAGGAGATGGACAAGGGCAAAGGCATTACGGGGCACTTATCTTTTTTCAATCTTAAACTCGTAGGCATTTGCCAAATTTTAGTTCAAATAAAGTAATCTCTCGAGTCCATGTCTGTGTTTTGTAAGGTTTGTACTTGTATGACCAGCATATTAATGAAAAAGATGAACCTTGTCGGGAACTCGTGCATGTATATGTCCACGCAGAGGTGAAATGCCTCTTTATTTTAAATAAATGAGTTTTCCCCGGCAGGCTATCCTGCCGGTACCCTTTCTTCATTGCCGGGGAACTGAGCCTACCAGCAAGAAATAGAGGGACCAGCCCCCTGCCAACTTCTTTTTATCAAAGGCCACTACGACCATCCAAGCCGAAGCAACATTCGAGCCAGGGATGGGAGCACCTAAGTTTTGAAGAGTGACGGGGTTTTCTTATCACAAGTTTTAGCTTACATAACACTTATGGACAAGAGGTACAACTTATCTGGTTGGTTCGCCGGGGATCGCAGCATTGGTTCATCTCCCCATCTTCTTGCAGAAACCGAGTTCTCGGCAGGAACCTGCAGCTTTATGCAGATGAGAATGATGCAGGATGCGATCCTATCTATATGCATATGCAAATGCTCATGAAATGCTTATGCAAATGCTCTTGGAATGCTTATGCATGCATGCAACTTGGTCTGGGGCCCCCCAGGCTTCGTTAATTTCTCTGGTGCTCAGGGTCATCACCTGGCTTTGTACAAGGGGTTACATGCAACTGAGGCAAGGCCTGTACAAAAGGGTGGCTGCCGGTCAAGGCCCGACAGCCGCGCCTTATGGGTAGAACTTGTGGAGATGCTCAATATTCCATGAGTTTTGCAATTGAATGCCATCTCCGGTCTCTAGACGGACTGCGCCAGGTCTGGTGACTCATACTACCCTGTAAGGGCCTTCCCACTTCGGCGTCAACTTGTTTGTACCCTTGGCGGACTGAACGCGCCTAAGGACAAGGTCGCCTTCCTCAAAACACCGGGCATGAACCCTGCGGCTATGATAGCGACGCAGGGCTTGCTGATAGCGTGCAGCACGCGTAGCAACCCAGAGACAGTTCTCCTCGAGTAGCACAGCGTCATCATGCCGGTGCTGATCTTGCGCTACTTCATCGTAGGCAAGCACTCAAGGGAACCCATAAATGAGTTCTGTGGGGATAACTGCTTCCGCCCCATAGACCAGGGAAAAAGGAGTCTGCCCGGTAGCTCGATTTGGTGTCGTTCTGAGGGACCATATAACTACCGGCAGCTCATCGATCCACCGCCTCCCGTGCTTCTGCAGTGTATCAAAGGTTCTTGTTTTGAGTCTCCGCAGCACTTTAGCATTCGGCCTCTCAGCTTGCCCGTTGCTTCTGGGATGTGCGACAGAAGCAAATGAGATCTTGCTTCCAAGGGCATGAACATATTGCATGAAGGCGCGGCTCGTGAATTGGGTGCCGTTGTCGGTAATGATCCTTGCCAGGATTCCAAAACGACACACCAAATCTTTCAAGAACTTGATAGCTGATTGAGCAGTCACCTTTCTCACGGCAGCAACTTCCGGCCACTTTGTAAACTTGTCGATAGCAACGAACAAGTAATCAAAGCCCCCAATTGCTCGGGGGAAAGGGCCGAGGATATCGAGCCGCCAGACCAAAAATGGCCATGATAAAGGGATTGTCTGAAGAGCTTGGGCAGGCAGGTGGATATTCTTGGAATGAAACTGACAGGCTTCACATTTGGTGACTAGCTCAACCGCATCTTGGAGGGCTGTGGGCCAATAGAATCCTTGCCGGAATGCTTTCCCAACCAGCGTCCTTGATCCAATGTGGGAGCCGCACATGCCTTTGTGTATCTCAGCCAGCAGTTCCTTCCCTTCTTCCCGGCAGATGCACTTTAATTTCACACCGTTGGGCCTCCTTCTGTACAGAGTGTCATCGACAAACTGGTACATACTGGACGTCCGGGCTACTCTTTCAACCTCATCTTGGTCATTGGGGAGTTCTCCGGTTTGGAGAAAGTGGACTATGTGCCTTGCCAAGTTGGAGCCTGGGGCTTGGCAACAAGGACTAGCGGCACCTCCTCAATAGCGGGGGCACATTCCTCGTTCGCAGGGACCATGGGTCCGGCTGGAGGGTGCGGTCCGGCAGGTTCTGAGGAGTTGTTTCCGGCAGGGTCCCTGCCAGGAGCGGATGGCTCTACCGGGAGATGCTTACCGGAGTCCAGCTTTCTCCTTTTCCAAGCCATTGTTGCTGGGGATACGGAGGGCTGAGTAAGATGGAGAACAAAAGTTCCTGGTTCCACAGGAAGCTTTTGGGTAGCACACTTTGACAGGTGATCAACTATGCTGTTTTCCACACGAGGTATGTGCTCTGTTTGCAACCTGTCAAAGCGCTCCTCCAATCTTCTCACTTCCTCAAAATATGCCTCCATCAATGGACTTTGGTAATCCTTGTTGACTTGTCTCACCACAAGCTGTGAGTCTCCTCGAATGATCAGCTTCTTGATTCCCAATTCTGAGGCAATCCTTAGCCCGGCAAGGAGCCCTTCATACTCTGCTGTATTGTTGGCTGCCTCTTCCCAGGCAAAATGCATCTGGATGACGTACTTCAAGTGTTCCCCGGAGGGAGCGACGAGAAGCAAGCCGGCCCCTGTACCTTGTAGGGAAAAAGCACCATCAAAATACATGATCCATTCTTGGGGCGCCTCCTTGCCGAGGATAACTATTTCTGGCACTTCCTCGTCGGGGGTTGGCGTCCATTCTGCAATAAACTCTGCCAATGCCCTGCTCTGGATTGTTGATGTGCTCTCAAACTTCAAACCAAAACTGGATAACTCCAAAGCCCACTCCACTATTCTGCCAGTAGCCTCACGGTTCCGGAGTATCCTTTGCAACAGGAAGCGAGTGACAACCGTGATCTCATGGGCTTGGAAGTAGTGGCGCGGTTTCCTTGAGGCCATGATGAGGCCAAAGATCAACTTTTGCACGCCAGAGTACCTCGATCTAGCCCCCTGTAGCAGGGAACTGACGAAGTACACTGGGCACTGCACCACTTTCTTCCTTGCTGTGTCCTTCGGGTTGTCTTCACTGCCGTGCTTATCTCTGTCCTGATCCCTATCTGACTCTGCCGGTCTTTGCTCACTCTCTGTTTCATCCACTTCCCGCTGCGCCACCAAGGCTGCACTAACCACTTGATTGGTTGCCGCCAAGTATAATAGCAATGGCTCTTGTAGTTTGGGAGCAACCAAGGTGGTCACAGAAGATAGGTAGGCCTTCAACTCTTGCAAAGCCGCATCTGCTTCTGGAGTCCACTTCATGGGCCCTACCTTCTTCAAGATTTTGAAGAACGGCAAGGTGCACTCGGCAGACTTGGAAATGAATCTGCTTAGCGCGGCAACGCACCCTGTCAGACGCCTTACATCTTTGACCATCTTTAGTGCTTTGATCTGTTCGATGGCTTGGATCTTATCGGGGTTGGCTTCGATCCCCCGATGGGATACAAAGTACCCGAGCAGCTTGCCAGAGGGAACACCAAATACACACTTATCCGGGTTGAGCTTCAAGTTGATCTTGCGCAAATTGGCAAATGTCTCCTCCAAATCCTGGATAAGGGTTGATCTGTCCTTGGTTTTAACCACAATATCATCCATATAAGCCTCAATGTTTCTGTGCAGCTATGGCCCAAAACCAATCTGGATTGCCCTTGCAAAAGTAGAACCGGCACTCTTTAATCCGAAAGGCATGCGGATAAAACAGTACGTACCACACGGGGTGATGAACGAGGTCTTCTCTTCGTCTTCCTTGGACATGAAGATTTGATGATACCCAGAATATGCATCTAAGAAGGAGAGAAAATCGCAGCCTGAAGTGGAGTCCAAGATCTGGTCGTTGCGCGGCAAGGGAAATGGGTCTTTCGGGCAAGCCTTGTTGAGATCTGTGAAGTCTATGCAAAGTCTCCATTTCCCATTGGCCTTTCGGACAACCACTGGATTTGCTAACCATGTTGGATGCAGCACTCCTCTGACCAAACCAGCTGCCTCAAGTTTCTTGATCTTCTCTGTAATGAACTGCTGCCTCTCCAAGGCCTGCTTCCGGACTTTCTGCTTGATAGGTCGGGCATGTGGGTAGACAGCAAGGTGGTGCTCGATTACCTCCCTGGGAACACCGGGGATATCATATGGTTTTCAGGCAAACACATCGATATTCGCCCGCAGGAAGGCAACGAGTGCGCTTTCCTATTTGTCATCGAGGGTGGCACTAATGGTGAAAGTACCATCAACGCCAGCTAGCCCTGCCAGGACCTTCTTCACTTGTGGAGCAGCAACCTTGGATCTCTTGCTGTTGGAACTCTCCGGCAAATCATCAATAGGCGCAGCGCACTCCGGAGAGGCGCGCTTCCTGAATTCCTTGCCGGAGCCCTTACTATCCTTCTTCTTCCCTCTGTTCTCCTTGGCGGGAACTGCCGCTGCTGCTGCCTCTGCCGCGACTGCATCCCGGTACATCTTGTCCACACAAATGATTGCGTCTTTCTCATCTGATGGGACAGAAATGGCTCCAACTGGCCCTGGCATCTTCAAGAAGATGTAGGCATAGTGAGATGCCACCATGAACTTAGCTAGGGCTGGGAGTCCAAGGATTCCATTGTACGGCAAGGGGAGGTCAACCACATAAAACACAATCTTTTCATTCCGGTAGTTCAGCTCTCCCCCAAACGTCAGAGGCAACATGATCTTTCCCTTAGGATGACTCCTGCCGGGATTAACTCCTTGAAACTTGCCAGTGACTTTTAACTCATCCTCTGCTATCTGAAGCTTGCTGATAACCTTTGGGGAAATCAGATTCAACCCGGCCCCGCCGTCCACCAACATCTTCGTGACCTTGAGGTTGCGGATTGTTGGAGAGACCAACAACGGCAAACATCGTACCGCGGTGGTGCGGTCAGGATGATCCTCTTCGTAAAAAATGATGGGCGTGCGTGACCACTTGAGTGGTTCCCGGGCCCCTGGCGCTGGTTCCACAGCATTAACCTCACGCGCCCACCGCTTGAGTTGGTGGTGAGAGGCATGTAGGGACGCACCCCCGTCAATGCACAGGGTGTCAGTGGCCTTCTGGAATTCCTGCTCACTGGTTTCCTCTTCATCCCCTTCATCACTCTCATCACCGCAGGCTTCCTTCTCTCGATCCCTGGTGGGTTTTACTTTGTTCCGAAGAGGTCTACCGGGGCGATTTGCTTCACGGCCACGACCCTTACCGCCAGCAACATTCTGTCCCTTTTCCTTGTCACGCTTCTCATATTCTACTTTCTGTCTCTTGACAAGCTGCTCAACCTGATAAAACTCTTGAAGGTCATGGCCCTTGGTTCGATGGATCTTGCAGTACAGTCCATCACCTTTCCTGGCCTTTTCGGCGGCCGCGGCCTCCCGGCAGTTAGAGCACACAGCAGCTTCCTTGCTGGGGGTTTCAGCCTTAACCTTCTTGCCGGTACTAGGGATACCCGACCCTTCAACAGACATTACCGTCTTATCCTTGCGCTTCTTATTGTGCTTCTTGCTCTTCTTCTGACTGGTGGACTCGTCATCATCCTCTGAATCAACATTAATGCAATCCTCCTCTCCGGGCAGTTTTCTTCCCTCGTCCATCCGAGCACACTTATCCACCAAGGTGTAAAGTTCCTTCATAGTCTTGGGCAACCGTACATTCATCTTGGAACGAATCTTCCGGTTGCGCACATTGGACTAGAAGGCGGCTATCACAGCTGCTGGATGGATATTTGGGATGTTTCTGTGGACTCTGCTAAATCTCTACAAAAACTTCCGAAGAGTCTCTCCTTCTTTCTGCTGAAGAAGCTACAGATCACTGGGCCGACCTAGTTCTTGATGGCCGCCAGTGAAGGCGCCAATGAACTCATGGCACAAATCAGCCCATGATGAAATGGAGTTCTCTGGCAAGCGCATCAGCCAAGACCTCACATTGGACATGAGAGCCAACGGGAAGTAGTTGGCGAATACCTTCTCATCTCTTCCCCCGACAGCTTGAACAGCGATGGTGTAGATGCTCAGAAACTCTGCCGGGTTCAGCCTCCCATCATACTTCTCGGGTATCTCTGGCTTGAACGTGCGGACGGACGGCAAACGGACTTGCCGTAGCTCACGAGTAAAGGCAGGGCACCCAACCTCGAAAGGTAGGTACCCGCCAGTATCGAATGCAGGCTCGTCGATGTCTGGACCGTCACACCCATTGGCCCGGCGGTGGGTGTTGCGGTGTTGCTCAACGACAACATGCGCGTCTCCCATCCGCCTATCCTCCAGGGCACGCTGCCGTCCTGGACGCGCTCGGGGGTCAGAAGAGGCCGTCGAGACGCCATCAGGTTCATGATTCTGCTGCGCCCGTGCTAGCTGCCGTGGCGGGGATTGTACCGTGGGGGTGGCCCCTTCCGGACGACCAGTAGCACGGGCCATTGTCGTCGCTTGGGGAGGCCGTGGCGGGCCAGCTCGCTACGAGCCCCCAGCCTCGGATGGTGACACGCCATTCATCCATCTGCTCGGCTGCTGGCGGAAATCTCAGCAGCAGTTGAGCCTGCGCCATGGCCTCCGTAGAAGTAGTTGGTATGGGCGATGATGACGCAGATCGCGCTGTTGCTCGGCTCCTGATAGGGCCAGCAGCGACCGTATCATGTCCCCGTTGTTGTGGGGCGGCGACCTGGATGGCATGGTGACGCGGTGATGGTGCTTGAGGGTCAGCAACTCCACTAGGCGCAGCAGCCCGGTCGGCTCGTCCTGGGGGAGGTGCCCGCGCTGCGGCTGCCCCTGTGGTGGGGGCGGCCGGAGGGCGGCGATTCGCCCTGGACCGAGCGCCATTGCTGTGGCTGTGCCCGTCGGCGAGGGGAAGGAGTGTGGATGGAGTAGCCCCTTCACCCGAACCTCGCAGAGCATGGCCATCGGGGTGTTGCTGATGTTGCTCTTCTCCGGCGTCTCCTGCTCCTACTTCGACCGCAGGGGAAGTGGTGACGGTGCCGCCTGCCCCGACCACAGCCCCAGCGGCATCCACACCCTCGTGCGCCTCCGCGTCCCCCGCAGCATTGGTGGCTGCGGGCGGGGCGCCTTCGAGGTGGATGGGTGAGCAGCAGCACCGGGCTTCTTCTTGGGCGCCATTGCTGACGGCGCTGTCGAAGACGAAGATGGTGATGAAGATGACGCGCTGCACACACTTTTAGGTTCGCGCAAGCGATCCCCCTACCTGGCCCGCCAAAGATGTCGCGGGAAACCACGGCCATCTATGGGGCCAAGGGGCCCCTTGCTAGTTCGGTAGGGGGGATGCCGTGTTGCACAAAGAGCAGAAGAACATGGGGCAGCACGACAGAGATCACACGGGCAATTTTACCCAGGTTTGGGCCGCCACGAGGCATAAAACCCTACTCCTGCTTTGGTGGATTGATGGTGGAAAAGTGGTGGTGGGGCATAGTACATTTGCCCGGCAGGCTCGCCCTGGGGAGGCAATGACAACGCCCGTACGAGCGTGGGGATGTTCAACTTTCCAACCCTTGCTATGGTTGCCTTGGGCCTCCTTTTATAGGTTAAGGGGTCACCACCGTGGCAAAACAGTCATTATGCACTGATAAGATAGCCAACAGTGCTATCATACCTAATTCTGCAGGATGACAGAGTGCATTAAATGCACGGCTCAACATCACATCGTTGCTTTCCCGGCAAGCCTTGCCGGGCTCATCTTGCCAGCTCCATGCCTGCTTGCTTGACACGTCACAGGACGGGTGTCATCTGTAGGTATTTCCTGTAGAAAGAGGCCGCCATGTGGCGAATGGGTGCCACTTAGTCACTTTGCGGCTTGACACCACATTGATCAACAATGTGGGTCGTGGTGAGATGGCTTGGTGAGGTGTCTTCGCCCTCGTGAGTCCCGGCAGGCCCTGCCGGGACTTCTTGAATGCTTTCTTCCGGGGGAGCCCTTGTCCTTGCCAGGTTCACCTGCCCGGCAAGGGAGGCTTTTCTCCCGGTGGTGTCTCGCTTCTCTGTCTTGGTCTTGGCCTTCTTAATCAGCATGCTGGTTCTTAGAAGATCTTGGTCTCTTGTTTCTTGGCACGGCCTTGGTGTTGTAATCTTGTTCTCATGCTTGTGCACAGTCAGGGCAACAGACCCAGGGTTTGTTGCACCGACAAATCTTGAGCGAATCAAACTTGGTATCGTGTTGGCTACTTTAATATTCCGAGTACTCTGGGCCGTGGTGCCAAAGCAGTGCAGTGTTAATCGAAGGAAGAGGGATCAATCACTGGGTGTATACCTCCACGAGCATCCACCTGCCGCGACCGTCGACGAGCACCATCCAAGACGTGTTCATGTTGATCCATCACATACCATTAATGTAGTTGAGGGTGATGGGGATCAGATCGTAGTCAAGGGGGTTGATGCCCGCCACCCTACGATCGTTATGTAGCGTGACATGCCATTTCTGAAGATCAGACGACATCAGCAAGCAGGGAGCTGGCTTAAAAAGCTCCGGCCTAAGGGCTTCGAATAAACGATACAGCCCCGACGAGCACGCGGCGAGCGGCATGGTACTAAGATTGTCCACACGTGAAACAATGAGTTTGATTACCTCTGTGGGGAGCAAATTCCAAACACTCTTTCGGGGGACGCAGCTCGGTTCACCCATTGTTAGTGCTTGGGTTTCGGAAGAGGGGGGAGGCGCCTAGCGGGGATGGAAGATTGGACGATTATGTGCGAACGAGGATGGAGAAGCGAATATGTGCTTCGGGAAGTGGACAAGTGATGATGACAATGTATCATCAGCACGCCGCTTGACTTATTAGAGACATCCCAGCAGTGTAGGGTCATATCGATGCCAGACAACTTGAGTGATCACAATACTAGTACAATAAACTACAGTACCTACTACTATGCCCGAGTAGTATAGTAGAGTAAGACTCTGCTCTACTAGCACCAGAAGAGTAGTATATTGTAAATAGTTACAAACTTCAATGCCCGAGCATGGAATGACTATGAACCACCATCGGTACTAACACCAATCCCCAGCAAACGTTCGCTAGGAGATATGGCAGTTGTAAATGCCCGCGATGCAGTTACAACACATGTGTAAGGTTGGCAGTTTTGTCAAATACCATGGCTTAAAAAATCCAACCGTCAGATGGAACTCTGACGGTTATGTGGGCATTCGCCAGGATTCGGCTCGTGGCCAACAATCGCCAGATATCATTACTAAAAAAAGGTTAAAACACCAGGGGCTAGAACTTGCACCGGCTGACCACTAACATTGATACTAATATAGTTGTAAAATGGTACTACTGTACTACGTAGACCATGTTTCTGGTCAGCGAACGTGTCTATGTGGTGTTTGGAATTATATGCAAACTAGTAAAAAGAAACAAAGGGAGTACTAGTAAGTACACCATTTACCGCTTCGGTGTGCTACTCCTACGCTCCATCCGGCGGGGGCAACGTCCCCTACGGTCACTCCCGTTTCATGGACATCTTGGTCGATGCCTGCAAGGTGCCCTAGGTCTACAAGAGTTTCGGCTGCGAGAGGTACGTCGACTACCACTCGGTAGCGGAGCATAGGTCCAGATGCACGCATGCGCCCTGCTACTGCTATGAGTGCACGCCGCCGTTTGAGGACTCGCCAACGAGCCTCGTGCATCACCTCACGGCACCGTCCGGCAATCACTCCTGGCCTGTGGCGAACATCAAGTATGAGACATGCAACCTGTTCGCCGTGCCGGAGTACCTGGAGGATCACCGCCGCCTACTAGTCCCGGAGGAGGACGACAACATCTTCCTTTTGGCCGTGGGCACCAGCAGGGCTCGCAAAGGCCACCGCCCCGTCTCTGTCGTGTGCATCTGGGGCAACGCCGTCAACACTGACACGAGGCCGCTGTACAAGTGTGTGCTCACTGTTGATGCCCCTTGGGCGTACGAGGGCGACCTCGGCGCCTCCCTCACACTGAATGAGACTATGGCTAGCTGCTCCATTCCTGGCAAGGTGGACATGGAACATGTTGTGGTATCACACGATCACCTATGGGGCCATAGACCCCTTGTGGTTCGGCAAGGGGGAAGAGCGCATTGCACAAAGAGCGGAAAGCATAGAGCAGCACGACAATGATGACACGGGAAGTTTTACCCAGGTTCGTGCCGCCACGAGGCGTAAAACCCTACTCCTGCTTTGGTGGATTGATGAAAGCACCGTGGTGGAGACGCAATGCTCTAGCCCGGCAAGATCACCTCGGGGCGAGAGCAGCTACACACATACGAGCGTACAAGGGTCTGAATCCTCTCTAAGGTAGCCACGACCCACCTTTTATAGGTCAAGGGATCACCACAATGGCAAAACAGTCTTTTATCCAACGATTAGATAGCCACAGTGCTATCATACCTAACTCTACGGACAGGACAAGGCACATTAAATGCACCACTTAGTGTCACATCGTGGCGGAGCCCGGCAAGCCTTGCTATGCCATTCAGCCACCTTTTTGCCTGTCCGCGCGACACGTCGCCTAGACGGGTGTCATGTAGGGATGATCTTCCTCAGAAATGGCCTGCCACGTACCAAATAACAGCCACTTAGTCACTTGGCGGCTCGACACCGCACCGATGGGTGACTTGCGTTGCTGTGAGGTGGAGCAGTGGAGCTTTGGCGGGGTAATCCGCCCTTGGCGTCCCTGGCAAGCCTGCCGAGGGAGTCTTGGGTCTTGTCTTCGGGTAACCTCGACCCCGCCAGGCTCACCTGCCCAGCAAGGGAGGTTTTTCCTTATTGATATCTTGCATGTTTGGTTGGTCTTGGTCTTCTTGATCCGCCCTTTGATTTCTCAAAGATCCATCTCTTCTCCTTGGCCTTGTCTTGGATGCTTGGTGCAGTTTGCTCTGTTGGTGTCGCGCCGGAGATTTGCCTGTCCGGGCACAAGTCAGGGGGAAACATACACGCCTATTTGTGTACCTCGACATAAGCCCCCGGGCCTGAGCCATACATGTCACTGGGCACGTTGGGTTAGGCCCCAAAATGGTGCACGGATAAGCATTGAAGATATGCGCTCCTCTCCCCCACGTTCGCTCCCATAAAGGAAAAAAACGTGGAGAGGCGCAGCTCATTCGCACCCGTTTCTCCATCCTTCATCTTCTTCATCTCCCCCTGCGGTTCCGAGGAGGAGGAGGAGGATAGAGCAAAGGCATTATGGGGCACTTATCTTTTTTTAGTCTAAAATATGTAGGCACTTGCCGAACTTTAATCTAAATTATGTAAACTTCTTTCTCCATGTTTGTGCTCTGTAAGATCCGTACTTGCTTATCAGCATGTTAATGAAAAAGACAAGCCTTGCCGGGTACTTGTGCATGTATCATGTCCATGCAGAGGTTTGGTGCCTCTATACGTTCAAGTAAACAAGTTTCCCCCGGCAAACTATCCCGTTGGTACCCTTAGTTTGCTGCCGTGGGGCGAGGACTGCCGGGCATAAAACTATAAAAAGGGACCGGCCCCTCGTCGAACCCTCTCCATCAAAGGCAACTGCGACCACCTTGCCCGAAGCAACGTTCAGGACAAAGGATGGGAGCACCTATGTTTCGAAGGTAGCAAGGTTTTCATATGCACAAGTTTTTACGTTACAGAACAGGTATGGATAAGAAGAAACTTATCTGTTTGGCTTGCTGGGGATCGCTGTGTAGGCTTCTCCATTTCTTCCCTTCGGGCCCAAGTCCACGGCAAGAACCATGCAACATAGTGCAGATGAAAATAGTGCTACATGTGACCTCATCTACATGATCATGCTATGCTCATGATATGCTTATGCATGCATGCAATCTTCTCGGGGGCCACCTAGCACTTCGTTTATTCATCTGTTGCTCAGGGTCTGCACCTGGCTTTGTACAAAGGGTTACATGCAACATCGACAAGGCTTATACAAAAGGGTGGCTATCGGGCAGGGCCCGACAGTCGCGCCTTACGGGTAGAACTTACGGAGATGCTCAATGTTCCATGAGTTTTGCAATTGAATGCCATCTCCGGTCTCCAGACGGACTGCGCTGGGTCTGGTGACTCATACTACCCGGTAAGGGCCTTCCCACTTTAGCGTCAACTTGTTTACACCCTTGGCAGACTAAACACGCCTAAGGACAAGGTCGCCTTCCTCAAGGCTCCGGGCATGAACCCTGCGGCTGTGATAGTGACGCAGGGCTTGCTGGTAGCATGCAACACGCATAGCAGCCCGGAGATGGTTCTCCTCAAGTAGCACAGCGTCGCCACACCGGTGCTGTTCCTGCGCTACTTCGTCGTAGGCAAGCACTCGAGGTGATCCGTATATGAGTTCTGTGGGGATAACTGCTTCTGCCCCATAGACTAGGGAGAAGGGAGTCTGCCCGGTAGCTCGATTTGGTGTCGTATGGAGGGACCAAAGAACCATCGGTAGCTCATCGATCCATCGCCTACCGCACTTCTGCAGCCTATCAAATGTTCTTGTCTTGAGTCCTCGCAGCACTTCAGCGTTTGCCCTCTCAGCTTGTCTGTTGCTTTTGGGATGGGCAACAGAGGCAAATGAGACTTTGCTTCCGAGGGCGTGAACGTATTGCATGAAGGCGCAACTTGTGAATTGGGTGCCATTGTCAGTGATGATCCTGGCGGGCACTCCGAAATGGCGCACCAATCCTTTCAAGAACTTGATAACTGACTGTGCGGTCACCTTCCTCACGGGCTCCACCTCTGGCCACCTTGTGAGCTTGTCGATAGCGACGAACAAGAACTCAAAGCCCCCGGTAGCACGGGGGAAGGGGCCCAAGATGTCAAGCCCCCAGACCAAGAAGGGCCATGACAAATTGATCGTCTGGAGAGCTTGAGCAGGCTGATGGATATTCTTGGAGTGGAACTGGCAGGCTTCACATTTGGTGACTAGCTCAATTGCATCTTGGAGGACCGTGGGCCAGTAAAAACCTTGCCGGAAGGCTTTTCCAACCAGGGCCCTCGATCCAATGTGGGCCCTTGGACAGGGTGCATTAAATGCACTACTTAGTGTCACATCGTGGTGGAGCCCGGCAAGCCTTGCCGTGCCATTCAGCTACCTTTTTGCCTATCCACGCGACACGTCGCCTGGACGGGTGTCATGTAGGGATGATCTTCCTCAGAAATGGCCTGCCACGTACCAAATAACAGCCACTTAGTCACTTGGGGGCTCGACACCGCACCGATGGGTGACTTGTGTCACTATGAGGTGGAGCGGTGGAGCTTTGGCGGGGTAATCCACCCTTGGCGTCCCCGGCAAGCCTGCCGAGGGAGTCTTGGGGCTTGTCTTGGGGTAAGCTCGACCCCGCCCGGCTCGCCTGCCCGGCAAGGGAGGTTTTTCCTTAGAGATATCTTGCTTGTTTGGTTGGTCTTGGTCTTCTTGATCCGCCCTTTGATTTCTCAGAGAACCATCTCTTCTGCTTGGCCTAGTCTTGGATGCTTGGTGTAGTTTGCTTTGTTGATGTCGCACCGGAGATCTGCCTGTCCGGGCACAAGTCAGGGGGAAACATACACCCCTGTTTGTGTACCCCGACAGAACAGGGCTTGCTTCATGCACACCCCGAGATGATGCGCGGGGACTCCAAGGAGGTTCACCTGGGCATTTGCATTACCAAGTTAACTATTCATCATTAGTCTTCGCTCAATGTAAGCCATTGTCTAAGCATGTGGACACTTCTTATTTAGTATAGAACCTTGCATGCATGATCTTGCTCTACTAGAGTATCGCGCTTGAATAAAAGTGTATCCATTTTTGGTTTAGTCTAGAATCTTCCATGTATGCTCTTGCTCCATTAGAGTTCTCACTTGCCATTTATGAGATTAATGGTGAACTTTTACTAATGGTGAAAGACTTATGATGAACCATTTCTTATATCGCATATATTTTTTTCCAGAGAATTTCAACCAAATGCCGCAACACTATCTTTGCATATTCATGAATTTAGCTGTGATGTCCATACACATAATGTGTCATATGCATGTATTGGAACACTATGCAACTGAGGTTTTCCTTTTGCAAATACGTAATATGTAAATGTCAGTTGTTAGTTACTAACATTGTGTTGTAACGATATCTCAAAACTCACGTGGAAAGAACGTGTAACTCACTAGTAGGAGTATATATATATATATATATATATATATACACTCTACTCCTATAAAAAGCTGACTTGCTGATGATGGTGTGCCTTCCATGCTTCATTTACAATCGTTCGATTTACATCCAACGCATCTGAGACAAACTATGTCAGTTTTTCAAAAAGACCCCCATACTCCACCCCTCATTTGTAGATAACCCCCTGTCTCTCACATTCAACCATCTCTCCCTCTCACCTCATCTAGCCATCTCAGGAAAAAATAAGAAGGATCTGGAGAGGTCACTGCTTTCGTCGCCCGTCTGCCCCCAACTCCTCTCATGCCTTCTCTCAGGTTGCATTACCGACCACCACCACGACCCCACCTCCTTGCCATCTCCTTTGCCCCCTTCCAAGTCATCCTGGTTTACATTCATGGTGGTCTTTAAAAAATAAACAAAATCAATACTAAAAAAATAATTCTTAAAGATCATTTTTTGCAAAGCACAATAAGTGTTATTTCTTCAAAAGTTTTGGATGCAGGTTGAACACTTGAACGCTTTTGTTTGCAAAAGATTTTTTTTATCTATTTTTCCTACATTTACTATTCACCCAGATGCTTGTGAGCTCTAGAGAAGAAATAATATCCAAAGAAACATATCGATATTTGTTACAGATGAGATGACCCCACATACTTTGTCAAATAAACAACTCCTGGATCAGTGCATTTCAGTGTTCCGTGCAACGCACATGCATCTTACTATATAGTACTAGTGTAAAGAGCGACGCTGCACGGGAGTCTCACCCCGCTCGTGGCGTGGCAGTAAGCTTGTAGCCCCGCTTCTCTTTTCTCTCCTCTCTTCTCTCCTCCAACTAGGCACAAATCTTATGTGGCATTTCTTATATCCCGCCTACGTCACTCTATTGTACTTGCTCTTATATCTATAGTAGTAAATATATAAATTATGAAACTATATGTTGTGATCAATCTAATGATATATCTTTTGCATTCTCAATGCAAATAGTTTTTCCCCAAAAACTGGGTCAAATTTAGTGAAGTTTGACTTTTCAAAAATTCTATATGCACTACGTCATGGAATGGAGGGTAGTAGTAGGAGTCACTCATAGGAGTACGTGCTAGTATGTACGGTGTGCCTCCAAAGGCCACTACTCCCTCCCCGGTGCATAGGGCATCAATCGAATGGCTGACCTTCGGGATTCGCTTGAACAGTACTAGCTAGCTGCTGCCCTCATACTGTTCTGTAACAATCGCAAGGGCACTTGTCCGAAAATTTTGCATGCCTTCCCGACAACTGAGATACTCCGTACAAAGTACGATAGAGAAAAAACCAGAGAGAAGGAAGCTAAAGTAAACAATCAAATGAGCATTCTTGCATTTCTTTTGCATTGAATCATTTCACAAGGTTGACTAGTGTTGTTTTTCTACTTTTACCAAAACCGCATCGTAATGTTAAAATGTGCATTTGCATGTGTGTATACATACTACTAGTAGTAAAGTCTACAAGCATAGATAGTATACATATAGAGAGAGACGTGTACTGCGATATATAGTTAATTTGTGCTATATGCACATACTTACAAATGTGTACGGATACAAAAGGTTTCCAAACTTTTCCTTTTACATACTTAATTAAGGACGCTAATAATTCCCGAACGTTTAGGATTTATCATTTCTGTCCCAAAACTAATGGGGTCACCTTACGACACTAAATTATTCCTAATAAAAGCCACGACGCTCGCAGGAGCGCTTGCGGCGCACCACGAGTGCCCTAGTGTGCGGCCGTTTCCCAGCGCAGCGACACAATGCCTCTTCCTTGGCCTCACAACTCGCAAGTTGCTGATTAGCGACTTGCCGGCGGGCGAGCGTGATCTCACCGTTCTGGTGATCCGGTGCCAACAGGTACTCCTCCTTGTTGGAAGCATGCACCCAGTCCACGTACCGCCAAATGTAGATGAGGCGCTTGGACCTGACTGCACTCAATGCTTTGGCACGAGCGTCCTTCGCCACCAACACGGCCCTCCCAAAGAGCCAATTGCCTGACTCTCTTGGATGCGACATTGGCCTGCCAGGCAGCATCCCTCGCGGCACGCTTCTCTACCTCGTCCTTCTTCTCCGCCTCTCTTTTGGCGCGCTCTGCCGGAGGCAAATCCTCCCACAAGGTGACCTCCATTTATTTCCAAAGCTCCTCCAAGCTGGGGTTGCTCGGCGGGCGGCATGATATTCTCCTCGTAGCAGGGAGCCGACGCGTCCTCCGATGCGCATGGTGGCGAGACTGGGAACACTGACGCGTCGCGGCAAGGAGAGGAACGGCGACGCATCATCCTCCACTGGTGGCGGCAAGGAACAGAATGCGGATGTGTCCTCCTCGACTAGTGGCGGCGAGGAATGGAATGGCGAGGCATGACCCTCTATGTAGGGTAGTGAGGGGCGCCTAGGGCTAGGGAGGGGCGAAGCCATGGTGGTCGATGGGTGCGTAATTGAGAGGGAGGGGGAGGAGATAAAGGCGATGAACATGAGCATTCTTCCGAATGCCGTGGGAGGCGCATTATTTATAGCAAGCAATGCCACACCTACGTAAGATATGTTGCGTGATTAACATAACAGCTAGTTCGGCATATTTTTGTTGGAGTAAATTACGGGGGAGGGGAGACGTGGAAATATTGCTGGTCACAATGGATTGGACGAGCACGGGGGGAGGAGTCATGCATGTAGATTATTTTCACACGGGGAGGAGTGGTGGGACTGCCGGAGGGAGAAGGAGAGTCAGGCATGCAGATTGTTTTCACACATGGAGAGGAAAAGATTTTGAGGCGAACGAGCTTCTTGGTATGGGGAACGGTGCAGAAGTCATCTTATTACTACGTTGTACACCGCGACCAAGGTGTTGACAACATATTTGCTAATTAATATCAGTGCATGTAATGAACTGACCACTGCATGTCGGGCTAGCTAGTCTCAAGTCATTTGTTGTTTCCATTATTCATGTCAAGAAACAAGAAACAAGGAGGGAGTTAATGCATCGCGCCTAAGTGTTTTGGGATTATTTGGTTTTCGTAAGATGACTTATGCACCATTACAGAGGGAGCCCAAAAATGGTGGAACTGGGGCTCTCATGCGTACTCTTTGGTAGTACGAAGAAAGAGATGGAGAGAAGGTAAAAACAATACTCCCTCCATTCCGGTTTATAAGGCTTATCTCAAAATTATAGTTTCTTCGTTTTATAGCTCTCAATTTCATTGTTCCCCATCACATGTTCAGATTTGAAGGTGCACTAAATTATTGCATGCAAGGATTAAGAGAATATTGACTAATTCATGTAAAAATTCTTTGTCATTTAGTGTTCGTGCATGCATGCAATGCAATAATGCATTGGTAAACACAATTTTTTGTGAAGAACAAGAGCATTGATTGAGTACTTTTGCAAACTACAAAAACTATTCCACCGCCTCTATCTTGGTAGGAGTAGGTGAGATTTTTGAATTGAGCCCTTTAAACTAGAAGGGAGGTAGTAGTGCTCTTACAGCTAACCTTGTTGTGATGACTATATATGACATGGCAACATCATAACGCACCTGGATGGAGGAACTAGTCTGCATAGTGCATATAAGTTTTGTCTGAAGTCAAAGTACCTGTACTTTGACCAAACTTACAGAAAAATGTATCAACATTCACAATGTCAAATCAATATTTTTATATTCATTATGAAATGTAGTTCCATAAAATATATATTTGGTATTGTAGATATTGATATTTTTCATATAAATTTGGTCAAACTTTGACTTGACACAAACCTTATGCCGAGTAGAAAGGACCAGGGGGAGTATCATGCATGCGGAGTAGGCAAAAAATTGCTCATTTATAGCAGTCCGAAGTCTCAAAGGGCGTGACAGTGCGAGGGAGGCGACGGTCGTGGGAGGTGCGTTGGTTGACGGAATTAAGTGAGAGTTACATGCACACGCCGACATGGCGTGCGAACACGCAGAAGCTATACCGTCAGGCCTACGATGTGGGTCTAGTAGACATGACATCTAGAGGGTCCCGCATAGTATTCGAGAACTCTTTGGGGGCATGCATCCGTTTATCCACCGGGCAAGCCACCACCCCACGCCGTTCGCACGCCCTACTCGTCCCCGTCTTCTACCTTACAATAGTTCGCTCCCAGCCATCCCGTCCTTTCACATTACAGCAGTTCCACTTCTCCTAATCCGCCTCCAAAATCCAAGGCCTCCCAAATTCTCCATGATCGGCGGCGAGTACAAGGTTAAAACCATCACCGGCGATGAGTTCATCGTCATCGACACCCGTAGATCCATGATGGTGGAAGCATGCCTTGGTCGCTTCCTACACAGGTTCGAAAGTTCAAAGGATGAGTGGGTCGCTGGGCTTGATGTTGAGTACACCACAGTCCTGGAAAAGGAGAAGCTTCTAAAGGAGAAAGAGAAGTAGAAGCCTGCCGTGATCCAGGTTTGCGTACATAATGTGTGCTTGGTCTACCACATATGCCATGCCGATGTTAGGTGCCAGAATTTTGAGGTCTTCCTCAAGGACAAAAGAGTGAAATTCGTTATTGTAGACTTTACGAACGACAAGAGAGTCCTGGGTCGAATAGGCCTCATTGTAGGCCAGCCCTTTGATCTCCATAAGGAAAGCCTGGTGTCCTCCTCTCAGCCTTCAATGCTGATCCTGGCAGCAGCCATGATTGATCCTTCATACGATGAACTGAAGAAACCTCACCCCAAGTTTCATCATGCATGGGAGTCAAAGACAATAGATGAATATCACATCATGTACGCAGCAACAGATGCCTACCTTTGTTTAAATATCTACAAGGGTTGGATGAAGAAGCAGAGCCCAATGTCCAGTTCAAGCAAAGAAGTACCAGCGAAGAGCAATGGGAAGAGGGACGAGGACAAAGTCGAGGACGTGGACAAGGACTCCGAGTAAGGTGGCAGTACCATTGCACATGTTGGTTCTACTGCAGTGTCAAGCAAACTAGTTGCTTAGTTTTGTTTCAGGGGTGTGTTATGCTGAGCCCCCAGTGGAACTATGTTATGTTCTTTCTCGTTATTTGAACTCTTTAGTACGTACTAGTATGTCTTACTACTGTTCTTCTTGTAGTTGGTACTCCTACTCGTTTCTTCGCGATCCTACTATACTTAATACGTACTAGTAGTATTATTTGGGTCAGATGATTTGTGAAAGAAGATGTTTGCATGAGCGAAGGAAGAAGACAACAGTGAAGCTACCCCAATATCTATATTAAGGTGGCAGGGTGCCCGTGATCTATCTTATGAGTGTTGGGTGTGGAATGCAGTTCGCCGGAAAAAATGGATCGTGCCCGGGGTTAAACGGATGGTGGGGTGGGGGGAGCATGGCGGTGAGAGGCGGTTCAGGGAAGGGTAGGGCGGCGGTGGCAGGCGGCTCGATGGTTGAGAGAGAAGATGAATAGTGCATCATTTTCGGAGGTCGAAGAAGCCCTTCTGGCCGTCCATGTTGCATCCAACAGCTCACAAGAGTCGACTGACCCAACTTGTTCCTTCGGATTGCAGGATCCACGTGGCAATCAAGGTCTCGAAGGTAGATTCCACATCCGCACCCGGTTTGCGGGCTCGGCGCGGGCACGACCGACTTCCGCCACGATAACCACCATGTGGGCCTCCTCCGCGCGGGCGGAGATGACAATGACCCGCTAGCTCCTCCTCGCCGGCGTGCTAGATCATGCACTCATCCTCCTCCTCTTTGTATGCTACGGGCATGGACGGGGCTCCACCTGCTCGCGTGCTTGGCAGCGCGGCGGCATCGTGAGGAAGGACTGCAGATGACGTGAGCAAGCGAGGATGCGACTTCATGGCACAGGGATGTTGGGGACACGGCGGTGATGGGCGAGAAATGGTCGGCCGTAGCAAGCGGGTGCCAGCATACGCAGGGTTGAGATCCTCTGCAGTACCGTACGGTGCTGTAGTGCGGATGACATGTGGGGCCGGGTCCCACATTGCAACGACTGTACTGCACCATACAGTACTGCAGTGACTGTACGCATGTGCAATGGCGGCAGTGGCATATTGATGACTGTGCTTATGGGAGCTTGGTTTAGTTTTATCTAGGGTTGGTCAAACTTAAAAGAACACCATACTAGTACACGTAATCATGTGCAAGCGCATGCATCACGGCCGCGCTTATACCACATTAGTTAGCACATCATCGATACGGAATCTTGTGCAAGCCCATGCACCATGGCCGCGCGGTCGATCGAACAGTGCGTCACGGTGTCGCGCTGCAAGGTCATCCACCGAACCTTTTTGTGTGTGTGAAAACAATCCCGGAAAATTACTCTACTTTTTTTTGCTGGAAAAGATCTTCACGCTACAGTAGTTCCATATATTTGAATTTAGCTTCAGTTCGTGATTATTTGGATTTGGACGTTTTAGGTGCCCCCTAGAAAAAAATTCATAGAAATTATGTGTGTGTAACAGAGAGAGAACGCGTGTATGTGTCTATATGTGTGTTGTGGCGGAAGGGCAATGTGGAGACGGTGTGCATGTGATAGTCATAGAGAGGTGTGAATGTGCAAATGATCATGTATGAGTGAGACATAGATATTTGCCGAGATGTTGTGTATACATGAGAGAACGGTCTTCTATTTGTTTTTTTTTGTGTGTGCGTGCGTGAGAGAGAGAGGAGCATCCGTACCACAACAACCATCTCTCTCGATTCAACCGTCGCACAACCGCATTTAACACATGCATCGACGCACACATTTTGACACCCTCACCCAGCCCCTGTCCACCTCAAGGCCCCTGCATCTCTCTCTATCTCGCACACGCAATCTCTTCATGAAAACCCTATCTGGATTGCTTGTACCTCTCCATCACATACACACCATGTACCACGCACACACATTTATCTCTTGCTATGTCTCTTTGCCTCACAAACACACTCCCCATAGTCCTCTCTTTGTATCCCACACATGATCTCTCTATATTGCTTAAACATTGACGCACACGATGTATCTATCTCGCACCATTAGCCTCTCTCGCCTGCTCACTATGCACACACATTCTCTCCATAGGTTTGATTTCTCTCAATATTTGACACACACATATAGTCCCCCCCCCCTAGAGCACACTATCCATCCACATCCAAGGTTATATAGCGACCACTCTTGCTTGTGCTTCTCTGCACCCCGACATGCACACCACCTCGATCTTCAAGGACGGCATCGGGAAAACGAAGATGGTGACCAGACCGCACTAGAGACTATGGGGCCATTTGGAAGTAGGATGACGTGACAACAGCTGAGTAACTCCTTTCCCCTCTCTTTCTCCCTCTCCCTACCTCCCGCACAAAATTATCGATCCCTCAGCCCACAAGATCCTTCCCCTCTCGTCCATTTTTTTATCTCTCTCATCAAACCTTTTGTTTCTTCTCCTTCCACATGTACAAAATCGCGATGCACACGCATCTCACTCCTTATATTACATGTCTCCATGTTTCTCGCAGACCTAACTTATTCCTCCATATACATACATATATATATAATCCTCTCTCGCACACTTCCTCTTACTCTCTCTCTCTCTCTCTCTCTCGTGAGGTTTCTATCCTACTCTCTCGCCCACATACATACAATATTTCCTGCCCTCTGTCTCTTTCTTCCACTGGGTGTATATCTTGTGTGTTGAGCGCACTCATCTCTCTCCCGCCATTGCTCCATCTTCACAAACTCTCTCTCTCTCTCTCTCTCTCTCTCTACGTTTCATTCACACATTGGGATGTGTTCAAAAAATTGCTTTAGACTCGATCATGTAGAGTTATGGTTGGTTTTGTTGCATCCAACAAATTAATAACTATGAAATGCATTTAGATTTTCATTTGAGTTGGATTATGTGAGTTTGAGCATATTGTGAAGTACTATAGACCTGGTATTCATCTTGGAATTCAACAACGATGATAAATATTGAATTGTATAAAACATTACATTCAAAGTCAATAGCTTGACATATTTATTTCACAATTACAACCAATATTAATGCCACAACGAACTAAGAAAACATATGTGTACTCCCTCCATTTTTATTTAAGTCTGTGTATTAGGATTCGTCAAGGTCAAGTTTTGTAAACTCTGACAAAGTTTATAACCAAAAATATTAACATATACAATAACAAATCAATACCATTAGATTCATTATTCAATTTACTTTCACATCATATAGATTTGTTATGGTAAATGTTTATGTTTTTTCTATAATCTTTGTCAAACTTTAGGAAGTCTGACTTCAGTCAAACCTAATATGCAGAGTAAATAAAAACGGAGGGAGTACTAGCAGTGCTCCTAGCTGCTTAGCCCAATCACCCAACATGCTAGATGGGGAGTAGGGAGTACAGTGTTACAAATTTTCAGGTCGGCGGAAAAATCTCCAGCTTCCATCGAGATCTCCCGCGACTCAGATTCGAGCAATGCGAAGTTACCATCATACCCTTGGTCGAACAGGCCGACGGATGCTTGTGGGTTGGGGGCTGTTTTGGTAACTTCACGTTCACCCCACCCAGTGAACCCCACCCCGGCACCCAGAGTAAACCTCATTACTCCCCATTTTCTATCCCAACCGCAAAATAGACTTCTCCATGGCACCACAACACCTTTGTGCCCCTCTCCTTCTTCATTGGCGCACTCGTCCACCGCAGCGCATATGCCTCATCGACGGCATCATACGCCGCACTGGAGCCGGTCTGCCATCGCCATCGTACATGGAGCCGCTTCCCCGACGCCATCTTCTACGGTCTCGGATCTACTTCCTTGAAGCTGACGGCAAGCACAGCACCACCACCGTCGTCGACAATGAACTTACTCCCGTTGCCGACTGTGATGCACAGACGCCACCGCCACCTTTGTACTCCTCCTCGATTGGTAATGTGTATATTGATTCTCTTAGCAGTACATGTGCAGTTCCGATTATGTTCGTACCTACCCTTCAAATTTCCCGGCTGTTATCGTTCTAGTAAAAGTAATTGGTTATAGCTTGCATTGTCCAACAGAATATCATCTTGTAATTGTGCGTCGCTCCTGTATTTTGCTATGCTTAGTAGGTTCTTCGTCTGTAACCAGTAGTTGGCAAATGATGGAAAGTTTTTTAGAATAGCAGGGACGTGACCCCCTGTTCTATTCACTCAGAATGAAACCACAACGTAGTTCTAGCAAAGTTGAACAACCACATAGTAGGACGTTAAAAATCACACGTGCTAACATGGCAGATGAGTACTTTAATGTTGCCCACAAGATGCGTGAGTATTACTATATTTTGCTTGCCATGTTGAGATTTTAAAACTATGAATGCGAACATGTAAAGGAGAAATGAAGACCAAATATGGGATGTTGGGGACATCTTCAAGGAACATCGCAAGTTAAAGAGGAGCTACACCAAACCTGTAAAACGAGCTTTGGTAAGTAACAGCCTTTCAATTACTTTTACATTGAGAACCTGACTAGCAATGGTGGATGTTTTGTGTGTCCTTGCTGGTTTCTTTAATGAAATCGGAGGGAGCCCCCTCTTTTGCGCAATTTTTTTTTACTTTGACATGGTATGTGTCTGGCAGCAGTAGTGAACATAGGACCAAGCCAGGCCCTGGGCATGCCCCGAGCCAAAAACAATGTCAAACCATGTTGTCTGCTTGGCTAGGGTTCTTGCCATGCAATCCAGAAGTGTGGCAGATTATTAAACAATAACAGGCGAGACAAACAATTTTCTATATAATTGATTAGGTTCTCAACCATTTTTAGGATCTCAATTTACTCAGTGGACCCACCATGCCGTAGGATGAATCCTTTGTAATTTAATGTTGAAGCTAGTCAGTCAAACGCGCCTAGAGACGCCATGGAGATCATTTGGTTGTCGATTGTTTTTCCACAGCAACCCTTGGCTTAATGAACCCCTCTACTAGTTTTTCTATTTCTCTTAGCCTTCTGTTCTTCGATGTATATGTCATAGTTTTGATAAGCTGGCTCTGCTTGATATGTCATTTTTTAAATAAGCTGGTTGATATGTAATAAGCAGTCTTAATCGTCCTAATGCTTTCCTTTTTAGCTTGATGTAGGAAGTGGGTGTTCTCACCTTGGATTCTGTTTTTATATTTCTCATGTTGAATTCACTTCTCCTAGTCCTATTTATCGGGCTTCTACTTAATGGATTTGTGGAGCTATGACTATTGATCTAAAAAAGAAGTAACTTCTTCATGTCAGGATGCTGTTCCTGCAAGGAGGGAAGTATGGTCAACCTCAAGATCATGTTTCTAAAATGAGGTTGGATTACACACAAGGTGCCAGTTCCCTAATGGTTTTGGTATGATTTTGATGGAACTAACCCGGACTGACGCTGTTTTCAGCAGAACTACCATGGTGTTGTTTTTTGTGCAGAAATAAAAGTTCTCCAAATGCAATGAAACTTTTTGACGATTTTTTTGGGAACAAAAGAGGCACTAGAAGCTTCGTGGGAGGACCAGAAGGTGAAGGAGGTGAGCACAAGACATCTGGGCGCACCAGGAGGCCCAGGCGCGCCCAGGTGGGTTGTGCCCACCTCGAGGCCCATCTTCGCCTGATTCCAATGCTGAAAAATCCTATAAATAGAGAAACCATCAGAAATAACCCTAGATCAGAAGTTCCGCCGCCGCAAGCCTCTGTAGCCATGAAAAACTAATGTAGACCCCGTTGCGGCACCCTGCCGTAGGGGGAAATCATCACCGGTGGCCATCTTCATCATCCCGTTGGCAACCATGATGAGGAGGGAGTAGTCCACCCTCGGGGCTGAGGGTTTGTACTAGTAGCTATGTGTTTAATATCTCTCTCTCATGTTCTTGAGATATCACGATCTTGATGTATCACGGGCTTTGTTAATATCGTTGGATCGTATGGTGTTTTCCCCTCTCTATCTTGTTGTGAATTGAGTTTTCCCTTTGAGATTTCATTCTTATTGGATTGAATACTTTTATGGATTTGAGAACACTTGATCTATGCCTTGGTACTCAACTCGCGGATTCCCGTGGTGACATTGGGGAAATCTATGCATAGGGATTGATGCACATTTTCATCCTTGTTTCTTCGGTAGAACTCTTGGGGCACTCTTTGAGGTTATTTGTGTTGGATTGAGTATTATGAATCTGAAATTGTTTGATGCATATCGCATAATCAACTCACGGATACTCGCGGTGACATTGGAGTATCTAGGTGACATTAGAGTTGGTTGATGTGTATCATATGGTGTTATTTTAGTACAAACTCTTGGTTAGATCAATCAGATAGAATAGCTTAGTGTTATTTTAGTACGAAATGTAGGATAGATTGATCGGAAAGAATAGCTTTGAGCTGGGTTCGTACCCTACAAATAATTTCTTCTTATGTTCTCCACTAGATAAGAACTTTGGAGTGATTCTTCCTCGCACGTTGAGGGATGGTTATATGATCCAATTATATTAGCATTGTTGAGAGATTGCACTAGTGAAAGTACGGACCCTAGGCCTCATTTCCAAGCATTGCAATACCGTTTGTGCTCACTTTTGTTACTTGCTACCTTGCTGTTTTTTATTGTTCCTATTACAAAAATCAATATATACTATCATTACTACGCTTTTATTACCATCTCTTCGCCGAACTAGTGCACCTATACAAGTTACCATTGTATTTTGTGTGTTGGGGACACAAGAGACTCTTTGTTATTTGGTTGCAAGGTTGTTTGAGAGAGACCATCTTCATCCTATGCCTCCCACGGATTGATAAACCCTAGGTCATCCACTTGAGGGAAAATTGCTACTGTCCTACAAAACTCTGCGCTTGGAGGCTCAACACAAGTCTACAAGAATAAAGTTGTGTAGTAGACATCAAGCTCTTTTCTGGTGCCGTTGCCGGGGAGGTGAGTGCTTGGCGGTATATCTTTAGATCTTGCAATCGAATCTTTTAGTTTCTTGTTTTATCACTAATTTGTTTTACAAAAGAAACTACAAAAAATGGAATTGAGGTTGCATCATATTGTTCATCTTTATAATGTCTTCCGTGAAAATGATGGAATGGAAAATTGTGCTCAACTGATAGAGGAACAATTCTATAAAATGTTTGACAAAAATTCTTTGAATGATGAGCATGATTGCAATGTTGTTGGTATGAACTCTTTAAATATCCATGATGCTAACGATATGCAAAGCTATAAGCTTGGGGATGCTATATTTGATGAAGATGATATTTTTAGTCCCCCAAGTTTTGATAAGAAAATTTACTATGATGATTGCAAGCCTCCTATTTATGATGATTATATTGATGAAATTGGATTTGGAGAGGTCATGACTTTATTTAATGATGAATACACTATTTTGGAAGAGGTTGCAATTGATTCTGAGAACAAAGTTGCTATCTATGATGATTATGGTGATGACATGTATGCTATAAAGAATAATGATAACCTTGAAACTTGTCATCATGATTTTAATTTTCAATCTCATGATAGTTATTTTGTCGAGTTTGCTCCCACTACTATTCATGAGAATAAATTTGCTTATGTGGAGAGTAACAAAATTTCTATGCTTGTGGATCATGAAAAGAATGCTTTATGTGATAGATATATTTTTGAATTCATTCATGATGCTACTGAATATTATTATGAGAGGGGAACATATGTTTTTACATATTGCAATAATATCTAGTTTCCTCTTTATGTGTTGAAAATCTTGAAGTTTTGCTTGTTTTGCCTTCCTATGCTAGTTGATTATTGTCTCATAAGTTGTTTGCTCACAAAATCCCTATGCATAGGAAGTGGGTTAGGCTCAAATGTGCTAGTCATATGCTTCATGATGCTCTCTTTGTGTTTCAATTCTTATCTTTTATGCGAGCATCATTGAAATCTTCATGGCTAGCTAAAAGGCATTAAAGAAAAGCGCTTGTTGGGAGACAACCCAACATTTACCCCTACTGTTTTTGTGTGATAACATGATTAAGATACTGTAGTAATCATGTTTTATAGGTTTTGTTTCAATAAAGTGCCAAGTAAAGCCTTTGGGATAGTGTGGATGATAGTTGACTTGATTCTGTGCAAAAACAGAAACTTTTGCGTCCAGTACAGAAATTTCTATATTTTACTGGAACGTGGAAAAATTCTGAATTTTTTACAGTTGATGGGTATACAAATTTTCTACGTTTACCTAATTTTTCCGAAGTTTTGGAGTAACATAAGTATGACCTTAATTCAGATCATTATGTACTGTTGTGTTTTTGACAGATTCTGTTTGCAATGCATAGTTTGCTTGTTTTATGGTTTCTAAGGCTTATATTTCTTAATATAAATTTTGGAAATTGTAGAGTACAGCAGAAATTATGTGGAAACAAATATGAATCTTGTCTTGACAGTACCAAAGTGAATGATTTGTCTTTATCATACTAACCCATCTCACGAAGTTCCATTAAGTTTTGTGTGATTGAAGTTTTAAAGTTTTGGGTGAGAAATCGATATGAGGAGAATAAGGAGTGACAAGACCCTAAGCTTGGTGATTCCCAAGGCACCCCAAGGTAATATTCAAGGAATATCCAAGCAACTAAGCTTGGGGATGCCCCGGAAGGCATCCCCTCTTTTGTCTTCAACATTATTGGAAACCTCACTTGGGACCATATTATCATTCCTCACATGATATGTGTTTCGCCTGGAGCATCATTTTATTTTATTAGTATTTGCTTGCTGTTATTTGGAATAATTTTTTATATCTTTTACTTCAATAAAAATTTCAAGTATAGCCTTTGCCATGCTTATTTTGCAAGTCTATGTGTTGCTGTTTGAAAACAGAAAGTTGCATGCTATTGCGTGAATTCTTGAGAAAAGTAAGAATGTGATAAAATGTTGAAATATTCTGCACCATAAGATATGATAAATTTTATACATTTTGGTAAATTTTCATAATTTTTGGAGTTAGGGAAGTGTGAGTAAAATTGCAGTCTTTAAATACTATACTCTTTAGACAGATTGCTGTTATGTTTGCATTGTTTGCATATGTTTGCTTGTTCAATGGTTCTATTTGAGGATAGGACTATTAAATATGCAGAGGCATTTAGTATGCAATGTTAAATAATAATTTTAGTGATTTTCTGCAGTAGAGAATGATAAGGTTTTTGCATTGATTTATACTAAATTATCTCACGAGTTCTTGTTGAGTTTTGTGTGGATGAAGTTTTTAAGATTTAGGGGAACTGTGATATAAAAGGAATTAAGGAGACACAAAAGCTCAAGCTTGGGGATGCCGAAGGCATCCCAAGATAATATTCCAAAGTCTCAAGCATCTAAGCTTGGGAATTCCCCGGTAGGCATCCCACCTTTCTTCATCAACAATTATCGGTTAGCCTCGGTTGAGCCTAAGTTTTTGCTTCTTCACATGATGTGTGCTATTCTTCGAATGTCATTTTATTTTGCTTTGCTTGCTGTTTTAATAAGATACTTAGATCTGAAAGTTTTTAAATAAGAGATATTCCTCAATTAGCTACCCATTTACTTAACTACTTGCTTGAAGTTCACTTATATCTTTTTGGAGTAGTTTGTCATTTACTCTTGTGCTTCACTTATATCCTATGAGTAAATTTTTGAATGAATTGAATATCATAAAGTTGAAATTATATGTGCTTCATATGCTTGTATCATACCTAGTAGTAGCTTCACATTGGGTTTAGAAAGTGATATCTTTTGAAGCTTGACAATCACAATATTGGTCATACAAGCAATTCATGAATGATTAGTATAAGGAAGAAAACTTTCACATGCAAATATATTATCTTGGAAATCTTCTATGATTGTGAATACCCATTAATTATTTACAAACTTGAGCAAATCAGTTGAAGTTGGACAAGCAAGACAACGTAATGAATTATGGTTGTGTATATTTGCATAGAAGTTATATTGTTATGGATCCTCCAACATGTGGTGTTTGCTTAGGATCTTTTGCTAGCCAAAAATTCGTACTAAGTAGAGATACTACTTGTGCATCCAAAAACCCTTAAACCTAGTTTATTTCCATGAGTGTCCACCATACCTACCTATGGATTGAATAAGATCCTTCAAGTAAGCATCGGTGCAAAAAGGCAATAAAAATTGCTCCTAAATATGTTTGATCTTTTATTGTAAGGGAAAATTGATCGTTGTATGAACTTGTGATGGCAAAGTAATAAAAGCAACGGACTGCATAATAAAGGTTGCTACCATAAGGGGCAATATAACGTGACGTTCCTTTGCATTAAGAGCTTGGGCATCCAAATAAAAAGCGCATGACAACCTCTGCTTCCCTCTGCGAAGGGCCTATCTTTTACTTTTTAGTGTTTACTTTTATGCAAGAGTCAATAGAATGCATTCTCATTTCAACCTCAATTCTTCTCTAGTTAGCAAGCATCATGTGGTGGGGAAAGATCTAGGCACATATGGCCAGTCAAATATATTTGATCATGATTTATTATTGTTGACAATTATCTCTATGATAAATGAGTTGGGAGGCGAAACATTAAGCCCCTATCTTTCTCTGTGTCGACGATGCCATTTGTTCTAAAAATATGCTTTGAGTACTACCAATCATAGAAGACTATATTATGATTGAGTATGTGGAGCTCTTACTTAGACTCTGTTGAATAAGTTGAATTGCAATTGTTTGGTGACTAAGAATATAGGTTGTTGAGTTTCAAGAGAATTCACTATTTGAACCTTAACATGTGAATTGGTTGCTACTTTAACATGATAAGTTTTATGAGAAAGAATTGCTGTTATGATGCTAGAAAAAGTGATTGAAATTATCATTGATCAAACTTATGCACTTTGCTAGCATTGACAATTCATAAATTATTTCTTTTTATCATTTACCTTCTCGACGACGAGTAGGAATTAAGCTTGGGGATGCTGATATGTCTCCATCGTATCTATAATTTATGAAGTATTCATGCCATGTTTACAAAAAAATTATATGGTTTTGGTATGATTTGGATGGAACTAACCCGGACTGACGCTGTTTTCAGCAGAACTACCGTGGTGTTGTTTTTTGTGCATAATAAAAGTTCTCCAAATGCAACAAAACTTTTTGACAATGTTTTTGGAACAAAAGAGGCACTAGAAGCTTCGTGGGAGGACCAGATGGTGAAGGAGGTGAGCACAAGACACCTGGGTGCGCTAGGAGGCCCAGGCGCGCCCAGGAGAGTTGTGCCCACTCGAGGCCCATCTTCGCGTGATTCCAACGCTGAAAAATCCTATAAATAGAGAAACCATCAGAAATAACCCTAGATCAAAAGTTCTGCCGCCGCAAGCCTCTGTAGCCATGAAAAACCAATGTAGACCCCGTTCGGGCACCCTGTCGGAGGGGGAAATCATCACCGGTGGCCATCTTCATCATCCCGGCAGCCACCATGATAGGAGGGAGTAGTCCACCCTCGAGGCTGAGGGTTTGTACCAGTAGCTATGTGTTTAATCTCTCTCTCTCTCTCTCGTGTTCTTGAGATGTCACGATCTTGATGTATCGTGGGCTTTGTTAATATAGTTGGATCATATGGTGTTTTCCTCTCTCTATCTTGTTGTGAATTGAGTTTTCCCTTTGAGATTTCGTTCTTATCGGATTGAATACTTTTATGGATTTGAGAACACTTGATCTATGTCTTGGTACTCAACTCGCGGATTCCCGAGGTGACATTGGGGTAATCTATGCATAGGGGTTGATGCATGTTTTCATCCTAGTTTCTCTGATAGAAATCTTGGGGCACTCTTTGAGGTTCTTTGTGTTGGATTGAGTATTATGAATCTGAAATTGTTTGATGCATATCGCATAATCAACCCACGTATACTCGCGGTGACATTGGAGTATCTAGGTGACATTAGAGTTGGTTGATGTGTATCATATGGTGTTATTTTAGTACGAACTCTTGGTTAGATCGATCGGAAAGAATAGCTTGGTGTTATTTTAGTACGAACTCTAGGATAGATTGATCGGAAAGAATAGCTTTGAGGTGGTTTCGTACCCTACAAACAATTTCTTCTTATGTTCTCCGCTAGATAAGAACTTTGGAGTGATTCTTCCTCGCACGTTGAGGGATGGTTATATGATCCAATTATATTAGCATTGTTGAGAGATTGCACTGCTGAAAGCATGGACCCTAGGTGTCGATGTCAAAACCGGCAGACCTCGGGGTAGGGGGTCCCGAGCTGTGGATCTAGGATCGATGGATAACAAGGGACGATGAACACAGTGTTTACCCAGGTTCGGGCCCTCTCGAAGAGGTAATACCCTATGTCTTTCTTGATTATATTGGATGTATGATGTGGTTTACAGAGTAGATCTACCTCGAGATCAGCATGAGCTAAACCCTAAGGCTATGAGGTGATGAATGTAGCTCTAGCCCCAAAGACTAAAAACCCTCGGTTTATATAGACACCGGTAGGGTTAGGGTTACCGAAGATAGATTACAATAAGGAATTAAAGAGATCCTCCGCCTTTTTGACTTGGAGGGCACACCACAGCTTCATAGATCTCCTGTCATTATACGGCTCCACCAGTCCGGGCCATGTACAATGGGCCGTCACCCCGAGGACCCCTTAGTCCATGACTCCCTCAGTAGCCCCCGAACTTGCCTCCAATGCCAAGACTTGTATTTGGTATCCATCCATCCGGCCAGTAGTCGGCTTGCGGGGCGAGTTCTTCATTATGTATCTCCCCTGTTCGGAACCAAGTGATGTCCGGAATCTGAAATGGTAGTTTTACTTAACACCGAAGGTAAAAATATCGCTCAAGCGCAAATAGTGCCTTTATCTGACAAATTTTCTCTTTCAACGAAGAGTCGCTTCCAGCCATAACGCCAAGCAGTTACTATTTCTCGAAGTGCTACTCGAGGCTGATGCCATGTTTGACATGTCCCCTCACAGTGGAGATCGTGTCCCGCTTTTCGGGGGATATGGTTAATGGTTTCGATTCCCCTCCCCGCTCATAATGTTGGGGAGATATCGGGAAGTGGAGAGGCCAGCGACATGGAAAAAGGAATCCCCGACCTGCCAACAGTCTATAAAGGGGGGCCGCTATAGTTTGCATCCCACGCCCTCTTCCACCTTCCGCTCACGCAGACCTTCAGAGCTCCAGCGCCCTTTCTCTCTGCTTCCACAGCGAATCCCACTCCACTCCTTCGACCATGGCCGGATCTGGCGGCAATGGGAAGTGGGAGGCCTCCTCCGTCACCAACGAGGACATCCTGAAGCTGAAGGAGGCCGGCTACTTTCCGGCCAATGTCGCCCCTCGGGCCCCCGAAGAGTGCTAGATAATCCCTACGCCCGAGCCGGGCGAAAGGGTAGTGTTTCTCCCCCCATTTCCTTAGGGGGCTCGGATTTCCGCTGCATCCTTTTGTGCGGGGGCTGATGTTCTTCTACGTGCTTGATATTCAGGATCTAGCCCCCAACTCCCTCCTCCATGTTTCGACCTTCATCGTCGTCTGTGAAGCGCTCCTCCGAGTCTAGCCGCACTTCGGTTTATGGCTGAAGGTGTTCAATTTCAAGCCCAAGGTGGTCGGCGGAGAGCATGCGGACTGCAGAGGGGCCATGATTAGTAAGCTGACATGGGTCCAGTGGCCGGACGGCCACTTTGTCGACACCGTCCGGATGTGGTAGAAGGAGTGGTTTTATATCACCGAGCCGAGGGAGGCCGCATGGGGAGCGGCCCCCGCATTCAGGTCCGGACCCCCTACCCGATTGGTCTCCTGGACCACCAAGAGCCTGGACTGGGGGTGTGTTGCCGACATGAGAACGCTGCAGAAGCACGTCGACAGCATAATAGAGACCAACGTGAAGCTGGTCGACATGGTCCAGATCATGCTCCACCACCGGCTCCTCCCTTGCCAGGTGAGGGCCAAGTCTATGTGGGAGCACGAGCCCGAGGATCAGGCCACCGTGCGACACCTCTACGGCACGACTCCTGGTAAGATATGGGGCCAATTATTCCAGTCCCAGAAGAAGTGGCCAGTCGAGAGGAAGGACATCGGCCTTGACGCTGCGAACCCCCCAAGGGAGGTGAGTGGCATTCTTTTTCGAGAAGTGTTCCGATATTCACACCATGTTTGATTCGGTCTAACCTTGGTATGTGGATTTTGCAGGGATGGCTCGCCAAGGCCAAGAAGATTTGCGGCCCAGCGCCTCTGCCGAAAGGGCCCCGATCAGAGCAGCTGGAAAAGCTGCTGGTCATGGTGCCTTATAAGGTGCCTGCCAAGAAGGGCAAGAAGAAAGGAGAGCTAAACCCTAAGGCTATGAGGTGATGAATGTAGCTCTAGCCCTAAAGACTAAAAAACCTCGGTTTATATAGACATCGGTAGGGTTAGGGTTACCGAAGATAGATTACAATAAGGAATTAAAGAGATCCTCCACCTTCTTGACTTGGAGGGCACACCACAGCTTCATAGATCTCCTGTCATTATACGGCTCCACCAGTCCGGCCTATGCACAATGGGTCGTCGCCCCGAGGACCCCTTAGTCCATGACTCCCTCACTAGGCCTCATTTCCAAGCATTGCAATACCGTTTGTGCTCACTTTTGTTACTTGCTACCTTGCTGTTTTTTATTGTTCCTATTACAAAAATCAATATCTACTATCATTACTATGCTTTTATTACAATTTCTTCACCGAACTAGTGCAACTATACAAATTACCATTGTATTTGGTGTGTTGGGGACACAAGAGACTCTTTGTTATTTGGTTGCAGGCTTGTTTGAGAGAGACCAATTTCATCCTATGCCTCCCACGGATTGATAAACCTTAGGTCATCCACTTGAGGGAAAATTGCTACTGTCCTACAAAACTCTGCGCTAGGAGGCCCAACACGTGTCTTCAAGAATAAAGTTGTGTAGTACTTTCAAACTTAAGATCAAAGCTTGATAGTTCCAATGCCCACTAAACAATCCTGCCGGTTGCATCTGGATTTCTCAAGATTCTCTCCATCGGAAAGCGAGTGATGATGGCAATCTGATGTGCTTGGAAGTAGTGGCGCAGCTTCCTTGATGCCATAAAAAGACCAAAAAGCAGTTTTTGTATGCCAGAATATCTCGAGAAGAGAGCTGACAAAATAAACTGGCCGCTGCACCAACTTCTTCTTCTGCACTACTTGCTGCTCTGTTATTTCTGCTTGATCTGCACTTGACTTTTCGGCACCAAGACTTGCCAAAGAAGATTCCGGCTTGTCGCTTGACAAGCCTGCATCTGCTGCTTCGTAATTTTCAACTTACCTCTCAGCCACTAGGGTAGCACTGACCACTTGATTTGTTGCCGCCAAGTATAGCAGCAACGGCTCTTGTGTCCTTGGCACAGAGGAGAGGTACCTCTCCAAATCTTGCAGTGCGGCCTTCGCTTCCAGAGTCCATTTCATTGGACCTACCTTTTTCGAAATTTTGAAAAACGGCAAGGCGCGCCCAGCAGATTTGGAGATGAACCTGCTCAATGCAGCAATGCAGCCGGCAAGGCGGCGCACATCCTTGACACGGTTCGGTGCTTCAATCTGCTCAATTGCTTTAATCTTGTTGGGATTTGCTTCAATTCCACATTGAGACACAAATAACTCGAGAAGCTTGCGGGATGGAACACCAAACACACACTTCGCGGGATTGAGCTTCAGATTGATCTTGCCCAAATTAGCAAATGTTTCTTCCAAATCTTGTATTAGTGTTGCTCTGTCCTTGGTTTTGACGACTATGTCAGCCATATATGCTTTCACATTCCTGTGCAGCTGGGGCTCAGAACCAATCTGGACTACTCTTGCAAAAGTAGAACCAGCACTTTTCAATTCGAAAGGCATACGTATAAAGCAATATGTGCCACATGGAGTAATAAATGCGGTCTTCTCTTCATCTTCCTTAGACATGTAAATCTGATGATACCCAGAATAGGCATCCAAAAACGAGAGCAAGTCACACCCGGCAGTGGAGTCAACAATCTGGTTGATGCACCGCAAGGGAAAAGGGTCTTTTGGACAAGATTTATTGATATCAGTATAGTCAATACAAAGCCTCCATTTGTCGTTCGCCTTGCGCACTACAACCGGATTAGCCAACCACGTGGGATGGAGCACTCCTCTGACTAAGCCTGCCGCTTCCAACTTCTTGATCTCCTCAGCAATGAATTGTTGCCATTCCAAAGCTTGCTTCCTCACCTTCTGCTTGATAGGCCGCGCGTGTGGACAAACTGTAAGGTGGTGCTCAATTACTTCCGTGGGAACACCAGGGATGTTAGATGGTTGCCATGCAAACACATTAACATTCGCCCGCAAGAAAGCAACGAGCGCGCTTTCCTATTTGTCGTCAAGGGTGGAACTTATGGTGAAAGTTCCTCCCGTGCCATCCTCCTTGGCGGACACCTTCTTGGTTTCTTGTGGAGCTACCTTGGATATCTTGCTCTTGTGGGCAGAGCTCTCTAGCACGTCCTCGACGGGAGCGCAGCACTCCAAAGAGGTGCCCTTGCCGGAGTCCTTGTCAGTGGTCTTGTCGGTCTTCTTCCCCCCGGGAGCTTTGTCAGCAGGAGCGAGTGCCTTGCCGACAGATGCTACAACTGCCTCCTAGTAGAGCTGATTAGCGCAGATCAGCACATCCTTCTTGTCAGAATGGATGGTGATGACGCTCATCAGCCCTGGCATCTTCAGTGTGTTGTACGCATAGTGCGATGCTGCCATGAAATTCACCAGTGTCGGGCGGCCAAGGATTCCATTGTACGGCAACGGAATCTTGACGACATAAAAGACATTCTTCTCAGTCCTATAGTTGAGATCACCGCCAAACGTCACTGGCAACGTGATCTTGCCCTTCGGCTGACTCCTTCCTGGATTGATCCCCTGGAATGTACCCGACTTCTTGAGATCTTCATCAGAAATCTGTAGTCGCTTGATCACATCTGGTGAGATCAAGTTCAGACTAGCTCCACCGTCAACCAACATCTTTGTAACCTTGAGGTTGCGTATTGTTGGTGAAACCAACAACGGCAAGCACCCGCCCGCAGTTGTGCGATCAGGATCGTCCACGGCGTAAAAAATGATGGCCATGTTGGACTATCTCAGTGGCTTCTTGGCATCAACCATCGGTTCCGCTACATTGACCTCACACACCCACTGTTTGAGTTGCCGGTGAGAGAAGTGCAAAGATGCGCCTCCGTCAATGCACATCGCTTTAGTGGACTTTTGGACCTCATGTCCGCTTGACTCGTCATCCGTCCTCATCATCATCCTCTTCTTTCTTGTCGTGGCCTCTAGCAGGCTTCTGCTTCTGCTACTTGCCTTGCTGCCGTGACCTCCTCGGCCACCATGCTTCTTGCCGGGCCCCTCGGCACCTTCCTGAGCCTTCTCCTTGTCTCTCTTCTCATACTCCACTTTCCGCTTCTCAGCAAGCTGCTCAACTTGCCGGCAGTCTTGGAGGTCATGGCTCTTGGAGCGGTGGATCTTGCAGTATTGCTTACCGGAGCCCCCGGTCTGGTCGGTAGCCGCCAAGGCTTGACACGAGGCACACATGGCAACCTCCTTGCCGGGGCTCTCAGTCTTAGCCTTCTTGGTGGTGTCGCTGTTGCTAGATCCCTCAGTAGCGAGCACTGCCTTGCCCTTGCGCTTCATGTTGCGCTTGCGGCCCTTCTTCTTTGGGGGGGTGGTGGTGTCGTTGTCGTCCTCAGAGTCAACCTCTGCGCCGGCATCCTCCCCGAGAAGTCTCCTCCCGTCTTCAACACATGCGCACTTAGCATCCAAAGCATAAAGCTTGGCGATATCCTTCACTAGGTTCATGGCCAGCTCCTCCCGCATCTTGCGATTGTCACTGGTACGCGTCAGTGCTATACAAATGGTTTTTAACCCCTTTCCGCGACGGCATTTGGAACCGTTGCCAAATGAGTGTGGGCGATAGGGGGGTCCTTCCCACACGACCCAGAAACCGTCGGGGATAGGGAGCCAAGATGCATATACAGTACTCCTACTCGTTTGTGCTCGCATTGCCATCGCAGTCGGTATTCTGTGGTGCTACGTTTACGATGCGCGGCCCATCACAAATGGTTCACTATTATAGAATGTGTATGATAAGCATACAATCACACACATTTGCTTTTCCCAAACCGTATGCGATAACTAATTATGAAGATTAGCTAATCATCGTATGAGTGTCGGACAGGATTACGAAATGTCGGACCGTCGTAACATCGTCATACACGACAACTATCGCACACGCTATTCTGTGGTGCAACGTTTACGATGCATACTTCATCAGAAATAGTTCATGGTTGCGAATCGTGTACGATAAGGCAACTATCACAAACATTTAGTTTGCCCGCACCATTTGTGATATTGTCTGACATCGCACACGCTTTGCAAACGGCAACTGTGTGCATGCTTGCACATGTTTCCTCTCTGTGAACCTTGTCAGATTATGGTGTATATCGCAAATGTTTGTGTTTTACCAACCGTGTGTGCCGTAACTACCTGGAGAGCGTAATTTCACCATAATTTAATTGCTGCTATTTTAAATTGTACCGAATTTGAATTTGAATTTGAATGTATGCTATAGCATTATTCATATCCATCAGGTTCAAACAATAATGCATTATTCGATTCATAGGTACATATGTTCAAGAATTACATAAGAACCAAATAAAGAATGATGAACCATAGTTGTATACTTGTACTATTAAAGACGGTAAAAAAAGAGGCGATATACATTCTAGTTGCTGAACAAGGTGAAGCGGAATGCCCATACTGTGCCCTCCTCCATGCAGAAGGCACGCACGACTCTAGTCCAACCCCTTGTGATGGCCAACCGCCCATCCTTCACAGTCTTCATGAAAAGATCTAGATAATCATCGTGTTCTGGTAGAAATACTTTAACCTTTGCATGCCCACCAATCATGTAGTTTGAGAGGTAATCTTGAGTAAACTGCTTTGGCAACCACTGCAAAGGAAAAAGATTCAGACATTGTCATCTAACAGAACTCATTATGGGCAGTAAAAAGAAGGCTGCAGAGTTCTTACTTACCATCCTGCAGTTTGCTATTGTCTTGGATAAAGTGTAAACAAATAGTTTAATTGCCATCTTTTGACCCATTTTACTAACAATCTTTATCAGCTTCCTCACTTGATGCTGGTTCATCGATATCTCATTGCCCCATACGCAGAAAGGGTCGAAGCGCGGATCTTTACCAATGACATATGTACCTAAAAGCACCAAGTTAATATTAGAAGCTAAACAACAATTGCACAATGATGTAATACAACACTCTTTTATAATATCTTATAACATCCAATATACTCACATATTAGATGAATTAACATCTTATATTATGGGCCAAAAGGAGTTTATTGCATTCTTACAAATTATCGGCTGATTAACTGCTGCTGTATCCATGGGTTAGAGTTAGTTTGAGCTAGTTCGGGCTCAAATAGCCCTAAAGTATATCCAAACATGAGGGCTAGTTTGAGCTAGTTGCATCTAACCCACCCAAAAAAACTATCCAACCCAAGAGGTGCTAATTGGAGCTAGTTCGCCTAGTGCATTTATTGTCAATCTAACCCTGCCATCCAAACACCTCTTTGGATGGAGTTAGTTCAGGCCTTCAGGGTTAGTCATGAGCTAGAAACTAACTCTAACCTCTAGCTAAGTTGAGTATCCAAACAGGGCCGTGTTGTTGTTGTTGTTGCTGCTGCTCTTCTACGTATATCTAGACATCATCAGAACATTAAGGTAACACTCTTCCTTGTTGCTATGTAGCCTAGGATTGCATATTTAGACATTAAGTACAGTGCATGTTGCTATGTAGCCTCAGATATATTACATATGGCCCTAGTTAACCTAACGATAAATGGGTTACAGATATATTCAGTTAAAAGTCCGATCCACCGATTAGTCCCTTATCAGCCCCCGGCCTACATGGTACCAGCTACCGATATCCTGAACAGTGAGTATATATAAGCCATGGGATGAAACTAACCTCGATGGAAAACAGTAGTCATTCCCAAAATTGTCCTGTGTAGGTACATCAAGAGGCATGTTAACCACAACAGGCTAAACATCAACCAAAATTATCCATGGCAGACAAAATAATCTCCAAAAGATAGCTTCAGTGTGCAGGTTTAAGCATGCTAGTAAAGCAAAACAAGTGGAAAGGTGTGTTAACTACAACAGGCCTAACATTTAACAACAAGCAAACATAGTCATTCAAACTGGTATTGTTCCGGTCTAAGTACACTGGTTATTGTTAAATAAAAATGGAAAGGCGTGTTAACTACAAGATGCAGCAACCAAATGTAGTCATTCATAGTGGTATTGTTGAAACTGGTACTGATGAAATTGAACTGCACGGTTCATACTTGCACATATAGAACATCACGTTGTGAATAACTGAATAAACAAGGCATTCTATGAACAACCAAAGATAGCATTTGAAACTGGACATATGCTAACTACAAACAACCGAATAATCAAAAAACTTTAAAAGAGGCATATGCTAGCTATAACATGCTTAACAGCAAGCAAATATATGCATTCCTATAGGTATGTTTAAAACTGGATTGATGAAATGTACTGCACAGTAAATAATTGCACATATAGAGCATCACATTGTGAACAACTGAAATAAACAAGGCATACTGCAAACAACCAAATATAGCAATTAAAACTGGACATATTCTCACTACACTACAAAAGGGACTCGATGGGTTTCCTCACTTGTCACAGATGGGCTCGTTCCCGTGGGAAGAGCATGGACCCTGGATGCGCTCCATGTTGTCGCAGATGGGCTCCTTCCCCTTGGAAGAGCACAGCTGTAGGGTGCCCTCCCTGATGTCGCAGACGGGCTCTTTCCCCTTGGAAGAGCAGATGGGCTCTTTCCCCTTGGAAGAGCCGGAGAGGGTGCCCTCCTCGTGGTCGCCATCGATGAGGTCCGACTTGGAAGCTGTGGATCCCAAGCCAGCGTCGCAGAACGTGTCCTTTAGAAATGACAAAAGGGGCTCAATGGTGATGTAGGATGGCAAATTCTTGACAGCGAGCCACAAGAGGTCAGCGACGGTGCCATGGATGAGATCGACGGCGGTTGAACCCGAGGGGTTAGGGGTGGGCCACTTAACCTGTGACATAGCCTGCCTCAGGCTATTATTGTCGACGACCTTGATGTCGTAGCCGGTGTCCGTGACATACCCGCATACTCTAGCCCGCTGATTGAGTGCTTGCGGCCAGTAATGGTCGTCAGCTTCCTCGGCGACGTCGAGCGAAGAGACCGCGATACACCTCTTTTGGGCCAGTCGCTCCTCGAGCTCCACGAGAAGCGTAGCCGGGCTTAGGCTGCGACGCTCTAGAGTGGGGGACGGGGATGGGGATCTATGGGAAAGGGGTCATTTGGCAGGCGTCATCTAAGAAACTCAGGGCGGCCTGGGTATAGAGATCGGTGGGTAAGTTGTACGGGCAAAACGGCAGATGTTGACAATGAAGGCCTTGCGGCGGCGGTGGCGGCGGGGACCTTGCTAGGGTTTCGAGCGAGGGAAGGGGGTGTGTGTGTCTGAGCGTGCCCGAGAAGGTTTTGGTGTGTGTGTGTGGAGGGGGGGGGGCGGGGGTGTGTTTGAGGAAATGACACGGGTACTAAAAATTTTACTACGCGGGAGTCAAACGCGGGAGTGAAATGCCGGGGCTATTGAAAATTTTGATGATGGTGCATCGCACACGGTCCAGAGATAGCAACCGTGTGTTATGAAACAGAAAAACCCTCGAGGCGGGCAGATATTTTCGAGCGATGCAGGCGGTATTGGGAACATGAAACATCACACACGGTCGAAACATAATAACTGTGTGTTATCAAACAGAAAAAAGCTACAGGCGGGTAGATATTTTTGAGAGGGGAAGCCTCGTGGAGCCCAATGTACTGTGCGGATGTGTGCGTGACAGGGGCACCGGCGTGGCACACAATTAGTTTGAGTGAACCGTGTTTGTTGCATCATCCGACTTGTCTAATGTTCATAAATTTGGCGAAAAATGACGCGAGAGAGGGTCAGAACACGAACACGCTTGCATGTGGACCAAATTTATGTATGAAAAGGGTGGTTTGATGTTCAAATACCAAATGCAACTTCGATGTGGCACATATCTCGCAAAGCGCACGGTATTGCTTGCCCCCCCCCGCGTGTCGCACGAAGGGAAACCTAAGCTATGAATGCATGCCCCCCCTCGTTCGGCACGAAGGGAATCCTAAGCTATGAATGCATGCCCCCCCAACCAAGGTTCACCTAGCAAAGTGCGAAGTTAGCAGCCCCCCCCCCCCACACTTTCAGTCGGCGGGCCAGAGAGGCATCTCACCAAGATGGATCGTAAAACGGACCAAGAATAATCCACCTTGGTCGTACAACCACTCTCTTGTTGTTGGTCAAAGTGATGGCTGTCCATGTGACCCCGGAGATGGGCTAGCTCGCCAATAATCACGCAAGTAGCTAGTCCCCGAAGACAACCACTGCATGCGTGTGGCCCAAACATATGTATGGAGAGGCGTGTTTTTGAATACACAATGGAACAACTTCGATGTCTCACTGTGATTTCAAACTAGAAATCCCCACACTGAGTGAGGGTTAGGTTGACGATGCATATGTATGTTACACCACACTTCAAGCCGACGACGAGGATTCATGCATGCATGCGTGCATAGTATATGCGCTCAAACTTAATTAGGTCTGAATCTCACCATGACCTATACTATGATAACACGAACCAAAGGAAGAATCCGCCATGGTAACCTATCTTGTTGTCGGCCAAGGTGATCATGGATGTCCACGCGGGCCCACGAATATATAGGCTTGTCGCCGATAACCACCCGAGGGAGTGTACCATTCGAAGACAACCATACATGCATATGTATGGAGGTGATGCGTGCATGCATGTTTGAATACCATTTCACAACATTGATGTGGCGCGTGCGTCAAAAATTGTACAGTCCCCACACAGAGCGAGATCGGTTCATGACATGTAGCCACTTCGACTCGATGGGAGGGATTCATGCGTACACATGCATGTGTGTGTGCTCAAACTGTATCATGTAATCCCAGAGCATGACCTATATATATACCGTATTACAAGCAAAAAAATAATCCCCTCCTAAGTCAAATTAACCTCTCTCGTTGTCAGGCAAAAAGTAGTGATGGACCAAGCGGGCCCACAGATGGAAAGCATCGATATCGCTGATAACCGCTTAAGTGGGTGCGAGAGGACAACCACCATCGCTTTGCATGTGGGGCGCCAAACATATGTTGAATACCCAAAATGCACAACTTTGATGTGCCACATGCCTCGAAAACCGCAAACCCCCCCCCCCCACACAGAGAGAGGAATTCATGAAGCGTACTACATATGATGGTCCCCTTCCCCCTCTTCGACGCATACTATATGCTCCTACCGTAATACAACCCAAAAAGAATCCTCCTCGATGGTGAAATTAATTAACCTCTCCAAATGTAGGTCAAAGTGATGCATGCATCAACGATGGCCTCGTGGGCCCATAGATGGAAGCGTCACACATGAGTGTCCTAGCCAGGATAACCACCACCTGCATGCATGTGGCCCAAAGAGGTGTTGTGTGATGTTTGAATAGCCAATTTCACAACTTTGATGTGGCACGTGCCTCGGAAACCGAAAAGTCCCGACACTGAGAGAGGTGTACTTGTTCACGGACGCGTACGTATAGTATATATGCTAGTCCCCTCCCACCTCTTCGGCGCGTACTATATACCACCATAACACAAACAAAAAAGATTCTACCTTGCTGGTCAAATTAACCTCACTGCCGGCTGTTCGTCAAAGTGATGGACGACGACCTCACGAGCCCACAGAAAGCGTCACACGCGAGTATCGAGTGTCGTGTAGGACAACCATCGACTGCATGTGGCCAAAACATGTATGTATGAAAGGGTTGTGTAATGTTTTAAATAACGAATTCACGACTCTGATGTGGCACCTGCCTAACAAAACGGCCAACCCACACGGTGGCTCACAACTCGTAGTGTACTGTGAGCCACCCGCCACCCCCAGACGCACACACCCACACACACACCGCGAATCCACCGCAACTACGATGCATGTTAAATTATCCCGCAGTGAACATATGTTACCAAAGGAGGGACGTTCTAATTTAAAAAAACAGAGATCATTAAGACGTTTTAGTACATTAATTGATTGATTTTCTGCGGGTATAATGTGCAAAAATCAAATTTGAGCTACATGCACACATGCAGTGCACCTAAATGGATTGCAAAAACACATGTGTCTCAGTGGGTGCATGTTTACTCCTCGTGCAAGAAATTTCAAACATTGAGAATCTCGATTTTTAAATTCTAGTACATCCAAAACTTATTTGAAGTTCATGAAACTTATCGTGTTGTCATATGGACACCAATACAAAGTGGCATTGTACTTTTTTTTGTCAAATTTGAGACCAGTTTTGATGTAATCTTTATCTAATAACAAACGGGAGATTATTAATAACTGGGAACCAATATCCCAAACGGATTATTTATTCGAACCGTGAGCGTTAGACCAACAATGGATATGTGCCATGCTTCGGTTAAGCAATAAACCAGCAGCATTAATCATCCAAATAGAAAAATAATATACGTGTGCCGCCACGCGACCCATGTGCCATGCGAGCAGGCGTGAGTTGATGGGGCGCATGCGAGCAGTCCGCCGCGTAGGCAGACCGGGAGGCGTGCATGCAGGTGTGTGAATTGACGGAGGCGTGCTCGCTGTGCAGTGTCATCGGGAGGCGTGCGAGCAGCTGTGTGAAACAATGGTAGGCATGCACGCACTGAGACACATGTGTATGAGGATGCCGCCGAAGCGCCCCATCGGAGGGAGTGGCAACGCCGGGGTTGCTGAAGCACCGGAGCACAGCGTGGAGACGGAGACAGAGGTTGCCATCACTGCCGGCGAGTTATCACTGCACCCTGACGTCGTCGACGGCATCGAGCTTCCACAGACGGAGGCGGAGTTCCACACCAACTCTAGTGACGACTCGGACGACGACCCCGGCGACGACTCCGACGACCACTCCGGCGACGACTCCGACGACGACGGACAACTGGTTAGTCATCTATACCCATTTATGTGTCAAATAGATCCTAGGGTTTCTCTGGTTACTCCTGCCTCCCCCTTTTTGGAATAGAAATCCTATGGTTATGTTCTCCCAATCCATGAAATCTGAGTAAGTTTCGTTAGATCCGTGTAGTGTATTGATTGTTTGAATGGTACAAGTGATAAGTGATTAGTTGTTTCAATTGTGCAAATGATTTCTACTAGTAATCCGACTAGGGTTAGTGTTCGTGCTAATAATTCCTAGCCAGGACTTGACAATTGATTTTGAATGACCAACATATATGTTTGTGCCATTATTTTCTTCAAGATTGGTCTGTGCACAGACGACTGTGCTTAAAAATCGAACCATAATCTTGGGATATGTATTAAAAAATAGACATAAATTCCTAATCCTACTTCACGGCATGTAAACATTGATTTGATGCCAAATTTGTTTTACTATTTGTATAGGTGTTGTCTGACGATGTGGAACGTGAGGATGAAGATGGCCAGAGGAGGTACAAGAGGCAAATCCTGAGGGAGCTTTATGCGGGAATGCATAACAGGCATATTAGGACCTGGAACGACGACTATCGATGCCCATTTTGCAACCACAAGCTTCATGACGCATATCAAAGTGTTCTGGTGCATGCAAGAGGATGGGCCGTTGGCTCCTTCAAGCAGAAGTATGCTCGCAGGGTGGCGCACGGCGCGTACGCCGAGTACCTGGAGAAGTTTCAGGATCATGTCGGCATGTGAGATGAGATGTGGGATCGAACTATGTACGCTTGAGTATGCTTAATGATGGTTGAATATGTACTTATGGTTGAACTATGCTTGTGTACGTGTACGCTTATTATCTATGTCTGAGTATGTTTAATCTATGTTTACTTATGTCTAACCGTGGGTATGGATGCAATCAGTTCGGTTGATGGAATCTACCTCCGTGCTGGTTTGTTGGTCCCCTTTGTAATTTGTGTTAAATTTTGACCAAAGATTTAACTGACAAAATATTAGAGCAGGTCAGCAAAAATTATATCGTTGGATGGGTATTTGAGCATAGTGTTCAATGATATAATTTTTTGTTACATGCATAAACATTTCTTAGTTAAATATTTGGTCAAAATTTGGTACAAACTACAAAGGGGACCAATAAACCAGGACGGAGGTAGTACGTCAATCACACACGGTTCCCAAAATTGGAACCGTGTGCAATGACTTTCCTTTTGCCTGTTGCGTCAATCACACATGGTTGGATCTAGCAAACCGTTGCCTCCAAAATTCTTTGTGCGACAGAAAACCCTCACCACCCAATTCAAAAAATAAAAAATAAAACCCTCACCATCCCCACGTCACAAAAACCCTCACCCCGCCCGCCACCCCTCCGGTCCCCATTCACACCTGGACAAGCTCCTCCGCGTCTATGCATGGCACCGCCTATCGCGGTGGTAACCACTTAGCTCGACGCCTGCCGCCACCGCCAGGCTGCCGGCAAACCCCACCGCATTTTGCCACTTCCGCTTGCCGCCGCCTATCGCCATACGCTGCTCGCGATCGACCCAGCTCCGCTCGGTTGGGGAATCTGCCGTACTGAGGGTTCTTTCTCATGGACAACAAGGTAACTAATTTAATGAGATATTATCTCATCTCTTATCCCAGTTCATCTGCCTCCTTTAATCACCCGGCCGAAATCGCCGTGAATTTATTCGAGCTAATTTGAGGGTTTTCTTTCATTCATAGAGTGTACAGTGCGCGGACACATCCGGACTTTGCGGCCTCCGCCAGACATTCCATCTCACCGTACCAGATGACTTGAGGATGCGCGCGGTATGTTCAATCTCACCCTAAATCGGTTGGCATGGCCTACTTTCCTGAATAAATTCTAAATATTGCTACATTTGGATAAAAGGTGCCACATGCACCATATACGTCAAAGGGGATTTTCCCCTCTTCTTTCTATATTAGGCAAATTAATGATGTATTGTTCTTTTGATTACTCTCATATTTCCATGACATCATGTTTACCCTATCTGTTTAATTTTAGATTTTTGTCCTTCGATTTCAACTGCTGTACAGTTCTTTCAATTTGGGCCCATATTTGCATGTTACCATATTTTCTTTAACAATCCTACAATTTTCTGCAGCGCGTCCCTTGCTATGCAACAGAATCTGTAGTGCATAATCTTTCCCTTTACATAAATCAAGACTGCAGGGATGTAATACTGAACACAAACCATGGATTTACAATCGTTGCTACTGTAAGACTTGATGAACGTGGTGACTCCTATTTTGGCACTAGCCTTTGGAAAGAAATTTCTAAGTTTTATGTACTGAAAGCTGGCACTATAATTGCACTGCACATAAAAGGGCCTGGTCATGAGATATATGCTAAATTCCCCGACGATATCATCCGTCCAGACTTTGTTCGAAGTAAGTTTTCTTTTCAAGTATCTGCATGTTGACTTACCCAGCAATATCAAATGAATTGTGTAGTATTTAAGCAACCAATTGTTATTCCATTTTCTTACAATATTCCTACCTAATAACTTCTAGTTACCAATACACTTTTCTATTGCCCTGTTTTAACTAAATATTCCCTGTACTCCCACTTCTATCAGAAAGCACCACTGACAAGGAGACTCTGAAGGTGGAGAACGGGGCTGCCAACAAGCGGAGGTAGGGCAAGCAAGAACAGCAAGCGACTCCAGCAGGCCTAGACTTCATCAGCAACCTCCCCGATGAAATGTTGACAGTCATCATCTCCCTCCTCCCAAACAAATATGGGGCGCAGACAACCGTCCTTTCCTGGCGGTGGCACCCCCTATGGAACTCAACCCCTCTCGACCTCATCGACACCCACGAGCTCTGCCATGGCTATCGCAAAAGCTTGGATGCATTCTCCAAGATCCTCGGCAGTCACCTTGGCCCAACCAGAGGCCTTAGAATGGGCAAGTTCTGTTCCAACGGCAAGAACCGAGCCAAGCTTGACGACTGGTTCCGATCCCCCGCCCTAGATCAGCTCGAGGAGCTCACTTTTGATGATGGGCATATGTGCTCGATGCCAATGTCCGCGCTCCGCCTCGCGCCCACGCTGCGCATCGCCAAGTTCAGGAACTGCCATTCCCCCCCTTAATGACGCGCCCGCTCTTATTCTACCACGACTGAAGCACCTCGAGCTCGTCGCCGTCTGCCTCCCAAACGGCGACGTGGAGCGCCTGCTCCGTGGCTGTACTGCACTCGAGTACCTTCGTCTTCAGGATATCAATGGGTTGATTAGCTTCCACATCACCTCCATGACTCTCCAGACTTTATGTGTGTTGCTGGTGCGGCAGGAAGACATCACAAGATGTGTACCACGGTATGGTCATTGAGGACACACCTACACTTGAGAGATTACTTGTAGTTGATCAAGAAGGTCCAACAAGAATCAATGTCATTTCTGCGCCGAAATTGACAGTGGTGGGCTACTCGTCTGACAAATACTCTGATCTTTTTATTGGATCCACACCCGTTCAGGTACAACAGCCGCCTTCTACCTCTCCTTCTACAAATTAACATTATTTCTAATTTTGAAGATGTTTGTTCGTCTGTCATCCAGAAAATGATTTCGACAAGCTTGACCCCGAAACTGCGCACAGTGAAGGTCTTGGCTCTAGAATCTATCGGCCCCAACCTGGAGCAAGTTGTCAGTTTCCTGAGATGCTTTCCGTGCCTGGAGAAGCTACATATCAAGGTGATGTTCCATTCCTGTTAAATGTTAACCATAAGGGAGTTCAATTTGTGACACCTTTTTCCAAGTTTACAATGACAATGTACTACGGTTTCTGAAGGATTCTTTTGGAGGATTTCAGTACATACATGTCCCCCCCCCCATATTGGTTGCTTGATCCATATGGTTACAATCCATAAGCATTTCTCCTTTGGATTCATCTGTACACTACTGGAATCAGCTTCTTTGCCGTCCGCCATGGCGGACGGCAAAGGCATGTATCACGGAAGGCAAACATCTTTGCCGTCTGCTAGCGGACGGCAAACTGTCTGGATGAAAGCCTACCAGCAAAGGCCTTCTTTGTCATCCGCTTCTTAGAAATGGACGGCAAAGGATTACGCCGTCCGCCATCCGAGGCCAGCAGACGGCAAAGAAAGCTGACTGTAGTGCGGTGGCGTCAGAGCCGTTAGGGGGTTAACGGCGCTCTTTGCCGTCTGCCAGCTGACGGCAAAGAGCCCAGCTAGGCAGCACCGGGAAGCTGCCACGTGTCCAGATATGCCGTCCGCCAGCAGACGGCAAAGAGGTTTGAATCATTGCCGTCTGCTGGCAGACGGCATAGATGGTCACTTTGCCGTCTGCCAGCACACGGCAAAATGACCAAATAGGCAGCCAGTGTTCCCAGTTTTCACAGGTGACTGCCACGTGTCCTCTTTGCCCTCTGCTAGTGGACGGCAAGGCTCTTTGCCGTCCGCTAGCGGACGGCAAAGAGGCTATATATCCCCTGTTTTTATTTAAATCCCATTAATTAGACATGGTTTCAAACACAGATATACATGCATACATATCCAACATATCCAACAACATATTTCATCCAATCCAACAACATAGTTCAACAAAGTCCAACATATCCATATATACATAACCAGAAACAAGTTTCCAACAACATATCCATATAGACATACATATCCAAACAAGTTTTCATAAACAACAAGGAAGCACCACAAGAATAGTACACTCCATGAATCCAAGCTTCCTCATGTAAAGCCAAATCTGCAAATTCGGAAAGATGAAAGTTAGAAGAAGAAGAAGAAGAAGCTAGTTATAAGAAGAAGAAGAAGAAGAAGAAGAAGACGACTGTTAGAAGAAGAAGAAGAAGAAGACTAGTTAGAATAAGAAGAAGAAGAAGAAGACTAGTTATAAGAAGAAGAGAAGACTAGTTAGAAGAAGAAGAAGAAGACTAGTTAGAAGAGAAGAAGATTTTTTTTTTCTCTCTTTCTTTTTCTCCTCTCTCTTCTTTATCTTTCTTCTTCTTCTAACTAAGGATGGTAAAAATGTCTTTTATTGCTAAGCTAGGTAAATGCTAAGTGTAGGTCCATTTTAGAGCTAAGGTAGGTAAATAGGTCATTTTGGAGCTTAGTAAGGTTATTATGTCATTTTTTATCTAACTTAGGTAATTATGCCATTTAGGAGGAAAATAAGCTAGGTATCCATTTGTAAAGAAAAACACTAGAGAAAACTTACCCTCATCACAACAAATGTGATGAAGATCGCAACTAAGGTAATAATTGATCCAACGGCATAATGATACCAAGCCTCATTATCAATGGCATATTTTCTAATCTTCTTAAGCTTCAGGCGCATTGCATCCATCTTCAAGCGCATTGCATTCATCTTCAAGCGCATTGCATTCATCTTCATGTTGTGATCATCGATGGCATCGGCAACATACAACTCCAATGTCATCTTCTCTTCTTCAATTCTTTTAATTTTTTCTTTCAAATACTCATTTTCTTTTTCAACTAAATTTAACTTCTCGACAAGAGGGTCCGTTTCAAATTCCGGTTCACATACCTCCTAGATTAAAATATCTCTATGTCAACTTGATGGCCATAATTTGCATAAATGCGAAATGCAACAAATAGTTATGAAAGAGAATTTACCACATCCGAATCATAAAGCGGGCGAGGGCCGACCGGGACGGAAATCAAGACCATGGCACTATGTATAAGAAACAATCATACAAAGTAAGAAAATTATAAATACCAACTATATAAATCATACAATCATACAAATAACTATATAAATCAAGTACAACATAAAAATTTGAATACCTAATAATCATTATCGGTAATGACGTGCTCGTCATCATCATTAATAAAAGCATCATCATCATCACTATCGGTAATGATGTGCTCATCATCATCATTAATAAATGCATCATCATGTGGAAGGCCACCTTTACGTAATCGTTCAAGCATTGACAGGTCATCTGCAGCAGTAACTTCTTCTTCTTCCGGCTCTTCTTGTTCCAGCTCAGGGGTGAAGTCGGATTCACTATCGTTGTCTACTTCAATGTTCTGGGGTGGAGTAGAGCGGTTCTTGAAACGTTTTTTGGAAAGACGTGTTTCTTGGAAGAATTCTCCTTCGTCATATGTGTCTTGGTTAATGTGAGGTTCATAATCCTTTTCATTGGGGGGAGGTGGTCTAACACGTGGCGGCACTTCATAAACGACGTCCCAACCACTGAGATTTGGATCACTTTGACAGGCCCACGGTAGATAGAAAACTTGGGTTGCCTGTTGAGCCGTTATATAGACATCGGGAACATCCAAATGGGTGCTTTGTTTGATTTCGACTAGCCCTATATGTTCATGAGTCCTTCTAGTCTCCCTCGGCTGGAACCAATAACATCTGAAGACTACGACGTTTGGTGGGTTTTCACCATAGAATTCAAGTTCATAAATTGCTTCAACTCTTCCATAATACTCGATACCTCCTTCGCCGACAGCAGAGACACAACAATTTGTAGACTTTTGGTCGGCCATAGATAGCTCTTTGTCATAGGTACGAAAGCGATACCCGTTGATGTCGTATTTGTCAAATGAACGGACCTTATAGTCAAAACCATTAGCTACTTGTCTCAATTCGGCATCCATAATCTCTGAATTAGCCTACAAGTTTAATACGACAGGATTGTTGCATTAGTCACAAATTAGCCAAAGAAAAAAAAGGGTCTAATGGAAATTACCGTTTTTTTGAACCAAGAGATGAAACCGGGAAACTTGGCTCCTTGTTTTGCCAGAAGCTCATACTCTTCGACGGAATCCTTTTGGATCACCGCTCCGTACGAGAATATGGTGACGTATCGACTGCATCAAAAATCCAGGAATCAGAGAAGTTCAAAGGAATTAGAAGTTGTGAAACAATGTACCGAGATCTTACTCGATGTACGGCCGCACTTCTGTTAGGTTGTTGAAGAGATACAACGAAATGGTCCGCCATTCTTCAACATCCAACCTTACTGGTTTCCAACCACCGGCTGGTGCGAGATTCCCTTTGAATAGGCTGAGGTTGGATTGACCCTTTTGAGGTTCGTCAGCATTGTACCGAGGCTTCGGATTATGCAAATGACGATTTTTGGCTTCGTAGTGTGCGGTCACGAAGATTGCCGCCTCCTCAGTGATGAATGCCTCCGCCATCAATGCTTCTATTCTATGTTTATTTTTACATTTTGCTCGAAGCGTCTTCTGCATCCTCTCAGTTGAGTAGCACCAACGATTTTGCACGGGCCCCCCCAATTGTGCCTCGGTCGGGAGATGCAAAATCAAGTGTTGCATTGGATTAAAGAGGCTTGGCGGAAAGATCTTCTCTAACTTGCAGATCAACTCCGGCGCCAACTGTTCAATTTCTTCTAGGAGGCCAGGCGATAGTTCTTTCACACAAAGAACACGGAAGAAATAGCTCAGCTCTGCCAGTACTAGCCATTCACCCTCAGGGATGAAGCCACGCAACATCACCGCCATTATCCGCTCAATCCATATGTGCCAATCATGACTTTTTAGACCAAATATTTTCAATTTTTGAAGAATCGCTCCCCTCTTTAGATTTGCTGCATACCCATCGGGGAACATCAACTGCATTTTCACCCACAAAATAATTTCCTTCATAGCTGGCCTTCCAAGATTGAACCATGCCTTTCGCTTCGTCCAGTTGATCCCCTTTCCTTTCGGTTCTTTCATGTTTTGTAACGGCGGTCTATCACATAGCTCCTCTTGATCGACTCTAGCCTTAGGATTATCCTTTGATTTCCCCTCTATGCCGAACAATGTACCAAAAATGGCTTCGGCGATATTCTTTTCAGTGTGCATCACGTCGATGTTGTGTGGGCAAAGGAGGTCTTTGAAGTAAGGCAGATCCCAGAAGCATGTCTTGTGAGTCCAGGTGTGTTCCTTATTATACCCCTTGAAATACCCTGGACGCTCTGGATCTGGCTCGAGAGCGTTTAACTGATCTAGGGTCTGTTGGCCTGTCAACGCAGGTGGTGCAGAGTGTTTGACAACTCTACCTTTGATGAAGTTCTTCTTGTCTTTCCTGAACTTATGGTCAGGATGTAGAAACGGTCTATGCACGTTGAAGCAACTATACTTGCGCCCTGCCGTCAGCCAACGTAACTCAAGAGCTCCCTTGCATGTGGGGCACGGGAACCTTCCATGCACACACACCAGCCAACGAATAGCGCATACACCGGCAAGTCATGCGTCGAGTACATGTACCAGGCACGCATTATGAAGTTCTGTTTGCTAAAGGCGTCGTATGTCTTGAACCCATTATCCCAAGCTTCTTGCAATTCATACTTAAGCGGCTGCATGTACACATTCATATTCTTCCCCGGATAGTTGGGCCCTGGAATTATCAATGTCAGGAAAATATTCTTTCGTTGCATAATCTGCTCGGGGGGGAGATTGAGTGGAATGACAAACACGGGCCAACAGCTGTATGGGGCTGCCATCTGACCAAACACACTAAACCCATATGTGCTGACGGCGACTCGAGGATGCCTTGGATCTGCCGTATTTTCCTTATGTAATGCATCGAAGCGCTTCCACGCTTCACCATCCGATGTGTGCACCATCATCACATTCCCATCTGCATCTAGTTCAGTTCTTTTGCCCGTTTTGTGCCATGTCATCTGTCTGGCCGTCTCTTCGACCATGAAAAGACGTTGAAGTCTTGGTACGATTGGCATATACCAAAGAACATTAACGGGTATTTTGGTCTGCGTCTTCTCACCCATACCGTTGTCTATCACAACATACCTGGAAGAATTGCAAATGGGACAATAGTTCAAGTCCTCATACTGAAGCCTAAATAAGACACAACCTTTCTCACAGGCATGTATCTTCTCATAGGGCATCTTAAGAGCACGGAGGATTTTGTCTGACTGGTACAGTTTTGGAGGTAGCACATGGCCTTTCGGTAGAAATCGTCCGAATAGTGTCATCATCGTGTCGTAGCATTCTCTGCCCAAGTTGAATTGAGCCTTCAAAGCCATTATTTATGATATGGCATCCAGCTGACAAAGCTCAGTGTGCTCGTGGAGAGGACGTTTTGAGGACTCCAACATTTCAGTGAAGGCCTTTGCAGATTCCTCCATCTCCTCGTCCGAGTCCCGAGCATCGTCAAAGTCTTGCACCATGTCTGCGGTCTCGGTACCATGCTCGTCGGTGCGACGACGAACCTCGGCTCTGGCACGTTGGGCAGACTCACCATGTAATGTCCAAACCGTGTAACCAGGCGTAAAACCAAACTTCTATAGGTCTTTACTCATTTCAAGCTCGTCCCTCTTGTTATAGTTGTCGCAACAGGCACAGGGGCACCAGCTAAATTCCTGGCCATTTGCAAATGCGGCTCTAACAAACCCCTTGGTTTTTGTTAACCATTCCTCTGTCCAAACTTTCTGACAAGTGTAACCGGTGTACATCCATGCACGATCACTCATATTGACTTCCTACTGGACACACAAGAAATATATACATAATTAAGCAAACCATATCCATCAGTTAATGGAGTTTGTCAGTTTTATTACGTCCATGCAACCTACATGCTAATAGGTAAAGATAGGTCATAATCCCACCCGAGTATGTGTAGATCGGGTTCGTTTTCCCATGCTCTGCTCCGGATCCGACGCAAAATATCGGCAGCACCTCCCCGCTGTTCTCCTGATACACGTCTCGGCAATAAGCAGAGAGAATGTGTACCCGGAGAACAACAGAGAGGCACTGACGAAATTCTGCATCAGATCCGGAGCTGAGCATATGGGAAAACGAACCCAATCTACACATACTCGGGCTGTCCATGGATAACGTTGGACAATTCGAAAGAATCACGATTATAAATATGCAAATGCATGCATATTTATAGATGTAACCCTTTCGAACGGGAGACGCATAGTGGTTACGCATACTGATGATTGACACCTATAGCTAGCAAGTTTCATCGGCACGAAGACCAGAACAGAGCGGGTTAGGGGGTCCTTGGCGTCGATGGAACCCTAAATAGCAAGTATCATCGGTGCGAGATACATGTGGCGCTCGGCGTTGAACACTAGATCCACATTCCACAAGTGAAGCCGGTGCCCGGCGTCCCGCAACAATAGTTCTGGTGGCCGATGACGGTCGAACACCATCGCGAATTTGTCTGGCAGCCTCTGCGATGAGGATTAAAGCCAAGTTTTGAAATTTCAAACAACCAAACCGACTTGAGTCAGTTTGGGTGTTTCAAGTTTCAACACTTGCCTTTTAATCGTCATCGTAGAGGCTGCCAGGCAAATTCGCGATGGTGTTTGACCGCCATCGACGCCGAGAACAGTTGCTTTGGGACGCCGAACGTCGGCGTCACTTGTGGGACATGGAAGTAGTGTTTGACACCGACGGCCACATGTATCTCGCACCGACGATACTTGCTATTTAGGGTTCCATCGACACCGAGGAACCCCTAACCCACTCGTCCCCGGGCGCCCTCTTTTTTCCTTTCCTTCTTCTCTTCTTTTTCTTTTTCTTCTTCTTCTTCTTCTTCTTCTTCTTCTTCTTCTTCTTCTTCTTCTTCTTCTTCTTCTTCTTCTTCTTCTTCTTCTTCTTCTTCTTCTTCTTCTTCTTCTTCTTCTTCTTCTTCTTCTTCTCCTCTTCCTCCCTCCTCCTCCTCCTTCTACTCCTCTTCTTCTTCTAAACTAAAATTAAAACTAATCTAAAATAAACTAAACTAAAATAAACTAAAACTAAAACTAAAACTAAACTGAAAATAAAACTAAACTAAAACTAAAACAGAAACTAAACTAGAAGAAACTAAAAAAAACAAAACTAAAAAAAAGGGTGGAATAAAAACCTGCAGGGATCGCCGGTGGAGGGCGAGGTCGGCCGGTGGGGGCGGGGCGTGCAGGGGCGGCGGGGAGGAGGGCGGCAGCGGGCGGGGCGCGTAGGGCCGCGGGAGGGGTCCGTCACCCTGAGCTCGCCCGCTCATCTCTCCTTCGTCTTTCGTTCACGCGGTTCTACTTTTCTCTTTTTTTTTGTGTTTGTGTTCTTCTTCCTTTATTTTTTTTGTTCTTATTCCTTTTTCTTTTCTTTCTTTTCCTTCTTCTTTCTCTTGTCCCATCTTTTATTCTATATCTTTCTTTCCCCTCTCCGCTATCTCTATTCTTGGGAGACTGCTTCGGCCCGTTAAGTGGGCCTTCTTTGTCGTCTGCTAGCAGACGGCAAAGAGGGCGGCCGTTTAGGGCTAGCCCACGTCTCCTCTTTGCCGTTCGCTGGCGGACGGCAAAGAACCTGACCTAGCCATGCCGTGCCCCGTGGGGCCCACCTGGCCCTTTGTCGTCTGCCTTCTAGCTCTTTGCCGTCAGCTGGCTGACGGCAAAGAAACAACGGACGGCAAATAGACTTTTTGCCATCTGCACTTTCTTTGCCGTCCGCTTTGTGGAAGCGGACGGCTAAGAGGCTCTTTGCCATCAGCTGGCGGATGGCAAAGATGTGGCAGACGGCAAATTACCAGATTCCAGTAGTGGTACTAGTTTTCTTAGGGAACTTTTCATCCACTTCAACCTCTTGTGAAGAAGGCTACATTTTTCTAGAATGTAATCAAATGCCCATGTTAATCATGTCAGATCGAAGATGGCATGTTAGTGCATTTTACAAATCCTGCAAACCAAATAGGCCTGTAGTAGTGTTCAAAACTGCATGTAGGCACTAACACGTTTTCTTCTTTTGCAGATAAGATTAGGCCCAATGGTGGATAATGTGATACAATATAACAATCATGTCGAATGCCTAGATCTGCATCTCTCAGAAATTACTTTGAACTCCTACCGAGGGACCTTACCGGAGATTATATTCGCCAGGTTCTTTGTTGTTAGAGCAAGGGTGCTGAAGGTAATGAGGTTTCCCTACATTTATTTCGCAAAAATGAATGGTTTGTTGATCAACACCGGCGCCTGCGGCCGAATGGAATAAGATCCGAAAATGCTGAATTTCATTTTGGAACTTTAGATGACAGAGTAACCGGAAGTCATCGTGTCGACCCCATACATGACTTCTCAGCGGCTGACCCCTTTGCAAAAATTATGAGGTTTCGAAACCAGACTTAGAAGTGGTAATATTAGTTTGAACCTCTCTGATATCCATGTTCAGCGGATCAGCGCGAGCGTTTGCAGCTGATGAGCTGAATTTCATTTCTAATATCAGTTTGAACCTTGCAATCTTCGAATTTGAGCCATATAACTCTGGAATTTGAACCTTGTAATATTTTGAGCTTTTGTGGTACAATCGTTGAAATGGCATCGTATGAGACTCGTATATTGGTAGCACTATTTTGACCTTAATATGCAATGGTCTTAGATTTTATTAACCATTCTCGAATCTGTTTACCTTGTTGGTCTCAAAGCACACGATCTGTATAGCTAACTTGACTACGATTTTTGACATTATTGCACACAGTTGGTTTCTTCAACCGTGTGCCCTGTAGAGCGCAGAATTAATTATCGCACTCGAGTGTCCATCATCACTCTTCTGTGTAACTTTGACCTCATCACCCATGGGTAAACTTATGACCGAAGTCATTCCACACACTTCATTTTTACAAAGCTTTTTGCCAATAAACGCCCACGATTTGTCCCTCTTCTAGCCGACGTGTGGCCAAACTAGCTGGGCGGGAAGCTTGCGTGGTAAACTGCGCGGTAGCGCAGGAACAGGCTCCCTGACGATACATTTGGCGCCTCTTCGAGCCCATGCGTGGTCAAACGAAACGTGTGCGGTGCGGTGTTGTCAAGCATGCACTGGAATCCTCCGCTATGAACGCCATGACAAGACATACGATTACAGGCCGACCGGCCCCCATTTATCACAACGGCCATTTAACCCTTGTGTCTCTTCAACCTTTCGATCGCACCCCACCATTGCAAGAAGCACACCCACCACGACAAATTCTTAGAGGGTATCCTGCGTGGCTCCAATGGCACTCCGAGCGGCTGCCGACGACGAGCAGCAGTTCACCATGCATGTTGTGGTGGACACCCACAGCAGGTTCATGGACCTCTCGGTGGTGTACACCAACGGCCCGGTCTGGGTGGAGCACTCCATCCACATCATGGAGCTGTTGCTTGCCGAGGAGAAGTACAAGGTGGTCGGGTTCGACCTCGAGTACACCCGCGCTCATGTCGGGTCTCGCCCCAAGGTCGCCGTCGCCCAGATGTGTGTGCGCCACCACGTCCTCGTCTACCACTACTGCCTGGCCACAAGGCCTTGCGAGGGTTTCGCCAGGTTTGTCAATAGCCCCCACTACATGTTCGCTACGGTGGACATCACCAATGATGTAAAGGCGCTCGAGAATTCGGGCATCGCTTGCTAGAATCTTGTCGACATCCAGGGCCAATACCAGATCTGGGGCAGCAAGGAGCATGAGAAGAACTCAGTGGTTAACCTCGCCGAGGACATCATCGACCCCTACTACAGAGACATGAAGGATTCCTGCAACAAGGACAAGCATGCCTGGCACTCGGCCTGGATGGAGAAACTCGACAAAGCTCACGTCGTGTACGCGGCCAAGGAGGCGTACACGAGCTATGACAAGTACAGGCAGATCGTTGACATGAGGAAGTGCATCCTTCCCCAAAACGGTCAGGGATCCAGCTGGAAGTAGAGCAATGGCAAGTGTCGTCGCAAATATAAGTAGATGATTAGATCCTCATTTCTCCTAGTTTAGTATGCATGTAATTGCTTACTTTGGTGTGTCGAAATGTTATGTGTGTAGTCACTTGTGTAATTGTATGCTTAATTTGGTTATGCAATGCTGTCTTTTTAAGTATGTATGTTGACGCTCTGTAGGCAGAGCGTAGATGTTGTGCAGACAAAGAAAATCATATCGCACACGGACTAAACAATGGAACCCGTCGGTGATGTTTTCATCAATCACTCACAATTGTATACCAGCAATCGTTTGCTCACAACACACACGCTTGTTAACAGGAAACGTCTGTGTTGTTATCGGTCTTCCCACATGTTTCTGATTACAGACATATTTGCCGCGTATCACACACATCTTGTTAAGTTGAACCGTTTCTGTTCTCTTTGCTCAACGCAAACAGTTTATCCGAGTGAACTGTATGCCGTATATCGCACACACCTTGATCTGGCTAACCGTTTCTTTTGTGTTGCCTAATCACAAACAGTTCATCTGAGTGAACAATATGCTGTATATCGCACACGCCTTCATCTGGATGCCCATTTCTTTTGTTCCGCCTCATCGCAAATAGTTCCTTGAACTGAACTGTATGCCCCTCATCCCACACGCAACTAAATTCTGAACCATGTTTGATGCACCCGTCATCACAAACGTTTTGCATCTTTTTTGACGGGTTTTTTACACCACCGTTTGCGATTATGCATCGCACACAATTTCGTCAAAGGGTCTCTGATCGTAGTGTCATGTTAGCAGCATCCTGCAGTAGCGTGTGCACATACGTCCGGAATGGGGTAATCACAGCAGTGGGGCGGATGTCAGGAATGTTGCATTGAACACGGTTGAATCTTTGCATATACTTGCGAAGTGTCTCGCCATCCCTCAGTGGGATCACATGCAGATCACTGGGCTGACCAGGGTCATTGTGGCCCCCGGTGAAAGCACCAATGAAATGATGGTATAGATCTAACCGCGAGGAAATGGAGTTCTCCGACAAGTTCATCAACCACGACCGAATGTTGGGCTTGAGCACCAACGGGATGAAGTTGGCAAGGATCTTCTCGTCACGACCTCCGACAACCTGTAAGGCGATGGTGTAGATGCCCAGGAAGTCTTACATATGAATCTTGTCGTCATATTTCTCTGATAACACTGGCTTGAAGTGTCGAGAAGTGGGCCACTGAACTTGCCGCAGCTCTTGTGTAAATGTTGGGCAGCCTACCTCATAAGGTAAGTACCCAGAGTACACTGGCGCAGGCTCATCGATAGTAGGCCCTGCACGCCTATCAGATTGACGACGCGCTTCCCGCTGCCGCTCGATTATGGTATGAGCATCTTCTCCGTGCCGTTCTTGGAGAACTTGGCGCTAATCGCGGTGAGTTCACGGATCGGACGACGCCATGGACATGTCATCATGGGCATTGACCTGCTGGCTCTACCGCTGATGTTGTTGTCATGGAGGTGACTACACCGTGGCTGCAGCGCCTCCAGTCCTCTCATCGGCAGTGCGCATCGGAGCGGTGGGCTGCTGCTGAGAGGGCCACGCCAGCTGCGGCTTCTGTTGTTGGTGAAACCGGGGAGGCTCTGAATAGTAGCTCTCCACTCCTCCATCTTGTCCACCGTAGGAGGGAAGTTCAGAAGCAACTATGCACGCGCAACAGCTTCTAATGGCGTTGAAGGCATGGAAATGCGCGAGGAATGAGAGGTGTTCTTGCTTCCAACTGATCTGCAAGGAGCGTTGTCTCGACCCTGTGACCGTGGCCTATTTTTGCGAGCATGTTGGCATGCATGTTGGCCCTACACATCCTAAGAGCGATCTACAGGGGCTTTGCCGTTGTAACGCCCGGATAATTAAGCTACAGTAATACCATGCTAATGGTGCCTAGTCACTGCTATTACTGTTGCTAATCTCACTTCGGTTCAAAACCAAATCAAATTCAAATTTAAATCAAAGTAAAAAAATTAAAGTTTTAAAATATCAAAACTAAAAAATACAAGTTGTGGAAAATAATTCATAAGTAATTATGGTGGTGAACCAATATTTTTAGAAAGTGGTTTAATACCCTAAACTAATTAAAACAGTGCTAGAACAACATATTTAAATGTCTTTCCATTTATGAAAAATTCTAACAAACTCAAAAGCCTCCCAAACTTTTTATGGCAGTGCTAGATAATGCAAGTTATTTATGTGGCCAAGTCCCACATTTTACAAAATCTATTTGCTAGCTAAAAGAAAATACAGAAAGAAAAGAAATAAAATCAAAAGAAAAATAAGAAGAAGACAACACCCCCCCACCCCCCGGACCGGGCTCTGGCCCAGTTGGCCAAAGGGGCCGGCCGGCCCACTCCCGCACGCCCCCCTGGCCTACTAGGCCTCCTTCCCTCCCCGTGACCTAGCAATCACCCCCACTCCCCCCCACGAACCCCTCTCCCTCGTCACTCCCCCCTCTCACGATCCCGATCTAGATCGGGACCCCGCCTCCCTGACGCCGCGACGCTGCCGCCCGGCGCATCCCGCCGCGCCGTTGCCGGACCTCCTCCACACCGTCGCACGTTGCCTCCTCGACCCCCTCCCCGACTCGCGTCCCCATGCCTCACCGCCCCGAACCCCGGCAACATGGGTGAGGCACCCCGTCACCTGCCCATCTCCCTCTCTGCTCGGCCGTCAGCCGCATCTCACGTCGTGCCGCCTTGCCCCGCCGCTGCTTCGGCTAGGCTGCTACTCGCATTGTCGCAGCGGCTCGCCGTCTCCCGTGCTCCTATGGCCGCCGCCCGCGCCCCTGGAGGCCCTGCTACGTCGCTCGCGGCCGATGCGGCTGTGGCCATGCTCCCACGCATGTCGTGCGCCCCTGGCCGTGTCCAGCCCACCCGCTAGTCGTGCCAAGCGCCTCGCCTGAAGCCCGCACTTCCGCCCGGCACACCCGTCTCCGCCCACGCGCGCCCACGGCTCCGGCCCCCCTCGCCCCGCTCTCCCACCACCCACACGCTTCGCCCACTGCCACTGCCGGCTCACCGCTGCCGAGCACAACTCCGGTCGGCCGGCCTCGCTGCGGCCGTGGCCCCGCCCGCTGGCCGCACCCGGATCCAGCGCCTGCGCCCACTAAAGCCCCTGGGGCCATTGACAACTGGGCCCCGCCACCTTGTGCCTATGGCGAGTGGGGCCCCGCCCCTAAAATGAAATAAAAAAAGAAAGAAAACAAAATTACAAATTAAAATAATTAATTTATTAAGTAAGTAACTAATTAGTTAACTTAATTAGTTCGGTTTAATTAACCCTAATTACCTGTTTAGTTAAATAGTTTTGTTTAATTAAAACTGTGACAATGCCACACAGTTCCCACACGTCAGTTTGACCAGTCAACTGACTGGTTGACTGCTGACATCACCCTGACCTCATGCTAATGCAGTAAACCCATATTTGATTTAATTCAAATCTGTTTAATTCCAGAAATGTTTTAAAACTTTGAAAATTAATATAAAATAATCTATAACTCGGATGAAAATAATTTATATATGAAAATCGATCGAAAAAATATGACGAAACCGAATACGCACTCCGTTCATCTATCATGAGCCCCTAGCATAGCAAACATGGAAGCGTCCCCCTCCGTTTCATCTGTCCGAAAAATGCAAACTTCTGGAAAACATTCCCGGATGTTTTCGCCCTTCGCCGGTATCATGTAGCACCACGTTAAAACACCCCTAGCTCTGCCTGTTGTTATGTCATGCATCTGTTTGCTTTATATTTACTATTTCTTCCCCCTCTTCTCTCCGGTAGACCCCGAGACCGTTGTCGATGCTACTGTGATCGACTATGTTGATGACGACCCTTCTTCCCTTTCAACAGAGCTTCCAAGCAAGCAAAACCCCCTTGATCATTCCGATATCGGCCAGTCCATTCTCTCTCATGCTTGCATTAGATTTTGATACTGTACTTCATTGCTCCTATTCTGATGCATAGCCTGCTTTTGAAACCTGCTCATTGTACCTTACCTACTTATCCTAAACTGCTTAGTATAGGTTGGTTAGTGATCAATCAGTGGCCCCTCAGCTTGTCCCTGTTGCCCCCGCTGGATTATTAGATGACTAGATCAACATGATCGACGTCCAGGGCCCGAAACAGCACAACACCCCCCTTAGTTGCTAGTCTCAGCAGAGCTACTATCGAGTGCCGATGGTGATACCTCGTAACGCACTCCTGATGATAACTCTGTAGTGTAGCTATTCGGTCGTGGTCATCGAGGGTGATTCCTCCTTCACCACTCCTGATACGACTCTATCATGCAACAACTCAAGCGTGGACATTGAGGGTGATTCCTCCCAGTTTCCTCTCGTAGATTCCATCGAGGGTGATTCCTCAGATTGCCCCTTGATGTTATGGACACACGGTTACCTGGACTTTACTTCAGACCGTTGTTGACGTCGGGTCAGCCCCGAGGGGTACCTGTGAGAGTTACTGAAGTCGGGTTGGCTTGGAGGGTACCCGCGAGATAATTATGAGGCACGGCCGAGCAGGTAGACCGCCCTAGTGAGAGGGTTGGGCCTGGCCCTTGCCGTATTCCTCGAGACAGGGCGACGGGGTCACATCATCGTGAGTCTCTGCTCGTCTCCGCAAGCTCCCAATACACTAAGGGTTTGGGTATTTGATCTGAGTTGGCCACTGGCCTATACGCACTAACCGCCACGCGTGAACAGTTATGGGCACTCGGCGCGTCATACATTTCTTTCGAAAGATCTGTCAGATGTCCAGTTCAGCATTGTGGCATGGTCGGATCGTGCCATCAATGACAGAGGTGGCGCTGGTATTCACCCTGCGCACAACAACCCGGAGTGCAAAGGGCGATGGACCCAAGACCCCGAAACGCTTAGGATGTAGACTGGCGGGGATCCCTCTGCGGAGCCTAGGTAGGACTACGACATGTTGATCTTCCGAGGCCGGGCATGACCAAGGAAAGTGTGTCCGGCCAGAGTAATCAAGCATGTTGGGTAATGTGGTGCACCCCTGTAGGGAAGTTATCAATTCGAATTGCCGTGTACACGGTAATGGACGCTCGGAGTTGTATCCTGATCTATTACAACTAGAAATGGATACTTGAGACATGAGATGGATATGATGGCTCCGGGATTGCTTTCTCGTAGGGAGTCGAGGAAGGATCTCTGGGCGTTATCACTATAACATGCTTGTTAATTATAATATGCTATTATGTACTCTTCTAAATGATGCAAGATGCTTGAAGATGCTAGTCTTTGATAGGCTAGGCCTTCCCTCTATTCTGGCATTCTACAGTTCAGTCCATAGATACATCCCTTCCTGTGATACCAATGCATACATAGTATAGATCTGATGCTTTCGAGTTCTTTGGATGAGTACTCACGGTTGCTTTGCTACCTATTTTTTCCCTATACCCAGTTGTTGCGATCAGATGGTGTATCCTAGGAGCCAGAGGCCACCCCCGCCAACTACTGCTACTACCCTGACGGAGCCTACTACTACGTGGAGACCACCGACAACTAGGGGTAGTTAGGAGGTCCTAGGCAGGAGGCCTTGCCTTTTCGATCTGCATCTTGTTTGTGCTTGCCTTCTTAAGGCAGCCTTGTTTAACTTATGTTTGTACTCAGATATTGTTGCTTCTGCTAACTTGTTTGTGTATCGAGCTTATGTATTCGAGCCCTCGAGGCCCCTAGCTTGTAATATAAAGATTGTATTATTTTAATTTGTGTCTAGAGTTGTGTTGTGATATCTTCTCGTGAGTCCCTGATCTTGATCATACACATTTGCATGTATGATTAGTGTATGATTGAATCGAGGGCGTCACAAGTTAGTATCAGAGCTGACTGCCTATAGGAACCCCCCTTTCCAACTGCTTGGCCGAAGTTGAGTCTAGTTTTTTGAAAAACTGTTTTACTAACATGTTTGTGTGGCTTATGGGCCCACGTCGCCAATGGGTGGTATTAGGATCTTTTACTGCTTGTCTATACTTTGGGACTCTGATCTCTCTTCTATTCGGGTTAAATGATTTTGCAAAATATAACATTAGGATCTCGTGATCACATCCACCCAGAGATTTGTATTACACCTTTCTTGAATTGAGGGCCAGGATCTACTTCACAGTGTTCACGGGCCGCAGGATCCTTTTATTGAGGGCACCCTGTGTCGTCCCTTGCAGATTCCTGGCTCTAGTGGTTTTCTCTGACATTGATGTAGCCTTTGGTATGTCTCATTGTTGTATCCCTCCATCGCAAGCACGTGTGCCGCCTAGTATGTCTAGGATGTTTCTCTTGTCCGAACTCATACTAACATCATGTAATTGGCTCTATATATGTATCGGTATGTCTTTAATGACTACTGCCTTGTACATACAACGCCTTTGCTCATTACATGACAACCTGGATATGACTCAGAAGGTTATGAAACAAGCTCATGATACACCTCTTTCTATTCATCCTGGTAGTACAAAGATGTACCAAGATATTCGTCAGATATTCTGGTGGTCAAATATGAAGCAAGACATTGCACGCTATGTTGCTGAATGTGACGTTTGCCGTCGAATCAAACATGAACATCAAAGGCCTGCTGGAACTCTGCAACCCATTAATGTTCCTGAATGGAAATGGGACCATGTTGAAATGGACTTTGTCACTGGGTTTCCCAAATCACAGAAGTGTAATGATGCTATTCTTTTCATCATTGACCGGCTTTCCAAAGTTGCACATTTTCTAGCCGTCAGAGAAACCATCACTCCTAGTCAGCTGGCAACCCTCTACATGTCCAGATTTGTTTCACTTCACGGTATTCTGCTGGTAATCAACTAAGATCATGGCAGCTTGTTCACTTCAAGATTCTAGGCAAGTTTCCAAGAGGCTATGAGGACTCATCTATCATTCAGCATCGCATTTCACCCTCAGTTTCAGGGACAAGTTGAACGAGTCAATCAAGTTCTTGAAGACATGCTTCGAGGATGTGTCATTTCCTTTGGCAAGAAATGGCAGGAATCTCTCTCGTCTACTTAGTTCTCTTACAACAATTGCTATCAAGCTAGTCTGAAGATGGCCCCTTGAAGTATTGTATGGACGAAAGTGCCGAACTCCTCTGAATTGGTCAGAAACTGGGGAATGTTCACTCTTCGGTCTGGATATTATCCAACACACCGCAGAACAAGTCCACGTTATTCACGAGAATCTGAAGACTGCTAAGTCACATCAAAAGAATCAGTATGACCACCATCACAAAGATATGGTCTATCAACCTGGCGAAAAGGCTTATCTTCGAGTCACGCCAATGCAGGGTGCTCACAGCTTTGGTATCAAGGGCAAGCTAGCTCCTCGCTATATTGGTCCTTTCACTATTCTTGAAAGGCGTGGAAAAGTGGCATATCAGTTGGAACTGCCGTCGAACCTTTCTCAGGTCCACGATGCCTTCCATGTGTCACAGCTCCGCCGCTGCTTCAAAGACCCCATCCGAGCAGTGGATCACGAAGTGCTCGAGTTGCAACAGGACCTCTCTTATAAAGAACATCCTGTCCGCATTCTCGACCAAGCTGAACACTGCACACGTCAGAAGCCAATCAAGATCCTCAAGGTCCAGTGGTCACATCATTTTGAAGACAAAGCCACTTGGGAACGCGAGGATCGTCTGTGTGATGAATACCCCACTCCGTTTCCTTCTACCTACTAGATCTCCGGACGAGATTTCTTGTAGTGGAGGAGAATTGTAAAGCCGGATAATTAAGCTACAATAATACCATGCTAATTGTACCTAGTAACCACTATTACTGTTGCTAATCTCAGTTCGGTTCAAAACTGAATCAAATTCAAATTTAAATCAAAGTGTTCAAATATCAAAACTAAAAAAATACAAGTTGCGGAAAATATTTCATAAGTAATTATGGTGGTGAACCAACATTTTTATAAAGTGGTTTACTACCCTAAACTAATTAAAACAGTGCTAGAACAACATATTTAAATGCCTTTCCATTTATGAAGAATTCTAACAAACTCAAAAGCATCCCAAACTTTTTATGGCAGTGCTAAATAATGCAAGGTATTTATGTGGCCAAGTCCCACATTTTACAAAATATATTTGCTAGCTAAAAGAAAATGCAAAACGAAAAGAAATAAAATCAAAAGAAAAATAAAAAGAATACAACACCGCCGCCCCCCCCCCCCGACTGGGCTCTGGCCTAGTTGGCGGCCGGCCCACTCCCGCATGCCCCGTGGCCTACTAGGCCTCCTTCCCTCCCCGTGACATAGCAACCACCCCCACGAACCCCTCTTCCTTGTCACTTCCCCCTCTCACGATCCCGATCTAGATCGGGACCCCGCCTCCCCGACGCCACCAACGGCGCCTCCTGCCGCCCCGTCGTTGGACCTCCTCCCTGCCATCGCCCGTCGCCTCCTCGCCCCCCTCCCCCACTCGCGTCCCCACGCCTTGCCACCCCGAACCCCGGCAACGTGGGTGAGGCACCCCGTCCCCTGCCCATCTCCCTCTCTGCTCCGCCCGTCGGCCGCATCCTACGCCGCGCCTTGCCCTGCCGTTGCTCTGGCTACACTGCTGCTCACGCTGCCGCTGCTGCTCGCCGTCTCCCGCGCTCCTGTGGCCGCCGCCCGCGCCGCTGGAGACCCTGCTACGCCGCTCACGGCCGACGCGGCCGTGGCCGTGCGCCCCTGGCTGCGTCCAGCTCGCGCATTGGCCATGCCCAGCGCCTCACCTCGTGCCCCTGCTTCCGCCTGGCATGCCCGTCTCCTTCCACACGCGCCCGAGGCTCCGGCCCCCTCGCCCCACACCCCCACCGCCTGCACGCGCCACCCACTGCCGCTACCTGGGCTCGCCGCTGTCGGGCACAGCTCCGGTTGGCCGGCCTCGCCGCTGCCGTGGCCCTGCCCGCTGGTCGCGCCCGCTAAGAGCATCTCTAGCCGCGCCCCCAAGAGGCCCCCCATGGCCCTTTTTAGCGCCGATGCTGAAAAAACGGCCCAGTCACGCCCCCAAGAGCCCAATTTTTGCCGGTTAGGCCCGAAACTGGCGCCGGCGGACCCAGGCCGAAATCGGCGCGCTGGGGGTGCCCGGGGGCGCCGGGGGATTCATTTTTTGTGCAAAAGCATGGTGGGCCCGCTAAGTCAGCGACCCCGGCACATCGTCGTCCTCATCGCCTCAGTTCTCGCGAGGAATCAATGCCTGCCACGCTGCTGCGCCAGTCAGCCTCCATTGATGGCTCACGGGTGGTGCAGTGAAGCCCGCCATGCGTACACACGTCGGCCGCCCTCCCACCGCCCAAGCCCGGCTATAAAAGCTGCCCCTCCGTCGCCGTGGAGCGCACACTCCGTTCGCCACAGCTCCTCCTCTCGCCACCGACGCCCGTCTCGATCGAGCTTGCCTCTCCTATCCCTTTCTCCCCGCTGACGAGCATGGCCAAGCGCTACCCAGGTGACAGCGCGGCGGCGAATGGCTTCGGCTGCCGTCACCTGCACGAGGACGAGGCACGGCTCCTCTACGAGGCCGACTACCCGGCACCGCCGGACATGCGGGTGCCGGGCATGTGGAAGCTGAGCGCCGGCGAAGTCCCGGTGCCACCACCACCCACCGGCGCTGCCTGGCACGCTGAGATCGCGCGCATCCGGTCCTCCCTGACGGACGAGGTCCATAACCAGCCGAGGTACGCCCCCGACAACAACACGCTGTGGACTTTGTACTTCGAACGCCGGCACACCGACCAGCTCACCTCCTCGAACGGCGTCGAGCCTCACGGATGCCACAACACTAAGGGGCGGCACCGATGGTGGGGCGTCCCAGGCCGCACCCTCGAAGCTGTCCTCGAGCACATCGAGGCCGGCAACACGCTGCACCTGGAGTACCCGGCGCCTCCCAGCTTCTCGCGCCGTCGCGGCAGCTCCTGGACGCCGCGGCGGATGGAGACGGTGACCTCCTCGTCGTCGGGCTCTGGCTTCCTCTCCTCTGGTTCACCGGCGCTCCGTCCTGTCAAGCCGGAGCCACCGGAGATGCCGCTCGAGAGCCGTAACCGCGGCAGCGCCCTCGTCATCCACTAGGGCGGCCACCCCTCTCCTTCTTCTTCCCGGCTCGTCAGGTCGAAGACCGAGCCGGGGTTGCTCCTCGTGAAGAAGGAGCACGCCGACATGGCCGCCGACAACGAGACCACCCTCAAATGGGCGAGGGCGGAGTACGTCCACGAGCAGCTAGAGCGCCAGCGCCGCGCCTTCGTGCAGATCGCCGCTCATCGCCACGGACGCGAGGAAGGCGGGGTCATCGTCCTCGACAGCAACAACGAGGATGCGCCCGGGCCGTCCAACCCCCCACGCAATGGTGACATTTGCCAGGGGTGTAGCAGGGACGGCGGCGTCATGCAGGGCTGGAGGGACGGCGACTACGATGACGACGGCGGCCGTGGTGACTACACCCGGTACTACAGGCTCCTCGGCATGTAGAAGGCGGGCGGCCGCGAACGGCGACAGTGGCGTAGTTGTAGTTTTTAGTTTATGCTTTTAAGTTTTTTACAAATATCAATGAAATCGCCTAGTCTGGACGAATTTGTGGCGTGTTTGGCCGAATTTTGGCCGATTTCCTGTTTCAAAAAACGGCTTGCGGGGGGGCCTTGGGGCGATGGCTTGAAACCAAACCGCCCCTACGCCCAAAATTATCGCTGGCGCGCCCCCATGCGGCGCTATTTCAAGCCCCTAGGGGGCCGAACGGCTAGAGATGCTCTAAGGCCCATGGGGCCATTGACAACAGGGCCCCGCCCCCCTGTGCCTATGACGAGTGGGGCCCCGCCCTTAAAACAAAATTAATAATTAGAATAATTATTTAATTAACTTCAATCAGTTAATTCTGTTTAATTAACCCTAATTACCAAATTAGTTAATTAGTTTTGTTTAATTAAAACTGACAATGCCAGACGGGACCCACACATCAGTTTGACCAGTTAACTGACTTGTTGATTGCTGACAACACCCTAACCTCATGGTGATGCAGTAAACCCATATTTGATTTAATTTAAATCTGTTTAATTCCTAAAATGTTTTAAAACTTTGAAAATTAATATAAAATAATCTATAACTCGGATGAAAATAATTTATATATGAAAATCGATCAGAAAAATATGACGAATCTGAATACGCACTCAGTTCGTCTGTCACATGCCCCTAGTATAGCGAATATGGAACCGTCCCCCTCCATTTCATTTGTCCGAAAAATACAAACTTCAGGAAAACATTCTCGGATGTTTTCCCCCTTCGCCAGTATCGTGTAGCACCGCGTTAAAACACCCGTAGCTCTGCGTGTTGTCATGTCATGCATCTGTTTGCTTTATATTTACTGTTTCTTCCCCCTCTTCTCTCCGGTAGACCCCGAGACCGCTATTGATGCCACTGTGATCGACTTTGTCAACGACGACCCTTCTTCCCTTTCAGTAGAGCTTCCAGGCAAGCAAAACCCCCTTGATCATTCAGATATCACCATTCCATTCTATCTCATGCTTGCATTAGATTTTGCTACTGTACTTGGTTGCTCCTATTCTGATGCATAGCCTGCTTTTGTAACCTGCTCATTGTAACTTACTTGCTTATCCTAAACTGCTTAGTATAGGTTGGTTAGTGATCCATCAGTGGCCCCTCACCTTGTCCCTGTTGCCCCCGTTGGATTACCAGATGACTCGATTAACGTGATCGACGTCCAGGGCCCGACACAGCACATCACCCCCCTTTGTTACTCGGATCTGAAGAGCTACTATCGAGTGCCGAGGGTGATACCTCGTAACATACTCGTAATGATAACTCTGTAGTGTAGTTATTCAGTCATGGTCATCGAGGGTGATTCCTCCTTCACCACTCCCGATAGGACTCTGTCGTGCAACCTCTCAAGCATGGACATCGAGGGTGATTCCTCCTATTTTGCCTTGACGATCAAGTTGATTCCCTCGAGGTTGATTCGTTGGATTTCCCCTTGATGTTATGGACACACTGTTAGCTGGACTTTACTTCAGACCATTGTTGAAGTCGGGTCAGCCCCGAGGGGTACCCGCAAGAGTTACTGAAGTCGGGTTAACCTGGATGGTACCCATATGATAATTACGAGGCACGGCCGGGCAGGTAGACTGTCCTACTGAGAGGGTTGGGCCTGGCCCTTGCCGTATTTCCTCGAGATGGGGCAACGGGGTCACATGATCGTGAGTCTCTGCTCATTTCCGTGAGCTACCAATACACTAAGGGTTTGGGTATTTGATCTGAGTAGGCCACTGGCCTATACGCACTAACCGCTACGCCAAAACAGTTGTGGGCACTCGGCGTCGTACATTTCTTCCGAAAGCTCTGTCAAACGTCCAGTTCTGCATTGTGGCACAGTCGGATCGTGCCATCCATGACAGATGTGGTGCTGCTATTTACCCCGCTATGTCAGCGACCCCGGCGCATCGTCGTCCTCATCGCCTCAGTTCTCGCGAGGAATCAATGCCTGCCACGCTGCTGCGCCAGTCAGCCTCCATTGATGGCTCATGGGTGGTGCAGTGAAGCCCGCCATGCGTACACATGTTGGCCGCCCTCCCACCGCCCAAGCCAGGCTATAAAAGTTGCCCCTCCGTCGCTGGGGAGTGCACACTCCATTCACCACAGCTCCTCCTCTCACCGCCGACGCCCGTCTTGACCGAGCATGCCTCTCCTCTCCCTTTCTCCCCGCTGACAAGCATGGCCAAGCGCTACCCAGGTGACAGCGCGGCGGCGAATGGCTTCGGCCGCCGTCACCTGCATGAGGACGAGGCACGGCTCCTCTATGAGGCCGACTACCCGGCACCGCCGGACATGTGGGTGCCGGGCATGTGGAAGCTGAGCGCCGGCGAAGTCCCGGTGTCACCAGCACCCACCGGTGCTGTCCGGCACGCTGAGATCACGCGCATCCGGTCCTCACTGATGGACGAGGTGCGTAACCTGCCAAGGTACACCCTCGACAGCAACACGCTTTGGACTATGTACTTCGAACGCTGCCACGCCGACCAACTCACCTCCTCGAATGGCGTCGAGGCCCGCGAACGCCACAACACTGAGGGGCGGCGCCGATGGTGGGGTGTCCCCGGCTGCACCCTCGAAGCTGTCCTCGAGCACATCGAGGCCGGCAACACGCTGCACCTGGAGTACCCGGTGCCCCCAGCTTCTCGCGTCGTCGCGACAGCTCCTGGGCGCTGCGGCGGATGGAGACGGCGACATCCTCGTCGTCGGGCTCTAGCTTCCTTTCCTCTAGTTTGCCGGCGCTTCGCCCTGTCAAACCGGAGCCGCAGGAGACGCCGCTCGAGAGCCGTACCCGCGGTGGCGCCCTCGTCATCCACGAGGGAGGCCACCCCTCTCCTTCTTCTTCCCGTCTCGTTTGGTCGAAGACCGAACCGGGGTTGCTCCTTGTGAAGAAGGAGCACACCGACATGGCTGCCGACAATGAGACCGCCCTCAAATGGGCTAGGGCGGAGTACGTCCGTGAGCAGCTAGAGCGCCAGCGCCGTGCCTTCGAGGAGATCGCCGCTCATCGCCACGGACGCGAGGAAGGCAGCGTCGTCATCCTCGACAGTGACAACGAGGACGCGCCCGGGCCGTCCAACCCCCCACGCATCGGCGACATTTGCCAGGGGTGTAGCATGTACGGCGGCGTCATGCAGGACGGCGGGGACGGCGACGACGATGACGACGGCGGCGGTGGTGACTACACCCGGTTCTACAGGCTCCTCGGCATGTAGAAGGCGGGCGGTGGTGGACGGCGACAGCGGCGTAGTAGTGCTAGGCGTAGTTGTAGTTTTTAGTTTATGTTTTTAAGTTTTTTACAAATATCAATGAAATTGCCTAGTCTGGACGAATTTGTGGCGTGTTTGGCCGAATTTTGGCCGATTTCCTGTTTCAAAAAACGGCTTGCGAGGGGGCCTTGGGGCGACGGCTGGAAACCAAACCACTCTACGCCCAAAATTATCGCTGGCGCGGCCCCAAGTGGCGCTATTTCAAGCCCCAAGGGGGCCGAACGGCTAGAGATGCTCTAAGGCCCATGGGGCCATTGACAACAGGGCCCCGCCCCCCCTGTGCCTACGATGAGTGGGGCCCCGCCCTTAAAACAAAATTAATAATTAAAATAATTATTTAATTAACTTCAATTAATTAATTCTGTTTAATTAACCCTAATTACCTGATTAGTTAATTAGTTTTGTTTAATTAAAAATAACAATGCCAGACGGGACCCACACATCAGTTTGACCAGTCAACTGACTTGTTGATTGCTGACATCACCCTGACCTTATGGTGATGCAGTAAACCCATATTTGATTTAATTTAAATCTGTTTAATTCCTGAAATGTTTTAAAACTTTGAAAATTAATATAAAATAATCTATAACTCGGATAAAAATAATTTATATATGAAAATCGATCAGAAAAATATGATGAATCTGAATACGCACTCCGTTCGTCTGTCACATGCCCCTAGTATAGCGAATATGGAACCGTCCCCCTCCATTTCATTTGTCCAAAAAATACAAACTTCAGGAAAACATTCTTGGATGTTTTCCCCCATCGCCAGTATCGTGTAGCACCGCATTAAAACACCCGTAGCTCGGCGTGTTGTCATGTCATGCATCTGTTTGCTTTATATTTACTGTTTTTCCCCCTCTTCTCTCCGGTAGACCCCGAGAACGCTGTTGATGCCACTGTGATCGACTACGTCGATGACGACCCTTCTTCCCTTTCAGTAGAGTTTCCAGGCAAGCAAAACCCCCTTGATCATTCAGATATCACCATTCCATTATATCTCATGCTTGCATTAGATTTTGCTACTGTACTTGGTTGCTCCTATTCTGATGCATAGCCTGCTTTTGTAACTTGCTCATTGTAACTTACTTGCTTATCCTAAACTGCTTAGTATAGGTTGGTTAGTGATCCATCAGTGGCCCCTCACCTTGTCCCTGTTGCCCCCGTTGGATTACCAGATGACTCGATTAACGTGATCGATGTCTAGGGCCCAACACAACACATCACCCCCCTTTGTTACTCGGATCTGCAGAGCTACTATCGATTGCCGAGGGTGATACCTCGTAACATACTCCTAATGATAACTCTGTAGTGTAGCTATTCAGTCGTGGTCATCGAGGGTGATTCCTCCTTCACCACTCCCGATACGACTCTATCATGCAACCTCTCAAGCATGGACATCGAGGGTGATTGCTCCTATTTTTCCTTGACGATCAAGTGGATTCCATCGAGGGTGATTCCTCGGATTTCCCCTTGATGTTATGGACACACGCTTAGCTGGACTTTACTTCAGACCGTTGTTAAAGTCGGGTCAGCCCTGAGGGGTACACGCAAGAGTTACTGAAGTCGGGTTAACCTGGAGGGTACCCACGAGATAATTACGAGGCACGGCCGGGCAGGTAGACCGTTCTAGTGAGAGGGTTGGGCCTGGCCCTTGCCGTATTTCCTCGAGATGGGGAGACGGGGTCACATGATTGTGAGTCTCTGCTCGTCTCCGCGAGCTACCAATACACTAAGGGTTTGGGTATTTGATCTGAGTTGGCCACTGGCCTATACGCACTAACCGCTATGCCAAAACAGTTGTGGGCACTCGGCGTCGTACATTTCTTCCGAAAGCTCTGTCAAACGTCCAGTTCTGCATTTTGGCACAGTCGGATCGTGCCATCCATGACAGAGGTGGTGCTGGTATTCACCCTGCACACAATGACCTGGAGTGCAAGGGGCGATGGGCCCAAGACCCCGGAGTGCTTAGGACGCAGACCGGCAGGGACATCTCTGTGGATCCTAGGTAGGACTACGACGTGTTGATCTTTTGAGGCCGGGCATGACCCAGGAAAGTGTGCCCGGCCAGAGTAATCAAGCGTGTTGGGTATTGTGGTGCACCCCTGTAGGGAAGTTATCTATTCGAATAGCCGTGTCCATGGTAATTGACACTTGGAGTTGTATCCTGATCTATTACAACTAGAAATGGATACTTGAGACATGAGATGGATATGATGGCTCTGGGATTGGTTTATCGCAGGGAGTCGAGGAAGGATCACTGGGCGTCAATACTATAACTTGCTTGTTAATTATAATATGCTATTATGTACTCTTCTAAATGCTGCAAGATGCTAGTCTTCGATAGGGTAGGCCTTCCCTCTATTCGGGCATTCTGCAGTTCAGTCCACATATACATCCCTTCCTTTGATACCAATGCATACATAGTATGGATCTGATGCTTGCAAGTACTTTGGATGAGTACTCACGATTGCTTTGCTACCTCTTTTTCCCCTATACCCAGTAGCTGCGATCAAATGGTGGATCCGAGGAGCCAGAGGCCACCCTCGCCAACTACTGCTACTACCCTGACGGAGCCTACTACTACGTGGAGACTCCCGACGACCAGGAGTAGTTAGGAGGTCCCAGGCATGAGGCCTTGCCTTTTCGATCGGTATCTTGTTTGTGCTTGCCTTCTTAAGGCAGCCTTGTTTAACTTATGTCTATACTTACATATTGTTGCTTCCGCTGACTTGCTTGTCTATCGAGCTTATGTATTCGAGCCCTCGAGGCCCCTGGCTTGTAATATAAAGATCGTATTATTTTAATTTGTGTCTAGAGTTGTGTTGTGATATCTTCCCGTGAGTCCCTGATCTTGATAGTACACATTTGCATGTATGATTAGTGTATGATTGAATCCGGGGATCACAGCCGTGGGGACGCTTGGAGCCGCCGACATCGCGGCGCTACTCATCGCGCGCGACCTGAGATGGCCATGGCGTATGCGCTGGCATAGTCGTCTTGGATAGCGCCCTGCCGTCCTTGGATATCGCCGTGCTGCCCGCAGGCAGCACGGCACCATCCTTGGACCTGCTGGCGTGTGGGTTGTCGCGGACAATGCCACTTGCCTGGCTCTGATCGCCAGAATGACACAAAAGCTACCCGTGGCCTCTGCCTCCTCCGTTGTTGCCCGTGCCGTCGCCCATTTGCGTGTGCATTGGCAGCTTGGACGTGGAAGGACCGGCCGCTGTGGCACCCTTCTTATTGGGAACCATGAGGACGAAGATGATGAAGCTGACGCGCTAACTGCTAGACCAGATTCGGGCAAGCGATCCCCCTACCTGGCGCGCCAAAGATGTCGTGCGTACGACGAACTATGGGACCAACAAAGCCCCTTTGTAGTTCGACTGGATATATCGGCGAGCACAAAGAGCAGAACTAGTAGAATGCATGAAGTTTACCTAGGTTCGGACTGCTGTGAAGCGTAAAACCCTACTCTTGCTTTGATTGTATTGAGTGTATGTGCACAAGTACAAGGAGCGCATCTTGCCCGCAAGGTTTGCGCGGGAAGTGCAGCTACGCGTGTAATTGGGGAAAGTGTCAACCTTTGTAAAGGTAGCCATGTGCATCCTTTATAGGGAAATGGGTCACCACAATGGCAAAATAGTAAATACACATTGCAAATAGTGGCTACAGTGCTAAATACCTAACTCTGGCGGGTTAGGACAAACGCATTAATTGCAGCGTGAGTTGTCACACTGATGGACCTTCCCAGCAAGAGTTGTCTCTCCTTCTATGTCATTCGCCCATCTACCTCATATCATTTTGACACGATCCTGGGACGGGTGTCATTAAAGTTGTGTCTTTGGCGACGAGCTGACATGTGCCCAGACATGACTCACCTTACTACGTGCCCGCTCGACACCTAAACAACAAGTGACAACCTGGTTGATAAGGTGGAGCGGTGGCAAGGTAGTGGGATTCTTGCCGGGCTCGGAGCTTGCCGGGTCTTCACCAGCTTGCTGGCAAGGATCTTGCCGGCAACCCCAAGCTTGATCTTCTGTTCTTGTGATCCCTGGCTTGGGTGTTTTCTTTGCATCTTGTCATCTGGTCTTGATCTTGTTCTTTAGTTGCCCTTCGGCAAGCCTTGCCGTTGGGAAGGCTGCTACTGCCTGTGCACAAGTCTGGGGTACTAGGGACCCAAATCTTAGTACACCGACAAGCACATGGACACTTGTCCACCAAATAATATAGCTCATTGATGGTTCTCACTTTCATGATATTCATCTCCTCCCGCATCCTACGATTGCGCACATTTGTATGGAATGCGGCAGTATAAGCATGTGACACCCCAAGACTGACGTTCCATATGCCTTCTATTTATTTTCCTTGTTGCCGTGTGTTTCATTTATTTGTTGCATTCATCATCGCATCATTCGCATTGCACTGTCACCCCGTGCCGTCATTCTTTTCAAAATTTGCATTCCGTTCGTAGTTGCCAGTTCTCCCAATTCTCTCACACACGCACGTGCCCGTGGCACCTTCGAAATATTATTTTATAAGTGGGGTAAAAATGTTCTCGGAATGGGGTGAAATTTGTCGTGTGCTCTTATTACATTGTAGGTAGACCGCCTGCCAAATTTCGTAAAATTCGGAGTCCGTTTGATAGCCCTACCATTAAATATAGCGGAACTATAGCCGGAAAAAATGTGTGACATTTTCGGTGTTCCAAACACCTATGTCGGGCTTCCATCTTCCCTCTCTTCTTAGTCCAATACCATCTACATTGCCGACCTAGCCCACCTAAACTAACCCTCTCGCTGGAGCCATCGGATCGTGATCGGAGGGCTCCGAATCCCCCCTAAACCGAATCCCTGCGCATTTAAGCAGCTTCTCCCCAGCCTAAATTTGGAAACCACCCCTAGCCTCCTACCTCCAGCCGCCGCCACCTCCACCCTCGTTTTTTGTGCTATCCTCCCAACCGCCGCCACCCCGCTGCCGCGATCTGGATCACTGGATCTAGATCTGACGGGTCCCGCTGCTTTGTGCCTCCACCTAGTGGCCGCGGCCCGCCGGGCCCATCGCGGGCCTGTGAGGCCCATCCACCGCCACCACGCAGAACCCTCCTCCTCCCCGAGCTAGGAGCTCTTGCGCCTCGCCGGACCCCACCGCCGCCGACCGTCGCCCGGGCCCGCCGCCTCGCCGGACAGTCGCCGGAACTGATGCGCCCCCGTGCCCCAAGGCCGCCGCCTCTGCTCCCACACCGCCCGCTCGGCCCCGCCTGCCTCCGCCTCGCCGAACTTTCCCTCATCTTGACCTCACCTCATCGTCGGTGTCCCACTACCGTCCCGCCGTTGCCTCGCCTTCGCCGGAGGAGCCATGGCCATCGCAGGCTGTTCGGAGCACTGATCCGGCGCCCCCGTCTTCCCAATGGCCAGATCCACCCCCTGGCCTCGTCCACGTCATCGGGAGCCGCTCCAGGGACCTCTCGCCGCCGGTCACGTCGTTGCACACCCCCACACCTGGATGGCCTCGTGCATCCCTGACGCCCGGATCCATTCGTCCCACAAACCAAAGGGATCCCCTAGATCTCGCCATCCTGATCCGTCCCGTCCCACTACACGTAGAGATTCAGATTGTCCCCGAAATCAAACAACATATTGCATTTCATGTGAGCTTTAACTTCGTGCACGTTCGTCAGATGATGATGATTTATATATTAAAGTTGATCTACTCTATGTGCTCTACATGATGGTTGCATTTGCATTCATGTTAGGGTTAATCTACATGTCATAATCTCTGTTGCAAAAGTGCATCCCAATGTTAACTGCTGAAACTATTAAAACATTCAAATTTTGCTCGATGATTGCCACTAAACTAGGGCTCATATGCATGTGATTCTTTCATGTGGTTTGGTCTATGTAATGTGCAAATTGATGCCATGCCCTTGGTTGCTATGTAATCTTGCTATAGCATATATCTTTGTTGCTCTCATGATAAAACTGTCAACCTATTAATAGAATGTTCCATTTCGTAAAATTCATGTTAATTAACCTATGCATCATAAGAATTTGTGCCAATGGAGTAATTTGAAGATTGCCATGTCTAAAGTAAGCTCATATCTTTTTCATAAATATTAAAATTTCTATGCTTACTGTTATGTGCGTCCCAATATAGCATCGTGATATTACTGTTTTGCATTCCTAGATTCACTATAGAATCAACATATTTTAGGGTGGCATATTGTTTTGATGACTGCCATGAACCTGTTACTCCTATGAATATGCCCATGTTGAATGATTTGAGATCCATGATATGTACTAGCATGATATGCCATTTGATGCCATGTTCTAGTACTGTAGCATATTGGTTTCTTGCCTCCAACATGTCATCATTTTAACTCTGCTTATAGAGATGCTCTGTTTTTCACAGTCATGATCTGTAACAGAACATTGCATTTTGCATGGATCATATTGAATTAACCATGATGCCTATGAACCTGAACCTTAAAGATAAATTGAAGTATGTTATCTCTAATTTAAGTGCGTCTCAAGTTTGTTCCCATCTTGTTCCTGTAGCATCATGTGTTGTTGCTCCCAAGTAGGCATCACAATGTTTTGGGCAGATTGTTATTACAACTTGTGTTGATTGTAATTGTTGAACCGTTGCTCCATTTTGATCATGGCCAATATGAATCTTGCTGAGAATTGAGTGTAGTTTAATATTGTCATGTTGCATCCTTGCCTCAATGCCTTGTTAAACTTGTGTTGCTCATATCTTTTTGACCGTAGCTCCGAATTAAATGAACTACATATGTAAATTGATTAGAAAAATGTGTAGATCATCATTGTGCACTTTAACCTGATGTGTAACAACTTTAACATTTTTTTTAATTAAGAACACTACCAAATTCGAAAATTGCATATGGGGAGTTTCTGGAATTGTTATGTGTTGTTTCCGGCCTCATTTAAACTTGCTTTGATGTGGGGTTCATTTACGCATCATCTTCTTGCCATGAGTAACAACATTTAATCTTATCGTGCATCATACTTGGGTGTGCATCATGTTATGTTTATGCTTGTTTATTTACCATGTTGTTTACTCCTTTCTGATTGTGCTTCTTCTCGATAGTTTCTGGTTTCGTTGCGATTGTGAGGATACGTTCGACTACTATTTCATGGACTCGATCTTCTTCCAAGCAGGATTTCAGGCAAGATGACCATTACCTTGGATATCACTACTATCTTTGCTTGCTAGTTGTCTCGATGCTATCGCTATGTCATGCTACCTACCATTTGTTTGTCAAGCCTCCCAATATGCCATGATCAACCTGTAACCTCCACTATCCTAGCAAACCATTGTTTGGCTATGTTACCGCTTTGCTCAGCCCCTCTTATAGCGTTGCTAGTTGCAGGTGCAGTGCAGTTTGTTCCATGTTGGGACATGGATATCATGGGACATCACAATATCTCTAATTTTATTAATGCATCTATATAAATGGTAAAGGGTGGAAGGCTCGGCCTTTTGCTTGGTGTTTTGTTCCACTCTTGCCGCCCTAGTGTCCTAAATACTGGTGTTATGTTCCATGATGAGCACTCCTAACATGTGTGGGGTTTTATGGGGACACCCCTGACCATTCGCTTAGAATAAAACTCTTCCAGCAAGGCCCAACTTTGGTTTTAAAATTTGCCAACATAATAATACTAATAATTAATTAATTTGCATAGGGGGTCGCATCCCTGAGGATTTTTAATTTTACATAATACAAGGGGGCCAGTGCTGATGGTGCTGGTCCAAAATGGAAGTAGTCGGGGCCACCAACAGGTGTGCCAGCCAGATCCTTAGCCGATCCGGTCGTGGCCTGAGGCGAGATACGCGCGGCTCCCGTCAGGGTGTCGGCACGCTGGGAGGTCTTGCTAGTTTAGTTTTACCTTTGACGAGAGTCTTGTCCACCAGGATTCCTTATCATAAGCATTGTGTTATCATGGTGTGAGGATGTTCCATTGGATGTGTGTGGTAATTTATAACGGACTACTTGGAGCACGCCTGCAGGGTTAAATCTTTTCGGAAGCCGTAATTATAATATCCGGTTGTAGAGAACTTGACACTAAACTTCAAATAAAATAAACCAACCGGGTGCGTAACCATGACCGTCTCTTTTTGAGGGAGTTCGGGAAGAGAACACGGTGGAGTTATGTTTGAATCGTAAGTAGCTCAGGATCACTTCTTGATCATTACTAGTTTTGTGACCGTTATGCGTAGTTTACTCTTCTTACTCTTGTACTCGTAACTTAGCCACCATACAATGCTTAGTGCTTGTTGCAACCTCACCACTTAACCATTCCATACCCATTAAGCTTTGCTAGTCTTGGTACCCATGGTAATGGGATTGCTGAGTCCTCGTGGCTCACATATTACTACATCAATAGGTGAAGGTACAGGTAACGCGGTGATTTAACGAGAGAGCAATGCTTGATCTGTTTGGTGTGCTTCTTGTGCTTCTTCTTCTTCATCGATCTTGGGATAGGTTCCTCGTCGGTAGCCCGGTGTCGGGGACGAATCCGCGATCACCTATGGGACCCAGGGAAGGACCCCTTTACGTTCGGCAGGGAGAGACGGTCGCACGAAGAGCAAATCTAGCGAAGAACACGACAGTGCACGAGAGAGATTTACCCAGGTTCGGGCCGCACGGATGCGTAAAACCCTACTCCTGCTTTTTGGTTTATTATCTGTATGATTGTTCTAGCTCCAGGAGCGCTACAGTCCCGAGTAGCTGCGTACAATACTAGAGTTCTCCATCTCCCAGTTCCTCTTCCCCCCTTTCCACGTTGCCTATGGGCCTCCTTTTATACGCACAAAGGGGTCACCAACAGGTGGCAAACAGTAAAGGTAGAGGTGGAAAGTTGCTACAGTAAGGCCACTATTACCAGGATGACATGTCCTGCTTATCACTGACGGGTCAGGACAAGCGCATTAAATGCTCTGTCTAGGTGTCCCTTAGCTTCTTGGGGATGGGAAAAGGGGCCATCCTATCAGCGCCGCTTGGCACAGTGCTCTGCCACGCATGCCTGGAGAAGGGTCCAGAGTGCCATGCTGGCGGCCGCACTGGAGCAGCAGCATAGTGGCATAACCTTGCCGGGTAGGAACCTTGCCGGGCTCAGCTGGTCATCCCGGCAAGAACCTTGCCGGGGCCTTGTCTCCAGTCTAGTTGTCCCCCGCCAAGCCTTGCCGGGTTCAGCTGGTCATCCCGGCAAGAACCTTGCCGGGGCCTTATCTTTAGTCTTGTCGAGTCCTGAGCTTGCCGGCCCTGATCTCACCGGCAGTAGTAGACTTGATCTTCTGGTCGATCCGCCTGGAGTCTTGTCTTGCCAGCTCTGCCTTGCCGGCATTGCGTGGACCCATTCCCGGCAAGTAGACCTTGCCGGGAACCGTGCTTCGAATGTACTCTTGGGTGGATTCCTCCTCTGCCATGTCCTTCCCGCCTGGAGGCTGCGACTTGCCGGTGCGTGTCCAGGGGTAGTGAACACCCCCCTGTATATTACACCGACAGGAGCCCCCGGGCCTGGGCCGGACAGGCGTGCACAGTGGTTGTCCGGGCTAGGCCCAACGACGCACACCGGCAACATGTAGATCTGTTCCCTGTCGTTCCTCCTGCCTGGAGGTCGCAACCCTGTTGCTGCAATGGCACGCATAAAGAAACAATTTACCTTGATTAGGCCAAGCTTTATGGCACAAGAGATATTCCTTCATGCTAAATGAATGCATGCTTCCCCCTTGATTGATTCCGTCCTTGCACGTATCTTGTACCCTACGCTGTCTGGAAACCCTGCCTGTGCGCACGCTTGCCGCGAGCGCTAGGTGCGGGTCTTTAGCAGCCTGCTGGAAACGCCGCCGCCGGCAAGGCGACTTACCGGGCCAGAACTCAGCTGCTAAGTTTGCCGAGCGGACTCGAGGCGAAACCAGAGCGCGGACTAACCACGGCAAGGTCCTTTCGCGTGCAGGTCAATATACGAGAACGAGGAATCAATCAAGACGACCCACGCTTGCTGGAAAGCTTTCCGGTGCGCACGCTCCAGGCAGCGGCGCTTGGGTATCGGGTCCTTAGCAGCTCGCCGGGAACGCCGCCTCCCGGAAAGGTTTACCTTCCCGGTTCTGGTGCAGCTGCTCACATCGCCGAGCGGACTCGAGGCGACTAGGAGCGCAACTAGCCCCGAGAAGGCTCCTTCGCGTGTAGGTGTAAGAAGCGAGTGAGGACAGTAAAATGAATGCAATTGCCAAAAAATCTGTGCAACTTAGCTTTTTCTGCTAGGGCGCCGCTAGCCCCCGAGCTTGTTTCTTGCTCAAAGAGTGGTTGTCGGAGCCCCCGGCAAGGGAGGCTCTTAACTCTGGCGGAGAACTTTGACGTTCTCGACGCCAGCTTCCGGCAAGGGGTTGCCGGGAAGGCTCTTGACTCTGGCGGAGAACCTTGACGTTCTCAATGCCAGCTTCCGGCAAGCTTGTTGCCGGGGAGGCTCTTGACTCTGGCGGAGAACCTTGACGTACTCAACGCCAGCTTTCGGCAAGCTTGTTGCCAGGGAGGCTCTTGACTCTGGCGGAGAACCTTGACGTTCTCAACGCCAGCTTCTAGCAAGCTTGTTGCCGGGGAGGCTCTTGACTCTGGCGGAGAACCTTGACGTTCTCAACGCCAGCTTCCGGCAAGCTTGTTGCCGGGGAGGCTCTTCAGGGGGTTACTCTCTGGGGCGTTGCCAGCCCCCGAGCTCGCCTTCCATGCGTGTTCCTGCAACACTGACTGGGCATGAAATGCGACAACAGCGTTTGAGCACAACAAGTTGATTAGCTTCTGGTTAATGTCGGATTCGCTGCAATCTTGACTCCTCCTGAATATTCCCTTGCTTGCCGGAACACTTTCCGGTGCGCACGATCCAGTCAGCAGCGCTTTGAGGAACGGATCCTTAGCAGCATGCCGGGAACGCCGCCTCCCGAAAAGGTTTACCTTCCCGGCTCTGGCGCAGCTGCTCAGGTTGCCGAGCGGACTCGAGGCAACTAGGAGCGCGACTAGCCCCGGGAAGGCTCCTCAGCATACGGGTTTACACAGGAACCTTAGAATAAAACTCGCTAAGTCCTTCTCCTTAAACGACTGCATTTTTGCACAGTGAGCCCCCCACGCTTGCCGGAATACTCCCCGAATGCGCACGTTCCGGTCGATGGCGCTTAGGATCGGGTCCTGTTCAGCAGCCTATCGAGAACGCCGCCTCTTCGGGAGCTTAACGCCTTAGAAACAATCGCAGCTGCGTCTGCATTGTTGGGCGGACCCAAAACAACCAGGAGCGCTCCTTCGCGCACAGGTTATGCACAAAAATATCGTCCAGGATAAGACTTAACAGCAGAAAGTAATTAAAGCTTTAAAACTTAGCTTTTTGCGAAGGTTCAGGCCCTTCTTCTTCGACGCTATGGCGGTGAAGATGATGAAGAAACTGCCGCGCTGATCGCCAGATCAGGTTCGCGCAGCCCCTCACCCCCTACCTGGCGCGCCAAAGATGTCGGGGACGAATCCGCGATCACCTATGGGACCCAGGGAAGGACCCCTTTACGTTCGGCAGGGAGAGACGGTCGCACGAAGAGCAAATCTAGCGAAGAACATGACAGTGCACGAGAGAGATTTACCCAGGTTCGGGCCGCACGGATGCGTAAAACCCTACTCCTGCTTTTTGGTTTATTATCTGTATGATTGTTCTAGCTCCAGGAGCGCTACAGTCCCGAGTAGCTGCGTACAATACTGGAGTTCTCCATCTCCCAGTTCCTCTTCCCCCCTTTCCACGTTGCCTATGGGCCTCCTTTTATACGCACAAAGGGGTCACCAACAGGTGGCAAACAGTAAAGGTAGAGGTGGAAAGTTGCTACAGTAAGGCCACTATTACCAGGATGACATGTCCTGCTTATCACTGACGGGTCAGGACAAGCGCATTAAATGCTCTGTCTAGGTGTCCCTTAGCTTCTTGGGGATGGGAAAAGGGGCCATCCTATCAGTGCCACTTGGCACAGTGCTCTGCCACGCATGCCTGGAGAAGGGTCCAGAGTGCCATGCTGGCGGCCGCACTAGAGCAGCAGCATAGTGGCATAACCTTGCCGGGCAGGAACCTTGCCGGGCTCAGCTGGTCATCCCGGCAAGAACCTTGCCGGGGCCTTGTCTCCAGTCTAGCTGTCCCCCGGCAAGCCTTGCCAGGTTCAGCTGGTCATCCCGGCAAGAACCTTGCCGGGGCCTTATCTTTAGTCTTGTCGAGTCCTGAGCTTGCCGGCCCTGATCTCGCCGGCAGTAGCTGACTTGATCTTCTGGTCGATCCGCCTGGAGTCTTCTCTTGCCAGCTCTGCCTTGCCGGCGTTGCGTGGACCCATTCCCGGCAAGTAGACCTTGCCGGGAACCGGGCTTCGAATGTACTCTTGGGTGGATTCCTCCTCTGCCATGTCCTTCCCGCCTGGAGGCTGCGACTTGCCGGTGCGTGTCCAGGGGTAGTGAACACCCCCCTGTATATTACACCGACACCCGGGCTAGCAGGGTGGATGTCATTCGTGCCTTTTGTTTGATTTCATCCGTAGTCGGATTCTGCTCTTCTGTATGGTGTTTGCTATGTATTCATGCATTCGTGTGGCGATTGTATGCCTTTGTATGTATCCCCATTTGTGTCGTACATGGTACGATGTAATGATATCCACCTTGCAAAGAGTCTTCAATATACTCTTCTATCCTTGGATGGATCTCCGAGTTCCTCGGGGATAGGATCGCATATTCGGAGTGACACAGCAGCAGGGTGGACGTCTGGTATGTTGTGGTGCACATGACTGAACCTCTATATGTATCTGCAAATAGACTCCCCATCCCTCTGTGGTAGCACATGCAGGTCACTGGGCTGACCGGGAAGCTTGTGGCCTCCGGTGTGAGCGCCAATGATCTGATGGCACAGATCTGGCCAGGATGAGATGGAGCTCTCAAGAAAGTTCATCAGCCAAGACCTGACATTACGATGGAGCACCAATGGAAAGTAATTGGTGAGAACCTTCTTGTCTTTGCCACCCGTAGCCGGCACCGCAATGGTGTAGATCCTGAGGAACTCTGAAGGGTTCAGCTTGCCATCATACTTGCCCAGAAAGTCTGGCTTGAAACTCTGGGAAGAGGGCCAGCGAACTTGCCGCATCTCATGAGTGAATGCTGGGCAACCAACCTCGTAAGGCAAAAACCCAAGGGACCCCGGTCCTGGCTCATTTGCTACCAGCCCAGCATGGCCATCTAATTGGTGCCATGCTTCTCAGCGCCGCTCTATGGTTGTGCAAGCATCTTCTACTTGCCAGTATTGAAGTATTTGGTGCTGATCTTGGCGTCCCCATGGATTAGACGACGCCATAGACACCTCGTCTGGCTCATCAGTTCGGCAGGCTTGTCATTGTTGCTGTGGAGGGGACTGCAATGTTGATGCAGCGCCTCGATCACGCTCGCCAGCTGGTCTTGCCGATGTTGTGGGTTGCCGCTACGAAGGTCCCACCTGCTGCAGTCTGTTGCGATCAACAAAACTTAGGAGGCTCTGGATGGTTGCTCTCCACCCGTCCATCTTGTCCGGAGCAGGAGAGAAGTTCAGCAGCAGCTGAGCTGGCGCCATGGCCTCTGCTGGCTTATTTGGCATAACTAGGCGTGAAGAGCGACCGGTTCCTCGACTCCTGCCACAGCCAGAAGGAGCTCCATCCCGCTCACGCTGTCGATGTCGATCTTTGCCGGCAGGTTGGCGTGGTAGCTATCCATGAGCATCTTGAAGATGATGCTCAGGAGTCTTGTCGTGTCGACTTCCAGAGCCGCCAGCATCGCGGGAAAGCATATCTTGTCCATGTTTCGACAACTTTGACACATGCTTCGCCGCGTCGGTCTTGGACACCGTCGCGCCATCCTTGGACGTCGCAACAGTGATATCATGGCTTGGATGGCTCCGAACCACCAGAGCGACGTGGAAGCTGATCACTGTCGCCTTCGCCCGCCGAAGGCGTCTGAGTCGGAAGCTTGGATGTGGATGGTGCGGCCGTCGCCATGCTCTTGCCCTTCCTATGTGGCATGGATGAAGATGATGAAGTTGTCGCCTAGACTGCTGGAGCAGATTCGCACACGCGACTCCCCTTCCTGGCGCGCCAAAGATGTCGAGGTACAACAATCTATGGGACCAGCAAAGGCCCCTTTGCAGTTCGGCTGTGTGGATCAACGAGAACAAAGAGTAGATCCTACAGAAGACACACGGAGTTTACCCAAGTTCGGGCCGCCGTGAGGCGTAAAACCCTAGTCCTGCTTTGGTGGATTGATACGTGTGAGCTCAAGTTACAAGGGAGCGCATCTTGCCAGCAAGGTGTGCTAGAAGTGCAGCTACTTAGTGCAATTGAGAAAAGTGTCAACCTTTGTAATGGTAACCATGGGCCTCCTTTGATAAACTAAGGGGTCACCACAATGGCAAAACAGTAATTACATGATGTCGTGGTTCGACACGATCACTTATGGGGTCATCGGCCCCTTTGTGGTTCGGCAAGGGGGAAGGGCACGTTGCATAAAGAGCGGAGGTCGTAGAATAGCACGGCAATGGTGACGTGGGTGGTTTTTACCTAGGTTCGGGCCGCCGCAAGGCGTAAAACCCTACTCCTGCTTTGGTGGATTGAGTGGAAGACCGTGACGAACACGGACTACTCAAGCCCGGCAAGGTCGCCTCGGGGAGAGCAGTTATGTGTGTATCAGTGTACCAGGGTCCGAATCCTTTCTAATGTTGCCTCGGTCCTCCTTATATAGGCCAAGGGTTACCACAATGGCAAAACAGTCATTATCCAGTGATTAGATAGCCACAGTGCTATCATACCTAACTCTGCAGATAGGACAAGGTGCATTAAATGCACCGCTTAGTGTCATGTCTTGGATGCAGCCCGGCAAGCCTTGCCGTGCCATTCAACCACCTTCTCGCCTGTCTGCGTGACATGCCCATGGACGGGTGTCATTTAGGGGTGATCTTCCTCAGGAATGGCTGCCACATGCTGAATGACTGCCACTTATTCACTTGGGGGCTCGACACTGCACCGATAAGCGACTTGCATCACTGTGAGGTGGAGCGGTGGAGCCCTGGCGGGATAGCAGGCCGCCAGCGCCCTAGCAATTCTTGCGCGGGTGGTCTTGGCATTTGCTCTTGGGGTGGCCTCGACCTGACCAGGCTCGCCTGCACGGCAATGGAGGCTTTTTCCCTTGGAGATATCTTGCAGTTTTGGCTTGTCTTGGTCTTCTTGATCCGCCCTTTGATCGCTCAAAGAGCTATCTCTTCTGCTTGGGCTTGTCATGGATGATGTAACCTTGTCCTTGAGCCTGTGTACAGTCAGGGCAACATACACCAGGGTTTGTTGCACCAACAGGAGCCCCCGGTCCTGGCCCGAACACGCTGCTAAGCATCGTTGGGGTAGGCCCTATCTAGTACACAGGCGAAGAGTTTGTTGTAGCTCATCCCTTGATATTTTCCTTGCCTCTTCATTAATCTGTGCATGAGTTAGTTTTCGGTTTTCCTGTGCATCGTGCAAGATGGTATAGGGGAGTTTTAAGCCACAATCCGGGGCTACCCACGTCCCACGTTCACGGAGTGGAAACTGTCATTACACTGGCTTCTTCGCTTCTGGCGTTTCCGCCACGTATGCTGCATGCATTGCGCAAGGTTGGTGGCGGACGCGGGGAGCGCGGAAATGTGTGCCATGGTAGAAAGCCAGGTGCCATGGATTGGCGCACAGGATCGGCCCTGATTCCATGAGCCGTTGGTGGTGCAGAGGAGTCAGATTGGCAGAGCGGGGCGGTCGGCTCCGTGGTGAGGGGCCAGCCCCCGGCCCTATTCGCCTATAAAGAGGGAATGTGGGCAAGGTGCTGGCTCACACCTATCTGTTCCTCCTCTCTTTTGACATTGCTTTTCCATCATGGTGAGGGGGAGAGGTCGTGGTGGCACTCCAATGGTGGCGACGAGGGCTTCTGCTCGACAGCGCCTCCCTCCTCCTGTTGGGGACGCGGGAGCAGAGCACGTTGTGAGGGGAAGCGGGAGAGGATGAGGTCGTGGTCGCCGCGGCGCTCATGGTCTAGGAGGACGAGGCGGTGCTTTGATCGCACCTCCTCCGGCTGCTCAGGACCATAATGAGGGCCATGTCGAGAACCAGCCGCTGGAGTTCATCGTCTAGCTGTGAGGGCCCCCGCGCAGCCGTCTTCGGCTTCCTACTCCATTTGCAAGGGTGATGGAGATTGAGCAGCCGCCAGGGTTGAGGCTGCACATGAGGGGCTGCTGTAACGGCAGCATGCGGGCGGACGTGGAGTTCCCCGCTCCTCATGTCATGCTTCTCTGGCATGGCTGAAAGACTTTTGCCCGTGCCCATAGCTTGGCGGCTGGGCACGTCCTCCATTTCAAGTTAATGGACGCCACCCTGCTCTCTGTCAAGGTCTTCGGACGCTCGGGTGCTCGCTTAGGGCGCTGCACGGAGAGCTCGACTGATGAGGAAAGCTCCTCCTCGAGCGATAGCGACGAGGAGGACAGTGATGGCGATGACGACAGAGCCGATGGGGAGGACGACGGCTCCGACTTCGGCTGAACACCAGCCGCACCGTCACCGTCAGTCGGCAGCACCGCCATCTGAACCCGCATCTCCTCCCCGTCAAGGCGATTTGCCAGGGTGTTGGGTGTGGGTGGCACCCTTGCCTCCTCCAGCAGTCTTCTAGCTGGACCCCAACAGGCTTCCTCGTGGCTCCGGCTTCGTTCACCCTGCTGCGTCCTGCTGGCCCTGGTGGCAGTGCTCAGGGCGTCGCCTAGTCGCTCCCCTCATCCATCACCTTCGCCCGCGCCCTCTCGATCTTGTCAGACTCCGTCTCGCGGGTTCTGACGAGGTCAGGCTGGGCTTCTGCTTAGGCACTCCTTTTGCCCTCTTTGCCTCCCACTGTGGTTCCTAGGAGGAGAGGGACAAGAAAGGGATTATGGGGCACTTATCTTTTTTCAGTCTAAGACATGTAGGCATTTGCCAAATTTTAGTCTCAAATATGTTATCTTCTTTATCCATGTTTGTGTTTTGTAAGATCTGTACTTGTTTATCCGCATATTAATGAAAAAAGACAAGCCTTGCCGGGTACTTGTGCATGTACTATGTCCATGCAGAGGTGAGATGCCTCTATACGTTTAAGTAAATAAGTTATCTCCGGCAAGCTATCCTGCCGGTTCCTTCCGTTTGTTGCCACGGGGCTTAGCCTGCCGGGCTCAAAACTATGGAAAGGGACCAGCCCCTTGTTGAACCTCCTCCTTCAAAGGTCACTACAACCACCTTGACCAAAGCAACGTTCGGGATAAAGGATGGGAGCACCTATGCTTCGAAGGAGACAAGGTTTTCATATGCACAAGTTTTCACCTTATAGAATAGTTATGGACAAGAAGGAACTTATCTGTTTGGCTTGTCGGGGACCGATATGTAGGCTTGTCTCCATTTCTTCTCTTCGGGACCGAGTCTGCGGCAAGAGCCCTGTAGTTAAGTGCAGAGGAAAACAATGCTACATCTGCCCTTATCTACATGATCAAGCCATGCTCATGTTATGCTATGCATGCATGCAAGTTTTTGGGGCCACCAGTGCTTCGTTTATTTATCTACTGCTCAGGGTCTGCGCCTGGCTTTATACAAAAGGGTTACATGCAGCATCGGCAAGGCTTGTACGAAAGGGTGGCTGCCGGGCCCGCTGCCGGGCAGGGCCCGACAGCCGTGCCTTACGGGTAGAACTTACGGAGATGCTCAATATTCCATGAGTTTTGCAACTGAATGCCATCTCCGGTCTCCAGATGGACTGCGCCAGGTCTGGTGACTCGTACCACCCGGTAAGGGCCTTCCCACTTTGGCGTCAACTTGTTTGCACCCTTGGCGGACTGAACACGCCTAAGGACAAGGTCGCCTTCCTCAAGGCTCCGGGGGTGAACCCTACGGCTGGGATAGCGTTGTAGGGCCTACTGAGAGCGTGCAACACGCATATAAGCCCAAAGACGGTTCTCCTCGAGGAGCACAGCATTGTCATGTCAGTCCTGCTCTTGCTCTACTTCATGGTAGGCAAGAACTCGAGGTGACCCGTATATGAGTTCCATGGGGATTACTGCTTCTGCCCCATAGACTAGGCAGAAGGGAGTCTGGCCGGTAGCTCAATTTGGTGTCATACGGAGGGACCAAAGAACCACCGGCAGCTCATCAATACAGCGCCTGCCGCATTTCTGCAGCCTATCAAATGTTCTTATCTTGAGTCATCGCAGCACTTGAGCGTTCGCCCTCTCAGCTTGTCCATTGCTTCTGGGATGAGCAATAGAGGCGAATGAAACCTTGCTTTCGAGGGCTTGAACGTATTGCATGAAGGCGCGACTCATGAACTGGGTGCCATTGTCAATGATGACCCTGGCGAGTACTCCGAAGCGGCACACCAGTCCTTTCAGGAACTTGATAGCTAACTGTGCAGTCACCTTCCTCACGAGCTCCACCTCCGACCACTTCGAGAAATTGTCGATGGCGATGTACAAAAACTCAAAGCCCCCAGTAGCACGGGGGAAGGGGCCCAAGATGTCGAGCCCCCAAACCGAAAAGGGCCATGACAAAGGGATCGTCTGGAGAGTCTGAGCAGGTTGATGGATATTCTTGGAGTGGAACTGGCAGGCTTCACATCTGGTGACTAGCTCGATTGCATCTTGGAGGGCCATGGGCCAGTAGAAACCTTGCCGGAAAGCTTTTCCAACAAAGGCCCTTGATCCAATGTGAGTGCCGCACATGCCTCTGTGTATCTCTGCCAACAGTTCCTTCCCCTCTTCCCGGCGAATGCACTTCAATTTCACACTGTTCGGCCTCCTTCTGTATAGTGCGTCATCGATGAACTGATCCATACTGGCCCTCCGGGCTACTCTTTCATCTTCTTCTTGCTCTTCGGGAAGTTCTCCTGTTTGGAGGTAACAGACTATGTGTCGCACCCAAGTTGGATCCTGAGGCTCGACAACAAGGAGCAGTGTCGGCGTGCGACACCTATGGGATCCTAAGGGACCCCTTTACGATTCGGCGGGGGGAGAGGTATGCGCAAAGAGCATAACCAACGATCGACGCGGGGAGATTTTACCCAGGTTCGGGCCGCTGATCAGCGTAAAACCCTACTCCTGCCTTGTTTTATTATCGATGTTCTTGAGCCCAGGCTCCAGGAGCGCTCGCAACGAACAGTACGTTCAAAGAGCAGCTACGCATGCAGAATGGGCCAACCAATCTTCCTCCCCTGTAGCAGTTGCCCTGGGCCTCCTTTTATACCACAAAGGGGTCACCACAGTGGCAAAATGTACATACATTGAGGTGTAAAGTAGCTATAGGGTTATCATACCTAACCCCTGACGGACTAGGACGAACGCATTTAATGCACCGTGAGGTGTTCGTTTAGGTGTCCTTACTTTCTTGGGGATGGAAAAAGGGGCCATCCCATCAGCACCGCTTAAGCTCTCCTCCACTGGCGCGTCGCCACGCATCCAAAGAAGGACCCAGAATATCGGGTTTGTTGCTGTGCTAGAGCGGTGGCACAGCAACAAAACCTTGCCGGGCGCCAAGCCTTGCCGAGCGCCGATCCTTGCCGGGGTCCGCAGGCCACCCCGGCAAGATCTTGCCAGGGAAGCTGGCCTTCGGATTCCAGCTCTTCTTATCTGCTGATCCCCAGATCTCCGACTTGAAGATTTCTTTGGTGGCTTGAGTCAACCTCGAACTGTTCCCCGACAAGCCTTGCCGCGAGTATGGCTACAACTGCCCGTGCACAAGTACGGGGTACTAATGGCCCAATACTTAGTACACCGACAGGAGCTCCCGGGCTTAGGCCACACACGAGTGCGAGGCGTTGTTGGGCTAGGCCCAAATAGTGCACGGGCACACGTGGCTGGGGATTAACTGCTCGTAAATATCCCGTTTACTGTGCCTCCTACTACGCGCACCGAACGCGTGATGTGGGAAGCGTGCCTCAAAAGCTGCAACTACAACGCGCCCACAGAGGCGCATTCACATTGGGGAGTAGAAGAGGCGGACCCGCTCCTTCTCCATAAAAAGGAGAAACCACAGAGGCACAAGCTTATTTACCCCCCCTTTTCTTCTCAATCTGGCCGTCACCATTGCCTTCCTTCTCTCGAGCTCAGAGCAAAGCTTTCCTTCTTCCGACCGTCGCCTCCATGCTCGCTTCATCCCCGGCTTCCGCCCTTGCAGCCGCCATGCCGCCCAGGGCCAGCAAAGGCAAGAGCAAGGAGGCGAACTGGTGAAGATGCGGAAGAAGTATGTCGTCTTCGCCCCGTCGCTTGATGCGGAAGCTTTGAAGAGGCGGTACCAGTGCATGTAGGCGAAGGAGACGCAGGCTCACCCCGCCACTCGCGTGATTCCAGGTTCTTGCTCCAAGAGTGGGTCAGACAGATACCCCTTTTTCGTTGCATGCTTCTATTGAGGGCTCTGTCCTCCATTTTCTGACTTCTTCAACGACATCATGTACACATACGGCTTTCATCTTCTCGATTTCACACCGAATGCGATACTGTGCATGTCCATCTTTGCTCACCTTTGTGAAAACTTTGCCGGAGTGGTTCCCAACACTACCCTTTTTCGCCACTACTTTTTCCCTCGTATTCAAAAAGGAGAGGCCCTCTCTGGTTCTATCGCCTAGATTCCAAGGGCTTGGAATAAGGAAATATACCCAGAAGGAGTTTACCGCGAAAAGTGGGACGAATGGCGGGCTGAATGGTGCTGGATCAAGGAAGCAGATCCCCATCCGTTTTGTCTGCCCCGGCAACAGAAAGCGGTCCGTGGCAGTGGCTGGAGCAGTCTTGCCGCTGACGATGAAAAGCTCACAATCGCCACTACCAGGATTCTTCGCCTGAAAGCTGCCGGGCTAACAATGGAGATGATTGGCTTTGACTTTCTCCGCCGCCGCATTGCCCCCTTGCAGAATAGAGGAAGGCCAGCTTGGGAATACCGAAACGCAACAGACATCATGAGATTGCGCCCCGGGTTGAATAACAATCTGACTGCTATGCAACTTGGCGCTCTCCGTCAAAAACTATTCCAGCGTGACGACAAGCATCGGTTGCCGGCAAGGATTGTCCCTCTGTGCAACAACTCTGCTTTGGGGTCAATCATTGCCTTCATGCCGATGTTCAACGCCCACGGTCTTGACGCGACTTGGGCCGAGCCAACCGAGGAGGAAGCACAAAAGTTTTTTGATAACTTGACGAAGAGAGCCGTCCGGGAAGAAGCAGGCTTCATCCGAGCCACCACCGACCAAGAAGTGGCATACATCGCCACTAGGGTGGAGGAGGCAAATCTTGCCGCGGAGGCTGGCAGCGCTGGCTTCACAGATTGGGAAACCAGCGATGCAGAGGTAGTGGTGGAAGTAAAACCTGCCAGGAAGGACAAAACTGCCGGGGAACAGAGCAGCACAGCCGCTGAGAGCTCTGTTTGCACACGAACACGTCACCGTGTACCTCCAACGCCGAGGGTGATGCACCGCAGCTCACGTCGAAGGAGACCCGTCCGGAAGTGCGGTACGCAAGCAATCCGGCGGGTGCTTTTCAGGACCTGAAACCCCACGCGTCCGGGAGGGACCACGTCTGGACGCGCAGAGGCTATGGGCTGCCCTAGGTCGACCTGATCGCCCCTAGGGCCTCGAGGTTCGCCGCCCTGCAAATGAAGAATGAACGAAGAACGAGAAGAAAGATACAAGGATAGGGGATAGATGAACACGAAAAAGTAGTAGATATGTTTGTTCGATTGTGTGTTGTTTAATCGGCCATCACCCCTTAGGTATATAAGAGGCATCTGGACTTCCCGTGCAAGAAAAAGGCTTGGATTCACGTCCAAAACCCTAGTCAAATTCAGATTGGTTTTGTCCGAACTTTCCAAAATTGTTCGGTTTAAAACTAGCTGCATCTTGCGGGTCTTTTTTGAGGTGGTAAATGACCTCGGATGGAAACAAGCCCAAAAGCAATCTTGACCGTTTCGACGATACGAACAACTTTCATGCTGAACGTTTTTTGATCAGAGGTCATCTTGAGGGTCAAATAGCTCGCGCAAAATAGGCTATTATTCGTGCTACCCATCAGACAAGGTGTCTGGTGGGGCGCGCCATATTTTGCCTCCTGACAGGGCTGCATTCCGATGGCTCTAACATTTGCATACTAACTTGGATTGGGACGATATTTATATCAAAATCAACCGTTTCGACGAGACGCACAACTTTCATGTTGAAACTTTTTGTATTTGAGGCCATCTTAATTGGGTTTCAAGCCATTCTTTAATCTGATGTCAACATGAGCATCTCCGAACTTGTCATAACTTTTGCATCCGAGCTCCGTTTTAGAACACCTTCATATCCATCTTGATCTTCTAGAAGAAAGCCATCCCATGGTGACTTCCAATCATAAGTTTGAATTAATCTTGACATAGCTTAAAGCAACTTTTACGATTGTGCCACTTTTGAGCGTCAACACATGCCCCCCTATTTTTCGGCAAAGCTAGCGTGCCGAAAAATAACTTGTACCATGTTTGTTCTAAGGACGATGTCAACACTCCATCGGCCATTTATATGTGCTTAGGGCGATAATTGTGTATCGGCCATGTCTTTGCTTAGGCGATATTTATATATCAGCCGTTATTTGTTTGAACCCTTGATTGCAAACTTGGGTGAAATCTTCTCAACTTCATTAACAATCCGATGATAAGGTTCCATATATATGTATCTCAAAGCCATCTTCTGAACCATATTATTCACCCTTTCGCTAGGATTTTGCAGATAATCAAGAATGAACTTCCTACAATCCTTGCTTCGCCTGCATAAAAGTTTCATTAGTGGCCGAGGTGGTGAGCTCCAATTCGGCCTTACCTATGTTGGCAAGAATAAGCAACGGCTATTGATAGATGTGCAATACACCATGACCGACATGGTAGCCGGATGCTTGCTATGCCAACTCTCTCCAATTGTCATGTCTAGATATATGAAGAATATTAAAACAACCCAAGGTAAATTTTGCATCTAGACATACCCCAAGATAAAATATAAGTGAGTTATCAAAACATTGATAACCCTTGGATATTTATTGCACTACTCATAAGGAATCACCGAAAGCCTCAATATATATAGCACCTATAGCAAGTAAAAGATCCTAACCAAATAACATTGCATATTCGGCTTTGATTATTGTGCAATAAATATTTTAAGAGGCATACGAGGCCTGTTTTGGTCTCCAATTGAACTAAGGACGATGTTAGGATACTACACCGGCCATGCTTTGACATATTCTTAGGGTGATAGATAAATATCGGCCATTACCATGAGGTCCATGTAGAATTCACCCACCAAAGTTTGTATAGCGGAAATAAACAAATAAAATAGCAATAAAATATTCCGGCCCCTTTGTATTAGCAACAAAAATGTAACTAACCAAATATATAGTGATTTGGTAATTCCCTGTCATGATATAGAAAATTATGTTGCATCCATGGATCAACATAAGTCCATGGAGGGTAACTGATCATACCTAGGGATGAATTCCATGGCAAAGGCATCAATGGCATAGTTGAAGAAAATGGATGATGTGCTAACCGAAGATTTTGATGTTGTGATGCACACCTTCGGCTTAATTGTTTGTTGCTTCCATCCTTCTCTTTCTTCACTTTTATTGTACTTGTTGCAATAGAAGCATGCACATCATTTTTGTTTTGATTGATCCTCTTGGGAACCCATGCCATGTTCCTCTGTCTCAGCTCTTGTGCACTAAGATTTTGTAATTCCTTCTTTTGCCAATACGATAAGCCGAGCGGGCATCTCGGCTGTGATTCTGTTTTGACCAATGGCAATTCCTTTTTGGCCTTGTGCACCCTCAACTTCTTTTCTTCAGATTTGGCACTTCTATTTTTAACAATTGATTGCTCCACTTCTTTGCCTTTTGTAGCCAATGTCAACACTTTAATTGGCTCTTTGTTATTTGAGATCAAATCTGAAGTAGCACACTTACGACCATCTTTCTTGACCCGGTATAATTGCTTGACCACCTCTTTCTTCGTCCATGGGGTCCGGACCGATTCCTTATGATTGAAATGGTCTTTAACATGTGATTGTTCAAATGTTGATCTTCTCGGAGCTGCATAATATTGGTGAGATGGTCTAAAATAAGATGGAGAATGTGCCCTTGTATCATACCTGTCCCATGATGGATATGGATCTATATGAGCATAGGGAGGCATCCACGGCATTGGCATTGGCGGCCCAAAATAAGGATATGAATATGTTGCATTAAAATTCTCACTTTGCCAATACCGATCCTCATATTTGCGCCTTGGGGGTGATCTTGGTTTCTTTGCATGATTTGGCCGATAAGTATCCTTCTCTTCACTCTTCTTTTGATATTTATCCAATAGTTCAGCGAAGGTGATTTTTGATCTTTTACACTTGCGCTTATTTCGGCCTTTGTTTTCTTTTGGTTTGCTTTCATCAATCATTGGATTTGCCTGCTGCCCCCCAGTCCTTGGCGTCTCCATTGTAGCTTCGATGGAATTCTAGCCCTCAAGATTATGTTCATTATGCTCTTCAACAACTTCTTTACTTGAAAGCTTGATCCCATCACCTGCAGTTTTTACCTTCTCTTTAAATGGATCGGCTTGAAGCAGCCGATGCAAAAACTTTCTGCCATCGAGACCAATCGGAATAGACTGGTCATCTCTTGGTGTCCCAACAAATTTCAATCATCCTTTATCAATGGCTGATTTAACTATTTGATGAAACATGTTGCAATCCTCAAAATTATGCTTGGACGAATCATGCAACTTACAATACATTCGCCCCTGGACAGATGGCTCAACATGGTGATCAAGAATTCTAATATAATTATTTCTCAACAACAAATCAAAGATTTGATCACACATGTTTGAATTGAAGGTAATTTTTTTATTTTCTAGCCGATCTTGCTGTGAAAACGGCTTTGGAGTTAAGCAAATGAATGGTTCATATTTTGTATCACCCCATTCGGCTATGATTTTTATTTTGCATTCTTTTACCGATGTCATTGGATAAGATATTATACTAGCATCGGGTTTTTGAAAAGAATCTAACCTTGGCTTTATGTTTCTGAAACAAAAATAGTTAGAACATGCATGCCTCAATTGAGACCAAGAGTAAGCCAAGTATGAAACAAGCAAAGCTACCCATGTACATACGAACTTTAAATAAAGCAACGGGGAAAGCTTTGGCTGCAACAGTAAGTCATTATCGGTCTTTATAAATGGCGCAATGGGTTGACCGATATGTTCTATAATGATTTTATTGCAAACAAGTAAATTACCCTTCTTCATTTGTCTTTCAAAATTACTTATGAGGATTTTTCTAATAGATGCATCACCAATAAAGTTTTGACCAAATCTGACAACAGGTAAATTATTTGCAAGCCATACCTCTTCAAATATGTTGGGAGAGCATGATGGTGGTGCGACTTGAAGAACATCTTGCTCCGTCTTTGGATGGCTCCCCAACGCGTTACCATCATCTTTTTCTTGATTCCCTGCATCATTACTTTGAAGATCCTTGTCAGCCGAACTTTGTTCGTCTACTTGCTCTTGTCCATTAGGCTTGTCAATTTCTACGGCACGGAACTCATAGGGCAGGAAGTAGGTTCCATTAACTTCAGAAAAATCAAGCACCGCTGTTTTCCTATGCTTGCCATGCCCTTTCTCAGTGATGTTTGCCTCTTTGGATTTGATGGATTTGAAATATATACTACTTGATTCGGCTTTTTCAACCGAAGTACTTTTAGTTTCCGAATCATCATTCTTTTCATCGGTTATATCAATTGGCAAGGCTTCTTTCCTTTCAGCCAATTCCCTATCAATTCTCTCTTGGCAAAGTACTTGCACCCTATCGCGCAAAGCTTTAACTCCCCTCTCAATTTCAGCCCGCTCTAGATCAGTTTGCCCCCCAATGCTTTTAGGATTTTCGGCAATGAACTGTTAGTGTTGCCAAAATTTTGCAACTGTGTAGGGGGTGTATAATATGCTGCAGTACTAGGTGGAGGTGTATGCACTGGTGTATAACAATATGCTCTCTCACCAATTCTATCAATTGATGAAGTTTCATCTTCTTGCAAAACTCTAGCCTTTATTGCAGCATAATCAGGAAACAACCCCTTTTCATATTGTTCAAGGCAAAGAGCACTAATCCTCTTGTTTTGTGCCAATCTCTTTTTTAACGCAGCCACAACCGCTTCTGGAAGGGATTGCTCCACAATACTTTCAGATTCTTTCGGCAATGATTCATGAGTGTTGCCGAAATTCTCGAATTGCGTAGAGCATGCATTATATGCTACAGTATTAGATGACGGCACGTGTGTTCCTGTAAAATTTCCAATTATTCGGCTATGACCATGAAGGTGCGGGGCCGAATTATGAACATCTACAGTTGCATATGGTGCCGAAAAATTATTAACATGAGGTGTAGCATATGATGGTTGAGAGTAACTGGCCGAATAGCTAGTAGTAGCATGGCCAATTCTCCCATCCATCGGCAAGGTTGGATTCGCATATTACAAATTAGTTGCCGATAAATAAAAGGGTGAAACACTTTCTTGTATGCTATTGGAAATTTTAACATGAGGTGTTTCAAATTGATTGCCTAAACACATCATGTTGTTCATCGGCATATGAATTTGTGGGGTTGCCGATGGATGAGAGTTAGGATACATATGTTGTATGTTGCTAAAATCATAAGAATTTGAAGCATGAAGATTATTTTGCATTGGCCCTTGCACGTAATTAGATGCATTATTGATAAAACTAGGGCTAGCCGATACATTATGCTCATTAGGCGATCTAGCGACAACATATGGATTATTTGCATCTATATAGGGGAATTGAGTGTTCATATTACCTTTGTAGATTGCAAACCCTAGATGACGATCTCTTCGTAGCAAGAACGGGCTGGAGACCGTTCAAAGCTTCGTCCCCAGCGGAGTCGCCGAAAAGTGTGTTTGCACACGAACACGTCACCGTGTACCTCCAACGTCGAGGGTGATGCACCGCAGCTCACGTCGAAGGAGACCCGTCCGGAAGTGCGGTACGCAAGCAATCCGGCGGGTGCTTTTCAGGACCCGAAACCCCACACGCCCGGGAGGGACCCCTTCTAGACGTGTGGAGGCTATGGGCTGCCCTAGGTCGACCTGATCGCCCCTAGGGCCTCGAGGTTCGCCGCCCTGCAAACGAAGAACGAGAAGAAAGATACAAGGATAGGGGATAGATGAACACGAAAAAGTAGTAGATATGTTTGTTCGATTGTGTGTTGTTTAATCGGCCATCACCCCTTAGGTATATAAGAGGCGGCTGAACTTCCCGTGCAAGAAAAAGTCTTGGATTCACGTCCAAAACCCTAGTCAAATTCGTATTGGTTTTGTCCGAACTTTCCAAAACTGTTTGGTTTAAAACTAGCTGCACCTTGCGGGTCTTTTTTGAGGAGGTAAACGACCTCGGATAGAAACGAGCCCAAAAGCAATCTTGACCGTTTCGACGAGACGAACAACTTTCATGTTGAACGTTTTTTGATCAGAGGTAATATTGAGGGTCAAATAGCTCGCGCAAAACAGGCTATTATTCGCGCTACCCATCAGACAAGGTGTCTGGTGGGGCGCGCCATATTTTGCCTCCTGACAGGGCTGCATTCCGATGGCTCTAACTTTTGCATACGAACTCGGATTGGGACGATTTTTATATCAAAATCAACCGTTTCGACAAGACGCACAACTTTCTTGTTGAAACTTTTTGCATTTGAGGCAATATTAATTGGGTTTCAATCCATTCTTTAATCTGATGTCAACATGAGCATCTCCGAACTGGTCATAACTTTTGCATCCGAGCTCCGTTTTAGAACACCTTCATATCCATCTTGATCTTCTAGAAGAAAGCCATCCCATGGTGACTTCCAGTCATAAGTTTGAATTAATCTTGACATAGCTTAAAGCAACTTTTACGATTGTGCCACTTTTGAGCGTCAACAAGCTCATCCGACGAGGACATGGCTGAAGAAGAACCGCAAGAAGAGCTCCCAGCCCCGAAGAAGACAAACTGTGTTCTTCGAAAGGCTGTATCTGGCATCCCGGCAAGCCAGCCTTCCTCGGGCGGCGAGGCTCCCGACAAAAAAGCGGCCGGCAAGACTGCACTGCGGCAAGGGGTTCGTCAGCAACCTGCGCGGCGCGCGAGACCCACACCAGCGACCACTGCTGAGGCAGCAGGGGTGTCTCGCACTACCGCACCGGAAGCTGAGGCGACGAAAACACGCCAACCCCCGGCGCCTGCCACAGCCAAGCGACCTAGGACCCCTCCTCCGCCTCCCCACTCAGACATCGCAACAGAGGCCGATTTTGACATCTCCGGCTGTAGTCCGGAGCGAGAAGAGGAAGAGTGAGTGCTTTGCCACAGCCTTTATTTTCCAATCTTGGATCAATCTTACTGACTTGCTCGTATTGTCTCTGCAGTGATGCAGAAACCTTGATGGAGAGGATGGCGAAGAGGACAAAGACTTCCACGGGCGACGGGCCCCCGGCAGGCTCCACGAGCGTGCCAGAAACTGTCATCGTCAGCCTGGAGCTCAGTCCTCAATGCAGCCCCCAGCACAGCCCCCAGCGCAGCCCCCAGCGTAAGTTCACTGCTCTTTTTCCGCTGGCGGGCGCTGAGGTTTCTATTCTTGCCGCTGATATCTTTGGGCTTGCAGGAGAAGAATGGCAACAAGGGGAGTTGTTGGAAGACACCCCCGTCGTGCCACCTCCATCGACCACGCCGCCCACAAGCGCGTCCCCGGCAAGGGATCCTACCGACGAACCCATCTTGATTGAGGAGGAGCCGGCAAGCATGGACACCGGCAACCCTCCCCCGGCAACCGAAGTTGCCGGGAGAGGCGAGGCCACCGCCCAACAGCTCGACGCAGGTAACTGATTGCCTCAGAACGCTTGCTATTCTTTCCTTTATCTCTCTGTCTTTGGTCCCTTCGAACTTCAATCTTGATCTTATTCTGTTTCCCTCCTACGTCCACAAGAGTTCCCTGTGATGGAACACATGGACGTCGACGTTGTCATCGAGGAGACCGCCAGGGACGCTGCTGCCGAAGCAGATAGGATCGCCGCCAGCGAGGCCGCCAAAGATGCCACTGTCGTGGCCGCCGAGACTGTGCAGGAGGAACCCGCCAAGGAGTCTACTGAAGAGGGCGGCAGGGAGGCTGATGACCGTACTGACGGCATTCCTGCCGCAGGAGCGCCAGGCGCTGCGTCGGCCACAGAGCCCCCTGCCACTGGTGAGGCGGTTGCTGAGGATCAACCGTCAACATCTGAAGGCGCCTCATCCAGCAAATATCTCAAGGTTGGCGAGAACCTGTTTGTCAATTTGCCGGGGACGGCAAGCATTGGGGCACCAACCGAAGGAGAAGTCTTTGAAGAAGAAATCATCGCTGCTGCCGGGCTCGAGGTCGTTAATGATCCAAGCGCTAGCAGCGGCAAGTCTGAAGAGGATCAGCTCCTTCAGGCCATGGGCGAAAATTTCCGCAAGCTCCAGGCTCTCCACCGCGCCCGGAAAGAGAAAGCGGATTCCAGAATGGCAGTTGTCGAGGCGGCCGAAGCAGATTTTCAGAGGCGCGTCGAGCAAATGCAAGTCTGGTACGCCGAGGCCCTCCAAGAATTGACTGCCGGCCGGGAACACGTGAGCCAACAGTGGACAGAAATCCTCCTGAAGCAATCTGACATGGAGAAGGCGCAAGATGAAACTACTCAAAGAATTGCTGCTGAAGATGCTCTCCTGACGGGGCATCGCGTTGCGCTTGACGCTCACGAGGAAGATCTCACCGCACATGAGCAGGCACTCACCGCCAAGCTTCGCAGCAAAGATGAAGATATCGAAAAGCTTGTCGTGCGGCGGACCCAGGAGCTGGAGCAGAAACACAAAGAGGCGCTCGAAGCTACAACTCTAGATCATGCCGGCAAGCTCAAGGAGGCCGTCGATGCTGCCGAGGTTGCAGAGGCCGCCAAGAACGAGCTGAGCGACAAAGTAAAGAAGCTGGAAGTGGATCTCAAAGAACACGGCAAGGAGCTCTCGACGCTCAAAGGTGATAGGGAAAAAACCCTCCACACCTTGGCGGAGATGCAAGTTGCCATGTCTAACAAGACCAAGCAGCTCTCCTCAGCAAATGATGCTATTGCAGTTCTGGAATTGAAGCTGACCATGTTGCAGAAGTCTCTCGAGGCCAGCAGGGCCCGCGAGAAGGCTCTACTCAAAGATCTCCAGGGAGAGAGGGACCTGCTCAAGAGCGCTGGCGCCGCCCAAATCGATTACGAAATGGGGGTGGAGATCTGGACTGGACGTCTCATCGACACTGCGGAGAAGCTTACGGTAGAACTGTCAACCATGGGCCTGTCAAACTTCAGGTATTCTTCCGAGGAAAGGATATCTTCAAGTGCCAGGTTGACGATGTTCTTCGAAAGCATCATCGACGCCTTGAGGCTGCTTCAGTCTAGCTAGGCGACCCAATTGGCCAACGAGACCCGCCGGCTTTGCCGGGCCGTCCTCGGCAAAGTACTTATCAAGGTGGTGCACCACAATCCCGGCATCGACCTCTCCAATGTGCTTGGCCATCTGCCAAAGGAAGCAAATCCTGAGGCGCTTGAAGAACTTATCGCTCCTATTCTTGAGAAGGTGGATTCCATCAAAAGGATCGAAGGCCAGCGCAGAGATTAAGTGCTCCACCTCTTCTTGCCGTCGCCATTCCATGCCAAAGACAATTAAGTCTCAAGTTAGAATTGCGGCAACTCATTAATGTAATATAACTTACTTATGTTTGGGTACATGCAGGCTATTCCCCTTGTCTGATTCCTTTATGTATGGAGTTCACCCTACGCTTTCTGAAAAACTTGCCGGCGCGCAACCTGCCGCGAGCGCTGGGTGCGGGACTTCAGCAGCCTGCTGGAGGCGCAGCAGCCAGCAAGACTCCTTGGCGTTCTCAGTGCAGCCACTTAAATCGTTGAGCGGACTCGAAAAAAATAAGGGTGCAACCGATTACAGCAAGGGTTCCTTCGCGTGCAGATTTTCCATACAAAGGTCGGAATCGTCCAAGGAAAATAACTTTGCAATAAAGGAAACTTGTTCTAAGTTTTAGAACTTAGCTTTCTGTCACTGTCCTCCCTCCGGCAAGCGTCGATTCTGAACATCGCCAACTAGTACTCATATCTCCCTTCCCCCCGGCAAATGTGCGCGCGAGGAATCCTTCTGTCTTTTAAGAAAAAGAAAGAAGAGAAAATAAAGATATGAAACCTTGGCGGTTCGTTAGAACTTACCGGTAGTAAGTGCCATACAACATCTTAGACACACATGCATATATATATGAACATGGCAATCAATAAGGAAATACACAACACTTAAATTTATTCATCTATGCTCAGGGTCTGTGCCTGGCTTTGTACAAAGGATCATATGCCTTGCCGGCAAGACTTGTACAAAAGGGTGGATGCCGGGGGCCCCCGGCAACCGCGCCTTATGGGTAGAACTTGCGAAGATGTTCGATATTCCAGGAATTACTCACTGGAACGCCATCTTCGGTCTCCAGGTGGACAACACCGGGCCTGGTGACTCATACTACAAGATAAGGGCCTTCCCACTTCGGCGTCAACTTGTTTGAATTCTTGGCGGACTGAATCCGTCGAAAAACAAGGTCGCCTTCCTCAAGGCTTCGGGCATGAACTTTGCGGCTATGGTAGCGGCGCAAAGCTTGCTGGTAGCGTGCAGCTCGCACAGCAGCCTGAAGACGATTCTCCTCAAGGAGCACAGCGTCATCTTGCCGCAGTTGCTCTTGCTCAAGCTCATCATAAGCGAGCACTTGAGGTGACCCGTACGTGAGTTCCGTGGGGAGAACTGCTTCCGCTCCGTAGACAAGAACGAACGGTGTCTGGCTGGTGGCTCGATTTTGTGTCGTTCTGATAGACCAAAGAACCGCCGGCAACTCATCAATCCAGCGCCTTCCGCACTTTTTCAGTTTGTCAAAAGTTCTGGTCCTGAGACCGCGCAGCACTTCAGCATTGGCCCTCTCCGCTTGGCCATTGCTTCTGGGGTGAGCAACAGAGGCAAAACAAATTTTGCCGCCAAGGTATTGGATGTACTGCATGAAGGTGCGACTTGTGAATTGCGTGCTGTTGTCGGTGATGATCCTGTTGGGCACACCGAAACGGCAAACTATCCCTTTAAAAACTTGACGGCTGATTGTGCTGTCACCTTCCTCACTACTTCCACCTTCGGTCACTTTGTGAACTTGTCGACAGCAACGTACAAGTAATCAAAGCCCCCGGTAGCACGGGGGAAAGGGCCCAGTATGTCGAGCCCCCAGACCGAAAATGGCCAGGAGAGAGGGATTGTCTGAATAGCCTGAGCTGGTTGATGCGATTTCTTCGAATGAAACTGGCACACTTCACACTTAGTTACTAGTGCAGTTGCATCCTGGAGAGCGGTGGGCCAAAAGAAACCTTGCCGAAATGCTTTCCCCGCAAGTGCTCTTGATCCTCTGTGAGAGCCACATATGCCTCCATGTATTTCTGCCAACAGCTCTAGTCCATCTTCCCGAGGAATGCACTTCAACTTCACACCGTTTGGTCTCTTTCTGTACAGGACGTCATCGACGAACTTGTACATAACAGACCGACGGGCTACTCTTTCTGCTTCTTCCTGTTCCTCCGGGAGTTCTCCTGTTTGAAGGAAATGGACAATGTGCTGTGCCCATGCTGGAGCCTGGGGCTCGACAGCTAGGACTAAAGGCATTTCCTCTGCCGTGGGAACGTTTGTCTCGACGGCAAGGGCCTGAGCCTCTGCTGGAGCCTGTTGTTCCCCGGCAGGCATGTCATTGATCCCGGCAACTTCCTTGCCGGCGGCTCCCGGGAGCTCTGCCGGGAAGTACTGACCAGAATTCAACTTTCTTCTCTTCTCTTGCCGCATTGATGGCGCCACGGATGGTTGAGTCAAATGGAGCACAAAAGTTCCTGGTTCCACAGGCAACTTGAGGGCAGCACGCTTTGACAGGTCGTCAGCAGTACTGTTCTCGGCACGGGGGACATGCTCCATTTGCAGACCGTCAAAGTGCTCTTCCATTTTTCTCACTTCATCCACGTAGGCCTGCATCAATGGACTCTGATAACTCTTATTAACTTGCCTGATGACAAGTTGTGAATCGCCTCAGATGACGAGCTTCTTGATACCAAGGTCTGCCGCGATCCTGAGACCGGCAAGCAAACCCTCGTATTCTGCAGTGTTGTTCGTCGAACTTTCCTGGGGAAAATGCATTTGGACTACGTACTTGAGGTGCTCTCCGGTGGGTGCGACAAGCAGCACGCCAGCACCGGCGCCTTGCAGCGAAAAAGCCCCATCAAAGTACATAACCCATTGCTGGTCAATTTCCTTGCCGGGAAGAGTTGTTTCTTGAACCTCTTCGTCTGGCATTGGGGTCCATTCCGCAATGAACTCCGCCAAGGCCCTGCTCTGAATTGTCGAAGTGCTTTCAAACTTGAGGCCAAAGCTCGACAACTCCAACGCCCACTCCACGATCCTGCCGGTTGCTTCTGGATTTCGCAAAATCCATTGCAACGGAAAGCGAGTGATGACGGTGATTTCATGTGCTTGAAAATAATGGCGCAGCTTCCTCGAGGCCATAAGGAGGCCAAAAAGCAACTTCTGCATGCCAGAATATCTTGACCTAGCTCCTTGTAAAAGAGAGCTAACAAAATAAACTGGGCGCTGCACCACCTTTTTCCTCTGCAATGGTTCTTCTGACTGCGCAGATCTTGTTTTGCCGGGATCAATCCCTGCCGGGGAAGATCCTGCCGCGTCACCTGACGGTCCTGCCATTGGTGTTGCTTCCTCATCAGCTTCTCTCTGTGCCACTAACGCAGTGCTAACCACTTGATTTGTCGTTGCCAGATACAGCAGCAACGGCTCTTGTGGTTTAGGCGCGACTAGCGTTGGCGGAGAGGAAAGGTATTTCTTCAAATCTTGCAGCGCGGCCTCCGCCTCCGGAGTCCATTTCATTGGACCTGCCTTCTTCAAATTTTGAAAAAGGGCAGGGCGCGCTCAGCGGATTTGGAAATAAACTTGCTTAGAGGAGCAACACAGCCGGCAAGACGACGGACATCCTTGACGCGTCTTGGCGCTTCAATCTGCTCAATGGCTTTGATCTTGTCGGGGTTTGCTTCGATTCCTCGACAAGATACAAAGAATCCGAGGAGCTTGCCGGAAGGAACACCGAACACGCACTTCTCAGGATTGAGCTTTAAGTTGATCTTGCGCAGATTTGCAAATGTTTCTTCTAAATCTTGTATGAGCGTCGCTTTGTCCTTGGTTTTGACCACTATGTCATCCATGTATGCCTCCATATTTCTATGTAGTTGAGGCTCAAAACCGATTTGGACTGCTCTCGCAAATGTAGAACCAGCACTTTTCAACCCGAAAGGCATTCGTATAAAACAATACGTACCACATGGGGTGATAAATGCGGTCTTTTCTTCATCTTCCTTCGGCATGAAAATCTGATGATACCCTGAGTAGGCATCAAGGAAGGACAGGAGATCACAACCAGCGGTGGAGTCCACAATCTGGTCGATGCGCGGCAAGGGAAAGGGATCTTTTGGACAGGCTTTATTGATATCTGTATAATCGATACAAAGCCTCCATTTCCCTTTCGCTTTGCGCACCACAACCGGATTGGCCAACCAGGTTGGATGAAGCACTCCTCTGACCAATCCTGCCGCCTCCAGCTTTCTGATTTCCTCGGCAATGAATTCTTGCCGCTCCAAGGCTTGCTTCCTGACCCTCTGCTTGATGGGCCGCGCGTGAGGACAGACAGCAAGGTGGTGCTCAATTACCTCCCTGGGAACACCGGGGATGTCAGACGGTTGCCATGCAAACACGTCGACATTCGCCCGCAGGAAGGCAACGAGCATGCTTTCCTGTTTGTCATCTAGGGTGGAACTTATGGTGAAAGTTCCCCCCGTTCCGTCCTCCCTGACGGGCACTTTCTTAGTCTCTGGCGGAGCAGCCTTGGATTTCTTGTTCTTGCCGGTGGAACTCTCTGGTGCATCCTCAACGGAAGCGCAGCACTCCGAGGAGGCGCGCTTGCCGGAGTTCGCACCAAGATTCTTGCCGGTCTTCTTCTTCCCCCCGGGAGTTCCATCGGTAGGAGCAGATGCCTTGACGGCAGGTGCTGCAATAGCTTCCCAGTAGAGTTGGTCGGCACAGATGAGCGCATCCTTCTTATCGGAATGGATAGTAATGACACTCAACGGCCCGGGCATCTTCAAAACATTATAGGCGTAGTGTGATGCCGCCATGAACTTAGCCAGCGCTGGCCGACCAAGGATCCCATTGTATGACATGGGGATCTTGGCAACATCAAACACTACCTTCTCGGTCCTGTAGTTGAGCTCGCTACCAAATGTCACCGGCAGCGTAATCTTGCCCTTTGGCTGGGTTCTCCCCGGATTGACCCCTTGAAATGTGCCGGTTTCTTTGAGGTCTTCATCAGGAATTTGGAGCCTCTTGAGCACATCCGGTGAGATTAGGTTTAGCCCGGCCCCACCGTCAACTATCATTTTCGTCACCTTGAGGTTGCGAATTGTTGGTGAGACCAACAATGGCAAGCACCCGACCGTAGTTGTGCGATCAGGGTGAACCTCGGCATCGAAAATGATAGGCGTGTTGGACCACTTCAGGGGCCTACATGCATCTGGTGATGGTTCCGCTGCATTCACTACTAGAATCAGCTGCTTTGCGGCAAAGGCACTGTTGGCGGACGGCAAAGGCTTTGCCGTCCGCCAGCAGACAGCAAACACTCCGGCAAAGCCGATGCCGGTAAAGGCCGCTTTGCCGTCTGCTGGCGGACAGCAAAGAAGGAAAGTTCTTTGCCGTCTGCTAGCAGACGGCAAAGCTTGTGGATGGCACAAAAAAGGTGACAGCCCCGTTAGGGGGCTAACGGCGCTCTTTGCCGTCTGCCAGCAGATGGCAAAGAGCTTTCCTTCTTTGCCGTCTGCTGGCAGACGGCAAAGAGCCTGCTCCTTTGCCGTCTGCCGGCGGATGGCAAAGACCCTGCTCCTTTGCCGTCTGCTGGCAGACGGCAAAGACCTTGCCCTCTTTGCCGTCTGCTGGCAGACGGCAAAGAGGCCAAATAGGCCAGACCAGGTGAACAGCGTGCTGCCACGTGGCCAATTTGCCGTCTGCTAACAGACGGCAAATTGGCTATATAGCCCCTGTTTTTTCTTAAATTCAATCAATTTCACAGATATATATATATTCATTTCAAAATATTTCAACAAGTACATATAGCCAACATATCCCTGCCATATGGATCATCCAACATATCCAACACATATATCATCATCCAACACATATATACACCAAATGAAAAGTCCAACATATCCAACAATTAAGCAAAAGGTCCATATACAATATAGCCACCATCCATCCATACATGTATACGTAGCAAGTTTCAAATTGTTCATCCTACAAAATCAAAACAAAAAGGAAGGACAACGAGAAGAGTAGACTCCAACGCAAGCTTCCGTGATCTGAAGCAAATCTGCAAAATGGGAAAGAAGAAAGTTAGAAGAACAAGAAGAAGAAGACTAGAAGAAGAAAAAGAAGCATAATTTTTCTTCTCTTTCCTTTTCTTCTTCTTATTGCTTACTTGTGTCATTTTAGATCTAACCTAGTTAAATAAGCCATTTTTGACCTAAATAGGCTAAGTATGTCATAAATGAACTAAATAAGCTAAGTATAGGTCATTTTGGAGAATATTAAGTCATTTTTGAGCTAAATAAGTCATTTTGGAGCTAAATAGGTCATTTTGGAGCTAAATATGCTCCAAAATGACTTAATATGCTCCATATTAAGTCATTTTGGAGCTAAATAGGTCATTTTGGAGCATATTAAGTCATTTTGGAGCTAGATAGGTCATTTTGGAGCATATTAAGTCATTTTGGAGCTAAATAGGTCATTTTGGAGCATATTAAGTCATTTTGGAGCATATTAAGTCATTTTGGAGCTAAATAGGTCACTTAGGAGCATATTAAGTCATTTTGGAGCTAGATAGGTCATTTTGGAGCTAAATAGGTCATTTTGGAGCTAAATATGCTCCAAAATGACTTAATATGCTCCGGACATGACTTAATATGCTCCAAAATGACTTAACATGCTAAATAGGTCATTTTGGAGCATATTAAGTCATTTTGGAGCTAAATAGGTCATTTTGGAGCTTAATAGGTCATTTAGGAGCATATTAAGTCATTTTCGAGCTAAATAGGTCATTTTCGAGCTAAATAGGTCATTTTGGAGCATATTAAGTCATTTTGGAGCTAAATAGGTCATTTTGGAGCTAAATAGGTCAATTAGTAGCATATTAAGTCATTTTCGAGCTAAATAGGTCATTTTGGAGCTAAATAGGTCATTTTGGAGCTTAATAGGTCATTTAGGAGAATATTAAGTCATTTTCGAGCTAAATAGGTCATTTTGGAGCATATTAAGCTTAATTAGCTCCAAAATGATCTATTTAGCTCGAAAATGACTTAATATGCTCCTAAATGACCTATTAAGCTCCAAAATGACTTAATAAGCTCCAAAATGACTTAATATGCTCCAAAATTACTTAATAAGCTCCAAAATGACTTAATATGCTCCAAAATGACTTAATATGCTCCTAAATGACTTAATATGCTAAATAGGTCATTTTGGAGCATATTAAGTCATTTTGGAGCTAAATAGGTCATTTTGGAGCTTAATTGGTCATTTAGGAGCATATTAAGTCATTTTGGAGCTAAATAGATCATTTTGGAGCTTAATAGGTCATTTTGGAGCATATTATGTCATTTTGGAGCTAAATAGGTCATTCTGGAGCTAAATAGGTCATTTAGGAGCATATTAAGTCATTTTGGAGCTAAATAGGTCATTTTCGAGCTAAATAGGTCATTTTGGAGCATATTAAGTCATTTTGGAGCATATTAATTCATTTTATAGCATATTAAGTCATTTTAGAGGAATAAATGCTAAGTTTAAATCATTTCAGAGCTATCCTAGGTTAAATAGGTCATTTTTTAGCTAATTAAGCCTATTATGTCATTTTTGAGCTAGCTAAGCATATTGAGTCATTTTGGAGGAAAAAATGCTAAGTATATGATTATGTCGCTAGTATCCATATGGCAGAGAACCCGGGCCGACATGACTAGTCATAGAACCAAGGTGGCACAAACGTACAGGGACAGGCATACATGACCCAGCAATGCACGTGTCGGTCATCAGCGAGTGCAACCAAGTCGTAGCAAGCTACAAGGACTTCGGTGATACACCGCATGACATTTCCATGTAGGGACAGACACAGGAGCAAAGAAGGACACATGCCGGTCAATCCATGTGTTCCGGAGCAGTAGCGAACTACCATGGCTCAGTGGAAGCACTAGGAGGCATTTCCCTGTATGGAAGGCTACCAAAGGCACACGACTAGGTCATTTCTTAAGCTAAGTATGCATTTATTAAGCTAAACACTTGGGAAAACTTACCGTCATCAAGGAGGTGTAGTTGTAGGACCGGTCGCGCCAGTGGCAGATGGAGAAGCATCTGTCGATGCTTGTCGGGAGTTATGCTGCACCAAAGATCATTTCCAATGTATCGTTAGCATGATGCAACTCAAATGTGAAGACTAGTAACTAATGACCATTCAAATGAAACTCACCGTGCCCGCCGGAACAATGTCTGGCATCGCCGGAGGAGTCGTGCTGGTCTTCTCGCACATGGCCTGCACATTTGGTTTTGATGAGTCAGTCATATTAGATACTAATGTAAGGAACATTACGTGCATGATTTGGCTAACATGCAAAAGAAAATTACCGCGAACATCTCGTATAGGGCCTGGGTAGCCATCATGTTCCGGTTCCTCTCCTCCTCCAACAGCTGAGCCGTCTGCCGGTCCCTCTCCACTAGAAGCGCCTGCGTGTTCGCTCTCTCTACCTCAATAGCAGCCTGCAACACCACTCGTTAGCATTGTAATAATCGATGGCCGCACACACAATGTAATGGAGGAAAGGTATCTGATTCCGTATAACTAACCTTGAATTGGATCTCCACTGGCCGTGCATGAGGCAATATCTCAGGATCGGAGCTGGTCTGGCGCTTCTTGATCTGCGAGAGAGTGCTACTACAACGTATCAGTCCATTCCCAATGGCTAACGAGCCATGGGACCTTCCGCCACCAGATATCATCACCAGCTCTGGATCAAGAGGTTGGCTCGGGTTAAAGTCCAGCCCTTTCCTCTTCTTCCCCTGGTCTCTGTACGTCACAAGCTTGTGGTGGGAGGTGAGGTTGGTGAATTTCTCTGGATCATCGAGGTCAGACTCAGAGAATGCCTTGGCCTTATTGTACGAGGCAGTATTGGACATGGCATAGAGGTCGAACAGCTCTGGCACTGGAGCCTTGTTGTATCGCCCCTAAAAGAGAGGAACAGAGTATTAGTTAAGGGCTCAAGCTAGCATGAAGAATGAATTTGCATGAATCATGAAGCAAACCACATACCCAGTTTTCCCCGAACTGACGTAGGTTGACGCTGCCTAGATGGTGTGGGACACCTTTCATTTGGGCATGCTTCTCCTTTGCAATGTCATGGATGGAGCGCCATTGGGGAGTGCACCACTCATCCACCAACGCCTCCCAACAGTCCATCCTATCCGCACACCATCTCGGGGGCACCTAAGTTAAGCAAGAGAAATTTGAGCGCTACGCCTACGAATCAAATCAAGGAAACTAAGTACAAGGCCTTAAGAATAGGTAATTACCTTCATGTACTTCTCCTTACTCAGAAAATTGACACGCAACTTCTCTTTTTTCCTCCTAATACCAACCGAGGCGAAGTAGTCTCGAATAGCCCGCGTCCGAGCCTCGTGCCAAAAGTTTTGAAGTAGGCGCCTGCACTCGGTGTCGATAACCCGAGCCGCGGCCTCCTCCTGTCCCTCAGCACACCTGTGGAAAGATCTTCTCTAACTTGCAGATCAACTCCGGCGCCAACTCTTCCAGTTCTTCTAGCAAGCCAGGCGATAGTTCTTTCGCACAAAGAACACGGAAGAAATAGCTCAGCTCTGCCAGTACTAGCCATTCATCCTCAGGGATAAAGCCACGCAACATCACCGGCATTACCCGCTCAAGCCATATGTGCCAATCATGACTCTTGAGACCAAATATTTTCAATTTTTCAAGGCTCGCTCCCCTCTTTAGATTCGCTGCATACCCATCGGGGAACATCAACTCATTTTTCACCCACAGGAGCATTTCCCTCATAATTGGCCTTCCAAGATTGAACCATGCCTTTGGCTTCGTCCAGTTCTTCTTTCCTTTCGGTTGTCGCATGTTTTGTAGCGGTCTATCACATAGAGCCTGCTGATCGACTCTAGCCTTAGGATTATACTTTGTTTTCCCCTCTATGCCGAACAATGTACCAAAGAGGGCCTCGCCGACATTCTTTTCAGTGTGCATCACGTCGATGTTGTGTGGGCAAAGGAGGTCTTTGAAGTAAGGCAGATCCCACAAGCATGTCTTGTGAGTCCAGGCGTGTTCGGAATTATACCCCTTGAAATACCCTGGACGCTCCGGATCCGGCTCGAGAGAGTTTAACTGATCCAGGGTCTGTTGGCCTATCAACGCAGGTGGTGCAGAGTTTTTGACAACTCTACCTTTGATGAAGTTCTTCTTGTCTTTTCTGAACTAATGGCGAGGATCCAGGAACTGTCTATGCATGTCGAAGCAAGAAAACTTGCCACCCGCCTGCAACCGACGAAACTCAAGAGCTGCCTTGCATGTGGGGCACGGGAACCTTCCATGCACAGACCAGCCAACAAATAGCGCATACGCCGGCAAGTCATGCATCGAGTACATGTACCACGCACGCATTAGGAAGTTTTTTTTGTAGCGGCGTCGTATGTCTTGATCCCATTATCCCAAGCTTCTTCCAGTTCATCCTTAAGCGGCTGCATGTACACATTCATATTCTTCCCCGGATAGTTGGGCCCCGGAATTATCAACGTCAGGAAAATGTTCTTTCTTTGCATAATCTGTCCGGGGGGGAGATTGAGTGGAATGAAAAATACAGGCCAACAACTGTATTGGGCTGCCATCATACCAAACACATTGAACCCATCCATGCTTATGGCGAGTCGAGGATGCCTTGGATCTGCCGCTTTAGCATGATGTATTGCATCGAAGTGCTTCCACGCAAAAGCGTCCGATGTGTGTACCAACATCGGCTCCCCATCTGCATCTAGTTCAGTTCTTTTGCCCAATTTGTGCCATGTCATCTGTCTGGCCGTCTCTTCGACCATGAAAAGACGTTGAAGTCTTGGTATGATTGGCATATACCGAAGAACATTAACTGCGATTTTTGTCTGACTCTTCTCACCCATACCGTTGTCTACCTCAACATACCTGGAAGACTGGCAAACGGGACAATACTTCAAGTCCGCATACTCAAGCCTAAATAAGGCACATCCTTTCTCACAGGCATCTATCTTCTCATAGGGCATCTTAAGTACACGGAGGATTTTGTCTGACTGGTACAGGTTTGCAGGCATTACATGGCCTTTGGGTAGAAAGCGTCCAAATAGTGTCATCATCGCGTCGTAGCATTCTCTGCCCAAGTTGAATTGAGCCTTCAGAGCCATTACTTGTGCGATGGCATCCAGCTGACAAAGCTCAGTGTGCTCGTGGAGAGGACATTTTGAAGACTCCAACATATCATTGAAGGCCTTTGCAGATTCCTCCATCTCATCGTCCGAATCCCGAGCATCATCAAAGTCTTCCACCATGTCTTCCATCCCGGTACCATGCTCGTCGGTGCGACGACGGCCCTCCTCAGCTCTGGCATGTTGGGCAGACTCACCATGAAATGTCCAGACCGTATAATTAGGCGTGAAACCCAACTTCTGCAAGTCTTTGATCATTTCAAACTCTGACTTCTTATGAAAGTTGTCGCACTTGAGACAGGGGCACCAGGTTGTTTCCTGTCCATTTGCAAATGCGGCTCTCACAAACCCATTGGTTTTTCTCATCCATTCACGGGTCATGTCTTTCTGACTAGTGTGACCGGTGTACATCCGCGCACGATCACTCATCTTGCCTAGCTACTGGACACACAAGAAATACATACATAATTCAGCAAACCATATTCATCAGTTAATAGAGTTTGTCAATTTTATTACGTCCATGCAACCTAGACGCTAGTAGGTAAAGATAGGTCCTAATCCCAACCGAGTATGTGTAGATTGGGTTCGTTTTCCCATGCTCTGCTCCGGATCCGATGCAAAATTTCGGCAGCACCTTCCCGCTATTCTCCTGATACACGTCTCGGCAATAAGCAGAGAGGATGTTTACCCGGAGAACAACAGGGAGGCACTGACGAAATTCTGCATCGGATCCGGAGCAGAGCATATGGGAAAACGAACCCAATCTACACATACTCGGGCTGTCCATGGATAACGTTGGACAATTCGAAAGAATCATGGTTATAAATATGCAAATGAATGCATATTTATAGATGTAACCCTTTCGAACAGGAGACGCATAGTGGTCACGCATACTGATGATTGACACCTATAGCTAGCAAGTTTCATCGGCACGAAGACCGAAACAGAGCAAATGAAGGGGGGAGCAGGAGATGTCATTTGTGCTCACCCACGAACACAGAGGCGGAGCTTGTCGAACGCACAGGGAGGTCGTCGAACACCAGACCCTCGCAGCAACGAAAGAACTGCACATTTAAATCAGAAAATATATGACCTAACTCATAATTCACAAATATATGACGGGGTGTCGGGTCGGGGTGTCGGGGTGTCGGGTTGACTTTCATTCCATCGATGCTCCCTTCAACAACTCTCACCTCTCAAGTGGTGGTATATATGTATGGTGGGGCACTCCTTGCCTGTTTATTTCGACCATCGGTGACGGTCGTTACTCCCATCCCTTGCTGCATTACCAAGGTCTCACAGCAAGAGATGAGGAGCAACGACCACCTACGACAACAGCCGGTGTCTTTCCTCTTATAACATCTCTCATCTCTCAATGTTATTTCGACCGTCGGTGACGGTCGGTCTTTTCGTCCTCCCCCTGCTTTACCAAGGTCACAGAGGGGGAGGACGAGAAAGACCGACCACCTACGAACAGCCGGTATCCTTCCTTCAAGAGCATCTCATCTCTCACTCTCATCTCTTTCAAAAGGAAGCACCATCAGAATGAAAGTCATCCCTCGACCACTCGACCCCTCGACGACCCTCGACAATCGACCCCTCGGAGATTCTTTTCCTTCTTTTCTCTCCTCGACGACCCATGAACGACTACACCGCACCGAACTCCAGCCATCGACACAACGACCGGAACAGAGCAAATAGGGGAAGGTCAGGGAGGAGATGACAGTCGAGCTCACCCTTAGACCGTAGAGGCGGTAGTCGAACAACGATGACAACGGCAACGGGACCGAGAGTGCTCCTGGAGGTGAAGAGAAGATCCCTACACATGAAAAACAATCCAACATAAGCACCGCAGAACAATATAATCAACAACATCTAACCTAACGGAATAAAAAGACACTATTTTTTTAAATGAAAATCCATACATAAATCCACCCATACATCTATATAGCATTCATCCATCTTTCCATCCATACATCTACACAGCATACATCCATCTAGCAATGCATATAACAACTACAAATTGTTCAAAATCACATATACATACATCCATCCATAGATTGCTGGCACCGCCCCTGTATACATACATCCATCTATCCATCCATCCTTACATCAATCTATCCATCCATCCACAGATCCATCAACTCCTAAATCCATACATGCAAAAAAAATAAGAACAAAGAGGGGACCGGTGCTCACCGTGGGCTGGGCAGAGGGGGCAGAGGGCAAGGAGGAGCTGGTGCAGCGGTGGTGGAGGAGGGGAGGAGGAGGGAGGGGGGCAGCGCCAGTGGAGGAGGGGAGGGGCCACGGTGGTGGAGAGGGGAGGGGGCCACATGGTGGAGGGGGGAGGGGGGCGGCGGTGGAGGGAGGGAGGGAGGGGGGCTGCGGTGAGGGAGGGAGGGAGGGGGCGGCGGTGGAGGAGGGAGGAGGGGGGCGGCGTGAGAGGGAGGGAGGGGGGGCGGCGTGGAGGGGGAGGGGGGAACGGCGCGGGGGAGGGGAGGGCGGCGGCGGGGGTGGAGAGGGGGGGCGGCGGCGGTCGAGGGAGGGGGCGCCGGCGGCGGCCTGCGCGGGAGGCAGAGGGTGGGGAGGCGGGAGAAAGAGATGTGGAGGAGGGCGCGCGCGCGGGGGGCCAAATTAACCCCCCGCATTGCCGTCTGTTTTTTTTTTGTTTTTTTTCTCTTTGCCGTCTGCTGGCGGACGGCAAAGAATTCTTTGCCGTCCGCCAGCAGACGGCAAAGAGGATGACCGTTAGACCGCCACCGCCGTGAAACTGTGGGCCCCTCTTACCTCTTTGCCGTCTGCTGGCAGATGGCAAAGAAGTGGCCCGTGTGACCTACCCAGCGCAGTACCCCCGTGGGGTCCACTTTGGACTTTGCCGTCTGCTGGCAGATGGCAAAGAACTCTTTGCCGTCTGCTGGCAGATGGCAAAGAGCTGGCAGATGGCAAAGACCCTATTTGCCATCAGCTGGTTCTTTGCCGTCTGCTTTGAGAAGACAGACGGCAAAGAGCCTCTTTGCCATCAGCTGGCAGACGGCAAAAAGCTGGCAGATGGCAAAGACCCAGATTCTAGTAGTGACTGACTTCCCGCACCCACTATTTGAGTCGACGGTGGGAAGAATGCAGCGAGGCACCCCCATCGATACACATGGCCTCTGTAGCTTTCTGGAATTCTTGCTCACTGGACTCATCGTCCTCTTCATCGTCATCTTCTTCCTTGTCACGGCCTCGAGCAGGCCTCTCCCTCTGTTGCTTGGCCTTGCCGCGGCGACCCCCTCAGCCACCGCGCTTCTTGCCGGACCCCTCAGCACCGTCATGGGCCTTCTCCTTGTCCCGCCTTTCATACTCAGCCCTCTGTTTCTCGGCAAGCTGTTCAACTTGCCGGCAGTTTTGGAGATCGTGGCCCTTGGTGCGATGGATCTTGCAATACTGCTTGCCGGAGCTCTCCGACTCGTCGGCTACCGCCAAGGCCTGACAGGAAAGGCACCCGGCAAGATCCTTGCCGGGGTCACCAACCTTGGCCTTCTTGGCGGCGCCGGGGTTGTCAGATTCCTTGACAGCAAGCGCGGCCTTGCCTCCGCATTTCCTGTTCCGCCGCCGGCCTTTCCTTGATGGGGTCGCGGTGTCTTCATCTTCGGATTCGCCCGCCGTGCCAACAGCCTCGCCAGGGAGTTTCCTCCCCTCTTTAGCTCGAGCGCATTTGTCGGCGAAAGCGTAAAGCTCGGCAATACTCCTGACTTTGTTCATCGCCAGCTCCTCCCGCATTCTGCGGTTATGCACGTTCTGATGAAACGCGCTAATGACAGCGGCAGGGTGAACGTCAGGAATATTGTACTGCACCCGGCTAAACCTCTACATAAACTTGCGCAGGGATTCGCCCTCCTTCTGAGGCATGATATGCAAATCACTCTCTTGGCCAGGAGCTTGGTGGCCTCCAACAAAGGCGCCAACAAACTGATGGCACAGATCTGACCAAGAAGAAATAGAATTCTCCGGCAGATGCATCAACCACGACCTGATGTTGGGCTTGAGCACCAACGGGAAGTAGTTGGCAAGTATCTTGTCATCTCGGCCCCCGGCAGCCTGCACCGCAATGGTGTAGATGCTCAGGAACTCCGAGGGATGAGTCTTGCCGTCATATTTCTCCGGGACCTCTGGCTTGAAGGTTCGGGAATTGGGCCACTGGACTTCCCGCAGCTCACGGGTAAACGCTGGAGTCCCTACCTCGTAAGGCAAGTCTCCTACGTCCCCTGGCGCAGGCTCGTTGACAGCCAGCCCTGCGCGCTTATCAGACTGATAGCGCGCTTCCTGTCGCCGCTCGATGGTAGTTCGAGCGTCCTCCTTGCCTCGTTCTTGGAGAACTTGACGCTGGTCACGGCGCATCCGTGGATCGGACGACGCTGTGGAAACTTCCTCACGGCGGTCGACCTGCTGGGTTGTCGGCTGCCGCTGGTGTCGCGGAGGGGAGTGCACCGTGGTTGCACCACCTCCAATTTTCTCCACATCGGCTCACACCGGATCGATGGGCCTTCGCTGTGAGGGCCCTGCCTCTTGCGGCCCATCTTTGTTGGCGAAGCCGATAAGGCTTTGGATAGTAGCTCGCCACTCCTCCATCTTCTCCGGAGCAGGAGGAAAATCGAGGAGCAGCTGCCCACGTGCCAAGGCTTCCGCTGGTGTAGGCGGCGGCGACAGGTGCGAGGTACATGAGGTGCTCTGACTCCTAGCCTTGTTAGAAGGAGCACCATCACGGTCACGCGACCGCGCGCCACCTCCGCCGGCAGCCCGGTGTGTATGCTGGGCCAGCGCATCTTGGGATCGATGCGCAGAAATCTTTTCATGGGGGCGCCCTGAACCACCAGTGCCATGACGTCGCTCGTCGTGCACGACCTGGGTAGGCCGTGATGCTTGCGCCGGCGCGGGAGCTCCTGCAGGCGTCCTCCGATCTCAGGAATTCGTTGTGCCACCCGTAGGCAACACAGCTCCGTCCCTGGATCCAGCGGCGTGAGGGTTGCCACTGCCACTGCGAACGACGCCGCTCGCCTGGCTTGGATCACCAGAACGCCGTGGAGGCTCTAGTCCTCTTCCTTCTGTACCCATGCCATCGCCCGTATGCGAAGGCGCAGGCAAAACGGACATGGATGGCTGCGTCGTCACAGCGCTCTTCTTCTTGGGTGGCATGATGATAAAGATGATGAAGAAACTAAGGCGCCGATCACTAGATCAGGTTCACACAACCTTCAATCCCCCTACCTTGCGCGCCAAAGATGTCGGCGGTCGACACCTATGGGATCCTAAGGGACCCCTTTACGATTCTGCGGGGGGAGAGGTATGCGCAAAGAGCAGAACCAACGATCGACGCGGGGAGATTTTACCCAGGTTCGGGTCGCTGATAAGCGTAAAACCCTACTCCTGCCTTGTTTTATTATCGATGTTCTTGAGCCCAGGCTCCAGGAGCGCTTGCAGTGAACAGTACGTTCAAAGAGCAGCTACGCATGCAGAATGGGCCAATCAATCTTCCTCCCCTGTAGCAGTTGCCCTGGGCCTCCTTTTATACCACAAAGGGGTCACCACAGTGGCAAAATGTACATACATTGAGGTGTAAAGTAGCTATAGGGTTATCATACCTAACCCCTGACGGACTAGGATGAACGCATTTAATGCACCGTGAGGTGTTCATTTAGGTGTCCTTACTTTCTTAGGGATGGAAAAAGGGGCCATCCCATCAGCACCGCTTAAGCTCTCCTCCCCTGGCGTGTCACCACGCATCCAAAGAAGGACCCAGAATGTTGGGTTTGTTGCTGTGCTAGAGCGGTGGAACAGCAACAAAACCTTGCCGGGCGCCAAGCCTTGCCGGGCGCCGATCCTTGCCGGGCTCCGCAGGCCATCCCGGCAAGATCTTGCCAGGGAAGCTGGCCTTCGGATTCCAGCTCTTCTTATCTGCTGATCCCCAGATCTCTAACTTGAAGATTTCTTTGGTGGCTTGAGTCAACCTCGAACTGTTCCCCGACAAGCCTTGCCGCGAGTATGGCTACAACCGCCCATGCATAAGTACGGGGTACTAATGGCCCAATACTTAGTACACCAACAAGCAGCGGCACCTCCTCATTCGTAGGAGCGCATGCCTCAAATACGAGGATTGGTAGTTCGGCTGGAGGGTGCTGCTCGCCAAGCGAAGTGGAGTTGTTCCCACCAACCTCTCTGCCGGGGGCTTCGGGAAGCTCTGCCGGGAGAGGCTTGCCGGAGTCCAGTTTCCTCCTCTTTCTAGCCATTGTTGCCGGGGATACGAAGGGCTGAGTCATGTGGTGAACAAAAGTCCCTGGTTCCACAGGAAACTTTTGTGCAGTGCATGTCGGCGTGCGACACCTATGGGATCCCAAGAGACCCCTTTACGATTCGGCGGGGGGAGAGGTATGCGTAAAGAGCAGAACCAACGATCGACGCGGGGCGATTTTACCCAGGTTTGGGCCGCTGATCAGCGTAAAACCCTACTCCTGCCTTGTGCTATTATTAGTGTTCTTGAGCCCAGGCTCTAGGAGCGCTCACAGTGAACAGTACGTTCAAGAGCAGCTACGCATGCAGAATGGGCCGGAAGATCCTTCTCCCCTGTAGCAGTTGCCGTGGGCCTCCTTTTATACCACCAAGGGGTCACCACAGTGGCAAAATCTACATGCATTGAGGTGTAAAGTAGCTACAGAGTCATCATACCTAACCCCTGACGGATTAGGACGAACGCATTTAATGCATCGTAAGGTGTCCGTTTAGGTGTCCTTACTTTCTTGGGGATGGAAAAAGGGGCCATCCCATCAGCACCGCTTAAGCTCTCCTCCACTGGCGCGTCGCCATGCATCCAAAGAAGGACCCAGAATGTCGGGTTTGTCCATGTGCTAGAGCGGTGGCATAGCAACAAAAACCTTGCCGGGCGCCAAGTCTTGCCGGGCGCCGATCCTTGCCGGGCCCCGCAGGCCACCCTGGCAAGATCTTGCCGGGGAAGCTGGCCTGCAGATTCCAGCTCTTCTTATCTGCTGATCCTTAGATCTCTAACTTGATGAGTTCTTTGGTGGCTTGAGTCAACCTCGAACTCTTCCCCGACAAGCCTTGCCGCGAGTATGGCTACAACTGCCCGTGCACAAGTACGGGGTACTAGTGGCCCAATAGTTAGTACACCGACAGGAGCCCCCGGGCCTAGGCCATACACGAGTGCGAGGCGTTGTTGGGCTAGGCCCAAACAGTGCACGAGCACACGTGGCAGGGGATTAACTGCTCGTAAATATCCCGTTTACTGTGCCCCCCACTACATGCGCCGAACGCGCGACGTGGGAAGCGTGCCTCAAAAGATGCAACCGCAACGCGCCTGTAGAGGCGCATTCACATTGGGGAGTAAAAGAGGCGGCCCCGCTCCTTCCCCATAAAAAGGAGAAGCCGCAGAGGCACAAGCCTATTTACCCCCCTTTTCTTCTCAATCTGGCCGTCGCCATAACCTTCCTCCTCTCGAGCTCAGAGCGAAGCTTTCCCTCTTCCGCCCGCCGCCTCCATGCTCGCTTCATCCCCAGCTTCCGCCCTTGCAGCCGCCATGCCGCCCAGGGCCAGCAAAGTCAACAGCAAGGAGGCGAAAGCTGATGTCCCAGAGAGCGAACTGGTGAAGATGCGGAAGAAGTATGTCGTCTTCGCCCCGTCGCTCGATGCAGAAGCTTTGAAAAGGTGGTACCAGTGCATGTGAGCGAAGGAGACGCAAGCTCACCCCGCCACACACGTGATTCCAGGTTCTTGCTCCAAAAGTGGGTCGGACAGATACCCCTTTTTCGCCGCATATTTCTATTGCGGGCTCTGCCCCCCATTTTCTGACTTCTTCAACGACATCATGTACACATACGGCTTTCATCTTCTCGATTTCACGCCGAATGCGATATTGTGCATGTCCATCTTTGCCCACCTTGGTGAAAACTTTGCTGGAGTGGTTCCCAACACTACCCTTTTCCGCCACTACTTTTTCCCTTGCATCCAAAAAGGAGAGGCCCTCTCTGGTTCTATTTCCTGGATTCCAAGGGCTTGGAATAAGGAAATATACCCAGAAGGAGTTTACCGCGAAAAGTGGGACGAATGGCGGGCTGAATGGTGCTGGATCAAGGAAGCAGATCCCCATCCGTTTTGTCTGCCCCGGCAACAAAAAGCGGTCCGCGGCAATGGATGGAGCAGTCTTGCCGCTGACGACGAAAAGCTCACAATCGCCACCACCAGGATTCTTCGTTTGAAAGCTGCCGGGCTAACAATGGAGATGATTGGCTTCGACTTTCTCCGCCGCCGCATCGCCCCCTTGAACAATAGGGGAAGGCCAGCTTGGGAATACCAAAACGTAGCAGACATCATGAGATTGCGCCCCGGGCTGAATAATAATCTGACTGCTGTGCAACTTGGTGCTCTCCGCCAAAAGCTGTTCCAGCGCGATGACAAGCATCGGCTGCCGGCAAGGATTGTCCCTTTGTGCAACAACTCTGCTTTGGGGTCAATCATCGCCTTCATGCCGATGTTCAATGCCCACGGTATTGACGCGACTTGGGCCGAGCCAACCGAGGAGGAAGCACAAAAGTTTTTTGATAACTTGACGGAGAGACCCGTCCGGGAAGAGGCAGATTTCATCCGAGCCACCACTGACAAAGAAGTAGCATACATCGCCACTAGGGTGGAGGAGGCAAATCTTGTCGCGGAGGCTGGCAGCGCTGGCTTCACAGAATGGGAAACCAGCGATGCAGAGGTAGTGGTGGAAGTAAAACCTACCGGGAAGGACAAAGCTGCCAGGGAACAGAGCAGCACAGCCGCTGAGAGCTCGTCCGACGAGGACACGGCTGAAGAAGAACCGCAAGAAGAGCTCCCAGCCCTGAAGAAGACAAAGCGTGTTCTTCGAAAGGCTGTATCTGGCATCCCGGCAAGCCAGACTTCCTCGAGCGGCGAGGCTCCCGGCAGGAAAGCGGCCGGCAAGACTGCACCACGGCAAGGGGTTCGTCAGCAGCCTGCGCGGCGCACGAGACCCACACCAGCGGCCACTGCTGAGGCGGCAGGGGTGTCTCGCACTACCGCACCGGAAGCTGAGGCGGCGAAAACACGCCAACCCCCAGCGCCTGCCACAGCCAAGCGACCTAGGACCCCTCCTCCGCCTCCCCACTCAGACATCACAACGGAGGCCGAATTCGACATCTCCGGCTTTAGTCCAGAGCGAGAAGAGGAAGAGTGATTGCTTTGCCACAGCCTTTATTTTCCAATCTTGGATCAATCTTACTGACTTGCTCGTATTGTCTCTGCAGTGATGCAGAAACCTTGATGGAGAGGATGGCGAAGAGGACAAAGACTTCCACGGGCGACGGGCCCCCGGCAGGCTCCACGAGCATGCCAAAAACTGTCATCGTCAGCCCGGAGCTCAGTCCTCAGTGCAGCCCCCAGCGTAAGTTCACTGCTCTTTTTCCGTTGGCGGGCGCTGAGGTTTCTATTCTTGCCGCTGATATCTTTGGGCTTGTAGGAGAAGAACGGCAACTAGGGGAGTTGTTGGAAGACGCCCCCGTCGTGCCACCTCCATCGACCACACCGCCCACAAGCACGTCCCTGGCAAGAGATCCTACCGATGAGCCCATCTTAATTGAGGAGGAGCCGGCAAGCATGGACACCAACAACCCTCCCCCGGCAACCGAAGTTGCCGGGAGGGGCGAGGCCACCTCTCAACAGCTCGACGTAGGTAACTGATTGCCTCAGAACGCTTGCTATTCTTTCCCTTCTCTCTCTGTCTTTGGTCCCTTCAAACTTCAATCTTGATCTTATTCTGTTTCCCTCCTTCGTCCTTCAGAGTTCCCTGTGATGGAACACATGGACGTCGACGATGTCATCGAGGAGACCGCCAGGGACGCCGCTGCCGAAGAAGACAGGATCACTACCAGCGAGGCCACCAAGGATGCCACTATCGAGGCCGGTGGTGCTCTTGGCGAGGAGGCCGCCAAGACTGCACAAGAGGAACCCGCCAAGGAGTCTACTGAAGGGGGTGGCAGGGAGGCTGATGACCGTACTGACAGCATTCCTGCCGCAGGAGCGCCAGGCGCTGCACCGGCCACGGAGCCCCCTGCCACTGGTGAGGCGGTTGCTGAAGACCAACCGTCAACATCTGAAGGCCCCTCATCCAGCAAATATCTCAAGGTTGGCGAGAACTTGTTTGTCAACTTGTCAGGGACGGCAAGCATTGGGGCACCAGCCGAAGGAGAAGTCTTTGACGAAGAAATCATCGCTGCTGCCGGGCTCGAGGTTGTTGACGATCCTAGTGCTAGCAGCGGCAAATCTGAAGAGGATCAGCTCCTTCAGGCCATGGGCGAGAATTTCTGCAAGCTTCAGGCTCTCCACCGCGCCCGGAAAGAGAAAGTGGATTCCAGAATGGCAGTTGTCGAGGCGGCCAAAGCAGATTTCCAGAGGCGCGTCGAACAAATGCAAGTCTGGTATGCCGAGGCCCTCCAAGAGTTGACTGCTGGCCGAGAACAAGTGAGCCAACAGTGGACAGAAATCCTCCTGAAGCAATCTGACATGGAGAAAGCGCAGGATGAAGCTACTCAAAGAATCGCTGCCGAAGATGCCCTCCTGACGGGGCGCCGCATTGCTCTTGATGCTCACGAGGAAGATCTCACCGCACGTGAGCAGGCGCTCGCCGCCAAACTTCACAGCAAAGATGAAGATATCGAGAAGCTTGTCGCACGGCGGACCTAGGAGCTGGAGCAAAAACACAAAGAGGCGCTCGAAGCTCTGACTGTAAGTCACGCCGGCAAGCTCAAGGAGGCCGTCCATGCTGCCGAAGCTGCAGAGGCCGCCAAGAACGAGCTGAGTGACAAAGTAAAGAAGCTGGAAGTAGATCTCGAAGAGCACGGCAAGGAGCTCTCGACGCTCAAAGGTGATAGGGAAAAAACCCTCCACACCCTGGCGGAGATGCAAAGTTGCTATGTCTAACAAGACCAAGCAGCTCTCCTCAGCAAATGAAGCCATTGCCGTTCTGGAATTGAAGCTGACCACGTTGGAGAAGTCTCTCGAGGCCGGCAGGGCCCGCGAGAAGGCTCTACTCAAAGATCTCCAGGGAGAGAGGAACCTGCTCAAGAGCGCTGCCGCCGCCCAAATCGATTACGAAAAGGGGGTGGAGATCTGGACTGGACGTCTCATCGACGCTGCGGAGAAGCTTACGGCAGAACTGTCAACCATGGGCCTGTCAAACTTCAGGTATTCTTCCGAGGAAAGGATATCTTCAAGCGCCAGGTTGACGATGTTCTTTGAAAGCATCATCGACGCCTTGAGGCCGCTTCAGTCTAGCCGGGCGACCCAATTGGCCAACGAGACCCGCCGGCTTTGCCGGGCCATCCTCCGCAAGGTGCTTATCAAGGTGGTGCACAGCAATCCCGGCATCGACCTCTCCAACGCACTCGGCCATCTGCCAAAGGACGCAAATGTCGAGGCGCTTGAAGAACGTATCGCGCCTATCCTTGAGAAGGTGGATTCCATCAAAATGATCGAAGGCCAGCGCAGAGATTAAGTGCTCCACTTTCTCTTGTCGTCGTCATTCCATGTCAAAGACAATTAAGTCTCAAGTTAGAATTGCAGCAACTCATTAATGTAATATAACTCACCTATGTTTAGGTACATGCTTGCTATTTTCCTTGTCTGATTCCTTTGTGTATGGAGTTCACCCTACGCTTACTGAAAAACTTGCCGGCGCGCAACCTGCCGCGAGCGCTGGGTGCGGGACTTCAGCAGCCTGCTGGAGGCGTAGCGGCCGGCAAGACTCCTTGGAGTTCTAAGTGCAGCCACTTAAATCGTTGAGCGGACTCGAAACAAAATAAGGGCGCAACTGATTGCAACAAGGGTTCCTTCGCGTGCAGATTTTCCATACAAGAGTCGGAATCGTCCAAGGAAATAACTTTGCAATAAAGGAAACTTATTCTAAGTTTTTAGAACTTAGCTTTTTGTCACTGCCCTTCCTCCGGCAAGCATTGATTCCGAACGTCGCCAACTGGTACTCATATCTCCCTTCCCCCCCCCCGGCAAATATGCACGCGAGGAATCCTTCTGTTTTTTAAGAAAAAGAAAGAAGAGAAAATAAAGATATGAAACTTTGGCGGTTCGTTAGAACTTACCGGGAATAGGTGTCATACAACATCTTAGACAAACATGCATATATAAATATGAACATGGAAATCGACAAGGGAATGCACAACACTTAAATTTATTTGTGCTCAGGGTCTGCGCCTGGCTTTGTACAAAGGATCATATGCCTCGCCGGCAAGACTTGTACAAAAGGGTGGTTGCCGGTGCCCCCGGCAACCGCACCTTATGGGTAGAACTTGCGAAGATGTTCGATATTCCAGAAATTTCTCACTGGAACGCCATCTTCGGTCTCCAAGCGGACAGCGCCGGGCCTGGTGACTCGCACTACCCGATAAGGGCCTTCCCACTTCGGCATCAACTTGTTTGAATTCTTGGCGGACTGAATCCGCCGAAGAACAAGGTCGCCTTCCTCAAGGCTTCGGGCATGAACTTTGCGGCTATGGTAGCGGCACAAAGCTTGCTGGTAGCATGCAACTTGCACAGCAGCCTGAAGACGATTCTCCTCAAGGAGCACAGTGTCATCTTGGCGCAGTTGCTCTTGCTCAAGCTCATCATAAGCGAGCACTCGAGGTGATCCGTACGTGAGTTCCGTGGGGAGAATTGCTTCCGCTCCATAGACCAGAGCGAAGGGCGTCTGGCCGGTGGCTTGATTTGGTGTCGTTCTGATTGACCAAAGAACCACCGGCAACTCATCAATCCAGCGTCTTCCGCAATTTTTTAGCCTGTCAAAGGTTCTGGTCCTGAGACCGTGTAGCACTTCAGCATTGGCCCTTTCCGCTTGGCCGTTGCTTCTCGGATGAGCAACGGAGGCAAAACAAATTTTGCGGCCAAGGTCTTGGACGTACTGCATGAAGGTGCGACTCGTGAATTGCGTGCCGTTGTCGGTGATGATCCTGTTGGGCACACCGAAACGGCAAACTATCCCCTTAAAGAACTTGACGGCCGATTGTGCTGTCACCTTCCTCACTGCTTCCATCTTCGGCCACTTTGTGAACTTGTCGATAGCAACGTACAAGTACTCAAAGCCCCCGGTGGCACGGGGGAAAGGGCCCAGTATGTCGAGCCCCCAGACCGAAAATGGCCAGGAGAGTGGGATTGTCTGAAGAGCTTGAGCTGGTTGATGCGATTTCTTCGAATGAAGCTGGCACGCTTCACACTTGGTTACTAGTGCAGTTGCATCCTGGAGAGCGGTGGGCCAAAAGAAACCTTGCCGGAATGCTTTCCCGGCAAGCTCTCTTGATCCTATGTGAGAACCACATATGCCTCCATGTATCTCTGCCAACAGCTCTAGTCCATCTTCCCAAGGAATGCACTTTAATTTCACACCGTTTGGTCTCTTTCTGTACAGGACGTCATCGACGAACTTGTACATAACAGACCGACGGGCTACTTGAAAGTGCGTTATATCGACTAGAGGGGGGGGTGAATAGGCGATTTTTACAAATTCGTCACTGAGGAATTTCAAGGTGAGGAAATTCCTAAGCGACGAACTACTTAGCAGCGGAATAAGTACTCAGATGCAAGCATAACAGAGCAGTAGCACAGTCATCATGATGAAATGAAAACAAGCAGAGAGAACGAGTAGCGTAAACACAGGATAAGCAGGCTGAAGACAAACTGACTGAAGAAATTGAACTAAGGAAATTGAGAAAGTCTTTAGTCAAAGTCTTCAAACAGTAATGATCAAATACATAGCAAGTATGCATGGAAATGAAAGGGTTGAGGAAATAGAACCAGTAGCTTGGTGAAGACAATGATTTGGTAGACCAGTTCCAACTGCTGTGACAGTTGTACGTCTGGTTAGAGCGGCTAGGTATTTAAACCTGAGGACACACAGTCCCGGACACACAATCCTCACCGTATTCTCCTTGAGCTAAGGTCACACAGACCTCGCTCAATCACTCATGGTAAGTCTTCAGGTGACTTCCAAACCTTCACATACTCGGTCACTCGGCAATCCACAATTTCCTCTTGGATGCTCTAGACCATGACGCCTAACCGTCTGGAGGATGCACAGTCCTCAAAGGTAACAAGCGTCGGTTCCACACAGGAACAATCTCTTCAGTGATGCTCAATCACTTTGGGTTTGTAGGTGTTTGGGTTTTTGGGTTTTTCCTCACTTGATGATTTTCGCTCAAAGTCCTCGGAGGATGGGATGCTCTAAATGACAAGTGTCAATCTATCTCTCGGAGCAGCCAACCAGCTAGTGGTTGTAGGGGGCGGCTATTTATAGCCTAGGGAGCAGCCCGACATGATAAGACATAAATGCCCTTCAATGATATGACCGTTAGGTGGGTAGGATATTTGGACAGCTGGCGCGTAGCACAGCAACGGTCCGAAATTTGAGTATCAAATTCCTCAGGGCTATCATGTTCCTCACTTGTAGGCAATCCGCACTGGCGAATTCCTAACTCCTCAGTCAGAACAAATTCCTCAGAGAACAGAAGAACTTCGTCTTTGTCACTGAAGAACTTGACTAAACTGTATGAGATTTCCAATGGCTTCACTCAAAAGGATTGGGTAGGTGTAGGATTTTGAGTTGAGCATCACTTGGAAACTTTTCCTTAGTTTTACCTCGACCCCCTTTAACAGTACGGTGTTTCCTATGACTCAAGAAGAAGAAAAGGAAACTACAAAAACAAAAGTCTTTACGCTTCATAATCCTCGCATGAATATCAAGTCTTCAGGGTCACACCAATTTCTTCACTTTCAAAGTCTTCAAGAAAACCAAAGTCTTCAGTTGAAGACATTCATTTTTAGGGGTCGACATTCATCGTAAATAACAAACTCCTCATAGACTTATAGACCTGTGTACACTCACAAACGCATTAGTCCCTTAACCTATAAGTCTTCAATACACCAAAATCACTAAGGGGCACTAGATGCACTTACAATCTCCCCCTTTTTGGTGATTGATGACAATATAGGTTAAGTTTTCAACGGGGATAAACATATGAAGTGTAAATACTGATATTGAGGAATTTGATTGCAAGATATAGAAGAACTCCCCTGAAGATGTGCATAATTGAGGAATTTGCTTTGAAATAGCAAATGCACATTGTTGAGTAATATCATGGAGAACTCCCCCCATATCTTGAAATTCATACACGCATTTAACATATGATTTGAAGAATTTGAAATGCAAGATGAAATATGGTGTCTGATGAAATTCAGCATGCGTGCATTATGGTATTGAGGAAATAGCATGCAGAAAAACAGAGCAAAAGTATCAGACAACCATAGGACTTAAGTTTAAAACTCATCAGAGCAAACACCTCAGAAAAGCAAGAGTTGTAACTTAACAAAAATATAGCCCATATATAAGACCCGCTTGAAGACTAACTCAAATTTCTCCCCCTTTGTCATCGAATGACCAAAAGGGACGAAAAATGAGGACTAACGCCCCTGAAGAATATCATCATGATGTCGATGGAGGAGCGCCAACATTGTTGGGGTCGTCCGTTGAGGTAGGGCCTGCCGCAGTGTCGTTCAAGTCTTCAGCTTCATCCGTCTCGCGTGATGAAGAATATGAACTGGCAACAAGCTGAGGAACTTTGACTTTCTTGAATTTCTTCGAAGGTGGCTGAGACCAGTAAAAGTCCTATTGGAATCCCATCTCCTTGAGTTCTTCAGCACTATGAAGATTAGACAGAATCGCCCAAGTGCGGTCAAAGACTTCATGCAAGTAGTAGTGATTCTTCTTCACAGTATTTTGAGTGACTGTCATGTTCTGAAGATTTGCACCAAACTGACGCTTGACCCACTTGTGATTTTCGATCAACTTTCTGATGAAGACTAAGGAGAAGTTCACGATCAGTCATCACACACGGAGCTGTGGCTTGAGGATGATGTTCTGAAGCTTTGGCGGCAGAATCTTGAGTTGCAGAGTCATCATTGGTGGAATAGGAAGTAGCTTTGCGAAACTGTCCATCCAATGGACGAGTACCTTCATCAATAACAGCAGCCTTGCCCTTCTCGTCATCTGAGGAAATAGTCCGTTTGAGGACTTCGATAGGGGGCAAATAGCTGAGATGATTTTGAAAATCAGCCTGATAATGAATTGAAGACCTTGATCTGATGAACTTCATGATCCAGGGAGCATAAGGCTTCAACTCAAAAGGTGACAGAGCAGCATTGGCCAAAGTCCTCATGAAGAAATCGTGGTAGTTGATAGGAATACCGTGAATGATATTGAACAACAGATTCTTCATAATGCCAACAACTTCTTCATCATCAGAGTTGTGGCCCTTGATTGGACTGAGGGTTTTGGTCAATATGCGATAGACTGTCCTTGGCACATAGAGCAATTCCTTGACGAGGAATTTGGTCCTTGGAGCTTGGCCTGGCTTCAAAGGCTTCATCAGCACTTGCATCAGATGATCAGACAGTTCAGGTTCAACATAGAGAAGCCTTGCACCTTCAGTGGGAGGACTGACTGGGACGGCATGAAGCAATTCAGAGGCCGGTGCTTTGAAATGAGTATTATCGGTCATCCAGTCCAATACCCATGAATTGACATCATCAACAGTTCCAGTAATGCGCAGCGTGGCGAAGAATTGAAGAATGAGTTCTTCATTCCAATCGCAGATGTCGGTGCAGAAATTGAGTAACCCAGCGTCATGAAGAACACTGAGGACTGGGGTGAAGCAGGGCAGCGATTCCATATCTACATGAGGAATTTGCTCATGTTCAAAGATCTTATCCTTATCAACCAACAATGAGGAGTAGAAGTTCATCTGGCTTGCAGTCCAGAAGCGCTTGCGACGAAGTCGAGCAGAGTCATAGGGATTGTAGTCAGTGAAGAATATGTGCTCATTGAAGAAATCCTCAGCATTAAACTTCTGCTTCTTGGAGTGAGGGTTCTGTGGCTTGGGCTGAAGATTAACAGTTGAAGAATTTACAGCCTCTTGAGGTATAGCCACTGGAGCCACAGGCTGAGGAATTTCAGCAGCAGCCTTGGCCTCCATTTCTTCAGACATATGTACATCAGCGCTAGTGATTGGAACTTCTTCAGGAATAGAATGAAGTGAAGCTTGACGTTCATCAGAGCCCGTATGAATTTCTTCAGTTGGCACAGGGGACTGAGGAACATGATGTAGAGGGGTTGTCAGAGGTGAATTGGGGTGATGACTTTCCCAAAAGTCATCATTTAGAATAGGTGTTGTAGACCCAATATCCACATCCTCATCTTCTTCAATTCCTTCGACGCCTGCCTCTTCAGCTGTGAACTGAGGCATGGGCGATGATACCAGTGGGGTTGAAGGGAAAGTATCCACTTCAATTTCTTCATCCATCTGCTCTGTCGAAGCAGCAGAAGGATCATCTTCATCAGATTTACTTGGAATTTCATATTCCTCACCAAAGGGAATGATCTCCTTTGATGGCATGCTTGATATTGGAATAGCATCAATTGGGTTTTCAGATGAACTCGTCAAAGTCTTCACTTTCTTGGGAGCTGAAGACTCTGAGGAGGCAGATGCTTTCCTTTTCTTCACAGCTGCTCGCTTTGCAGCCTTGGTTTTCTTCGCTTCTGATGCAGAAGGAAGGTTGATGCTTGTCATCGGTGCAGGAGGAGCAGAGGAAATTGGTTGAATTTCTTCAGGCACAACTGATGCAGTTGCCCTGGCTTGTTCAGATTCCTCAGGCACAGTAGCAGATGCTTCAACTGGCCTGGATTGCTCTTCAGGCGCAATGTTGGAGGTTGCCCTGGCATTTTCTTCAGAGACTAGAATTTCTTCATCAGCTCTGGCGCTTTCATTTTCTTCAGCAGATGTTCCAGTCTGAGGAAATTTGGGTTGCGATGAAGCTGCAACACTTGGAGTAAATCCTTTTGCCATTCTGATGAATCTGACTTTGGCACCTAGCCAATCTGCACGGAATGCATGAAATTCATCACTGAGTGCTTTGATCTCAGCCTGCATAGACACAAGTTCTTCAGGAGACATTTTCACAACATTGTTCTTCAGAAAACGCTCCTTCTTGTACTGAGCCTTCTTCACCTGCCTGGCCTTTTCAAATTTCCATTTCTCTTCATTTATGAAGGCCGTCAACATGTGACTTTGACCAGGAGTGAGGTTTAATTCAGGCAAAGGTGTATTTGGATCCTTGTGCCATAGATCGATGAAATCAAGGATCTTCCTTGGATCCAGCATGAGGGGCACAGCACTGCCTTTGGCACTAGAGGCCCTTTGTTGTCGATCTCTGATGATCTCAGCTAATTCTTCATCATCAGCTTCGTCTTCGCTTGACGGAACCTGAAAGGCGACTTGCTTCTTGTGAGTACTTGGCCTTGTGCCTCGTCCAGCTGTGGCCTTTTTCTTCAGCAAGGTCGGAGTTGTTGAAGACTGAGGTGGAGCTGAAGAACTTGCAGAGACTCTTGAAGCAATTGAGATTCCAGTAGTCCTTTGGCATGTGGCAAGATGCACAGGTGCTGAGGACTTTGCAGGAGCAGCTGAGGATTTTGCAACCGAGGGAGTTGGAGCTGCTTTTGAGGAATTTGCTTGAGGAACAGGCCATGAGGGCTTTGAAGAGCTTGGCCGTGAGGGCATTGCAGCTGAGGAACTTGTCTTGACAGCTGATTTCTTCAGCATAGCCTTCTTAGGCTTGATAGCAGAGGCCTCAGCGGCGGCAGCAACAGAATCTTCATTGAATTTCTTCACTGCCTCTTTAGCCACTTTGGCCAGCTTGGCTTGACGCTTAGCCCACTCCTGAGGAAATTCCTCACCTCTTCTGATGCTAGTGGGATCAGCTTCTTGGCCAGGAGCCAATGGAGGTCTTGGACATGGAGGGTTAACAGCAAATTTCTTCATGTACTTGGGAGTGACATAGCGATATTCCCTCCATTCTCTTGCCCATCTCCTCTCAATCTTCTGAATGCACACTTTGCGCTGATTTTTGTTCTCCTTGCCATGAGTTGCTTCATCAGGAGTACAATATTCATCATAGATGTCATCAGGGATCTCAAAAGCAGTATTTGTTTCTGGCCTCTTTCCTTCCTTCTGAGGTCTTTTACCATCAGCCATTTCCTTCACTTGAGGGTTTTGAACAATCGAATTTTCTGATGAGGTATGCAATCTTTCTTCAAGGAACGCTGCAAATGAGTTAAGTTGATGAGAACCTAGAGATTCAGCAGCGGACATGTGTACCTGTGAACAGAATATAGGTGCGAAGAGTTTTGGAGAGGTCATATGCGTTCTCAGAAGATTTTCAAAAGTATCAAGTTTGAGGAAGATGACCAGGGGTGTCTTGAGGAATTTCACTAAGCATTTTGACTTAGGTTCCAGAGTTGTGTAGATTGAAAATCCACACAATTGAGGAATCTTGAAGAAAAACGTTGCTTAGAGAAACTGATCAAGGACAGAAGCAAGTTGGTGTTTAAGAACATGAAAGTTGAAGAATAAACACCTTTTGAAGATTTTGTGGAAATCATCAGAATCAACAAGGGCAGTAAAAATAAATTTTATTTACCCTTGACGAAGAACACGACGAACTGAGAGTGGCAATGGAGATGTTCGTTCGTTCAGATCTTCCACGCCCTAACTTGGCGATGGAAAACAGCTACGGCGGCGGCGGAGTGAAGATTTCCGCGGCCGGTGTGAGTACGACGGCGACGAGGTCGAGGCAGTGAAGCTCTTCCTCACCGGCGACGATGGAATGTAGCGGCGGCGCTAGGTCTGAGAGCTCGAGCGAGGGGAGTGAGATCGAGCGGGAGGAGAAATCTGAGGAGGGTGAGGGGGTATTTATAGCCGAGGTGAAAAACCACCTGTCCGAGGAGGATGGACGAACATGCCCCTGACCCTTCTCATCCTAGCGACATGTGTCACCCACGTACTGTGAAGTGGAGATCGTGTTAGATCGTGGGTGAATAGATAAATCTTATCGAGGGATATGGAACGGTTTGAGCGGCAAAAGCCGAAAATTCAGATAAGAATATTTTAATGTTTAGTTCGCAAATTCTTCAGCTGTCAAGGACACAGTGAAGACTTTGAACGGGTTTCAAATAGAACGCACATGAAGAATTTGTGAACAGACTGGGTTGAGTTTAGCATAGAAGGGAAGGGTCCGATCACATTCACTTAGGTAAAGGTCAACTTGAAGAATTAGCAATAAGTGAATGCTGTAGAGGACAGAAAAACTCAAATATATATATAGTCAATGAAGAACACAGTCGGAAAGAGTGAAGACTTTGCAAAGTTGAAGAATTTGAAAATTTGAAGAATTTGCACAATGATGGAAAAACTCAAATTTTGAAGACTTTCAACTTTTTGTGGTGGCGTGACCCACCGTGTAAGAATGATGATTTCAGACACCGCGTACTGTTGTCGTAGGGCTCTGAGAATCAAATTCTTCATTAATTTCTTCACACTTAGAGGGTTAGTCTTCATTGATTGAAGAAAAACGTTTCTTCGTGTGTTGCACATCTAAGTCATCAATTTGCATAAGTGTTAGGATGTGTGTCCTTTTCAAAGGACTTTCGAAGATTCTAAGATATTTAGCTCACACCGCAACTTGCTAAATCTCTTCTCATCCAAGGGCTTTGTGAAGATATCTGCTAGCTGTTCTTCAGACTTCACGGGATCAATAGAGATGTCACCCTTCAACACATGATCTCGAAGAAAATGATGACGAATCTCGATGTGCTTTGTCTTCGAGTGCTGAACTGGGTTATGAGCAATTTTGATGGCACTCTCGTTGTCGCAGTAGAGTGGCACATTCTTCACATTGATGATGTAGTCCTTGAGGGTTTGCTTCATCCATAGCAATTGAGCACAGCAAGAGCCAGCAGCAATATACTCAGCTTCAGCAGTAGAGAGTGATACGCAGTTCTGCTTCTTCGAGGACCAACATACTAAGGATCGTCCGAGGAAATGGCATGTGCCTGATGTTGACTTGCGGTCCACACGATCACCAGCATAGTCAGAGTCAGAATATCCAATGAGATCAAAAGCCGAGCCCTTGGGATACCATAATCCAAGTGTTGGAGTGTGAGCTAGATATCGAAGAATATGTTTCACAGCCTTATGGTGTGATTCCTTTGGTGTAGCTTGAAAACGGGCACACATGCAAACACTAAGCATAATATCCGGCCTAGATGCACACAGGTACAATAAAGAGCCAATCATGGAGCGGTATACCTTTTGATCGAAGTCTATTCCATTTTCATCAGTGCATAGATGGCCATTTGTGGGCATAGGGATTTTGACGCCTCTGCATTCTTGCATACCGAATTTCCTCAGAACGTCCTTGAGGTATTTCTCTTGAGAAATGAAGATGCCATTGCGTTGTTGACGAATTTGAAGACCTAAGAAGAATTTCAATTCCCCCATCATGGACATTTGATATTCCTCACTCATCATGTAAGCAAATTCGTCACTGTAATGTTGGTTAGTACAGCCAAAGATAATATCATCAACATATATTTGGCACACGAATAACTCATCATCATAGGTTTTGGTGAAAAGAGTTGGGTCGAGTGAACCGGGTTTGAAGCCTTTCTTCATGAGGAATTCCTTCAAAGTATCATACCACGCCCGAGGGGCCTGCTTGAGGCCATAGAGGGCCTTATTGAGTCTGAAGACTTTGTCTGGATGCTTAGGATCTTCAAAACCTGGGGGTTGAGCAACATATACTTCTTCCTCAAGCTTACCATTGAGGAATGCACTTTTCACATCCATTTGATATAAGATGATATTATGATGGTTAGCATAAGCAAGCAATATGCGAATAGCCTCAAGTCTAGCAACAGGTGCAAAAGTTTCATCGAAATCAATTCCTTCAACCTGTGTGTAGCCTTGAGCTACAAGACGAGCCTTGTTCCTCACCACTAGGCCATTTTCATCTTGCCTGTTGCGGTAGATCTATTTGGTACCGATGATATTGTGCTTGCATGGGTCCGGTCGCTTGACAAGCTCCCACACATTGTTCAGCTTGAATTGATGTAATTCCTCTTGCATTGCTTGAATCCATTCAGGCTCCAGAAATGCCTCATCAACTTTGGTGGGCTCTGTGATAGAGACGAAAGCAAAATGCCCACAAAAGTTAGACAAATGTGAAGCTTTTGAGCGAGTCAGAGGACCTGGTGCGTTGATGTCGTTGATGATTCTCTCAATCTGTACTTCATTTGCAACGCGGGGATGAGCAGGTTGACGACTTTGATTTGGCTCAGCATTTTCTTCAGAGGCATTTTCTTCAGAGGCATTTTCTTCAGATGCGCTAGCATGCTGTTCTTCATGTTCTGGAATGATTTGTTCAGCAGATTCTTTAGTAGGAATGACATCCTCAGTAGCGTTGAACTTGATGGTTTCCTCAGGCGTCTTTTCATCTAGCACAGGAGGTAGGTGCTCTCTTTGCGAGCCGTTAGTTTCATCGAACTGCACATCTACAGTTTCAACAACCTTGTTGTGATAGGTGTTGAAGACCCTGTAGGTGTGCGAGTCCTTTCCGTAGCCAAGCATAAAACCTTCATGTGCTTCCGGTGCAAATTTAGAATTGTGATGAGGATCTCTAATCCAGCATTTAGCACCGAAGACTTTGAAATAACTCACATTGGGTTTCTTGTTAGTGAGGAGTTCATATGAGGTCTTCTTGAAGAATTTGTGAAGATATACCCTGTTGATGATGTGGCATGCAGTATCAATTGCCTCAGGCCAGAAGTGACGAGGTGTCTTGTATTCATCAAGCATGGTGCGAGCCATCTCAACAAGAGTCCTGTTCTTGCGCTCCACAATGCCATTCTGCTGAGGAGTGTATGGGGCAGATAGCTCATGAGTAATACTAAGTTCATCGAGATAGTCATCAAGACCAGTATTCTTGAACTCGGTCCCATTGTCACTACGTATATGCTTGATCTTCACACCGAAATTCGTCGAAGCCCTTGAGGAAAATCGTCTGAAGACTTCCTGCACTTCAGTTTTGTAAGTAATGACATGCACCCATGTGTAACGAGAATAGTCATCAACAATGACAAAGCCATATAGAGATGCTGCATTTGTTAGTGTGGCATAATGAGTAGGGCCAAAAAGATCCATATGAAGCAATTCAAAAGGACGAGAAGTAGTCATGATAGTCTTCGAGGGGTGCTTGGCTCTGGTCATTTTTCCAGTCTCACAAGCCCCACAAAGATGATCTTTGAGGAATTTGACACCCTCGATGCCAATGACGTGCTTTTTCTTCACGAGCGTGTGTAAGTTCCTCATGCCAGCATGACCCAGTCGTCGATGCCATAGCCAGCCTTCTGAAGCTTTAGCAAGTAGACAAGTGGCAGGCTGTGGTCCTGCAGAGAAATCAACAATATACAAGTCTCCTCTCCTAAAGCCTTCGAAGACTTTGGAATTGTCAGATTCCATGAGCACTAAGCAACGATATTTGCGAAAGACAACAACCATATCAAGATCACAAAGCATTGAGACAGACATGATGTTGAATCCGAGGGACTCGACAAGCATGACTTTATCCATGTGTCGATCCTTTGAGATTGCAACCCTACCTAGACCCAATACCTTGGTTTTGCCTTTCTCAGCGTAGGTGATATGCTTCAAGTGTGATGGAGATAAAGGAGTGTTCATCAGTAAGCTCTTGTCACCGGTCATGTGATTTGTACATCCACTATCGAGGACCCACTCAGTAGCTTTGGGTAAATCATCCTGCAGATGAATTAGTGCATCTTACGAACTCATATACTTCAGAGTGAAGAATATGACATCAAATTCATCAGTCATATTTCATCAATTAAAGCAACATATGTATATATAGCAATGTGAGGACGTGAGAAATGAATAAATCATTTCTTCATGATTAGCTTGTGTCCTTTCAAGCATTTTAGGTCTCCAGCAAATTCTTCAGACGATTTAGTTCGTCTGGAGACCTAACCCTGCATGAGAGATTAGTTCTTTTTCTTCACCACCCACATCTGGAGGGGTGGCAAAGAGTTCATCATTCTGCGAGCTCCAGAAGAGAAAGGTGGCATTGAAGCCAGAGTGCTTCGTTTCACAGGAGAGGGATTAGCATAGACATATGAGTAAGCAGAGAAATTCTTCAAGGACTTATGAATATAATGATTTGAAGAATAATGCACATAATTAGAACTCTTAGATTTTCCCTGCAAAACAGAAGCGTTAGCATGATGATGATCATGTGAAGACTTGGATCCATGTGAGGAATTTGATCCACAAGAGGACTTGGATCCATATGAAGACTTTGGTCCATATGAAGAATTTGATCTGGGGTTCTTATTCTTCACGGGTGGTGTCATGAGGACATTCACTTGAAGACTTTCAAAGCACCTTTTGGGAACCCAGATTTTCTTCATAGGGGGACCATTCCTGCAGTTAGATCCAACATATCTAGCAAATACTTCACCATTCTGATTTTTGAATAGTTTATAGTTGGAGTCAAATGACTCATCAGATGAATATGAGGATTCACAAGTAAAGCCAGATAAAGTGGATTGATCTACGGGAGATCCCTTCGCAGCAACCCATGAGGTTTTGGGATACTGCTCAGGTTTCCAGTAGGTTCCATCAGCATTGAGTTTCCTCTCAAAGGCAATACCCTCTTTCCTAGGGTTCCTGTTCAAGATCTGCTTTTTGAGCACATCACAAAGAGTCTGATGCCCTTTGAGGCTTTTGTACATGCCTGTCACATACAATTCCTTCAACCCTGCATTTTCGTCAGTGATACTAGTGGTATCCTCAGATGAGAAATTTGTGACCACAGAGATAGTTGAAGAATTTGCAGCAATAGAAGCATTTGAACATTCAGGTGAAGAATTAGCAGTTTCACGTTCAATGCATTTCAAGCATGGTGGAATAAATTCTTCCTGAGTGGAACTGATCTGTTGAGCAAGCAAAGAATCATTTTCCTTCTGAAGATCTTCATGACTCACCCTTAGCTTCTCAAGATCTTGCTTTCTTTGAAGAAATTCATAAGAAAGCTTCTCATGATCGGCTAAGAGAGTTTCATGACGACCTTGAAGGGAGTCAAACTTAGACTGTAGTTGCTGAAGATTATCAGTCAGTGTTTGAGTTCGATCCATTTCCTCACCTAACAGATCATCGCTTTTGTCTAGCATATTTTGAACCTTTTCCAAAGCCTTTTGTTGTTTAACAGCAATATTAGCAAGTTTGGAATAGCTGGGTTTGAGGTTATCATCAGATTCATCCTCACTTGATTCAGAGGAGGGATATTTGAGTACCTTGGCACCTTTTGCCATGAAGCAATAGGTGGGAGCATAGTCATCGTTGCGGTCATCAGCAGTGTTGGGGAAGCCATTTTCCTCAGTGTTGAAGATGGACTTGCTAACATAAGCAGTAGCGAGGGCTAGGCTTGCCACACCAGAGTCTGACTCCTCAGATGCCTCCTCTTCCTCATGTTCCTCAGATTCAGCTTCAGAGTCCATTTCCTTGCCAATGAATGCCCGAGCTTTCTTGGAGCTGCTCTTCTTATGAGATGAAGACTTTGAAGATTTTGACGATGAGGACTTTGAAGATTTCTTCTTCTTCATAGAGTCATCTGAACTATCATCCTTGTATTTCTTCTTCTTTGATTCCTTCTCCCACTGAGGACAATCAGTAATGTAGTGACCAGGTTTCTTGCATTTATGGCAAGTTCTCTTCTTGTAGTCACGGGATGAGGAATCTGATTTCATGTCATCACCTCTTGAGGATTTTCCAAATCGGCCACGTCTAGAGAACTTCTGGAATTTCCTCACGAGCATTGCTAGCTCCTGACTCAGTTCTTTAGGATCACCAAGGCTGCTACCAGAATCTTCATCTTCAGATTCAGAGACTGCCTTGGCTTTCAGTGCACGAGATCTGCCATAGCTCGGTCCATAGAGATCTCTCTTCTCAGCAAGTTGGAACTCATGAGTATTTAGCCTCTCGAGAATATCAGCAGGATCAAGTGACTTGTAGTCTCCATGTTCTTGAATCATCAGTGCCAGTGTATCGAATGAAGAATCGAGTGACCTCAGCAATTTCTTCACCACTTCATGGTCGGTGATGTCAGTGGCACCCAGTGCTTGAAGCTCGTTCGAAATGTCAGTGAGGCGATCAAAGGTTTGCTGAACATTTTCGTTGTCGAGTCTTTTGAAGCGGTTGAAGAGATTGCGAAGAACGTCAACTCGAGAGTCACGTTGAGTTGAGACTCCTTCGTTGACCTTGGACAGCCTATCCCAGATAAGCTTAGCTGTCTCCAAAGCACTCACTCTGCCATACTGCCCTTTGCTCAGATGGCCACATATGATATTCTTCGCTTGAGAGTCGAGTTGCTTGAATCTCTTCACATCAGCAGCGTTTACGGAAGGAGTGACAGAGGGAACGCCATTTTCCACGACGTACCAGAGATCGTTGTCAATTGCCTCAATATGCATGTGCATCTTGTTCTTCCAGTAGGGGTAGTCCGCCCCATCGAAGGTAGGACACCCAGCCGAGACCTTGATCATGCCTGCAGTCGACATAACTAAAACTCCAGGTGGTTAAACCAAAATCACACAGAACAAGGGAGTACCTCGCTCTGATACCAATTGAAAGTGCGTTATATCGACTAGAGGGGGGGTGAATAGGCGATTTTTACAAATTCGTCACTGAGGAATTTCAAGGTGAGGAAATTCCTAAGCGACGAACTACTTAGCAGCGGAATAAGTACTCAGATGCAAGCATAACAGAGCAGTAGCACAGTCATCATGATGAAATGAAAACAAGCACAGAGTACGAGTAGCGTAAACACAGGATAAGCAGGCTGAAGACAAACTGACTGAAGAAATTGAACTGAGGAAATTGAGAAAGTCTTCAGTCAAAGTCTTCAAACAGTAATGATCAAATACATAGCAAGTATGCGAGGAAATGAAAGGGTTGAGGAAATAGAACCAGTAGCTCGGTGAAGACAATGATTTGGTAGACCAGTTCCAACTGCTATGACAGTTGTACGTCTGGTTAGAGTGGCTAGGTATTTAAACCTGAGGACACACAGTCCCGGACACACAGTCCTCACCGTATTCTCCTTGAGCTAAGGTCACACAGACCTCGCCCAATCACTCGTGGTAAGTCTTCAAGTGACTTCCAAACCTTCACATACTCGGTCACTCGGCAATCCACAATTTCCTCTTGGATGCTCTAGACCATGACGCCTAACCGTCTGGAGGATGCACAATCCTCAAAGGTAACAAGCGTCGGTTCCACACAGGAACAATCTCTTCAGTGATGCTCAATCACTTTGGGTTTGTAGGTGTTTGGGTTTTTGGGTTTTTCCTCACTTGATGATTTTCGCTCAAAGTCCTCGGAGGATGGGATGCTCTAAATGACAAGTGTCAATCTATCTCTCGGAGCAGCCAACCAGCTAGTGGTTGTAGGGGGTGGCTATTTATAGCCTAGGGAGCAGCCCGACATGATAAGACATAAATGCCCTTCAATGATATGACCGTTAGGTGGGTAGGATATTTGGACAGCTGGCGCGTAGCACAGCAACGGTCGGAAATTTGAGTATCAAATTCCTCAGGGCTATCATGTTCCTCACTTGTAGGCAATCCGCACTGGTGAATTCCTAACTCCTCAGTCAGAACAAATTCCTCAGAGAACAGAAGAACTTCATCTCTGTCACTGAAGAACTTGACTAAACTGTATGAGATTTCCAATGGCTTCACTCGAAAGGATTGGGTAGGTGTAGGATTTTGAGTTGAGCATCACTTGGAAACTTTTCCTTAGTTTTACCTCGACCCCCTTTAACAGTACGGTGTTTCCTATGACTCAAGAAGAAGAAAATGAAACTACAAAAACAAAAGTCTTCACGCTTCATAATCCTCGCATGAATATCAAGTCTTTAGGGTCACACCAATTTCTTCACTTTCAAAGTCTTCAAGAAAACCAAAGTCTTCAGTTGAAGGCATTCATTTTTAGGGGTTGACATTCATCATAAATAACAAACTCCTCATAGACTTATAGACCTGTGTACACTCACAAACGCATTAGTCCCTTAACCTATAAGTCTTCAATACACCAAAATCACTAAGGGGCACTAGATGCACTTACACTACTCTTTCCGCTTCTTCCTGTTCCTTCGGGAGTTCTCCTATCTGAAGGAAATGGACATTGTGCTGCGCCCATGCTGGAGCCTGAGGCTCGACGGCTAGGACTAAAGGCATCTCCTCTGCCGGGGGAACGTTTGTCTCAACAGCAAGGGCCTGAGGCCCTGATGGAGCCTGTTGTTCCCCGGCAGGCTTGTCGTTGATCCCGGCAAGTTACTTGCCGGCGGCTCCCGGGAGCTCTACCGGGAAGTACTGACCAGAGTTCAACTTTCTTCTCTTTTCTTGCCGCATTGATGGAGCCACAGATGGTTGAGTCAATTGGAGCACAAAAGTTCCTGGTTCCACAGGCAACTTGAGGGCGGCACGCTTTGACAGGTCATCAGCAATACTGTTCTCGGCACGAGGAACGTGCTCCATTTGCAGACCGTCAAAGTGCTCTTCCATTTTTCTCACTTCATCCACGTAGGCTTGCATCAATGGACTCTGATAACTCTTGTTAACTTGCCTGACGACAAGCTGTGAGTCGCCTTTGATGACGAGCTTTTTGATACCAAGGTCTGCCGCGATCCTAAGACCGGCAAGCAAGCCCTCGTATTCTGCTGTGTTGTTGGTCGAACTCTCCCGGGGAAAATGCATTTGGACTACGTACTTGAGGTGCTCTCCGGTGGGTGCGACAAGCAGCACGCCAGCACCGGCGCCTTGCAGCGAGAAAGCCCCGTCAAAGTACATAACCCATTGTTGATCGATCTCCTTGCCGGGGAGAGTTGTTTCTTGAACCTCTTCGTCCGGCATTGGGGTCCATTCCGCAATGAAGTCCGCCAAGGCCCTGCTCTGAATTGTCGAAGTGCTTTCAAACTTGAGGCCAAAGCTCGACAACTCCAACGCCCACTCCATGATCCTGCCGGTTGCTTCTAGATTTTGCAAAATCCGTTGCAACGGAAAGCGAGTGACGACGGTGATTTCATGTGCTTGAAAATAATGGCGCAGCTTTCTCGAGGCTATAAGAAGGCTGAAAAGCAACTTCTGCACACCAGAATATCTTGACCTAGCTCCTTGTAAAAGAGAGCTAACAAAATAAACTGGGCGCTGCACCACCTTTTTCTTCCGCAATGGTCCTTCTGACTGCACAAATCTTGTCTCGCCGGGCTCAATCCTTGCTGGGGAAGATCCTGCCGCGTCATCTAATGGTCCTGCCGCTGGTGTTGCTTCCTCATCAGCCTCTCTCTGCGCCACTAGCGCAGCACTGACCACTTGATTTGTCGCCGCCAGATACAGCAGCAACGGCTCTTGTGGTTTAGGCGCGACTAGCGTCGGTGGAGAGGAAAGGTATTTCTTCAAATCTTGCAGCGCAGCCTCCGCCTCCAGAGTCCATTTCATTGGACCTGCCTTCTTCAAAATTTTGAAAAAGGGCAGGGCACGCTCAGTTGATTTGAAAATAAACCTGCTTAGGGCGGCAACACAGCCGGCAAGACTACGCACATCCTTGACGCGTCTCGGCGCTTCAATTTGCTCAATAGCTTTGATCTTGTCGGGGTTCGCTTCGATTCCCCAGTAAGATACAAAGAATCCGAGGAGCTTGCCGGAAGGAACACCGAACACGCACTTCTCAGGATTGAGCTTTAAGTTGATCTTGCGCAGATTTGCAAATGTTTCTTCTAAATCTTGAATGAGCGTCGCTTTGTATTTGGTTTTGACCACTATATCATCCATATACGCCTCCATATTTCTATGGAGTTGAGGCTCAAAACCGATTTGGACTGCTCTCACAAATGTCAAACCAGCACTTTTCAACCCGAAAGGCATTCGTATAAAACAATACGTACCACATGGGGTGATAAGTGCGGTCTTCTCTTCATCTTCTTTCGCCATGAAAATCTGATGATACCCTGAATAGGCATCAAGGAAGGACAGGAGATCACAACCAGCGGTGGAATCCACAATCTGGTCGATGCGTGGCAAGGGAAAGGGATCTTTTGGACAGGCTTTATTGATATCTGTATAATCGATACAAAGCCTCCATTTCCCATTCGCTTTTTGCACAACAACCGGATTGGCCAACCAGGTTGGATGAAGCACTCCTTTGACCAATCCTGCCGCCTCCAGCTTTCTGATTTCCTCGGCAATGAATTCTTGCCGCTCCAAGGCTTGCTTCCTGACCCTCTGCTTGACGCGCCGGGCGTGAGGACAGACAGCAAGGTGGTGCTCAATTACCTCCCTGGGAACACCGGGGATGTCAGACGGTTGCCACGCAAACACGCCGACATTCGCCCGCAGGAAGGCAACGAGTGCGCTTTCCTATTTGTCATCTAGGGTGGAACTTATGGTGAAACTTCCCCCCGTTCCGTCCTCCTTGACGGGCACCTTCTTGGTCTCCGGCGGAGCAGCCTTGGATTTCTTGTTCTTGCCGGTGGAACTCTCTGGTGCATTCTCGACGGAAGCGCAGCACGCCGAGGAGGTGCGCTTGCCAGAGTTCGCGCCAAGATTCTTGCCGGTCTTCTTCTTCCCTCTAGGAGTTCCAGCGGCAGGAGCAGATGACTTGATGGCAGGTGCTGCAACTGCTTCCCGGTAAAGTTGGACGGCACATATGAGCGTATCCTTCTTATCAGAATGGATAGAGATGACGCTCAACGGCCCGGGCATCTTCAAAACATTGTATGCGTAGTGTGATGCCGCCATAAACTTAGCCAGCGCTGGTCGACCAAGGATCCCATTGTATGACATGGGGATCTTGGCGACATCAAACACTACCTTCTCGGTCCTGTAGTTGAGCTCGCTACCAAATGTCACCGGCAACGTAATCTTGCCCTTGGGCTGGGTTCTTCCCGGATTGACCCCTTGAAACGTACCCGTTTCTTTGAGGTCCTCATCAGGAATTTGGAGCTTCTTGAGCACATCCGGTGAGATTAGGTTTAGCCCGGCCCCACCGTCAACTAGCATTTTCGTCACCTTGAGGTTGCGAATTGTTGGTGAGACCAACAATGGAAAGCATCCGACCGCAGTTGTGCGATCAGGGTGATCCTCGGTGTCGAAAATGATAGGCGTGTTGGACCACTTCAGGGGCCTACATGCATCTGGCGATGGCTCTGTTGCATTGACTTCCCGCACCCACTGTTTGAGTCGACGGTGGGAAGAATGCAGCGAGGCACCCCCATCAATACACATGGCCTCTGTAGCTTTCTGGAATTCTTGCTCACTGGACTCATCATCTTCTTCTTTGTCTCGGCCCCGAGCGGGCCTATCCCTCTGTTGCTTGGCCTTGCCGCGGCGCCCCCCTCGGCCACCGCACTTCTTGCCGGATCCGTCAGCACCATCTTGGGCCTTCTCCTTATCTCGCCTTTCATATTCGGCCGTCTGTTTCTCGGTAAGCTGTTCAACTTGCCGGCAGTTTTGGAGATCGTGGCCCTTGGTGCGATGGATCTTGCAATACTGCTTGCGGGAGCTTTCCGACTTGTCGGCAGCCGCCAAGGCCAGACAGGATGGGCACCCGGCAAGATCCTTGCCGGGGTCACCAACCTTGGCCTTCTTGGCGGCGCCGGGGTTGTCGGATTCCTCGATAGCAAGCACGGCCTTGCCTCCGCGTTTCCTGTTCCGCCACCGGCCTTTCCTTGACGGGGTCGCGGCGTCTTCATCTTCGGATTCGCCCGCCGCACCAACAGCCTCGCCTGGGACTTTCCTCCCCTCTTCAGCTCGAGCGCATTTGTTGGCAAAAGCGTAAAGCTCGGCAATACTCCTGACTTTGTTCATTGCCAGCTCTTCCCACATTCTGCGGTTACGCACGTTCTGATGAAACGCGCTAATGACAGCGGCAGGGTGAATGTCAGGGATATTGTACTGCACCCTGCTGAACCTCTGCATAAACTTGCGCAGGGATTCGCCCACCTTCTGAGGGATGATATGTAAATCACTCTCTTGGCCAGGAGCTTGGTGGCCTCCAACAAAGGCGCCAACAAACTGATGGCACAGATCTGACCAAGAAGAAATAGAATTCTCCGGCAGATGCATCAACCACGACCTGACGTTGGGCTTGAGCACCAACGGGAAGTAATTGGCAAGTATCTTATCATCTCGGCCCCCGGCAGCCTGCACCGCAATGGTGTAGATGCTCAGGAACTCCGAGGGATGGGTCTTACCGTCATATTTCTCCGGGACCTCCGGCTTGAAGGTTCGGCAATTGGGCCACTGGACTTGCCGCAGCTCACGGGTAAACGCTGGAGTCCCCACCTCATAAGGCAAGTCTCCTACGTCCCCTGGCGCAGGCTCGTCGACAGCCGGCCCTGCGCGCTTATCGGACTGATAGCGCGCTTCCCATCGCCGCTCCATGGTAGTTCGAGCGTCCTCCTTGCCTCGTTCCTGGAGAACTTGACGCTGATCGCGGTGCATCCGTGGATCGGACGACGCCATGGAAACTTCTTCACGGCGGTCGACCTGCTGGGTTGTCGGCCGCCGCTGGTGCCGCGGAGGGGAGTGCACCGTGGTTGCACCACCTCCGGTTTTCTCCACAGCGGATGGGCCTTCGCTGTGAGGGCCCTGCCTCTTGCGGCCCGTCTTTGTTGGCGAAGCCGATAAGGCTCTGGATAGTCGCTCGCCACCCCTCCCTCTTCTCCAGGGCAGGAGGAAAATCGAGGAGCAGCTGCGCATGTGCCAAGGCTTCCGCTGGCGTAGGCGGTGACAAGTGCGAGGTACGAGAGGTGCTCTGACTCCTAACCATATTAGAAGGAGCACCACCACGGTCACGCGACCGCGCGCCACCTCCGCCGGCAGCTCGGTGTGCATGCTGGTCCCGCGCATCTTGGGATCGATGCGCAGAAATCTTTTCATGGGGACACCCTGAACCACCAGCGCCATGACGTCACTCGTCATGCACGACCTGGGTAGGTCATGATGCTTGCGCCGGCACGGGAGCTCAAGCAGGCGCCCTCCGATCTTTGGAATTCGTTGTGCCACCCGTAGGCAACACAGCTCCGTCTGTGGATCCAGCGGCGTGTAGGTTGCCGCTGCCACTGCGAACGATGCCGCTCGCCTGGCTCGGATCACCAGAACGCCGTGGAGGTTCTAGTCCTCTTCCTTCTACACCCACGCCATCGCTCGCACGTGAAGGCGCAGGCAAAACGGACGTGGATGGTTGTGCCGTCGCAGCGCTCTTCTTCTTGGGTGGCATGATGATGAAGATGATGAAGAAACTAAGGCGCCGATCACTAGATCAGGTTCACGCAACCTTCAATCCCACTACCTGGCGCGCCAAAGATGTCGGCGTGCGACACCTTTGGGATCCCAAGAGACCCCTTTATGATTCGGCGGGGGGAGAGGTATGCGTAAAGAGTAGAACCAACGATCGACGCGGGGCGATTTTACCCAGGTTCGGGCCGCTGATCAGCGTAAAACCCTACTCCTGCGTTGTGCTATTATTAGTGTTCTTGAGCCCAGGCTCCAGGAGCGCTCATAGTGAACAGTACGTTCAAGAGCAGCTACGCATGCAGAATGGGCCGGAAGATCCTTCTCCCTTGTAGCAGTTGCCGTGGGCCTCCTTTTATACCACCAAGGGGTCACCACAGTGGCAAAATGTACATGCATTGAGCTATAAAGTAGCTACAGAGTCATCATACCTAACCCCTGACGGATTAGGACGAATGCATTTAATGCATCGTAAGGTGTCCGTTTAGGTGTCCTTACTTTCTTGGGGATGGAAAAAGGGGCCATCCCATCAGCACCGCTTAAGCTCTCCTCCACTGGCGCGTCGCCACGCATCCAAAGAAGGACCCAGAATGTCGGGTTTGTCGCTGTGCTAGAGCGGTGGCACAGCAACAAAAACCTTGCCGGGCACCGAAGCTTGCCGGGCACCAAGTCTTGCCAAGCGCCGATCCTTGTCGGGCCCCGCAGGCCACCCCGGCAAGATCTTGCCGGGGAAGCTGGCCTGCGGATTCCAGCTCTTCTTATCTGCTGATCCTCAGATCTCTGACTTGATGATTTCTTTGGTGGCTTGAGTCAACCTCGAACTGTTCCCCGACAAGCCTTGCCGCGAGTATGGCTACAACTGCCCGTGCACAAGTACGGGGTACTAGTGGCCCAATACTTAGTACACCGACAGCGCATTTTGACATATGATTAGCAATGCTATTTTTCGCACGGGTACGTGCTCTGTTTGCAATCCGTCAAAGCGCTCCTCCAGCTTTCTCACTTCCTCCACGTATGCCTCCATCAATGAACTCTGATAATCCTTGTTCACTTGCCTCACCACGAGTTGTGAGTCCCCTCGTATGATCAACTTCTTAATTCCCAACTCCGTCGCAATTCTTAGCACGGCAAGGAGTCCTTCGTACTCTGCAGTGTTGTTAGTTGCCTTCTCCGGGGGAAATGCATCCGGATCACATACTAGAGGTGCTCCCAAGTGGGTGCGATGAGGAGCACGCCAGCCCCTGCACCTTGAAGTGAGAAGGCACCATCAAAGTACATTATCCATTCTTGGGGCTTCCTTGCCGGGGATAACTGTTTCTAATGCCTCTTCGTCTGGGGTAGGTGTCCACTCCGCAATAAACTCTGCCAGTGCTCTACTCTAAATAGTCGACATGCTCTCAAACTTCAAACCAAAGCTTGATAATTCCAAAGCCCATTCCACTATTCTGCCAGTGGCCTCAGGGTTCCTCAGTATGCGTTGCAAGGGGAACCGAGTGACGACTGTGATCTCGTGGGCTTGGAAGTAGTGGAGCAGTTTCCTTGAGGCCATGATGAGGCCAAAAATCAACTTTTGCACGCCAGAGTACCTTGACCTAACCCCCTGCAATAGGGAGCTAACAAAGTAGACTAGCTGCTGCACCACCTTCTTCCTTGCCGCAGTCTTGGGATTGCCTTCACTTCTCTGCTCTTCTTTCTCTTGTTCTCCTCCCAGCCCTGCCGTGACTGGTTCACTCCCTTCGCCTGGGAGGACAGTAGCTGCCGCTACTCCTTCTTCCACTTCCCGCTGTGCCACCAATGCTGCGCTAACCACCTGATTGGTTGCCACTAGATACAGCAGCAACGGCTCTTGTGGTTTAGGAGCGACAAGGGTGGGAACAGAGGAAAGGTAGGTTTTTAAGTCCTGCAGTGCTACTTCTGCCTCTGGGGTCCACTTTACGAGCCCTGCCTTCTTCAAAATTTTGAAGAACGGCAAAGTGCGCTCGGCGGACTTGGAAATGAACCTGTTTAGCGCAGCAACACATCCAGTCAAATGCCTCACATATTTAACTGTCTTGGGTGCTTGAATCTGCTCGATCGCCTTGATCTTGTCGGGGTTGGCCTCTATCCCCTAGTGGGACACAAAGAAGCCAAGTAGCTTGCCGGAAGGAACGCCAAACACACACTTCTCTGGGTTTAGCTTCAAGTTGATCTTGCGTAGATTTGCAAAGGTCTCTTCCAAGTCCTGAATGAGAGTTAACTTGTCCTTGGTTTTGATCACTATGTCATCCATGTAAGCTTCAATATTCCTATGTAGTTGAGACTCAAACCCTATCTGCACTGCTCTCGCAAAAGTGGATCCAGTGCTCTTTAATCCGAAGGGCATCCGTATGAAGCAGTACATGCCACAGGGGGTTATGAACGTTGTCTTCTCCTCGTCTTCTTTGGTCATGAAAATCTGGTGGTACCCAGAGTAGGCATCCAAGAAGGAAAGTAGATCACTCCTGGAGGTGGAATCCACGATCTGGTCAATGCGCGGCAAGGGGAACGGGTCCTTCGGGCATGCTTTATTCAGATCTGTGCAATCTATGCAAAGCCTCCATTTCCCATTCGCCTTGGGCACCACCACTGGATTTGCCAACCATGTTGGGTGCAATACTCCTCTAACCAAACCAGCTGCCTCAAGTTTCTTGATCCCCTCGGCAATGAACTGCTGCCGCTCCAAGGCCTGCTTCCGGACCTTCTGCTTGATGGGCCGGGCGTGAGGGCAGACAGCAAGGTGGTGCTCGATTACCTCCCTGGGAACACCGGGGATGTCAGATGGTTGCCAAGCAAACACATCGGCATACACCCGCAGGAAGGTAACGAGCACGCTTTCCTATTTGTCGTCAAGGGTGGAGCTGATAGTGAATGTATCATCAGCGCCAGCCAGCCCTACCGGGACCTTCATAGCGGGTGCAACAACCTTGGATCTCTTGCTAGTAGAACTCTTTGGCAAATCATCGACGGGTGCAGCGTACTCCAGAGAGGCACGCTTCCCGGATTCCTTGCCGGCATCCTTGCTAGCTTTTCTCCCTGGTTTGTTTTCCTTGGCAGGGATTGTAGCTTCCACGGCCTCGGCAGCGACCGCCTACCGGTACATCTTCTCTACGCATATGATCGCGTCCTTCTTGTCTGATGGGATAGAAATGACGCCCATCGGTCCTGGCATCTTCAGGGTGTTGTAGGCATAGTGGGATGCCGCCATGAACTTTGCAAGGGAAGGTGATATGTCTCCATCATATCTACTTTTCCTAACACTTTTCCTCTTGTTTTGGACTCTAATTTGCATGATTTGAATGAAACTAACCCGGACTAACGCTATTTTCAGCAGAACTACCATGGTGTTGTTTTTGTGGAGAAATAGAAGTTCTCGGAATGGAACAAAAGTTTGCGAGGATTTTTTATACAATAAAAGAGAATTTCTGGAGCCAAGAACCACCGGAGGGGGGCACCTGGGTGGGCACAACCCACCAGGGCACGCCACCCCCTCCAGGTGCGCCCAGGTGGGTTGTCCCCACCTGGTGGCCCCGCATACCATGAAACCGACGCTATAAAATCACATATTTCCAGAAAAAAATTAGGGAGAAAGAATTATCGCGTTCCACAAGATGGAGCCACCGCCGTCTCCTGTTCTTCATCGGGAGGCCAGATCTGGAGTCCGTTTGGGGCTCCGGAGAGGGGGATCTTCGATCTTCGTCATCACCAACCCTTCTCCATCGCCAATTCCATGATGCTCCCCATCGGGAGTGAGTAATTCCTTCATAGGCTCGCTGGTCGGTGAGGAGTTGGATGAGATTCATCATGTAATCGAGTTAGTTTTGTTAGGGCTTGATCCCTAGTATCCATTATGTTCTGAGATTGATGTTGCTATGACTTTGCCATGCTTAATGCTTGTCACTTTGGGCCTGGGTGCCATGATTTCAGACCTGAACCATTTATGTTATCACCATTATATCTATGTTCTAGATCCGATCTTGCAAGTTATAGTCACCTACTATGTGTTATGATCCGGCAACCCCGGAGTGACAATAGTCGGGACACTTCCCGGTGATGACCGTAGTTTGAGGAGTTCATGTATTCACCATGTGTTAATGCTTTGTTCCGGTTCTCTATTAAAAGGAGGCCTTAATATCCCTTAGTTTCCAATAGGACCCCGCTGCCACGGGAGGGTAGGACAAAAGATGTCATGCAAGTTCTTTCCATAAGCACGTATGACTATTTACGGAATACATGCCTACATTATATTTATGAACTGGAGCTAGTGCCGTATCGCCCTAGGTTATAACTGTCACATGATGAATATCATCCAACAATTCGCCGATCCAATGCCTACCATTTTCCTACATATTGATCTTGCTAAGTTACTACTACTGCTGTTGCTATTGCACTTGCTACGAAACTACTGCTATCACTGTTACCGTTCCTGTTGTTGCTGCTACTATTATCAAAACTATCATACTACTTTGCTACTGATCACTTTGCTACAGATAATTAATCTCCATCTGTGATTGAATTGACAACTCAGTTGCTAATACTCTCAAATATTCTTTGGCTCCCCTTGTGTCGAATCAATAAATTGGGTTGAATACTCTACCCTCGAAAACTGTTGCGATCTCCTATACATGTGGGTTATCAAGACCTTTTTCTGGCGCCGTTGCCGGGGAGCATAGCTATATTTGTTGAGTCACTTGGAATTATTATCAAATTATCACTATGAAGAATCTGAAGGATGCTAAGACTAAGATTTTTCCCTCTGAGACGAGGGGAGGTAAGGAACTGCCATCCAGCTCCGCTTTAGATTCACCTTCTGTTATAAGTAGACTTGCAACACCACCACATGCTATTATTTCTGATATGTCGCAAGTTATTGATGATGCTACTTCTGCTATGAATGCTTATGATGATGCCAGTACCTTGCTTGATGATGATGTGCCACTAGGTTAATTTCTTGATGAACAACTTGCTAGAGTAAGACAACATGATATTGTTGAAACTGATGATGAGCTTGAAACTGAAAATCTTGAAACACCTACTAGAACTAGCCCTCCTAGATATGAATTGCCAAAGGTACCGGAAGGCTATGTTATGGGTGAGGAGGCAACTAGAGATATTCTTGCTTGTAAAGATAGAGATGATCTAGAGAAATTATTATGCAAGTACAAAGAAAAATCTCTTAATGCTAGAATGAAATTGATCCTAAGTTTTCTACTTCACCTATCTTTATTGATGATAAGGATTATGAATTCTCTGTCGACCCAGAGTTAATTACTTTGGTTGAATCTGATCCTTTCCATGGTTATGAAACTAAAACTGTTGTGGCACATCTTACTAAGTTAAACGACATAGCCACCCTTTTTGCTCATGATGAGAAAATTCGCTATTACTATATGACGAGGACATGTATTGAGGGTAGGGTAACAGGCCTGACCTAAAGACCCTGCCCTAGGACACCACACACCTTATACTAGGCCCCAGGGCCAGATCAGCAGTCAGATTTTCTACAGAGTGACATTCACTAGGAAGGCAACAGACCACTCGGAGCATAGCACTCCACTCGATGAACTCATTCCACTCGGACAAGCAGCATACTATCCACTCGGACAAGCAACGTACCATCCACTCAGATGACAGTTCACCACTCGACCATACGACTCACTCGGGTATACGAAGACCAGCAGGCAGCAAAGCAGTCAAAGCATCATTCTCATAGTGAAGGCTTGGTAGTGAGCTGGCATTATGGCATTCATGCCCCACTTTGTAACATAGGAGGTGGGGGGGGTGGCGCACTCTATATAAGCCACCCCCACCACTAGACTTGGGGGCTCTCATTCTTCTCCTCCTAGCTCTCTCTCTCGCCATTAGTCTCAGGACTTGTCCAGGCATGAAGATCTGTTCTTCTCTCTCCCGCACATACATTGTAATCTCCGGATACATACTCAGATAAAGCAAAGCCTCTCCGGAGCACGAGACGTAGGGTTGTTATCTCCACCGTGAGAGGCCCAAACTCGATAAAACCACCGTGTCACCCATTTGCATCTCGATAGATCATGCTCCTTTACCCTACCCCCTTCGTACTGTCGGAATCATTCCCACGACAGTTGGCGCCCACCGTGGGGCATGGCGTCTATCGAGCCATGATGCAAATGGTTTTTTGTTCAATCACCGGCGGATTGACTTCGTCGACCGACGGATCGACTACCCAACAGTAACCTCTATAGCGGAGCTGCGGTTCCGACGCGGCGCGGACGCCAGAGGCCGGCTGCATCCCCACGCAAGGCAGTTTCTTCCTTCGGCATCGGGTGCTCTTCGGCAGCTTTCGTAATGGCGAACGAACCCGATGCGACGCCAGGTACTGGCCACGCACCCACGGCAACTCCCCCGTCCGGCGTCGGCTGCACGGCGGCTCCATGCTCTGGCATCGGCTACACGTCGATGGTCTTCGAGGCGGACGGAGGCACACCGCAGCGACGATTACCGCCGCCTGCAACCAATGCATGGCGCTCTGAGCGATCAGGTCCCTGCATTATACCTTACGTTTCCAGTTTAGCATGCATACAATAACTAGCTATACCCCACGTCATGCATAGAGTTAACTGTCTTTATTTTTGCATGCATGGAGCAACTAACTATACCCCACATTATGCATGGAGTAAACGCGTTCAGTTTCGCATGAATGGAGTAGTAACTCCCTGGCGCTGCACGGGCGCGCGGCGGCCCTCCGTTCCGATGTCGACTCCCCAACGCGGCGCACCGACGACTGAACGATGGCCCCTGTAGGAGAGCAACTCCCTCCGGCGTCGACTACACAGGCGCACGATGGCGCCACCTTCCGACTTCAGCTGCTCGGCAGCAGTTCCCGCGGTGGAGACGGTGTCACCGCAGACCCGACGCGGCAGGAGGGCCGGAGGTCGGTCATGCCCCCGCACGCGCCAGTTTCTTCCTCCCGCACACTACTCGGCCGCCATAGCCGCGGAAGCAACCTCGACCTTCCCGGTGGTTCCGACCGGCGGTCCGACTCCTCGAACAATGAAGGCACCACAAAACGACCACCGGTGAGCGGTCCGTCCTTTCGTCTCCAGCCTCGTCTACGACGCCGTCGGCGAGCTCGTACAAACGCCCTTCGGCGTGGTCCGTCGCATCGTCTCCGGCCTCGTCTACGACGCCGTCGGCGAGCTCGTACAAACGCCCTCCGGCGCGGTCTGCCGCGTCATCTTCGGCGCGGTCCGCCGCGTCGTCTCTGGCCTCGTCTACAACGCCGACGGCGAGTTCGTACAAACGCCCTCTGGCGTGGTCCGCCGCGTCGTCTCCGGCCTCCTCTACGACGGCCCCACGCACGGCCACCTCCTCTCGCCGGCGTCAATCGCTCGGCGGCTGGGCTTGCATTTGTCACGCCTGCATGTGGGCTCCTCTAATAGCATATCCCACTTGCATGCACGCTACGGAAGGAGAAGAAAGGAAAGTACTTTGATTGACAAATCGATGACAATTAGTGCGCAGTCAAGAGAAGGAAACTGCCGTTACATCAATTTGGCAAGGGTTATAGCATGCAGATTTTGGACCTGGGGCAAATCCATAAATGCATTGGGCGTGGACGACTCCATCAATGCGTTGTATCGTGGGCAACTGCTTCAATGCGTAATTACCAGGGATCTATTGCTCCATGTCTGTCCGGGCTCTGCACCAAGTCGACCTCATCGTCAGCCCGCCGGCGCCCAGCTCCAGCGTCGTCGCACCTGGCTGCCTCCGCTGCATAGTGTCCTTGGCCGCTAGCAGCCGCCCACCTCTAGCGGAGGGAGCAGCGCTCGTGGGCACGTCCACGCCGAACCTCACCAACGCCTGTGAGCCCAGCACTCCGCATTGGTTTGTCCAACCAGCTCCACACCGACCAGGTCGCAGCCCAGCTGTGGTTCACTCGGACGGGCAGGAGCACTCGGACGAAGCATCCACTCGAATGGCGCTCATTCAGCCATGAAGCCTCTGGGTTCACTTGGCCGGCTCACCTTTATACTCAGCCGGTTAACATGCATCCGGAACATCATCGACAACAAATACAACCGCGAACTTATAGGGCCAAGATACACCCGGATGGAATTTGTCCAGTCGAGTGGAACTTGTTCGGTCGGCCATCCAACAATGTCCAGCCGCATCTTCATCAAACTTCCTCGACTCGGCTGTCCTGCGCACAGTCATTCGGCTTGGCACATCTTCATCAACTTCCTCGACTCGGCCGTCCTGCGCACAGTCATTCGGCTTGGCACATCTTCATCAACTTCCTCGATTCGGCTGTCCTACGCACAGTCATTCGGCTTGGCACATCTTCATCAACTTCTCGACTCGGCCGTCCTGCGCACCGTCCTTCGGCTTGGCACATTCATCAACTTACCCGACTCGGCCGCCCCGCGCGTCGGCCATTGGTTGGTCACCTCATAAACCACTCGGCCGCCCCGCGCGTCGCCTCTTGGTTGGTCACCTCAACCACATCGGCCGCCCCGCGCGTCGCCAATCAGTTGGTCACTCATAACCATCGGCCGCCCCGCACGTCGCCCAATCGGTTGGTCACCTCATCACCACTCGACCGCCTCGCGCGTCGCCCACCGGTTTGGTCACGTCATCACCACTCGGCCCGCCGCGCGGTCCGCACTCGGTGTGTTTCACCTCATCACCACTCGGTGGCCCCGCGCGTCGCCACTCGGTTGGTAACCTCATCGCCACACGGCCGCTCCACGCGTCGCCAATCGGTTGGTCAACTCATAACCATCGGCCGCCCCGCGCGTCGCCTCTCGGTTGGTCACTCATCACCACTCAACCGCCTCGCGCGTCGCCCACTCGATTGGTCACCTCATCACCACTCGGCGCCCCCCGGCGCGTCGCCACTCGGTTGGTCACCTCATCACCACTCGGCCGCCCCGCGGCGTCGCCACTGGTTGGTCACACATCGCCACACGGCCCGCTCCGCGCGTCGCCAATCGGTGGACACCTCTAACCACTCGGCCGCCCGCGCGTCGCGTCGCCTCTTGGTGGTCACCTCATAACCACTCGGGCCGCCCCGCCCGTCGCCAATCGGTTGGTCACCTCATAACCACTCGGCCGCCCCGCGCGTCGCCCCTTGGTTGGTCACCTCATAACCACTCGGCCGCCCTGCGCGTCGCCACTTGGTTGGTCACCTCATCACCACACGGCCGCTCCACGCGTCGCTCTTGGTGGTCACCTCATCTGCCAACGGTTGGTCACCTCATAACCACTCGGCCGCCCCGCGCGTTCGCCACTCGGTTGGTCACCTCATCACCACTCGCCGCTCGCGCGTCGCTCTCGGTTGGGTCACCTCATCACCACACGGCCGCTCCGAGTGTCGCCTCTTGGTTGGTCACCTATAACCCACTCGGCGCCACCGCGCATCGCAAAGGTTGGCCCACTCATAACCGCTCGGCCGCCCCGGCGTGTCGCCAATCGGTGGTCACCTCATCACCACTCGGCCGCCTCCCGGCGTCGCCACTCGGTTGGTAAACCTCATCACCATCGGCCGCTGCGGCGTGCCGCACTTGGTTGGTCACCTCATCACCACTCGGCCGCCCCGCGCGTCGCCTCTTGGTTGGTCACATCATCACCACACGGCCGCTCCGCGCGTCGCCCTTTGGTTGGTCACCTCATCACCACTCGGCCGCTCCGCGCATCGCCTCTTGGTTGGTCACTCATCACCCACACGGCCGCTCCGCACGTCGCTCTTGGTTGGTTCACTCTATCACACTCGGGGGCCGCCCGTGCCGTCACACTTGGTTGGTCACCTCATCACCACTCGGCCCGCCCCGCGCGTCGCCTCTCGGTTGGTCACCTATCCACCACTCGGCTGCCCCGCACGTCGCCATTCGGTTGGTCACCTCGTAACCACTGGCCGCTCCACGCATCGCCACTTGGTGGTCACCTCATCCCACTCGGCGCTCGCGCGGCGCCACTTGGTTGGCACCTCATCACCACTCGGCCCGCTCCGCGCGTCGCCAATGGTTGGTCACCTCATCACCACTCGGCCGCTCGCGCGGTCGAACTCCGGTTGGTCACCTCATCAACAACACGGCGTCCGCGGTCGCCTCTTGGTGGTCAACCCTCATAACCACTCGGCCGCCCGCGATCGCCAATCGGTTTGGTCACCTCATAACGCTCATCCGCCCCGCGCGTCGCAATCGGTTGGTCACCTCATCACCCACTCGCGCCTCCCGCGTCGCCACTCGGTTGGTATACCTCATCACTACTAGGGCGCCCTGCGCGTCGCCACTGTTGGTCAACCATCACCACTCGGCCGCTCCGCGCGTTGCCTCTTGGTTGGTCACCTATCACCACACGGCCGCTCCGGTCGTCGCCTCTTGGTTGGTCACCTCATCACCACTCGGCCGCTCGCGCATCGCCTCTTGGGTTGGTCACCTCACACCACACGGCCGCTCCGCACGTCGCCTCTTGGTTGGTCACCTCATCACCACCGGCCGCCACGGGCGCACACTTGGTTGGTCACCTCATCACCACTCGGCCGCCCCGCGAGTCGCCTCTCGGTTGGTCACCTCATCACCACTCGGCCGCCCCGCACGTCGCCATTCGGTTGGTCACCTCATAACCACTTGGCCGCTCCACGCATCGCCACTTGGTTGGTCACCTCATCACCACTCGGCCGCTCCGCACGTCACCACTTGGTTGGTCACCTCATCACCACTCGGCCGCTCCGCGCGTCGCCACTTGGTTGCTCACCTCATCACCACTCGGCCGCTCCGCGCCATCGCCAATGGTTGGTCACCTCATCACCACTCGGCCGCCCCGCGCGCGCCCCTTGGTTGGTCACCTCAAACCAATCGGCCGCCCTGCGCGTCGCACTCTGGTTGGTCACCTCATCACCACACGGCCGCTCCACGCGTCGCCTCTTGGTTGGTCACCTCATCTCGCCAATCGGTTGGTCACCTCATAACCACTCGTACGCCCCGCGCGTCGCCACTCGGTTGGTCACCTCATCACCACTCGGCCGCTCCGCGCGTCGCCTCTCGGTTGGTCACCTCATCACCACACGGCCGCTCCGCGTGTCGCCTCTTGGTTGGTCACCTCATAACCACTCGGCCGCCCCGCGCATCGCCAATCGGTTGGCCACCTCATAACCGCTCGGCCGCCCCGCGTGTCGCCAATCGGTTGGTCACCTCATCACCACTCGGCCGCTTCCCGCGTCGCCACTCGGTTGGTAACCTCATCACCACTCGGCCGCCCTGCGCGTCGCCACTTGGTTGGTCACCTCATCACCACTCGGCCGCTCCCGCGCGTCGCCTCTTGGTTGGTCACATCATCAACACCGGCCGCTCGCGCGTCGCCTCTTGGTTGGTCACCTCATCACCACTCGGCCGCTCCGTGCATCGCCTCTTGGTTTGTCACCTCACTCACCACCGGCCCGCTCGCACGTCGCCTCTTGGTGGTCACCTCATCACCACTCGGCCGCCCCGTGCGTCACCACTTGGTTGGTCACCTCATCACCACTCGGCTGCCCCGCGCGTCGCCTCTCGGTTGGTCACCTATCACCACTCGGCCGCCCCCGCACGTCCCATTCGGTTGGTCCCTCGTAACCACTCGGCCGCTCACACCATCGCCACTTGGTTGGTCACCTCATCACCACTCGGCACGCTCCGCGCGTCGCCACTTGGTTGGTCACCTCATCACACACCGGCCGCTCCGCGCGTCGCCACTGGTTGGTCCACCTCATCACCACTCGGCCGCTCCGCGCGTCGCCTCTCGGTTGGTCACCTCATCACCACACGGCCGCTCCGCGCGTCGCCTCTTGGGTGGTCCCTCATAACCACTGGCCGCCCCGCGCATCGCCAATCGGTTGGTCACCTCATAACCGCCTCAGCCCCCGGCAGTCGCCAATGGTTGGTCACCTCATCACCACTCGGCCGCTTCCGCGTCGCACTCGGTTGGTAACCTCATCACTACTCGGGCGCCCTGCGCGTCGCCACTTGGTTGGTCACCTCATCACCACTCGGCCGCTCCGCGCGTGCCTTTGGTTGGTCACCTCATCACCACACGGCCCGCTCCCGCGGTGTCCTCTTGGTTGGTCACCCACATGACCACCGGCGCCGCTCCGCGCATCGCCTCTTGGTTGGTCACCTCATCACCACACGGCCCGCTCCGCACGTCGCCTCTTGGTTGGTCACTCATCACCACTCGGCCGCCGGCGTGTCACCACTTGGTTGGTCACCTCATCACCACTCGGGCCGCCCGCGCGTCGCCTCTCGGTTGGTCACTCTCACACCACTCGGCCGCCCCCCCGCACGTGCCATTCGGTTGGTCACCTCATAACCACTTGGCCGAGCTCCACGCATCGCCACTTGGTTGGTCACCTCAATCACCACTCGGCCGCTCCGCACGTCACACTTGGTTGGTCACCTCATTCACCTCTCGGCCGCTCGCGCGTCGCCACTGGTTGCTACCTCATTCACCACTCGCCGCTCCGACCGCATCGCCACTTGGTTGGTCACCTCATCACCACTCGGCCCGTCCGCCAGTCGCCACTTGTTGGTCACCTCATCACCACTCGGCCGCTCCGCGCATCGCCTCTTGGATGGTCACCTCATCACCACACGGCCGCTCCGCGCGTCGCCTCTTGGTTGGTCACCTCATCACCACTCGGCCGACCCGCGCGTCACCACTTGGTTGGTCACCTCATCACCACTCGGCCGCCCCGCGCGTCGCCTCTCGGTTGGTCACCTCATCACCACTCGGCCGCCCTGCGCGTCGCCATTCGGTTGGTCACCTCATCATCAATCGGCCGCCCCGCGCTTCGCCATCGGTTGAACACATCGTCACCACTCACCCACTCGCGCGCCTTCAGACAGCTAAGTCATTCTACATGCACTACATTCTGTTGTTTCCGCGTTCCCGAGTATCCTGTAATTCACACATCACGTTCATTCGGAGTCCACGCCACCGAGTGTACCTCTACGCTCGGCTGCTTATTTTCACATACTTGCTTAGTACTGGTTATGTGACTCCCGAGTCCAACTTCCATTTTTTCGCAGACAGCATTCACAAACACCATGTGTTCTTCATTTCGAGTTTGCATCGGTCCTCCGGGGCTGCAAATCAGTCCAAACACTACACTTCCGTTTTATTTGAGCCAGTACTCCAACGAGTTCAGTCGGATCCTTCACTTCGACAAGTTCGAACGGATCCTTTGCTCTTCCAAACTCTTGCTGGTTAACCAGTAAGCCCCTTGCACTCCCAGCGGGTGTCTATGGGTGTTATTCACACAAATTATTTCAGCACACATCAAATTTCCTCGAGAATTTGTTACATTGGCTTGTGCTATTTTTCTTACACAAGTTACGCGACCACTCGACGGCCCTATGCGCCAACCTCATCGCTACTCAGACTCGGTCACCATACTGGTCTTAGCGCACCACAACACCGACCTTGTCGCTCTGTTGACTTCAAACACATCCGGCCGTCCCCTCTGTGAGATCCTCTTCATCGTATCACTGATATAGACCTCGTCAGGCATGAGACAGACAAGTCACTTTTGTAATCAAACTGCACACTTCACTCCTTTGCGAGTTTGCCTGTTTCGAGCATCACTCGGAAGCTCCTCCTCATCTTTACCCGAGTCCGACTCGATGAGTTACAATTTATCCATTCAAAACTATATTTCTCATATTCCGACAATTCCATCGTCAAAGTCTGTAGTACGCTCGGGGGCTACGCCGCACTCGGGGGCTGCAGCTCATTTAGAATCACATTCTCCTGAGTGGTCGAGTACTTCATCACCAGTCAGATCCTTCACTTCAACGAGTGCAGTCAGATCCGCTACTTCGACAAGTTTCATAATCACTCAAACACTCTGCGCGCCATCTTCATTCCTACTCAAACTTAGTTGTCACGCCGGTCTTGTTGCGTCGCAACCACACTACACCGACCTCGTCGCTTCATCAGCTTCGAAAGCATATGGCTAACTCCTTCGAGGACCATTTTTTGCCACTCGACTGCCTTACACGTCATCACTCGGCCTCTCCGCGCGTCGCCACTCGGTTGTGCACGTCTTCATCACTCGGCCGCCCCACGCGTCACCACTCGGCCGCTCCGCGCGTCGCCACTCGGTAGTGCATGTCTTCACCACTCAGCCGCTCCGCGCGTCGCCACTCACTTGTGCACATCTTCATCATTCGACCACCCCGCACGTCACCACTCGGCCGCTCCGCGCGTCGCCACTCGGTTGTGCACGTCTTGACCACTCGGCCGCCCCACGCGTCGTCACTCGGTTGTACACATCCTCGCCACTCGGCCACCCCACGCATCGTCACTCGGTTGTACACATCCTCGCCCCTCGTTCGCCCCACGCATCACCATTGGTTGGACATGTCTTCACCACTACACCCCCAGCACGGGAACGACTAAGTTACTCATATGAACAAACCGCGTACCGCACTCTGTAGCGAGCTTACCTCTTTCGAGCATCACTTGGGGGCTATGCCACAGTCGTGGGCCATGCCGCCCTCAGGGGTTACGCCCATTTGATCAACCTGTTGATCACATCAGGATCATTTTTCTGACCATACACGCTCGGTCCGCCGAAGATCTATAAGGGTCACACTGTCCACTCGGACGATCGCCCAAATCATTACCTGGAGTCATCTTCGGAGCTGTAAAAGGGTGAAAATGATGCTCCTCTACGGATATACTTGGCCCTTCTTCTAGGCTCCAAGGCGTCAGTTTCACAAACTTGGACTCGGAGATGGCATGTGCTGGTGTTCCCCCGGGATAATGAGTGGCCTCTCTCTGGAGAGTCAGTCCACGCGCTAGCCTCGCCACTCGGGTTTCATGGCACGTCCACATCGGACCACTAGTCTATCTCCTCCGGGAGACATACGAGTGCCACCAAGTTTTTCTTGCAGTTAACATACCCCGATCAGTCGGGAAGCACGTCCACTCGGACAAATACCCCTTTCATGCAAAAGGGTGAAAACAAGAAGCTAACGGTCAATGTAAGAAGTACTACTAGAACAAGTACTCCTTGCAGTGTCCAACTTTTCTCTCTAGTCGGCAGTTTCAAGACCGAAGTTATTTACCATGCCGAGTGCACGAAGGTTCACCTGCTTGACCCAGTTCCAGGATGAATTTTCTTACCATGCCAAGTGCATGAAGATCTGTCTGACTGATTCAGCTCTAGGCTAAACTTATTTACCATGCCGAGTGCATGATGACCCATTCCGAATGCATGATGACCCGCCACAGTTCTAGGCTGAAGTCATTTACCGTGCCGAGCGCACGAGGGTTCACCTGTTTAATTCAGTTCCAGACCAGAAGATAGGCTCTAAGACCACCGCCGACTGCCCGCAGTCGACGGCGGTCTCGGGGACTACACCCAGTGGGTGCACTCAGTGTGCCCCCACTGGAATGGTATCCACTCGGAACGGTCCGCCCGGTTCGAGTGACGGCCAAACAACAACAAAAAAGATAGGCTCTAAGACTCCCGCCAACTGCCCGCAGTCAACGGCGGTCTCGGGGACTACACCCAGTGGGTGCACTCAGCTTGCCCCCACTGGAATGGTATCCACTCGGAACGCTCCGCCCGGTCCGAATGAGGGCCAAACAACAACAAAAAAAGACACGTTCGAGGCATGAAGAAATTCCGAGTAATCAGTTACTCGATGCGGGACCAGCTCCAAATCACTTCAATAAAAAATATTGCTATAAGGTGAGTTTAACGCTCCTACGCGGACCCGTTTGAGCTCATTTCACTCGGACACCATGTAGTCCAGAATCCGTCAAGGCAACACGCGGAGATGAGAACGCCGGGTGACCAGAGGGAGTTCATGAGCGCCCCCGTAGCACTCGTCTCATCTGGGAATTCACCTCGACTCGACCCGCTCAACCTCGACCGATTCGGGGGCTAATGACGAGGACATGTATTGAGGGTAGGGTAACAGGCCTGACCTAAAGACCCTGCCCTAGGACACCACACACCTTATACTAGGCCCTAGGGCCAGATCAGCAGTCAGATTTTCTGCAGAGTAACATTCACTCGGAAGGCAACAGACCACTCGGAGCATAGCACTCCACTCGACGAACTCATTCCAATCGGACAAGCAGCATACTATCCACTCGGACAAGCAACGTACCATCCACTCAGATGACAGTTCACCACTTGACCGTACGACTCACTCGGGTATACGAAGACCAGCAGGCAGCAAAGCAGTCAAAGCATCATTCTCATAGTGAAGGCTTGGTAGTGAGCTGGCATTATGGCATTCATGCCCCACTTTGTAACATAGGAGGTGGGGGGGTGGCGCACTCTATATAAGCCACCCCCCACCACTAGACTTGGGGGCTCTCATTCTTCTCCTCCTAGCTCTCTCTCTTGCCATTAGTCTCAGGACTTGTCCAGGCATGAAGATCCGTTCTTCTTTCTCCCGCACATACATTGTAATCTCCGGATACATACTCAGATAAAGCAAAGCCTCTCCGGAGCACGAGACGAAGGGTTGTTATCTCCACCGTGAGAGGCCCGAACTCGATAAAACCACCGTGTCACCCATTTGCATCTCGATAGATCATGCTCCTTTACCCTACCCCCTTCGTACTGTCGGAATCGTTCCCACGACACTATATTCTCAAATTATTTCCGTTCTCATTAAAGGGTGATGCTAAAGCTTGGTACAATACTCTTGCTCCTGGTTGTGTGCGTAGTCCCCAGGATATGATTTATTAATTCTCTGAAAAATATTTTCCTGCTCATAAGAAACAAGCTGCCTTACAGGAAATATTTAACTTTGCACAAATTGAAGAAGAGAGTCTCCCACAAGCTTGGGGAAGGCTTCTCCAATTGCATAATGCTTTGGCTGATCATCCTCTTAAGAAAAATGAAGTACTTGATATCTTCTGTAATGGACTAACCGATGCTTCTAGGGACTTCCTAGATAGTTGTGCTGGTTGTGTTTCCAGGGAACGAACTATTGGACCAGCCGAAGAAGTATTGAATAACATATTGAAAAATTATGACGATTGGACTCCTCCTGAAACACTGCCTAAACCCACTCCGAAGAAGAGGGGTATCCTATATCTCAGTCCTGAAGATATGCAAGAGGCAAAGAAATCTATGAAGGAAAAGGGTATTAAAGCTGAGGATGTTAAAAATTTACCTCCTATTGAAGAAATACATGGGCTTGATACACCACCACCACCTGCGGTGGTAGAGGTAAGTTCTCTAATGAAATTCAATGATAATGATAATCCTCACAATATGCACCCTAGCCAATGCCTTTATGAGTTTGAAAACTATATTAGAAAACAAGATCACTTCAATGCAAATGTTATGAAACAATTGAAATACAATTCTGATATGATTGCTCGCTTAAGTGACTTATTATTTAGAATCTCAAATGATGTTAGAGGTGTAGGGAAGCATGCTTCTGTGGTTCAAACTCAGCTAGAACAAGTTGCTAAATCTCAAAGAGAACTGCTTGATGAAATGAATAATAATATCAATGATCATGCTGTTAGAGTAATGACTAGAGGAGGTAGAATGACTCAGGAACCACTTTATCCTGGGGGACACCCAAAAAGAATTGAACAAGACTCTCAAAGAGTTGACACTAATGCACGTAGTCCTCCTAAAAAGAAAAAGAAAAAGAAAAACAATAGGACTTTGCATTCCTCTAGTGAACCTGAAGTAGAAAAACCTCCTGATAATGATAATGAAGTCTCTATCTCTAATGCTGAAACTCAATCTGGTAGTGAACACTCACCTTCTGGTAATGAAAAAGATAATGATGAGGTTCATGAAGAAACTCAAACAAATAATAAAGAACCAGACAATGATGTTGAGATAGAACCTGTAGTTGATCTTGATAACCCACAACCTAAGAACAAAAGATATGATAAAAGAGACTTTGTTGCTAGAAAACACGGTAAGGAAAGAGAACTGTGGGTTCAAAAACATATGCCCTTTCCACCTAAGTCAACTAAAAAGAAAAATGATGAAGAATTTGAACGCTTTGCTGAAATGCTGAGGCCAGTCTTTTTGCGTACTCGCTTGACTGATATCCTTAAAATGCCTCCTTATGCAAAGTACATGAAAGACATCATCACCAATAAGAGAAAAATACCGGAAGCTGAAATCTCCACCATGCTTGCTAATTATACTTTTAAAGATGGAGTACCTAAAAAACTTGGAGATCCGGGAATACCAACTATACCTTATTGCTCCATCAAAAGAAATTATGTGAAAACTGCTTTATGTGATTTGGGAGCTGGTGTTAGTGTTATGCCCTTCTCTTTATATAAAAGACTTGATTTGAATAAACTCACACCTACTGAAATATCTTTGCAAATGGCTGACAAATCAACGGCCATACCTATCGGCATTTGTGAGGATGTGCCCGTTGTTGTTGCTAATGTTACTATTTTGACTGACTTTGTTATACTTGAGATGCCCGAGGACGACAACATGTCGATTATCCTTGGTAGACCCTTCTTGAATACTGCAGGGGCTGTTATTGATTGCAATAAAAGCAAGGTCACTTTTCATATTAATGGTAATGAGCATACGGTGCACTTTCTGACGAAACAACTCCAAGTGAATGGTATTAATGTTATTGAAAAATCTCCGACAATCACTATTGGAAGTTTTCAACTACCTCTACCTACTGTTAAAAAGAAATATGAAATGCTTATTGTTGGGGATATTCATATCCCCATTGAGGTAACTTAGTGATTTACGGAAGTTCTTCGGTTTCATGCTAATCGAAAGTGGTTGTTAATAAGACTTGATCAACCTTATTAATGGATCATTTTTTAGAGGTATGAAGTTGATGAATTTAGTAAGCACTACCTTCTGTCCCAACCTTTTGTTTTCTGTTTTTATTAGCTAAATAAAATAAAATGCCATGTTTTGTCTATTTTCTGATTTTCCTGTACAATAAAAAATGACCCAAAAATAAAAGTTCTCAGAATGCTCTGAAAATTTGATAGGATTTTTTTCTGAATATTTAAGAATTTTTGGTGCAAATAATATCAGAGGGAGGTGCACCAGGTGGGCACAACCCACCTGGGCATGCCAGGACTCCCAGGCGCGCCCTAGTGGGTTGTGGTCCCCACGTGGGTCCCCTCACTTATCTCTTCATCCCATGTCATCACCTATCTCCAGAAAAAATCACCATTGCTCTCTCTCTCGTGTTCTTGCTCTCAAACCCGCGGATTTCGATCTCTTTGCTCGAAGCTCCGTTTCCGAAACTGTTTCGGGGGACTGTTGCTCGGTATGTGACTCCTTCATTTGTCCATTTAGTTTTTGCTTTAGTGGTTTATATTTTGAATAATTAGCTACTCTTGGTGCTGCTGTAGATGAGCTTGCATGTTGAATTCTTAGAGTTTTAAGTAGTTTGAATGCTTGCTATGGCCTCTATGCTTCCCTATGAGTAGTTGCTATCAATCTTGTTAAGTTTTGTTGAGAAAAATTTTGTGGACTAAAAATGTCAGAATTTTGCTCATAGGAAAAACATGAGTATCTTTAGGAAGTTTGCTTCCAAGAAGAACTCCAAGGGAGTAATTGGGGAGTCATCTGACAGTGATCTCCGCACCCGAAGGTTGGCGGAGTTATGGCCGTGCGAATGGCCGCATACCCCGTTCATGGAAGGGGCTGGAATCCTCCAAGAGTTTGCACAATATGCTGCTAATGCCAGCCTCACTGACTTCATCACAGTTGAATGCGAACAGTATCATCTCCTCACAAATTCCTTTGTGCAAAGTTTTACTTTCCTTCCTAAGAATAATCCCCCTGAAGTGCAGTTTAATTTATACGCTGAACCCCATCAAATACCGCTTACTGAATTTTGTGAAATATGCTTGCTTCCTTCTGATGGTGGGCTGGTAGAGCCTAGGCCTGCAGAGTTTGAAGGTTTTTACCATACTCTGTCTGTGGGGGACGAGAGAGGAGTGTCGAGTGTCACCGGCACTAGCTTGCAATTTCCTGCTGTTCATTATTTTGCTCTTTTCATTGCAAAGTGCTTGCTTGCTAGAGAAAAGGTGGGTGCACTCAGTGCCCCAGACCTTGCTGTTTTACGTCGTGCACTGGAAGGCGACAACACTTATAGCTTGGGAGCTATTGTGGCACGCCGCCTCCACATTAATAAATCCAAGGGTAAAATACATGGTGGTATTTACGCTACTCGACTGGCAGCTCGCTTTAATGTTCAGATACGCCAGCATGATTACCCTTTGCCCAAGGTTCACCTAGATCGCGCTGCTATGGAATACCATCAGTTTATTGCTGCTGATTATCCTGACATTCCTCTTCCTTATAATCTGGTTTTTAGTGTGAAAACTCGTGATATTATTCCACTGCCTGCAATTGCTTTGTTTGATCCCATTGCCAGGGGTGGATACAGGATTATGCCTGCGGACATCATCGGTTACCGGAACAACCAGGCTACGGCACAGGAGGAGCCTCAGCAGTGGGACACTCAGGTGCCCGCACCTCAGCACTTCAACATAGGACCTCATGGCTTCTACGACTGGTGATTACCAAGTTAGGTCAAAAGCCTAAGCTCTGGGGAGTACGTATTTCCACCGACATTACATTCATGTTTACACATTTCATTTCAGTTGTCGGTGTCCACACTTTTTCATTGTATTATCCATGTTAGAATTATTTTCTTGCTTTCTTCTTGTGTGTTTGAAAAACTTTGAGAAAATCCAAAAATATATTTCTTGCTTCTTTTTTATTTTTCTTCCTAGTTTAAATTGTTGTAGTACTAAAAAGAAAACTCAAAAAGATTTCCTTGTTCTTCTTTTGCTTGTTGGGAGCTTTCCCGTGTAAGTAGTTTTCTTGTTTTTTTCCCTTTTATTTGCTTTTCTTCAGAAAACCAAAAACTCCAAAAATATTTCAGTGTGTTTCTCTGAATTTCTTTTTCTTTTCTTTCAAGTCGTACCGAGGAGACGACCACGATGAAAATGTTGAGTGGCTCTCATATGCATTATTGTTGATCTGACAAAGAGTCCATATTACCTTGTCTTCTCCTTTTGAATAAAATGTTTGCAGAGTCCAGCTTAGTCCACGGTACTCTTGCACTATTATTATTTTCGAATCGTTCGGTCGTGCAAGTGAAAGGCAATAATGACGATATTCGATGAACTGGCCGTGGCAGAGAGAAACAGGTATGAACTCGACTTGTTCTATTTTTGTAAATATGTTTAACCTAGTATCCATGACTCAGCCTATTATGATCAAACATGTTTGCAATGAGTTAATATAATTTTTAAGAGTTATTGTCGACATGGTTAGTTATAATATTGACTGAAAACCTGGGTGCTGTTTAAGCTTATTTATGCAAAAAAGAGCAAAAGAGTTCGTAAAAGTTTTTCTTTTTCACTTTCAGTTTATCAACTGAATTGCTTGAGGACAAGCAAAGGTTTAAGCTTGGGGGAGTTGATACGTCTCTGTCGTATCTACTTTTCCTAACGCTTTTCCTCTTGTTTTGGACTCTAATTTGCATGATTTGAATGAAACTAACTCGGACTAACGCTGTTTTCAGTAGAACTACCATGGTGTTGTTTTTGTGCAGAAATAAAAGTTTTCGGAATGGAATGAAACTTTGCGAGGATTTTTTATACAATAAAAGAGAATTTCTAGAGCCAAGAACCACCGGAGGGGGGCACCTGGGTGGGCACAACCCACCAGGGCGTGCCACCCCCTCCAGGTGCGCCCAGGTGGGTTGTCCCCACCTGGTGGCCCTGCAGACCCTAAAACCGACACTATAAAATCACATATTTCTAGAAAAAAATCAGGGAGAAAGAATTATCGCGTTCCACGAGATGAAGCCACCGCCGTCTCCTGTTCTTCATCGGGAGGCCAGATCTGGAGTCCGTTTGGGGCTCCAAAGAGGGGGATCTTCGATCTTCGTCATCACCAACCCTTCTCCATCGCCAATTCCATGATGCTCCCCATTGGGAGTGAGTAATTCCTTCGTAGGCTCACTGGTCGGTGAGGAGTTGGATGTGATTCATCATGTAATCAAGCTAGTTTTGTTAGGGCTTGATCCCTAGTATCCATTATGTTCTGAGATTGATGTTGCTATAACTTTGCCATGCTTAATGCTTGTCACTTTGGGCCCGGGTGCCATGATTTCAGATTTGAACCGTTTATGTTATCACCATTATATCTATGTTCTAGATCCGATCTTGCAAGTTATAGTCACCTACTACGTGTTATGATCCGGCAACCCCGGAGTGACAATAGTTGGGACACTTCCCGGTGATGACCGTAGTTTGAGGAGTTCATGTATTCACCGTGTGTTAATGCTTTGTTCCGGTTCTCTATTAAAAGGAGGCCTTAATATCCCTTAGTTTCCAATAGGACCCCGCTACCACGGGAGGGTAGGACAAAAGATGTCATGCAAGTTCTTTCCATAAGCACGTATGACTATTTACGGAATACATGCCTACATTATATTTATGAACCGGAGCTAGTGCCGTATCGCCCTAGGTTATAACTGTCACATGATGAATATCATCCAACAATTCACCGATCCAATGCCTACCATTTTCCTACATATTAATCTTGCTAAGTTACTACTAATGTTGTTGCTATTGCACTTGCTATGAAACTACTGCTATCACTGTTACCGTTACTGTTGTTGCTGCTAGTATTATCAAAACTATCATACTACTTTGCTACTGATCACTTTGCTGCAGATAATTAATCTCCAGCTGTGATTGAATTGACAACTCAGTTGCTAATACTCTCAAATATTCTTTGGCTCCCATTGTGTCGAATCAATAAATTTGGGTTGAATACTCTACCCTCGAAAACTGTTGCGATCCCCTATACTTGTGGGTTATCAGCAGGTCACCCGAGTATCCCATTATATGGCAACGGAAGTTTGACCACATCGAACATGATCTTCTCAGTCCGGTAGTTCAACTCCCCTCCAAACGTCACCGGCAACGTGATCTTCCCCTTTGGACGATTCCTGCCGGGGTTGATTCCTTGAAACATGCAAGTAACCTTGAGCTCTTCATCTATTATCAGTAGCTTGCTGAGCACCTTAGGGGAAATCAGATTCAACCCGGCCCCGCCGTCAACCAATATCTTTGTGACCTTGAGGTTGCGGATTGTTGGTGAAACCAACAACGCCAAGCACCCTACTGCAGTGGTGCGGTCAGGGTGATCCTCTTTGTCAAGATGATGGGCGTGCGAGACCATTTGAGTGGTTTCCGGGAGTCCACCGCTGGCTCCACAGCATTGACCTCACGTGCCCATTGTTTCAGTTGGTGGTGAGAGGACTGCAAGGATGCGCCTCCGTCAATGCATAGGGCATCAGTGGTTTTCTGGAACTCTTGCTCATTGGTTTCCACTTCATCCCCTTCATCACTTTCGTCACCACACTCCTTCTCATGGCCTTTAGCAGGTTTTCCCTGATGTTAGGGGACCTTGCCGGGGTGGCCTCCTCGGCTGCTTCGGCCCTTCCAGCCAACGCCATCTTGGACTCTCTCCTTATCATGCTTCTTGTACTCAGCCTTGAGTTGCTCTACTTGGTGACATTCTTGGAGATCATGGCCTTTGGTTTGATGGATCTTGCAGTACGGTCCGTCAGCCTTCCCAGCCTTCTCGGCCACCACAGCCTCCCTGCAGTCGGCGCACACGGCAACCTCCTTGCCGGGGGCTTCGGCCTTGGCCTTCTTGCCGATACTTGGAGTACCCGACCCCTCGACAGCCAGCACTGCTTTCTCCTTGCGCTTCTTGTTGCGTTTCTTGTTCTTCTTCTTCTGGTCGGCGGCATTGTCGTCATCTTCTGAGTCGACGTCGACGCCATCCTCTTCTCCAGGGAGACGCCTCCCATCCTCCATACGGGCACACTTATCCACCAAGGTGTAAAGCTCGTTCACAGTCTTGGGCAACCAGATGTTCATTTTGGAACGTATCCTGCGGTTGTGCACATTGGACTGGAACGCGACAATCACAGCTACCGGGTGGATATCTGGAATGCTCCTGTGCACCCGGCTGAACCTCTGCATGTACTTCTGTAAACTCTCTCCATCCTTTTGTGGAAGGAGCTGCAAATCGCTGGGCCGCCCTGGTTCTTGATGGCCGCCTGTGAAGGCACCAACAAACTCGTGTCACAGATCAGCCCAAGTCGAGATGGAGTTCTCCGGCAAGTGCATCAGCCATGACCTCACATTTGGCTTGAGCGCCAAAGGGAAGTAGTTGGCGAATATATTTTCATCTCTTCCCCCGGTGGCTTGAATAGCAATCATGTAAATGCTCAAGAACTCTGCCGGGTTCAGTCTTCCATCGTACTTCTCTGGTATCTCTGGCTTGAACGTGCGGGCAGATGACCAACGGACTTGCCGCAGCTCGCGAGTGAAGGCAGGACACCCAACCTCGAAGGGCAGGTATCCGTCTCCACCGGGCGCAGGCTCATTGATGTTGGGGCCATCGTGCCTGTTAGACTGGCGGTGGGTTTCGCGGCGCCATTCTATGTTAACGCGCGCATCTTCCCTCCGCCTGTCCTCCAGGACCTGCCGCTGATCTCGATGGGCTCGAGGAACAGACGAAGCCATTGACACCTTGTCGTGTTCTTGGTTATGCAGCTCTGGCCGCGGCCCCTGCGCTGGCTGTCGTGGGGGGGGACTGCACCATGAGGTTGGCCCCTTCAGCACGGCCAACGGCTCAGGCCGTTGTCGCTACCTGCGGATGTCATGGCGAGCCCGCTCGTTCCGATCCCCTGCCTCAATGAAACCAATAAAACTTTGAATGGTGGTTCTCCATCCATCCACTTGGTCGGCCGCTGGTGGGAATCTCAACAGGAGCTAGGCTCGAGCCATGGCCACCGAAGCAGTACCCGGCATGGACGACGACGCAGACCGCAACGTTGCCCGACCCCTGATGGTACCGGTAGTGGCGGTGTTGCGCCCTCGTCGTCGTGAGCCAGTCGCGAGGGTGGCGTGAGAATGAGAAGGACGCACTTGGGGGTTGACGGCCCCGTTCGGCGCTTAGTCTTGATTGCCTTGTCCTGGGGAAGGCATGTGCCTCATAGCTGCATCCGTAGAAGGGGCAGCTAGGAGGTCGTGGTTCGCGCCGGAGCGGGCGCCATCGCTGCGGATGCGTTCTCCAGTGAGGTGGAGAAGCGGGAATTGGATGGTCCCCCCTCTCGCATCTTGTGGAGCGTGGCCGCTAGGATGTTTTTGACGCTATCCCCCTCCAGCTCCTCCTACTCCCACCTCAGCCGCAGGAGGAACGACGACGGCACCGCCTGCGCAGGTCGCATCCCCCACGGTGTTTGCATCCCCTAATGACGCCGCAGCCCTCATGGGATCGGTGGCTGCATGCGAGGGGGCCTTCGAGGTGGAAGGATGGGCTGCTGCACCGGACTTTTTCTTGGGCACCATGGATGATGACGCCATCGTCGAAGGAGATGGTGATGAAGACCGACGTGCTGTTTACATCCTCTTGTTCACACAAGCGCTCCCCCCTACCTGGAGCGCCAAAGATGTCGTGGTTCGGCACGATCACCTATGGGGCCATCGGCCCCTTTGTGGTTTGGCAAGGTGGAAGGGCACGTTGCACAAAGAGCAGAGGTCGTAGAACAGCACAGCAATGGTGACGGTGATTTTACCCAGGTTTAGGCCGCCACGAGGCATAAAACTCTACTCCTGCTTTGGTGGATTGAGTGGAAGACCGTGACGAACGTGCAGTACTCAAGCCCGGCAAGGTCGCCTTGGGGAGAGCAACTACGCGCGTATCAATGTACCAGGGTCTGAATCGTTTCTAAGGTTGCCTCGGTCCTCCTTTTATAGGCCAAGGGGTTACCACAATGGCAAAACAGTCATTATCCAGTGATTAGATAGCCACAGTGCTATCATACGTAACTCTGCAGACAGGACAAGGTGCATTAAATGCACCGCTTAGTGTCATGTCGTGGATGCAGCCCGGCAAGCCTTGTCGTGCCATTCAACCACCTTCTCGCCTATCTGCGTGACACGCCCATGGACGGGTGTCATTTAGGGGTGATCTTCCTCAGGAATGGCTGCCACGTGCTGAATGATTGCCACTTATTCACTTGGGGGCTCGAACACCACACTGATAAGCAACTTGCGTCACTGTGAGGAGGAGCGGTGGAACCCTGGCGGGATAGCAGGCCGCCAGCGCCCAGGCAATTCTTTCCGGGGAGGTGTTGGGATTTGCTCTTGTGGTGGCCTCGACCTGACCAGGCTCGCCTGCCTGGCAAGGGAGGCTTTTTTCCCTTGGTGATATCTTGCAGTTTTGGCTTGTCTTGGTCTTCTTGATCCGCCCTTTGATCCCTCAAAGAGCTATATCTTCTGCTTGGCCTTGTCTTGGATTTTGTAACCTTGTCCTTGAGCCTGTGTACAGTCAGGGCAACATACACCAAAGTTTGTTGCACCGACACATGAGGTAAATAGGGGATATAGTGCTACCATACCTCACCCTGCCGGATTAGGACCAAAGCAATAAATGCCCCATTAGTTGTCACGCTAGGGTGAACATGGCAAGGAAGTGCCTCTCTTTCGGTGCCATCAGCCCAGCTACCTTCTATTGCCTTGACACGCCTCTGGGACGGGTGCCAATAAAGCTAATCTTCAAGTGGCTTGCTGACACGTGCCCCAACAAGCCTCACCTAACTACATGCCTGCTCGACACCTATTGACAAGACTAGCTGGCCGCTGAGGTGGAGTGGTAGAGTGGCAAAGGGAGCTTTCCGGCATGGAGCTTGCCGGTGCAGAGCTTGTCGACAATTGTAGTATTGATCTTCAGTACTACTTTAGTACTTCTCGATCACCTGCCTTAAGGTCGTCTTCATGGTTTTATTAACCAAGTCTTGAGTGTTGATAAGAGCCATCCTCCTACAAGCCCTTGCCATTAGGAAGGCTACTACTATCTGTGCATAAGTTAGGGTATAAAACACCCATCTTTTAGTACACCGACACCGCCCGAGCAATTGTTGATCCAGTTACCGAAGAAGCCGCCAAGAGTGCTCCTGGCTCCAAGGATAGCTCATCAACTAGCTTCCTCGCGCACGTTTGTAGTAGGCATGGCTCATGTAAAGAAAACAATGCATCTTCAATTAGGCCTGCCATATTAAATGTATTATGTAACTTATCTGCTTGAACGAATGTATACTTCCTTCCTTATGCACTTCTGTCCTTGTATATATTTTTACCCTATGCTTGCTAGAACAACTTGCCCATGCGCACACTCTAGCCAACAACGCTTGAGAGAATGGGCACTTAGCAGCTTGCCGGAAGTGCTGCTTCCCGGTCTGAGTGCAGCCACATGTATTGTTGAGCGGACTAAAAACAACAAGGAGCACAACTAATCCAACAAGTTTCCTTTCACATGCAGGTTTTTATACAAAGATGAAAATTGTTCAAGGAAAAGTAGCAGTAACAACAAGGAAATTTGTTTCAAAGTTTTTGCTTCTTAGCTTTCTTTGTTGTACTTCTTGTATTTGCTGATAACTTGAACGTCATTTGCTATCCACACCATCACTCCCCACAGGGAAACTTGCACGTGGAGGAATTCTTCTGCCCTTAACAAATAAAAAGAAAGAAAATTTTGCCAGCTAGAATACTTGACGACAAGTTATGCATTTCATACAAGACAAACGTAACACAACATTGCATTTGACATACTTAAATAAATATGTACTTTAACAAAGAGTTGTGAAATACTTAGCTTTATTTCACTACACACGGGTTCTATGCCCGTCTTTGTACAAAGGATTACATGCCTTGCCGGCCAACTTGTAGAAAAGAGGTTGTCGGGAGGCCCGACAACAGCACGTCACAGGTAGAACTTGCGAAGATGCTCAATATTCCATGAGTTTTGCACTGGAGTGCCATCTTCGGTCTCTAGAGGATGGAGCCAGGTCTAGTGACTTGAACTACCTGATAAGGGCCTTCCCACTTTGGTGTCACCTTGTTTGATCGTTTCATAGATTGAATCCGATGAAGAACAAGGTCGCCTTCCTCAAGCTTTCGGGCGTGAACTTTGCGGCTATGATAGCGGTGCAAATCTTGCTGGTAACATGCAAGACGCAAAGTAGCCTGGAAAAGATCCTCCTCGAGGAGCGTGCCATCATCATGCCTCATCTCTTCGTGATTTGCTTCATCAAAAGCTTGGACTCGATGTGATCCGTATCTGAGTTATGTGGGGAGCATCGCTTCTGCACCATAGACAAGGGAGAAGGGTGCCTGGCCAGTAGCTCGATTTGGTGTCGTTCTGAGTGACCAAAGAACTACCAGCAACTCTTTCACCCAAGGCCTTCCACTCATGTGTAGCCTGTCAAATGTCCTGGTCTTGAGCCACCACAACACTTTAGCATTTGCCCTTTCAGCTTGCCCATTGCTTCTCAGATGAGCGATAGATACTAAGAAGATCTTGCTGCCAACACGCATAGAGTTCACCACAGCATAACAACATACTAGGTAGATCATACTACTATGAGTGCAAACGACAACATATAGGATAGGCACAAATTAATTTTACCACTTACCTACATCTCCCACACCTAGGGGGGATCACTCACACATCATAAGAGGGGAATCAATCGCAACGAAGATAAAACCCATGAAAACCATATCGATAATACCGTGAAGATCCACAATAAGATGAAATGAATAATTCAAATAGTCTCGATCTCCAAATGAGATTGAGTAATGTTACAATTGTTCTCCCAATTGGAATTCCTCTTACAATAATGAAAGAGGGGATGATCATGATGGAGATGAAAGAACCAAAGACTAAGAAGATCTCCAAAAGTTCTTCAGATCCTCCCTTCTCCTATTTTGGTGGTGTGGCGGAGGCTAGGGTTCTCCTCTCCCCTCGGGCCCTTCATGAAATTTTCTTGTATAGACGTGGTGGAGCTAATGGCAGTCCATACGACCGCTCAAGCGAGCGCTTTAGGTCGTATGGAACATTGTCTTTTACTCTGGTGCATCTATTGACTTTAGTTTCTTTAGGAAAGTTGATTGGCGCCAATCTACCTTGTTTTCCTTCCATAACTGATATTTCTAGCAAAACATTGAGAAAGTGGGATTAGCGCTAGAAATATCCAAAGAGTAATCAGAATTCCAGTGAAACCAGTCAAAAATCACTTCTAAAACATCACAAATTCTCGAGCCATCACTAACCAAGTAGGATGTAGCAAACCTCTGACTAAACCTGCAACTTTCAAATTATGGATTTCTTGGGCTATGAACTCTTGTCTCTCTAAATCTTGCTTCCTGACCTTCTGCTTGATGGGTCTTGCATTAGGACAGACAGCAAGGTGGTGCTCAATCACTTCCCTGGGAACACCGGGGATGTCAGATGGTTGCCATTCAAACACATCGACATTCACCCAAAAAGCGACGAGCACGCTTTCCTATTTGCTATCAAGGGTGGCACTTATGGTGAAAGTGTCGCCCGTCACATCCTCTTTTTTAGAAACTTGCTTTATCACAGGTGCAGTGGCTTTAGACTTCTTGCTCTTGATGGCAGAGGTATCGGCTTCCTTAATGGGCATGTTGCACTCTCTAGTGCACTTCCCGGAGGCCTTGCCAGACTTCTTTCGTGTCTGCCCCTAGAGCTTTGTCAGCAGGAGCAAGTGCCTTGCTGGCAGATGCTGCAACTACTTCTCAGTATAGTTTGTCAGCACAGATCACTGCATCTTTCTTTTCAAACTGGATAGTGATCACACCCATGGGCCCTGGCAACTTCAATGTGTTGTAGGCATAATGGGATGCCGCCATGAATTTCGCCAAGGCAGGGTGGCCAAGTATTCCATTGTAAGGAATTGGAATTTTGACGACATCAAAGACTATCTTCTCCGTCCTATAGCTGAGCTTGCTGCCAAAAGTGACTGGCAATGTTATCTGACCCTTGGGCTTGGTTCTTCTTGGATTGACCCCTTGGAACAACCATTTTTCCTTGAGATCTTCATCGGAAATTTGCATCCTCTTGATCACATCTGGAGAGATCAAGTTCAGGCCAATGCCACTGTCAACCAATATATTTGTTACCTTAATGTTGCAGATTGTTGGTGAAACCAACATTGGAAAACAACCAACCATAGTTGTGTGATCTGGGTGGTCCTCGGCATCAAGGATGACGGGCGTGTTGGACCACATTAGTTACTTCTGTGCTTCTATTGCTGGTTCTATTGCATTGATTTCATGAACCAACTGCTTGAGTTACCGGTGGGAGGAGTGCAAAGATGCACCTCCATCAATGCACATGGCATCTACAACATTCTGGAACACTTGTTCAGACTCTTCGTCATTGTCATCATCATCCTCTTTGCCTTCTTTCTTGTCACAACCACGTGCATGCTTTTCTTTCTGCTTGTTGGCCTTGTCACGATGGCCCCCGTTGGTGCCACGATTCTTCTAGATAGACCCATCGGCACTTTCTTGGCCCTTCTCCTTGTCGCACTTCTCATACTCCAGCTTCTTCTTTTCAGCAAGATGCTCGACTTGCTGGCACTCCTGGAGATCCTGACTAGTAGTGCAGTGGATCTTGTAGTATGGACCATCGGTCTTGTCACTAGCACTAGCCTCATAACCACAGGTGCAGGCGGCAACGTCCTTGCCGGCACTTTTAGGCTTGGGCTTATTTTCGGTGTTTCTAGACCCCTCAACGGCCATCACTTCTTTTCCTTTGCGCTTGCGGTTGCGCTTCCAGCCTTTCTTATTGGGGTGGATGCATCATCATCCTCTGAATCGATAGCAGCCCCTGCATCTTCCCCAGGAAGTCACCTCCCTTATTCAGCACATGCACACTTGTCGGCAAGAGCGTACAGCTCACCAATCTCCTTTACTTGCCTGATGTTCAGCTCTTCCCGCATCCTCTGATTGCGCATGTTAGTGTGGAAAGCAGCAATAATGGCAGCAGGGTGAACATCTGGGATATTGTGGTGTACACGACTGAATCTCTGGATACATTTTCGGAGGGACTCACCATCCCTCTGTGGGTGCACATGCAAATCACTGGGCTGGCCGGGAAGGTTGTGTCCTCTGTGATAAGCACCAACAAATTGATGGCACAAATCTTCCCAACATGAGATTGAGCCCTCTGGCAAAATCATCAACCAAGACCTCACATTGGGCTTGAGCGCCAATGGAAAGTAGTTGGTGAGAAACTTCTCGTCTCTACCTCCTGCAACTTGCACAACTATAGTGTAGATGCTGAGGAACTCTGCTTGATTGAGCTTGCCGTCATATTTATCCATCAAGTCTGGTTTGAAGCTCCGAGAAGAGGGCTAGCGAACTTGCCGCAGCTCGCAAGTAACCGCGGGGTAAAACCACATCATATGGCAGGCACACAGGATACCCCGGCGCAGGCTCGTTCGCTGTCGGCCCAGCATGGTCATCTGACTGACATCGTGCTTCCCGGCGCTGCTCGATGGTCATGCGGGCATCTTCAACTCGCCAGTCTTGTATGACCTAGCGTTGCTCTTAGCGGCTCCGCGGCTCAGAAGACACCATGGACACCTCGTCCCATGCGTCAGTTCGCCTGGTTTGCCACTGTTGCTGAGGAGGAGATTGCACTATTGGTGCAGTGCCTCCAGTCCTTTCGCCAGCTGCTCTGGGTGGCGCCGTTGGCTGTTGCTGTGAAGGTCCCTCCTGCTATGCTCCGTCGCCGTCAGTGAAGCTGATGACGCTCTGGATAGTGGCTCTCCACTCATCCATCTTCTCTGATGCTGGAGGAAAGTTCAGCAGCAGCTGAGCTTGTGCCATGGTCTCTGTCGGCTTGTTTGGCACGACTGGGCGCGAGGAACGAGATAGACCTCAACTTTTGACAGAGCTAGAAGGAGCTCCATCCCGCACCTGCTTTCGCGGTCGATTATCATCGACAGGTTGGCATGGTGGCTGCCCATGAGCATCTTGAAAACGATGTTCGGTCTTCTTGTCTTGACATCGACTGGAGCTGCCAATGTGTCGGGGAAGTGTATCGTGTCCATCTTGTGATGGCCTCGATGCATGCCTCGCTGTGCCAGTCTTGGATGTTGCAGTGCCATCTTTAGATGTCACCGTGCCATCCTTAGACGTCGCGCCGCTGAGGTCTTGGCTTGCATGGCTCCTAATCATGTTGCTGTGATAACTAGGATCACCAGAGCGACGGGGAAGTTGGCCGCCTCCGCCCCCATCTGCCGCAGGCATCTGGGACGGCAACTTGGACATGGACGGTGTAGCCGCAGGCATGCCCTTGGCCTTCTTGGACGCCGTGGATGAAGAAGGTGGCGCCTAGCTACTGTAGCATATTCGCGGATGCGATCCTCCTGCGTGTCGCACCAAAGATGTTGGCGTACGACAATCTATGGGACCAACAAGGCCCCTTTGCGGTTTGACTAAGGGGACACAGCACACAAAGAGCAGATCCAGCAGGTCAGCACACAAAGATTTTCCCAGATTTGGGCCGCTTGTGAAGCATAAAACCCTACTCCTGCTTTTGATGGATTATGTGAGTGGAAATGTCCAAGTTACAAAGAGCACGACCTTGCCGACAAGGTGCTTGGGAGGTGCAGCTAGGCAGTGCAAATAGATAGGGTGTCGACCTTTGTAAACATTGTCATGGGCCTCCTTTTATAGATGAAAGGGGTCACCACAGTGGAAAAATGGTAAATACAGAGAGTAGATAGTGGCTACAGTACTATCATACCTAACTCTAATGGTATAGGACAAGTCCATTACATGCTCCGTTAGGTGTCAAGCTGAGGAGGAATGCCAGCAAGGGAGCCCAGCTCCACCTATACCGCTCTCCCAGCTACCTCTTATTCTTTCGCCACACCCCTTCGACGGGTGTTAATAAAGTTTCCCTTCAGTGACGGGTCGCATGTGTCCCGAAAAGCTCTACCTAACCACCTGCCCGCTCGACACCTGTCAGCAAGTCCCTGACAATTGCCACGGTGGAGCGGTGGGGCAAAGCTCGTCAGTCTTGAGGTCCCAGGCCAGAAGCTTGCCGGCAACTTGAGTCTTCATATTCAGTACTTCTTTAGTACTTCTCTAGTACTTCTCGATGACCTGCCTTGAGGTCTTCATGGTTTTGATTACCAAGTCTTGAGTGTTTCAAAAAACCATCCTCCGACAAGCCCTTGCCGTCGGGAAGGCTACAAGTGTTTGTGCATAGTCAGGGTATGAACACCCATGTTCAATATACCAATAGAGTGGGTGATGGCCTCGGCGGCCGACAATGGGGTGGCGGCCACGACGGCCACCTCCCGCCTTAGGGCCATGATGGCAGAGCGGAGATGGCCCTGGCGGCCACGGCCGCCGATGGTGGGGTGGCGACAACAGCTGCCATCGGGCAGCGGAGCCGGAGTGTGTGGTCGGTGTTGTGTGCACACGCAACAGGGATGCCACACGTAGTACATGCCGCTGGGGAGCTGTCCTCTGATGACGGTGGAGTGGCTAAGCAACGATGAAGGACTGGTGCCATTGGCGATTGTGGGAGAAGATGACGAGATAAGCTTTGGGGAGGGAGGGGAAATGCGATACGAACTCGCCAGCCGTGAGGGTTTATATAGTAGGCCGGTAAGCATTGGGGTTCTGGGGGATTTTGCCGAGTCGGGCGGGAAGCTTGCGTGGTTGTACGCGGGGGCTTGCGTGGTTGCACGGGAATGAGCTCACTGATGATTCTTTAGCGCCTCTTCGAGCCAAAGTTTGGCCAAAAGAAACGCCTGTGCGGTGCTCAAGCTTGCACTCAAAGGCTTCGGCACCAGTGCGGTGACAAGACATGCAAGTGGAGTACGAAATGACACATACACATACGGTTAATAAAAAAATGTTTGCGGTTTAATTACCAAGCAAAAGGCCGTTCTCTTCGTAGTGTCGTGAACAATTGTTTTCCCACGGTGTGATGTGAAACGTGACGTAGTTTCACATCATGCCAAGGGCACGCAACCACAGCCGGCTTGTCGACGACCAATCTCTGTGTGCTCAACTGCTCTATGTGTGTGGTTGCTCTTGGTTGAGGTGGCAGCGGCGTGCTCTGATCTTGTCCTGCCACACATGCTCTACTCGCATCCCTCTACATGCTCTACCCACGTCCTTCTGCGCGCGCTGCCCGAATTTGGTGCCGGCACAAAATCACATACGTTTGGGGTGCCATATAAATGCGGTTCCACCGGGCGCAGCGCCACGATGGAGTTACATGGGCCACGATGGAGTTACCCGCTGCAAAAACTGCCATGCGGACATGCCGAGAATCCATGTCGTCCGGCCCCCATTTATTCCCACAGCCATTTACCTTAATCTCTTGCGCCCCACGACACAATAACCACAACCAGAGAGGATATCTAGCAGCTCGAATGGCGCTCCCAGCAGATGACGACGATGACGAGTGGCAGTTCACCACGCGTCATGTAGTGGACACCGACATGAGGGGGAAGGACCTCTCGGTGGTTTACACGAATGAGCCGGTCTCGGTGGAGAGCTTTGATACGTCTCCAACGTATCTATAATTTTTTATTGTTCCATGCTATTATATTATCTGTTTTGGATGTTTTATATGCATTAATATGCTATTTTATATTATTTTTGGGACTAACCTATTAACCTAGAGCCTAGTGCCAGTTTCTATTTTTTCCTTGTTTTTGAGTTTCATAGAAAAGGAATATCAAATGGAGTCCAAATGGAATAAAACTTTCGTGAGGATTTTTCTTGGACCAGAAGACACTAACGACACTTGGAGATGAAGTCAAAAGACCCACGAGGTGACGACAAGCCATAGGGGCGCGCCCTAGGGGGGCGCCCCCTGGCTTGTCGTCCCCCCGGGAGTCCACCGACCTACTTCTTCGTCCTATAAATTCAGATATATTCCAAAACCCTCAAAGGCATCCACGAAAACACTTTTCCACCGCCGCAACCTTCTGTTCCCGTGAGATCTCATCTTGGGGCCATTTTCGGCATCCTGCCGGAGGGGGATTCGATCACAAAGGGAATCTACATCAATTCTATTGCCCTTCCGATGAAGTGTGAGTAGTTTACCTCAGACCTACAGGTCCATAGCTAGTAGCTAGATGGCTTCTTCTCTCTCTTTGATTCTCAATACCATGTTCTCCTTGATGTTCTTGGAGATATATCCGACGTAATCTTCTTTTGCAGTGTGTTTGTTGAGATCCGATGAATTGTGGATTTATGATCAGCTTATCTATGAATATTATTTGAATCTTCTCAGAATTCTTATATGTATGATTTGATATCTTTGTATATCTCTTCGAATTATCGGTTTGGTTTGGCCAACTAGATTGGTTTTTCTTGCATTGGGAGAGGTGCTTAGCTTTGGGTTCAATCTTGCGTGATTTCACCCAGTGACAAAGTAGGGGTAGAGAGACACGTATTGAATTGTTGCCATCGAGGATAAAAAGATGGGGTTTTCATCATATTGCTTGAGTTAATTCCTCTACATCATGTCATCTTACTTAAGGCGTTACTCCGTTCTTTATGAACTTAATAGTCTAAATGCATGCTGGATAACGGTCGATGTGTGGAGTAATAGTAGTAGACGCAGGCAGGAGTCGGTCTACTTGACACGGACGTGATGCCTATATTGCATAATCATTGCCTTGGATATCGTCATAACTTTTCGCTTTTCTATCAATTGCTCGACAATAATTTGTTCACCCACCATATTATTTGCCTTCATGAGAGAAGCCTATAGTGAAACCTATGGCCCCTGGGTCTATTTTCCATCATATTAGTTTCCGATCTACTATTTTGCAATCTTTTATTTTCAGATCTATAAACCAAAAAACCCAAAAATATTTTATCTTTTGTTTAGTTTTATCTATCTCTATCAGATCTCACCTTTGCAAGTGACCGTGAAGGGATTGACAACCCCTTTATCGCGTTGGGTGCAAGTGTTTGATTGTTTGTGTAGGTGCATCTATTGGGGACTTGCACGTTTCTCCTACTGGATTGATACCTTGGTTCTTAACTGAGGGAAATACTTATCTCTACTATGCTACATCACCCTTTCCTCTTCAAGGGAAAAACCAACGCAAGCTCAAGAAGTAGCATGAAGAATTTCCGGCGCCGTTGCAGGGGAGATCTACGTCAAGCCTACAAAGTACCCATCATAAACACTCATCTCTTGCATTACATTATTCGCCATTTGCCTCTCGTTTTCCTCTCCCCTACTTCTAAAATGATTTTCAAAAAGATTTGCCTTTTTATTCGCCCTTCTTCCGTTCGTCTTTTCGTTTGCTTTTTGTTTGCTCGTGTGTTAGATTGCTTGCTTTGTCACGATGACTCAAGAGAATACCAAATTGTGTGACTTTTCCAATACTAATAACAATGATTTTATTACTACTCTGATTGCTCCCGCCACTAGTGCGGAATCTTATGAAATTAATGCCGCTTTGCTGAATCTTGTTATGGAAGATCAATTTTCCAGCCTTCCTAGTGAAGATGCCGCATCCCATCTAAATAATTTTGTTGAGTTGTGTGATATGCAAAAAAAGAAAGATGTGGATAATGATATTGTTAAATTGAAGCTATTCCCGTTCTCACTACGAGATCGTGCTAAACTTGGTTTTCATCTTTGCCTAAAAATAGTATTGATTCATGGAATAAGTGTAAAGATGCTTTTATTTCCAAGTATTTTCCACCCGCTAAAATTATCTCCCTTAGAAACGATATTATGAATTTTAAGCAACTTGATCATGAACATGTTGCACAATCTTGGGAGAGGATGAAATTGATGATACGAAATTGCCCTACTCATAGTTTAAATTTGTGGATGATCATACAAAAAATTTATGCCGGATTGAATTTTTCTTCTAGAAATCTTTTAGATTCGGCCGCGGGGGGTACTTTTATGGAAATTACTTTAGGAGAAGCTACTAAACTCCTAGATAATATAATGGTTAATTATTCTCAATGGCAAACTGAAAGATCTTCTACTAGTAAAAAAGTGCATGCGATTGAAGAGATTAATGTTTTGAGTGGAAAGATGGATGAACTTATGAAATTATTTGCTAGCAAGAGTGCTCCCATTGATCCTAATGATATGCCTTTGTCTACTTTGATTGAGAATAATAATGAATCTTTAGATGTGAATTTTGTTGGTAGGAACAGCTTTGGTAATAACGCATATAGAGGTAGTTTTAATCCTAGGCCGTTTCCTAGTAATTCCTCTAACAATTATGGTAATTCCTAAAACAATTCTTATAGAAATTATAATAAGATGCCCCTGATCTTGAGAATAGTATTAAAGAATTTATGAGTTCGCAAAAGAATTTCAATGCTTTGGTTGAAGAAAAATTGCTTAAGATTGATGATTTGGCTAGGAACATGGATAGAATTTCTCTTGAGATTGATTCTTTGAAAATTAGCTCTATTACACCCAAGCATGATATTAATGATTCTCTTAAAGCTATGAGAATTTCTATTGATGAATGTAAAGAAAGGACCGCTAAGATTCGTGCTAAGCGAAGTTGGTTTGTGAAAGCGCATTCTTCTAGTTTTTGTGAGAATAATGATGAAGATCTTAAAGTGATTGATGTGAATCCTATTGAATCTTTGTTTTCTAAAATAAATCTTGATAAATATGGGACTGGAGATGAGTCAACTTTAGCTAGAAGGCGTCCCAATGATTCGGAGTTTATAGATCTTCATGCAAAAATTGATAAACGTGGGATTGGAGAGGTCAAAACATTAAGTAGCGATGAACCCACTCTTTTGGATTTCAAGGAATTTAATTATGATAATTGTTCTTTAATAGATTGTATTTCCTTGTTGCAATCCATGTTGAATTCTCCTCATGCTTATAACCAAAATAAAACTTTTACTAAACATATCGTTGATGCTATGATGAAATCTTTTGAGGAAAAGCTTGAATTGGAAGTTTCTATCCCTAGAAAACTTTATGATGAGTGGAACCTACTATTAAGATTACAATCATAGATTATGAGTGCCATTCTTTGTGTGATTTGGGTGCTAGCGTTTCCATGATTCCGAAAACTTTATGTGATGTGCTAGGTTTCCGTGAATTTGATGATTGTTCTTTAAATTTGCATCTTGTAGATTCCACTATTAAGAAACCTATGGGAAGGATTAATGACGTTCTTATTGTTGCTAATAGAAATTATGTGCCCATAGATTTCATTGTTCTTGATATAGATTGCAATCCATCATGCCCTATTATTCTTGGTAGAACTTTCCTTAGAACGATTTGTGGAATTATTGATATGAAAGAAGGAAACATTAGATTTCAATTTCTGTTAAGGAAGGGCATGGAACACTATCCTAGAAAGAAAATTAAGTTGCCATATGAATCTATTATGAGAGCTACTTATGGATTGCATACCAAAGATGACAATACCTAGATCTATGTTTTAATGCCTAGCTAAGGGCGTTAAACAATAGTTCTTGTTGGGAGGCAACCAAATTTTATTTTTGTGTTTTTTGTTTTGCTTCTGTTTTTGAATAAAATACACATTATTACCTCTGTAGTAATTGTGTTTTGGTTCTTTAATTAGTGTTTGTGCCAAGTAAGACCTTTGGGATGGCTTACGGTGATAGTTGATTTGATCTTGCTGAAAAACAGAAACTTTTGCGTCCAGTCACAGAATTTTAATAATTCACTGGAGCATCGAAAAACCCTGAATTGTTTACACAAGATTGATATACAAATTTCCTATGTTGTCCTAACTTTTCAGAATTTTGGAGTTACAGAAGTATTAGAACAATCGGATCTTCGCAGACTGTTCTGTTTTTGACAGATTCTGTTTTCTATGTGTTGTTTGCTTATTTTGATGAATCTATGGGTAGTATCGGGGGGTATGAACCATGGATAAGTTGGAATACAGTAGATATTACACCAATATAAATAAATAATGAGTTCACAACAGTACCAAAAGTGGTGATTTATTTTCTTATACTAACGGATCTCAGGAGTTTTCTGTGGAGTTTTGTGTTGTGAAGTTTTCAAGTTTTGGGTAAAGATTTGATGGACTATAGAATAAGGAGTGGCAAGAGCCTAATCTTGGGGATGCCCAAGGCATCCCAAGGTAATATTCAAGGACAACCAAGAGCCTAAGCTTGGGGATGCCACAAAAGGCATCCCCTCTTTCGTCTTCGTCTATCGATAACTTTACTTGAGGCTATATTTTTATTCACCACATGATATGTGTTTTGCTTGGAGCGTCTTGTATGATATGAGTCTGTACTTTTTAGTTTGCCACAATCATCCTTGCTGTACACACCTTTTGAGAGGGACACGCATGAATCGTGATTTATTAGAATACTCTATGTGCTTCACTTATATCTTTTGAGCTAGGCAATTTTGCTCTAGTGCTTCACTTATATCTTTTTAGAGCACGGCGGTGGTTTTATTTTATAGAAATTGTTGAACTCTCATGCTTCACTTATATTATTTTGAGAGTCTCTCTAAACAGCATGGTAATTTGCTTTGGTTATGAATTTAGTCCTAATATGATGGGCATCCAAGAGGGATATAATAAAAACTTTCATATAAAAGTGCACTGAATACTATGAGAAGTTTGATTCCTTATGATTGTTTTGAGATATGAGGATGGTGATATTAAAGTCATGCTAGTGAGTAATTGTGGATTGTATAAATACTTGTGTTGAATTTTGTGATTCCCGTAGCATGCACGTATGGTGAACCGTTATGTAATGAAGTTGGAGCATGATTTATTTATTGATTGTCTTCCTTATGAGTGGCGGTCAGGGATGAGCGATGGTCTTTTCCTAACAATCTATCCCCCTAGGAGCATGCGTGTAGTACTTTGTTTCGATGACTAATAGATTTTTGCAATAAGTACGTGAGTTCTTTATGACTAATGTTGAGTCCATGGATTATACGCACTCTCACCCTTCCACCATTGCTAGCCTCTCTAGTACCGCGCAACTTTCGCCGGTACCTTACACCTACCTTTACCTTCCTCAAAACAGCCACCATACCTACCTATTATGGCATTTCCATAGCCATTCCAAGATATATTGCCATGCAACTTTCCACCGTTCCGTTTTATTATGACACGCTCCATCATTGTCATATTGCTTTGCATGATCGTGTAGTTGACATCGTGTTTGTGGCAAGGCCACCTTTTCATACTTATACATGTCACTCTTGAATCATTTCACATCCCGGTACACCGCCAGAGGCATTCATATAGAGTCATATTTTGTTCTAAGTATTGAGTTGTAATTCTTGAGTTGTAAGTGAATAAAAGTGTGATGATCTTCATTATTAGAGCATTGCCCCATGTGATAAAAAAAATAAAAGAGGCCAAAGAAGCCAACAAAAAAGGAGGCCAAAGAAGCCAAAGAAAAAAAGGAAAAAGAAAAAGAAAAAAATTGAGAGCAAAGAGAGAAGGGGCAATGTTACTATCCTTTTTCCACACATGTGCTTCAAAGTAGCACCATGATCTTCAAGATAGAGAGTCTCCTATGTTATCACTTTCATATACTAGTGGGAATTTTTCATTATAGAACTTGGCTTGAATATTACAATGATGGGCTTCCTCAAATTACCCTAGGTCTTCGTGAGCAAGTGAGTTGGATGCACACCCACTTAGTTTCTTTTTGAGCTTTCATAAACTTATAGCTCTAGTGCATCCCTTGCATGGCAATCTCTACTCACTCACATTGATATCTATTGATGGGCATCTCCAAAGCCCGTTGATATGCCTAGTTGATGTGAGACTATCTCCTTCTTTTTGTCTTCTCCACAACCACCATATTCTATTCCACCTATAGTGCTATGTCCATGGCTCATGCTCATGTATTGTGTGAAAGTTGAAAGGTTTGAGAACATCAAAAGTATGAAACAATTGCTTGGCTTGTCATCGGGGTTGTGCATGATTTGAATACTTTGTGTGATGAAGATGGAGCATAGCCAGACTATATGATTTCGTAGGGATAGCTTTCTTTGGCCATGTTATTTTGAGAAGACATGATTGCTTTATTAGTATGCTTGAAGTATTATCGTTTTTATGTCAATATTAAACTTTTGTTTTGAATCTTATGGATCTGAACATTCATGCCACAATAAAGAAAATTACATGGATAAATATGTTAGGTAGCATTCCACATCAAAAATTCTATTTTTATCATTTACCTACTCGAGGACAAGTAGGAATTAAGCTTGGGGATGCTTGATATGTCTCCAATGTATCTATAATTTTTTATTGTTCCATGCTATTATATTATCTGTTTTGGATGTTTTATATGCATTAATATGCTATTTTATATTATTTTTGGGACTAACCTATTAACCTAGAGCCCAGTGCCAGTTTCTGTTTTTTCCTTGTTTTTGAGCTTCGCAAAAAAGGAATATCAAACGGAGTCCAAACGGAATAAAACTTCCACGATGATTTTTCTTGGACCAGAAGACACCTACGAGACTTGGAAATGAAGTCAGAAGAGCCACGAGGTGACGACAAGCCGTAGGGGAGCGCCCTAGGGGTGGCGCCCCCTGGCTTGTGGTCCCCCTGGGAGTCCACCGACCTAGTTCTTTGTCCTATAAATTCAGTTATATTCCAAAACGCTCAGAGGCATCCACGAAAACACTTTTCCACCGCCGTAACCTTCTGTTCCAGTGAGATCCCAACTTGGGGCCTTTTCCGGCATCCTTCCGGAGGGGGATTCGATCACGGAGGGCATCTACATCATCTCTATTACCCTTCCGATGAAGCGTGAATAGTTTACCTCAGACATACGGGTCCATAGCTAGTAGCTAGATGGCTTCTTCTCTCTCTTTGATTATCAATACCATGTTCTCCTTGATGTTCTTGGAGATCTATCCAATGTAATCTTCTTTTGCAGTGTGTTTGTCGAGATCCAATGAATTGTGGATTTATGATCAGCTTATCTATGAATATTATTTGAATCTTCTCTGAATTCTTTTATGCATGATTTGATATCTTTGTATTTCTCTTCGAATTATCGGTTTGGTTTGGCCAACTAGATTGGTTTTTCTTGCAATGGGAGAGGTGCTTAGCTTTGGGTTCAATCTTGCGTGATTTCACCCAGTGACAAAGTAGGGGTAGCGAGACACGTATTGAATTCTTGCCATCGAGGATAAAAAGATGGGGTTTTCATCATATTGCTTGAGTTAATTCTTCTACCTCATGTCATCTTACTTAAGGCGTTACTCCGTTCTTTATGAACTTAATACTCTAAATGCATGCTGGATAGCGGTCGATGTGTGGAGTAATAGTAGTAGATGCAAGCAGGAGTCGGTGTACTTGACATGGACATGATGCCTATATTGCATAATCATTGTCTTGGATATCGTCATAACTTTGCGCTTTTCTATCAATTGCTTGACAGTAATTTGTTCACCCACCGTATTATTTGCCTTCATGAGGGAAGCCTATAGTGAAACCTATGGCCCCGGGGTCTATTTTCCATCATATTAGTTTCCGATCTACTATTTTGCACTCTTTTATTTTCAGATCTATAAACCAAAAAACCCAAAAATATTTTATCTTTTGTTTAGTTTTATCTATCTCTATCAGATCTCACCTTTGCAAGTGACAGTGAAGGGATTGACAACCCCTTTATCGCGTTGGGTGCAAGTGTTTTATTGTTTGTGTAGGTGCGTCTATTGGGGACTTGTGCGTTTATCCTACTGGATTGATACCTTGGTTCTTAACTGAGGGAAATACTTATCTCTACTGTGCTGCATCACCCTTTCCTCTTCAAGGGAAAAACCAACGCAAGCTCAAGAAGTAGCAAGCTTCATCGACACTATGGAGCAGTTGCTTGCTGAGAACAAGTACCAAGTGGTCGGCTTCGACCACGAGTTCACCGATGGTTGTGCCGGGTATGATCAAAAGGTTGCCGTCGCCCAGTTCTGTGCGCGCCATCATGTCCTCATCTACCACTACTCCCTCGCCACAAGGCCTTGCGAGCATTTCATCAGGTTTATCAACAGCCTCGATTACATGTTCGGTATGGTGGACACCGAGAATGATCTAAAGGTTCTCAAGACATCGGGCTTGGCCTTCCAAAAGCTTGTCAACATCCAAGGCTAGTACAGGGTCTGGGGAAGCAAGAAGGAGAAGGAATCCCAGGTTGACCTCACCTCGGCCATCATCTACCCTTACTACAAGAACATGAAGGATGAGTGCAAGAAGAACAAGACCGCCTGGCACAGTGCCTGGGTGCATAGACTGGATGAAGAACACTCCAAGTACGTGGCCAAGGAAGCGTACACAAGCAACGAGACGTACAGGAGGATCATTGACATGAGGAAGTGCCTTCGTCCTGCCCCAGGCGAGCGATCGAGCCACAGAGCAGTGGCGGCAGCATCACAAGAAGTAGATGATTAGATGGTCGTTTCTCCTAGTTTATTATGCATGTAATTATTTATTGAGGTGTGTGTGAATGTTGTGTATAGTCACTTATGTAATTGGATGTTTAATTTGGTTATACAATCATGTTCTATAGATAGAGCATAGATTTTGTGTAGACAGAGCAAATCACATCACACAAGGACTAAACTATGGATCCCGTCGGTGATGATTTCATCAATCGCTGACAATTGTATATCAGCAAGCGTTTGCCCACAGCACACACAGCTTACTAGCAGGAATCGTCTCTGTTATTATCGGTCTTCCCACACAATTCTGATTACTGACCTGTTTGCTGCATGTCACACACATATTGTTAAGCTGAATCATTTGTGTTTATTTTGGCTCATCGCAAACCGTTCATCCTAGCGAATTGTATGTCTTCTATCGCACACACATTGGTCTAACTGACCATTTTCTGTAATCGTAAACAGTTCATCCGAGTAAAATGTATGTCGTCTATCGCATACACCTCGATCTGGCTGAACTTTTCTGTTGTCTTGGCTAATCGCAAACAGTTCATCCGAGTGAACTCTATGCTATCTATCGCACACACCTTGATATAGCTAACCATTTCAGTTGTTTTGTCTCATTGCAAACAGCTCGTATGGGTCAGCTGTATGCCGCGATTCCCATACACACCTCTTTTATGAATCATATTTGATGTATCCGCCATCGCACACAGTTCATTTTATTGGTGACAGTTTTATTACCATACCATTTGTGATTCATGCATCGCACACAGTTTGGTCGAAGGGTCTCTGATACATGTGTCGTGTTAGGACCATCCTACAATAGTTCCCTGAACATGCAACAAAGAATCTGAAAGTGCAACTGATCCCCGGGTGGTTTTGGTAATTCATAACAACATATAGCTCATTGAACTAATATCCTTTCAAGTGAAATATTTCAAAAAGTTCAATGATTGGCATGGCATGGACTAGAGATGTGGACCCCTCAAAATGCTAAGGACAAAGATTGGCAAAAGCTCAAGACTCTTCATTTCTATTTTAGTGATCCAAGATCACATTGAGTCCATAGGAAAAGCCAATACTATTAAAAGGGGATGAGGTGTTGCATAATGGTCTACTTGCTCAAAATGCTTAGTGATATGCTCCAAAGCCCTCAACCACTTTCTCATTTCTAATATGTCCTAAACCTAAAGTCAAACTCGGCCCCACCAATTTGATCTATTCAGCGCCACCGAGATTCTTTGACATAGCCACTGCCAGAAACCCTAATCAATTCGGTCTCACCGATTGGGATTTCTATCTCACCAAGATGGCAATGCAAACTCTCTATTTCCCTTCGTAATGTTTCAGTCTTACCAAAATGAGCGATCGGTCCCACCGAGTTTGCAATGCAAACTCTCTGTTTCCCTTCGTAACGTTTCGGTCGTACCGAAATGAGCGATCGGTCCCACCGAGTTTGCTTGACCAACTCTCTATTTAACTCATTGCTGAAATCGATCCCACCGAGTTCATGCAATCGGTCACATCGAGATGAGGTCTTGCCCTAACCCTAGCACATCGGTCCCACCGAGTTGAGTATATCGGTCCCACCGAGATTTCTAACGTTCACATTTTGAATTGAATTGGTCTCACCGAGTTCTTCTATTCGGTCTGACCGAGTTGGGTCAAATGTGTGTAACGGTTGGATTTTATGTGGAGGCTATATATACCCCTCCACACCCTTCTCTATTCAAGAGAGAGCCATCAGAATGAGCCTACACTTCCACTACTCATTTTCTGAGAGAGAACCACCTACTCATGTGTTGAGATCAAGACATTCCATTCCTACCACAAGAATCTTGATCTCTAGCCTTCCCCAAGTTGCTTTCCACTCAAATCATCTTTCCACCATAGCCAAATCTGTGAGAGAGAGTTGAGTGTTGGGGAGACTATCATTTGAAGCACAAGAGCAAGGAGTTCATCATCAACACACCATTTATTACCTTTTGGAGAGTGGTGTCTCCTAGATTGGTTAGGTGTCACTTGGGAGCCTCCGACAAGATTGTGGAGTTGAACCAAGGAGTTTGTAAGGGCAAGAAGATAGCCTACTTCGTGAAGATCTACCCGAGTGAGGCAAGTCCTTCGTGGGTGATGGCCATGGTGGGATATACAAGGTTGCTTCTTCGTGGACCCTTCGTGGATGGAGCCCTCCGTGGACTCGCGCAGCTGTTACCCTTCGTGGGTTGAAGTCTCCATCAACGTGGACGTACGATAGCACCACCTATCGGAACCATGCCAAAAATCTCCGTGTCTACATTGCGTTTGCCTTCTCCAAACCCTTCCCTTTACCTTCATATGCAATGTTTTACTTTCCACTGCTACACTCTTAGACTTGCATGTGTAGGTTGATTGCTTGACTTGTGCTAAGTTGCTAAAATCTGCCAAGACATAAAATTGGGAAAAGGCTAGATTTTTATTTGGTTAAGTAGTCTAATCACCCCCCTCTAGACCTACTTCTGATCCTACAAGTAGTATCAGAGCTTTGGTCTCCATTTGCCTTGATTTCCATAGCTTTGGTGATCATAACCTTGGTTTCACAACCTAGGAGAGTATGGCGTCTAGCGAGGAAAACTACCACCATAGAGGTCCTTACTTTGATGGTACTAATTTTGCTAGTTGGAAGCATAAGATGAAAATGCATATTCTTGGACATAACCCCTCCGTTTGGGCTATTGTGTGTGTTGGTTTGCAAGGTGAATTTTTTGAAGATGGAAGAGAAATGAATCGTGAAGCAACCACAGAAGAATTGAAGATGTTGCAATACAATGCTCAAGCTTGCGATATCCTCTTCAATTGATTGTGCCCCGAAGGAAATTTGGGATACTTTGATTGATATGCACGAAGGTACCGAGTCCGTCAAGGAAACCAAATTGGATGTGCTTCAAAGTCAACTTGACAAGTTTAGAATGAAGGATGGTGAAGGAGTCGCTGAAATGTATTCTAGGCTTGCTCTCATCACAAATGAGATTGCTGGCTTAGGAAGTGAAGAGATGACCGACAGATTGATCATCAAGAAGATCCTAAGAGCTTTGGATGGAAAATATGATACCATGTGCACCTTGATCCAAATGATGCCCAATTACAAAGATCTCAAGCCAACGGAAGTCATTGGTAGAATTGTTGCTCATGAGATGTCACTTAAGGATAAGGAAGAGCTTCACAACTATTCTAGTGGTGTTTACAAAGCTTCATGTGATGCCCCTACAACATCAAGTGAGAAACAAGTCTTCAATGAAGAATTGAGCCTAATGGTGAAGAACTTCAACAAGTTCTACAAGAGTAGAAGCAAAGAGAGAATTTCCAAGTCAAGGTCCTACTATGACAAGAGATCTTCTAGTCGTGAACGAAATTGCTACAATTGTGGAAGACCCTAACACTACTCTAGTGAGAGTACGGCTCCCTACAAAAGAAGAGAAGACTCACCTAAAAGGAGAAGCAAAAGAGATGAATCACCTCCAAGAGAGAGGAGTAGAGATGATCGTTATGAGCAAAGACCCTCTCGTAGAAGCAAGGATTCGGAAAGGAAGGACAATTCATCAAAGAGCTACACAAGATGAAGACATCAAGCTCATGTTGGTGAATGGGTATCCGGTTCTGACTCCGAACACTACTCCGAGAGAAGTTATCACTCCGACTCCAAACATACTCAAGATGAAGGTGTTGCCGGTCTTGCTCTTGTGTCATCCAACTCCTACGACATATTCGACTCACCAAATGAAGGGATTGGAAGATGCTTCATGGCTAAAGGCCCCAAGGCATCACACGCCGAGTATGTTGATTTCAATAGTGATGAAGATGATTTGCTAGGTGATGATGATTTACTTGTTGACAACACTAGTGATGAAAACTATGATGAAATTGCTATTAATCATGCTAATCAAGATGAAACGAATGACAATGATAAGAAGGTGATTGATTGTCTAACTAAAGAACTAAACACTCTTAAGTTAGCTCATGAAACTACCTTAGTGGAGCATCGAGAGCTTTTAAAGACTCGTGAGAAGCTACGCTTTGAAAAGCTCAATCTAGAGCAAGAGCATGGGTTCTTAAAAGCAATCAATGATGATCTTCGTAAGAAAAGTTCTTCTTACATTGCCAATCGTTTACTCTTGTCTACTTACATGCCACAAGTAAAATCTATCAACAAGAGCAAGAAAGATTCTTCTTCTAGTAGTAACAATAATCATGTTAAATCCAATATTGTTGCTTCTAGTAGTTCACTTGATTCCACTAATGATTCTCTTAGCCAAGTTACACTTGAGCAAGAAAATATCTTATTGAAGCGAATTATAGAGAAAGGTGTTTACAAGAGCCTTGCCGAAAGTAAGCAATTTGAGGAAATTGTATGCAATCAAGGAAGGCACCGGAAGAATCAAGGTGTTGGTTTTGAACGCAAGTTCAATGCCAATGGAGTTGAGTGGGAAGAAGATCAATACCCCAAGACGAAGTTTGTTCCTCAACAAGAGAAGTATGATCCCACTTCTTTCGAGGGAACACAAGCTCAAGATGATCTTCCACCACAAGACCACAAGCTAAAAGGCAAGGACACGCTTCAAGAAGAGATTGATTCATTTGAAGAAGCTCCAAAGGCCTTGGTCAAGTGGGTTCCCAAGACTACATCAAGTTCTACTTCATCAAGTACGACTACAACTCCAAGGATTCCCATCAAGTTGATGTGGGTCCCAAAGAAGAAGAACTAGAGAGTTCTTGAGGGTGACTCCGCCAACATACTTCACTCATATTCATTTTGGCGAGGACAAGTGCAATCAACTTTCATATCTTGCACTAGTTCAAGGAGTCACAAACCCTCTTGTTGGTAAGACAAGGGACAAGGTAACCTAATGCCTTCATGGACAACATCATATGTGTATTTCACTCTATGTCTATGGATATTCGTGTATGTTCCTTGTGGGACTAACCCATGTAGGTATTGAAAGTGCAACTCACTCAAATGGATTGCTCCAAATGATCTACATCAACATTGAGCATATACATCTTCAACACCTACATGAAGTCATCATCGACAAAACCCAAGGTTAGTTCATCCCTCTTAGGGGGAATATCACATCTAGGGGGAGCTTTGCTCTAAGAATTGAGCTAAAGCAACTCTAATGGTGTGAATACATCAATGCCTTATGTAAAACTGGTAACCCCACTTGTGCTTAAACGATGAGTATGACCTATGATCAAATATTCTCATTTGACTCCTAAGTCAATATAACCATATATAGATGACCTAGTCATCGCCAATTGCTTGATAGATGCTAGAGTGTTTTGTGCATGTTTTGCCACATATTTCATTTTGCTATCTTATTGTGTGAGCATGTTGGTTGCATATTTTCTCCATTCAAGGACATCCATTTGTTGCTTTGATTTCGTTTCTTTTTGCTAAATGGATGGACAAGGATGCCTAAAAACTTCCTCTAGCTATCTATGCTTTTCTTGTCTCAAACTCTATTCATGCTACATCACAAAGTTGATTCAATAGATTACCCCATTGTCACCACGGGTATCCAGATGCAACGCATACATCAAGAGATCTCAAATCCAAAATACTCAATCTAATAACAATGAAACCTCAAAGATAAGACCCAATTCATCACAACAAAGATAGAGAGGGAAGAAGGCCATATGATCCAACTATATTAACAAAGCCCATGGTACATCATGATCGTGCCCTATCAAGATCACGAGAGAGATAGAGAGATCAAACACATAGCTACTGGTACATACCCTTACCCCGGGGGTGAACTACTCCCTCCGTGTCAGGGTGGCAGCGGGGATGATGAAGATGGCCTCTGGTGATGACTTTCCCCCTGCGACAGGGCACCGGAAAAGGCCTTCGGATGATATTTCTTCAAAACAGAAACTTGCGGCGGCTGAAAAACTCATCTAGGTTAACTTTCGGGGGTTTCTTGTATACATAAGCTTTTTTCGGCATTTTGATCACGCCATGAGCTGCCACAGATGGGCCACAAGACAACACGGCCTGCCCAGGTGGGATGGGCATGCCCCATTGCCTTATGCCGCCCCTATGGGTATTCTCTTACTCTGTTGAAGCTTCCCGGGTCTCTTTCCTTCTATAAAAAATCATCAAAAAGTTTCACCGCGTTTGGACTTTGTTTGGTATGGATTTTCTGGAAAACCAAAAAAAAAGCAGAAAACAGCAACTGGCACTGGGCACTAGGTCTATATGTTAGTCCATAAAATTGATATAAAAGTTCACCAAAACCATATAAAATTATTGTAAACATGGCGTGAATAGTTCATAAATTATAGATACGTTGGACATGTATCAGACAAGCATCGCCAACCTCGGTAGGGTCCATCAGCAAGTGTAGTTCAGCAGCGGTAACATCCTAAGAGTGCAGCCTGTGATCATGAGACTTGTCAAACTCAAAGCGAGGAATATGAAGCACAACAATGAACTGGTCAATAGTGCAAGTGATTTTTCTCCAATTCTCTCATCCATTCAAGCTCTCAAGTGTTGTAGTCATTCAGATTTCCCGAGACATAAACTGTGGCATAGCAGAATTATTTCCCGCTTCCATCCATGGTTGAATCGAAAAAACCTCTTCAGATGCAGCTGATCCAATTGATTATTGGTTTGGGGGAAGCAGGGCAACTCTTCAAGCTCAGCAAAGTCAAGAATTTAATGTTCAAAGATCCAATCCCTAAAGCAAATAATTCGAGCTTAGTAGATGACTTGTTCCATTGCCCAGAACCTTGAAACAGATGTCCTTTCTTCTACATACGGGCTTTTCCCAAATAAGGCTAGCTTGGACCTATGAATATTCTTGTTGAATGCTGGTCCATTAGGGCTCGTTATGTTAGGGAAGAGAGGGAATGTTTTTCTGTTATTTGGAGCAATATCTTCATCCAAATTTTGCGCAACATGAATTGCATCGAGTGCAGTTAGATCTTCATCAATGAGTTTGAGAGGTGGAATATTTTTTTATTTTCCTTTCTTTTATGGCTTCGAAGAACTTGAAGGACCATCACCTTTGCTAGCCTCACCCATGCCCACAACAAACTTATCAGCCTTGCCGGCCATTTTCTCAGCAGCTTTCTCAGACTCATTTTATTTGGCTCTTCGGCCTTTTCTTTAGGATTATGCTCGACTGGTGGAGGCATTGGGGCATGCTCTGCAACTTCTTTCACAACAACAGGAGGCACTTGGACCTGCTCTATAGCTTTTCCTTCAGACACTGGTGCGACTACTATGTCTTGAGCCATCGGCTCATCATCTTTCTCATAGGGACGAGGATCTAGGTTTTTGTCAACATCCATATGAGCAATATCATTGGAGGATGAGACTGGATAGAACTCTTCTCTGTAGCGCTAGACTCACCCTCGTCTCTTTCTTTATCCTCCGTGCTAGGATTGGAGGGCAACTCAGGTGCATTCCTTAGTTGAGATGGAACGGCTTATTCAACCACAATATCTTCATCAATTTTCTCTTCGGGAGTAGTCTACTCGGGTGGTGCATCTTTTTTGACATGCATCTCATGAGAGATCGCAATGTCCTTAGCTTTTTCTTCGTGGGAATTGGACCCAGGGATGATTACTTCATCAACACCAGCAAAATATTGTGCATCTTTAGGTGGTGGAGAGGATGGAGCTTATGGTGTGGGAGAACTTTGTCTTAGAGGAATTGCTTCAGTGGCAACTGTCATCAGACAACGATCAGTGTTTTCTTTCGGCTTTCTAGCATGTGCCCTAGTCTTCTGACGTTTTTCCTCAGCAGCCCTTTGCTTGTCAACTTGAGGTTTGTTTTTGATTTTCTCATTCCTTGTGTCACACAACTGAGAGACTTGCATGGTCATGTGATTATGCCAATCCAGCTTCCTTTTCCTGATAGTGCCGATGGCCTTGGTGACAGCCACAATATCTTTGTCAAGACTCTTGGATTCATATTCAGTTTTGGCATCTCTTTGCATAGGTTCTAGGGTTTTCTTGTCCTTCAGAGCTTCAGAGAGCTCATTGCTGATTCCTTTTAGCTCGACAAAGAATTTACCTGCTAGCCTCTTGACATCAGATGTCAGATCCATACTATACATATCTTTAGCTTGTGTATTGTATGAGCGTTGTCAATGATGTCTATCAGGAGTGTAAAGTCATATTTCTTAGGTTCCTCATCAACTTCAGGAATGATTGTCTTTACCTTATTGGCAGGAGTTTCAACTTCTTCAGAAGCTTTCTTCCTCTTCCCACAGGTCTTGTTTAATATCTTCAATTGAGCAGATGCCGAAGGAATATCACTAGTCTTCTCCACAGCATGCCTAGGAGATCTCCTTGGAGACAGATGATCCTTTGAAGATAAAGCGCTCTTGGTTGGGTTGTCCAGGATTACCTTATGGTTATACTAAATTTCTTTATAATTCAGCTCGGGCAGATTTTCTTCAGGGCCTTCTTCTTCAAAGTTAGAAGAGTACCCACCATCATCTGAAAACTTTGCAGCCTTTTGGATCTCTTCGTGAGTGTTTTCCTTCGAGGCTGTGCAGCACTCGAGATAGCACCGGAATTCTTCTTTGAGTGACTTTCTTTTGAGGCAGCAGCATGCTTGCCAGTGTCCTGGATTGGGGGGTGCTAACCTAGTCGGCCCATGATCCTCGAGTTTGGCCAATGGGCCCTCATTCGTGATCAAGATGGACTCTAGAGGCCGTACGCAGGAGGCGTGATCAAGACTAACATCACCGAAGACTTGACGTCTACTCCAAGATTTCTCTTGCTGCCTTGCTCCTAGATACCGACCTTGTAACCCTAGATACCCTACCTACCGTGTATATAAGCCGTGGGGTTTAGCCTGTAGGGGGAGATCAACTCAATATCAATCACCTAGCCTTAGAGTTAAACCACATCTTATGATCTCGAGGTAGATCAACTTTGTACTTGATACATCTCCATTAATATAAACAAGAGCAAGAAGTAGGGTTTTACCTCCATCAAGAGGGCCCGAACCTGGGTAAACATCATCTCTCTGTTCATGTTACCATCTATCCAAAGATCCACAGCTCGGGACCCCCTACCCCGAGGTCTGCCATTTTTGACACCGACACTCGTGCTTTCATTGAGAGTTCCTCTGTACGGTCGACGGAAGGATCAATGGGATCGTCGGCCAACGGCCCCAAACTTGTAGGGCTGATCTCCATGCCCAAAGCTTTGGTCATAAGGATGCCTTCGCACAAAGTTGAGGCGAAGCATGACCCCTCTCCGTCCCCGATGGGGGATTCCCCTAAAGACATAGGGGTGAGATACTTTATGGAAAGTGAGTCAGACGGCGACCTACCAGAGGCGGCTGAGGAGGCTGATCTTCAAATCAGCTCGGCCAGTCCAATGGCCACCGATCCAAAATTGGATAAGAATAACAGGGTTTTGGACCCACGATCTTTAAAGATGGGAACCTATCCGCCCAGCCCTCATATAGAGTATCGCCCTGATAACTCTGGCCCACCCGACGTCTAGGATCTGGCTACGTGTAACAACTCCCTGATGAATCAATCAGGAAATTCTGGGCTAGATACTTGTGTATCAAAAACAAGATATCGGATTACCTGGACTCTGACATAATTGCAGCCTTCCAGCATGGATGCAAGGATAAAGGCGATTGGAACGCCCTCGCTCATTGCTCCATTCAAACACTCCCAGAATTATTCGACCTAGTGTCCCAATTTTGCACAAATTAGGACGCCTAGCTTGCAGAGGAAAGCACATATTCGATCTGTGAAGATTATCTAAAACATTACAAATCAGTACCTAGATGTGAGCCTCGAAAATAGAACACCTCGGGTGAACAAACTCAGAAGAAGAAGAAACCCTCCGGTCACCCCGGGACAACCCTGGACGGCTTTTTGGACAAACCATGCCCGATCCATGCTATTCTCATCAACTCCTACCCAACTCACTACATTCCCGACTGTCGGGTGTTGAGGCAAGTGGCCAAAGGGGGGACGGCCATCCTGGCAGGCGCCCGCTACCACACTGAACAAACTTCGGACGAAGACAAGGTCCTGATGATTTATGAGACCTTCGCATCCAACAACTAGCGTAAACGAGCCCTGCGAGAGATTTCTTCACATGTTCCACCTCGGTCAGAGCAGCATCTAGCCTCACCTTTGTTTGAGTCAGCACCTCGGTCAGCTGATTATTCTTCCATTAAGCCTCCTGTTAATGGCAGCAAATACTGATTAGTATTCAAGCCTCGATTCGATCCCAGGGGCCCATATCAAGCCTTAGGGTCTACTACCATAATTGGTAGTCTTATTTGTCTTCAAACAAATATGTGAAATCCTAACTCAATGAGTACTCGGTAAATCCTTACCCGCATACCCTGTGACAAGACGTCCAGCAATTGATCGAAGACACCTCGGGCTGTCTCGAGGTATGCATCTACCGCACTGAGGGCGTTGAACTCCTGATCCGAGAAGTCTAGATTCCTGAAGGAAGCTTTCCGTCGGCGATAATTCATGGCACATCTGATCTCAGACGGAGGAGCCGAGCTGGTCGCCGAGCCCTCGGGTTGAGGGACCAAGAAAGTGATTCCCGCGGAGGTACGGGCTTCGGCCTCCCCGGGCAAGGTTGCAGCTCCCTCGATGTCGGTGTCAAAATCGGCAGACCTCGGGGTAGGGAGTCCCGAGTTGCGGATCTTGGATCGATGGGTAACATGAGATGAAGGAGACGGTGTTTACCCAGGTTTGGGCCCTCTTGATGGAGGTAAAACCCTACCTCCTGCTCTTGTTTATATTGATGATGATGTATCAAGTATAGAGTTGATCTACCTCGAGATCATTTGTTGTCTATGATACTAATGATCTAGCATATCTCTATCGACTAGCCTGGCCTCGGCTTATATAATTGATCGGAGGCCTAGGACAACAAGAGTCCTAGTCGGCTACATCGATGGAGAGGAGACCTTGTCTTCATCACCAAGTCTTGTGGAATCCTCCTTGTATGCGTCATGGCTGCCCGAATTGGCCCATGAGTGAACCGCCATGGGGTCCTCGGCCCGATCCACCTGCTCGGGAGACGAAATGGTGAGTACCCCCTAGTCCACGACACCGTCAGTAGCCCCCTGAACCGGTCTTCAATTTGGGGGCACTCCTTGATTCTTCCGAACTATTCTTCATCTTCGGTCGTCGGTCTTGAAAACTGGTTCAACAAATCTTCCCATCTTCGATCTTGAGGATCGCCGAAGTGAATCCCAAGAGTTTACATGTCGGGTATCTGAGGAGCCCCTTTAAGTTCTCGGCCTTTATCAATGCCTCGTTATTTTTATGCCACACCTTGAGTTTGAAGTTTTTCCTATGCGGTGGTGTCCTCTTGCATCCGAGCTCCAATGCCGGACTGCATCCAAGCTCCAACGCCGGACTGCATCCAAGCTCCAACACCGGACTGCATCCGAGGTGTCTTTTTGCAGCCGAGCTCCATCGTCGACCTGCATCCGAGGTGTCATAAATTACCTCACTCTTGAAAAACTTTGCAGGAGTTCAGCCGAGCTTAATGCCGGAAATGTCCTCTATAGAGCCAGCCACTTGCTTCCGAGCTTTATGCCGGACTGCTTCCGAGGTGGTGCACCTCCTCGGTCTTGGGCTGATTTTTTGTGGATATATTTTTCTCGATTGGTGCATTTTATTCACTGCCGAGATATATAGCCAGTAGCCCTCAAGGTGTGTGTGTCAACCTAAATCCGAGATGCCCCTGAAGGAAAGCATGAAGTCACTGATCCCAATAGCCCCTGAGACTCAGGTCGATTTGCGAAATCAGCCTGAGGATCAACTCCTAGCTCGACAGCATACGTAAGAATGGAAACACGGCGTGCATAGTCCTTGAGACTCAGGTTGGGTGCGACTGACCAACCCGAGGATCGTAATCTCCTCAAAAATTGTTTGCACTTTGTAAATTGTCTGCATTGAATCATCAATGCACTAGCCCCCGAGCCATTGGTCGAGTGGCAACACCAGATCAGGGGATCGATGTAACCCGTTAATGGCTTTTAAGTGACAAGCGCGAAGCCCAGTAGCCCCCAAGCCTTAATGTGGGCACAGATGGCCGAATTAAGGATTGATATCCAGGGTAAATTGACTTTAATCACAATTTATGTGCAATGATTCTATGTATCCAAGTACTTTACATCATTAAAGCTCGGATCCGCATTGTACAAAACTTTGTTGACCGACCATCGGCTTCAACCTCCTCGGCCAGTGGTCGGGGAGTGTTTGTCCTACTTTATAAACCTTTATGCGGGCAAAGATTTATGACAAACAAGGCAATCCGGCCATACGATCTCATAAACAAAGGTACATAGAGAGATATGTTATATTACTATTAAACGTAAGAAACATCTTCTTTGAAAAATAGTTCCTTTATAAGTTCCTTTTCCCAGGCTATCATGATGATCATGATCGTGAAACCTCACCTCTGATCAATGTGGGAGGAAAATATTGAGGATTTAGTTTGGGGAAAATTCCCGGACTCTATGGTCTTAATGAATCAAAATTTTCACTTCCAGCATTGCCGACCAATTATATTCTTAAGATTGCTAGCTTTCGGCTTCACCCAGTCTGGGGTACTAACCCGGATGACCCGGTAGTAAAAATCACAAAGGTGCTCCCTTTACCCCCTAGACGAACAATCGGGAACATAGGACGTAAACACAGGAGCCAGGCAACCCGGCTTGGCCAAAATCTTAAGTCAAGTTGATACATATTTTATGCCTTTATAACGATAATTACGGAAGGCACCGCTTGTATATTGACTACAAACACTGATGATATATGTTTATTTTGACCCTGTTGCGACCGTTTATCATTTGAAAGTGGCCCATCATCGGCTTATACCCCTTTGTAGATTCTACACAGGGTGTTTCCGCAGTAACAAGACAACCCTTAGTCGACGTCTCGGTAACCAAAGGCGGTTGCGTTAGCGGAAATGAGGCAATCAGATATGCAAGCTTTATAACTTTCACTTAGTCATAGGAGCTTAAAGTTGGGAGGCTAGTTACTAGCCCCCGGTTAGTGTTCAGCGTCAGCCGAGGTCAAGCCATTAACACTTCGTCCAATTTTATGAAAGGCCCGTCGTTTAACATGAGGTAACCACTATCGATCTATAGTTTGACATGGTCATTGGATCGCTGACCAGTTTACGCTCTTTGTGATAGTCAATTTTCGGCTTTCTCCACTGAGGTACTTGACCAGTTAAACCGGAAGTACAATCGCAGTGGTTCTCCCTTTGCACTCCTAACCGAACAAAGCGGAACATAGGAGGCAGGCACAGCAGCTGGGCAACCCAACTATTGACCAAAGACACAATTCGAAACTGATGCATATAAAGCAATACCAGAACGTGTTGCCGAGGACTCCTTGGAGCACCTTGGATTTTGGTGGGTTCGGCTCTAGTCGCAGCCTCCCATTGATATCGCTGATGCTTTAAAGGCATCCGACGTTGTGCTACGAGGGTTATGCTGGAGACACAGAGTATCCCCCGAGACTCAGGCTGGGTGCGGCCGACCAACCTGAGGATCGAATCTCCTCGGGAACTAGTCCAGATTTCATGTGCGTTTCGCCAACGCCGAGGTGTAGGTTGACAGGAAAGATGCTGAGCTACGGGTCGGAAAAGATCTCCCAAGCTGAATTATTACGCAGGGCACCTCGGTCATGAGGATGTTCTGCCTCCTGAAAGAAAAACATACAAAGAGCTTAAAAGTGCCATAATCTCGAAAAGCTAAAAAACTTATGTAAAAACTTGACGTTCGAACTAAATCAAGTTTTTTTGTGCCAATCCAAAAATTGGTCTTAAAATATATTTTTCCTTCCGTCATGCTTTAACATGACACATCCGATCTCTAAACTTCAAGTAGGTCAGCTTTCGGCTTCAACCTCCATATCCTGAAGGAGGAGTGTCGCTTAGGCCTGTTTAGCAAACTAAACTCGAGCGGCTTTAGAGAGAAACTAGGTTATCCAGCTATTGACCACACACTCGAGTCGATAAAGGAGTGGTAGAAAAAGACTTTGCAATGACTTAGAAGAAAAACTATTTATTATAAAATGGCTCATATAAATTTAAGAGCCCCCAGTTAACTTGGGTAAAAGAAGTGTTTTTAACAAACAACATTTTTGACAAACTAAGTTTTTAACAAATAACTTTTTGCTTAACACAAATACAATGCTTGGTCGAATCGAACAAAAATTAAAAGATTGGAGGAAATTTGAGCATGAAAGCGACTTAGCTAGTTAATGTGCTCGACGTCGATGACGAGGTCCGGGCTTGTGGCGGGACGAAGACATAGTCCTCGGCCTGGCTGAGGACCCAACCCCCAAGCCCGAGGTGACCGAGCGAGGAGCCTGGCTTGACGAAGTAAGGATGCAGAACGGCCGATGCGGCGAGGCGAAGCCCCCGGTCCAGCTAACATGACAAAACTGGTCGGCTGGTGACGCCGAAGACTCCGGAGTAGGTTGATGAAGAGATGACGAAGCCCCTGGTCCAGCCGAGGTGACGGAACAGGTCAGTAAGGTGACATTGCAGCCGCTATACCAGCCGAGGTGTCGAAGCAGGTTGGCATGTTAGACATCGGCTTGAAGAAGCAATGGCGAGGCCATGCCGACGTAGGGCGTAACTTGTGACGTGGTCAATGCCGGCTTGGTGAAGTGACTGCATGGCGATGCCGGCACGCCCGACCGGGAAATCCATGGGGCGGAGGTGTTGGTGATGATTTAGCCTTCGCAATGCCAAACTCTTGGTCGGCTCATCGAGGTGATGATCCGATAAGGTTGACCTCAGCTCGATGAAGCGATGACCTGTCTAGCGTAGGTCGGCAGCCGTGGAGCAACGTTGTCGACCTGATTTGACCCTGACGCGATGGTGAAGATTACCCTAGAAAAGGCTCAAAATCCGTGGGCACATGTTTGAGAGCAACACACAATACCCTAGAAAGAAATTCCTCCAAAAAGGTTGTCTAATATCCCGTTCATGAAGAAAGATGAACTCGGGTTGGATTCGTATTCGCGTAGAAAACAGATCCGAAAATTGATCCACTTGTCGGAAGTTTCTATAATTTGAATGGTCAGATTGAGCTAAAATTTTGAGGCATCGTAGATATAGGAATTCCGCAGACGATGAACGGTTGGATCTTCCAAACGATGTCTGAGCTGGACGCTGGACTCCTCACCCTAAACTCGTCCCGATTCCCGTCCAGATTTGACAGGGCTCCGGTATATCGGAGATCGCCGGAGATTCCTCCATCGGAACGCGACGAAATATTACAGGGTTGTTGTAGACTCAATTCCGCACAATTCCACCGAAGCAATTGTCAAAGCGATGCTCGAGGAGGTGGTGGCGGCGGATACAAGATCGCTGTCCACAAAAATAGCATGGTCGCTCGAGGGCAATGTTGACGTTGAGCCCCCGAGCTCCATCGATGGTTCCTCCAGAATCGTGACAGAGATTGGAGTTGACGTTGATGAAGGTCCTCGTCCGAACATGACGATCTGGGGTGGAGTGCAGTCCTCAGTCGAGCCAAGGTGACTAGTCGAGCCGGCGACGAAGATGTCGACGTCGCAGTTGATCTGCAGCCGAGCCATGGATCCTTTGACGATGCCACAACGGGACTCTCAATGAAAGCACCATTGTCGGTGTCAAAACCAACAGACCTCGGGGTAGGGGGTCCCAAGCTTAGGATCTTGGATCGATGAGTAACAGGAGATGAAGGAGATGGTGTTACCCAGGTTTGGGCCCTCTTGATGGAGGTAAAACCCTACATCCTGCTCTTGTTTATATTGATGATGATGTATCAAGTACATAGTTGATCTACCTCGAGATTATTTGTTGTGTATCAGAGGTCTAGGATAATAAGAGTCCTAGTCAGCTACGTCAATGGATAGGAGACCTTGCCTTGATCACCAAGTCTTGTGGAATCCTCCTTGTATGCGTCATGGCTGCCCGAAGTGGCCCATGAGTGAACCGCCATGGGGGTCCTTGGCCCGATCCACCTGGTCAGGAGACGATGTGGTGAGTACCCCCTAGTCCAGGACACTGTCACTCGACCCTCATGCTTGCTGCTGAGGGTTGCCTACAAGATAATCAGAGAAGTTAATGACCGAAATGCCTTCGCGCTGACAAAGAATCAAATAATTACCTGGTACTCGAAGGGGCACTTTCGCTCGCCCCTGTGACCTCGGCTTGAGCTTCTTGAGCCTCTCACAAGAGCCCTTCTTGTGGGGTCATTTCTCTGCGTAGGCGTTTGGAGCGTCACCCCTTTGGAGGAGAAGTCAGACGACTAGGGGCTGGAGGACGAGGGGCTCTCTTTCGACTAGAGGAAGGGAGCGTTAGCGATGAAGCTGGCCTCGTCCCTGGCATGTTAGGGGTAATGGTTACCCTTGAGCCGTCAAGTCTCTCCAGGAAAAACTTTCTCCCTTCATAAAGAAATGCTAGATCTCCGTCCTCATTGAATAAGGGGTCCTCTGCTCGACAGTGAACCTCCGGCTATGGTACCGGACTGCTTACGCCCTCATGCTAATGCCTACATCTCTGCTCGAAGAGCTGGTACACGGCGGATTAGATGCTAATATAAACTTGAGGAAAACGAGGAGTTCAGGAAAAAACTTACTATTTCGGCAGGATTATAATGAGACGATCCATCATGAAACCATCGGCGGGCGAAGTCTTCCACCATCCGTTGATTGATCCCGGCTAGTGTTGTCCCAAAGGCCGCTTGGTCGTAGAAGATTTCCCGAATGGTTTGTGAAGAATCGTTGGTCCCGTTCAACTCACACAACAAGCGGGGAGCTACCGAAGTGGTTGGACTCTTCAGTTTTCACCGTGGCCATTACGTCAATAATGGTTAGACTGGTGCACGTCAGCTGTGTCACTTGAGCAGCCAGCTGGGTTACTCTAGGATTTTGGGTTACGCAAACCCTTGAGAGGTTCGAACTCTAGGGTGCGTGCGAAGAACTCGTCCTTCCCAGTCTGCCTACTCGCTAATCTCACAGCCTAGCTCGACGAACTGTAAGGAAAAGAGACATAGCAGTTTACCCAGGTTTGGGCCACCTTGCGGTGTAAAACCCTACTCCTGCTTTGTGGTGGATTGGCCTCGAGGGGCTAAGGATGAACTAGTACAGTGGCGAACAGCCTCAGGAGGAGAGGTGTTCTTGAGCTCGAGTGAGCTGGTGGGGTGAGGGTGATCTGAATGATCCGTCCCCTTCTATGGTGGTGGCTAAGTCCTATTTATAGTGGCCTTGGTCCTCTCCCCAAATGAAGGCGGGAAGGGATCCCACAATGGCCAAATTCGAAGGGAGACAACCAGTACACGCTATCCTGACAAAAGTAGTCTTCGCCTGCAAAAGCGTCTGGTCGTGACGCCGTGGTCAGCTCGGTGATGACCTCCGTCCTGGCGGTCTTGGTCTTGTTGCACGGGAATGGAAACCTTTGGCTGATTCCTCAGGACTCCGCGCCTGCACTTGCCTCCTTGGCACCAAAGAGGAAACTGGTACACTACACCCGCTGGCGCCCTCCTGGCCTTGGTCGTCATGGCTCACGTCATCCGGACCTCACGAGGTGAGGCTTGCATAGAACTCTCCACTCCTCAGGAGCCAGCCTAAGGAGGCCAATCCTCGTGGGGGTCTTGGTGTCGTCCGCCTCGCGAGGCTTGGCCCCTCGCGAGGGTCTTGAGTTGTTGTCGCTGAAGCTGGGCCGTACCAGGCCATCGATGGAGCCACGCTGTGGGCCGCAGGCAAGCAAGTCTGGGTACCCCCGTTCCCAGAACGCCGACAGTAGCCCTCGGGCCCAAGGCGCGCCTGAACTTGGCTTCGAGGCGAAGCCAAGGGGCAAGTGTGGAGCGCCGCGGGCCCTAACCGCTACGGCCTTGGTCGACGCATGGCCATTGATGGGACGTGGGCGTCTCCGCTTCCCCATGATGCCTCGGCAACCGTTCGACTTGATGAGACTCTGCTGCATGCATAGAAAAACCATCATTGCGTGGAATCGTGGGGGCCGGTGGTTGGCCTCCGTCCGGCTAGAAATGAGTGGAGGGGCAGAGCCCCCCTCACTCATTTCCATCTTCTCACTGCCCGCTCCCTCTTCTTCTTCACCTCCCCGTCCTGCCGTAGCATCCATGGCGCCGATGAGGAGGTTCTTTGCCGCCGAGAAAGGGAAGGCCCCCAAGGAGGGGCCGGGTTTGCCGCCACCCAAGAGAGGGCATGGCCGCCCCCGCAAGCATGCTGCGACCCCGACGGTAGCTCCTCGAGGGCGTAGACGCGCTCCTTCGGGGCCTGGCGTCACTTTGGGCGGCCGCGGCGGCGCTTCTTCTCGAGGCGGGGGCTGCCAAGGGCGAGGCAGCCCCTACGACGAGGGGCGGCGCGCCGTGGTTACCCGGCCTCCTCGGCCGAGCTTCCACTCGGCGGATGTGCACCCGGAGTTCGTCGTGTGGTCAGAGAGGCCCGCCGGCACCTGGCTCCCACTCCCGCGCTTCTTCGTGAGTGAGCTGCTGGTCGCGGGGCTTGACGGCCTCTGGCTGCAGGCTGACGGCTACTGCAGAAAGGCTTCCGGGGTTGGGGTCGAAGTCACCGCGATGGGCAGCGTGTCCTTGACCCGCGGTTGGCAGGCGTTTGCCCGCGCGCGAGGCCTGAGCGGGAGGCACACCCTTCATTTCAGGTACGACGGCCTTGCGACCCTCTACATGAGGGTGTTCAGGGAGGACGGCCGTCGTGCGGGGTGCTGCCCGGAAGACGGCAGCGGCGACGATGAGCTTGGCCTTGACGACAGCCGCGACGGCGACGCGGGTGAGCTTGCCCTTGGCGACGGTCGTGCTTCCTTCAGCAGCGGCGGCTCCTCCTCCGGCGAGAGCACCAGCAGCGGCGGCTACGACCAAGCAGCACGCCGCCGGGCTCGCATCGGGGAAGGCGATGGGTCATCTCGTCACCGCGCTCCGGTGAAGCGGGAGGAAGACTCAGACTGAGCCCGGGGGCTGCCGGAGCCTGGCCTCAGGAGCTGCTGCGGTCGTGCGGGCCCCTTTTGTTTAACCTTTCCTTTCTCCTACATTTGAAAAAAGTAGAGGGCCCCGCTGGGGCGTGTAATGAACCAAGGCACTCGTGCCATTATGCTATGTTTGTTATTTTGATATTGTGCCAGGATACTGATATTCCGATCAGGTGCGGTTAGAATAACTTAGCTTGATATGCTTGCTGTAGTTTCCCACCTCGCGAGGGTGCGCCTCTCCAGCAACATCTGGGAAAGTTTGCTTCTTAACAACTCAGGAGCCGTTGGGCCTCAGGAGGCATTGTACAGCTGCAGAATTATTAGAAAACTTCACAGGGTGTCATGCTCTTCCTTGCGCGAGCCCCCGAGCGTGGGTTAGTTGTGGCTGGTGCACCGCGTCGTGATGCCCGGAGGCACGGACTTGAGAAGGTATGCGTGCCCACGAGCTCGTTTGAGAGCGTCTCGCAAGGATTTAAGGACCGAAGCTCTGGGGCGACAGGGCTTCAGTGAGATGTGGTCGCGGACGAGCGCCAAGCGCACACACCTACCTAGCCCCCGCACGCAGGACGCACGAGGAGGAGCGACGGGCAACTGCCGCTTTTCCTGGGACAAGGCTGGAGAGGCGAACAAACAAGAGGAAAAGAAAGTTCCAGCTCTGGCAAATGAGAAATGCGAAAACTCCAAATTCCACTAAGAAGTTGCAAACCAACTACAGAAAGCAAGCAAAAGAATAGCCGTGTCCGGCACCTAGTCTAGTCTTCTCACCAGCGCGGAGCTAAGTGCTGCCACTAGGACGTGGGAGGGAGCCCCCGTGAGGCCCGCGGGCGACACTCAGGAGACTCCGGGGCATGTACATCCCAACTCATTATTACGTGAGAGTGTCACGAGCGGAGACATTCATAGGCACGGGGCCTTGCTTCATGGGTAGAACTTTCGGAGGTGCTGGATGTTCCAGGCGTTCTGGATGGGGATGCCGTCCTGCGTCTCCAGGTGGGCGGCGCCAGGCCTGGAGACACGGGTGATCTTGAACGGGCCCTCCCACATGGGTGAGAGCTTATGCAGCCCCTCCCTGGAGAGCACCCGCCTCAGGACGAGATCACCCACCTCGAGCGTCCTGGAGCAGACTACCTTGCCGCTCGGAGCGAGGCTTGACGGCGTTCCTCCCCCAGCACGAGGTCCATCCCTCGCGTGGCGTCCTGGCGTGCCTCGTCAAACGCCAAGACCCGCGTGGAGCGATGCTTGACCTCGTGAGGGAGAACCGCTTTGGCTCCGTAGACGAGGAAGAACGGAGTCTCGCTCGTCGGCTTGGTTGCGGTGGTGAGGATGGACCACAGCACTGACTGGAGCTCGTCGAGACAGCCCCTGTCGCAGGCCTGGAGCTTCTTCTTGAAGGTCCTTGTCTTGAGGCCTCTCAGGACTTCTGCGTTGGCGCGCTCGGCCTGGCCATTGCTCCTGGGGTGTGCCACCGAAGCGTAGCATATCTGCGTTCCAAGGTTAGCACAGTATGTTTTGAAAAGGTTGCTGGTGAACCGTGAGCCATTATCGGTGATGATGCGGTTAAGAACCCCGAACCGGCTCATGAGGCTTTTGATGAACTTGACGGCTGAGCCAGCCGGGATGGTGCAGACGGCTTCCACCTCCGCCCACTTGGTGAACTTGTCGATGGCGACGTAGAGGTAGCGGTAGCCCCCAGGAGCTAGTGGGAATGGCCCCAAGATGTCCAGCCCCCAGACCGCGAACGGCCATATGAGCGGGATGGTTTGGAGGCCCTGAGCGGGCTGGTGGATCTGCTTGGCGTGGAACTGGCAGGCTTCACAGGACTTCACCAGCTCGGTAGCATCGTTGAGCACCGTGGGCCGGTAGAACCCGTTGCGGAATGCCTTGCCCACGAGTGTGCGCGATGAAGAGTGATGCCCACAGTCCCCACCATGTATATCGGCCAGCAGCTCGCATCCCCACTCCCTGGAGATGCACCGTAAAGAAACGTTGTTTGGACGCCTCCAATAGAGCTCACCGTCCTGGATGCAGTATGCTGTGGCCTGGCGGGCCACACGCTCCGCGTCTTCCTCCTTCTCCGGCAGGGTGCCCCGAAGTAGGTACGCCTTGAACTCCTCGGTCCAACACCCCTCCTGAAGTTCCATCGCGAGGAGGAGGTGAGCTCCTGAGGTCGGGCCACAAGCCGAGGCACCCGACGAAGGAGCCTGGGGGAGGTCCTCGTGAGGCGGTGCTGGTTCTGCGGTGGGTGGAGCTGCCAATGGCTTGAAGAGCCGCTCTTCGAAGATGCCAGGCTCCTGAGGCAGACGCTGAGATGCCCTCTTGGCGATGTCATCCGCCTCCTTGTTTGTGCCTCGCGGCACGTGCTGCAATTACAGGCCCAAGAATCGTTTCTCAATTTTGCGTACCTCCTCTAGGTATGCTTCCATGTGCTCGTCCTTCGGGGTGTACTCCTTGTTGGAGAAGTTGACGAGGAGCTGCGAGTCGCCCTTGACGGTGAGGCGCCTGACCCCCAGTGCTGCGGCGGCCTTGAGTCCTGTGATTAGGCCCTCGTACTCCGCAATGTTGCTGGAGACCTTCTCGCCGTGTTGGAAGCAGAGTTGCACGGCGTAGTAGAGCTTGTCTTTGGCAGGCGAAATAAGCACAGCTCCAGCCCCCGCGCCCTGGCGTGAGAACGCGCCGTCGAAGTACATGATCCAACCATCTGGTGCCTCGTCGCCGGGTATGAGGGAGCGGTCCTCGCAAACTTCACGGTCAAGGACGTCAGTCCATTCCGCCACAAAGTCAGCGAGGGCCACACCCTTGATGATCCTGGTGGTACTGAACTCCAACTGGAACGCTTGCAGCTCAATGTTCCATTCGGCGACTCTTACCGCAGCGTTGGGACTCCGGAGCACCCTCTCCAGAGGGTAAGCTGAGACAACCTTGATGGGGTGGCCCTAGAAGTAGTGGCATAGCTTTCAGGAGGCGACGAGGAGCACGAGCAGTAGCTTCTGTCGCATGGGGTAGCGTGCCCGCGCGTCTCGCAGCACCGTGCTGACGAAGTATACCGGGTGCTCGATGAGGGAGGAGGCATTGGTGAGGTCTTGCAACTCCTGAGTCTGCGGGCCCTCAGGAGCCTTATCATCCACCATGGCAGCAGTGCCCTGAGGAGTATCGTCCTCAGGAGACCCACTGCCTGGCGGGTTGGCTGAGGTCTCAGGAGCGTTGTTGGCTGGTGGTGCAGCCGGAGCCTCAGGAGCGCCATCTTGAGACTGCGGCACCCCATCTGGCGACGGGGTGCCCCGTCGTGAAACCTTGGCCAGGCGCTCCTCCCTCACTGCCACCAGCGCTGCGCTGGCTGAGTGAGGTGTGGCTGCCAAGTAGAGCACCAGGGGCTCAAGGGGACGTGGCGCCACCATCACCGGCGGGCTGGTGAGGTACTTCTTGAGATCTTGGAAGGCTGCGTTAGCCTCGGGAGTCCACTCGAATGGTCCTTTCTTTTTCATCAGCTTGAAGAACGGGAGGGCGCATTCTGCCAACTTGGAGATGAAACGCCCCAGCGAGGTCACGCAACCTGCCAGCTTCTGCATCTCCTTGAGAGTCTGCGGCGGGCTCATCCTTTCTATGGCCTTGACTTTCTCTGGGTTAGCCTCGATCCCTCTGTGCGATACCAAGAAGCCTAGCAGCTTGCCGGATGGGACGCCGAACACACATTTCTCCGGGTTGAGTTGCAGATCCACCTTGCGCAGGCTGGCAAATGTTTCCTCTAGGTCTTCAATAAGGGTCCTTGCCTCCCGAGACTTCACCACTATGTCGTCGACGTATGCCTCTGCGTTCCTCCCGAGCTGCTGGCCCAGAGCGATGTGCATCAGCTGCTGGAAGGTTGCTCCGGCATTACGCAGCCCCAACGGCATGCAGGTGTAGCAATACACCCCGCATGGGGTCAAGAAAGCCGTCTTCTCAACATCTTGCACCGCCATCTTGATTTGGTGATAGCCTGAGAAGGCCTCCAGGAAGCACAACAGGTCACACTCGGCGGTGGAGTCGACGATCTGATCGATACGCGAAAGCGGAAAGGGGTCTTGAGGGCAAGCCTTGTTGAGGTTAGTGAAGTCGACGCACATACGCTCCTTTCCGCCCTTCTTGGGGATGATGACCGTGTTCGCCAACCATTCTGGGTACCGCACCTCCTGAATGACACCAGCCTCTTGCAGCTTGCGGGTCTCTTGGACGATGAACGACTCCTTCTCTGTGGACTGCCGCCATGCCTTCTGCTTTACCGGTCATGCGTTAGGGCCCACCCTCAGGTGATGCTCGATTATTCCCCTCGGGATCCCAACCAGATCCTTGGGCTCCCATGCAAACACTTCCTTGTTTGCGCATAAGAAGTCGACCAACGCCTTTTCTTGATCTGGAGAGAGGCTGGCACCTATGGTGAAGGTGGCACCCGACGCCCCGTCTTCATCGACTGGCACCTGCTTCGTCTCGGCCCGATCTTGAGAGAACAACTGCTTCTTCTTCGCTGGCGCAGCCCCAGGAGCCTCTGGGGCCCCTTCCTCAGTCGGCCGTGCGGCTGCCGCAGCCCTGAAGGCGAGCTTGAGGGCCAATAGCGCATCCTTGGTGTCTCCTGCCACGGTGAGGATGCCGCTGCTTCCCGGCATCTTCATGAGGTTGTAGGCAGGGTGAGTCGCTGCCATGAACTTGGCCAGGGCCGGGTACCCGAGGATGGCGTTGTACGGGAGGCTGATGCGGGTGATGTCGAAGTCGATAAGCACGGTGCGGTAGTTGTCGCGGGTCCCGAAGGTGACGGGGAGGTGGATCTGCCCGAGGGGGTTGGTGGAGCCGTTGACGACTCCAGAGAAGGGCTTCGTGGGGCGGAGCCGGCCATGGGGCACATGAAGCAAGCCAAATGCTTCCACCGAGAGCACATTGAGGCCGGCTCCTCCGTCGATGAGGGTCTTGGTGACCGCCACGTTGCAGATGGTGGGGGTGCAGAGCATCGGGAGAGCGCCGGCGCGGGCCGTGACCGCGGGGTGGTCCCCGGAGTCGAAGGTGAGGTCGGCCTTGGGCGCCGCCCAACCCGGTGGGGCCGCCCGTTGCACGTGGGCATCACCCACCTGGCGAAAGAACTACTTGATGTGGCGATCCGAGGGCGGCACCTGCAAGCCGCCGAGGATGGCTGCGACGATGTGAGGTGCCGGCGCCGTGAATTGCATGACGAAAAGGCCGTGCAGCTCCTCCCAAGAGGCCACCGAAGATTTCGGCAGGCCTAGGAGCCAAGCGCGCGGTGGGCTCGTGAGGGCCATGGGGAGTCAATTCGCCATGACCTTGTAGTCGCTGTCGGCTACCAGAACCGCCTCCTCATACGCCTGGAGAAACCCCACCGGGTCTGCCACGCCGTCGTAGCGAGGCGGCATCTCTGGCCTGAACTTGGGTGGCCACTGCACTCGCCGTAAGGCGGGGGTGAAGGCCTGGAGACCCACGGCGCCTCCGCGCGCGCCCGTCGATCCCTTCGGAGAAGAGGCGCCCGCCATGAGAACTGAACGCTGAAGGTGGAGTGCGGCGGACGGAGAGGCGAAGTTTCGACGCACCCCTACCTGGCGCGACAAATCTCGGATTTCGGGTTCCGCAAACCCTTGAGAGGTTCGAACTCTGGGGTGCGTGCGAAGAACTCGTCCTCCCCAGTCTGCCTACTCGCTAATCTCACAGCCTAGCTTCACGAACTGTAAGGAAAAGAGACACAGCAGTTTACCCAGGTTCGGGCCACCTTGCGGTGTAAAACCCTACTCCTGCTTTGTGGTGGATTGGCCTCGAGGGGCTGAGGATGAACTAGTACAGTGGCGAACAACCTCAGGAGGAGAGGTGTTCTTGAGCTCGAGTGAGCTGGTGGGGTGAGGGTGATCTGAATGATCCGTCCCCTTCTATGGTGTTGGCTAAGTCCTATTTATATTGCCCTTGGTCCTCTCCCCAAATGAAGGCGAGAAGGGTTCCCAAAACGGCCAAATTCGAAGGGAGACAACCAGTACACGCTATCCTGACAAAAGTAGTCTTCGGCTGCAAAAGCGTCTGGTCGTGACGCCGTGGTGGGCTCGCTGATGACCTCCGTCCTGCCGTCCTGGCGGTCTTGGTCTTGTTGCACGGGAATGGAAACCTTTAGCTGATTCCTCGGGACTCCGCGCCTGCGCTTGCCTCCTTGGCACCAAAGAGCAAACTGGTACACTGTGCCCGCTGGCGCCCGCCTGGCCTTGGTCGTCATGGCTCACGTCATCCGGACCTCATGAGGTGAGGCTTGCATAGAACTCTCTGCTCCTCAGGAGCCAGCCTGAGGAGGCCGCTCCTCGTGGGGGTCTTGGTGTCGTCCGCCTCGCGAGGCTTGGCCCCTCGCGAGGGTCTTGAGTTGTTGTTGCTGAAGCTAGGCCGTACCAGGCCGTCGATGGAGCCAATCCGTGGGTCGCAGGCAAGCAAGTCTGGGTACCCCCGTTCCCAGAACACCGATAGTTACCTTGGCACTCTCCTCTGAGGCCGGGCTCTTTGGCCTCCAGCTGTACAACCTCTTCGGGGGCTCCATAGAAAACAAGGGGAGTCCAGGCAGAACTGGCTCCATGAGAGGGACGTCGTCTATATAAAACCGTTCTATCGGCCAGACATCAGTATCCTCCCGAGGTGTGCCGGACCGGTATTCTGTGCCCTCGATTCGACAAATCGGCTGCCCCAAACTCATATAACTTCCCGGCTGAAGAATAGGGAATTATGCAAAAATACCTCCGCCATAGCTCAAAGTGTGCCTCGCATCCGAGGTGCATCTCGTAGAGGGCAACTGTCACACCCTGATTTTCATGCCACAACATTTAGGATTAATTAGGCATAAAATTTTGATCCAACAAAAACTTTTGTGTTGATTTGGTCCCTGCTTTTATTTGGATGTTGTTTGTTGTTTGTAAGTGCTCTAAAAATCAAATAATCCTCCAACTCTTATAATTCTTTCCCTTGATCTGAAACTTTGCCCAATGATCATGCCATGTGTATAGAACAGAATACTATTTTCTTGCAAAAATAATTTGGCCAACAACTATTTTCTAAATTAGGTTTTCGAGAAAACCCCTGAGTTAAGCCTTGAACTAAAAGTACTTAATTTGGGCTTTAAAAATCTTTCAAAAATTTTATTTGAATCCTATTGGTTATAGGACTCCATAAAACCACAAAAATATTATTTTAGAAGTTATTTTTCCATTTTATTTAAAGGCTTTTTCTTAAGGCCAAAAATGGTCTTCAATAGGTTAAAACTTTAAATGTTTCAAAAATATTTGAGAAAATTTAGGGAAGCTCAGTGGAAAATATTTTCCATATATATGAGTTTCAACACATGGTCATGACCAAAATATCGGTCAAACACCACTTTGCATGAGTGGTACGCTATATCAAAAAAAAATTGGTCAAACCCCTCAAAAACCCTTTCTGGATATTTCAAGCTTTTGAAATATTTACAAAGGAAAGTTTCTCCATAAATTCCAAGGAAATTCTACCTTGTCAGAATTGACCTATTGGATGATCTTGCCGAGTCTCATGACATGGAGAACAAGATAACCCCACCAAACCGTCTCAAAACCATTTTTGTCCTTTTCAAAGTTTGAACAACTTTGCACTACCAAACATGTCCAAATGTGCTTAAACCTGGTACAACTTCTCAAATGGTCTAATAATACATCTAGGCCAAGTGGTGCATCATGGAGAACAAGTTAACTTGATCAAACCTTGCCAAAATAATTTTTGCCCGTTTCTAGGGTTTGAACAAGTTACATTGCCAAGTTTCTCCAAATGAGCTAAAAATTTGTAGGCTAGCCCAAAATAAACCCACGACCATTCCTGTTAATTTTCAGGGCCATTGGATTCCATTAGATTCCCCAAGCCAACATCAAACATCTTTTGGCATAACCTTGGACTCACTAGTTTGGCCCCTTCCACTTGTCTCCATGAGCTGAGATTTTTCCCACAGCCTCTCCTAGACCCCCTCTATCTCCTGTAATATTTCCTGGCTGAGGCTCAATGCTTAAAGGGGGTAATGCCCAATTTTTGTTCTCTGGATAGCAAGATTTCTCTCTCTTAGCCTCCTCTCTCCTTCCTCAACCTTCAAGAGCATCCTAGGCTCTCCACTGCTTTTGCCCATGCCTCCTGCAGCCCCCAGACACAAGTGGACACGCTAGGACGTGGGAAAGCCGTGGGTGCCTGCCAAAGACACACTCTGGAGCACGCTGCCGGTAAGCCTCACCCATTGTGCGCTGCTGCCGCCCTAGATCCAGCCCGATTTGGTAATTTCGCTTTCTTTTCTTTTTCTGGAAAACTTGTAAAATCCATAAAGAATTCATATGATCTCCAAATTTGATGATTCAAAATCCTAGGGTCTTTTAAATTCCTGATCTACCTCATGGTGCAGCATGCACATTTTTCAGAAAAGTTTCCTTCACACATATTTAAATAAACCCTATATTTCCATTTTGAGCTAAACTTTAGAAAATCACGGAGAGCCCATATTTGCTCCAAATGCCATGATTCAAATTTGTAGATGCATCTAAGTTCATAACTTAGTTTATGAACATTTTTTCTTATGCTTTCTCTACCACATCAAATACTGGTCCATTCCTTCATGCATGGACAACGTAGCAAATTCATAGGAAAATCATTTGAACTCCAAATCCAGTTAAACCAATTTCTTAATATTTATAAAATCATGCCTTGTTTAATGAGTACCTTTGATCATTTTACAAAAAGACATTTCTGTAGACTTCTTGTAGATCCATTATTCCCTTGATTCCAACAAATTGAAATGTCCAAAAATCCTCATTGATCCAAATCCAGTCGAACAACTTTGGTTATTTTCATATGACCAAAGGTATCCTAGAAAAGTCAAATTCCTATTTTTATAGCACTTTTATTTTCTGCCTTGTCGTGTTGCTTATTGTGATTGCTTTCAACGTTAGTTGACAGAATAGATGAAGTGCTTGGAGATGGACCAGGAGGATTGAAGATTTTGGTAAGCCAGGCAACCTACCCTTTGACCATGATGCCCCCTCTTTGTTCATCGAATAAATTTCGTATGCATGATGATGATGATGATGATGATAGTGATGATGAGTTGCTATGCATGTTGCATTGATGCACAATCCGTTGACACTTGCATGATTTGTAGATCTATTTTGTGCTTAGAGGTACGATGGTGAACCATAGTTGTTGATGCATGAACTTGCATGAATTCTGTGAATACCACCTTGAGAAAAATCTTTCAAAAAGCCCCAATGGGTGCCCCTAATGCCCTTGGGAGATGATGATGAGCTAGGTCACTACTTGATGGAGAAGTAGTGTACCGAGGCAAGTTGAATGTGTTGTTTCCAGAAATGGATTAGATTTAAGATTTGTCGACCGTCCCAACCGAACATGCGCAACCACGCTACCATTATATGGGAAAGTGCATTATTGATTACCTAGTTCACGATAGCACGGAGCCCGCATTACTAGTGACGGGAGTGGCGTGGTCACTATCAGGACGGGGTCACGCTTGGACAGGTGGCCATGATTGTTTTTACAGGGCACCGAACACACCGTTGGTACCCCCATGCATGAGTTATGTGATGAATATGGAAGTGAGGCTCCGCAGACAAAGTAAAAAATGTGAGAATGATTGTGGCACGGGGGATGGTATCAATCAAGTGGACTCCGTGTTGGTGGCTTCTAGGGAAAGGTAGTGATCAGGTGCTCACCCCAGGTACTTGAGGTACCGTTGGTCGTGGCTGACACGGGAGTTCCCCGGATCTTGTGGGTAAAGGTGTGCAACCTCTGCAGAGTGTCAAACTATTTGAATAGTCGTGTCCATGGTTAAAGACAGTTGGGTGGTGCTTCATAGACTATGTGCACACATTTCTAAAATACAAACACAGATTGGCAACATTGTTGTTGTGAATCATGAGGAAGGTCACGATGATCTTGAAATGGAGTTGTGAATAACTCCCCCTCTTTATGTTGATATCTGTAACCACTTGCTGCATGTTAAGAGACACATGCATGAACCCTGAAAGGGTATTGATCATACTCACCGGAGGAAAACTAGCATTCCTAGAAATGCCAACTTAGAATTGAAACCATGCAGGGTTTTTTGCGAGTACATTCAAACGTACTCAATGGCTTGTCCCTGGTTATGTAATTTTCCATGCCTGGAAGAGTGGAAATCTGAAGAAGAGTTCTTTGGTGATGAACATGCGAACTAGGATGCCTTCCCAGTCAGAATGCCTGTAGGGTTAAGGCAGATGGCATGGGTCCAAGTTATCGTAGAAGGTTTCTGCTGCTTTGTTTTATTTGATGTTTAGCCCTTGAGGCTTTATCTATGGAAGACTTGACCATAATGATCCTATTTGTGTAAGATATTATGAATTGGATGTAAACTCTTGATATTCAGTTTGTTGTGTACAGTGAGTATTGATCCTTGGGATCACTATGCACGTGCAATCGGTGGCTTCGACTGTGTAAGTCGGTGTCCCCACAGAGCTGGTATCAGAGCCATCCTAACTGCAGGAAGCCTTAGTTAGCATGGTCGTTAGTTGGATAAAACTATTTTCAAAACTATCACTATTTCCAAAACTATCTATACTTCTCTCCTTTTCTGAGTTTTTCCAAAATCAATGCACCTAAGATTGTTTCTCCTTATTAACCTCTCCCGTTCAAAACTTTTGTAAATGGCCGCTAAACCCGAAGACCTCCTGACCACTGGATCTCCCGTGCTTCTCTAGGATAGCCTCTAGAAGTGTTAGTCTCACTGAGCCCCCACTTTCACCTACCATGAGCATTGGATCGACAACACCAGGACGGAGTACCATGTGGAAGTATTCATGAAGGCAAATGACTCCCCGACAAACTGGTTCTTCAAGTAACCCCCGAAGGGCAACACTAGTTCTTGCCGTCAAGACGGCAACAACAATCGACCATAAGGGATTACCGTAAGCTCTTCACCACAACACCGGCAAAGCAACACCGTGTTGAGCACCTCAAATCTCCCACTCCCTCAAGTGAAAAAGAAGCTCGTCAAAAGCTGACGAGGAGGAAGACCCAGAAGAGCCAGAATACGCGACCTAGCATTACACCACATAGGCACCATTCGAGACTAGGATATGCCAGTCTGTAACCCCAAAGGTAGGATAGGCCGTGTATCCCCGATGTGAAGTCGAGTCCTTGAACTGGTTCAGATGAAACCATGCTTTGGTTGTGTTTGCTTTTGCGTTTTGATGGAAGTCACACTTTCCCTCTCGGAACACGACTACATCACCCATTTGGTTTTTAAATGATTTGTTCGGCCCTTCCGGCCTTTGCTTAAACAACTCGTGTCATACCAACCCCCTACTAGGCACCCTATCTGTATTGCTTTCCCTCTCATCTATCCCAATCATGAGCCTTTGACCGCTCTAACCAGACGCCAGTTGAAAACCACACTAGCACCGCTAGCCAACTAGAAACCGGAGGCTCCGCCCAAGCGGAAGCCAACCAGGATCAGACCCACAGACAAGCTCCACCACCACCTCTCCTCAGAGAACCTAAGCATGGCCCAACTTCCCCAAGCCTTCTGAGGGAATCGCCAAGAACACTCCAATGCTCCTGGATGATTGCTCAAGCTGTTGCCAACAACCCACAGCAGGCGAGAAATGGGAACAGACATTCGACCCTGGAAGGATTCAAGAAGCATCCACCTCCAACCTTCATCGAGGATACTAACCCCTGGAACAGAGATGAGGACCAATGTCGGGTGTAGAGGAGTTGGGATCATCATTAACGGGGTAGAATTCCTGGAAGACCTTATTATCTTGAGATCACGAGGCTTGGATTTGATCTTAGGAATGGGTTGTCTCATCAAGCACCAAGGCTTGTTAGACTGTGCCAACCAGACTGTCACCCTCACCAATGACCAAGGAGTCAAAGTTTTCCTCCAACCCTTCCTCTGCTCAGGTTACCCAAGTCAACTCTCTATCAGGAGTTGAATTGGAGCAAGTGCTAGTAGTATGTGAGTACCCTAATGTCTTTCCTGATGAATTACCAGGAATGCCTCCTGCCCGTGACATTGAGTTCATTATTGAGCTCATGCCCAGAGGAGGACCCATCTATAACAAGCTTTATAGGATGGGATCGGGGGAGTTGGCAGAATTGAAGAAGCAACTGACCGAGTAGTTAAAGAAAGGATTTATCCGCCCTAGTGCCTCGCCTTGGGGATCGCCTGTCTATTTGTGGAAAAGGGGGACGGTACCATCCGATTATGTGTTGACTATCGTTCCCTTAATGAGGTCCCAATCAAGAACAAGTATCCACTCCCCAAGATTGAAAACCTGTTTGATGAGTTGAACGGAGCCAAGGTGTTTTCCAAGACCGGTCTCAGATCTGGGTACTATCAGCTGAAGATCAGACCTCAAGATATTCTGAAGACGACATTTGTAACCGGAATGGCCTATACGAGTACACGATCATTTGGGTTAACCAATGCCCCAGCCTACTTCATGTAACTCATGAACAAAGTCTTCATGGAGTATCTGAACAAGTTTGTTTTCGTCTTTATTTATGACATACTTTTCTACTCGAAGACGGAAGAAGAGCATGAGCAACATTTGAGGATGGTCTTGGACAAGCTTCGAGAGCAGCAGTTGTATGCAAAATTCAGCAAGTGTGAGTTTTGGCTACACAAGTTTGGATTCTTGGGTCATGTCTCGACTTAGGAAGGATTGTCGGTAAACCCTGCCAAGATGGAAGCTGTGACCCAATGACAACCCCCGACCACCGTCACGAAGGTTAGGAATTTCCTCAGACTTGTGGGATACTACCGCAAATTCATGAAAGGATTCTCCAGTATTGCTGGACCAACAGTAATTGGCTGGCCACCCTTTACATCAACCGAATCATATGCCTATATAGAATCCCTAAGGAGATTGTGTCAGATCGAGGAACCCAATTTACCTCAAGTGACTGGAAGAAATTCCAAGAAGCCATGGAAACCCAGTTGTCATTTAGTACGTCTTTCCAACCGCAAACCAGAGGTCTGGCAGAGCGATTAAATCAGATACTCGAAGACATGCTCTGAGCTTGTGCCCTAGCATATGGAGCTAAGTGGGAAGGTTGCCTCCCATTTGCCGAGTTCTCCTATAACAGTAGTTACCAGTCAAGCCTCCAAATGGCACCATTTGAGGTGTCGCACACCCCTCAATTGGTTGGAGACTGGAGAAGTTTAGTCTTTGGAATAGGCAGCTCCCAAACATAAAATAAAGTTTATTCCTTTTTCCACCATTCTTTCACAATCCATGGCTAGCCGTATCCACGGGTGCCTTCCATACCAACACTTTCCAAGAAATTTATTATTTGACAACATAAAATAAATGTCTTTTTCATTTCGGGACTGGGCATCCCTATTACCTTGCCACACTCTCGAGCAATGACAAGTGAATAAACACTCATCGTGAGAATAAAATATCTAGCATGGAAAAATATTGTCCACCCCCTGCTGCTTCATGAGCGGTACGGGCACACAAATAGGAAATTCATTTTGAAAATTAGAGTTGGCACATACAAATTTACTTGGAACGGCATGGAAATACCGCATATAGGTAGGTATGGTGGACTCATTTGGCACAACTTGGGTTTAAGAATTTTGGATGCACAAGCAGTATTCCCGCTTAGTACAAGGAAAGGCTAGCAAATAGATTGACAAGCAACTAACCAAAGAACGAAAACGATCATAAACGAGCATTAAGCATAACTAACACCAAATAATGCACCACAAGAAGGATGTAACTTCATTGCATAACTATTGACTTTTGTGGTTGCATAGGGAATCACAAACCTTAACACCAATATTCTTACTAAAGCATAATTAATCACCAACATGACTAACATATTACTATCTCTGTCGGTGTTCTGGGACCGCGGGTACCCAGACTTGCATACCTGTGGCCCATGACGTGGCCCCCTCGACGGCCTGGTACGGCCCGGCAGCAAGGACTCCAAGACAAGACCCTCGCGAGGGCCCCTGGCCTCGCGAGGCGGACGGCACCAAGACCTCCAGAGGAGCGGCCTCCCCAGGCTGCCTCCCGAGGAGCGGAGATTTCTATGCAAGTACCCAGCCTCCCGAGGATGTGATGACGTGAGCCATGACAACCAAGGCCAGGCGGCGGCCAGCGGGTGCAGAGGAGGCAGTTTCCCTTTCGGTGCTAAGGGAGCAAGGACAGGCATGGGTTCCCAAGGAGCCCTCCAAAGGTTTCCATTCCGGTGCAACGAGACCAAGACCACGAGCTCGGCAGGACAAATGTCATCACTGACCCCACCGCTGCGTCATGACTAGAAGCTTTGCAGGTGAACACCACCTTTCGTCAGGATAAGATGTACTACTTGTCCCCTTTCGAATTGGCCACTGTGGGATCCCTTCCCTCCTAAGTTTTGAGGGAAGAGGACCGAGGCCACTATAAATATAGGTTAGCCACCACCGTAGAGAAGGTCGACCCATTCACATTCCCCGAGCCCTCGTGAGGCAGCTCATCCATTATACTAGTTCATCCTCAACCTCCTCGTGAGGCCAATCCACCACAAAGTAGGAGTAGGGTTTTACACCGCAAGGTGGCCCGAACCTCAGTAAACTGCCGTGTCCATCTTCTTCCCTGCTCAAGCGTCTATCCGGCGAAGCTAGGCTATAGGGCGATGAGCTTGAGGCTTGAGAGGTTGAGATCTTCGCACACGCCCCAGAGTTCGAACCTTCTTGGGTCTGCGGAGCCCTGAATCCAACATTTGGCGTGCCAGGTAGGGGCTTGTCGAAGTCCTTCTTCCACCTCTGCTTTGTCTCCGCTCCGTCGCTCCCATGGCCGACGCACGCCGTGTCCACGCCGAGCGCCGGGCCGCTCGTGTCGCCCAGATGGCATCCGTGGGCAACGGCGCTCCTCGCCGCTCTGCCTCCCCTGTGGCCAACGCTGCCACTGACCCTGCTGCTCATGAGCAGCAGGATTCGTCGCTGCCACCCTCCGTGCGGCGTGATGGTCGCATAGCTACTCCGTCGCCTACTCCCGCCACGGTGTCGTCTTCCCACATCCGCCGCGGCCCGGCAAACGCGTAGGCTGCACTGCTCATGGCACGCGAACTGCTGCGCTACCGTCCCGCCAACGATTGGCTTGGCCCCATTGCCGAGCTCATCAACGCCGCCGGTGAAGTCCCTGCACCGTCCCGCTCGCTCCTTCCCCCGCCATCCTAGGCGGGCGACGTGGCTCACGGTGCACCTCCTCCTCCTCGTCTGCGCGGCACCGACCCCGAGCCCAGGTGTGATGCGCCCCAGCGCGACCCGCCAAGCAGAGGGTCGGCACGCGATGAAGCGAGCTGCCAGGAGGTCCAGCGGCCGCAAGCCGATGTGCGCGCGCTCCCAGCGCCACAACGCCAGCACCAGGACCGCGCATCGCTGGAGGTTGCGGCGCGTGGGCGTCAAGACCGAGCTCACCCCATGCGCGCTGCTCCCGTGAGTGCGGCGGGCTGTCGCGCCTTCACCCTAGAGCTGCGCCGCGTCATATGGCCAGGCAAGTTCAAGCCAGACCTGCCCCCGCGTTACGACGGCACCCCTGACCCTGCAGAGTTCCTCCAACTCTACTCGCTAAGCATCAAGGCAGCCAACGGTGATAAGAAGGTTATGGCAAACTGGTTCCCCATGGCCCTCAAGGACGGAGCGTGCTCTTGGTTCCTGCACCTCCCAGAGGAATCGATCTCCTCCTGGGACGAACTTCAAGAGCACTTCATCGCCAACTTCCAGGGCACCCGTGACCGCGCTCCTGCAGTGGGTGACCTATGGCACGTGAAGTAGCAGCCGGGCAAGACCTTGCACAAGTACATACAGTGTTTCACGAACGTTCGCCTCAAGATTCCAAAGGCATCAGACGAGGCCATCATCTTGGCATTCTCTGATGGCGTCTGGGATGTCAAGATCAAAGAGGAGCTCTCCATCCACGAGGACCTATGCTCGGCCTTGGAGATGTTCAACATGGCAAACAAGTGAGCAAGGGCCGAGGAAGGCCGCCTCTCCCTCCTTGAGTTTTTGGAGCCGATCATGAAGACAAGAAGGCCAAGGCTAAGGAGGAAAAGCACAAGGGCCCCACTGTGCTCGTGGCCGAGCCAGAGATGAAGCGCGGCCGTGACCACAACGATCCTCCAAGGGGCAACTGCTCGTTCTGCATCTTCCACAACATTCAAAGCCACAACACCAATGACTGCCAGGAGCTCAGGGCACTTCGCAATGGACGCCTCGGCCGCCGCCCCGAGCATGGTAACCGTGGCTACGGCCATGGAGGAGGCCGCGGTGGAGGCCACTGGGACAACCGCGACCCTCACCAGGACTGGCGCGACCAGCCTCGCGAGGACCGCTGGCGTGATGAGCCTCGCGATGCGCCCTGGCGCGATCATCCTCGTAAGGCCCGTCCTCAAGGCAATGCCGGCCTCCCTCCGCTGCCGCCTCCACCAAGGAGGAATGACGACAACCGGCAGGATGATGGGGCTGGGGGCTTCCAGGAGCCTCAGGCGATCGCCTGCATTCTGGGCGGTGCTCAGGCCCCCGCTTCACATCGCATCTTCAAGAAGTTCTCTCGTGAGTTGAATGTGGCCCTCCCGAAGCTTGAGGCCGCGCGTCCCCTCAAGTGGTCGCAGTATGCTATCACCTTCGGTTCCAAGGATCACCTCAAGTGCTCAGCCGCCAGAGGTGCACTTCCCATGCTCTACACGCCCAGCATCAGCAATGTCCTCGTCACCAAGATCCTCATCGACGGTGGCGCGGGGCTCAATGTTCTCTCTGTCAAGACATTCGAGATGCTCCAAGTGCCTTACGACCAGCTCCTGCCAACCAAGCCTTTCTCAGGGGTGACTGACGGCTCCACCATCCCCCTGGGGCAGATACGCCTCCCAGTCACCTTCGGCAAGCGCGACAACTACCACACCGAGCTCATTAACTTCGACGTCGCCCACATCGGCCTCCCGTACAACACCATCCTTGGGTGTCCGGCCCTTGCCAAGTTCATGGCGGCGACCCACCACGGCTACAATGTCCTCAAGATGCCAGGGAGTGACGGCATCATCACGGATGCCTGCGATGAAAAAGACACGGTATGCTCCCTCGAGCGCGCCTACCAGGCTGCGGCGGCCGAAAACTCTGACGATGAGGGCGCCGTCCTGCCTCCCGAGGCCACCCCCAAGAAGAAGAAGTAGCTCCTTCCCAAGAGCCATCAGGTGCCTGAGGCCCCCAGCAGGTGGTGCCTCGGGCCCCACACCCACTGCAGGGGCGCCCTTTCCTCTCGCATAGGAAGGCACGCCTGGCGCCTCCCTCCAGACGGGCCCGGGGGCTTCTGCCTGGAGAGCCTCTTACCTGACCAGCGCGACGAGGGAGGTGCTTGGTCACCACTTGGAGGCGTGCTTTGATGCGCGTCCCCGCAAGCAAGACGCACGGCGCGAGGCGCCATGTGCGCAAGAGTTCTTCACCAAGGCGATCCAGGAGCTTCAGGAGGCAAGGGCCATGCGCGGCGAGCGTCGCCCCACACAGCCTCGCAGTGCAGCTGCGGCCCCTGACACGGGTAGTGAGGTGCGTGTCTGCATCAACATCCCGGGCCTCAATAGGGCCGCTTCGCAGGACCTCTTTTGGCCGTCGCGCGTCGGCCGGAGTGGGGGCTACCCCTGCAGCTACGTCTGCATGCCGTTTGGCCTGTTGAACATGGGCACCACGTACCAGTGCCTCACGCAGCGTGTTGTGGCGTCTCACGAGGCCAGGCGCTTGGCGGTCCTATCTCAGGAGGTCTCGGGCCCGTGTGAGCCCCCCGAACCTCGTGAGCCTCCCAGGCCTCAGGAGCCGGCCGACTCGTGAGGAATGATCTTCGTGGCACGCTTCTTTAGCTACCCCAACGCTTCTACAACACTGGTGCCAGGTGACTTTTTGGTTTGTTCAGTTGAGGGCACCCCCCAGGCTACATCATCCTCAGGCTGTCAGGGTCCACCCATGCGGTTGCACTGTTTTGATTTATGTAATTTGGACTAGCTATGCTCGCATAAGCCGCTGTGGCCGTTTACCTTGCGCCTGACCATGTATTGCTCCTGGAGTTGCCCTGCGGGCTTCGCGCATTGCTAGCTCTCCCCCTGAATGTCCCACAAGAGGAAGCTAATGGCATGGCGCCTGTGCTCGGGTCCGTCCCTGCAGCACTGATAAACCTAAGAGACTGAGCTCTGGCTCATGGGCCGGTCCCACGCACGTCACCTCACCGAGTCCTTAGTGCCTTTGTCTTCTCATCGAACAATCCTGAGCAGATCAGCAAGCGCGGCCGCCCCATATATGTCGCAACTAACTAATATGCAAGAACCTCCGGAGACAGGACCACGGGTGGCCGTGCCGACACCTCGCCGCCTCAAAAGGACACGCCGTGATCAAGCAGCGTTCCAGCTCGTGAAAGGCTAAGTGAAATCGTTTCATGCACCACGTGCCGCGGGGCACAACCTTTCCTAAGCACCCTTGCGGGGCGAGCCATTTCTCTCTCGCGCAAATCGCTTGCACGTTAAAGGGGGGCTCTTGAGCATCGTGCCTCGGGGGCTCCTACTAGCTCTCGAGCCCTCACCCCTGGCCTTGACCACGGCATCGCGACCTGGCATACCAGCAGCGGCTGAGCCCTGCTCGAGGGCCGGGTCCAGAGAACGTAGAGCACCATGATGAGTGGGGAGAGAAGGGTCGCTAGCCTCGCAGAGGGGTACAGGGGGAGGGGTGTGGCCCAACGCAAGTGGCGTTTTTCGAAATATGATGGGCATCAGTCTCCTCACGCACCTCTTGCGGGGTTTGCCTTGATTCCTCACAGAACAGGGAGCATGCCCAAGATCAAAAGCCTGAAGAAGCTCACCCTCGCGATGAGAGAACGGCCGCAGGCTGCAAGCCCGCTAAGCTAAGTCATCTCACATGCGCTAGCGTGAGCCTTGTCATTGATGTTTTGTTTTCTTGCGCCCTCGCTTGGGTAAGGAAATCTTCCTCTTATTCTTTCGGAAGCTGCTGGCACGCCAAAGGGGACCTCTTGAGCATCGCGCCTCAGGGGATCTTATTGGACCTCGGGCCGCTCACCTCCTGGCCTTGACCACGGCATCGCGACCTGGCATACCAGCGACGGTCGAAGCTTGCCTGGGGACTGGGTCCTGTCGACATAGAGCACTAAGCTGCTGCAGGGGCAAAAAGGGGGCCCGTGCCAAAGCAAGAAACGCAAATATGTTGCAAACCGAGAATACTAACATTAATGCACAAGTGCCACGGTCCTTACATGCCCTTGTCGGGCCCTTCACGATTTTCTACGCAGGAAACAAAACAAAAGAAAAGGTCTCCCGAGGACCACAGCTCAGGAGGCACCGGCATCATGGCGCCCAGTCGGCGTCATCCTCCTCCTAGACTCAGGTGCAGCGGCGCGGCGGCTCGTCGTAGTCGTCGTCGCTTGAGCTCGACCCGGAGGAGGCATCGCTGCTGCTGGAGGTGCCGTGGCCAAGGGCAAGTTCACCGCGGGAGGCCTCACCACCGCTGTTGTCGCCCCTGGGGCAGCACTCCAGGCGTCTGCCGTCTTCCCTGAAGACCTTGAAGAAGAGCATCGATGCCCCATTGTACCTAAAATGAAGGGCGTGCCTCCCTTCCGAGCCACATGCGCGGGTGACTGTCCCCCATCCCCGGGTCATGAAGACGTCGCAGGAGAAGGTGGCTTCAACTTCCGCCTGCGAAGCTTGGCCGTAGCAGCCGTCGTGCTGTAGCCACAGCTCGATGGGTCCCCGCACCGGCAGCTCCTCGGCCAGGGCGCGCGGGAGTCAGATCCAAGTGCGTGGCAGCATTGTCACCTACACCACAAACATGCGGGTTGTGCCGTCGGCATGGGGCCGCGGGTGAGGCAGTCAGGCGATCGTCGTCTGCTTCCCTCCGCGGCCTCGTCCTCCACGGTGCCCGTGGCCACCCCCGTGGGAAGGGCCCTGTGCACGGACGATCGAGCGGGCATGAACACTCGGCAGCGTGTGCTCGTGCCGGCAAGGGGCAGCCATGGGTGTTGCAGTGGCCCGGCGAGGGCGGCCGCGGCCCCTCTTCGGCGGGAGTGGCTCTGGTTCTTCCCGCGGAGCCTTCCCTTTCTCGGCGGTAGAGAATCTCCTAATCGGCGCCATGGACGCTGCTGCAAGGGCATGGAACAGGAAGCAAGAAGATGAAGATGAGTTGGGGGCTCCACCTCCCTCGCTCTCTTATAGGTGGTCGAAGGCCAACCGGCGCCCTACCATGTTTTGAGTCATGATGGCCCTGTTGCATGCACCAGGCTGCTGTCAACTCGGAGTGGTTGCCGAGGTGACGTGGGGAAGCTGAGTCGTCCACGTCTCGTCGGGCGCCACACGTCAGTATGGCCCGCAGGTGATTGGGGCCCACGGCGGTCCGCCTTTGCCCCTTGCCTTCGCCTTGAAGCCAGCCAGAGTGCGCCTTGGGCCCGGGGGCTACTGTCAGCTTTCTGGGACTGGGGGTACCCAGACTTGCCTGCCTGCGGCCCACGGCATGGCCCCCTCGATGGCCTGGTATGGCCCGGTTGCAAGGACTCCAAGACAAGACCCTCGTGAGGGCTCCCTGGCCTCGCGAGGCGGACGACAACAAGACCTCCAGGGGAGCGGCCTCCCCAGGCTGCCTCTCGAAGAGCGGAGATTTCTATGCAGGTACCCAGCCTCCCGAGGCTATGATGACGTGAGACATGATGACCAAGACCAGGCGGGTGCCAGCGGGCGCAGAGGAGGCAGTTTCCCTTTCGGTGCTAAGGGAGCAAGGACAAGCGTGGGTTCCCAAGGAGCCCTCCAAAGGTTTCCATTCCGGTGCAACGAGACCAAGACCACGAGCTCGGCAGGACGGATGTCATCACCGAGCCCACCGCTGCGTCACGACCAGAAGCTTCGCAGGTGAAGACCACCTTTCGTCAGGATAAGATGTACTACTTGTCCCCTTTCGAATTGTCCACTGTGGGATCCCTTCCCGCCTAAGTTTTGAGGGAAGAGGACCGAGGCCAGTATAAATATAGGTTAGCCACCACCGTAGAGAAGGTCGATCCATTCTCATTCCCAAAGCCCTCGCAAGGCAGCTCATCCACTGTACTAGTTCATCCTCGACCTCCTCATGAGGCCAATCCACCACAAAGAAGGAGTATGGTTTTACACCGTAGGGTGCCCCAAACCTGGGTAAACTGCCGTGTCCATCTTCTTCCCCACTCAAGCGTGTATCTAGCGAGGCTAGGCTCTAGGGCGATGAGCTTGAGGCTTGAGAGGTTGAGATCTTCGCACACGCTCCAGAGTTCAAACCTTCTTGGGTCTGCGGAGCCTTGAATCCGACAATATCCATATCGCAAAACTATTGGAAGGAATCAAGTTTCAATATCCAATGATCTTCATGATAGTTTATATTATCCCTCTTGAATATCTATCACTTTGGGACTAGTTTCATATATTACCATTGCTTATAACAAGCTCTCAAACAAATTTAAGTGAAGAACAAGAGCACAAATATTTCTTCAAAATTTGCATCTCTCAAATTATTATAAGTGAAGCATGATAGGATTTCTTCAAAAGTACTAACTCTCAAAATAATTTAAGTGAAGCATGAGAGCATATTTCTTTAAAATTTAAAGCACCACCGTGCTCAAAAAAATATAAGTGAAGCACTAGAGCAATTCCATATCTCAAAAAATTTAAGTGAAGCACATAGAGCAATTCTAACAAATTATAGCATCATTATGGCTTTCTCAAATAGGTTTGTCCGGCAAGGATGATTGTGACATACTAAAAAGCAAAACAATCAAAGACTCATATAATACAAGACGCTCCAAGCAAAACTCATGATATGTGAGGAATAAAAATATAGCTCCAAGTAAAATAACCGATGGTCATTAGAAGAAAGAGGGGATTCCTTCCGAGGCATCCCCAAGCTTAGTTGCTTGGTTATCTTTGAATATTACCTTGGGGTGCCATGGGCATCCCCAATTTTAGGCTCTTTTCACTGCTTATTCCTACATCCATCATGATCTCACCCAAAACTTGAAAACTTCAATCACACAAAACTTAACAAAAACTTTCGTCAGATCCGTTAGTATAAGAAAACCAATCTTCAGTTTAAGTACAATTGCAAACCCATTCTTATTTTGTTATTGCATTATAACTACTGTATTCTAACTTTACCATGGCTTATACCCCCCGATACAATCCATAGATTCATCAAAATAAACACACAATGCAACGAAAACAGAATCTGTCAAAAACAGAACAGTCTGTAAGGACTCGAATTTTTCTCATACTTCTGTAACTCCAATATTTATGAAAACTTAGTATAAGAGAGGCAATTCGTATATCAATCTCGTGTAAAAAAATCAGATTTTTTAGTAACTCCAGTGATTTTTAACAATTCTGCTACTGGACGTAAAAGTTTCTATTTTCCAACAAGATTAAATCAACTATCACCCAAGCCATCCTAAAGGCATTACTTGGTACAAAGACTTATTAAAACATAAAAAGCACAATCATAACAGAGGCATAATTGTGTATTTATTGAAAAACATAAAATGATAACTATTTGGGTTGTCTCCCAACAAACTCTTTCTTCACAGCCATTAAGATAGGCTTTGAGATTTCAATGATGCTCACATAAAAGATAAGAATTGAAGCGCAAAGAGAGCATCATAAAATATGTGACAAACACATTTAAGTCTAACATACTTCCTATGCATAAGAATTTTATAAGCAAACAAATTATCAAGACAATAAATATCTAGCATATGCAAAGGAGAGGAATAAAACATTGACAATCTCAACATAACGAGGGGAAATTTAATAACATGAAAATTTCTACAACCATATTTTCCTCTCTCATAATAATTACATGTAGGATCATAATAAAATTCAACAATATAGCTATCATATAAAATTTTCTCTCCATGATCCACATGCATAAAAGTTTCACAATCTTCCAAGGTAGTGGGATTAACATCAACTAAAGTCATGACCTCTCCAAACCCACTTTTATCAAAAATTTCATAAGATTGAACACTCTCCTAATATGTGGGATTATTTTTACCTAGAGTTGACACTCTTCCAAACCCACTTTCAATGTTATTGCAAACAAATTCATCATGAGGCTTAAATAAATTTTCAAGATCATAAGAAGCATTACAACCCCAATCATGATCATAAGTAGTGGACATAAAAAAATTATCATCCCCAAGCTTATAGCTTTGCATATTATTAACATAATTGACATTAATATAATATATAATAACATCATTGCAATCATGCTTTTTATTCAAGGAGCTAATATGAATCACTTTATAGATTTCTTCGTTTAACACTTCATCACAATTTTCAGATTCATGATTTTCAAGAAAAACTTCAAAGAGATAATCAAGTGCACTCAAGCCACTAGCAATTGGTTCATCATAATTCAGTCTTTTGAAAAGATTAGCAAGTGGATGAGGATCCATATCAATAGATTTTTAGCAAGCGAAGATGCAAGCAAATAGAAGGCACATGGCAACACAACCAAAGATAGCAAATAAGAAAAAGGCAAACAAAAAATATTTTTGTATTTTTGTAAAAACTTTTTAGAAGTGGGGGAGATGAAAATGAGAGGAAAATGGAAAATAAAGTAATTGCAAGGAGATGAGAGTTTGTGTGAAGGAACCTAATAGATTTTGATGATGTCTCCCTGGCAACGGCGCCAGAAATTCTTCCTGATTGCTTGTATCTGCGTTGGCATTTCCCCGAAGAGGAGAGGATGATGCAGCACATCAATGATAAGTATTTCCCTTAGTTATGAAACCAAGTTTATCAATCCAGTAGGAGAACTAAGAAACACTATGTAAACAACACCTGCACACAAACAACAACAACTTGCAACCCAACGCGTAAGAGGGGTTGTCAATCCCTCCTCGGTATTGAGATAGGTTAAATTGTATGAGATTTGATAAATAGATCTAACTAAAACACAAAATAAAATAAATAAAAGAAAAACACAGCAAGGTATTTTGATTTTATATGATAGGAAAATAGACTCGGGGGCCGTAGATTTCATGAGAGGCTTTTCTCGAGAAAATAGCATACGGTGGGTAAACAAATTACTGTTGGGTAATTGATAGAAAAGCGAATAATCATGAAGATATGTGTAGGGGAACACAAACAGGGGTGTATGTTTCCCCCTAACTTGTGCCCGGATAGGAAGATCTCTGGCACGACAGCAACAAAGCAAACTGCACAAAGCATTCAACATAAGGCCAAGCAGAAGAGATGGCTCTTTGAGAAATCAAAGGGCGGATCGACAAGACTAAGACCAACCAAATAATCAAGATATCACTAAGGAAAAACTTCCCTTGCCAGGCAGGCGAGCCTGGCGGGGTCAAGGTTACCCCAAGACAAGCCTCAAGACTCCCCCGGCAGGCTTGCCGTGGACGCCAAGGGCAGCTTACCCCGCCAAAGCTCCACCGCTCCACCTCACAGCAACTCAAGTCACCCATTGGTGCGGTGTTGAGCCCCCAATTGACTAAGTGGCTATTACTTGGTATGTGGCAGGCCATTTCTGAGGAAGATCATCCCTAAATGACACCCGTCCAGCCGATGTGTCGCGCGGACAGGCAAAAAGGTGGCTGAATGGCATGGCAAGGCTTGCCGGGCTACACCACGATGTGACACTAAGCTGTGCATTTAATGCGCCATGTCCTGTCCGCGGAGTTAGGTATGATAGCACTGTGGCTATCTAATCGTTGGATAAATGACTGTTTTGCCATTGTGGTAACCCCTTGACCTATAAAAGGAGGGTCGTGGCTACCTTAGAAAGGATTCGGACCCTTGTACGCTCGTACGCGCATAGCTGCTCTCGCCCCGAGGCGACCTTGCCGGGATAGACCGTTGCGTCTCCACCACGGCCCTTCCATTAATCCACCAAAGCAGGAGTATGGTTTTACGCCTCCCAGCGGCCCGAACCTGGGTAAAACTGCCCATGTCATTGTTGCCGTGCTGCTCAATGCTTTCCACTCTTTGTGCAATGCGCTCTTCCCCCTTGCCGAACCACAAGGGGCCGATGGCCCCATAGGTGGCCGTGTGATACCACGACATCTCTAGCGTGCCAGGTAGGGGGAAGCGTTGGCGCGAACCCGAGAGTATAAGCAGCGTGTCATCTTCATCACCATCGATTTCGTCGGCGGCCTCGTTGTTTATGGCCCCTGACGCGCCAGCTCGAGGAGGAAGCGACATCGCACCTCCGCCGCCTTGCCCAGTTTCCATCATCTATCTCCGCTGTGGCCACAAGCGGCGGTGGAAACAAGGGACGGTGATGGCATGGCAACCCTGAACGGCTCGAGCAGCGCGGCCACTATGCGCGCCCCGTTTGGGGAAAAGAGCGAGGTGGAAAGGTACATGGTTTCTCCCTCCACCGCTTTCACTTGTCGATGATCGAGCCACCCTGGGTTTTAGCGTCGTCAACGTCGATGAACCCGCGTGAAACTCGGTTCAGCATTTGCCCTGGTAAGGGAGAATCCTGAGTATAGCGCTGGTGCAAATCCGTTGATTGATGACCCGACAAGCATGCTTCGGCAGGGTCGTCCACGTCAGAATGACCTTTGTGCCAACTGCCATAGGATTGTCAAAAGTGTAAGTGGAAGGAGGGCAAAACCAGCCCAACCTTACGCCAAGTTCTACCACCCGCAAGAGATTTGTGGCCCCCCTCCAGCCCTTGCCGAGGGTCCGAAAGTGGCACGCGAAGGGCCATCTGCCCAAGATATGCGAACGCGGCAAGCGACTGCAACTAAGGAGGAAGAAAAGCGTGAGCAAAAAGCTAAGTTCACGTGATCATTGCTCTTTTATAGATCCGGAATTCGCATTTGCCTATCCCCCAGAAACCAATGTTCTTTCATATGGTCAAGCCTTTTGTGTGATGGCACCTTAACGGGTTTGCCTACGCCCTCGCTCTGTTCCGAGCCTGCTCACGGAGTGGGTGGCTGCATCAAGGGCTCCAAAAGGAAAAGCCTGCCGGGACGTACTTTTGCCAGCCAAATGCAAAGGACCCATTCCTTGCAGCAATCGCGGTAGTATGCTACCGGCAGGCAGCCAAAACACATAAAAAGAAACTAACCATATGAACATCCATGGATAAAACGCAAGGGGGATAGCATGTGTTCGGAATTAATTAGTACACCAGTTCAGCGCAAGCAAAAGAAGTACGATGTCTAAACACAGGACATGCATAATGTTTTGTTATAGGGCAGAACGCTAATGCGAATGGTTCAGAGCCGTGCTTGACGGCCTTATTGAGCCCTGGGATGGAGAGCACCTTGTCGGCCTAGAGGGCAGCCTTCTTCTCAGTGGCAGAAACATCAGCACCTGCCGGGAGCATCCTGAAGACATCAGCAAGGTTGAGTTCGGGGTGGTGGTATGCGAGGTTGCTCAGAGTAGCGCATATGTTCAACACGTGTCCGTGCACCATTTTGGGGCCTAGCCCAATGTGCCCAGCGACACGTATGGCTCAGGCCCGGGGGCTTATGTTGGGGTACACAAATAGGGGTGTACGTTTCCCCCTGACTTGTGCCCGGACAGGCAGATCTCCGGCGCAACATCAACAGAGCAAACTGCACCAAGCATTCAAGACAAGGCCAAGCAGAAGAGATGGCTCTTTGAGAAATCAAAGGGCGGATCAAGAAGACCAAGACCAACCAAATAAGCAAGATATCACTAAGGAAGAACCTCCCTTGCCAGGGAGGCGAGCCTGGCGGGGTCGAGGTTACCCCAAGACAAGCCTGAAGACTCCCCTGGCAGGCTTGCCGGGGACGCCAAGGGCGGATTACCCCGCCAAAGCTCCAACGCTCCACCTCACAGCAACGCAAGTCACCCATCGGTGCGGTGTCGAGCCGCCAAGCGACTAAGTGGCTGTTACTTGGTACGTGGCAGGCCATTTCTGAGGAAGATCATCCCTAAATGACACCCGTCCAGGCGACCTGTCGCGCGGACAGGCAAAAAGGTGGCTGAATGGCACCGCAAGGCTTGCTGGGCTACGCCATGATGTGACACTAAGCGGTGCATTTAATGCGCCCTATCATGTCCGCAGAGTTAGGTATGATAGCACTGTGGCTATCTAATCGTTGGATAAATGACTGTTTTGCCATTGTGGTAACACCTTAACCTATAAAAGGAGGGCCGTGGCTACCTTAGAAAGGATTCGGACCCTTGTAAGCTTGTACGCGCGTAGCTGCTCTCGCCCCGAGGCGACCTTGCCGGGCTAGAGCGCTGCATCTCCACCACAGTCCTTCCATCAATCCACCAAAGCAGGAGTAGGGTTTTAAGCCTCGTGGCAGCCCGAACCTGGGTAAAACTGCCCGTGTCATCGTTGCCGTGCTGCTCTATGCTTTCCGCTCTTTGTGCAATGTGCTCTTCCCCCTTGCCAAACCACAAGGGGCCGATGGACCCATAGGTGGCCGTGTGATACCATGACATCTCTAGTGGAAGGAGGGCGAAATCAGCCAAACCTTACGCCAAGTTCTACCACCCACAAGAGATTTGCGGCCCCCCTCCGACCCTTGCCGAGGGTCCGATAGTGGCACACGAAGGGCCATCCGCCCAAGATATGCGAACATGGCAAGCGACCACAACCAAGAAGGGAGAAAAGCGTGAGCAAAAAGATAAGTTCACATGATCATTGCTCTTTTATAGATCCAGAATTTGCATTTGCCTATCCCCTAGAAACATATGTTCTTTTGTATGGTCAAGCCTTTTGTGTGATGGCTCCTTAACGGGTTTGCCTACGCCCTCGCTTTGTTCTGAGCCTGCTCATGGAGCGGGTGGCTGCATCAAGGGCTCCTAATGGAAAAGCATGCCGAGACGTACTTTTGCCAGCCGAACACTAAGGAACCATTCCTCGCAGCAATCGCTGCAGTATGCTACCGGCAGGCAGCCAAAACACATAAAATGAAACTAACCATATGAACATCCATGGATAAAACGCAAGGGGGATAGCATGTGTTTGGAATTAATTAGTACACCAGTTCAACGCAAGCAAAAGAAGTACGATGTCTAAACACGGGACATGCATAATGTTTTGTTACAGGGCGGAACGCCAATGCGAATGGTTTGGAGCCATGCTTGATGGCTTTATGGAGCCCTGGGAACGGAGAGCACCTTGTCAGTATAGAGGTCAGCCTTCTTCTCAGTGGTAGAAACATCAGCACGTGCCGGGAGCTTCCTGAAGCCATCAGCAAGGTTGAGTTCGGGGTGGCGGTATGCGAGGTTGCTCAGAGGAGCACATATCTTCAACACGTGTCCGTGCACCGTTTTGGGACCTAACCCAACATGCCTAGTGACACGTATGGCTCAGGCCCAGGGGCTTATGTCGGGGTACACAAACAGGGGTGTATGTTTCCCCCTGACTTGTGCCCGGATAGGCAGATCTCTAGCACGACAGCAACAGAGCAAACTGCACCAAGCATTCAAGACAAGGCCAAGCAGAAGAGATGGCTCTTTGAGAAATCAAAGGGCGGATCAAGAAGACCAAGAACAACCAAATAAGCAAGATATCACTAAGGAAAAACCTCCCTTGCCGGGCAGGCGAGCCTGGCGGGTTCGAGGTTACCCCAAGACAAGCCTGAAGACTCCCCCGGCAGGCTTGCCGACGACGCCAAGGGTGGATTACCCCGCCAAAGCTCCAAAGCTCCACCTCACAGGAACGGAAGTCACCCATCGGTGCGGTGTCGAGCCCCCAAGTGACTAAGTGGCTGTTACTTGGTATGTGGCAGGCCATTTCTAAGGAAGATCATCCCTAAATGACACCCGTCCAGGGGATGTGTCGCGCGGACAGGCAAAAAGGTGGCTGAATAGCACGGCAAGGCTTGCCAGGCTACGCCATGATGTGACACTAAGCGGTGCATTTAATGCGCCCTGTCCTGTCCGCAGAGTTAGGTATGATAACACCGTGTCTATCTAATCGTTGGATAAATGACTGTTTTGCCATTGTGGTAAAACCTTGACCTATAAAAGGAGGGTCGTGGCTACCTTCGAAAGGATTCGGACCCTTGTACGCTCATACACGCGTAGCTGCTCTCGCCCCGAGGCGACCTTGCCGGGCTAGAGCGTTGCGTCTCCACCATGGTCCTTCCATCAATCCACCAAAGCAGGAGTAGAGTTTTACGCCTCGCGGCAGCCCGAACCTGGGTAAAATTGCCCGTGTCATCATTGTCGTCTGCTCTATGCTTTCCGCTCTTCGTGCAATGCGCTCTTCCCCCTTGCCGAACCACAAGGGGGCGATGGCCCCATAGGTGGCCGTGTGATACCATGACATCTCTAGTGGAAGGAGGGCGAAACCAGCCCAACCTTACGCCAAGTTCTACCACCCGCAAGAGATTTGCGGCCCCCCTCCAGCCCTTGTCGAGGGTCCGATAGTGGCACGCGAAGGGCCATCCGCCCAAGATATGCGAACGCGGCAAGCGACCGCAACAAAGAAGGGAGAAAAGCGTGAGCAAAAAGCTAAGTTCACGTGATCATTGCTCTTTTATAGATCCAGAATTCGCATTTCCTATCCCCTAGAAACCAACGTTCTTTCGTATGGTCAAGCCTTTTGTGTGATGGCAACTTAACGGGTTTGCCTGCGCCCTTGCTCTGTTTCGAGCCTGCTCACGGAGCGGGTGGCTGCATCAAGATCTCCTAAAGGAAAAGCCTGCTGAGACGTACTTTTGCCAGCCGAACGCTAAGGAACCGTTCCTCGCAGCAATCGCGGCAGTATGCTACCTGCAGGCAGCCAAAACACATAAAAAGAAACTAACCATACGAACATCCATGGATAAAATGCCAGGGGGATAGCATGTGTTTGGAATTAATTAGTACACCAGTTCAATGTAAGCAAAAGAAGTACGATGTCTAAATGCAGGACATGCATAATGTTTTGTTACAGGGCGAAACGCCAATGCGAATGGTTCGGAGCCGTGCTTGATGGCTTTATTGAGCCCTGGGAACGGAGAGCACCTTGTCGGCGTAGAGGGAAGCCTTCTTCTCAGTGGCAGAAACATTAGCACCTGCTGGGAGCTTCCTGAAGCCATCAGCAAGGTTGAGTTCTGGGTGGCGGTATGCGAGGTTGCTCAGAGGAGCGCATATCTTCAACACGTGTCCGTGCACCGTTTTGGGGCCTAACCCAACGTGCCCAGCGACACGTATGGCTCAGGCCGGGGGGCTTATGTCGGGGTACACAAATAGGGGTGTATGTTTCTCCCTGACTTTTGCCCGGATAGGCAGATCTCTAGTGCGACAGCAACAGAGCAAACTGCACCAAGCATTCAAGACAAGGCTAGGCAGAAGAGATGGCTCTTTGAGAAATCAAAGGGCGGATTGAGAAGACCAAGACCAACCAAATAAGCAATATATCACTAAGGAAAAACCTCCCTTGCCGGGCAGGCGAGCCTGGCAGGGTCGAGGTTACCCCAAGACAAGCCTGAAGACTCCCCCGGCAGGCTTGCCGGGGACGCCAAGGGCGGATTACCCCGCTAAAGCTCCAACGCTCCACCTCACAGCAACGCAAGTCACCCATCGGTGCGGTGTCGAGCCCCCAAGTGACTAAGTGGCTGTTACTTGGTACGTGGCAGGCCATTTCTGAGGAAGATCATCACTAAATGACACCCGTCCAGGGGACGTGTCACACGGACAGGCAAAAAGGTGGCTGAATAGCACGGCAAGGCTTGCTGGGCTACGCCATGATGTGACACTAAGCGGTGCATTTAATGCGCCCTATCCTGTCCGCAGAGTTAGGTATGATAGCACTATGGCTATCTAATCATTGGATAAATGAGTATTTTGCCATTGTGGTAACACCTTGACCTATAAAAGGAGGGTCGTGGCTACCTTAGAAAGGATTCGGACCCTTGTACGTTCGTACACGCATAGCTGCTCTCGCCCCGAGGCGACCTTGCCGGGCAAGAGCGTTGTGTCTCCACCATGGTCCTTCCATCAATCCACCAAAGCAGGAGTAGGGTTTTACGCCTCGCGGCAGCCTAAACCTGGGTAAAACTGCCCATGTCATCATTGTCGTGCTGCTCTATGCTTTCCGCTCTTTGTGCAATGCGCTCTTCCCCCTTGCCGAACCACAAGGGGCCGATGGCCCCATAGGTGGCTGTGTGATACCATGACATCTCTAGTGGAAGGAGGGTGAAACCAGCCCAACCTTATGCCAAGTTCTACCACCCACAAGAGATTTGTGGCCCCCCTCCAGCCCTTGTCGAGGGTCCGATAGTGGCACGCGAAGGGCCATCCGCCCAAGATATGCGAACGCGGCAAGCGACCGCAACCAAGAAGGGAGAAAAGCGTGAGCAAAAAGCTAAGTTCACGTGATCATTGCTCTTTTATAGATCCAGAATTCGCATTTGCCTATCCCCCAGAAACCAATGTTCTTTCGTATGGTCAAGCCTTTTGTGTAATGTCGCCTTAACGGGTTTGCCTGCGCCCTTGCTCTGTTCCGAGCCTGCTCACGGAGCGGGTGGCTGCATCAAGGGTTCCTAAAGGAAATGCCTGCCAAGACGTACTTTTGCCGGCCGAACGCTAAGGAACCGTTCCTCGCAGCAATCGAGGCAGTATGCTACCGGCAGGCAGCCAAAACACATAAATAGAAACTAACAATACGAACATCCATGGATAAAAGGCAAGGGGGATTGCATGTGTTTGGAATTAATTAGTATACCAGTTCAATGCAAGCAAAAGAAGTACGATGTCTAAACGCAGGACATGCATAATGTTTAGTTACAGGGCTGAACGTCAATGCGAGTGGCTCGGAGCCGTGCTTGATGGCTTTATTGAGCCCTGGGAACGGAGAGCACCTTATCAGCATAGAGGGCAGCCTTCTTCTCAGCGGCAGAAACATCAGCACCTGTTGGGAGCTTCCTGAAGCCATCAGCAAGGTTGAGTTGAGGGTGGCGGTATGCGAGGTTGCTCAGAGGAGCCCATATCTTCAACACGTGTCTGTGAACCGTTTTGGGGCCTAACCCAAAGTGCCCAGCGACACGTATTGCTTAGGCCCGGGGGCTTATGTCGGGGTACACAAACAGGGGTGTATGTTTCCCCCTGACTTGTGCCCGGACAGGCAGATCTCTAGCGCGACAGCAACAGAGCAAACTGCACCAAGCATTCAAGACAAGGCCAAGCAGAAGAGATGGCTCTTTGAGAAATCAAAGGGCAGATCGAGATGACCAAGACCAACCAAATAGGCAAGATATCACGAAGGAAAAACCTCCCTTGCCGGGCAGGTGAGCCTGGCAGAGTCGAGGTTACCCCAAGACAAGCCTGAAGAGTCCCTCGGCATGCTTGCCGGGGACGCCAAGGGTGGACTACCCCGCCAAAGCTCCACCGCCCCACCTCACAGCAACGCAAGTCACCCATCGGTGTGGTGTCGAGCCCCCAAGTGACTAAGTGGTTGTTACTTGGTACGTGGCAGGCCATTTCTGAAGAAGATCATCCCTAAATGACACCCGTCCAGGTGACGTGTCATGCGGACAGGCAAAAAGGTGGCTGAATGGCACGGCAAGGCTTGCCGGGCTACGCCACGATGTGACACTAAGCGGTGCATTTAATGCGCCCTGTCCTATCCGTAGAGTTAGGTATGATAGCACTGTGGCTATCTAATCGTTGGATAAATGACTGTTTTGCCATTGTGGTAACACCTTGACCTATAAAAGGAGGGCCGTGGCTACCTTAGAAAGGGTTCGGACCCTTGTACGCTCGTACGCGCGTAGTTGCTCTCGCCCCAAGGCGACCTTGCCGGGCTAGAGCAATGTGTCTCCACCACGGTCCTTCCATCAATCCACCAAAGCAGGACTACGGTTTTACACCTCGCGGCGGCCCAAACCTGGGTAAAACTGCCCGTGTCATCGTTGACGTGCTGCTCTATGCTTTCCGCTCTTTGTGCAATGCGCTCTTACCCCTTGCCGAACCACAAGGGGCTGATGGCCCCATAGGTGGCCGTGTGATACCACGACAATATCCAAGGCAATGATCATGTATATAGGCATCACATCCAAGATTAGTAGACCGACTCCTGCCTGCATCTACTACTATTACTCCACACATCGAGCACTATCCAGCATGCATCTAGTGTATTAAGTTCATGAAAAAACAGAGTAATGCAATAAGAATGATGACATGATGTAGACAAGATCTATTCATGTAGGAATAGACCCCATCTTTTTATCCTTAATAGCAACGATACATGCGTGTCATGTCTCTTTCTGTCACTAAGAGATTGAGCACCGCAAGATCAAACCCATCACACAGCAGCTCTTCCCATTGGAAGAAAAATCAATCTAGTTGGCTAAACCAAACCAAAGTTTAGTAGAAGAAGTACGAGGCTATAACAATCATGCATAAAAGAGTTCAATAAAGAATAAAATAATATTCATGCATAGAACTGATCATAAACTCACTATTCATTGGATCCCAACAAACGCACCACAAAAAGTCATTACATCAAGTAGATCTCCAAGAACATCGAGGAGAACATTGTATTGAAGATCAAAAAGAGAGAAGAAGCCATCTAGATGCTACCTACGGACCCGTAGGTCTGTAGTAAACTACTCATGCATCATTGGAGGGGCAAGGGTGATGATGAAGAACCCCTCCGTGATCGTTGACCCCTCCGGCAGAGTGCTGGAAAAGGCCTCTAGATTGGATCACGTGGTTCCAGAACTTGCGGCAGCGGAAATTGTTTTCTCTCGACTCCCCTAGGGTTTGGGGGATTTTAGAGTATTTATAGAGCTGAAGGTCAGTGGAGGGGTGCCTGTGGGCTCCACTACCCACCCGGGCGCGCCTAGGGCCTCTGGCACGCCCTGGTGCCTAGTGGGCCCCACAGGCCCCCTCTGGTGCACTTCTTGGGCCTCCTAGGTGTCTTCTGGGCAGAAAAAATTCTCCAAAAAGTTTTGTGGCATTTGGACTCCGTTTGGTATTGGTTTTCTACCAAGTAAAAACAAGCAAAAAAACAAACAACTGGCACTGGGCACTTTGTCAATAGGTTAGTCCCAAAAAATGATACAAAGTTGCAAATAAATGAGTATAAAACATTCAAGAATTATACTTTAATAGCATGGAACAATAAAAAATTATAAATACGTTGCAGACGTATCAGCTACCTTGTTGCTGTTGCCCACATCTTCAGGCATCGGATGTCCGAGCTGCGGCCGAATGTTCGGGAGTTGTAGAACTTCAGCGACTCCTCTCGTCATGGTCCTTCGTCCGTGTGCGTGGTGGCTTGTCCTTCATCCCGAGGTTCTCTGATGTCTACTATGCAACTTTATTCTTGTTGACTCGTGTTGGGCCTCCAAGCACAGAGTTTTATAGGACAGTGGCAATTTTCCCTCAAGTGGATAACCTAAGGTTTATCAATCTGTGGGAGGCGTAGGATGAAGATGGTCTCTCTCAAACAACCCTGCAATCAAATACAAGAAATCTCTTGTGTCCCTAATACACCCAATACAATGGCAAATTGTGAAGGTGCACTAGTTCGGTGAAGAGATGCTGATACAAGTGTATGGATAGTAGATATAGGTTTTTGTAATCTAGAAATAAAAAAACAGCAAGGTGGTAAGTGATAAAACAGAGCACAAACGGTATTGCAATGCTTAGAAACAAGGCCCAGGGTTCATATTTTCACTAGTGCAATCTTGCAATATGATCAAACTATGTTAACAAAGCTCGCGGTACATCAAGATCGTGCCAAATCAAGAACAAGAGAGAGAGAGAGAGATCAAACACATAGCTACTTGTACATACCCCTAGCCTTGAGGGTGAACTACTCCCTCCTCATCATGAAGACCACTAGGATAATGAAGATGGCCTCTGGTGATGATTTCCCCCTCTAGAAGGGTACCAGAATAGGGCTCCAGATGGTATTTCAAACGTACAGAGGCGTGCGGCGGCGGAGTCGAAGGTCTAGGGTTATTTTTGGTGGTTTCTCTATTTATAGGATTTTTGGCATCGGTCTCACGCTAAGGTGGGCCACAGGGTACCCACTACTCACCAGCCCACGGCCAAGGCCCTAGGCATGCCCTGGTGGGTAGTGGCCACATCCTTCACCTTCTGGTCCTCCCACGAAGCTTTTAGTGCCTCTTTTCTTCCAAAAAAATCATCGAAAAGTTTTGCTGCATTTGGATAACTTTTATTTCTGCCCAAAAAACAACACCATGGTAGTTCTGCTGAAAACAGCGCCAGTCTGGGTTAGTGCCATTCAAATCATACCAAAACCAGAATTGTTGTAAACATGGCATGAATACTTCATAAATTATAGATACATTGGAGACGTGTCAGCATCTCCAACCTAAATTCTTGCTCATCCTCGAGTAGGTAAATGATAAAAGAAATAATTTATGAAGTGTGAATGCTAGCATAGTGCACAATTTTGATCAATGATAAATTCAATCACTTTCCTTAGCATCATAACAGCAACTCTTTCTCATAAAACTCATCATGATAAAGTAGCTATCAATTCACATGTTATGGTTCAAACAATGCATTCTCTTGAAACTTAACAACCTATATTCTTAGTCACCAAACAATTGCAATTCAACTTATTCAACAAAGTCTAAGTAAGAGCTCCACGTACTCAATCATCATATAGTCTTCTATGATTGCTAGTACTCAAAGCATATTTTTAGAACAAATGGCATCCATCGAACACAGAGAAATATAGTGGCTTAATGTTTCGCCTCCCAACTCATTTATCATAGAGATAATTGTCAACAATAATAATTCATGATCAAATATATTTGACTGGCCATATGTGCCTTGTCGGATTCAGGGCTCCGCAGACCCAAGAAGGTTCGAACTCTGGGGCGTGAACAAAGGATCTCGCTTCACAACAACGCTCAGCTCGCCATACCCAGGGCTTGATCACATCGAGTGCGCGGGATCGTAAGGAAGGGATGAACATAGAGATTTACCCGGGTTCGGGCCACCTTGCGGTGTAAAACCCTACTCCTCCTTTTGGTGGATTGGCCTCACGAGAAGGTAGAGGATGAACTAGTACAATGGATGAGCAGCCTCGCGAGGGCTCGGGTGGTGAGGATGGATCGGTCCGGGGATCTGATCCCTTCTACGGTGGTGGCTAGCCCATATTTATAGTGGCCTTGGTCTTCTTCCCTCATAGCTTAGGCGGGAAGGGATCCCACAGTGGCCAATTTTGAAAGGGGGCATGGAGTACATCTTATCCTAATGAAAGGTGGTCTTCGGCTACAAAGCTTCTATCCATGACGCAGTGGTGGGCTCAGTGATGACATCCGTCCTGCCAAGCTCGTGGTCTTGGTCTCGTTGCACCGGAATTGAAAGCTTTGGGGCCTTCCTCGAGAACCTATGCCTGTCCTTGCTCCCTTAGCACTAGAGAGGAAACTGTCCCCTCTGCACCCGCTGGCGCCCTCCTGGCGTTGGTCGTCATGGCTCATGTCATTGCGGCCTCATGAGGCGGGAGGCTTGCATAGAGATCTCCGCTCCTCGGGAGGCAAGCTTGTGGAGCTGCTCCTCTGGAGATCTTGGCGTCGCTTGCCTCACGAGGCCGGGGCCCTCGTGAGGATCTTATCCTAGGGGTCCTACAGCTCGGCCGTATCGGGCCGTCAATGAGTCTGCGGGCTAGGCCGCAGGCAGGCAAGTCTGGGTACCCCCGATCCCAGAACGCCGACAGTAGCCCCCGGGCCCAAGGCACGCTCGGGCTGGCTTCGAGGCAAAGACAAGGAGTGAAGGGCGAAGCGCCGCGAGCCCCAACCGCCTGCGGGCCAGGCTCGACACATGGCTCATGACGGGGTGCGGACACCTCCACTTCCCCACGTCGCCTTGGCAACCACTCCGGCCGACAAAGGCCCGGCGCACGCTGCAGAGCCATCATTGCTCGGAATCAAAAGGGGCGCGGTTAGCCTTCGATCGCCTATAAGAGGGCGAGGGGGGCAGCCCTGTCTTCATCTTCTTGGTTCGCCACTCCAGACTATGGCCTCGACAGCCATGGTACCAGTGAGGAGGTTCTCCGCCGCCAAAAAGGGGAAAGCCCCCAGGAGGAACCAGAGTCGCCGCTGCCCAAGAGGGTGCGTGGCCGTCCCCGCAAGTCCACCGCAACGCCGGCGGCGGTTCCCCAGGGGCATGAGCACACTCCCATGGGGGTCCGCATTGCCTCCGGCGGCCGTGGGAAGGGTCCCTCCCACGGAAGCGGCCACGGAAGTCGTGGCGGCCAGGGTCGAGGGGGAAAGCTCACGGCGGCTGCCCGGCCACCCCGTCCACGATCCCACTCAGCCGACATGGCCCGAGAGTTCATGGTGTGGGTGGAGAGGTCGGCAGGCACCTAGATCCAGCTCCCGCGCTTCTTCACGGAGGAGTTGCCGACCGAAGGACTCGCTGACCTATGGCTGCAGCCCGACGGCTGTTGCAACAAGGCCTTGTGGATGGAGGTCGAGGTTACCCCCGCGGGCTATGTGTTCTTGAATCGGGGGTGGCAGACATTCGCCCGCGCCCACGGCTTGCAGGGGAGGCGTACCCTCCACTTTAAGTATGACGGGGAGGTGACACTCTTCGTCAAGGTCTTCGGGGAAGACGGTAGGCGTTTTGAGGTGCTGCCCAGAGGGCGATGATCGTGACAGCGACCACCTCTTCGACAACGACGGCCATTGCATCGGTGGCATCCTCGGCGGTGAACTTACCCTTGGTGACGGCCGCGACACCTCCGGTAGGAGCGGCGCCTCCCCCGAGGGGAGCTCGAGCGACGACGACTACGATGAGCCGCCACGTCTCCATGCTCGGACCAAAGAGGACAGCGAGCCGCCACGCCGCCGTGCCCCCGTCAAGGAGGAGGAGGACTCCGACTTAGCGTGGGCGGCGCCGGAGCCGGGCTTTAGGAACAGCGGCCCTTGGGAGGCCGCTCCTTTTGTTTGTTTGTTTTTGTTTCCTGCATCAAGAGTCATGAAGAGCCCCACGGGGGCGTGTAATGAACTACGGCGCTTGCGCCTTTATATCAGTGTTTCCTGCTCATATTCTAGCATTTACATTGTTACTAATTGAAAGGTTCCTGCCTGGCGCGATTAGGATAAATTAGCTTGGTGCACTCGTGGCCCATGGCGGGTTCCAGCCTCGTGGGGGCGCACACCCCTAGAGCCTTGATCCTAAGTACACCCCTCGTTCCGGCAATGATGTTCCTAGAGCGCCGAGGCAGCCAAGAGAGTTTTGTTGGGGAGGCTCCCTCCTTACAGACCGGATCGCTCTGGGGTCTCGAGGGGCTCGCGGCTCGCGAGGCGCCAGGGGGACTCGAGAGGTTTCAGGGCCTCCGGAGACGCCTCCGCCAGGCATCGGACTTCGCGAAGATGTAAAAAGCACTTGACGTAGGATTCCTTAATAATGAGCCAGACCGTGGCTGCTCTTTCTTCAGCCACCCTTCCTTGGCGCCCATCTTGCGTCCAGAGCCCCCGAGCGAGGGTCGATCGTCACTGGTATGCTGTGTCGCGATGCCCGGCAAGGCCAGGAGATGAACGCTCCTGAGGCTAGGGGCCGAAGGCAACGCGTGCCAGTTGGCTCGCTCGAGAGCGTCGCGCGAGGATTCGGACACCAAGGTCTTGGCGAGGTGTGCGTGCAGGCGGATCCGCGGCCGTTGTGGCCTGGGACTTCAATGCCACCGGGGCTGCCCCAAGCGTAAACACCGTGCCCAGCCCCCACTCGCGGGATGCGCGGGAGGGAGCAACGGGCAACCGCCACTCCCTTTAAAAATGAGATTCAAGAAGAAAAACACTGCAAGGAGAAAAATCCCCACCCCTTTTCGAATAAAGATGCGAAAACTTCAAACTTCATTCCAAGAAGTGGCAAACTGGTTACAAGAGCAAGCGAAAGAAAAAGCCGCGTCCTGCGCCTATACTAGTCTTCCCACCAGCGCGGAGCATGGGGCCTCCACTTGGCGTGGGCATAGTCGCTGTTCGACCGTGTCGTCCACCAGCGCGGAGCATGGGGCTTCCACATGGGCGTGGTCGGGAGCTCCCATGAGGCCGTGGGGCGGCGCATCGGGAGACTCCGGGGCGTGTACAGCCCCACTCGTTGTTACGTGAGAGTGTCACGAGTAGAACTTGCGGAGATGCTGGATGTTCCAAGCATTCTGGATGGGGACCCCGTCCTCCGTCTCCAGGCGTGCGGCGCCAGGTCTGGAGACGCGGGAGACCCTGAACGGGCCCTCCCACATGGGCGAGAGCTTGTGGAGGCCCTCCCTGGAGAGGAACCGCTTCAGGACGAGGTCTCTGACTTCGAGAGTCCGGGGGCGGATGCTGCGGCAATGGTAGCGCCGCAGCGCCTGCTGCTACCTCGCGACGCGGAGTGAGGCTTGGCGGCGGGCCTCCTCCTCGAGCACGAGATCTGTTCCCCGTGAGGCATCCTGGCGCGCCTCCCCGAGCGATGCTTGACCTCATGCGGGAGGACCGCCTCAGCCCCGTAGACGAGGAAGAACGGGGTCTCACCGGTGGGCTTAGTCGCACTGGTGCGGATGTACCACAACACGGACTAAAGCTCACCGAGCCGACCCCTGCCGCAGGCCTCAAGCTTCTTCTTGAAGCTCCTTGTCTTGAGGCCCCTCAGGACCTCCGCATTGGCATGCTCAGCCTATCTGTTGCTCCATCGGTGCGCCACCGAAGCGTAGCATATCTGCGTTCCAAGGTTAGCATAATATGTCCTGAAGAGGTTGCTTGTGAATTGGGAGCCATTGCCGGTAATGATACGGTTGGGGACACCGAACTGGCTCACGAGGCCCTTGATGAACTTGATGGCCGAGCTGGCGAGGATGGTGTGCACGGGCTGCACCTTCACCCATTTGGTGAACTTGTCGATGGCGACGTAGAGGTAGCGGTAACTGCCGGCCGCCCGAGGAAACGGGCCCAGGATATCCAGCCCCCAGACCATGAAGGGCCACGAGAGCGGGATGATCTATAGACCTTGCATGGGCTGATGAATCTACTTGGTGTGGAACTGACAGGCCTCGCAGAATCATACCAGCTCGGTGGCGTCGTGGAGCACCGTAGGCTAGTAGAACCCGCTGCGGAACACCTTTCCCACGAGGGTGCGCAATGAGGAGTGGTGTCTGCAATCTCCACCGTGGATGTGGGCCAACAGCTCGCGCCCCTACTCCTCGGATATGCACCGCAGTGAGATGTCGTTGGCGCGTCTGCAGTATAGCTCGCCATCCTGCAAGCAATAAGTAGTGGCCTGGCGAGCCACGCGTTCTATGTCCTCCTCCTTCTCTGGTAAGGCGCCACGGAGTAAGTATGCCTCGAAGGCCTCCTCAGCTTTCGGAGTCCACTCAAAAGGGCCCTTCCTCTTCATCAGCTTGAATAAAGGGAGGGCGCGCTTGCCGAGCTTGCAGATGAAGCGTCCTAGGGAGGTCACACAGCCCGCGAGCTTTTGCATCTCTTTGAGGATCTGAGGTGGGCGCATCTTTTCAATTGGCTTGATCTTTTTGGGGTTAGCCTCGATCCCTCGATGCAACACAAGGAAGCCCATCAGCTTACCGGACGAAACCCCGAACACACACTTTTCTGGGTTGAGCCTCAGGTTCACTTGGCACAGGTTGGCGAACGTCTCCTCTGGGTCCTCGATTAGGGTACTTGCCTCCTGTGACTTGACCATGATGTCGTCGACATACGCCTCTGCATTTCTCCCCAGCTGCGGCCCTAGCGCGATGCGCATCAGCTGCTGGAAGGTTGCACCGGCGTTCCGCAGCCCAAAGGGCATGCAGGTGTAGCAGTACACGCCACACAGGGAAATGAAGGCTGCCTTCTCGACGTCCTCTATCGCCATCTTGATTTGATGATATCCTGAGAAAGCATCTAAAAAGCACAACAAATCACACTCAGCGGTGGAGTCCATGATCTGGTCAATGCGCGGGAGTGGGAAGGGGTCCTGAGGGCATGCCTTGTTGAGGCTCATGAAGTCGAGGCACATGCGCTCCTTCCCCCCCCTCCTTTTTGGGGACAACCACAGGGTTGGCCAGCCAATCCGGGTGCCGTATCTCTCGAATAACACCGGCTTCTTGAAACTTGCGGACCTCTTGGATGATGAACGCTTGCTTCTCTTGTGCTTGACGTCACGCCTTTTGCTTCACCGGGCGCGCGCTGGGGCATACCACCAAGTGGTGCTCGATCACCTCCCTCGGGACACCAACCAAGTCGGACGCTTCCCACACAATACGTCCTTGTTTGCCTGAAGGAAGCCAATCAGCGCCTCCTCCTGTTCTGGGGGAAGGCCGGCGCCTATGGTGAAGGTGGGGCTCGAGCCCCCGCTGTTGATAGGCACCTGCTTCGTCTCGACCCGGTCCTGAGAGAACAACTATTTTTTCTTCGCGGGCGCGGCGTCCGGAGCCTCTGGGGTGCCCACGACATCGGGGCGGGAGGCCGCCGCAGCCCTGTAGACGAGCTTGAGGGCCCGGACCGCGTCCTTTGTGTCTCCGGCGACCGTGATGACGCCGCTCTGCCTGGCATCTTGATGACGTTGTAACCTGGATGGATCACCGCCATGAACTTGGCGAGGGCCGGGTACCCCAGGATGGCATTTTACGGGAGGCTAATGCGGGCCACATCGAAGTCGATCAGCTCGGTGCGATAATTGTCACGCTTGCCGAAGGTGACAGGGAGGCGCACCTGCCCCAAGGGGGTGGCAGAGCCTTTGGTCACCCCCGAGAAGGGCTTGGTGGGCGCGAGCTGGTTGCAAGGCACCTGGAGCATGTCGAAGGCTTCCACGGAGAGGACGTTGACGCCGGCGCCGCTGTCGATGAGGGTCTTGGTGACCGCGACATTGCTGATGGTGGGCATGCATAGCATGGGGAGTGCACCAGCAGTGACCGCAGTCTTGGGATGATCCCTGAAGTCGAAGGTGATGCCGGCCTCAGGCCTTGCGTGGCCCCGTGAGGCCTCAGGCTGCGACCGAGTAGTGCTTGCCTGACGAAAAAACTGCTTGACATGGCGGCCAGAGGCAGATGCCTGTGACCCGCAGATGATGCAAGCGACCACGTGGGATGCCAGTGCCACGAAGCGCGCGATGAACTGACCGTGGAGGTCCTCCCAAGAGGAGATCGAGGCGTCCGGGAGGCCTCGGAGCCAAGATCGAGGGGCCGACGTGAGGGCCAGGGGGAGCCAGTTCGCCATGGCCTTGTCGTCACCACCCGCCGCTTGGATGGCCTGCGCGTACAGCTGGAGGAACTCCTCGGGGTCCACGACGCCATTGTATCGCGGGGGCAACGCTGGTCTGAACCTCACCGGCCACAGCACCCGGCGCGGGCCGGGGGTGAAGGCCGGGCAGCCCGTGGCGCTCGCTTAGGCTTTAGGTGGCCAAGCCTGTGAGACAACGAAGAGAGGGCGGAGCATGGTCGGTGAAGAGGCGAAGCATCGACACGCCCCTACCTGGCGTGCCAAATGTCGGAATCAGGGCTCCGCAGACCCAAGAAGGTTCGAACTCTGGGGCGTGAACGAAGGATCACGCTTCACAACGACGCTCAGCTCGCCATACCCAGGGCTTGATCACACCAAGTGCGTGGGATCGTAAGGAAGGGATGAACACAGAGATTTACCCAGGTTCGGGCCACCTTGCAGTGTAAAACCCTACTCCTACTTTTTGTGGATTGGCCTCACGAGGAGGTAGAGGATGAACTAGTACAGTGGATGAGCAGCCTCGCGAGGGCTCGAGTGGTGACGATGGATCGGTCCGGGGATCCGATCCCTTCTACGGTGGTGGCTAGCCCATATTTATAGTGTCCTTGGTCCTCTTCCCTCATAGCTTAGGCGGGAAGGGATCCCACAGTGGCCAATTTTGAAAGGGGACATGGAGTACATCTTATCCTGATGAAAGGTTGTCTTCGCCTGCAAAGCTTCTGGCCATGACGTAGCGGTGGGCTCGGCGATGACATCCGACCTGCCAAGCTCATGGTCTTAGTCTCATTGCACCGGAATGGAAAGCTTTGGGGCCTTCCTCGGGAACCTGCGCCTGTCCTTGCTCCCTTAGCACATGAGAGGAAACTGTCCCCTCTGCGCCCACTGGTGCCCGCTTGGCCTTGGTCATCATGGCTCACGTCATTGCGGCCTCATAAGGCGGGAGGCTTGCATAGAGATCTCCGCTCCTCGGGAGGCAGGCTTGTGGAGCTGCTCCTCTGGAGGTCTTTGCGTCGCTCGCCTCACGAGGCCGGGGCCCTCGTGAGGGTCTTGTCCTGGGGGTCCTGTAGCTCGGCCGTACCGGGCCGTCAATGAGTCCGCGGGCTAGGCCGCAGGGAGGTAAGTCTGGGTACCCCCGATCCCAGAACGCCGACATGCCTGGCTCTTTCCCCACCACATAATGCTTGCCAACTAAAGAATAATTGAGGTTGAAATGAGAAGTAATACTATTGACTCTTGCATAAAAGTAAATACATAAAGTAAAAGATAGGCCCTTCGTAGGGGGAAGCAAAGGTTGTCATGCGCTTTTCATTTTCTGATGCGCAAGCTCTTAATGCAAAGGAACATCACGTTATATTGCCCCTTGTGATAGCAACATTTACTATGCAGTCCATCGCTTTTATTTCTTGACTATCACAAGTTCGTACAATGCTTAGTTTACCTTGCACTAAAAGATCATACATATTTAGGGGCAATTTTTATTGCTTTTTGCACCGATGACAACTTACTTGAAGGATCTTATTTAATCCATAGGTAGATATAATGGACTCTCATGGCAATATACTGTGTTTAAGGGTTTTTGGATGCACAAGTAGTATCTCTACTTAGTATGAATTTTTGGCTAGCAAAAGGTCCTAATCAAGCACCACATGTTGGAGGATCCATAACAATATAACTTCTATGCAAATATACCCAAACATAACTCCTTACGTTGTCTTCCTTGTCCAACTTCAACTAATTTGCTCAAGTTTGAAAATAATTAATGGGTATTCACAATCATAAAAGATGTCCAAGATAATATATTTATATGTGAAAGTTCTCTTCCTTATACTAATCATTCATGAATTGCTTATATGACCAATATTGTGATTGTCAAGCTTCAATAGATTTCACTTTCTAAACCTTATGTGAAGATACTACTAGGTATGATACAAGCATATGAAGCACATATAATTTCAACTTTATGATATTCAATTCATTCAACAATTTACTCTTAGGATACAACTGAAGCATGAGAGTATTCGACAAACTACTCAAAAAAGATATAAGTGAAGATCAAATGAGTAGTTAAGTAAATAGGTAGCTATGTGAGGACTCTCTCTCATTTAAAAAATTTCAGATCTTAAGTATTTTATTAAAACAACAAGAAAAATGAAACTAAAAGGACACATCAAGGATAGCACACAACGTGTGAAGAAGCAAAAACTTAGGCTCAACCGAGACTAACCGATAATTGTTGATGAAGAAAGCTGGGATGCCTACCGGGGCATCCCCAAGCTTAGATACTTGAGACTTCTTGGAATATTATCTTGGGATGCCTTGGGCTTCCCCAAGCTTGAGCTCTTGTGTCTCCTTAATTCCTCTCATATCACGGTTTCCCTAAATCTCAAAAACTTCATCCACACAAAACTCGACAAGAACTCGTGAGATAAGTTAGTATAAATCAATGCAAAACCTTATCATTATCTACTGTAGAAAATCACTAAAATTATAATTTAACATTGCATACTAAATGCCTCTGCATATTTAATACTCCCGTCCTCAAATAGAATCATTAAACAAGCAAACATATGCAAACAATGCAAACATAACAGCAATCTGTCTAAACAGGAAAGTCTGTAAAGAGTGCAATAATATTCATACTTCCCTAACTCCAAAAATTCTGAAAACTTACCACGCTTTAGAAAATTAGTTATAGCTCACCGTGTAAAAAATTCAAGATTTATCATATACTGACTATTCACAAATATTCAAAACATAACAACAAACTTTCTGTTTTCAAACAGCAACATATAGACTTGCAAAATAAGCATGCTAAAGGCTATACTTGACACTTTTATTGAAGTAACAGATGAAAAACATTATTCTAAATAGCAGCAAGCAAATCCAACTAAAATAAAATGACGCTCCAAGCAAAACACATATCATGTGACGAATAAAAATGTAGCTCCAAGTGAGGTTACCGATAATGTTGAAGACAAAAGAGGGGATGCCTTCCGGGGCATCCCCAAGCTTAGTTGCTTGGATCTTCCTTGGATATTACCTTGGGGTGCAGTGGGCATCCCCAATCTTAGGGTCATGTCACTCCTTATTCTCCTCATATCGGTATCTCACCCAAAACTTGAAAACTTCAATCACACAAAACTTAACGGAACTTCGTGAGATGGGTTAGCATAGTAAAACAAATCATTCACTTGGGTACTGTCAAATACAAGATTCATAATTGTTTCGTCATAAATCCTACTGTACTCTGTAATTTACACAATTTATATTAAGCAATATAAGCCATAGAAACCATAAAACAAGCAAACTATGCATTGCAAACAGAATCTGTCAAAAACAGAACAGTCTGTAAAGATCTGAATAATGACTACACTTCTGTTACTCCAACAATTCTGAAAACTTAGGACAACGTAGGAAATTTGTATATCAATCATGTGTAAAAAATTCAGAATTTTTTGACGCTCCAGTAATTTTTAACAATTCTTTTACTGGGCGCAAAAGTTTCTGTTTTTGCACAGAATCAAGTCAACTATCATCCACACTATCCCAAAGGCTTTACTTGGAACTTTATTGCAACAAAAGATATAAAACATGATTACTATGGTAGCTTAATCATGTGGACACACAAAAAGAGTAGGTAATCGTGTTGGGTTGTCTCCCAACAAGCGCTTTTCTTTTATGCCCTTTTAGCTAGGCATGATGATCTCAATAATGCTCACATAAAAGATAAGAATTGAAACATAACGGGAGCATCATGAATCACATGGCAAGCACAATTAAGTCTAAACCACTTCCTATGCATAGGGATTTTGTGATCAAACAATTTATGGGAATAAGAATCAACTAGCATAGGAAGGCAAAACAAGCGTGACTTCAAAACTTTCAACACATAGAGAGGAAACTTGATATTATTGCAATACCTACAAGCATATGTTCCTCTCTCATAGTAATTTTTAGTAGCATCATGAATGAATTCAACAATATAACTATCACATAAAGCATTCTTTTCATGATCCACTAGCATAGAAATTTTATTAGTCTCCACGTAAGAAAATTTATCCTCATGAATAGTGGGGGGAGCAAACTCAACAAAATAACTATCATGTGATACTTGATTGGCATAATCATATTGAGCATTAAAATCATGATGACAAATTTCATGGATATCATTACTCTTTATAGCATGCATATCATCAATAATCATCATAGATAATAACTTTTTATCATACTCAATTGAAACCTCTTCCAAGATAGTGGATTCATCACTAAATAAAGTCATGACCTCTCCAAATCCACTTCTATAATTATTACAATTAGATTCAACACCCTCCAAAATAGTGTGATCATTATTACATAAAGTTTACACTCTTCCAAACCCACTTTCATCAATAGAATCATCATAAATAGGAGGCATGCAATCATCATAACAATTTTTCTCATCAAAACTTGGGGAACTAAAAATATCATCTTCATCAAATATAGCATCCGCAAGCTTATGGCTTTGCATATCATTAGCATCATGGATATTCAAAGAATTCATACTAGCAACATTGAATCATGCTTATCATTCAAATATTTTATGCCAAACATTTTATTGAATTCTTCTTCTATCAACTGAGAACCATTTTACGATCCATCATTTTCAAGAAAGACATCATAAAGACGAATAATATGAGGCAATCTCAATTCCATTTTTTTGTAGTTTTCTTTTTATAAACCAAACTAGTGATAAAACAAGAAACTCAAAGATTCAATTGCAAGATCTAAAGATATACCTTCAAGCACTCACCACCCCGGCAACAGCGCCAGAAAAGAGCTTCATGTCTACTACGCAGCTTTATTCTTGTAGACCCGTGTTGGGCCTCCAAGCGCAGAGTTTTGTAGGACAGTAGCAATTTTCCCTCAAGTGGATGACCTAAGGTTTATCAATTCGTGGAAGGCGTAGGATGAAGATGGTCTCTCTCAAACAACCCAGCAATCAAATACAAGAAATCTCTTGTGTTCCCAACACACCCAATACAATGGCAAATTGTATAGGTGCACTAGTTCGGCAAAGAGATGGTGGTACAAGTGTAGTATGGATAGTAGATATAGGTTTTTGTAATCTGAAAATAAAAAAACAGCAACGTAGCAAGTGATTAAACGGAGCACAAACGGTATTGCAATGCTTAGAAACAAGGCGTAGGGTAGATACTTTCACTAGTGCAATCTCTCAATAGTGCTAACATAATTGAATCATATAATAATCCCTCAACGTGCGACAAAGAAACAATCCAAAGTTCTTATCTAGCGGAGAACATGAGACAAAATTGTTTGTAGGGTACGAAACCACCTCAAAGTTATCCTTTCCGATCAATCTATTGAGCAATTTCTATAAGTGTCACAAACAGCCCCTAGAGTTCGTACTAAAACAACACCATATGATATGCATCAACCAACTCTAATGTCACCTAGATACTCCAATGTCACCACAAGTATCTGTGAGTCAATTATACGATACGCATCAAACAACTTCAGATACATAATATTCAATCCAACACAAAGAACTTCAAAGAGTGCCCCAAGATTTCTACCAGAGAAAGTAGGATGAAAACATGCATCAACCTCTATGAATAGATTACCCTAATGTCACCTCGGGAATCCGCGAGTTGAGTGCCAAAACATACATACATCAAGTGTTCTCAAATCCATAAATGTATTCAATCCGATAATAGTAAAATCTCAAAGGTAAAAACTCAATTCATCACTACAAGATAGAGAGGGGGAAACACCATATGATCCAACTATGTTAACAAAGCTCGCGATACATCAAGATCGTGCCAAATCAAGAACACAAGAGAGAGAGAGAGAGAGAGAGATAAAACACATAGCTACTTGTACATACCCCTAGCCTCGAGGGTGAACAACTCACTCCTCATCATGGAGACCGCTGGGATGATGAAGATGGCCTCTGGTGATGATTTCCCCCTCTGACAAGGTGTCAGAACAGGGTTCCAGATAGTATTTCGAAGGTATAGAGGCGTGCGGCGGCGGAGTCGAAGTTCTAGGGTTATTTCTAGTGGTTTCTCTATTTATACGATTTTTTGGCATCGGTCTCACGCTAAGATGGGCCATAGGGTGCCCACTACCAACCAGCCCACGGCCAAGGCCCCAGGTGCGCCCTGTGGGTAGTGGCCGCCTCCTTCACCTTCCCGTCCTCCCACGAAGCTTCTAGTGCCTCTTTTGTTCCAAAAAGAATCGTCAAAAAGTGTCGTGGTAGAACACGACCACCTATGAGGCCATCGGCCCCTTTGTGGTTCGACAGGGGGGAGGACGCATTGCACAAAGAGCGGAGGCTGTAGGACAGCACGTCAGTGGTGACACTGGTGGTTTTTACCCAGGTTCGGGCCGCTGAGAAGCGTAAAACCCTACTCCTGCTTTGGTGGATTGATGTGGAGACCGTGAAGAACGCGTGGCGCTCGAGCCCGACAAGGTCGCCTTGGGGGAAGAGCAGCTACGCGCGTATGAGTACACGAGGGTCTGAATCCTTTCTAAGGTTGCCACGGTCCTCCTTTTATAGGCCAAGGGGTTACCACAATGGCAAAATGGTCATTACCCAGCGATTAGATAGCTAACAGTGCTATCATACCTAACTCTGGCACTTAGGACAAAGCGCATTAAATGCGCTGCCATGTGTCATGCTGTGGATGCGGCCTGGCAGGCCTGCCGCACCGCTTTAGTCATCTTCCACCTGTTTGCTTGACACGCCTCTGGACGGGTGTCAAATGGGGGTGATCTTCCTCCTAAATGGCTACCACGTGCCAAATGACAGCCACTTAGTTATCTGGGGGCTCGACACCGTACCGATGGGTGACTTGCGTTGAGATGCGGTGGAGCGGTGGAGCGGTGGGTCCTTGGTGGGGATGCAGGCCGCTAGCGGCCCCGACAATCCTTGCCGGGGAAGTATTGGGAATTGTCTTCGGGGTGACCTCGACCCGACCAGGCTCGCCTGCCCGGCAAGGGAGGTTTTTCCTTAGTGATCTCTTGTTGCCTTGGTTTGTCTTGGTCTTCTTGATCCGCCCTTTGATTCTTCAAAGAGCTCTCTCTCTGGCTTGGTTATGCCTTGAATGCTTGGTGTGGTTTGTATTTCTGCCACTTGAGCCTGTGTACAGTCTGGGCAACATACACAAGGGTTTGTTGTACCGACAGGAGCCCCCGGGCCTGGCCCAAACATGCTGCCGAGCATCGTTGGGTAGGCCCTATCAGGTACACAGGCAGGGTTCTTGCACTGATATTCTCTTCTTTCTTGATTTTTCTTCTTGCTTCTTCATTAACCTATGCTTGAGTCAGTTTTTGGTTCTCCCGCTCGTTGTGTGATGCCAAACATGGTGGGGGCCATCCTGTTATGGCCCGTGAATGACTTTATCCCACGGGGCGGTAACTGCCATTTCACTCATCCCACTACGCCCGCCCTTTCCGCCACGTACGGCGCATGCGCCGCGTAGGGTAGGTAACGGACACGCGCGGTGTAGGGAAGAGCGCTATGATAGGAACCCAAACTCTCCGGATTGGTGCAAAAGGGCGGCCGATGAGCTCGGCGACAATCCGCGGTTTGGACGGGTCGGATTCAAAGGAGCTCTCGGGAGTAGGTGGAGAGCCAGCCCCGGCTCGCCTATAAAGAGGGAGCGCTAGGGGGAGTGGAGGCATCCATCCACGCACTTCTGCCTTCTTCTTCCTTGCCTCCTTCTTCGTCATGCCAAAAGGGAGAGACTGGGGCTAGGCCCCGGGCCTCGGTTTGGGGGTGATGACTCCGAAGGCTAGTGTTACCGCTCGGGGAGTGAGTTTGGTCCGGGGTCGTGGGAGGCGCGGCGACCGTAGTGGGGGCAGTCGCGGTTCGCGGTGGCTCGCTAGCGAATGCCACACCGACCCCGGTATGGAAGGGGCTGCGCTTCTTCATTATGATGGAGCACTCGCCCTTTCCACGCGAGCTCGCCGTCCGGGGGAGAGGCGTCGCCCCTGCTGCAAGCTATCGAAGCTCATCAACACATTGGCGGAGCCCTCAGGGCCTCTGGCGCCCGCCCGTGGGAACGCGCTCGGGATCTTCAGTAATCCCAGCACTACTCTCTATGACGAGGTCGGGGATGACGCTGAGGACGGTGGTGCCCTCCTGCCCACCAAGGTGGGGAGTGGTGCTCCCCGTGCGCCTCAGATGCTGTCGTCATCGTCAGCCGCTCCTTCGGGGGAGGTGATGGGTGAAGGGCTCGGCGTCCCCCTGGAGCAACAGTGACAAGGAAAAAATAGGCGTAGACGGAGAAGGCGGGTGGCAGGCCGTCAGGTCGGAGTACGATGGCACCGACGCCTTCGTCTCGTATTTCTGGCCTGCTGCTCCGTCTTTCCGCTCTTCCCCTCCCTCCCCGGCACAATCATCACCAGCTTCTTCCGGACGGTTGCCGGCGAGGGGATGCTCTCTTGGTGCCTTCGCCTCCTCCAGCAGTCTTCCAGCTGAGCCCCGTCAGGATCTCCCTACCGGGGTCCGCGCTGGCGTGTCCTGCTGGTCCTGGTGGTGGCGACCATGGCACCACCCAGCTTCTCTCTCTGTCTCCCTCCTTCGCAGCCTTGCCACTCCCGGCCTTGTCAGGCTGCTCCCGGTGGGCTCTGACAAGATCAGGCTGGGCTTCTGCCTAGGCACTCCTTTTGCCCTCTTCACTTCCTGCTATAGCTCCTAGGTGGAGAGGGACAATAAAGGGATTACAGGGCACTTATCTTTTTTTAACCTAAAACATGTAGGCACTTGCCAAACTTTAGTTTCAAATATGTAATCTCTTCTACCCATGTTTACACTCTGTAAGCTTTGTACTCGTTTATCCGCATATTAATGAAAAAAGACGGTCTTGTCGGGTACTTGTGCATGTATTATATCCATGCAGAGGAAAAATGCCTCTATACTTTTAAGTAAACAAGTTTTCTCCGGCAAGCTATCCTGCCGGGCGCCTTCTGTTTGTTGCCGCGAGGCTTGGCCTGCCGGGCTCAAAACTATGGAAGGGGACCGGCCCCTCGTTGAACCCTCTCCGCCAAGAGCCACTACAACCATCTCGACCAAAGCAACGTTCGGGTCAAAGGATGGGAGCACAAATGCTTTGAAGGTGATGATGTTTCTCTATGCACAAGTTTTCTTCTTATAGAGACATGTATGGATAAAGAGGAACTTATCTGTTTTGCTTGTCAGAGATCAATATGTAAACTTGTTTCCGCCTCTTCTTTTTGGGACCGAGTCCGCGGCGAGAGTCCTGCAGTTAGTGCAGAGGGAAACAAAGCAACATATGATCTTATCTACATGATCATGGTATGCTCATGTTATGCTATGCATGCATGCAAGTTTTCGGGGGCCCCCCAGCACTTCGTTTTATTGTCTGTGCTTAGGGTCTGCGCCTGGCTTTGTACAAAGGGTTACATTCGCATCGGCAAGGCTTGTACAAAAGGGTGGCTGCCGGGCAGGTCCCGACAGCCATGCCTTATGGGTAGAATTTACGAAGATGCTCAATGTTCCATGATTTTTGCAACTGAATGCCATCTTCGGCCTCCAGACGGACTGCGCTGGGTCTGGTGACTCGTACTACCCGGTAAGGGCCTTCCCACTTCGGCGTCAACTTGTTTGCACCCTTGGCGGACTGAACACGCCTAAGGACAAGGTCGCCTTCCTCAAGGCTCCGAACATGAACCTTGCGGCTGTGATAGCGACGCAGGGCTTGCCAGTTGACGTGGTTCGACACGATCACCTATGGGGCCATCGGCCCCTTTGTGGTTCATCAAGGGGGAAGCGCACGTTGCACAAAGAGCGGAGGTCATAGAACAGCACGGCAATGATGATGCGGGTGGTTGTTACCCAGGTTCGGGCTGCCGCGAGGCGTAAAACCCTACTCCTCCTTTGGTGGATTGAGTGGAAGACCGTGACGAACGCGCAATGCTCAAGCCCGGCAAGGTCGCCTCGGGGAGAGCAGCTACGCGCGTATGAGTGTACAAGTGTCCGAATCCTTTCTAAGGTTTCCTCGGCCATCCTTTTATAGGTAAAGGGGTTACCACAGTGGCAAAACAGTCATTACCCAGTGATTAGATAGCCACAATGCTATCATACCTAACTCTGCAGACAGGATAAGGTGCATTAAATGCACCGCTTAGTGTCACGTTGTGGATGCAGCCCGGCAAGCCTTGCCATGCCATTCAACCACCTTCTCGCTTGCCTGTGTGACACGCATCTAGACGGGTGCCATTTAGGGGTGATCTTCATCAGAAATGGCTGCCACGTGCTGAATGACTGCCACTTATTCACTTGAGGGCTCGACACCACACCGATAAGTGACTTGCGTCACTGTGAGGTGGAGCGGTGGAGCCTTGGCGGGATAACAGGCCGCCAGCGCCCCGACAACCCTTGCCGGGGAGGTCTTGGGACTTGCTCTTAGGGTGGCCTCGACCTGACCAGGCTCGCCTGCCCGGCAAGGGAGGCTTTTTCCCTTGATGATATCTTGCTGCCTAGGCTTGTCTTGGTCTTCTTGATCCGCCCATTGGTTCCTCAAAGAGCTATCTCTCCTGCTTGGCCTTGGTGAAGCTTCATGGAGCTTGCTTCACCGTTGCCGTGCCGGAGACATGCCTATCCGTGCACAAGTCAGGGGGAAACATACACCCTTGTCTGTGTACCCCGACAGTGGTAGCGTGCAGCACACGTAGCAGACCGGAGACGGTTCTCCTCAAGGAGCACAGCATCGTCATGCCGGTGCTGCTCTTGCTCTACTTCATCATAGGCAAATACTCAAGGCGACCTGTATATGAGTTCCGTGGGGATCACTGCTTCTGCCCCATAAACTAGGGAGAAGGGAGTCTGGCCGGTAGCTCGATTTGGTGTCGTACGGAGGGACCAAAGAACCACCGGTAGCTCGTCGATCCAGCATCTGCCGCACTTGCGCAGATTGTCGAAAGTTCTTATCTTGAGTCCTCGTAGCACTTCAGCGTTCATCCTCTCAGCTTGTCCATTGCTTCTGGGATGAGCAATAGAGGCGAATGAAACCTTGCTTCCGAGGGTTTGAACGTATTGCATGAAGGCGCGACTTGTGTATTGGGTGCCGTTGTCAGTGATGACTCTGGCGGGTACTCCGAAGCGGCAGACCAATCCCTTCAAGAACTTGATAGCTGACTGTGCGGTCACCTTTCTCACAGGCTCCACCTCCGGCCACTTTGTAAACTTGTCGATTGCAACGTACAAGAATTCAAAGCCCCCGGTAGCACGGGGGAAGGGGCCCAAGATGTCGAGCCCCCAGACCGAAAATAGCCATGACAAAGGGATCATCTAGAGAGCTTGAGCAGGTTGATGGATATTCTTGGAGTGGAACTGGCAGGCTTCACATCTGGTGACTAGCTCGACCGCATCTTGGGGAGCCGGGGGCCAGTAGAAACCTTGCCAGAAAGCTTTTCCGACCAAGTCTCTTGATCCAATATGGGAGCCGCACATGCCTTTGTGTATCTCTGCCAACAGTTCCTTCCCCTCTTCCTGGCAAATGCACTTCAATTTCACACCGCTGGGCCTCCTTCTGTACAGCGTGTTGTCGACAAACTGATACATACTGGCCCTCCGGGCTACTCTTTCAGCTTCTTCTTGCTCTTCAAGAAGTTCTCCTGTTTGGAGGTAATGGTCTATGTGTCATGCCCAAGTTGGAGCCTGGGGCTCGACAACAAGGATTAACGGCACCTCCTCCTTCATGGGAGCGCATGTCTCAACCGAAAGAACTGATGGTTCGGCGGGAGGGTGCTGCTCACTAGGCGAAGTGGAGTTGTTCCCACCAACCTCTCTGCCGGGGGCTTCCGGAAGCTCTGCCAGGAGAGGCTTGCCGGAGTCCAGTTTCCTCTTTCTGGCCATTGTTGTCGGGGATACTGAAGGTTGAGTCAGGTGGAGAACAAAAGTCCCTGGTTCCACAAGAAGCTTCTGTGCAACGCATTTCGACAGATGATCAGCAATGTTGTTTTCCGCACGCGGCACGTGCTCTGTTTGCAATCCGTCAAAACGCTCCTCTAGGTTTCTCACTTCCTCCACATATGCATCCATCAATGGGCTCTAGTAATCTTTGTTTACTTGCCTCACCACAAGCTGTGATTCTCCATGAATGATCAACTTCTTTATTCCCAATTTTGTCATGATCCTGAGCCCGGCAAGGAGCCCTTCATGCTCTGCAGTGTTGTTGGTAGCTTTTTCCCGAGGGAAATGCATTTGGACCACATACTTGAGGTGTTATCCAGTGGGTGCAACAAGGAGCACGCCAGCCCCTGCACCTTGCAGTGAGAAGGCACCATCAAAGTACATGATCCACTCTTGGGGGGCCTCCTTGCCGGGGATAACTGTTTCTGGTGTTTCTTCATCTGGGGTTGGCGTCCATTCTGCGATGAACTCCGCCAATGCTCTACTCTGGATGGTTGACGTGCTCTCATACTTCAGACCAAAGCTCGAAAATTCCAAAGCCCATTCCACTATTCTGCCAGTGGCCTCTGGGTTCCTCAGTATGCGTTGCAAAGGGAAGCGGGTGACAACTGTGATCTCGTGGGCCTGGAAGTAGTGGCGCATTTTCCTTGAGGCCATGATGAGGCCAAAGATTAACTTTTGCATGCCATAGTACCTTGATCTAGCCCCCTGCAATAGGGAGTTGACAAAGTATACTGGCCGCTGCACCACCTTCTTCTTTGCTGCGGTCTTGGAATTGTCTCCATTATACTGCTCTTCTTTATCCTGATCTGCACTGGACCTTGCCGAGATGGGTCCACTTTTCTCTCTGGAGGGGGTAGTTGGTGCGGCTGCTCCTTCATCCACTTCCCGCTGCACCACCAACGCTGCACTAACCACTTGATTGGTTGCCGCTAGGTACAGCAGCAACGGCTCTTGTGGTTTAGGAGTGACCAAGGTGGGAGCAGAGGAAAGATAGGTCTTCAAGTCTTGCAGCGCTGCTTCTGCCTCCGGGGTCCACTTCATCGGCCATGCCTTCTTCAAAATTTTGAAGAACGGTAAAGCGCTCGGCAGACATGGAAATGAATCTACTCAGTGCGGCAACACATCCGGTCATGCGCCTCACGTCTTTAACTGTCTTGGGTGCTTGAATCTGATCGATCGCCCTGATCTTGTCGGGGTTGACCTCTATCCCCCGGTGGGATACAAAGAAACCAAGTAGCTTGCCGGAAGGAACGCCAAACACACACTTCTTAGGGTTTAACTTCAAGTTGATCTTGCGCAGATTCGTGAAGGTCTCTTCCAAATCCTGGATGAGAGTTGACTTGTCCTTGGTTTTGACTACTATGTCATCCATGTAAGCCTCAAGATTCCTATGCAATTGAGGCTCGAAACCAATTTGTACTTCCCTTGCAAAAGTGGATCCAACGCTCTTCAACCCGAAAGGCATCCACACAAAGCAGTATGTGCCTCACGGGGTTATGAACTAGGTCTTTTCCTCGTCCTACTTGGACATGAAGATCTGATGGTACCCAGAGTATGCATCCAAGAAGGAAAGTAGATCACACCCAGAACTGGAATCTACGATTTGGTCAATGCGCGGCAAGGGGAACGGGTCCTTCGGGCATGCCTTGTTCAAATCCGTGAAGTCTATGCAGAGCCTCCATTTCCCGTTCACCTTGCGCATCACCACTGGGTTCGCCAACCATGATGGGTGCAGTACTCTGACCAAACCAACTGTTTCAAGTTTCTTGATCTCCTCGGCAATGAACTGTTGCTGCTCCAAAGCTTGCTTCCTGACTTTCTACTTGACGGGCCAAGCATGAGGGCAGACAGCTAGGTGGTGCTTGATTACCTCCCTGGGAACACCGGGGATGTCAGACGGTTGCCAGGCAAACACATCTACATTTGCCCGCATGAAGGCAACGAGTGCGCTTTCCTATTTTTCATCGAGGGTGGAGCTGATGGTGAAGGTACCACCAACGCCATCCATCCCTGCCGGGACTTTCTTCACCGCAGGTGAGGCAACCTTTGGCTTCTTGCTAGTGGAGCTTTCCGGCAAACCATCGACGGGTGCAGCACACTCTGAAGAGGTGCGCTTCCCAGATTCATTGCCGGTATCCCTGCTAGCTTTCTTCCCGTTCTTATTTTTCTTGGCGGGGGTGGCAGCTTCCGCGGCCTCAGCGGCGACTGCATCTCGATACATCTTATCCACGCATATGATTGTGTCCTTCTTGTCTGACGGAATGGAAATGACGCCCATCGGCCCCGGCATCTTCAGTGTGTTGTAGGCATAGTGAGATGCCGCCATGAATTTTGCCAGGGCTGGACGACCAAGGATTCCATTGTACGGCAGGGGAGATCAACCACATCGAACACAACCTTCTCTGTCTGGTAGTTCAATTCTCCTCCAAATGTCACCGGCAGTGTGCTCTTTCCCTTAGGACGACTCCTGTCGGGGTTGATCCCTTGGAAAGTGCCAGTGATCTTGAGCTCTTCATCTGTTATTTGAAGCTTGCTAAGCACCTTGGGGGAAATCAGATTCAACCCAGCCCCGCCATCAACCAACATCTTCGTGACCTTGAGGTTGCAGATTTTTGGTGAAACCAACAACAGCAAGCACCCTACCGCAGTGGTGCGGTCAGGGTGATCCTCTTCGTCAAAGATGGTGGGCGTGCGGGACCATTTGAGCGGTTTTCGAGAGTCCACTGCTGGCTCTACAGCATTGACCTCACGCACCCACTGTTTAAGCTGGCGGTGAGAGGAGTGCAAAGATGCGCCTCCGTCAACGCACAGGGCCTCAGTGGCTTTCTGGAACTCTTGCTCACTGGTTTCCTCTTCATCACTTTCGTCTTTGCCTTGTTTCTTCTTATGGCCCCTCGCGGGCCTCTCTGGATGCTGGGGATCCTTGTCACGGCGGCCTCCTCTGCCGCCTCGGCCCTTCCCGCCAGCACCTTCTTGGTTTCTTTCCTTGTCACGCTTCTCGTACTCAGCTCTCTGCCTTTTGACAAGTTGCTCAACTTGGTGACACTCTTGGAGATCATGGCCCTTGGTCCGGTGGATCTTGCAGTATGGCCCGTCAGCCTTCCTAGCCTTTTCGGCCGCCGCCGCCTCCTGGCAATCAGTGCATGCGGCAACTTCCTTGCCGGGGGTCTCGGCCTTGACCTTCTTGCCGGCACTAGGAGTGCCAGAGCCCTCCACAGCCAATACTGCTTTTTCCTCGTGCTTCTTGTTGTGTTTCTTGTTCTTTCTCTTCGGGTCTATGGCATCGTCGTCATCCTCTGAGTTGACTCCGACGCCGTCCTCTTCTCCGGGGAGTCGCCTCCCTTCCTCTGTTCTGGCACACTTATCCGCCAAAGTGTACAGCTCATTCACAGTCTTGGGCAACCGAATGTTCATCTTGGAACGTATCCTCCTGTTGCGCACGTTGGACTGGAACACAGCAATCACAGCTGCCAGGTGGATGTCTGGGATGTTTCTATGCACCCGGCTAGACCTCTGTATGTACTTCTGCAAGCTCTCTCCTTCTTTTTGTGGAAGGAGCTGCAGATCGCTGGGTCGTCCTGGTTCTTGATGACCGCCCGTGAAGGTGCAAACAAACTCATGGCACAGGTCAGCCCATGATGAGATGGAGTTCTCCGGGAGGTGCATCGGCCATGACCTCACATTTGGCTTGAGCGCCAAAGGGAAGTAATTGGCGAACACCTTCTCATCTCTTCCTCCGGCTGCTTGAACAGCAATGGTGTAGATGCTCAAGAACTCTGCCGGGTTCAACCTTCCATCATACTTCTCTGGTATCTCTAGCTTGAAAACGCGGGCAGATGGCCAATGGACTTGCCGCAACTCGCGAGTGAAGGCAGGGCACCCAACCTCGAAAGGTAGGTACCCGCCATCACTGGGCGCGGGTTCATCGATGTCTGGGCCATTGCGCCTGTCGGATTGACGGCGGGTTTCGCGGCATCGTTCCATGGTGAAACGCGTGTCTTCCCTCCGGCGATCCTCCAGGACCTGCCGCTGATCTCGATAGGCCCGAGGGTCGGATGAGGCCATCGATACCTTGTCGGGCTCTTGGTTTCGTGGTTCTCGTTGTGGTCCTTGCGCTGGCCATCGCGGAGGAGACTGTACCGTTGGAGTGGCCCCCTCAACACGGTACGGAGCTCAGGCCATGGCTGTCGCTTGCGGGAGCCGTGGCGGATCCGCCCGCTATGATCCCCTGGCCTCAGCAAAATTGATCAAACTCTGGATGGTAGCTCTCCACTCATCCATCTGATCGGCCGCTGGTGGGAACCTCAGCAGGAGTTGGGCTCGCACCATGGCTTCCGAAGCAGTGCTTGGCATACACGGCGACACGGACCGCGACGTCGCTCGGCTCCTGCCAGTACCAGTGGTGGCGGCACCATGTTCTCGTCGCCGCGAGCCGGCCGCCACGGTGGTACGGTGGTGAGAAGGGTGCGCCTGGGGGTTGGTGGCCCCGTTCGGCGCTTTGTCTTGGTTATCCTGCCCCGGGGGAGGTGCTTGCCCCACCGTTGCACCCGCCACAGGGGCAACCAGGGGGCCGCGGTTCACACCGGAGCGAGTGTTGTCGCCGTGGCTATGCTCTTCGGCACGGTGGGGACGTGGAGACTGAGCGTTCTCCCCACCCGTGCATTGTGGAGCACGGCCGTCGGAGTGTTGTTGATGTCGCCCTCCTCCGGTGTTTTTTGCTCCCGCTTCGGCCGTGGGGGGAACAACGACAGCGCCGCCTGCACCAGTCATGTTCCCCACGGCGTCCGCGTCCCCCGACGCCGCCGCAGCCCCCACAGCATCGGCGGCCGCATGCGAAGTGGTCTTCGAGGTGGAGGGATGAGCAGTTGCGCCGGACTTCTTCTTGGGCGCCATGGACGATGAAGCCAACGTTGAAGAAGGCGATGATGAAGAATGATGCACTGTTTACAACCTGGGGTTCGCACAAGCGCTCCCCCTACCTGGCACGCCAAAGATGCCATGGTAGAATACGACCACCTATGAGGCCATCGGAACCTTTGTGGTTCGGCAGGGGGGAGGACGCATTGCACAAAGAGCGGAGGCCGTAAGACAGCATGACAGTGGTGACACTAGTGGTTTTTACCCAGGTTAGGGCTGCTGAGAAGCATAAAACCCACCTCCTACTTTGTTGGATTGATGTGTAGACCGTGAAGAACGCGCGGCGCTCGAGCCCGGCAAGGTCGCCTTGGGGGAAGAGCAGCTACACGCGTATGAGTACACGAGGGTCCGAATCCTTTCTAAGGTTGCCACGATCCTCCTTTTATAGGCCAAGGGGTTACTACAATGGCAAAATGGTCATTACCCAACGATTAGATAGCTAACAGTGCTATCATACCTAACTCTAGCAGTTAGGACAAAGCGCATTAAATGCGCTGCCATGTGTCATGCTGTGGATGCGCCCCGGCAGGCCTGCCGCACCGCTTTAGTCATCTTCCACCTGTTTGCTTGACACGCCTCTGGACGGGTGTCAAATGGGGGTGATCTTCCTCCTAAATGGCTGCCATGTGCCAAATGACAGCCACTTAGTTATCTGGGGGCTTGACAACACACCGATGGGTGACTTGCAATGCAATGCGGTGGAGCGGTGGGTCCTTGGTGGGGATGCAGGCTGCCAGCGGCCTCGGCAATCCTTGCCGGGAAAGTCTTGGGACTTTGTCTTTGGGGCGACCTCGACCCGACCGGGCTCGCCTGCCCGGCAAGGGAGGTTTTTCCTTAGTGATCTCTTGTTGTCTTGGCTTGTCTTGGTCTTCTTGATCCGCCCTTTGATTCCTCAAAGAGCTCTCTCCCTGGCTTGGTTCTGCCTTGAATGCTTGGTGTTGTTTGTATTTCTGCCACTTGAGCCTGTGTACAGTCTAGGAAACATACGCAAGGGTTTGTTGTATCGACAAAAAGTTTCGCTGCATTTGGACAACTTTTATTTCTACACAAAAAACAACACCATGGTAGTTCTGCTGAAAACAGCGTCAGTCCGGGTTAGTTCCATTCAAATCATACCAAAACCATACAGAATTGTTGTAAACATGGCATGAATACTTCATAAATTATAGATACATTGGAGACGTATCATTCTCTGAGGTTGCTCTCTTCATACCTAAGCTCACATAGCATTTCTGCTTGAGGTAGTAGCCATGTCTCATGTGTTTCACATGAATGCTCATTAAGGGGAGATGTCACCTCGGTCTTGATAGCTCTTGCACGTGATCTAGTCATCGGTCCACTTGGTGCTTTTGGAGACGATGGTATGTCCATGGGGATGACCTTGGGATGCTCCGCATCATTTCCCCATCTTGGGAAAGATCCGCTCTTGGATCGATAACCTCATCACCATGGAAGGGAGATAAGTCCTTGACGTTGAAGATGTCTCTCACATTGTACTTGTCGCGCGGGATGTCAATCTTGTAGGCATTGTTGTTGTAGCGTGCTATCACCTTGAATGTCCCATCTGCGCGAGGTAGAAGTTGGACTTGTGCTCGATGGGTAAGCGTTATATGCATAGGTGTAGCCACACAAGATCTGCAGTGTGGAACACCATCGGGTGCTTGTTGGTGTTGAGCTTGTTGGCAAGGCATTGTACTTGGCGCTTGATTGTGTGCCATGTATCTTATGCATCTTCTTGAGGTAAGTTGCTCTTGCGATCGTGTCAAAGTTTGTTCGCTCTTGTAGTGGTAGCAGGAGGATGTCGAATGGTGACAATGGGTTGAAGCCATAGACGGTCTCGAAGGGGGACTTGGCAGATGTAGAGTGTCATGCTCGATTGTAGGCGTACTTGTCTATTGGCAAGCATTCTTCCCACTCTTTGATGTTCTTCTTGATCAACATGCAGAGAAGGGTAGAGAGCATCCGGTTGGTGATGTCCTTTTGGCCGTCGGTTTGTGTGTGATATGTTGAAGAGAATAGTAGCTTAATTTCGAGCTTGGCGCATAGTGTCTTCCAAAAGTAGCTCAAGAACTTGACGTCGCGGTCCGACACAATCGTCTTGGGCACTCCATGTAATCGCAAGATTTCCCTACAAAAGAGATTTGCAATATGTGAAGCATCGTCTATCTTGTTACATGTGATAAAATGTGCCATCTTAGAGAAACGGTTCACACGGACAAATATGGAATCTTTGTCGTTTTGAGTTCTAGGCAAACCAAGCAGAAAATCCATACTAATATCTTCCCATGGGTGGTACGGAACAGGAAGTGGCATATATAGACCATGAGATTGAGCTTGATACTTAGCTTTGCGGCATATGGAGCACCCATTGGTGTAGCGCGAGACGTCACAAAACATATTGGGCCAATAGTATTTGTTGGAGAACGTCGCAAATGTCTTGTCACGTGCGAAGTGTCCCATAAGTCCGCCGCCATGAGACTCTTGCAAAACAACAAATGAAGAGAAGACTCGGGTACACAAAGATAGTTAGCCCGCATAAGATAGTCATCTGTCGGTGTACTAAGTATTGGGCCACTAGTACCCCGTACTTGTGCACGGGCAGTTGTAGCCATCCTCGCGGCAAGGCTTGCCGGGAACAGCTCGAGGTCGATTCAAGCCATCAAGGAAATCATCAAGTCAGAGATCTGAGGATCAGCAGATAAGCAAAGCTGGAATCCGAAGGCCAGCTTCCCCGGCAAGATCCTTGCCGGGATGGCCTGTGGAGCCCGGCAAGGCTTGGCGCCCGGCAAGGCTTGGTGCCCGGCAAGACTCGGCGCCTGGCGAGATTCTACCACTGTGCCACCGCTTCGGCACAGTAACAAGTCTGACATTCTGGGTCCTTCTCTGGATGCGTGGCAACGCGCCAGTGGAGGAGAGCTTAAGCGGTGCTGATGGGATGGCCCCTTTTTCCATCCCCAAGAAAGTGAGGACAACTAAACAGACACCTCACGGTGCATTAAATGCGTTTGTCCTAATCCGTTAGGGGTTAGGTATGATACCCTGTAGCTACTTTACACCACAATGTATGTACATTTTGCCACTGTGGAGACCCCCTTTGATCATATAAAAGGAGGCCCAAGGCAACGGCTACAGGGGAGGAGAACTTCTGGCCCATTCTGCATACTTAGCAGTTCTTTGAACGTATTGTTCATTGCGAGCGCTCCTGAAGGCTGTGCTCAAGAACATTAATAAGAACACAAAGCAGGAGTAGGGTTTTACGCTGATCAGCGGCCCGAACCTGGGTAAAAACTTCCCGCGTCGGTCGTTGGTTCTGCTCTTTGCGTATACCTCTCCCCCCGCCGAATCGTAAAGGGATCTCTCGGGATCCCATAGGTGTCGTGCCCCGACATCTTTGGCGCGCCATGTAGGGGGATTGAAGGTTGCGTGAACCTGATCTAGTGATCGGCGCCTTAGTTTCTTCATCATCATGCCACCCAAGAAGAAGAGCGCTGCGACGGCGCAACCGTCCACGTCTGTTTTGCCTACACCTTCGCGGACGGGCGACGGCGTGGGTGCAGAAGGAAGAGGATTAGAACCCCCACGGCATTCTGGGGATCCGAGCCAGGCGAGTGGCATCGTTCGCAGTGGCAGTGGTAACCTGCACGCCGCTGGATCTAGAGATGGCGCTGAGTTGCCTACGGGTGGCACAACAAACTCGAGAGATCGAAGGGCGCCTGCTGGAGCTCCCGCGCCGGCGCAAGCCTCACGACCTACCCAGGTCGTGCATGATGAGCGACGTCATGGCGCTGGTGGTTCAGGGCGTCCCCATGAAAAGGTTTCTGCGCATCGATCCCAAGATGCGCGGGACCAGCATGCACACCGAGCTGCTGGCGGAGGTGGCGCGCGGTCGCGTGACCGTGGTGGTGCTCCTTCTAACATGGTTAGGAGTCAGAGCACCTCACGTACCTCTCACCTGTCGCCGCCGCCTACGCCAGCAGAAGCCTTGGCACGTGCGCAGCTGCTCCTCGATTTTCCTCCTGCTCCGGAGAAGATGGAGGAGTGGCGAGCTACTATCCAGAGCCTTATCAGCTTCGCCAACAAAGATGGGCCGCAAGAGGCAGGGCCCTCGCAGCGGAGGCCCATCGATCCGGCGCGAGCCGATGTAGAGAAAACCGGAGGTGGTGCAACCACAGTGCACTCCCCTCCGCGGCACCAGCGGCGGCCGACAACCCAGCAAGTCGACCGCCATGAAGAAGTTTCCACGACGTCATCCGATCCACGGATGCGCCACGATCAGCGTCAAGTTCTCCAGGAACGAGGCAAGGAGGACGCTCGAACTACCATCGAGCGGTGACGGGAAGCGCGCTATCAGTCTGATAAGCGCGCGGGGCCGGCTGTCGACAAGCCTGCGCAAGGGGACGTAGGAGACTTGCCTTATGAGGTAGGGACTCCAGCGTTTACCCGTGAGCTGCGGCAAGTCCGGTGGCCCAATTCCCGAACCTTCAAGCCGGAGGTCCCGGAGAAATATGATGGTAAGACCCATCCCTTGGAGTTCCTGAGCATCTACACCATTGCGGAGTAGGCTGCCAGGGGCCGAGATGACAAGATACTTGCCAACTACTTCCCGTTGGTGCTCAAACCCAACGTCAGGTCGTGGTTGATGCATCTGCCGGAGAATTCTATTTCTTCCTGGTCAGATCTGTGCCATCAGTTTGTTGGTGCCTTTGTTGGAGGCCACCAAGCTCCTGGCCAAGAGAGCGATTTGCACATCATCCCTCAGAAGGAGGGCGAGTCCCTGCGCAAGTTTATCCAGAGATTCAGCCGGGTGCAGTATAATATTCCTGACGTTCACCCTGCCGCTGTCGTTAGCGCGTTCCACCAGAACGTGCGTAACCGCAAAATGCGGGAAGAGTTGGCAATGAACAAAGTCAGGAGTATTGCCGAGCTTTACGCTTTGGCTGACAAATGTGCTCGAGCTGAAGAGGGGAGGAAACTCCCTGGTGAGGCTATTGGCGCGGGGGGCGAATCAGAAGATGAAGACGCCGCGGCCCCGTCAAGGAAAGGCCGGCGGCGAAACAGGAAGCACGGAGGCAAGGCCGTGCTTGCTATCGAGGAATCCGACAACCCCGGCGCCACCAAGAAGGCCAAGGTTGGTGACCCCGGCAAGGATCTTGCCGGGTGCCCTTCCTGTCAGGCCTTGGCGGCTGCCGACAAGTCAAAGAACTCCGGCAAGCAATATTGCAAGATCCATCGCACCAAGGGCCACGATCTCCAGAACTGCCGGCAAGTTGAGCAGCTTGCCGAGAAGCAGAGGGCCGAATATGAGAGGCGGGATAAGGAGAAGGCCCAAGATGGTGCTGATGGGTCCGGCAAGAAGCACGGTGGCCGAGGGGGGCGCCACGGCAAGGCCAAGCAGCAAAAGGAACGGCCCGCTCGGGGCCAAGACAAAGAAGAAGATGATGATGAGGAGGATGATCAATCCAGTGAGCAAGAATTCCAGAAGGCTACGGACGCCATGTGTATCGATGGGGGTGCCTCGCTGCATTCTTCCCACCGCCAACTCAAACAGTGGGTACGGGAGGTCAATGCGGCAGAGCCATCCCCAGGTGCATGTAGGCCCCTGAAGTGGTCCAGCATGCCTATCGTTTTCGACGCCGAGGATGACCCTGATCGCACAACTGCGGTCGGGTGCTTGCCATTGTTGGTCTCGCCAACGATTCACAACCTCAAGGTGACGAAAATGTTAGTTGACGGCGGGGCCGGCCTAAACTTAATCTCACCGGATGTGCTCAGAAAGCTCCAAATTCCCGACGAGGACCTCGAAGAAACCGGTACGTTTCAAGGGGTCAATCCGGGAAGAACCCAGCCTAAGGGCAAGATTACGCTGCCGGTAACATTTGGCAGCGAGCTCAACTTCAGGACCGAGAAGGTGGTGTTTGATGTCGCCAAGATCCCCATGTCATACAATGGGATCCTTGGTCGGCCAGCGCTGGCTAAGTTTATGGCGGCATCACACTACGCGTACAATGTCTTGAAGATGCCTGGGCCGTTGGGCATCATCACTATCCATTCTGATAAGAAGGATGCGCTCATCTGTGCCGACCAACTTTACCGGGAAGCAGTTGCAGCACCTGCCATCAAGGCACCTGCTCCTGCCGCTGGAACTCCCGGGGGGAAGAAGAAGACCGGCAGGAACCTTGGCGCGAACTCCGGCAAGCGCACCTCCTCGGAGTGCTGCGCTTCCGTCGAGGACGTACCAGAGAGTTCCACCGGCAAGAACAAGAGGTCCAAGGCTGCTCCGCCGGAGACCAAGAAGATGCATGTCAGAGAGGACGGAACGGGGGGAACTTTCACCATAAGTTCCACCCTAGATGACAAATAGGAAAGCGCGCTCGTTGCTTTCCTGCGGGCGAATGTCGACGTGTTTGCATGGCAACCGTCTGACATCCCCGGTGTTCCCAGGAAGGTAATTGAGCACCACCTTGCTGTCTGTCCTCATGCGCGGCCCATCAAGCAAAGGGTCAGGAAGCAAGCCTTGGAGCGGCAAGAATTCATTGCCGAAGAAATCAGAAAGCTGGAGGCGGCAGGACTGGTCAAAGGAGTGCTTCATCCAACCTGGTTGGCCAATCCGGTTGTAGTGCGGAAAGCGAATGGGAAATGGAGGCTTTGTATCGATTATGCATATATCAATAAAGCTTGTCCAAAAGATCCCTTTCCCTTGCCGCGCATCGACCAGATTGTGGATGCCACCACTGGTTGTTATCTCCTGTCCTTCCTTGATGCCTATTCAGGGTATCATCAGATTTTTATGGCAAAAGAAGATGAAGAGAAGACCGCATTTATCACCCCATGTGGTACGTATTGTTTTATACGAATGCCTTTCGGGTTGAAAAGTGTTGGTTCAACATTTGCCAGAGCAATCCAGATTGGTTTTGAGCCTCAACTCCATAGAAATATGAAGGCGTATATGGATGATATAGTGGTCAAAACCAAGGACAAAGCAACGCTCATTCAAGATTTAGAAGAAACATTTGCAAACTTGTGCAAGATCAACTTGAAGCTCAATCCTGAGAAGTGCGTGTTCGGTGTCCCTTCCGGCAAGCTCCTCGGATTTTTTGTATCTTGCCGGGGAATCAAAGCAAACCCCTACAAGATCAAAGCTATTGAGCAAATTGAAGCGCCGAGACGCGTCAAGGATGTGCGTCGTCTTGCCGGCTGTGTTGCTGCTCTAAGCAGGTTTATTTCCAAATCTGCTGAGCGCGCCCTGCCCTTCTTCAAAATTTTGAAGAAGGCAGGTCCGATGAAATGGACTCCGAAGGCGGAGGCTGCGCTGCAAGATTTGAAGAAATACCTTTCCTCTCCACAGACGCTAGTCGCGCCTAAACCACAAGAGCCGTTGCTGCTGTATCTGGCAGCAACAAATCAAATGGTTAGCGCTGCGCTAGTGGCGTAGAGAGAAGCTGATGAGGAAGCAACACCAGCGGCAGGACCGCCAGATGGCGCGGCAAGATCTTCCTCGGCAAGGGTTGATCCCGACAAGACAGGATCTGCGCAAACAGAAGAACCCGTGCAGAAGAAGAAGGTGGTGCAGCGCCCAGTTTATTTTGTTAGCTCTCTTTTACAAGGAGCTAGGTCAAGATAATCTGGTGTGCAGAAGTTGCTTTTCGGCCTCCTTATGGCCCAAAGGAAGCTGCGCCATTACTTTCGGGCACATGAAATCATCGTCGTCACTCGCTTTCCATTGCAACGGATTTTGCAAAATCCAGAAGCAACCGACAGGATCGTGGAGTGGGCGTTGGAGTTGTCCAGTTTTGGCCTCAAGTTTGAAAGCACTTCGATGATCCAGAGCAGGGCCTTGGCAGAGTTCATTGCAGAATGGACCCCAACGCCAGACGAAGAGGTTCAAGAAACGACTCTTCCCGGCAAGGAAATCGATCAGCAATGGGTTATGTACTTTGACGGGGCTTTCTCGCTGCAAGGCGCCGGTGCTGGCGTGCTGCTTGTCGCACCCACCGGAGAGCACCTCAAGTATGTAGTCCAAATGCACTTTCCCCGGGAGAGTTCGACCAACAACACTGTGGAATACGAGGGTTTGCTTGCCAGTCTCAAGATCGCGGCAGACCTTGGTATCAAAAAGCTCGTCATCAAAGGCGATTCACAACTTGTCGTCAGGCAAGTTAACAAGAGTTATCAAAGTCCATTGATGCAAGCCTACGTAGATGAAGTGAGGAAAATGGAAGAACGTTTTGACGGTCTGCAGATGGAGCACGTTCCTCGTGCCGAGAACCGTGTTGCTGACGACCTGTCAAAGCGTGCCGCTCTCAAGTTGCCTATGGAACCAGGAACTTTTGTGCTCCAATTGACTCAACCATCCATGGCGCCATCGATGCGGCAAGAAAAGAGAAGAAAGTTGAACTCTGGCCAGTACTTCTCGGCAGATCTCCCCGGAGCCGCCGGCAAGGAAGTTGCCGGGATCGACATGCCTGCCGGGGAACAATAGGCTCCGGTAGGCCCTCAGGCCCTTGCTGTCGAGACGAACGTTCCCCCGGCAGAGGAGATGCCTTTAGTCCTGGCTGTCGAGCCTCAGGCTCCAGCATGGGCGCAGCACATTGTCCATTTCCTTCAGACAGGTGAACTCCCTGAGGAACAGGGAGAAGCAGAGAGAGTAGCCCGTCGGTCTGTTATGTACAAGTTCGTCGATGGCGTCCTGTACAGAAAGAGACCAAACGGTGTGAAATTGAAGTGCATTCCTTGGGAGAATGGACTAGAGCTGTTGGCGGAGATACATGGGGGCATATGTGGCTCTCACATAGGGTCAAGAGCGCTTGCCGGGAAAGCATTCCGGCAAGGTTTCTTTTGGCCCACCGCTCTCCAGGATGCGACTGCACTAGTAACCAAGTATGAAGCGTGCCAGTTTCATTCGAAGAAATTACATCAACCAGCTCAAGCTCTTCAGACAATCCCTCTCTCCTGGCCATTTTCGGTCTGGGGGCTTGACATACTGGGCCCTTTCCCCTGTACTACTGGGGGCTTTGAGTACTTGTACGTTGCTATCGACAAGTTCACAAAGTGGCCGGAGGTGGAAGCAGTGAAGAAGGTGACAGCACAATCGGCCGTCAAGTTCTTCAAGGGAATTGTTTGCCGTTTCGGTGTGCCCAACAGGATCATCACCGACAATGGCACATAGTTCACGAGTCGCACCTTCATGCAGTATGTCCAAGACCTTGGTGGCAAGATTTGTTTTGCCTCTGTTGCTCACCCAAGAAGCAATGGCCAAGCGGAGAGGGCCAATGCTGAAGTGTTGCGCGGTCTCAGGACTAGAACCTTTGACAGGCTGAAAAAGTGCGGAAGACGCTGGATTGATGAGTTGCCGGCGGTTCTTTGGTGAATCAGAATGACACCAAATCGAGCCACCGGCCAGACGCCCTTCGCTCTGGTCTACGGAGCAGAAGCAGTTCTCCCCATGGAACTCATATACGGATCTCCTCGAGTGCTCGCTTATGATGAGCTTGAGCAAGAGCAACTGCGGCAAGATGACGCTGTGCTCCTTGAGGAGAATCGTCTTCAGGCTGCTGTGCGAGCTGCACGCTACCAGCAAGCTTTGCGCCGCTATCATAGCCGCAAAGTTCATGCCCAAAGCCTTGAGGAAGGCGACCTTGTTCTTTGGCGGATTCAGTCCGCCAAGAATTCAAACAAGTTGACGCCAAAGTGGGAAGGCCCTTATCGGGTAGTACGAGTCACCAGGCCTGATGCTGTCCGCCTGGAGACCGAAGATGGCGTTCCAGTGAACAATTCCTGGAATATCGAGCATCTTCGCAAATTCTACCCATAAGGCGCGGTTGTCGGGGGCCCCCGGCAACCACCCTTTTGTACAAGTCTTGCCGGCAAGGCATGTGATCCTTTGTACAAAGCCAGGCGCAGACCCTGAGCACAGATGAATAAATTTAAGTGTTGTACATTCCCTTATTGATTCCCATGTTCATATTTATATATATATGCATGTTTGTCTAAGATGTTGTATGACACATACTCCCGGTAAGTTCTAACGAACCGCCAAGGTTTCATGTCTTTATTTTCTCTTCTTTCTTTTTCTCAAAAGACAGAAGGATTCCTCGCATGCACATTTGCCGGGGGGGAAGGGAGATATGAATACCAGTTGGCGATGTTCGGAATCGACGCTTGCCGGAGGAAGGACAGTGATAGAAAGCTAAGTCCTAAAAACTCAGAGCAAGTTTTTCTTTTATTACAAGGTTATTTCCTTGAACGATTCCGACTCTTGTATGGAAAATCTGCACGCGAAGGAACCCTTGTTGTAATCGGTCGCGCCCTTATTTTGTTTTGAGCCCACTCAGCGATTTAAGTGGCTGCACTGAGAACACCAAGGAGTCTTGCCGGCCGCTGCGCCTCCAGCAGGCTGCTGAAGTCCCGCACCCAGCGCTCGCGGTAGGTTGCGCGCTGGCAAGTTTTTCAGTAAGCGTAGGGTGAACTCCATACATAAGGGAATCAGACAAGGAAAATAGCAAGCATAAACCTAAACATAGGCAAATTATATTACATCCATGAGTTGCCGCAATTCTAACTTGAGACTTAATTGTTTTTTACATGGAATGACGACGGCAAGAAAAAGGGGAGCACTCAATCCCTGCGCTGGCCTTTGATCCTTTTGATGGAGTCCACCTTCTCAAGGATAGGCGCGATGCACTCTTCAAGCGCCTCGACATTTGCGTCCCTTGGCAGATGGCCGAGCGCGTTGGAGAGGTCGATGCCGGGATTGCTGTGCACCACCTTGATAAGCACCTTGCGGAGGACGGCCCGGCAAAGCCGGCGAGTCTCATTGGCCAATTGGGTCGCCCGGCTAGACTGGAGCACCCTCAAGGCGTTGATGATGCTTTCAAAGAACATCGTCAACCTGGCACTTGGAGATATTCTTTCCTCGGAAGAATACTTGAAGTTCGACAGGCCCATGGTTGACAGTTCTGCGGTAAGCTTCTCCGCGGTGGCGATGAGACGTCCAGTCCAGATCTCCACTCCCTTCTCGTACTCGGTTTGGGCGGCGGCGGCGCTCTTGAGCAGGTTCCTCTCTCCTTGGAGATCCTTGAGTAGAGCCTTCTCACGGGCCTTGCCTGCCTCGAGAGACTTCTGCAGCGTGGTCAGCTTCAACTCCAGAACTGCAATGTTATCAACCGCAGAGGAGAGCTGCTTGGTTTTGTCAGACAGGGTAACTTGCATCTCCGCCAAGGAGTGGAGGGTTTTTCCCTGTCGCCCTTGAGTGTTGAGAGCTCCTTGTCGTGCTCTTCGAGATCTGTTTCCAGCCTCTTCACCTTGTCACTCAGCTCGTTCCTGGCGGCCTCTGCAGCCTCGGCAGGATCGACGGACTCCTTGAGCTTGCCGGCGTGACTTGCAGTCAGAGCTTCGAGCGCCTTCTTATGTTTTTGCTCCAGCTCCTGGGTCCGCCGCGCGACAAGATTCTCGATATCTTCATCTTTGCTGCGAAGCTTGGCGGCGAGCGCCTGCTCACGTGTGGTGAGATCTTCCTCATGAGCATCAAGAGCAACACGGCGCCCCATCAGGAGGGCATCTTCGGCAACAATCCTTTGAGCAGCTTCATCATGCGCCTTCTCCATATCGGATTGCTTCAGAAGGATCTCAGTCCACTGCTGGCTCACTTGTTCCCGGCCGGCAACCAACTCTTGGAGGGCCTCGGCGTGCCAGATCTGCATTTGTGCGACGCGCCTTTGAAAATCTGCTTCGGCCGCCTCGACAACTGCCATTCTGGAGTCCGCTTTGTCTTTCCGGGCGCGATGGAGAGCCTGGAGCTTGCAGAAATTCTCGCCCATGGCCTGAAGGAGCTGATCCTCTTCAGATTTGCCGCTGCTAGTGCTGGGGTCGTCAACAACTTCGAGCCCGGCAGCAGCAATGATTTCTTCAAAAACTTCTCCTTCGGCTGGTGCCCCAGTGCTTGCCGTCCCCGGCAAGTTGATGAATAGGTTCTCGCCAACCTTGAGGTATTTGCTGGATGAGGGGCCTTCGGATGTTGATGGCTGGTCTTCAGTGGCCGCCTCACCAGTGGCAGGGGGCTCTGTGGCCGGTGCAGCGCCTAGCGCTCCTGCGGCAGGAATGCCGTCAGTGCGGTCCTCAGCCTCCCTATCGCCCTCTTCAGTAGGTTCTTCGGCGGGTTCCTCTTGTGCAGTCTTGGCGGCCTCCCCGTCAAGAGCACCACCAGCCTCGACAGTGTCATCCTTGGTGGCTTCGCTGGCAGCGATCCTATCTGCTTCGGCAGCAGCGTCCCTGGCGGTCTCCTCGATGACAACGTCGACGTCCATGTGTTCCATCACAGGGAACTCTGAAGGACGAAGGAGGAAAACATAATAAGATCGAGGTTGAAGTTTGAAGTGACTAAAGACAGAGAGATAAGGGAAAAAGAGTAACAAGCACTCTGAGGCAATCGAGTACCTGCGTCGGGCTGTCGGGAGGTGGGTTCGCCCCTCCCGGCAACTCCGGTTGCCGGGGGTGGGTTGCCGGAGTCCGCGCCTGCCGGCTCCTCCTCAATTAGGATGGGCTCGTCGGCAGGATCTCTTGCCGGGGACGTGCTTGTGGGCGGAGCGGTCGATGAAGGAGCCACAATGGGGATGTCTTCTGACAGCTCTCCTTGTTGCCATTCTTCTCCTGCGAACCCAAAGATATCAGTGGCAAGAATGAAAGCCTCGGCACCCGCCAGCGGAAAAAGAACAGTGAACTTACGCTGGGGGCTGTGCTGGGGGCTGCGCTGGGGGCTGCGTTGAGGACTGGACTCCGGGCTGACAACGACGGTTTCTGGCACGCTCGTGGAGCCTGCCGGGGGCTCGTCACCCGTAGAAGTCCTTGACCTCTTCGCCATCCTCTCCAGCAATGTTTATGTGTCACTGCAGAGACAATACGAGCAACTTAGTAAGATTGAACCAGGATTGGAATATAAAGGCTGCGGCAAAGTACTCACTCTTCTTCCTCTCGTTCCGGACTAAAGCCGGAGATGTCGAAGTCGACCTCCGCTGCGATGTCTAAGTGGGGAGGCGGAGGAGGAGTCCTAGGCCACTTGGCTGTGGCAGGTGCCGGGGCAGCTTCCGGTGCGGTGAGTACTAGACCCTCCTGCCGCCCCAGCAGTGGCCGCTGTTGTGGGTCTCGCGCGCCGCGCAGGCTGTTGACGAGCCGCCTGCCGCGGTCCAGTCTTGCCAGCCACTTTCTTGCCGGGAGCTTCGCCGCTCGAAGAAGGCTGGCTTGCCGGGATGCCAGATGCAGCCTTCCGAAGAACACGCTTGGTCTTCTTCGGGGGTGGGAGCTCTTCTCGTGTTTCTTCTTCGGCCGTGTCCTCGCCGGACGAGCTCTCAGAGGCTGCGCTGCTCTCTTCCCCGGCAACCTTGTCCTCCCCGGCAGGTTTTACCTCCACTACCACCTCTGCGTCGCTGGCTTCCCACTCTGTGAAGCCGACGCTGCCGGCCTCCGCGGCAAGATTTGCCTCCTCCACCCTAGTAGCAATGTAAGCTACTTCTTGATCGGTGGTGGCTCGGATGAAATCTGACTCTTGCCGGATAGGCCTCTCCGTCAAGTTGTCAAAAAACTTCTGCGCTTCCTCCTCGGTTGGTTCGGCCCAGGTCGGGTCAAGACCGTGGGCGTTGAACATCGGCAGGAAGGCAATGATTGACCCCAAGGCAGAATTGTTGCACAAGGGAACAATCCTTGCCGGCAGCCGGTGCTTGTCTTCGCGCTGGAATATTTTTTGACGGAGAGCGCCAAGCTGCATAGCGGTCAGATTGTTGTTCAGCCCGGGGCGCAATCTCATGACGTCTGCCGCGTTTTTGTATTCCCAAGCTGGCCTTCCCCTATTCTGCAGAGGGGTGATGCGGCGGCGGAGAAAGTCGAAGCCGATCATCTCCATCGTCAGTCCGGCAGCCTTCAGGCGAAGGATCCTGGTGGTGGCGATTGTGAGCCTCTCGTCCTCCGCAGCGGGATCGCTCCAATCCTTGCCACGGACCACCTTCTGTTGCCGGGGATGACAAAACGGATGGGGATCTGCTTCCTGGATCCAGCACCATTCAGCCCGCCACTCGTCCCACTTTTCGCGGTAAACTCCTTCTGGGTATATTTCCTTATTCCAAGCCCTTGGAATCCAGGCGATAGAACCAGAGAGGGCCTCTCCTTTTTGGATGCGAGGGAAGAAGTAATGGCGAAAAAGAGCAGAATTGGGAATCACGCCGACAAAGTTTTCACAGAGATGGGCAAAGATGGACATGCAAAGTACTGCATTCGGCGTGAAATCGAGAAGACGAAAGCCGTATGTGTACATGATATCATTGAAGAAGTCGAAAAAGGGGGCACAGATCCCGCAATAGAAATATGCAGTGAAGAAAGGGTATCTGTCCGATCCACCTTTGGAGCAAGCACCTGGGATTACGCGTGTGGCGGGGTGAGCTTGCGTCTCTTTCGCCCACATGCACTGGTATCGCCCCTTCAGAGCTTCCGCATCGAGCGATGGAGGGAACACGACGAGCCTCTTCCGCATCTTCGCCAGTTTGCTCTCCAGAACGTCGGCTTTCGCCTCCTTGCCCTTGCCTTTGCTGGCCTTGGGCGGCATGGCGGCTGTGAGGACGGAAGCTGGGGGTGGAGCGAGCATGGAAGCAGCGGGCGGAAGAGGAAAAGGCTTCGCTCTGAGCTCGAGAGGAGGAAGGCGATGGCGATGGCCAGATTGAGAAGAAGAGGGGGGTAAATAGGCTTGTGCCTCTGCGGCTTCTCCTTTTTATGGGGAAGGAGTGGGGCCGCCTCTTTTATTCCCGAATGTGAATGCGCCTCTATAGGCGTGAGGCAGTTGCAGCCTTTTTGGCATGCTTCCCACGTCGCGCGCTCGGTGCGTGTAGTGGGGGGCACAGTAAAACGAGATATTTACGAGCAGTTAATTCCCTACCGCGCGTGCCCTTGCACTGTTTGGGCCTAGCCCAACAACGCCTCGCACTCGTGTATGGACTAGGCCTGGGGGCTCCTGTCGGTGTACTAAGTATTGGGCCACTAGTACCCCGTACTTGTGCACGGGCAGTTGTAGCCATCCTCGCGGCAAGGCTTGCCGGGAACAGCTCGAGGTCGATTCAAGCCATCAAGGAAATCACCAAGTCAGAGATCTGAGGGTCAGCAGATAAGCAAAGCTGGAATCCGAAGGCCAGCTTCCCCGGCAAGATCCTTGCCGGGATGGCCTGTGGAACCCGGCAAGGCTTGGCGCCCGGCAAGGCTTGGTGCCTGGCAAGACTCGGCGCCTGGCGAGATTCTACCACTGTGCCACAGCTTCGGCACAGTAACAAGTCTGACATTCTGGGTCCTTCTCTGGATGCGTGGCAACGCGCCAGTGGAGGAGAGCTTAAGTGGTGCTGATGGGATGGCCCCTTTTTCCATCCCCAAGAAAGTGAGGACACCTAAACGGACACCACACGGTGCATTAAATGTGTTTGTCCTAATCCGTAAGGGGTTAGGTATGATACCCTATAGCTACTTTACACCTCAATGTATGTACATTTTGCCACTGTGGAGACCCCCTTTGATCATATAAAAGGAGGCCCAAGGCAACGGCTACAGGGGAGGAGAACTTCTAGCCCATTCTGCATACTTAGCGGCTCTTTGAACGTATTGTTCATTGCGAGCGCTCCTGAAGGCTGGGCTCAAGAACATTAATAAGAACACAAAGCAGGAGTAGGGTTTTACGCTGATCAGCAGCCCGAACCTGGGTAAAAACTTCCCGCGTCGATCGTTGGTTCTGCTCTTTGCGTATACCTCTCCCCCCGCCGAATCGTGAAGGGATCTCTCGGGATCCCATAGGTGTCGTGCCCCGACATCATCCTTTAGATAATATCGCTCCAAATAAGTACTAGCTTGACATTTGGGATAATGAATAACAAACGAAGAGTCGTGCTCATACAAGTCTTTAATGTGCTCAAAGCCAACAACATTCAATTCAAGTTGAGTAACCAACATGCACATGCGCGAAAGAACATCCGCTACTACATTATCTTTACCCTTGATGTAGTTAATGACATAATGAAAAGACTCAATGAATGCACTCCATTTGGCATGCCGTTTATTCAACTTGGTTTGACCATTAAGGTACTTGAGCATCTCAAGATCAGTATGTATGACAAACTCACGTGGTCCAATGATGTAGGGTGGAATCCTAATGGCCGATTTTCGTGAATTGGAGGGTGATTCCTCGAAGAACACGCGGAAGAACAGGGATAAATCACAAGAGAAACACTCAAGAAGAAGTCCAATCACACATCCACTAGACTTAAATCCACACAAGATCCACAAGGTACATGAGCAATCAAAGGGAAAGATACAAGGTAGATTTCATCCCAAATCCAAGAGGAGATGAGGTCTTGATGATCTAGACAGATCCTTCCCACAAAGGGGTCTTGAATCCCTCCGGATCTTCTCACATGGAGGCCTTGAACTCCATGGTATCGTATCTCTCTCACAAGAGGGGTATAGGTAGGAGTAAAGCTCAACTAGAATGAGCTATCACATTGCTAACCCTAGAAATGAGGTGGAAGAGGTCTATTTATAGTCTAAGACACAAAGGGGTAAGTGAGGGGCGAAATGGGTACATGGGCCTCGGCCCGAGTCACACACACAGGCATGGTCTAGATGATCCAGGCGTCAGGGGTCCAGATGATCCGGGCGTCCACCCCGATTGTCCATATGTGGCGTAGCCGCCGAGGTTGGTCCGGATGTCCGGGTCATCGTCCGGATGTCCGGGTGGGTTCGTATGATCTGGGTGGGGGTCTGGACGATCTGGCTTCATCTAGGCTCGTGCTGTTGTCCTCAGGGAGCATAGCCGGATCGTCCTGGCCAGGGGCCGAATCATCTGGGAGGGGATCCGGATGACCCGGGCAAGTGCAGAATTGTCCGTTCTTCAGTCTTCTTCCATTTTCTCTTCCATGCTTCCCTCGTGGATGGTGTAGATGTAAATGTGCGCTCGCACTCCTCCCTGTCGATATTGAAGCTCCGGTAAATACCTATGCATGCATACGAGAGGAGTGTCAAGTAGTATACCATCCTCAAAGGGGTCAATTGAACACATGTAAAGGAGATGATTCACCTTTATGTATGTGAAGTATATGTCGCACATGTCACTTGCCAAACGGACTCTTGACATGGTGATGTCCGTAGGTTGCTCTGCATCATCCCCTCCCCATTGGGAAAGATCTCACCTCAGATCAGAAACCAAATCACCATGGGAAAGAGATGGCGACGCTATGTAGAAGTAGATGTTCACCGAGTATTCGTCATCTTAAAGCTCAAAATGGGCACTCTCCAATGTTGCACCTTCTCGTGTATCCTTCAAAAGGAGCAAGGACAACAAATACTTGGAAAAACAAATGTGGTTAGCATTAGTGCCAAACCAAGCATTCAAGTGGTGGTTCACCCAACAAGTGTCATCATCATGCATAGCATATGGTGTGACAAAGGATTGTGACATGTGATGTAAGCACATAAATTGAGCAAAATCAAGGTCATCATGAAAACAAGCATGTAAATGTGAGGTAGTCATGCAAATATGTGTGACAAGAGAATAAGCATCTACCTCAAGTCCAAAGCAATCATGCATCAAGCGCTTTTCAAATGGTCTATGGTAAGCATATGAATCATTCACAACACCAAATAAAATGAAGTGCCTAAACACATGGGTCAAGTGCAAGACAATCCAAGCATAACGTGCATAGCCTGTATTGAAGATAGTGTGGCACTCAACACAATAGAAAGAGCAAGTGTTCATCATGTGTGAGGAAATCAAGGCAAGCATGTGACAATCAATGGGGCATGGCATTGCTGAAGAAATGACATTGTCGCAACTAAACATGTGATAGGAGCAAGTAGGCAACAAGTTGGATGCAATGCATAAGGCATATATGTCATGAGGTCATGGCAATGTGGCAATCATGAGTGAAACCAATATGTCTAACATGTGTGCAAATGGTGCAAGCAACACATGAAGTGTGATCCACAATATCCATGCTCAAGAAGGATGTCACCTCAAAAGTGCATCTTTGTGCACCCTTCACAATGCCGAAGCACAAGCAAGTACGATGTAGAAGCGAGTTAGTCGCAAGTGGTTCTCTCTCAAGAGCTCGAATGGTCAACTCACGGGAAGTGGAAGTTGACACGAAGTCGAAGTATCCTGCACATTCAGAAAAGAAAGCAAACAACGTATGTGCATGGTAGATAAACACATCTTCCATCATAATGGTTCTCTTCTCTTGCACATAACCATTAGAAGCACAAGTGCATGAATAATATGATGCAACAAAGGTCATACTCATGGCAGTAGGTATATGGTGCAAAGAAGTAAGACAAGCATGCTTCACAAGAAATCCGTCAAAATCTCCAAATATATGCGAGAATGCTATGGGGGCAATCTCATTAGCAAGACTGGAAGCATTGTGGCACTCAATACATGGCAAATCTAGCATGCAAGATGCAACATATGGAGACAAATGACAACATTCAATATCAATCATGTGCAAAGCATGGCAGTAGTGTCTATCAACCACATGAAATGAGCAAGTATGAATCATGGGTGATGCACTACACACATCAAGCATAGTAATCATGTCATGCAAGCTAGTAGTGCGAAGATGAAACATACTAGAAGAAATCATGGAAATCATGTCATGTGAGCAAATAATAGGCATAGACAATGTGCATGACATATCGCAAGCACAAAAATGAAACATGATCAAAGTATCATCATAGGTAAGGGTCACAAATGGAACATGGCAATAACAAGCAATATCTCCACCAAGCTTGCAAATACACATACAAGTACTAGAATCATGGATCATGTGAAATGCAAAGCATGGGTCACCAAAGCATGTCATCCAAATGGAAATGAGCATATCATGCGAAGTGAACATGGCAAGATGGGCATAGAATAGGTAATGGACAATAACCCATAACCATGTGAGGGCCATGTAGAAGAAATGCGTGAAGTCCTTGCGTAATGGAAATGGTGTGAAAAACAATCCACGGGATCCCAAGTTATCGTTGCTCTCAAGAGCTCATTTCGTCAACTCATGGGATTGCAAGGTTGACGAATATGTGTGATGACACAAACCAAAGAAAGTGTGTGCGTGGTAAATGTACACATCATCCATCATGATGTGTATGTGCACATGAGAGTTAGCACAAGATAAGCATTGCTCAAAGAAATTTAAAGCATGGTGTCACAACATATCATCCATCATGAAAGAATAGTTGTTATGTATCACACGATGGGGACACAAATTAAGCATGCAATTATATGGCACATCAATAGCATTTTTATTCATGGGGAGCATATGGTGTACACAATTATTAGGATCATGAAATGGATGGGATTGATATAAATTTCCTAAAATGTATGAGGAAATTATGGGGGTCTCATCATGAGTAATAGCGGAAGCATTATATGTAGAAAATTGAAAACATGGCAAACAGTGTATGTCCGAAGCTAGGTGGTCATGGCATGGCATATGATTGAAATGATGCAAAGGTAGCATATCAATATCATCACAAAAAACACAAATGCCAATAACCATGGGCTTTTCATCTATGCCATATGTGCAAATTGCGTTTATTTTAATAGTATATGCGTAGTTACTATGATGAGATTGCAAATACGACATATGATTGATCTCATGCATAGCATATGACAAGTCAAGCAGATTGTCAAACATGATGTGCCTGAGAGAATTATCACAACAAATCCTATGCAACATGGCATCACAACTAATAGACTCCACAAGGAAATCATCAAACTCATCATAAATGGGTAAATCATCGCATGGGGAAGTCGAACTAGCATGAAGCATGGCAATAGGTGGATCAACATCATGCAAGCAATCAATATCCACTAGTGGGACTAGAGCATCACCTTCACCTATGTTACCTTTTTCATTCCACTCATGTGGTGTAGGTGAGGTGGCACGAACCAACTCGTGGTCACCTTCATCTTGATGGAACCATGTGGGGGTGCATCATATTCCACAATGGCCATCGTCTTGTCCATAGGAAGGACGAAGTCGTCGAGGGTTGGCGTGTCGTCGTATATGGGACCTAGCACCAAATGAGAAGACACAATAGAGGTAGACCTTAAGTTGTTAGAAGTGCAAACGGCCTCACAAGAACGAACAACTAGCTCAATCTCTCTATGTGGTGGTTCACTCACTCCCTCAAAATAGGTGCACTCAAAGTCACATATGGTGGAGTCACTCATCTCACTCAGGTGGTGGGGTTGTGGCTCTCCTCACATGGGAATCGGGGCAACTCATCATATATGGGTCTAGTGGTGAAGTCACTCTCACTCTCAGTATGGTGGTACAAGTCTCTCAACTCATTGCCATACACCACCGTGGTCGAAGGGAAAACCCCGTGATCAACCATCTCGTCACCGTCGCCGTGGATGAAGGCCGAAGATGGCACATCATCACTCGCCTCCATAACCGAAGGGAAAATTCTATGCTCGATCATCTCACACTCGCCTCCAAAGATGGAAGCATCATCCTTGCTCATCACCATGTCGCTCGCCTCCAAATCTTGGTCCTTGATTGGCTCCATGCTACTTCTTGAGCTTGCGTTGATTTTTCCCTTGAAGAGGAAAGGGTGATGTAGCAAAGTAGAGATAAGTATTTCCCTCAGTTAAGAACCAAGGTATCAATCCAGTAGGAGGTACAAGTAAGTCCCCATTATATATGCACCCGCACAAACTAACAAACACTTGCACACAACGCGAAAAAGTGGTTGTCAATCCCTTCACGGTCACTTGCAAGAGTGAGATCTAATAGAGATAGATATAAAATATAAATAAAAGGAAAAACAAAGTAAATATAAATAAATTGCAGCAAGGTATTTTTAGGTTTTTGGTTTTATAGATCTGAAAACATATGATGCAAAATACACCCGGGGGCCATAGGTTTCACTAGAGGCTTCTCTCTTGAAGAAAACATACGGTGGGTAAACAAATTACCGTTAAGCAATTGATAGAAAAGCGCAAAGTTATGATGATATCCAAGGCAATGATCATGAATATAGGCATCATGTTCATGACAAGTAGACCGACTCCTGCCTCCATCTACTACTATTACTCCACACATCGACCGCTATCCAACATGCATCTAGTGAATTAAGTTAACAAGAACGGAGTAACGCCTTAAGCAATATGGCATGATGTAGAGGGATAGATCCAATCAATATGCTAAAAAACCCATCTTTTTATCCTTAATGGCAACAATAAAAATACATGCCTCGCTACCCCTGCTGTCACTGGGTGAGGACACTGCAAGATTGAACCCATCACAAAGCACCTCTCCCATTGCAAGAAAAATCAATCTAGTTGGCCAAACCAAATAGATAGATCGGAGAGAAATACAAAGCTATCTTAATCATTCATAAAAGAGTTCAGAAAAGACTCAAATAATATTCATAGACAATCTGATAATAAATCCACAATTCATCGGATCTCAACAAATGCGCCGCAAAAGAAGATTACATCGAATAGATATCCAAGAACATCGAGGAGAACATTGTATTGAAGATCAAAGAGAGAGAAGAAGCCATCTAGCTACTGGCTATGGACCCGTGGGTCTGTTGTAAACTACTCACACATCATCGGAAGGGCAACAAGGTTGGTGTAGAGGCCCTCCATGATCGAATCCCCCTCCGGCAGAGTACCGGAAAAGGCCCCAAGATGGGATCTCACGAGAACAGACGCTTGCGGTGGCGGAAAAGTATTTTTGGTGTGCCCTCTAGTATAGGGGGAATATTTGAGGATTAATAGTGCTGGAGTTAGGGTTAGGAGAGCAACAGGGGGCCCACAAGCCCCCTGGTCGCACCCCCCTAGGGCGCGCCCCTAGGGCTTGTGGCCGTCTTGTGGGTCTTTTGGCCTCCTCCCGAAGCTTCATGGGTGTCTTGTCATCCAAGAAAAATCATCGTAAAGTTCTATTCCGTTTGGACTCCGTTTGGTATTGATTTTCTGTAGAAGTCAAAAACAAGGAAAAAAAGCAACTGGCACTGGGCACTAGGTTAATAGGTTAGTCCCAAAAAATGATATAAAATAGCATATAAATGCATATAAAACATCCAAGATAGATAATATAATATCATGGAACAATCAAAAATTATAGATACGTTGGATACGTATTACTCCATAGTTGTAGTCGTCACCGCGCCGTCTTCAAAAAGATTCATGGTAGACTCGGCATCATCAATGCCACAAAGAGGGATGGCGATGAAGTCGAACTTGGGAGCGTTGTCAGAGCTCGTCAGGCTTGGACATCTTGGTACTATCCTAATTCTCGTTGTCATGGAGCTTGGTCATCGCGAAGTGTTCTTGGGGTGGAGAAGCCTTGGCCTTCATGAGTTCTTGTTGCACCTTGAGAGCACCAATGTAGACGTCATCGAGAGTCTCGTAGTTCTCGAGGAAGATTATTTGGACATGTCGTTGTTCAATCCCATCATGAAGTGGAACTTCATCCAAATGGGGTCGTCCACGACAGCTTGTTGCAAGGCTTTCTTCATCTGCTCAAAGTACTCGTTAAGGACTTGGATCCTTGGATGGTGTTCTCCAATTGGCACAGAAGATGTTTCGTGGAAGGCACAAACTCTCGCTAGCATGTCGAAGCTCTTTGAAGGTGTGTGAAGCCACCATGTCGACGCATAGCCATGGGAGTTACTTGTGGTGCACTTCACTTGATCTTCGGAGGTGACTTGATGTAGCTTGAGGTAGGCATCCATCTTGCACTCGCACTCAAGATACTGCTTGGCGTCTTGACTCCCATATAAAGGAATCTCGTGGCCGGTGTCGAGGTCGTAGTAGATCGTGGAAGTCGCGGACTTGAGCTTGGAAAGCTTCTCTTGAGCGTAATCTTAAGGTGCTTGTCGACGAAGATGTCGTATGTCCAAAGGCGAAGATGCCAACGTAGATGGTGAAGTCGTAGAGCGGTGGTTGATGTTGAACTCTTGACCTTCACGTTCTCGTTGGTGATGGTGCCGATGCTGATGTGACCTTGCCAGAGATGGTAGCTTGGAAGCATGTGCCCTTGAGCGTCTTCTCGTACATGAGGATGACCTCTTGTGGGTGATGATGAGGGCTTTGAGCTCCTCCATTTGAGCATCCATCTTGGCGTCCAAGTGGTTCTTCATGGCATCAAACTCGTCATTGTTATTGTAGACCAAAGTAGATGTGCTTTCCCTATCCATCACAAGACTCGAGCAAAGGTGAGTAGGAAATGAGATAAACAATACCAAGATACCTTTTCTGAAAGTTGAGGATGTATCCCGTGTCACCCAATGTGAAGTGAGATAATAGTGGAATTGGTACCGGACTTGTTCACTCACACCTACAAAGTAAAGCTTATCAAGTGGCTTGGTTAGGACAAGTGGCACAAAATTCAAGCAAGTTTTAGTCAATGGTATCGATAATGTTGAGGAAGATTCACAAAATTGCAATGTAAAGCAAATAGATTAATAGCTATATGGCACAAGGAACACACACATGGATAGATAATTGGGATCCGCGCAACCAAGTAATGAGCACAAAATGTGTTACCACGCAAAAAGCTCTTGTTGCACGGATACTAGAGAGACAATAGCTCGACTCCTCAAATGGGCTAGATACGCTTGTGCACCAACCTAAGCGAGTAACCGTGCCGTCTTCAATCCCAAGTATGGTATGTATGGATGCTCCAAGATGATATACTATGCAAAATGGCTCAATGCTATTTATAGTGCTTACAATCTCTTTTGTATCTCCTCTTTTGCTTGAAAGCTTTTGCTCTTTTTCTCTATGCTTTGCCACTATGCTTGATGCTTGAGCCAACATATGAGACAAGTATGTAAAATATGCATGGGAGGGACTTAATGGCACAATGATGATATCAAGATGATTGCATGCTCAAAGTAGCTATGCAGAGTAAGTGTATCACTAAGGTGCACAAATAGCGTCGCCTGGCAATTCTCAACTTGCTAGTCTCGATAGGAAAGGTACGCAATAGGCTCGGGGCTATCAATGCAATGGCAAGGAAATGTACAATGGTGTTGCTGAAGTTACCGTCCTTGCTTACGGTTGCAGTGTCAAAAGGTGAAGAGGTTTTTGTCGATGTTGAGTCTGTGGCGATGATGAGTGGCAGTGTTGACAATGTTGAACCGTTCCTAATTAGCCGAAACACCTAAGGAAATGAAAAAACCACGAACTCAAAATCTCAAACGTCAAATGTCAAATGGTGGTAGCACAAAGTTGTGGTGGTTACGAAGTTGGTAATGCAGAAGTTATGGTTGTGGTTGATGAAGAAGTAGCTGTCCCTAAGTATCCAAAACACCTTAGGAGACTTGAATCACAACTCAATCAACCACAAATGCAATGGGGAAGAAAATGGGTTAGGTTGCGGAAGGCTATGGTGGTATTGCGGAAGTTTGGTGGATGGCCTATGCAAAGATGCCAAAATGTCAAACTTTTGATGGAGTCAAATGATGGTGTAAGTATTTTTTTTTGTGGGATGGGGGATGTCAATAGCTACAAAATGAGCTAAAGAACGTCGAAAACGGACTCTAGATGAATTAGTTATGGCCGAAACAAACATTCAACCGTATCAGCTTCAGGGTTGCCAGGACATCCGGGAGTAGGTCCAGATGATCCGGGTTCGTCAATTTGGTTGCTGATATTTGGGTGCGTGGGTTAGCTGGACGTCCAGGAGAGGGTCTAGCTAATCCGGATGATGTGCGGATGATCCGGGAGCACGTCTGGATGATCCGGGCAGGTCAAACTGCTCGGGATTTCCTCTCGGGGACGCGATTTGGGCGGAAATTTTCGATTTCTAGGGGTCAAAATTGATGGGAAAAGAAACTTTTTGGAGGGATTTCATGGTGGGGAGGTGGGGAAAGCCAAGATCCACTTATCAAACAACAAAATCATGGATCAAACACAACAAAATCTCACAAGAACCAACAAAATGCAAATTTTTTGATGAGGCTATTTTTGGTGGGGATTTCCAAATTGGGATGAAATCAAACAAAATTAGGCTAGAAAACGAAGGGGAGGACTCCAATTTTGTGATCAACGTGGCTCATGATACCATGATTATGTAGGGTGGAACCCTAATGGCCGATCTTTCATAAATTGGAGGGGGATTCCTCGAAAACATGAAGAACATGGGGAAGAACAGGGAGAAATCACAAGAGAAACACTCAAGAACAAGTCCAATCACACATACACTAGACTCAAATCCACACAAGATCCACAAGGTACATGAATAATCAAAGGGAAAGATATAAGGTAGAGTTTGTCCCAAATCCAAGAGGAGATGAGGTCTTGATGATCTAGATAGATCCTTCCCACAAGGGGGTCTTGAATCCCTCAGGATCCTCTCACATGGACGGCTTGAACTCCATGGGAGTGTCTCTCTCTCACAAGAGGAATAGAGGTAGGAGCAAAGCTCAACTAGAATGAGCTATCACATTGCTAACCCTAGAAATGAGGTGGAGGAGGTCTATTTATAGTCTAAGCCACGAAGGGGTAAGTGAGGGGGCGAAATGGGTACATGGGCCTTGGCGCGAGTCACACACGCACGCATGGTCTAGATGATCCGGGAGGTGGTCCGAATGATCAGGGTGTCAGGGGTCAATATGATCCGGCCGTCCGTCCGGATTGTTCAGATGTGTCGTAGCCACCGAGGTTGGTCCGGATGTCCGGGTCATCGTCCGGATGTCCAGGTGGGTCCGGATAATCCGGGTGGGGTCCGAATTATCCGGCTTCGTTCGGGCTTATGCTGTTGTCTTTGGGGCACGTAGAAAAATCGTTCGGGCCAGGGGCCGGATCATCTGGGAGGGGATCCGAATGATCCGAGCAAGTGCAGACTTGTCCGTTCTTCGGTCTTCTTCCGTCTTCTCTTCCATGCTTCCCTCGCGGATGGTGTAGATGTACACTTGCGCTCGCACTCCTCCTTGTCGATGGTGAAGCTCCGGTAATACCTATGCATGCATATGAGAGGAGTGTCAAGTAGTATACCATCCTCAAGGGGTAAGTGAACACGTGTAAAGGAGATGAATCACCTTTATGTATATGAAGTAGATGTCGCATGTGTCACTTGCCAAACGGACTCTTGACATGGTGATGTCCGTAGGATGCTCTGCATCATCTAAGGTAAGGCTCCCAAACATGCAAGACTCTAACCAAATCATATAACTCTTTGTCATATATGGGATAATTAAGTTGTGCTCTGGAAAGTTTGTCACTAAAGTATGCAATGCATCGCTTTTCTTGCATTAACACGACACATATGCCATTACTGCTAGTGTCACAGTCACTTCAAATGTTTTATCAAAATTAGGTAAGGCAAGTAATGGGCATAAGTAAGCAACATCTTCAGGGGATCCCCAAACAAATGGTGCATTCTTCTTACTCAAGGCATGCAAAGGTGATAAAATCTATACCTACTAATAAAAGAAATAGGTATTCTTAGTCCGTTTTGCTATTTTATAGAAAACCCCCTAATGTTTCTGACATTAAACCTGTAGTACATATCAAATGTTTTTTAAAATATATACCTACTAATAAAAGAAATGGGTATTCTTAGTCTGTTTTTCTATTTTATAGAAAACCCCCTAATGTTTCTGACATTAAACACGCAGTACATATCAAATGTTTTTTAAAATACTCATATCTTCTAAACCGTAACTCCAAATTTAACATGTTATATATGGAATTTGATTAGAAAAATATGTAGAATCTGAATATAATGTTATTTTACATGTCAGCAATTGAAAAAAATACTATCTAGGCTGCAATGTTAAACAACAATGCATTATCCGTCTTTTTTTATACCGGTACTGATTCAGATTGGGGATGAACACCTCAGCAAAATCAGGATTAGACATGAAATTGAAGATAAATTTGCTAGAGACAACCAATAAATAAGGACATGCATGACAAGAAATAAAAGAAGGACCCAATAAAGATGGGATATCCGCTATAAAAGAAATAAAAGAGAAAATGCAGAGGAGATCCGATAAAGATGAGATGTTGCGCTATTCTCCTATATATAAGAAGAAGAAATAGAAGACATGCATGAAAAAAATTAAAAAGATGGCATGCATGAAAAAAAAAAGACAAGTTTGATAAGATATAAATAGTGATGAAATAGGGACCAATACCTATGACATGTATGGCAAGAATAGTGATAAAATAGGGGCGCAAGTACCTCCATCCACAGGAGACCATACAAATTTTTTCTTTCCCAGACAAAAAAAATATCATTTTATGATTAAAAAATCATGTATCTTTTTAACAACTTTTTTAACAACTCTTCATGTATTTAAGAAATATGCATGTGAAAAAAAGTGTTCAAGAGTTACCCTAAGTTGGAGATTCTTAAACTGAAAACTGCCATTGATGCACACATGTCTCCGTAGTGTGCTAATGTGTCATCATTTTTTTAGTCGATTTTCTTTACTCGCCCGTAACAACACCCCATTCCGAACATGACATGAATAAATGCGTGATCACTTGCCCATTTTTTTACGGATTAAATCTACATGCAAGCCGTGTTGAAATAGAACACATGTAGAATCTTAAACTGCGCTTTATAGGTTAAGATCATCTTTGTTTGGGCCGTAGCTACAAATTCTCAGATTATAGATGATTTTTTGTAAACTAAGAGTGTGTGGTATTTTTCTCTCCCGTTGCAACGCACGGGCCTTTTTGCTAGTAGTGCTAAAATACTTAACAAAGCGATGATAGAAACCGGCTAGGCCAAGGAAGCTACGCACTTGTTGCAAGTTGGTTGGTTGTGGCCAAATTTTAATAGCATCAATCTTAGACTCATCAAGATTGTCTACACCAAGAGTGCACTTTTCCATGTTCGCATAGAGTTGCTAATCCCTAAGAACTTGTAAGACGTCTCTAAGGTGTTTCACATGGTCATCAAGGGATTGGCTAAAAAAAGGATATCATCAAAGTATACCACAAAACAAATGCCAATGTATTTTTTGAAGAACATAATTTGACATGCATAAATGTGCTAGGCGCTTGAGATAATCCCATAGGCATGACAAACCATTCATATATACCAAATTTGGTTTTAAACATAATTTTCCATTCGTCACCATCTTACGTGCGAATTTGATAGTAGCCACTTTTAAGATCATTTTTTGAGAAAATAGTGGCACCGCTAAGGTCATCTAGCATGTCATCAAGGCATGGAATAGGGTGGCGATGACGAACGGTGATAGCATTGATGGTACGACACTCGGAACACATACGGTAACTACCATCTTTCTTAGACACAAGAATAATCATCAGAACGGCATATGGGCTTATGCTCTCGCGTACACACCAGTTTTAGAGGGGGTGTTGTACTTGCTTTTGAATCTCTTTGGTCTTGTCTGGATTGACGCGGTAAGGTACCTTGTTGGGTAAAGGTGCACAGGGAATGAAGTCGATGCGGTGTTTGATTCCGCAAAGTGGAGGAAGTCCCAGAGGTAGTTCGTCGGGGAACACATCCGCAAATTCCTGCAATAAATGAGACAATACCAAAGGTAGAAGTTGTGAAGCATTAGTCCGTACGACCACATCTTTGCACCAAATTACAAAGTGAACAACACTTGATGGGCTCCCTTTCACATCCCTGAAATCTCTTCTGGTGGCTAGGAGAACTAAGTTTTTCTTGTCACTCATCGTGGAGTCACTCAATTTTGGCTTGTGGAGCTCACTTTCTTTTGGGTGGTTTACTCTATCATTAGTATCTCCATGATGGCTTGATGCTTGCTTGTCGGAGATCACTTGACTTGGTGACATGGGTCAAAGCACATACTCCTTGCCCTTCATCTTGAAACTATAGTGATTGGTCCATCCATTGTGGATGACGTCGCGGTCGAATTTCCAAGGTTGTCCTAAGAGGAGATGGCACACGGACATTGGAACCACATACCACTTCAATGTGTCTTCAAATGTTCCAATCTTGAAGGACACTTGAACGGTGTTCTCCACTTGATTGGTGCTAGAGTCACTTAACCATGGAACCTTTTAGGGGAGAGGGTTCTTATTCTTGAGAAATTGTAGCTTGGAACAAAGTTCTTCACTTGTCAAGTTGTGGAAACTTCAGCCATCGATGATCACCTTGACAGATCATCCTTGGATGCCCACTTTGATATGGAAGATGTGGCAATTGGTCTTCGTCTTGTTGTTATTGTTGTGGTTGTTGTTGTTGAAGTATCAAGATCTTGGAGATAACGAGAGTGGGGCTTGAGTTGTTGTCGCAAAAGATGTTCACACCTTCATTAACATGTCGGTGTATGGCCACGTGTTCCAAGGCTTCCATTTCTTCATCACTCAAGGAGTCATAGGTACCATCATCATTGGAAATCATGGTGCGCTGTGTGGGGCACTCAAATGTCTTGTGGCCTCGACCCTTGCAAGTGAAACATTTGGATGGAACTTGTCTTGGCGGTGACATCCGTTGTAGGAGTGGCTCTCGGCTTCTAGTTACTTGTAGGAGGACGACTCGAAGATGTCGTAGGTTGCTTGGAGCTTGACTTGTCACCGGTAGTGGGTGTAGCTCGAGTAGTAGGTGTAGGAGTCGTAGTTGTGGAAGCTTGATTATAAGAGCCGTAGGTCTTGGGCAAGTACTTGGAGTACTTGTAGTCATCTTGCACTTGGCATTTCGCTTTGGTTGCTTGGTGCACCAGCTTGATGAGGTTGGAGTACGGTTGGAAATCCGATTTTCTTGATTGGATGGTTGAGGCCATTCAATAAGCACGCCATAGTTTGCTACTCGTCTTCCTTGACATTGGCTCGAATCATGGCAATCTCCATTTCTTGATAGTAATCTTCAACCGATTTTGTACCTTGCTTGAGAAGTTGTAGCTTCTTGAAGAGATCACAACTATAGTGGATAGGCACAAAACAAGCTCACATGACATCCTTCATTTGGTCCCAAGTCATGATTGGTGGGTCACCCTTCTCTCGGTGTCGCTCGATGACTTGCTCCTACCAAATGAGAACATAATCTTGAAATTCAAGGGAGGCCATTGTGATTTTATTTTCCTCTTCATATTTGTGAAGACGGAATATCTTGTCAACCTTCAATGACCATGAGAGATAGTCTTCGGGGTCGTTACTACCGGAGATCTTGTCGTAGCGTTCCTCCTCATTGTGTTGGTGGCGATGGCAATGTCGCATTGTCTTAGATGAGGGTCTCCAACCTCTTGCTCCTCTTGGTCCGCTTGATTGGCTTGCCATTGAGGGCGAGGCATTCATGCCCGGTTCCTCTATTATTGGCGCTCCTTAAGACGCGCAGCTTTCTCTTGTAGCTCTTGCCGGAGTGCTTCTTCTTCTTCGCACATGCGTTGACTGCGCTCTTGTACGGTGCAAGTGGCTTCTGGTAGAGCTCGTGCTTCAAGTAGTTGTTCCTCATGGCGTTGTTATTCTTGTCGTAGTGCGTCACCGTCTCGCTCTTCTTGGCGTTGGCGTTGTCGAGCTTGCTCTTGGTCCATGGCATCTTGTTCTTAGCAACGATGATGTTCGCACTCCAAAGGCCGTCTTGCAACCCATTGCCATGGAATGGATTTTGTGAAGCTTGATTATCTTGGTCATCTCAAAGATGAGACTGAAGGCATGGAAGACTTGCATCAAAAGAGGTGTCTGAAGAGTTTCGGATTGAGTGGCGTCGTCTTGATGAAGAAGATGTGGAAGAAGCGTGGTTGACCATCATGGCACCAAACTCTTCCATTTGAGATGATAGCCTGGCGTCAAGGCAGTCTCTTGTTCTTGCTTCGGATTATCACAAGTCAGCGGTGAGTTGTTCGGTGCGATAGCCCAAACCTTCATTTTCTTGATGCAAAGCTCATTGAACGCTGAAGAGTTGAAGCTTGGTGATGTAGTCGGTCGATGTGTCTTGCTCATCGAAGAGTGGGTTGGGAGAAGTGCTTGTCCTATCCATCATGCTCAAGAAAATGTCAGGGGAAGAAAGATAAGAACTGGACAAAATTTACCTTTTCCAATGTTAAAGATGGATCAATGATCGCCCAATATGGTATTATGGAAGTAGTACAATTGGTACCGGATCTTGTCAATCTCACACCTACACAATAAAGCTTTTGGAGGAGCTCGGTGAGGATAAGTGGCACAAAATTGATGCAATTGTTAGCAAGATATCAATAATGTTGAGAATGATTCACAAATTCACAAGTGAAGCAAATAGACCACTAGCAAGTAATGGTACACGGAAGCACACACACGGGTAGATAAGTGGGGTCGTGCAACCAAGGAATGAGCACAAAATGTGGATTCCACGGAAAAGGCTCGTGTTGCACAACTCAAGAAAGATGTAGCATGATTGCTCAATAGGCGGATACGAAACTTGTGAACAACCTATAAGAGACAAAATGTATCGACTTCTATCCCGTTTATGCTATGTATGTATGGTGAACTTGCACACGATGATCGAAGATGATCAATGATGTCAATATGCTATGCAATGTGGCGATGCTATGGCTATTGCTTACAAGCTCTTTGTTTTTGTTTTTCTCCTTGCTTAAAAGCTTTTCTCTCTTCTTTTGTTTTTGATATTTGCGTTGGCTGCTTATGCTAAATGCTCGAACTAAGATAGCAATTGTATATATGCGGGAACAATTGATGACAGAAGAGATGATACGATGATATCTGCACGCAATGAAAGCTATACGGAATATGTATCACTAAAGTGCACAAGTGGCATTGCCCGACAATACTCACATGGCTAGTCTTGTAGGCAAGTGACGCAAAAGATGAGCTCGGGGTTAACAATGAAATGGCAAGGAAGTAGACTAAGATGTCTTTGAAGTTACCCTCCTTGCTTACGGTCATGGTGTCAAATAATGGTGTGGTCGTTGTCGATGTCGAGTCTGTGGTGAAGTTGAGCGGCGGTGATATCGATGTTGAACCATTCCTAAGTAGCCGAAACACCTTAGGAAACAAAAAACTGCGAACTCAAATTCTCAAATGGAAAATGAGGCAAAACTTGCGATGGTTGCGGAAGTTTGGTGGTGGTATGCGGAAGTATGAGGAATAAATTGTGTCCAAAATCTGGGAAATTTAGCAAAGTGGGAGGTGGTGGCTGCATCGGGCTAGATGTCCAGCGGTGTATGCCGTGGCGATTAGGATCTCGTGGATTTGAAGATGGGAAAGAAAAATTGGGGCAAAATTTGGGGGATTTCGTGGATGGAAATGAGGAAAAGGTGTGGGGAAGATAGATCCACTTGGAACAATTTGAATCCATGGATCAAAATGAACAAAACATCAGCAAAACCAACAAATCACAAAAATTTTGGTATGATGCTTTTTGTGGGGATTTTTGAATTTGGACAAAAACAAAAAATGGCTAGCAAATGGGGGGATTAGAGCTCCAAGATGTGAATGAACCTTGCTCTGATCCAAGATGATGTAGGGTGGAACCGTAGTTCATGATCTTTCCACACATGGAGGGGGCAAAAGGAGCAAATCAAGAGAGGAACACAACAAGAACACTCAATTGACAAAGATCCAATCACACATGTGTTACATTCACATACATAAGGGGGATACAAAGGTCCAGATCCAACACAAGATGTCAAAAGACGAACTAGTTCATCCCAATCCTAAGAGGAATTGAGGTCTCGATATCTAAGATGATCTTCCCTAGAAGGGGTCTTGAATCCACTAGGGGGTCTTCTTACATGGAGGTCTTCATCTCCATAGGAGAGTGGTAGTGGTTAAGCAAAACTCAATTTCAAATGAGCTAAACCTTTGCTAACCCTAGCTATATGGAGGAGGGTGATACGTCTCCAACGTATCTATAATTTATGAAGTATTCATGCCATGTTTGAAACAATTTTATATGGTTTTGGTATGATTTGGATGGAACTAACCCGGACTAACGTTGTTTTCAGCAGAACTACCGTGGTGTTGTTTTTTGTATGGAAATAAAAGTTCTCCAAATGCAACAAAACTTTTTGATGATTTTTTTTGGAACAAAAGAGGCACTAGAAGCTTTGTGGGAGGACCAGAAGGTGAAGGAGGTGAGCACAAGACACCTGGGCACGCCAGGAGGCCCAGGCGCACCCAGGTGGGTTGTGCCCACCTCGAGGCCCATCTTTGCGTGATTCCAACGCTGAAAAATCCTATAAAAAGAGAAACCATCAGAAATGACCCTAGATCAGAAGTTCCGCTGCCGCGAGCCTCTGTAGCCACGAAAAACCAATCTAGACCCCGTTCTGACACCCTACCGGAGGGGGAAATCACCACCGGTGGCCATCTTCATCATCCCGGCGGCCACCATGATAAGGAGGGAGTAGTCCACCCTCGGGGCTGAGGGTTTGTACTAGTAGCTATGTGTTTAATCTCTCTCTCTCTCGTGTTCTTGAGTTGGCACGATCTTGATGTATCGTGGGCATTGTTAATATAGTTGGATCATATGGTGTCTTCCCTCTCTATCTTGTTCCGATGAATTGAGTTTTCCCTTTGAGATTTCATTTTTATCGGGTTGAATACTTTTATGGATTTGAGAGCACTTGATCTATGTCTTGGCACTCAACTCGCGGATTCCCGAGGTGACATTCGGGTAACCTATGCATAGGGGTTGATGCACGTTTTCGTCCTTGTTTCTCCGGTAGAAATCTTGGGGCACTCTTTGAGGTTCTTTGTGTTGGATTGAGTATTATGAATCTAAAATTGTTTGATGCATGTCGTATAATCAACTCACGGATACTCGCGGTGACATTGGAGTATCTAGGTGACATTAGAGTTGGTTGATGTGTATCATATGGTGTTATTTTAGTACGAACTCTTGGTTACATCGATCGGAAAGAATAGCTTGGTGTTATTTTAGTACGAACTCTAGGATAGATTGATCAGAAAGAATAGCTTTGAGGTGGTTTCATACCCTACAAACAATTTCTTCTTATGTTCTCTGCTAGATAAGAAATTTGGAGTGATTCTTTGTTGCACGTTGAGGGATGGTTATGTGATCCAATTATATTAGCATTGTTGAGAGATTGCACTAGCGAAAGTACGGACCCTAGGCCTCATTTTCAAGAATTGTAATACCGTTTGTGCTCTGTTTTATCAATTGCTACCCTTCTATTTTTATTGTTCCTATTATAAAAATCAATATCTACTATCATTACTACACTTGTATCACCATCTCTTCGCCGAACTAGTGCACCTATACAATTTACCATTGTATTTGGTGTGTTGGGGACACAAGAGACTTTCTATTATTTGGTTGCAGGGTTGTTTGAGAGAGACCATCTTCATCCTATGCCTCCCACGTATTGATAAACCTTAGGTCATCCACTTGAGGGAAATTTGCTACTGTCCTACAAAACTCTGCGCTTGGAGGCCCAACATGAGTCTACAAGAACAAGTTGTGTAGTAGACATCAAGCTCTTTTCTAGCGCCGTAGCCAGGGAGGTGAGTGCATGAAGGTATATCTTTAGATCTTGCAACTGAATCTTTTAGTTTCTATTTTTATCACTAGTTTGGTTCATAAAAGAAAACTACAAACAAAATGGATTTGAGGTGGCCTCATATTATTCGTCTTTATCATGTCTTTCTTAAAAATGATGGAAAGGAAAATTGTGCTCAATTGATAGAAGAACAATTCAATAAAATGTTTGGCACAAAATCCATGAATTATGATCATGATTTCAATGTTGTTAGTATGAATTCTTTGAATATACATGATGCTCCCGTTATGTTCCAATTCTTATCTTTTATGTGAGTATCATTGAAATCATCATGCCTAGCTAAAAAGGCATTAAAGAAAAGCGCTTGTTGGGAGACAACCCAACATTTACCCCTACTGTTTTTGTGTGTTCATATGATTAGGATACTGTAGTAATCATGTTTTATAGCTTTTGTTTCAATAAAGTACCAAGTAAAGCCTGTGGGATAGTATGGATGATAGTTTATTTGATTCTGTGCTAAAACAGAAACTTTTGCTTCTAGTAACAGAATTGTATAAATTCTCTGGAACATCAAAAAAACTCTGAATGTTTTACATATGATTGATCTACAAATTTTCTACGTTGTCCTAACTTTTCAGAATTTTTGGAGTTACAGAAATATGACCAAAATTCAGATCTCTACGTACTGTTCTGTTTTTGACAGATTCTGTTTGCAATGCATAGTTTGCTTGTTTTATGGTTTCTATGGCTTATATTGCTTAATATAAATTGTGTAAATTGTATAGTACAGTAGAAATTATGTGGAAACAATTATGAATCTTATCTTGACAGTACCAAAGTGAATGATTTGTCTTTATCATACTAACCCATCTCACGAAGTTCCATTAAGTTTTGTGTGATTGAAGTTTTCAAGTTTTGGGTGAGATATCAATATGAGGAGAATAAGGAGTGACAAGACCCTAAGATTGGGGATGCCCAAGTCACCCCAAGGTAATATTCAAGGAATATCCAAGCAACTAAGCTTGGGGATGCCCCGGAAGGCATCCCCTCTTTTGTCTCCAACATTATCGGTAATCTCACTTGGAGCTACATTTTCATTCGTCACATGATATGTGTTTTGCTTGTAGCAACATTTTATTTTATTAGGATTTGCTTGATGTTATTTAGATAATGTTTTGCATCTTTTAACTCAATAAAAATATCAAGTATAGCCTTTGACATGCTTATTTTGCAAGTCTATATGTTGCTGTTTGAAAACAGAAAGTTGCACGCTATTGCGTGAATTCTTGAGAAAAGTCATAATGTGATAAAATGTTGAAATTTTTTGCAAAATAACCTACGATAAATTTTATCCAGTGTGGTAGGTTTTCAGAATTTTTGAAGTAAGGAAAGTGTGAGTAAAATTGCACTCTTTATAGACTATCCTGTTTAGACAGATTGCTGATATTTTTGCATTGTTTGCATATGTTTGCTTGTTTAATGATTCTATTTGAAGATAGGAGTATTAAATATGCAGAGGCATTTAGTATGCAATGTTAAATAATAATTTTAGTGATTTGTTACAGTAGAGAATGATAAGGTGTTGTATTGATTTATACTAACTTATCTCACGAGTTCTTATTGAATTTTGTGTGGATGAAGTTTTTAAGATTTAGGGAAACCGTGATATAAAAGGAATTAAGGAGACACAAAAGCTCAAGCTTGGGGATGCCCAAGGCATCACAAGATAATATTTCAAGAAGTCTCAAGCATCTAAGCTTGGGGATGCCCCGGTAGGCATCCCACCTTTCTTCATCAACAATTATCGGTTAGTATCGGTTGAGCCTAAGTTTTTGCTTCTTCACATGAGTTGTGCTTGTCGGAGTCCTGGGACCGGGGGTGCCTAGACTTGCCTGCTTGCGGCCCGTGGCGTGGCTCCATCGACAGCCTGGTACGGCCCAGCTTCAGCAACGATGACTCAAGACCCTCGCGAGGGGCCAGGCATCGCGAGGCGGACGACACCAAGACCTCCACCAGGGGCGGCCTCCCCAGGCTGGCTCCCGAGGAGCGGAGATATCCATGCAAGCTGCACCTCGTGAGGTTCACCTGACGTGAGCCATGACGACCAGGACTAGGCGGGCGCCAGCTGGCATAGTGTACCAGTTTCCTCTTTGGTGCAAAGGGGGCAAGCGCAGGCGCGGAGTCCCGAGGAATCAAGCAAAGGTTTCCATATCGGTGCAACAAGACCAGGACCGCCAGGACGGCAGGACGGAGGTCATCGAGGAGCCCACTGCAGCGTCACCACCAGAGGCTTTTGCAGGCGAAGACTACTTTTGTCAGGATAACTTGTACTAGTTGTCTCCCTTCGAATTTGGCCGTTGTGGGATCCCTTCCCGCCTACATTTGGGAAGAGGACCAAGGCCACTATAAATAGGACTTAGCCACCACCATAGAGAAGAGAGGAACCGGAGCTGGACCAGATCCATTCCACCCTCACCACCTCACCAGCTCATCGAGCTCAAGAACACATCACCTCCTGAGGTCGTTCCACCTCTGTACTAGTTCATCCCCAGCCCCTGAGGCAATCCACCACAAAGCTGGAGTAGGGTATTACACCGCAAGGTGGCCCGAACCAGGATAAACTGCTGTGTCTCTTGTTCCTTGGGTTCGTCGAGCTAGGCTGCAGAATCGTTGAGCAGGCAGACTGGGGAGAGAGAGTTCTTCGCACGCACCCTATAGTTCGAACCTCTCAAGGGTCTGCGGAACCCCGAATCCAACATTTGGCGCGCCAGGTAGGGGTGCGTCGGAGCCTTTCTCCCGTCGGTCGACCCGCCGCTGCTCCACCGCTTCCATGGCTGACGCCCGTCGAACCCGTGCTGAGCGTCGGGCCGCCCTCGCCGCTCGCGTCGCCTAGACGGCACCCGCCGGCGGGCCTCCCCACTGTTCTCCATCGCCTGCTGCTAACGCCGCCATCGGCACGGCGGGACCCGAGCAGCAGGCTTCATCGCTGCACCCCTCCGTGCAGCGTGATGGGCGCACGGCCACTCCGTCGCTAAACCCGGCAGGATCGTCGTCTCACGCTCGTCGCGGGCCGGCGGACGCGCAAGTTGCGTTGCTCATGGCGCGAGAGCTCTTGCGCTACCGCCCCGTCGATGACTTCTACGAGGACTGGCTCGAGCGTATCGCCGAGCTCGTCAGCGCCGAAGGAGGCTCGCCCGTGCCATCTCTCTCGCTGCCTCGCCCGCCACCAGCCGCGGGCGACGTAGCCCACGAGGCGCCTCCACCACCTCCCTGTCAAGACGTCGCCCTCGCACCAAGGCGCGCGGCCCCACGGTGTGACCCGCCGCGCCGGGCGCCCGCGCGTGAAGAAGCAAGCTGCCAGGAGGTCCATCGGCCGCAGGAAGATGCTCCTGCACTCCCAGCGCCCCCACACCAAGACCGCGCGCCGCCTGTGGTTGTGGCGCGCAGGCGCCAAGATCAAGCTCCACTTCCAAATTGGGCTCCCGTAACCACCGCGGGCTGCCGAGCCTTCACTCCCGAGCTACGCAGCGTCGTCTGGCCGGGAAAGTTCAATCCTGACTTGCCTCCGCGCTACGACGGCACCCCTGACCTTGCTGAGTTCCTGCAACTCTACGAGCTAAGCATCGAGGCGGCCAACGGCGACGAGAAGGTCATGGCGAACTGGTTCCCCATGGCTCTCAAGGATGGCGCGCGCTCATGGCTGCTGAACCTGCCCGCAGGATCGATCTCCTCCTGGGACGAGATGCGCGAGCATTTCGTCGCCAACTTCCAGGGCACCCGTGACCGCCCGCCTGCCGCGGGCAACCTGCGACGCATCAAGCAGCAGCAAGGGGAAACCCTGCATAAGTACATCCAGTGCTTCAATAGCGGCCGTCTCAAGATCCCCAAGGTGTCGGACAAGGCCATCATCTCAGCATTCTCTGATGGCGTCCACGATGTCAAGATGAAGGAGGAGCTCGCCATACACAAGGACATGTGCACGGCTCTGGAAATGTTCAACATGGCGACCAAGTGTGCGAGAGCTGAGGAGGGACGCCTCTCCCTCCTCGAGCTCCCAGCGGCCGACCCAGAAGACAAGAAGGCCAAGGCCAAGGACGTGAAACACAAGGGGGCGGCCGTGCTTGTGGCTGAACCAGAGATGAAGCGCGACTGTGATCACCCAGAGTCATCCAAGGGCAACCGTCCGTTCTGCGTCTTCCACAACGTACACAGTCACAACACCAATGACTGCCATGAGCTCAGGGCCATCCGCGATGGGTGCCTCGGCCGACGCCCCGAGCGCAGCGATCGAGGCTACGGCCACGGAGGAGGCCGAGGCGGAGGACGCTGGGACAACCGTGAGCCTCGCGAGGGTGCCTGGAGTGATCAGCCTCGCGAGGGTGCCTGGAGAGACCAGCCTCGCGAGGGCGCCTGGAGAGATCAGCCTCGCGAGGACCGTCCTCAGGGCAATGCCGGCCTCCCTCCACTGCCACCGCCACCAAGGAGGAATGACCACCACCACCAGGATGAGGGGGCTGGGGGCTTCCACGAGCCTCGTGCCGTCGCTTGCATCCTGGGCGGTGCTCAGGCCCCAGCCTCCCAGCGCATCTTCAAGTAGTTCGCCCGTGAGGTGAACACGGCTCTCCCCAGGCTTGAGGCCACACGCCCGCTCAGGTGGTCCAAGTGCATCATCACCTTCAGCTCGGTAGACCAGCTCAAGTGCGCGGCAACCACCCGCGCCCTCCCGATGCTCTGCTCTCCCGTCATCAGCAACGTCCTCGTCACCAAGACCCTCGTCGATGGTGGTGCGGGGCTCAATGTCCTTTCCATCGAAACGTTCGATCGCCTCCAAGTGCCCTATGATCAGCTGCAGCCCACCAAGCCCTTCTCAGGAGTGACCGACGGCTCCACCACCCCGATAGGGCAGATCCGCCTCCCTGTCACCTTCGGCCAGCGCAACAACTACCGCACCGAGCTCATTGATTTCGACGTAGCCCACATTCGTCTTCCGTACAATGCCATCCTTGGGTATCCAGCCCTAGCCAAGTTCATGGCGGTGACTCATCATGGCTACAATGTCCTCAAGATGCCAGGGAGACGCGACATCATTACGATCGCCTGCGAGGAAAAGGACGCGGTGTGCTCTCTCGAGCGCGCCTACCAGGCCGCGGCGGTTGAGGACACAGACAACGAAAGCACCGTCTACCCTCCTGAGGCTATCCCCAAGAAGAAGAAACAGCTGTTCCGCCAAGGGCCTCAGGAGAACGGCGTCTCCATCAGCACCACCTCAGGACCAGCGCCTCGGACGGGGTGCCACCCTCTCTCGCATAGGAAGGCGCACCCGGCGCCCCTCTCAGGCTGGGCTCGGGGGCTCCCCTCTAGAGGGCCTCTGAACTAGCCAACATCACGAGGGAGGCGCTCGGGCACCACGTGGAGGCGTGCTTCAGCGCGCGTTTCTGCCAAGAGGGCACAAGGCACGAGGTGCCCGATGCTCAGGAGTTCGTCATCGAGGCAATCGAGGAGCTTCAAGAGGCAAGAGCCATGCGCGGCGACCGCCGACCGCCACCTGGCTCGGCTCCTTGTCCTGGCGAGGACGGTGAGTTGCACATCTGCATCAACTACCTCGGGCTAAACATGGCTGCGTCTCAGGAGCGCCTCTGGCCATCGCGTGTTGGTCGGTGCGAGGGGCCCCCTCACAGCTACGTTCGCATGCCGTACGGCCTACCGAACGCGGCTGTCACCTTCCAGCGCCACCTACGGCGCGTCCTGGCGGCTCAGGAGACCAGGCGCCAGGCGGTCCTGGTGGAGATGGCGACGGTTCTCCGCGAGTCCCTTGAGCCTCCAGAGCCTCACGATGTTCAGGACCCAAGCGACTCGTGAGGAGCGACTTCTTCAGCACACATCTTCAGCTACTCCAACATCTCTTCAGCAATGATACGAGGTGACATTTTCCAGTTTATTCAGTTGGGGGCGCCCCTCGGGCAGCATTATCCCCAGATCACGTGGGCCTGTCCCTGCGACATGTATCCTTTTGCATCTTGATTCACTCCATTGGGGGCGCCCTTAGGGCTGCATCATCCCTAAGCCGTGTGGGTCCATCCTTGTGGCATGTATCGCTTTGCATCTATCAGAACTAGCCTTATTCTTGCCATCGGCCGCTTTATGATTATCATCTGGCTGTCCGGTACTTCGTTGCCATGAACGTCGTACACCCTTGCAAGCCCACCCACGACCGCCTCATGATTAAGGGCTGGCACGGCGTCTGTGCTCGGGTCCGTCCCTGCAGCGTCGCTAAACCCAAGAGACTGAGCTCTGGCTCACAGGCCAGCTCCCGTGTATGTCACCTCCCATGGTCCTTGGTGCCTTGTCCTCGCATGAGCTAATCGCGGGCGGATGAGTGAGGGCGCGCGACACGGTGCCCAGTCACCACGGGAGCCGCGCGCCGGCTGTCTTTCTTCAGGACATCCGCATGAGACGACTGGGCACGGCGTCTGTGCTCGGGTCCGTCCCTACAGCGTCGATAAACCCAACGGCTGAGCTTTATCTGGCGGGCCGGCCCCATTCACGTCACCTCCTGGGGCCATTGGTGCTTGGCCTTCTCATGTGGTAACCTCAGGAGATTCACTCGGCGCAGGCTGCCTAACCATCTCGCAGGATCATTACAAGTGCTCTCAATCAAGAACAGGCGCAACCCGCCTTGTGGTAGGACCCCGTGAGTCCCGCGCTGGCTCACGGGTGCCCAGACACACCTCCTCTAGCCCTGCCGTGCAAGCCACGTGTCAGGGCGGGGTTGTACACGTCCCGGGGGCTCTCCTCAGAGGGAGCCAAATCCCACGTGCCAGTGGAAGCACCATGCTCTGCGCTGGCAGTCGACACGGTCGAGGAGCGGCTATGCCTGTGCAAGAACTGTAGCACCATGCTCCGCACTGGTGATAAACAACTAAGGGTGGCCTCACAGCCGCAGTAACCTCAGGGAGCCACCAGGCTCGGCGCTTAGCCTCACCGCGTTGCTTTCCCCCGGGAGAGTAGCGCGAGGGGGCTGGGCACGGGGGCTACGCTCAGGTCACGCCTGGCGTACGCCACCTCGCCAGGTCCCTTAGACCTGGTCTTCGCGCAACCCTCTCGAGCGAGAGCCCGGCGAGGACAAGTATGAGGTCTGTTCGTACGTCAAGGGGGACCCTTGGGCATCGCGACCCAAGGGCCTAACTGGTCACGTAGCCCCTCACCCCTTGGTATCGTCCTGGCGATCTGGAAGACCCAATGGCGGCTGAGGTACGCGCGGGGCCGGGCCTGGCCGACGCAGAACGCTAAGGCCTAATCTCGCGTCTCCTTCCCGAGGGCTGTTTGTACGTCAAGGGGGACCCTTGGGTATCGCGACCCAAGGGCCTAACTGGTCACGTAGGCCCTCACCCCTTGGTCTCGTCCTGGCAATCCGGACGACCCAATGGTGGCTGAGCTACGCGCGGGGCCGGGCCCTGCCGACATAGAAAGCTAAAGCAAACGGGAGGGAAATCGCAAAATCCTAGCAAATTATTACAAGACATATTGTTTCTCCAAATTACCAAACATGATTTCTCACGCCTCCATGAGGCACGGTTCATATTGCAGGAAATAAAATGGAGCGAACGCCACCATCAAGCTTCTCCTTCAGCCTTGGGCGCCACCATCGCTCGCCTGGGGAGCCCCGTCGTCGATGGCGTCGCCGTCGCCCGTGCTGCCGGCCGTAGTCGTGGGGTCGACGGCAAGGAACTTCTGCAGCAGGGCCTCCACCTGGTCCTTCACGGCTTCAGCAATGGTGGTGTAGCGATCCGGGTTCACAGGCTCAAGCATGGCACTGAGGTCAAAGTTGGGGTCGCGAAGACTGAGGTGGTAGAAGACCCGTGTCACGGCCGAGGTGGAAAGCGCGCAGGCCTCCCCTTCCACCATGGGGCCAAATCCAACAACGACACCCTCGAGCGTCGTGACCAGCTTGGGGAGTAGCTCGGCGGGGCCCTCCTCCAAGGTCACCAGTGGCTCCTTCAACTCGCTCCCGTAAAGGTCCTGTAATGCCTTGCAGGACCTCTGTTCAAGGGAGTCAAAGGCAGCGCGCCCCGCGGTGGCTGCCTCCTCAGCCTTGGCAAGGAGCTTCTCCCTGGTCTCCAGCTGGGCCTTCTCCGCCTCCACCTCCTCCTTCAATTTCTCCAGGCGGCCACGCTCTGTGGCCTGTTCCCGGGACGCCCGCTCCAGCTCGGCATCACAATCAGCAATTGCAGCTTTCTGGGCCTTCAGCTCCTCCTCCTGCACCTTGCGCTGACGGGCCTCGGCGGCCTGCTCATCGCGGAGGGTACTTAGCTCGGCCTCCGCCACTCGGCAACGCTCCTCGGCGGCCTCGGCGTCCTTCATCGCTGCATCGCGGGTGGCCGCGGCCATGCCGGCTACCTTCTCACCTTCCTCCGAGGCTGTCACGGCTTGCCGCCAGGCCATCCTGATGAATGCGTCGGCTCGAAGCCACCCCGAGACCAGCTCCAGGCGCCTAGACGCCAGGCGCCGGTCGGCACCTTGAAGGTCGACGCGAAGCTGGTTTAGCGTGGAAAGGGCCTCCTCCAGAGCACCGGGCATGGCAGAAGAGCCATGGTTCACCGGCATGATGGACGAGGGAGGAGACGGCGCAGGCACCAGGGCTGGCGAAGCAGCAGCGCTAGAAGAGGCTGGGGGCTCCGGAGGCTTCGAGGCCTCGGCAGGCGAGCTGAGGGCGAGCGCCTCCTTAGCAGGCCCGACTGCAGGGGATGCCTCCTCCCGAGGCTGGGTCTTCGAGCCACCAGGGGACGACCCGGCCGCAGGAGCACGCAGGCCGGCCCCGTCCTTTTGCGCCGGAGGTGGTGCGGCTGCAGCAAGCACCTTCGTCGCGGCAACAGCTACACCCTCCTCCTTCTTCTTCTTCACCGCCGACATTGGCCTAGCCACAGAAGAGGCGGACGTTAAGATACCAAGACAAGAGCAGGAAGCAAAGGCAAGACGGCGCACTTACTGGTCCGCAGCAACGTAGTCCCTCGCCCTCTTCAGGAGCGCGAGGCCCGTAGGCTTCGCAGGCATGGGAGCCGTCGTGCCCTCAGGAACAGGCGGCGCATGACCGGCTTTACAGCAGCAACGACTGGCGGCGAGGCGGGGGCGCCGCCTTGAGAGATCAGCGCCGACCTACCCTTCTTCGGGACCCCCGACTTCAGCTTCTTCGGAGGGGTGCCCTTGGACCGCGTGGTGATGCTTGCAGACCGCGGCGCCTCCCTCACTGGGTACTCGCTGGCGTCGTCATCGTCAGAGAGGTCACGGAGGAGATCGGTCTAGCGCGGAGGGGAGGTCTCCCCCGCACTTTCCCACGTCGCCTCCGAGTCCGTCCCCTCTACCTCACCGGGCTCGCCAGAGGACACCGGAACAGGGGAGCTCGGAGGCTGGGAAGGCCCCTGAGGTGCGAGCCCGCGCTCATTGAAGATAGGCATGGCATCAGCAATCTTCTCCCCGTCAGGGTGGCGGTACAGTAGAAGATGAGAGTCTGGGGGGCAGCCCTGATCCACTCCAAGCAGGGCGCGGATGATTTTGTCCAGCTCCTCCTTGGACAAGTTGTCCGGGCGCAGCCGGAGACCCTCTTCTGCACCCTTGAGCTTCCACAGGGGGCGCGAGTGTGCCTGGAGTGGAGCCAGGCGCTACGTCAGGAATTCCTTGACAATCATGGCCCCAGTCAGCTTCTCCGCCTTTGGGTCATCGGTCTTCAGGTCTGCTGCCATCCTCTCCAACAGCAGCTCCGCCCTGGGATCGGTGAGTTTCTCGTGAGCCCATCCTTCCAGGGGCGCTGGCTGCGAGGTCGGCAGTTCCAGCCGAACGTCAGCGCACTTGGCGTCTAGGAAGATCCACTTGTTCCGAAAGGTATCCACCTTTTTCCCCGTCCGAGAGATCGCATTGCTGCCGTTGGCAGCAATGAAGCTGGCGCACCCCGAGCACTGGCTGCCGTTGATCCGAAGGTAGAAGAAATGGCGGAGAAGTGCAACAGAGGGCATCACCCCCAAGAACGCTTCGCAGTAAAAGGCGAAGACCGACAGGAGGAGGACAGAGTTGGGATGAAGATGGAGGGCATGGAGCCCGTAATGGCGGAGGACGGCGTAGAAGAATTTGGAGAAAGGGGGAACCAACCCGGCGAGGACGCTGTGCCAGAAGAAGGGGTAGATGGTGCTCCCCAAAGTTTCCGGCTTGGCAGAGCCGACCCAGAGCATCGTCTCACCCCCCTCGTTTCTACCCCCCGCCGTCAGGTGGAGCACGAAGCCAAGGTGGTTCTCCTCGGTGATGGTGGACGCGCTCAAGGCCGGCTCATGCCAGGGGACAGAGCGCGCGGCCGCGGCTGAAGATCCTGCCTGCTCGGAAGCCATTGGTGGCGAGCTCGGGGGAGATTGGCGGATCTGAGAGTTCTCTAGGCAGAAGGAGAAGGGGATCTGGGGCAAGACGAAAGGAAGGCAATAAAGGTTTCACAGCGGGCGCCAGCCCTTTTGTCAGTCGAAAGGAGTTGCCGAGGCAGCGTGGGGAAGTGGAGGCGCCCACGTCCCATCAATCGCCATGCGGTAAGCAAGGCCATAGGCGGTTAGGGCCCGCGGCGCTCCGGACTTGCCCTTTGGCTTCACCTCGAAGCCAAGTTCGAGCGCGCCTTGGGCCCGGGGGCTACTGTCGGCGTCCTGGGACCAGGGGTGCCCAGACTTGCCTGCCTGCGGCCCGTGGCGCGGCTCCATCGATGGCCTAGTACGGCCCAGCTTCAGCAACGACAACTCAAGACCCTCGCGAGGGGCCAGGCCTCGCGAGGCGGACGACACCAAGACCTCCACGAGGGGCGGCCTCCCCAGGCTGGCTCCCGAGGAGCAGAGATATCCATGCAAGCTGCACCTCGCGAGGTTCACCTGACGTGAGCCATGACGACCAGGACCAGGCGAGCGCCAGTGGGCGCAGTGTACCAGTTTCCTCTTTGGTGCAAAGGGGGCAAGCGCAGGCGCGGAATCCCGAGGAATCAAGCAAAGGTTTCCATATCGGTGCAACAAGACTAGGACTGCCAGGACGGCAGGACGGAGGTCATCGAGGAGCCCACTGCAGCGTCACCACCGGAGGCTTTTGCAGGCGAATAATACTTTTGTCAGGATAACTTGTACTAGTTGTCTCCCTTCGAATTTGGCCGTTGTGGGATCCCTTCCCACCTACATTTGGGAAGAGGACCAAGGCCACTATAAATAGGACTTAGCCACCACCATAGAGAAGAGAGGAACCGGAGCTGGACCTGATCCATTCCACCCTCACCACCTCACCAGCTCATCGAGCTCAAGAACACCTCACCTCCTGAGGTCGTTCCACCTCTGTACTAGTTCATCCCCAGCCCCCCGAGGCAATCCACCACAAAGCTGGAGTAGGGTATTACACCGCAAGGTGGCCTGAACCAGGATAAACTGCTGTGTCTCTTGTTCCTTGGGTTCATCGAGCTAGGCTGCGGAATCATTGAGCAGGCAGACTGGGGAGAGAGAGTTCTTCGCACGCACCCCAGAGTTCGAACCTCTCAAGGGTCTGCGGAACCCCGAATCCGACAGTGCTATTCTTGGAATGTAATTTTATTATGTTTTGCTTGATGTTTTAATAAAATGCTTAGATCTGAAAGTTTTTAAATAAGAGAGAGTCCTCAAATAGCTGCCCATTTACTTAACTACTCGCATGATCTTCACTTATATCTTTTTGGAGTAGTTTGTCATTTACTCTTGTGCTTCACTTATATCCTATGAGTAAATTTTTGAATGAATTGAATATCATGAAGTTGAAATTATATGTTCATATCATGAGTATTAGTAGCTTCACACTGGGTTTAGAAAGTGAAATCTTTTTAAGCTTGACAATCACAATATTGGTCATACAAGCAATTCATGAATGATTAGTATAAGGAAAAGAACTTTCACATACAAATATATTATCTTGAAAATCTTGTATGATTGTGAATACCCATTAATTATTATCAAACATGAGAAAATTAGTTTAAGTTGGACAAGGAAGACAAAGTAATGAATTATGGTTGTGTATATTTGCATAGATGTTATATTGTCATGGATCCTCCAACATGTGGTGTTTGCCTAGGATCTTTTGCAACCCAAAAAATTCGTACTAAGTAGAGATACTACTTGTGCATCCAAAAACCTTTAAACCCAGTTTCTTGCCATGAGTGTGCACCATACCTACCTATGGATTGAATAAGATCCTTCAAGTAAGTTGTCATCAGTGCATAAAGCAATAAAAATTGCTCTTAAATATGTTTGTTCTTTTACTATAAGGGAAAATTGAGTGTTGTTCGAACTTGTGATGGCAAAGTAATAAAAGCGACGGACTGCATAATAAAGGTTGCTATCATAAGGGTCAATATAATGTGATGTTCCTTTGCATTAAGAGCTTGGGCATCCAAAAATAAAAAGCGCATGACAACCTCTGCTTCCCTCTATGAAGGGCCTATATTTTACCTTTCAGTATTTACTTTTATGCAAGAGTCAATAGTATACATCCTCATTCAAACTCAATTATTCTCTAGTTGGCAAGCATCATGTGGTGGGGAAAGAAATAGGCACATATGACCAGTCAAATATATTTGATCACGATTTATTATTGTTGACAATTATCTCTATGATAAATGAGTTGGGAGGCGAAACATTAAGCCCCTATCTTTCTCTGTGTTCGATGGATGCCATTTGTTCTAAAAATATGCTTTGAGTACTAGCAATCATAGAAGACTATATGATGATTGAGTATGTGGAGCTCTTACTTAGACTCTGTGGAATAAGTTGAATTGCAATTGTTTGGTGACTAAGAATATAGGTTGTTGAGTTTCAAGAGAATTCATTGTTTGAACCTTAACATGTGAATTGGTTGCGACTTTAACATGATAATTTTTATGAGAAAGAATTGTTGTTACGATGCTAGGAAAAGTGATTGAAATTATCATTGACCGAACTTATGCACTATGCTAGCATTCACACAGTCGGCATTCTGGGAACCGGGGTACCCAGACTTGCCTGCCTGCGGCCCACAGCGTGGCTTCATCAGCGGCCTGGTACGGCCCTTCTCCAGCATCAACAACACAAGAATCTCGCGAGGGTCCAAGCCTCACGAGGCGGACGACGCTAAGACCTCCGGAGGGAGCGGCTTCCCCAGGCCGGCTCCTGAGGAGCAGAGATTTCCATGCGAGCCCCACCTCGTCAGGTTCAGATGATGCAAGCCATGATGATCAAAGGCCAGGCGGGCGCCAGCAGGCACAGTACGGCAGGTTTCCTCTTCGGTGCTAAGGAAGCAAGCGCAGACGTAGAGTCCCAAGGAATCAGCCAAAGGTTTCCATTCCTGTGCTACAAGACCAGGACGGCAGGATGGAGGTCATCGCCGAGCCCACCACGATGTCACGACCAGAAGCTTTGCAGGCGAAGACCACCTTTCGTTAGGATAAGATGTACTACTTGTCTCCCTTCAAACATTGCCGTTGTGGGATCCCTTCCCACTTTCATTTTGGGAGAAGAGGACCAAGGCCACTATAAATATAGCTAGGCCACCACCATAGGACGGGGATGAGACCCAGAGCATCCTCACCAGCTCACACCAGCACAAGAACACTCCTCCTGAGGTTGTTCTCCCTCTGTACTAGTTCATCCTCAGCCCACCTCGAGGCCAATCCACTACAAAGTAAGAGTAGGGTTTTACACCGCAAGGTGGCCCGAACCTGGGTAAACTGTTGAGTCCCTTTCCTTTCCTGTTCATCGAGCTAGGCGATGAGATCGATGAGTCGGTAGGCTAGGGAGATTGAGTTCTTCGCACGCACCCCAGAGTTCAAACCTCTCTTGGGTCTGCGGAGCCCTGAATCCGACATTTGGCATGCCAGGTAGGGGTGCGTCGGAGCCTCTCTTCCGCCGACCGATTCGCCGCCGTTCCACCGTTCCCATGGCCGACGCTCATCGGGTTCGCGCTGAGCGCCGGTCTGCTGTCGCCGCCCGTGTCGCCCAGACTGCACCTGTGGGCAACGGCGCCCCCCGCCGTTCCCCGTCGCCTGCAGCAAACGCTGCCACCGGCCCCGCGGCCCACGAGCAGCAGGCTTCATCGCTGCATCCCTCTGTACGGCGCGACGGGTGCACCGCCACCCCAGCGCTGACTCTGGTGGTTGCTTCATCCTCCCATGCCCGTCGCGGCCCGGCGAACGCACAGGCCGCGTTGCTCATGGCTTACGAGCTTCTGCGCTATCGCCCGACCGACGACATCTGCAAAGACTGGCTGGACCGCATCGCCGAGCTCATCAGCACCGCCGAAGAGACCCCTGCTCCGTCTCGCCCGCTGCCTCCCCAGCCACCTCTTGCGGGCGACGTGGCCCACGATGCGCCTCCTCCACCTCCCAGGCAAGAAGTCGCCCTCGAGCCAAGGCATGAGGCTCCTCAGCGCGATCTACCGTGCAGGGCACCGGCGCGCGACGAAGAAAGCTGCCAAGTGATGCAGCGCCCCCAAGGAGAGGCACGCATGCTCCCAGTGCTGCCACGTCAAGATCGCGTGCTGCCTGAGGCGGCAGTGCGCGAGCGCCAAGTCTAGGCTCCCCCTCTACGGCGGGCTCCCGTGGGCGCGGTGGGTTGCCGTGCACTCACCCCAGAGCTGCGTGGCGTCGTCTGGCCAGGGAAGTTCAAGCGAGATCTGCCTCCACGCTACGACGGCACCCCCGACCCTGCAGAGTTCCTCCAGCTCTACGAGCTAAGCATCGAGGCGGCCAACGACGACGAGAAGGTCATGGCGAACTGGTTTCCCATGGCCCTCAAGGACGGCGCGCGCTCATGGCTCCTGAACCTCCCCGCTGGATCGATCTCCTCATGGGATGAGATGCTGAAGCGCTTCATCGCCAACTTCCAGGGCACTCGAGACCGCTCTCCGGCTGTGGGCGACCTGCGGCGCGTCAAGCAACAGCCTGGGGAGACCTTGCACAAGTAAATCCAGCACTTCACCAATGTTCGCCTCAAGATTCCCAAGGTGACGGACGAGGCCATCATTTCCGCGTTCACTGATGGCGTCCGGGATGTCAAGATGAAGGAAGAGCTTGCCATGCACGAGGACCTGTGCTCGGCTCTGGAAATGTTTAACATGGCAGCCAGATGCACGAGGGCTGAGGAAGGTCGCCTCACCCTCCTCGAGCTCCCAGAAGCTGACCCAGAAGACAAGAAGGCCAAGGCCAAGGAAGTGAAGCACAAGGGGCCAGCTGTGCTCGCGGCTGAACCTGAGATGAAGCGCGGCTTTGACTACCCAGAGTCCTCCAAGGGCAGCCGTCCGTTCTGTGTCTTCCACAACGTGCACAACCACAACACCAACGACTACCAAGAGCTCAGGGCCATCTGGGACAGGCGCTTTGGCCGCCGCCCTGAGCGCAACGACCGCGGCTACGGCCATGGAGGAGGCCGAGGTGGCGGACGCTGGGACAACCGCGACCCCCGCCAGGACTGGCGCGACCAGCCCCACGAGGATCGCTGGCAGGGCCAGCCTCATGAGGTCCCCTGGAGGGATCAGCCTCGTGAGGACCGCCCTCAGGGCAACACCGGCCTTCCTCCACTGCTACCGCCGCTAAGAAGGAATGATGACCACAACCAAGATGATGGGGCTGGGGGCTTCCAAGAGCCTCGTGTCGTGGCTTGCATCCTGGGCGGCGCTCAGGCTCCTGCCTCTCACCGCATCTTCAAGCAGTTCGCTTGTGAGGTGAACGCGGCCCTACCCAAGCTCGAGGCGACGCATCCGCTCAGGTGGTCCAAGTACGCCATCACCTTCGACTCTACTGACCAGGTCAAGTGCGCGGCCGCTGCCGGCGCGCTCCCAATGCTCTGCTCTCCTACCATCAGCAACGTCCTTGTCACCAAGACACTCATCGATGGTGGTGCGGGACTCAATGTCCTCTCCGTCGAGACGTTCGACAGACTCCAGGTGTCGTACGACCAGCTTCAGCCTACCAAGCCCTTCTTAGGAGTGACCGACGGCTCCACCACCCCGATAGGGCAGATCCGCCTCCCTGTCACCTTCGGCAAGCGCGACATCTACCACACTGACTTCATCAACTTCGACGTCGCCCACATCCGCCTCCCGTACAACTCCGTCCTCGGGTATCCAGCCCTGGCCAAGTTCATGGCCGCCACTCACCACGGCTACAATGTCCTCAAGATGCTAGGGAGCGGCGGCATCATCACGGTCGCCTGCGACGAGAAGGATGCGGTGTGCTCCCTCGAGCGTGCCTACCAGGCTGCAGCGGTCGAGAACCCAGACGATGAGGGCACTTCCTACCCTCCCGAGGCCGTCCCCAAGAAGAAGAAGCAGCTGCTCCGCTCGGGACCCCAGGAGGATGGGGCGCCCGACGATCGTGCCTCAGGACCCGCGCCCACTAACGGGGTGCCTTCCCCTCTCGCATAGGAAGGCGCGCCCAGCGCCCCTCTCAGGCTGGACTCGGGGGCTCTCCTCTGGAGGGCCTCAGACCTGGCCAGCGTCACGAGGGAGGCGTTCGGGCACCATGTGGAGGCGTGCTTCAACGCGTGCTTCCGCGAGAAGAGCGCAGGGCGCGAGGCGCCAGGCACTCGGGAGTTCATCACCAAGGTGATCAAGGATCTTCAGGAGGCGAGGGCCATGCGAGGTGAGCGTCACCCCGCACCCCCAGGCGCAGCTCCCTCCCCTGACGAGGGCAGCGGGCTGCGCGTCTGCGTCAACATCCCAGGGCTCAACCGGGCCGTGTCTCAGGAGCTCTACTGGCCGTCCCACGTGGGCCGGTGCGAGGGCCCCCCTCACAGCTACGTTCGCATGCCTTTCGGTTTGCTGAACCAGGCTACCACGCACCAGCGCCACATGTGGAGCGTCCTGGTGGCTTACGAGGCCAGGCACCAGGCGATCCTGTCAGAGGAGGCGTCGGACCCTCGTGAGGCCCATGGGCCACCGGGGCCTCACAAGGCTCAGGACCTGGATGGCTCGTGAGGAACGACTTCTGCGGCTCGCGTCTTCAGCTACTCTAACACTTCTTCAGCAACGGTGCCAGGTGACATTTTTCAGTTTGTTCAGTTGGGGGCGCCCCTCGGGCTGCATTATCCCCAAGCCGTGTGGGTCCGTCCCTATGGCATGTATCATTCTTTGCATCTATCAGAGCTGGCCTTACCTCTTCATGAGTTGCTTTATGATTATCACCTGCCTGCCCGGTGTCCTGTTGCCCCTTCGCGGCCTCCACACATTGCGAACCCGCCTGTTGCTCATCCCACCACGGGGGCTGCTGGCACGGAGCCTGTGCTCGGGTCCGTCCCTGCAGCGCTGATAAACCTGAGAGATCGAGCTCTGGCTCGCGGTCCGCCCCGCGCACATCACCTCACCGGATCCTCAGTACCTTCGTCTTCTTGCGGAAAGATCAACGGCTGGATGGCAAGCGCGGCTATGTCTACTTACTCGCAGGAACCTCCGGAACCAGACTACGAGCGGCGCGCACAGGCCACTCCTTTTTTACGCAATTCGCTTGCACGTTAAAGGGGGGTCCCTGAGCATCACGCCTCAGGGACTCCTACTGGCTCTCGAGCCCTCGCCCCCTGGCCTTGACCATGGCATCGTGACCTGGCATACCAGCGGCAGCTGAGCCTCGCTCGAGGGCTCGGACCCGAGAACGTAGAGCATCCAGATGAGCAAGAAAAAGGGGACCGGCGAGAGCCCTGCCTAGAACTGCCACCACCAGGACACAGTCAGGCGTCGTGCGAAGGAATCGCTGCAGGCCTGCCAAGATAAGTCACCACATACATGTCGGCGTAAATCTCACGACCCGGTATTTTGATTTTCGTGATCTCGCTCGGGCAAGGCCGTTTTCCCTATCGGTCTTCCGGGGGCTGCTTGCGCGCTTAAGGGGACCTCCTGAGCATCGCGCCTCAGGGGCTCTTACCGGACCTCGGGCCGCCCACCTCCTGGCCTTGACCACGGCATCGCGACCTGGCATACCAGCGACGGCTGGAGCCGCTTGGGGACTGGGTCCTGTCAGCGTAGAGCGCTAAAGCTACCACGAGAATGAAAGGGAGCACCATGCCAAAACAAGATACGCGATCGCAGCATCGAACTAGGAACAATAACACTAAGGCAAAAGCATTACAGTTCTTACATGCCCCCACGGGGCTCATCACGACTTTGTGCAGGAAAAACAAAAGAAGGGACATTGGAGAACCCCGGCCTCAGGACGTCACCGATGGCGCCGAGTCGACGCCGCTGCCGCGCTCCGAGCGCGGAGAGAGCTCGGCGGCTCGTAGCTGTCGTCGTCGCTGGACTATGGAGAGTCGCTGGATTCTGGAGAGCTGCTGTCACCAAAGGAGCTGCTGGCAAGGCCAAGGGCAAGTTCAGCGCCCGTGGCCGCGCCATGTGGATCGCCTCCTCTGCACCAGTACTCCAGGCGCCGGCCATCTTCGCCGAAGACCTTGACGAAAATCGTGGAGGCTCTGTCATATTCAAAGTGGATGGCGAGGGCCCCCTCCGGGCAGCAGGCGCGGGCAACCTCGCCCCATCCCCGGGTCATGAAGACTTCGCCAGGGCAGACGACCTCGACCTCCGCTTCGGTAGCTTGGCTGCAGCCCCCGGCGTGTTGCAGCCACAGCTCAACGGGCCCCCTTGGCGGTATCTCCTCAGCGAAGAACCATGGGAGCCGGATCCATGTGCGTGGCGGGATTGCTGCCCACACCACGAACTCGCGTGACGTACCTTCGGCATGAGTTCGCAAGCCGGAAGGCCGGGCAGCCGTCGCCTGTCCTCCTCTGTGACCCTGGCCCACACGGTCCTGGGAGCTGTCTCCAAGCGTAGGGCCCCGCGCGCGGGCGTACATAGGGATCGGGAAGCCCGATGGAGCCCGCTCGTGCCAAGGTCGTGTTACCATGGCCCCTTCGCCGGCGTCGTGGGAGCGGCCAAGCCTTTTCTTCGGCGGGAGTGGCCCGGGCTCTTCCCGAGGGGCTTTTCCCTTCTCCGACGCGAAAAACCTCCTTATCGGCGCCATGGACATTTCGTCAAGGCAGCGAGGCAAGAAGGAAAGAGAAGCAAACAGCGGGAAGACGGAGATGAGCAGGGGGCTCTGCCCCTCCTCCCATTTATAGCCAAACGGAGGCCAACCGCCGGCCTCCACGATCTCCTGTAATGATGATCTTTTTGCATGCAGCAGGTTATTGTCAAGTCAGACGGTTACCGAGGCAGCGTGGGGAAGCGGAGACGCCCATGTCCCATCAAGCGCCATGCGTCGACCGGGTCCGCAGGCGGTTAGGGCCCGCGGTGCTTCACCCTTGCCCTTTGGCTTCACCTCGAAGCCAAGTCCGAGCACGCCTTGGGCCCGGGGGCTACTATCGGCGTTCTGGGAACCGGGGTACCCAGACTTGCCTGCCTACGGCCCACAGCGTGGCTTCATCAGCGGCCTGATACGGCTCTTCTCCAGGATCAACAACACAAGACCCTCGCAAGGGGCCATGCCTCGTGAGGCGGACGACGCCAAGACCTCCGGAGGGAGCGGCTTCCCCAGGCCGGCTCCTGAGGAGCGGAGATTTCCATGCGAGCCCCACCTCGTGAGGTTCAGATGACACAAGCCATGATGACCAAGGCCAGGTGGGCACCAGCAGGCGCAGTACAGTAAGTTTCCTCTTTTGTGCTAAGGAAGCAAGCGCAGATGCAGAGTCCCAAGGAATCAGCCAAAGGTTTCCATTCCCGTGCTACAAGACCAGGACGGCAGGACGGAGGTCATCACCGAGCCCACCACGACATCACGAACAGAAGCTTTGCAGGCGAAGACCACCTTTCATCAGGATAAGATGTACTACTTGTCTCCCTTCAAACTTGGCCATTGTGGGATCCCTTCCCGCTTTCATTTTGGGGGAAGAGGACCGAGGCCACTATAAATATAGCTAGGCCACCACCATAGGACGGGGACGAGATCCAGAGCATCCTCACCGGCTCACACTAGCACAAGAACACTACTCCTGAGGTTGTTCTCCCACTGTACTAGTTCATCCTCAACCCACCTCGAGGCCAATCCACCACAAAGCAGGAGTAGGGTTTTACATCGCAAGGTGGCCCGAACCTGGTTAAACTGCTGAATCCCTTTCCTTTCCTGTTCATCGAGCTAGGCGGTGAGATCGATGAGTCAGTAGGCTGGGGAGATTGAGTTCTTCGAACGCACCCCAGAGTTCGAACTCTCTTGGGTCTGCGGAGCCCTGAATCCGACACACGCTTCATAAATTATTTCTTTTATCATTTACTTACTCGAGGAGGAGTAGGAATTAAGCTTGGGGATGCTGATATGTCTTCAATGTATCTATAATTTATGAAGTATTCATGTCATGTTTAGAACAATTTTATATGGTTTTGGTCTGATTTGGATGGAACTAACCCGGACTAACGCTGTTTTTAGTAGAACTACCGTGGTGTTCTTTTCTGTGCAGAAATAAAAGTTCTGCAAATGCAATAAAACTTTTTGACACTTTTTTTTGGAACAAAAGAGGCACTAGAAGCTTCGTGGGAGGACCAGAAGGTGAAGGAGGTGAGCACAAGACACCTGGGTGCGCCAGGAGGCCCAGGCGCGCCCAGGTGAGTTGTGCCTGCCTCGAGGCCCATCTTCGCGTGATTCCAACACTGAAAAATCCTATAAATAGAGAAACCATCAGAAATAACCCTAGATCAGAAGTTCCGCCGCCGCAAGCCTCTATAGCCACAAAAAACTAATCTAGACCCCGTTCCGGCACCCTGCAAGAGGAGCAAATCATCACCGGTGGCCATCTTCATCATCCCGGCGGCCACCATGATAAGGAGGGAGTAGTCCACCCTCGGGGCTGAGGGTTTGTACCAGTAGCTATGTGTTTAATCTCTCTCTCCCTCTCTCTCGTGTTCTTGAGTTGGCACGATCTTGATGTATCGCGAGCTTTGTTAATATAGTTGGATCATATGGTGTTTTCCCTCTCTATCTTGTTGTGATGAATTGAGTTTTCTCTTTGAGATTTCGTTTTTATCGGATTGAATACTTTTATGGATTTGAGAGCACTTGATCTGTCTTGGCACTCAACTCACGGATTCCCGACGTGACATTGGGTTAATCTATGCATAGGGGTTGATGCATGTTTTCGTCCTTTTTTCTGCGGTAGAAATCTTGGGGCACTCTTTGAGGTTCTTTGTGTTGGATTGAGTATTATGAATCTGAAAATGTTTGATGCATTTCGTATAATCAACTCACGGATACTCGCGGTGACATTGGAGTATCTAGGTGACATTAGAGGTGGTTGATGTGTATCATATGCTGTTATTTTACTACGAACTCTTGGTTAGATCGGTCGGAAAGAATAGCTTGGTGTTATTTTAGTACGAACTCTAGGATAGATTGATCGGAAAGAATAGCTTTGAGGTGGTTTCGTACCCTACAAACAATTTCTTCTTATGTTCTCCGCAAGATAAGAACTTTGGAGTGATTCTTCGTTGCACGTTGAGGGATGGTTATGTGATCCAATTATATTAGCATTGTTGAGAGATTACACTATCGAAAGTACGGACCCTAGGCCTCATTTTCAAGCATTGCAATACCGTTTGTGCTCCGTTTTATCAATTGCTACCTTGCTGTTTTTTATTTTTCCTATTACAAAAATCAATATCTACTATCATTACTACACTTGTATCACCATCTCTTCACCGAACTAGTGCACCTATACAATTTACCATTGTATTTGGTGTGTTGGGGACACAAGAGACTTTTTATTATTTGGTTGCAGGGTTGTTTGAGAGTGACCATCTTCATCCTACGCCTCCCATGGATTGATAAACCTTAGGTCATCCTCTTGAGGGAAATTTGCTACTGTCCTACAAAACTCTGCGCTTGGAGGCCCAACACGAGTCTACAAGAACAAGTTGTGTAGTAGACATCAGAGGGGGCCTATATATAGTCTTGGGGGAGATAGGGGAGGAGGAGAGGGGATTCATGGGCCTCTGGCCCGTAAGCATGCATAGGTGTCGGATGTCCGTGCTGGGTGCCGGATGTCCTAGGCTCTACATCAAGAAAGTCAAGCTTTGAGCGACCACATCGAGCAGCCCGCCACCGACTTACGCCAATTGAAAGAAAGAAATCAAGACTAGCTTGACGCCAAGCTAGACTCATGAATAGAAGAATTTCATGCCATGATGGTCAACCACGCATCATCCACAAATTCTTCAACAAGACCGCGCCACTCGAGTCGACACTCTTCAGACTCTTCTTCCGATGCAAGTCTACCATGAGCTCATTCTCATCGCCACAACGACCATCAAGATCATCAAGCTCCACAAAATCCATTCCATGCAATGGGTTGCAAGACTGCCTTCAGGAGCACGAACGACATCGTCACCAGGAACAAGATGCCATGGAACAAGGGCAAGCTCGACAACGCTAATGCCAAGAAAACCAAGACAACGACACACTACAGCAAGAACAAACAATGCCATGAGGAACAAGCACTTAAAGCACAACATGCTCTCCGAGAGGCCACTCGCGCCATTGAAGAGTGTGCCCGATAACAAGAAGAAGCCGCTCATCTTGGGGAACGCCAAGAAAGGAGGAATCGGGCAAGAATTGCTCGCCCTCAACGCCAGCTAATCAACTGGAGCAAGAGGTTGAAAACCCACCTCTAAGACAAGACCGACATCACCATCGCCACTATGATGAAGAACAACGCTACAGTAAGCTCAAGTTCACCATGCCAAATTTCTCCAGAAGCACCAATGCCGAAGAATATCTCTCATGGGCATTGAAGGTCGACAAGACATTCTGGCTACACAATTACGACAAGGAGAAGAAGATCGCCATGGCCTCCCTCGAGTTTCAAGACTATGTCCTCATTTGGTCGGAGCAAGAGATTGAGCGACGAAGGGAGAAAGGCAACCCACCCATAATGACTTGGAACCAAATGAAGGATATCATATGAGCTTGTTTCATTCCTACACACTATAGCCATGATCTATTCAAGGAGCTCCAACTCCTTAAGCAAGGCACAAAGTCGATGGAAGACTACTACCAAGAGATGGAGATTGCCATGATATGAGCTAACGTCAAGGAAGATGAGGAGCAAACTATGACACGCTTCTTGAATGGCCTCCACCACCCAATCAATAAGATTGTCGATTTCCAACCTTACTCCAACCTCCTCGAGCTAGTGCACCAATCGACCAAGGCGGGGCGACAAGTGCAAGATGACTTTAAGTACGCAAAGTACTCTTCCTATACCTACAGCTCCTATTCCCACGCTTCCACAACTATGGTGCCTCAAACTACTACTCGAGCTTCACCAAACACCGGTGAAGAATCAAGTTCCAAGAAAGCTATGACATGTTTGAGTCGTCCTCCTTCAAGCAACTAGAAGCCAAGAACTTCCTCATCAACTATCAAACGGATGCTACCGCCAAGACAAGTTCAATTCAATGTTTCACTTGCAAGGGCCGGGGCCACAAGACATTTGAGTGCCCCACACGGTGCACCATGATTGCCAATGATGATGAAACCTATGACTCCATGAGCGACAAAGAAATGGAAGAACTAGAGCACGTGGCCATGCAGCACCAAGTGAATGAATATGAAGATGTGCAAATCTTTTGCGACAATGATCCAAGCCCCGCTCTCGTTTTCTCCAAGATCTTGACACTTCAAAAATAACAAGACAAAGACCAACGTTGCCATATCTTCCACACCAAAGCGGGCATCCAAGGACGTTCCATCAAGGTGATCATCAACGGTGGAAGTTGTCACAATTTGGCAAGTGAAGAATTATGCTCTAGGCTACAATTGGTCAAGAAGAAGCACCCTCGCCCGACAAGGTCCAATTGCTAAGTGACTCCGACACCATTCAAGTGGAGCACACCATCCAAGTATCCTTCAATATTGGCGCATATGAAGACACCTTGGAGTGTGATGTGGTTCCTATGTCCATATGCCATCTCCTCCTGGGATGACCATGGAAATTCAACCGCCGTGTCGTCCATAATGGGCGAACCAATCACTATAGCTTCAAGATGAAGGTCAAGGAATACGTGCTTTGACCCATGTCGCCAAGTCAAGTGATCATCGACAAGCAAGCATCAAGTCATCATGGAGAGACTAGGGAGAGAGTGAACCACCCAAAAGAGAGTGAGTGCCATGTGTAAGCCAAAATTGAGTGACTCCATGATGAGCGACAAGAAAATCTTAGTTCTCCTAGACACCAAAAGAGATTTGAGGGATGTGAGTGAGAGCCCATGGAGCATTCTTGTACTTGTCTGCAAAGATGAAGCGGTGCAGACTAATACTTCACAACATCTACCTTTGGTTTTGTCTCGTCTTTTTCTGGAATTCGTGGATGTCTTCCCCGATGATCTACCTTCAGGACTTTCTCCACTTCACGGAATCGAGCACCGCATCGACCTCATTCCCACCGCACCTCTACCAAACAGGGCACCTTACCGCGTCAACCCCGACGAGACTAAGTCCATGTGTCGTTCTGGTTATTCTTGTGCCTAAGAAAGATGGTAGTTGTCGTATGTGCTCTGATTGCCGTCCCATTAAAGCTATCACTGTATCGTCACCCCATTCCACGCCTAGATGACATGCTAGATGAACTTAGTGGAGCCACTATTTTCTCAAAAATTGATCTCAAAAGTGGCTATTATCAAATTAGCATGAGGGTGACGAATGGAAAAACAACTTTTAAAACCAAGTTTGGTATCTTTGAATGGTTAGTCATGCCTATGGGATTATCCCAAGCGCCTAGCACATTTATGCGTGTCATGCATTATGTCCTCTGAAAATACATTGGCATTTGTGTTGTGGTATACTTTGATGATATCCTTGTTTTTAGCCAATCTCTTGATGAGCATGTCACACATCTTAGAGACGTCTTGCAAGTTCTTAGAAACAAGCGACTTGATGCGAACATGAAAAAATGCACTTTAGGTGTAGACAAGCTTGTTTTCTTGGGCTTTGTAGTCTCTTCTAAGGGTATTGAAGTTGATGAGTCTAATATTGACGCTATTAAAACTTGGCCACAACCAACTAACTTAAAACAAGTGCGTAGTCTCCTTGGCCTAGCTGGATTTTATCATCACTTTGTTAAGGACTTTAGCACTATTGCATCACTGTTGCACGCTTTGCGTAAGAAGAATGCACCATTTATTTGGGGACCTTCCCAAGATGCCACATTTAATGAGCATAAAACTTTGCTTACACATGCACTAATACTTGCATTGCCTAATTTTGATAAAAAAACACTTGAAGTGCATTGCAACGCTAGTGGTAATTGCATAGATGGCATGTTGATGGAAGAAAAGCAACCCATTGCATATTTTAGCGAAAAACTTTCCGGTGCTCAACTTAACTACCCCATCTATGACAAAGAGTTATATTCTTTGGTGAGAGTCTTGCATGTTTGAGAGCATTACCTTCGACAACGAGAGTTTGCCATACATGCCGATCATGAGACGCTTAAGTACCTTAAAGGTCAAACCAAGTTGAATAAATGGCATGTCAAATGGAGTGAATATTTTGAGTCCTTTCCTTATATCATCAAGTATATCAAGGGTAAGGAAAATGTAGTGGCTGATGCTTTCCTGCAATTGCATGTTATTTACTCAACTTGAATTGAATGTTATTGGCTTTGAGCACATTAAAGATTTGTATGCGCATGATACTTCATTTGCGATTACTTATGCCAAATGTCAAGCTAACACTTATTGGGAGTGATATTATCTCAAGGATGGCTATCTTATGTGGACTAACAAACTTTATGTTCCAGAGTCTTCTCTTCATTTGTTGCTTTTGCAAGAGGCTCACGGGGGAGGACGTATGGGACATTTCGCCATGACAAGACATTTGCAACGCTCTCCAACAAGTACTATTGGCCAAATATGTTTCATGACGTCGCGCGCTACAACAACCGATGCTCAATATGCTGCAAAGCTAAGTCCCAAGCTCAATCTCTTGGTCTACATATGCCATTTCCTATTCCATATCACCCATGGGGAAACATTAGTATGGATTTTATGCTTGGCTTGCCTAGAACTCAAAGTGGCAAAGATTCCCTATTTGTCTTTGTGGTCCGTTTCTCTAAGATGGTACATTTTACTAAATGTAATAAGATAGACGATGCTTCACATGTTGCAAATCTCTTTTTTAGGGAAATCTTGCGACTACACGGAGTGCCCAAGGCGATAGTATCAGACTGCAACGTTAAGTTCCTAAGCTACTTCTGGAAGACACTATGTGCCAAGCTTGGAATCGAGCTTCTCTTCTCTTCGGCCTATCACCCACAAACCAACGGACAAACAGAGGTCGCCAACAGGATACTATCCACACCCCTCTGCGTGCTGATCAAGAAGAACATCAAGGAGTGGGAAGAATGCTTACCCATAGCTGAGTATGCCTACAATCAAGCATGACACTCTAAAATCGGCAAGTCCCCCTTCAAGGTGGTCTATAGCTTCAACCCATTGTCACCATTGGACATCCTCCCGTTACCACTACAAGAGCAAGCAAACTTGGAGGCGAGCGTAAGAGCAACTTACATCAAGAAGATGCATGAAGATACAAGACACACGATTGAACAGCAAGTACAACGCCTCGCCACCAAGCTCAACACCAACAAGCATCCCATGGTGTTCAACCCCAGAGATTTTGTGTGGCTACACCTTCGCAAAGACTGCTTCCCCAATGAACGCAAGTCCAAGCTTCTACCTCATGCCGATGGACCATTCAAGGTGCTAGCATGCTACAATGACAATGCCTACAAGATCGACATACCACGCGACAAGTACAATGTGAGCAACATCTTCAATGTCAAGGACATATCTCTCTGCCTTGGTGATGAGGTTATCATTCCGAGAGCGGATCTTTTCCAGGGGGAGATGTTGTAGAGCACCCTTCGGTCATCCTCATGGACACCACACCAACTCATCAAGCAGCAAGTGGACCCATAACAAGAGCTCGTGCATGTGCCATCAAAAGCGAGGTGAACTCACCCCACTTAGAGCTTTACATGAATATGTATGGCACTTGGTTACTACCTCACCATGGAACCTTGTGCATCATTAGGTACGAGGACGACCCCCACCAAGAAGTTAAGGACTCTCGCCAAGTCCAAGAAGAAGGACGAGAAGGCTGCACGGAATACGGAGGCTAGCAGCTAGAAGAAGAAGACGCACCCAGGCAACCCCGTGCGCACGACCTCTTTTGGGCCCCATGCGCACGGCCTATCCAGAAAGTGTCCGGATACCCCGTGCGCATGAGCCTCCAAGAGCCCATGCGCACGGGCCCCTCCATTGTATCTTCTGGCTACCCTGTGCGCATGGGCGTGTACCGTGCCCACGGGGCCAACTTAGCCCGTGCTCATGGGCTCTCCTACGAGCTGGCTGAGATTTTTATCTTTTGCCCTCCACTTTGTCCCTCACCTCCAGCCACCTATATAATTCGTACCTAGACCATTTTATAGGGTTAGCAAAGTATATGAGATCATTTGAGAGATCTTTGCTCCTTGTACCTCCTCCTTGAGGAATCAAGACCTCCTAAGGGAGAAGGATCCCCATCATAGGATCATCAAGACCTTCCAAGGGAGAAGGATCTAACTAGATCATCAAGACCTCATCTCCTTTGGATTTGAGAAGAACCATTACCTTTGTGCTATTTTCCATTGATTGTTCATGTTATGCTTGTGGATCTAATGTATGTTATTCTAGTGGATGTGTGATTTGGGTTTTGTTTGAGCAATTTCTCCTGTGTTCTTCTTGTTCTTCCCCTTTCCCCCTCCAAGTGTGAAAAGATCATGAATGTATGTTATTCTAGTGGATGTGTGATTTGGGTTTTGTTTGAGTGATTTCTCTTGTGTTCTTCTTGTTCTTCCCCTTTTCCCCTCCAAGTGTGAAAAGATCATGAACTAGGGTTCCACCCTACATCAACATGTACCCCTCTCTTACCCCTTGGACTATAAGTACTTGTTGGAAATATGCCCTAGAGGCAATAATAAATTGGTTATTATCATATTTCCTTGTTCATGATAGATATTTATTATTCATGCTAGAATTGTATTGAACAAAAACTTAAATACATGTGTGAATGCATAAACAACATTGTATCCCTAGTAGGCTTCTACTAGACTAGCTCGTTGATCAAAGATGGTTAAGGTTTCCTAACCATAGACATGAGTTGTCATTTGATAATAGGATCACATCATTAGGAGAATGATGTGATAGACAGAGCCAACCGTAAGCTTAGCATCAGATCGTATCACTTAATTATTTGCTACAACTTTCTTCATGCCAAGTATCTGTTCCTTACACCATGAGATCATGTCACTCCCGGATATCGGAGGAATACTTTATGTGCTATCAAACATCACTTCATAACTGGGTGATCATAAAGGTGCTCTACAGGTATCTTCGAAGATGTCTGTTGGGTTGGATGGATCGAGATTGGGATTTTTATCACTCCGTGTGACGGAGAGATTTCTCTGGGGCCTCTCAATAATACAACATGGCAAGGAGCTTCACGTCACTAATGAGTTTAGTCACAGGATCTTGTATTATGGAACGAGTAAAGAGACTTGCCAGTAACGAGATTGACCTAGGTATAGAGATACCGATGATCGAATCTCGGGCAAGTAACATATCGACGAACAAAGGGAATTGTATACAGGATTTTCTGAATCCCCGACATTATGGTTCAACCGATAAAGATCTTCGTGGAATATGTTGGAATCAATATGGGCATCCAGGTCCCGCTATTAGTTATTGACCGGAGAGGTGTCTCAATCATGCACTACTCCAGGATGCTGCTAACGCGACACTACGATCAGAGACCCTTTGACAAAACTGTGTGCGACGCATTAATCGCAAACGGTGATGTAAAAAACCGTCAAAAAAGATGCAAAACATTTGCGATGGCGGAGACATCAAACACGGTTCAGATTTTAGTTGCGTGTGCGATGTAGGGCACACGATTGATCCATCTGAACTGTTTGCGATGAGACAGAACAACAGAAACGGGAAGCCATATCAAGGTGTGTGCGATATATGGCATACAATTCGCTTAGATGAACTGTTTGCTATTAGGGAGTGCAAAAGAAATGGTTAGCCAGATCAAGGTGTGTGTGATATACGGCATACGGTTCACTCGGACGAACTATTTTTGATTAGGGAACAAAACAGAAACAGTTCAACTTAACAAGATGTGTGTGATATGCGGCCTACAGTTCACATAGATGAACTGTTTGCGATGAGCCAAAAGAACACAAACGAGTCGTGTAAACAAGATGTGTGTGATACGTGGCAAACAGCCCACTCGGATGAACTGTTTGTGAAGAGAAATTACAACACAGACGGTTACTAGAGTTAATTCGTGTGCAATTATGTGTGTACCAAAAACTTTAAAAATTGCAAACTAGTTGCTTGTGGTGGCTAGGAGTATCGCACATTATGCGTCTGCGAGTACTCATGTGCGATGATTAGTAAGTTACACATACGTTTCCTTATGTTAACACGTGTGTGAATTCACAATATGGACAGTTAATATGCAAATGCCTTCTGGACATCGGGCACACGCTTAAACTCAATGAACTGTGTACGATACTAATACTTTCCATGAAAATTTAAGAACTTGGCTAACAGCATTTGAGTAACATATATATAGTGGTTACACTATTCAACAAAAGGAGGATCTTCGTAACACGGTTTTGACAACCTTTATGTCCATATCTACATACTTAACATAGTAACAACTATCACATTTTAAGAGGTTGAGGTCCAACAACCATATGGTCCATATCTACATACTTAACATAGTAACAGCTAGCACATTTTAAGAGGCTGAGGGCCAACAACCACAACTATCCGCTGGAAGCAGCTTGATCATGGTGACTCGGCATCTCGTCAATGAAAAGGAAGAGCCCTCATGTGCCTTGGTAGAGAATGAGTAGAACAGTGTCTCCAATTTTCCAATATGGATGCATTGCCACGACAAGCGAGAACTTGTTAATTTGAATGGTTCCATTTCTGCGAGAAATGCAGTACCTTGCAATCACTTTGGCGTTATTAGCAGGCACAAGTGTAATTCGACCACGCCGGGAAATCGATCCAGGAACTGCTACAGCGGGCAATTTCTGTTGAATTGTAGAATAAAAACCAATTGTAACATATCGTTGAAGATATATATAGTTTATGTGCATCAACATAAAAATAAGACTTTGTACCAGCATTTTGTGCACACAATTGGTCTTGTTCAATGTGTGCACCATAGGTATAATTAATCCCATCCAAAATCCAGCGTTCATATGCTGTGCTATCTCTGTCAGATTATCAACAAAGTTTATGACATGCTTCAAGTCCTTCCAGTGAAATTTGGTACGCTTAGTAACATACAGATCGTTCACTATGCATCCAACATATCCTGTTTAAAAGGTGGAAAGGTATTATTTATTCAGAACATGGCAGAAGAATATATAGTGCACATAAATTGGTAAATAGAATTTGTTACTGCCTAGGAACGGAGTCAGAAAATGAAATCACAATTGGTTGCTTAAATAGTGATCAATTAGTCAGAACAAATACCCTGATTTTGCTAAGTAATATGCCAGCATGGAGAAAGTTGAAAGGACACTAACCTCGATCAGACTTTGATCGGCTGATGACGTTGGGGAAGTAAACATCCATGTTAATTAGACCAGGTTGTGGTGCACGCACTAGAATTTTATTGCCCGCTTTCAGTTCATAACACTTAGACATTTTTCTCCAAAGGCCCGCATCAAAATAGGAGTGACCATCTTTATCAAGTTTTACGCTAACCGTCATTGTAAATCCATGTTGCGTTGTCAATATGACATCCATGGAGTCATCAATAAAGTAAAGCCCAAGATTTCCTTCTACTCCTGCTCTTGCAAAGTAAGGGATTTACTGCTTGAAATGAAAATTAAGATCATAAATTAGATATATTGAAATAACAGAGCAAGATGCAAATATGGGAGTAACTGATAGAACAGATCAATATATAGATGAAAGCAAAGTACAAAAATAGATAATGTAACAAAGATTTGATGCAAGTATGAGAGTAACTGAATGAACAATACATCATATATTTGCCTAATATAGGGGGGGGGAAATCGGCTTCGACATCTAGGATGCACGTGGCACCGTACCTTTTATCCAAATGTTGCAACAAACGGTATATGTTCACAAATTTTGGCCATGCCGGCCGTGGTAGGTTGAGATTGAACATACCGAGCGCTCCCTGAAGTCATCCGGAATGGTGAGATAGAACTTCGTTTCTGACTGGCCGCGACCACACTTGCCCAATTTGTGCTCGCATTGTGGACACATGAATGAAACCCCTCGAATCAGTTAGAAGAAAAATGAATCCACGGCGATTTCCGCCAGTTGATTAACAACGACGGACGGACTGCGATAAGAGATGAGTGAATATTTCGCTAACTTGATTACCTTCTCAATGAGAAAAATCCCCAGCCCAATCCCGCAGAAAACCCCAATCAACCAGAGTCTAGAATGTCGGTGCAGATAGGCGGCAGCAAGCGGTAGGGGCGAAATCCTGTGCCGTTTGGAGCGCGACCTCCGCCCGCCGACGACAGCCATCGAGCTTAGGGTGGCCGCCGTGATAGAAGTTGATGAGGTGCAGAGTTGCGGAGGAGTCCGCGGTGAGTGGGTGGGGACGAAGTGGGTGAGGGTTTTCTTTTTCCTGTTGCATGTGTGGGTGAACACACACGGTTTGCAGAGGCGACGGAGATGAATCGTGTGCGATAGTAAATCACCGAGATTGAAGGGGAATCCAAATTTCCTTTGTCCTTTGTCCATGAGTTTTTTTCTATGATGAACATAAACCCTGCAAATCACCGTGTTCAAATTTGGCACTTTTCCGGGTTCATTTACAATATTTAGGGGATTATGTGCATTTTCTAGGCATTAATGCACATAATTCAAATTCAAACAATCGGTGCATGAAAAGGTGCACGAGAACGGTCTGGAAAACCATGATCGTGCTATTTAGTAAATTCTCATGCCTTTTACAAGGAATGGGCAGATATTTCACGAAAATGTGTGGCAATAGTCAACCACAAGCACGCCGTTTATTGGTTTTTCAACTGTAGAAAAATGAAATACATGGCTGAAAAACATGACAGCTGGCATGGTGCTATGGTATGGCCTCACCATGCCCTGGTACAAATATGAGAAGGTTTGACTTATGTCGTCGTCCATTCCATTCATAAATCGAACCATCACCGAGGAATTTTCATGGTTTCGAGGGGGAAATCAGCAAGATTGAAGGGGTCAGGAATCCAAATTTCCTTCCTAGCTTGTCATTCAGTTTTTTCTACAATCAACATACCCCTTCGATGGCAACATGTTCAAATTTGGCATTTTTCGGGCTCATTTACCATATTTAGTGGATTATGTGCATTTTCTAGGCATTAATCCACATAATTCAAATTCAAACAATCGGTGCATGAAAAGGTGCACAAGAACGGTCTGGAAAAACCATACTCGTGTTATTTAGTAAATTATCGTGCCTTTTACAAGGAATGGGCAGAGATTTCAAGGGAATGTGTGGCAATAGTCAACCACAAACGCGTCATTTACTGGGTTATCAACTATAGAAATATGAAATACGTGCTTGAAAAAACATGACGCCTGGCATGGTGCCATGGTATGGCCTCACCGTGCCCTGGTAAAAAGCTGAGAAGGTTTGATTTATGTCGTCATGCATGCCCTTCATAAATCGAACCATCACCGAGGAAGTTCCATGCTTTCGAGAGGGAAATCACCAAGATTGAAGGGGAATCCATATTTCCGTCCTAGTTTGTCATTCTTTTTTTCCAACGATCAACATACCCCCTCCAATGCAACGTGTTCAAATTTGACATTTTTTCGGGCTCATTTACCATATTTAGGGGATTATGTGCATTTTCTAGGCATTAATGCACATAATTCAAATTTGAACAGTCGGTGCATGAAAAGGTGCACAAGAACGATCTGGAAAATCATGCTCGTGCTATTTAGTAAATTCTCATGCCTTTTACAAGGAATGGCACTACTAGGGAAAAGCCTAGCAGTAGCGTGGGTACCCGCGCTACTGATACGGCTCTACAGCTAACATGTAGCAGTAGCGCGGGTGGGCCCACGATACTGCTATACATGGGTAGCAGTAGCGTGCTTTGGAGCAATGCGCTACTGCAAATAGCTGCGGCGCTTTTAATTAAGCCGCGCTACTGGTAAGAGCGTGCTGCTACTAACTTTATTCCCCTCGCTACTGCTAGTTTTATTAGTTTCTGTTTTTTCTACATATTTGTTTTGTATTTGAATAGGCTTTATAAATAATCTTTAGCATATCATACACATACAAATGTAATCATAGCATATACATACAAATAGTCTCATCAAATCATGTCATCATCATAATCATCATCCAACACAAAGTGGTCTCTCGTCATCATCTCGAAAATAGCGATACAAGTCTCGAATACTTGCAACTACATCGTCATCCATCTAAACAATGATATACGCGAGAAGAGCTATCACTACGAGTGAGAGCGGAACTATGCAGTACATGAGGCGGCGGTTATGAGTCCTCTCTCGCGCTAGCGTGAACCTCAAGTAACTAGCTTCTGCTTCTTGTCTGCTTTTGAAGCCTTTATGGCTGGCGCCCGAGACCCCCTCCACTTGCGCCTGACACTCAGGCCACTCGTCGTACTCTCCCGGAACCTTCCCTTTGTACATGACATAGCACTACTTCTTCACCATCAAGAATCTAGGTACCTGTTAGAGATGCAGCTTCATCAAGAGAATGTACAATCATATGCAACAAAATATACTTGAGCAACACAAAAAAGAAAGGGTTAGCAACTAGATGCAACATATAGTAAACATACAAATAATCAACGCAGTTTCATCATACGCAAACTAATTAACTAGAGGTACGCAGGTCATCGTACCCAAACTAACAAAGTAGTGTTACGCAAGTTCGGCAGGGACCGTGGACATCACAAAGTTTCATCGCTAAAGAAACTATACAAGTCTTCAACCGACACATATCATCATCATCGGCATCGTAAATCACTAGAAGTTTCATCCTTCCATATCATCAAGGATGGACCCTAGCTTCTTGAATAGAGTGAGGTCCTGACATTGCATGCCTATGCGAGTTCGGACGTCAGCTTGCGATATAGGGCCGTGGTGGAACATCCCCTTCTCTTCGACAACTTCTTTCATGATGATCGTCGCAATGTCCCTCTGGATGCGAAAGAAGACATCTCTAAGTTTATAATCCGCTTCTCCATGAGATTCTACCCACTTGCGGATATGATCATTGTTTCTACTTGTCATGCGAAGCTTTTGGTGATCCCTTCTGAACTCCATCATGAGATGGAGGAGGTAGAATCCATCATTCTTGCTTGGTTTTGGGACATGGATGCAGCAGAAGTTAGTTTTATGCGAGAAACCAGTCTTCTTGTGCCTTTGTTTCCTGATCTGCAGGTGGCCACCCCTCAAGCTGAAGCCTTGGAGAGCATCATCTAGAATATTCATTACATGGGTGTAGTCATTCTTCTCGTAGTTTCTGGTAGGGTCGAAATACACGGCGTGGGAGACTCGCGGGTAAAGAACGATAAGGATGGCGTGCCCATTGCTGCGGGGAAAAAAACACCTCAAATTATTCTCCATATGAGAGAGAAGGAATGATTGAAATGTACGAAAGGGTTGTCCGGCATTGACTTACTTTGGATGATAAGGCAGGAGGACAATTTCCTGGTCCTTATTCTGTACCATGAAGTTTTCGAGGTACTCCGTAGCAGTTTTACGCTCAAAGTCGCCCAGACTCAAGAAGGACTCGTGCATGTAGTATGGATCCGCCACACAGATTTGCGAGACTTCTTCTCTCTTCATGATGGAGCTCATATGTAGCACAAAAAGGCGGACGATTGTACAATCGAGCCGCCTTGTCAGAAACATCTCGAAGATATGCTCAAACCGTAGGAAGAACACCTCCGCGGGCCGTGTGTCGATGTAGCACTTCCCCTCAGGCACACGAGCCATGTATGTCGGATATCCTGGATCCTTCGAGGCTAGTAGGCTTTTCTCGGTCAACAGCACATGGTCGTGCAGTCTCCTGAGATCCCCTGATATTGCCTCCAGCGGTTTCGGCAGTAGCATCGGCTTGCCCGTGGCATGGAACATGGCCGCACCTTTGACAGGTACACGCTCTTCAAAATCCGCCGTCTGGCTGCTATGTGCTCTGGCTTGTTTGTAGGCAGCAGAGCCTATCTTCCTCGGTCTCCTCCTCTCCTTTTTCTTGGGCTGACCTTCCAGACCCTTCCTTAACCCCTGCCCTAGTGTTGTCGGGCTAAGCACTATACGACCCTCGGCTAGTTGAGCCTGTGTTGAGGCGGCATCTTCAGCCGTGTCCTGTGAGGATTGCATGAAGAGAGACTTCTTGCAATCCCTGCTAGGACGTTCCTGCCCAGGCAGATCATCTATATCCTCATCAGCATGATGATAGCCCGAGTCGTCATATGGCTGACTCATCATATCTAAGTCACCGTCATAGGTGCCTGTATTGAGGAACCGAAGAGGGTCCTCGTCCATCTCATCATCCATACTTTGTTCCACGAGGGCGATTACATCAGCCACTATTGGACCCCCCCCCCCCCTTCATCACGTCGTCCGCTGCTCTCACCCGACACTACAGGCGCTGGTAATTGCGTAGGCGGGGTTGTGGTGTTCATACCTGCTTGTTGATGTGTGGTTATTGGTGTGCTCTCGGCCGGCTCCAGACGAAGAAGATTCTTCGGCCATAGCAGCACCCAACCCTTGCAGTTTCCAATCCGCGGCGGGGTCTCGTCATCCTCTCCCCCTAGCCGTACTGGAGGAGGAAAATCCTCGTGCCCCGATTTCACACTCGACAAGGTAACCCTGAAGTGCCCACCAGGCATCGGCTGGCCGTGGAACGTGAGTTCCAAGGGCTTCGTTACCACCGCCTTTCCCACGTCCACCTTCTGGCCTTTGATCAAGTAGAGTACGGTGCACAGGGTTTTGTCGGCCTGCAAACACATGTCTGCGGCGTAAAACATCCGAAAGGCAACGAAAACGGAATATTCTAGATATATGTTGGTGCGACATGTAATTACCGTGAGGGCGTCGAGCTCAGCCAAAGACGAAGGCCCACCCAGCGCGCCAGAGACTGAGGACGGGCTGCTATGAGCGAGTGCGGGTGCGAGAGAAGGCGCGGTTGCGTGAGCAGGTGATGGTGCTGTGGTGTTGTTCACCGAGTTGCTCCCAACGAAACTAGGCATGGGGAAATCATCTACCATATTGTCTAGATTTTCCTTCGTCCAGTTGATGATAACCAGATCAAGTTAGTAGCAAAATCATTTCTGCAGGCATGTACAGTTGCATTGACTGCCTGCTGTAGCAACTCATTTTTCTCCTCGGCTGCTTTTTTCGCGTCCTCAGCTGCTTTTTTTCTCGAACGCAAGCTTCACCTTCTCGTCGATGTCCGCCTGACTAAACTTCTTTTTCTACTTCTTGGCCTCTGGGCCCTTGTTGTAAAAGACCTTCCATGTGGCACCGTCTCCGGTGCCGTGCACACATCCCTATTGCGGCTGCTGGTCCAAAGGGAGTCCCTTAAGTTCGTTCAAGGCCCGGTTGGGAGGGGTGTCCCACTTGGGCCTCATCGACGAAGACTAGCTTTCGGCTGCAAGCTGGTATTGCTTCTCCTGCAGAAGGAACATGAACTATTTACGAATGTGTAGTCGACTTGATCAGAAGCTAAATGTAAGGTGGTAAAAGAATAATTACCAGTATTCTAATCAATTTCCTCGTGATCGGGTCCGTGTAAAAAACCTTCTTTTCCTTGTCCCACTTGTAGCGGGCCCTGATGAAGTCATGCTCCAAGGGGTTGCTGAACTTCGCTAAGGGGTCTGGGAGACCCGCGGCTTCCCGTTCCGCGTCCTCCTTATCCCATATGGGCCTTTTGCCAAGGTAGCCACAGCTTCCGAGGTGATGCTTCCCCGTGTTCCTTTGCTGAAGGCTCTTGAATTTCGCAGCCTTAGCCTTGGCTGCCTCGGTAGCGCAAGTGTCCTTGAACTTTTGGAACTCCTCTTCCGTAAGTGTCGGATTTTCCTCCAGAATCTTGGACAGGGCTTCCTCAGCCTCAATAGCTCATTTCACCCTCCCTTTCCAGGAGGCCAAATCATTGTTGAACATGCCCATGGCATGATTGTTAATATTTTTCATATTCAGATCATCCCACGGTTGTTCTATGCTATCATCCCAGGCAGGGAACTTGAATCTCTTGTGCAACTTCGTCAGGAGCTACTGCCTCAAATGTTCTTTACTCCTTAAGTCATCGTCGTTGATGCTCGCGCATTCCCGTATGATGCATCCTACTTGGTTCCCATAACACTTGCGAGGTTCTTCCGGCTCTAATGGCTCAAACTTGCCAGGGGCCATCTTTGTGATCACCAGTCGCCCGATGCCGAGTTTGTTAGGTTTTCGTATCCTCTACTTCTTTTGATTCTTCTTTTCGGTAGCGGCTTCGGCGCCGGTACCTTCCCCGCCGGTATCTTCCCCACCGGTACCTTCCCCGCCGGTCTCGGCGCCACCATCGGTGCCGGTGCCATCGGTGTCGATGTCGGCGTCAGTACCATCATCGAGGCCGCCCTGCAAACCTTGATTGTGCTTAGCAGACAAAAAGTCGAGGTACTGTTGTTCACCCTCATAATCCATCTCGTCTGCATCTTGGTCAGAAGGCCCGGTTTCTTCGTTGTTCGACATGTTTCCTATGATTAAGTCTCCTCGTTTAATTCTAAAACTATAATAAAATGAGAAATGACATAAAAAAAAGGTTTATGGTTTGCCGAAATGCCGTTTCCCAGCAAATCCCAGCACTCGATATGCCTACTTTCTAGCACAAGTCATGCCAAAATTCACGGGAAATTTCAGCATGACCTTTGCTAAAAAGTGGACATATGGAGCGCCTGAAATTCACCGGAACGGAAATGAATCAACATTCCGGCGAAACATAGGCCACTCGGATCATTTACCCTGCACATAATCATCATTTTCCAAATATGACATGCCCAAAACATCACATGTCCATATTCCAAATATGACATGTCCAAATCACATGTCCACATATCACATGTTCACTTCAAATTTGCATATAAAAGGAAGAAAAATATAGAACTTGAAGAAAAATGCAAGAAGTCATTTTTCTTTTAACTACACCTAAAACACCTAACCCTAAATTTATGTCCTAATTTGAAACCTAGCTAAATTTATGTCCTAATTGGAAACTTAGGGTTCATACTAACTAGGGTTCAAATTGCACCTAGGTTTCATAATATAGCCAAATTAACCTACTGCCCAAACTAAATAGATAACCTAATTAACCTACTGCCCTAACTAAAACCTAAGTAAATTAACCGAAGAACCCTAGCTAGAACTCTAATGGCAGAGAGAGAGGAGTGGGGGGGGGCTTACAGAGGGTGCAGGGCGAGGAGGCAGGCCTGACGACGGCCGAGGTTGGGAGGGGAGGAAGCAGAGGAGGGAGGCATGGCGCGTCGGGGTCGGGGCCAGGGCCGGGCGACAGCGACGGAGGCGTGCGACGTCGTGGTCGGGGCCGGGGCCGAGGGAGCAGGCGTGCGGCGTTGGGGTCGGCACTCGGGCTCCGGCGAGGGAGGCGTGCGATGTCGGGGTCGGCGCTCGGGCTCTGGCGAGGGCGAGGGCAGGGGAGACGAGGGGGAGAAGAGAGTGGGGGAATTGGGGGACGAAGGAGAGGAGGGAAGCCCGCGCGGGGGGTTATGTGAAAATAACAGTAGCGCTTTCCTTGAAAATGTGCTATAGCTAACTTAGCTATAGCGCGTTTTCAAGAAAAGCGCTACTGCTATATGAAGTAGCTATGGCGCGTTTCTAGAACAGCGCTACTGCTACATAACGTAGCTATAGCGCTTTTCTTCTTTTTCTTTTCTTTTCCTTTTTTTCTTCTTTTTCTTCTTTTCTTTTCCTTTTCTTTTCTTCTTTTCCTTTTCTTTTCTTTAAGGTAATCTTTTCTTCTTTTCCTTTTCTTTACTTCTTTTCCTTTTATTTTCTTTTCCCTTTTTTCCCGAGAGCCGGAACGAAGGGAAGGTGATACAATGTATATAACTAAGGCGATATATATTGCATCATTTGACCCATAACGGTTAAGTGTGCTATACAAAATAGGAACATATATATTACATCATTTGACCCATAACGGTTAAGTGTGCATACAAAATAGGAACATATATATTACATCATTTGACCGATAACGGTTTCTCAGCGTCGACGTTTTCGTTTTTTAGTGAGATTCTTTCCCTTCTTGTTCATTGACAAATAATTGAGCCCCTCATTGTGACTTTTCCTTTTCCATGGAGTACGATCTTTCTTAGGTAATGCAGTATTGATTTTCTTTTGACGTATACTTCATCGTCATCGTCATCTTCCCTCATCGGGTTTCTGTACTGGTCGTAGTCTTCCTCGTTGGCGACTCCATCCATTCCAATGATGCTCCTTTTGCCTCTCCTCACGACAACACGGCTGGGATTGCTCGGGTCGGTTATGAAGAAACATTGTGTCATGTGCTTAGTGTGTACCCATGGCTCGTTTTTTGTGATGGCGTTCATGGTAGCACTCTTGGCGTCATGTATAGTCATGGTAGTGAAATACCGGTTTTCTCTTTCGACATTCTTAGCCCATCTGACACGAAACATCGTCGCGTTGTGCAGTCCAAAGTAGTCAAGCTCCCAGATCTCCTCGACCCTTCCGTAAAATCTCTCAGTTGCGCCGTTGTCGCTGCCGGTCATGCATTCCATCATCACCCCTGAGTTCTGATCATCACTGTCCATATCTTTGGCCTCCGTGTAGAACGTGTATCCGTTGATATCGTATGCCTGATAGGTGACGAGGTTGGGCGAGGGGCCATGTGCTAAGGCGTATATGAGCAATCCGTCCTTAGAGCCCTCTTCCGGGGGATTAGCAAGAATATGCTCTTTGAACCAATGTAGGAAAGTGGAGTTGTGCTCTCTAGTAACTTCGGCGTCCGTTCTGCATACCCCCCGGTCATGATACTTCTTTGCGATAGTTTCTTTGTGCAGTGCCACGAAAGGATCTACCTGTTCTAGGTGTTGTAGCACTACCAAGTTTGCTCTGTCAAAGTCGTTGCGTCGATCTGAGTAGGCCACATGCAGTTCCCTGTGAACGTTGGAGTGCCCTTCTCCTTCGAGCCTCCCACCGTGCTTCTTAATGGGCAAACCAACACCAAGCGGCCGGTCTGCACCATATAGAAAATTCTCGCAGAAAGAGATGCACTCTTGTGTCAGATAGCCCTGGACGATGCTTCCATCTGGACGGGACATGTTACGAACGAATCCTTTGATGATCCCATTCATCCTCTCAAACGGCATCATGTTGTGCAGGAATGACAGCCCCAGGTCTATTATGTCGTCCACAATATGGACACACAGATGCACCATGACGTCAAAGAACGTGGGTGGGAAGTACATCTCAGGATTATTTAGTATCACAACGATCTCTTCCTGTAGCCTTCGGAGCTGCTTCACACTGATCGACTTTTGAGAGATGACGGCGAAAAAGTTGCAGAGGCCAATAAGCGTGTCACGGACGTGCTTGTCCATTATCCCTCTAAGGGCAACAGGTAGTATCTGCGTCATCATCACATGACAGTCATAGGACTTCATCCCGCTGAACCTTTTCTTCTTCGTGTCTAGAAATCTGCTTATCTTCCCACAGTAACTGGAACTAACTTTGATTCCGGTAAGGCACTTGAAGAATTGATTGATCTCAGTCGGACTTAAGGTGAAGCAAGAAGGGGGGAAATAATCCTCTTCCTTTACTTTTTTGCCCTTCTTCTCCCGCGCCTCTGTCTCCGTCTCTATCTCCTTTGACTTTTTACGGGGCGGCATGTGCAGATCTTCCCTGATTTTCAAATCTTGCAAGTCTTTTCTTGCCTTCGGCCCATCCTTGGTCTTATCCGGCATGTTCATCAGTGTCGCAAGCAAGCTCTCAAGGACATTCTTACAGATATGCATTTGATAAAGGCAATGAGGCGTGTCGAGTTTGTGCCAGTACTCCAAGTCCCAAAAAACAGACCTCGTCTTCCATACCTTCAGCAGCGGCTCCGGTGCCTTTTCATCGTCTTTCCCGGCGCGGGGCACTATTCACAGTTTTTCAACAGCTCATCGATTTCGATGCCGCTCCGCTTACGTGGAGGTCCTCGATGCTCAGCCTCACCATTGAATAGATCTCCACGGTTTCTCCATGGGTCGTCCTTCTTGAGCCATCTTCGATTCCCCATGTACATGATTTTCCCAGACCCGCCATCTTTCCTCGACGTTAGCTACTGAGACGTCGTATCATCCATGCACTGCGTGCATCCGCAATATCCATGGCACACCTGGCCTGCGACATATCCATAACCGAGATAGTCGTGCACCGTCGTGATCAGCGCGGCTCTCATATAGAAATACTCGCCTTTGCTAGCGTCCCATGTGTTGGCCGGTATTTTCCATAACGTGTCTAACTCCTCTTGAAGTAGCCCCAGATACAGATTAATATTATTTCCTGATTGTTTCGGCCCTTGAATCAGCATGCTCATGTGTATGTACTTCGACTTCATGCACACCCAGGGGGGATGTTGTACATCCATACAAACACAGGCCATGTGCTATGGTTGGTGTTCTGGTTGCCAAATGGATTCATGCCATCGGTACACGCGTCGAGCACGATGTTCCTTGCATCACATGCGAAATACCGATATTCGCCGTTGAACACTCTCCACTGGCTTCCCTCCATGAGGTGTCTCAGCTTCGGATCATCTCCCTCGTCGGGCTTTGTCCTCTCCGCGTGCCAACGCATGAGCTTTGCTTCCTTGGGATCTACAAAATAACGTTGTAGACGGGGAGTGATCAGTATGTACCATACAACTTTCTGGGGAGATTTCTTCCCAGCCTTCTTGTATCAAGAAGCATTGCACACCGGACAGCTGGTTTTTTCCGCGTGCTCCTTCCGATAAATTACGCAATCGTTGATGCGTGCATGGTATCTAACGTGCGGCAGATCAAGAGGGCACACGATCTTCTTGGCCTCATCCGCACTAGTAAGACATAGATTCCCCGTGGGAAGAACATACTTTAGGTACTTGAGAAGCTCATCGAGGCTAGTGTCGGTCCATTAGTTTTTAGCCTTCGTCTTCAGGAGTTCGAGCGTGAAATTCAAGCGGGTCACCTCAGGATCGCAACCATGATACAATGGAGTGTTTGAGTCTACCACCAGTTGTTGCAGCTTGGCCTCCTCTCTAGAAGCAGCTCTGTCAGTACTCGTCTCCTTGCGAAGCAGTGCTTGAACATGAGGGTCCCGCATGATTGAACTTAGTACCAACGAAGTCTGCGGCGTGGAGTCCATGTTTTCTCCGCCGCCATGTCTGGCCCCTTCTCTGCCGCCATGTCCGGCCCCTTCTCCGCTGCCATGTCCGGCCTCTTCCCCGCCGCCATGTCCGGCCCCTTCTCCGCCACCATTATCGATCATCTCTTCGTCTTGCCCCACGTCGTCATTGCCTGCCCCGTCAGCGTCCTCAACATCATCATACTCATCTTCAATTATCCACCGAGTATAGCCATCTGTTAGTGCAACAAACCCTGGGTCCGTTGCCCAAACTGTGCACAGGCCCAAGGACAAGATTACAACACCAAGGTCAGATCAAAGCACGAGGGATCAATTATTTGGCAGGACCAAAGTGCAGATCAAGAAGACCAAGATGAGCCAGAGAAGCAAGATATCGCTAAGGAAAGAACATCCCTTGCCGGACAGGCGAGCCTGGCAAGGTTGGGTTTGCCCCGGAAGCAAGTCTCCAGATCGTCCTGGCAGGCCTGCTAGGGATTACGGAGGCAAACCACGACACCGCACCACCTCATCACGACGCACGTCGTCGATCAGTGCGGTGTCAAGCTCCAAAGTGACTAAGTGGCTGCTATTTGCCACATGGCAGCCGCTTCCTACAGAAAATACCCCTAGGCGACACCCGTCCTAAGACGTGTCAAGCAAGCAGGCGCGAAGCTGGCAAAACAGCCTGGTAGGGCCTGCCGGGCAAGCTGAGATGTGATGTTGAGCGGCGCATTTAATGCGCTTTGTCAGCCTGCAGAGTTAGGTATGATAGCACTGTTTGCTATCTAATCAGTATGTAATGACTGATTTGCCACTGTGGTGACCCCTTGATCTATAAAAGGAGGCCCATGGCGATCGTAGAAAGGGTTGGCTGATCCGGACCCTTACACACTCATACGCGCGTAGCTGCTCTCTCCCGGAGGCGACTTTGCCGGGCAAGAGCGCTGCGTTCATCCACCATTTTTTCACCATCAATCCACCAAAGCAGGAGTAGGGTTTTACGCCTCACGGTGGCCCGAACCTGGGTAAAAACTGCCCGTGTGATCTCTGCCGCACTGTGTGATGCTTCTTCGCTCCTTGTGCAACGTGCCCATCCCCCCGCCGAACCAAAAGGGACTCATGGCCCCATAGGTGCCCGTGGTTTCCCACGACATCTTTGGCACGCCAGGTAGGGGGATCACTTGCGCAAACCCAAGAGCGTAAGCAGCGCGTCATCATCCATCAATGGTGTCACCCTTCGTGACGCCCAAGCGAGTGGCTGAGGCGAAGAGGAGGGGCAACATTGCTCCCGCACCAACCTCGCCCGCTCTTTGCCATCTCCACACGGCGTGGGCGCAATGGCCACGGAAGCTAGCGGCAAGGGCAACAATATCACCCTGAACTGGCCAGGCAACAGGAATGCCCTGCAAATCCTGTTCGGGAGAAAGGAGCGATGTGCAAGGACACCAGGTTTTCTCTCTCTGTCACTCTCACTCTTTGACAATCGTGCTACTCTGGGTTTTAGCATCATCAACGTCGACGAGCCCGCGCGATGCTCCGTCCAGCATTTACCCTACTTAGGGAAATCCTGAGTAGATCGCCAGTGCGAGTCCGTTGATTGACGCCCCGGCAAGTATGCACCGGCAAGGCCGCCCGCGTTTGCATGGCTTTTGTGCCTTCTGCTGTTGGATTGGTCAAGAGGTGCGGAGAGGAAGAGAGAGAAACCAGCCATACCTAGCGCCGCGTCCTGCTGCCCCAAGTTACATGCGCTTCTAGCCGACCTGTGCCGGGGGCTAGAGGTCAATATAAAAGCAATGCAGTCCTTCCTGGAACATGCGAGCCCAATGAACGGCCGCAGCTGAAAGGGATAAATGGGGGCGCAGATAAGAGCTAAGTTCGTGCTACCTTTGCATTATTACGGATTCTTTGGATCTGTATGCTTGTTTATCCCTTGAGTGCCTAAGTGTTCGTGCGATGAAATCTTTCACAAGATGGTACCTCTGTTAGATTCTTGTCTGCACCCTCGTTCCGATCAGAGCCTGCTCGCGGAACGAGTGGCTGCGTCGGAAACTACTGAGGAAAAACTTGTCGGGACGCATCCATGCCAAATGACTGTTAAGGGCCAGACCCATACGACCAGTGCGGCAATATGATGCCGGCAGGCAACCTAAATGTGCATAGAGACTAGTCATGCGGACACTGTATTTATAACACCCAAGAAGGGATAAACACACAATTCAGATTAAGCAAAAGTACCAGGCCCCGCATAAAGCATAAATAGTACGAAGTCTAAACACAAGACATGCATCATCGTTTTGATTACAGGACCGCACGATGGCGGAAATAATTCAAGGGCGGGCCTGTCGGGCTCGTATGACGAGAACCCTGTCGGCGAAGGGAGTGGCCTTCTCCTCGGCGGCAGAGACGTCAGCACCGCGTGGCGGCAACCAATCAAGTGGTTAGTGCAGCACTGGTGGCACCGCGGGAAGTACAGGAAGCAGCAACCTCAGCTAGTGTCCCATCCAGGAAAGAGAGAGAAAGCAGCCTGGCAGGGTCAGATATGGATCAGGATAAAGAAGAGCACGGCAGCGAAGGCAGCCCCAAGGACGCGGCAAGGAAGAAAGTAGTGCAGCGCCCAGTGTACTTCGTCAGCTCCCTATTACAGGGGGCTATATCAAGGTACTCTGGTGTGCAAAAGTTGATTTTTGGCCTTATCATGGCCTCAAGGAAATTGCGCCACTACTTCCAAGCCCATGAGATCACGGTTGTCACTCGCTTCCCGTTGCAAAGAATACTCTAAAACCCAGAGGCTACTAGCAGAATAGTGGAATGGGCATTGGAGTTATCCAGCTTTGGCCTGAAGTTTGAAAGCACATCAACAATTCAGAGCAGGGCATTGGCAGAGTTTATTGCAGAATGGACGCAAACCCCTAATGAAGAAGTGCTTGAAACAGTTATCCCCGGCAAGGAAGCGCCCCAAGAATGGATCATGTATTTCGATGGTGCCTTCTCCCTACAAGGTGTGGGGCCTGGTGTGCTTCTCGTTGCTCCCACTGGAAAGCACTTGAAGTATGTCGTCCAGATGCATTTTCCCTGGGAGGAGGCGACCAACAATACAGCAGAGTATGAAGGGCTCCTTGCCAGGCTCAGGATTGCCACTGAATTGCGAATCAAGAAGCTGATCATTTGAGGAGACTCGCAACTTGTGGTGAGACAAGTCAACAAGGATTACCAAAGCCCATTGATGGAGGCATACGTTGAGGAAGTGAGAAGATTAGAGGAGCACTTTGACGGATTGCAAACATAGCACATACCCCATGCGGAAAACAGCATCGCCGATCATCTGTCAAAGTGTGCTGCGCAAAAGCTTCCTGTGGAACCAAGAACTTTTGTTCTCCATCTTACTCAGCCCTCTGTATCCCCGACAACAATGGCCTGAAAGAGGAGGAAACTGGACTCCGGTAGCCTCTCCCGGTAGAGACCCTCGGGGCTCCTAGCAGGGACCCTGCCATAAACAACTCCCCTTCGATTGCCGGGCTGCACCCTCCTGCTAGGCCACTGGTCCCCGCGGTCAAGGAACACGCTCCCGCAGATGAGGAGGTGCCGCTAGTCCTTGTTGCCGAGCCCCAGGCTCCAACTTCGGCAAGGCACATAGTCCATTTCCTCCAAACCGGAGAACTTCCCGAAGAGCAAGAAGAAGCTGAAAGAGTAGCCCGGAGGGCCAGTATGTATCATTTTTCGATGACACACTATATAGAAGAAGGCCCAACGTTGTGAAATTGAAGTGCATTTGCCGGGAAGGAGGAAAGGAACTGCTGGCGGAAATACACAAAGGCATGTGTGGCTCCCACATTGGATCAAGGGCTTTAGTTGGGAAAGCATTCCGGCAAGGATTCTATTGGCCCACAGCCCTCCAAGATGCGATCGAGCTAGTCACCAAGTGTGAAGCCTGCCAGTTCCATTCCAAGAACATCCATCTGGCCGCCCAAGCTCTTCAGACAATCCCTTTGTCATGGTCGTTTTCGGTCTGGGGGCTCGATATCCCCGGCATTTCCCCCGAGCTGTCGGGGGCTTTGAATTCTTGTTCGTTGCAATTGACAAGTTTACAAAGTGGCCGGAAGTAGATGCCGTGAGAAAGGTGACTGCTCAGTCAGCTATCAAGTTCTTGAAAGGATTGGTGTGCCGCTTCGGGGTCCCTGCCCGGATCATCACCGACAATGGCACCCAGTTCACGAGCCGTGCCTTCATGCAATATGTTCATGCCCTCGGAAGCAAGATCTCATTTGCCTCTGTTGCACATCCCAGAAGCAATGGAGAAGCTAAGAGGGCGAACGCTGAAGTGTTGCGAGGACTCAAGTCAAGAACATTTGATAAGCTGCAGCAGTGCGGCAGGCGATGGATCGACGAGCTGCCGATGGTTCTCTGGTCCCTCAGAACGACACCAAATCGAGCTATCGGGCAGACTCCCTTCTTCCTAGTCTATGTGGTAGAAGCAGTTATCCCCACGGAACTCATTTACGGGTTGCCTCGAGTGCTTGCCTACAATGAAGTAGCACAGGATCAGCACCGGCATGACGACATTGTGCTTCTCGAGGAGAACCGTCTCCGGGCTGCTACGCGTGCTACACACTATCAGCAAGCCCTGCGCCGCTATCACAGCCGCAGGGTTCATGCCCGGTGTTTTGAGGAAGGCGACCTTGTCCTTAGGCGCATTCAGTCCGCCAAGGGTACAAACAAGTTGACGCCGAAGTGGGAAGACCCTTACCGGGTAGTACGAGTCACCAGACCTGGCGTAGTCCCTCTGGAGACCGGAGATGGCATTCAATTGCAAAACTCATGGAAAATTGAGCATCTCCGCAAGTTCAACCCGTAAGGCGCGGCTGTCGGGCCCTGCCTGGCAGCCACCCTTTTGTACATGGCTTGCCTCAGTTGCATGTAACCCCTTGTACAAATCCAGGCACAGACCCTGAGCAACAGAGAAATAAATGAAGCACTGGGGGCCCCCGACAAGTTGCATGCATGCATAAGCATATCATGAGCATCGCATGTTTATGTAGATAAGATCGCATCTGGCATCATTTTCATCTCCATAAACTGCAGGCTCCTATAGTGGATTCAGCCCAAGAGGAGATAAGAAGATGAGCCTACACTACGATCACCGGCAAGCCAAACAGATAAGTTCTTCCTTGTATCCATACATGTTCTATAAGTAAAGACTTGTGCATGAGAAAACCCTGCTACCCTTTGAAACTTAGGTGCTCCCGCCCTTCGACTCGAATGTTGCTTCGGTTAGGGTGGTCGCAGTGGCCTTTGTTGAAAAAGGACTGGCAGGGGGCTGGTCCCTCTTCATGATTTGTGCCCGGTAGGCCTAACTCCCCAGCAACAAAACAGAGGGTACCGGTGTGACGACCCCGGCTTAATCGTGCACTAATCATACACGCAAATGCACACGATCAAGCCTAAGGACTCACTTGAAGATATCACAACACTACTCTAAAACATAAATAAATTCATACAAGCTTAATATTACAAGCCAGGGCCTCGAGGGCTCGAATACATAGCTCGATGGCATACAAGCGTCAGCGGAAGCATTAGATATCTCGGTACAGATATATTACAGAACATAGAGGTAAGCCTTCACAGAGGCGGGGCAAAATAAATCTACGATCGAAAGGCATGGGCCTCCTGCCCTGGACCCTCCGAATCCTACTCCTGGTCGTCAGACGGCTCCTCGTAGTAGTAGTACTCTCCGGGCTGGTAGTAGTAGTGGTCGTCGACGGGGACATCTGGCTCAGGGGCTCCGTCGTCTAGATGCGACAAATGGATAAAAGGGGAAAAAGGAAAATAAAGCAAACGTGAGTACTCATCCGAAGTACTCAGCAAGCAAGGATCTACACTACATATGCAACATTTTCAAAGGGGGCTGTATATGTGGACTGGGCTGCAGAAATGCCAGAATAGAAGGGGAAAGCCTAGTCCTGTCGAAGACTAGCATCTTCAGCATCTTCAACGGTATCGCAGCATTAGAAGAGAGCAGATGAACATGAAGTAAAGTAGTAGTAGTAATGTCATCAACCTCGGCCGGGGATTCTTCCTCGACTCCCTGCGAGAAAGCAATCCCAGAGCCGTACTATCCATTTCATCTCAAATCATGTTCTAGTTGTACCGATCGGGATACAACTCCGAGTGTCCGTTACCGTAGGACAGGCTATCGATAGAAGTTTCTTCCCTGCAGGGGTGCACCAACTTACCCACCACGCTCGCTTAACTCCGGCTGGACACACTTTTCTGGGTCATGCCCGACCTCGGCTAAGCAACACGCCGCAACCCGACCAAATACTTAACAGAGAGGTCAGCACGCCGGACTAACCTATGCCCCCAGGGGTCTTGGGCCATCGCCCCGGACACTCCTGCACGTTGCGTACACCGCTGGTGAGCAGACCTAGCAACCCCTTATACAAGCGCGGTTGCGTTCCCAGTCCAACCCAGCGTGTGCCGCTCAGTTGCTGACGTCTATTAAGCTTCGGCTGGAGTATACGACGCAGAACGCCCATACTATGCCCACGTGATGGTTAGTGCTATCGGGCCAGAGGCCCCTCGGATCAAATATCCAAACCGTAGTGGATTAGGAGCGCGCGGTAACAAGCAGAGACTCACGATCGATGTGACCCCGTCGCCCCATCTCGAGGACTTGCAGCAAGGGCTAAGAATGCCCGGCCACGCCTCGTAGTTATCTCGCGGGCACCTCTCAGGTCAACCCGACTCCACATCACTTCGCATTAAGCTCGCGCCGGTACCCCTCAGGGCCGACCCGTCTTTAGTACCATGGTTCAAAGTCAAGTCATAGTATCCAAGGTAGCTATGTGTCTGACACCGTAGGGAACCCTGAGGAATCACCCTCAATGGAATTCCCGCTCGATGTTGTCATCAAGGTGAACGAAGTAGGAATCACCCTCGAGGTCCACACTTGAGAGATTGCGCGACGGCGTCGGTATCGGGGGTGGTGTAGGAGGGATCACCCTCGCTTAACACGACCGATTAACTAACCTACAAGGTTATCATCAGAAGTGGTGACGAGGTATCACCCTCGGCACTCGATAGTAACCCAGCAGTGTCGAGCATCTTAGGGGAAGTGACATGCGGTGCCAGGTTCTAATCTTCGATCCTGTTGCTCGGGTCTTCTGAGAGTCTAGCGGGGCAGTCGGGACAAGTGGGTCTCTGATCAGGCTCTACCCATCCTATCTAAATAGTTTAGGATAACAGGCAGGTATCAACAGTAGGCTACAATTAAATAGGCTATGCAACAGATATAGGATGGTAATAGCAGCAGTAACATCTAATGCAAGCATAAGAGCGAAGAGAATAGGTGATATAGGAATGCTCAAAATGGGGGTGCTTGCCTGTCTGCTCGACGACAAGGGCAGGGTCGTCGGGGACGTAGTCGTACTCCGGAGCGGCGTCTGCCTCAGGAGCTATGGCAACATCGGGGTCTACCGAAAGAGAGGAGGGGGAGGAAACAAGTAAATATAATGCAATCAGATGCAACACAGTGCGTGCGATGCTATGATGCAGTGCAGGGTTGCCTAAATATGCCTCTAAGTCACTTTAATTATTTTTAGAATTATTCTAGGATTTAATAACCCGTGTGCGTGCACTATTCATTTGCCGGATTCGGGCCCGGAGTTACGAGTTCTTCTACGTAGGGGGTTCCGACAAGGAAACAGACGGCACGATCAGACTCGTCTCATCGTTCTGAGCAACTTTCATGTTTTAACTTTTTCGATCTGAGCTACGGTTTAAAAGTTATTAATTTTCAAAGTTTATTGAAATTTCTGGAATTTATTTATTTTAACAGAAAAAGGAATTATGATGTCAGCATGACGTCACTGTGACATCAGCGGTCAACAGGCGCTGACCAGAGTCAATCCTGACATGTGGGGTCCAGTGGGACCCACATGTCAGTCTCTGTTTAAGCTAACAGTGAATTAATTTAATTATCTAGGTTAATTAGGGGTGGACCCCACTTGTTAGTGGGTCATTAGCCTAATTATCTGATTTTCATTTATTTAAAATGTTATTAGGTTAATTATTCGCGGGGGCCCACACATCAGCGACTGGGGTTGCCCAGTCAGCACGTTGACTGGGTCAACCCAGTCAATGGGGCCCCCGGGGCCCACTGGCAGTGAGCCAGGGGTGGGGCCCGCTGATCCACATCGGCTGCAGGCGCCGGAGTTGCGCCGGCGACCAATTGCGCGGCGGCCGATCGTCGGAGGCGGCCGGAAATGCACTACGGGGCACCATTCGACCCGTGGTTTGTTGCGTTCGAACGCTAGTGAACTCGCGCGTCGAGTGGTGGTGGTGGCACGGCCGGAAACGACCGGAGACGGCGACGGCGAGCGGTGGAGGCGGCGCCGGAGTTCGGGACCAAACGGAAGTGGCACAACGGTGCACGGCAAAGCGAGCTAGTGGGTTCGTCGGGCTCTTGCTAGCGTGCTAAGCACGAGGCCATGCTCGTCTGAGCTCGCCGACGGCACCCGGTTCGGGCACTACGGGAACGGCGGCTACGAGCGCTAAATCCAGCGGGGCAGAGAGGGGTTCCGAGCGGGAAGCTCACCTAGCGGCGCACGAAAGGTCGTTGGGGGGATTAGTAGCTGCAGCGCTCGCCGGAGATGGAGGAAGTCGACGGTGTCCCGAGGAAGAAGTCGACGTGATCGGCCGTTGCTGTGCTCCTCAGCTCCGTCCAATTGCTCCAGGGGACACGGTCAACCACGGCGCTCCTTCCAGGCACTCGCAAGCGTCGCGGGGAGGTCGGTGGCCACGGCGGTGAGGCAGCACGGTGACGGTGGCGCTCTGAAATGGATCTGGGAAGGAAAGGGAGGGGCGGAGCGAGCGATGGGAGAGGGGAGGAGTGACGGGGAGGACCAGGGGGAAGGAATGAGCCTGCCATTATCCTCTCAGCCTCCCTGTTTCGTCGGTGGATGCCGGCGTGTCACCGCGTGAGCGGCGCGCGCGCGCGCGGCCATGGCGCAGCCGACACGGGGAGGAGGGAGAAGGTAATGGGCCAGTTGGGCCGCGGTCGGGGCACTGTGCACTAAGGCCCAGTGCACAGTGCCTCGTTTTTATTGTTCTGTTTCTGTTTCTCTTTTTCTTTTATTCTTTTCTGTTTTGATTTAGTTAGGGCACTTTTGCATTTTTGCAAAGTATGAGAGTTGACCCAAATATTGCAATGCAATATTTCCTTTCACCAAAAATTAGTTTGGGTAAAGTTGGAATTCTTTTGGATTTGATATGATTTTAAATGGATTTAATATTGTTGTTTTGGTGCTGTTTTAAATGGTTTGAGTCATTTAATTAGTCCAAGTGCTACTGGTGTTATTTTTATGTGTGCACTTGGAATATTTGCTAATTAGTGAACATTTTTCTAAAGGTGCTTGAGCAAACTTATTTTGCACTTTTGAATTTGAGTTGATTTCCATGATTGAATTTGAATTGGATCCTTAACCCATGTGACTTGGCACTGCAAAATGGTATGACTTGGCAATATTAGCAGTTGATCACAGTGGTAGTTACACAGGGGTGTTACAACCGGCAGGGTAGCCTGCCGGGGGAAACTCGTTTACTTATAAATATAGAGGCATCCCACCTCTGCATGGACATATACATGCACGAGTCCCCGGTAAGCTTTATCTTTTTCATTAATATGCTTCAAACAAGTACAGACCTTATAGCAAACAAACATTGATTCAAGAGATTACATTATTTGAACTAAAATTTGGCAAGTGCCTATAGATTTAAGATTAAAAAAAAGATAAATGCCCGAGATGCCTTCACTTTTTCCTCTCCTTCTTCGAAACTACAGAGAGAAACGAAGAAGGCAGAGGGAAGACCTGGCTGGGATTCGGCGCCTCCCCAGGATCAGGATGGCGCCGTTCCCGGACTAGGAGGAAGGTACCGGAGGGCAAGCGCGAATGGTGGCGCTGCTGGAAGCCCAGGTGGAGACGACGGAGTCATCGGCAAACAAGACTTGCCGGAATGGTCACCCCCATTCTTGACGCGTCGTGGGTTGCCGCCGCCTTCTACACCGCCATCGCCCAAAGCTCCCGCCACGCCTGCCGATGTGAACACCATACGCTCCGGGTAACCCTACAGAGAGCATGGTCATCCCCGACGGCCCGGAGATATGAAGCCACCGTCCGTTGAAGAGACATGCATGGAGACTGGGAGCTCTCCCATGCGCCAGACGGGCAGTGCACTGGGAGATAGGGTTCACCTTTACCAATGGCGAACCACTTCTGCAACCTCCCTCCGACGCCACGGGAAGAAGAGGAATAGGCCACAATCGGCTACCACGCCCCGTGCCCATTATGGGCCTCGGCGCAATGTCGTGTACGTTGCCCCTCACTAAAATTGAAGCCACGGGCGACCTGGCGATGAAAACACCAGAGTCGCCACCTCCGGTGTTACCACCGTGCCGCCCGAGCGCCCCCTTGAGGCTCGCGCTAAGCTCTAATCTAGGGCCCGGGACCTGGCCCCGGGATCTCCCTTTCGGCATAACCAGAAGAAATCAGGAATGGAGGAGGAAAGGAGTGTGGATGATGCCTCCGCTCCTCCCCCTCTCTTCCTTTTATAGGCGAGCTGGGGCTGGAGGCTGATTCCCCGGCGAGTAATCACTGTCCTGCCCCACCAATCCAAGAAGACTGGGCCCCTGCCTTGATGCTCTCCCGCACCACGCGCCTCCATTACCTACCCCACTTGATGCATGCAGCATACGTGGCTACGGATAAGGGCGTGGTGGGAAGAGTGAATTGGCAGTTACTCGCCCGTGCATTAAAGTCATTCACGGGCCATTACTAGAGTGGCCCCACCACAATTGGCATTACACGGCGTGCGGGAAAATTGGAAACTGACCCAAGCTCGGGTTAATGAAGAAGCAAAGAAGATCTCAAAGGGCGAAGCCACCCTTGCGCTCCTGCCTGTGCACTGGTTAGGGCCTACCCCAACGACGCCCAGCAGCGCATTCCTGCCAGGCCCGGGGGCTCCTGTCGATGCAACAAAGCCTGGGTCCGTTACCCAGACTGTGCACATGCCTAAGGACAAGATTACAACACCAAGGCCAGATCAAAGCACGAGGGATCAATTCTTTGGCAGGACCAAAGTGCAGATCAAGAAGACCAAGATGAGCCAGAGAAGCAAGATATCGCTAAGGAAAGAACCTCCCTTGCCGGACAGGCGAGCCTGGCAAGGTTGGGTTTGCCCCGGAAGCAAGTCTCCAGATCGTCCCGGCAGGCCTGCCGGGGCTTACGGAGGCAAACCACTCCACCGCACCACCTCATCACGACGCACGTCCTCGATCAGTGTGGTGTCAAGCTCCAAAGTGACTAAGTGGCTGCTATTTGCCACATGGCAGCCACTTCCTACAGAAAATACCCCCAGGCGACACCTGTCCTGAGACGTGTCAAGCAAGCAGGCGCGAAGCTGGCAAAACAGCCCGGCAGGGCCTGCCGGGCAAGCTAAGATGTGACGTTGAGCGGCGCATTTAATGCGCTCTGTCAGCCTGCAGAGTTAGGTATGATAGCACTGTTTGCTATCTAATCAGTATGTAATGACTGATTTGCCACTGTGGTGACCCCTTGATCTATAAAAGGAGGCCCATGGCGACCGTAGAAAGGGTTGGCTGATCCGGACCCTTACACACTCATACGCGCGTAGCTGCTCTCGCCCCGAGGTGACCTTGCCGGGCAAGAGCGCTGTGTTCATCCACCATTTTTCCACCATCAATCCGCCAAAGCAGGAGTAGGGTTTTATGCCTCACGGCGGCCCAAACCTGGGTAAAAACTACCCATGTGATCTCTGCCGCGCTGTGTGACGCTTCTCCGCTCTTTGTGCAACATGCCCATCCCCCTGCCAACGCAAAAGGGGCTCATGGCCCCATAGGTGGCCGTGGTTTCCCACGACACCATCCATGAAACCAGTCATGAGCAGGTGGGCCATCACACGACCATCATCATAGGGGTCGAGCCAAACTCGTCCTTTGCATCTTCGACACGGACATAAAATTTCAGTCAAGTTATTTTCTTTCATGTCCTGCACTACTGACCTCAACCACCTATCCACCATCGTTCCACTGACCATGATGAATGCCTGCACGGTAATAATAAACAAATTGATTATAGAAATGCATGCATGCATCAAAGTCATACAAAAATTCGGCATGACCTTCCCTAAAAATAGGACATATAGAGTTTGCCCGGAATTTGCCGAAACGGAAATAAATCAACATTTCGGCAGAACATAGGCAACTCACAAGCACAATTCAGCGGCAACTCGTGCCACACACACAATTTCCATCATATCGCCCAATTAAGTCATATCACACACATACACATATTTACATTCTTGCAAAAGCATATATTTTTAATCACCTATCTCGAGATCAAGCACAGTGATGATGATGTCGATAGGTGTCGCCACACACACCTATGGAATGATCAAAAGTGGACAAAGCTCTTCTTGACAAGGCTAGATCTAGTTAGGGAGGTACATAGGTCACTTCACTAAATGCTAGATCTACCTAGCTAGCTAGTTTGGGAGGAGACAAGTTCAACTAGTGGAGGGGGAAGGAAAAAGAGAAAGGAGATGCATTAATGGAGGTGGTGTAGTTAGCTAGGAGTAATAAAGAGAGAGAAAGATAGGTAGAAGAAGGAGAGTAATGGGGGGAGAAGTAGTGAGGAAGAAACAAAGTGAGGGAGAGAGGAGGTGGGAGCTAGGCGGAAGTGAAGGAAGAGAGGATGGGGGAGGGGGGAGGGGGAGGAAAAAGGTGGTATGCCTGCGGTTTAGCAGTAGCGTTGGGCGTAAAATGCGCTGCTGCTAATAAGATAGCTGCAGCGCGCTTCTGGCAGAGGCGCTACTGCTAAGCGGGGCCCGCCATGTGGCCAGGTTCAAAATTAGCAGTAGCGACCTGCAAAAAAGTGCACTACTACTATTAAATTAGCAGTAGCGCGGTTAACGTGGGCGCGCTACTGCCAAACCTAGCATGGCGGGAACGGTCGGTCAATTTTAGTAGTAGCGTGGTTCTACGAGCCGCGCTACTGCTAAGTTGGTAGCAGTAGCCCCTGTTTATGGCCCGCGCTACTGCTAATTAGCAGTAGCGCCCCTTCTTGTCCAGCGCTACTGGTAAGCTTCTGTGTATAAGGTTTTCCCTAGTAGTGTGGGCAGATATTTCAAGGAAATGTGTGGCAATAGTCAACCACAAACGCGTCCTTTACTGGGTTAACAACTTACAAAAATGAAATACATGCTTGGAAAACATGACGCCTGGCGTGGTGCCATGGTATGGCCTCACCGTGCACTTTAAAAGTTTGAGATTGTTTGCCTTATGTCGTCATGCACGCCTTTCATAAATCGAACCTTCACCAAGGAAGTTTCATGGTTTCGAGGGGGAAATCACCAAGATTGAAGGGGGGTCCAAATTTCCTTTGTCCTTTGTCCATGAGCTTTTTTCTACGATGAACATACACCCTGCAAATCACCGAGTTCAAATTTGGCACTTTTTTGGGTTCATTTACCATATTTAGGGGATTATGTGCATTTTCTAGGCATTAATGCACATAATTCAAGTTCAAACAATTGGTGCATGAAAGGGTGCACAAGAACGGCCTGGAAAACCATGCTCGTGCCATTTAGTAAATTCTCATGCCTTTTACAAGAAATGGGCAGATATTTCGATGAAATGTGTGGCAACAGTCAACCACAAACGTTTGTTTGTTGGGTTTTCAACTATAGAAAAAATGAAATAAATGCTTGAAAAACATGACACTTGGGATGGTGCCATGGTATGGCCTCACCATGCCCTGGTAAAAAATTTAGAAGGTTTGGCTTATGTCGTCATGCACGCCCTTCATAAATCGAACCATTGTCGAGGAAGTTCCATGCTTTCGAGAGGGAAATGACCAAGATTGAAGGGGAATCCAAATTTTCTTCGTTCTTTGCCTTGGAGTTTTTTTCTACGATGAACATACACCATGCAAATCGTCGTGTTCAAATTTGGCATTTTTTCGGGCTCATTTACCATACTTAGGGGATTATGTGCATTTTCTAGGCATTTAGCGCATATAAATCTAATCCAGCTACAGCTGCACGGGTGTGATGTGAGGGACATGGATTGGCATTCGATCGCGGCGCATCCTACGGTGCACACGCGCGATCCGCGTGGCTGGGGTTCCGGTCAATCATAACGCAACACACAATAGGCTCAGTGCACACTGTTTCCTAAGGCGACGGAGATGAACCATGTGCGATAATGAATGAGCAAAATTGTAAGGGAAGCCAAATTTCCTTCATCATTTGTCGTTGAGCTCTTAAAAACCACCGCACTGTACGGCTGCCTAGCCACTCCGTCCCAGAGCTCTCTCCAAGCGTCGTTCATGGCACTGCGGCGCACAGTAACTGGTAAGGAAGCGATGGCATCCTACCGCACCGCGTTCCTCGCCGCCCACGACCGCATACATGGTAAGGAAGCGATGGCATCTCGCCATGCCGAGTTCATCGCCGCCGCCGGCCACATAGTTATGTGGGCGGACTTTGAGGCTGCCATGGCCGAATTGGCGGTGGATCTAGAGGCGACCAAAGCCGCACAGAAGGAGCGAAAAATGCAGAAAGCAGTCAAGAAAAGAGAGTCCCGCCGCCGCAAGAAAGAAGAGGCCACACGCCATGCTGAGAGCTTGCGGAGATCGAAGCACGGTGGGATGCCGCCTACAAGGCAGGGAAGGAGAACGCCGGCGTCTGGCCAGCATGCCCTGATGGCAGCATGTGAGAAGTAGTTAGTGCGTGTGTCGCCCGTAAGTTTGTATAATTAATTACGAGCATCTACCAGTACTACATACGTACTAGTCTTAGAGCAAACTACCAGTAGTACTTTGGTACTATATATTATTAACGTACAATGTCGGTAAGCGCATCCTTTGAGGGCTTTGAGCGTTGATTAGCATGTGTTCACTAAAGTTTTGTAGCCGCACCCCAGCCCCAAATACTCCCGAAACGTCCGCCTGCAGCCACCGGAGGAGACTAGAGCTGGCTGCAGCTAGTTTTTAGTCCCACCTCGCCACGCGAGTTGGCCGCACACCGGCTTAAATTGACGTGCCGGCGGATGGCAGCAAGCTTCTCTCTTGTTGCATAGGATCAAATCTGGCTACGCGAGTGACGCAGGTTGACACTTGATTGCATTTCATAAACCGATGATTGCTCATCGGGTGTCACCTTGCCTCGTTCATGTACATTGAATAATCTTGATACAATGAAAGAGATTTTTGAAATTAGGTGCGGTTGGAGATGCTGATAGATATAAGAATTATTAGAAGATCACAAAACACATGGTTTCTATGGCTTACCCGTGTGCATTTTTTGGCGTTAATGATCCATAAGTCAGTTACCTGTGTGATGTTTCCTAATAAACCAAGTGTACCATTGACCGAAAAAATCAACTACACGTGTACATTTTTTTTTGAGACGGGATCTGCCAATTTTCTCTTTTCTTGCACACGAGTATTTTACACGCTTCGTCTGTGTTGTGTGTTTCCCCTGCCCAAGTTTCAAGTTTCGCACCGAAATTTTCATTAGGCGCGCGATTTCAGAATTTATTCCTCTCACCACATCCCCACCCATCAAATTTCCTCAGTATCTCCCCCCTCCCCCCTCACCCTACCGGCAGCTCAAACCGCCGCCGCCGCAACCACAGCTTCAACCACATCTATGTTCTGCTCGGATCCATTCAGGTAACCCACCGATCTCTATCGCGGTCGCGGCCTGATTGCTTAAATGGCACCTGCGAAACATCCTCATGCCTCCAAATCCCCACCACCCCTACCTCCAGAGCATCGCCGCGCAAGCCCAACCACATATCACATGGAGGTCGAGGAGCTGATGGTGGTCCATGGCGCGATGGCCACTGTGCGTGTTGACCCGGAGGAACACCTCGCCTCCGCCGCCGCCGACTTGGTGCAGGCTTTGGCCCAGATGAAGTGCCCACTACCCACCAGGACTTACCAGGTATGATCTGACCAGCTCAATCTTACCAATACCACTTGCAATGGCTATGTTTTGTACGGTTGATGTATTAAGCATGTTCGTGCCTTTTTTATTTCAGTACTGCGCACTGTGTGATGTTCAAGTATTAACTGTCTAGCTCAATTTCACCAATACCAGCAACAAACTTACAATACATGACTCAGGATATCACTAGAGATGCTGCCCATTTGCTTTTTTTGGTGGATGGTAACCCTGTTGTACTTAACATGCCTGTCCATGTTCTTATGCAGGGTCATAACGACCGATGCTATTGTTTGCCATCAAGGTTAGCTGCATCCCATGTCTTACAGTATTTCACATCATTTGTGCAATTGCAGTTTAACTTCTAACATTTACTAGTTGCATGTAGGTACACATGTTAGTGGCACTGATCCACGCTTCGACCCGGAGGAACATCTCGCCTCCGCCGCCGCTGACTTTGGGCGAGCTCTGGCCAAGATGAAGTGCCCCAGCAACTACCTCTCAGGACTTACCAAGTATGTACTCGCCAGTTCAATCTTACCAATACCAGTTGCAATTAATGGCTATTTTTTGTACGGTCGATGTATTAAGCATGTTGTAGTAAACATGCCTAACACGTTTTAGCTATTTTCCCTACTTTTTTATAGACAACTGGGCCATTCTCTACTCTGGCAGCACCTGCCTTGTGATGTTTAACTTTGCCAATTGCATTTTTATCAGTACCGGTTTCAATGGCTATTAAGCCTGTCGCAATTAACAGTTGTATCCATTTTTAAATAGTTGTATTTCAATGGCTACAAACTTACAAAACATGACTTAGGATGTTGTTAAGCCTGTTGCAATTAACAATTGTATCCATTTTTTAATCCGTCCCATTGCTACCGTGCTACTCTTTCGCAATGAAGATATCAGTACAGATGCTGCCGTTTTACTACCATTTGCTATTTTTGGTGGATGTTAATCATGTTGTAGTTAACATTGGCTTTCCATGTACTTAAACAGGGCTACAATGGGCGATGCTGTTGTTTGCCGTCGAGGTTAGCTGCATCCCATGTCTTATACACCATCTGTTCCTAAATATAAGTATTTTTAGAGATTCCAATATAAAATACATAAGGAGCAAAATGAGTGAATCTAGATTCTAATCTAAACTATATCTATAATTCTATATACATCCATATGTAGTTCATATTGAAATCTCTAAAACTAATAGTACTTAGGAACGTAGGTAGTTGTATTTTACATCATTTGTGCAATCTCAGTTTAGCTTCTAACATTTACTTGTTGCTTGTAGGTACATATATGAGTGGTACTGATCCACGCTTCGATCCCTTTTGCGTATGGGGCAATGAGATATTCATGAACAAGCGTCAAGTGAGGAAACTAAGAAAGATTGTTAGGCGAAAGAAACAGGTGATGGGAATTAAGCTCTTTATTTACACTTTGTCCAAGACAACGGTGAATTTTTGGATGGTAAGTAATGTGTTGCCTTTTCCCCCTGCCCACAACAAGTTACTCTATTAGACCTCAGTATCTGAAATTTTTCTCTTTTCAGTGGTTTCTGAAGCTATTTACTGATGATTACCTTGCAAACTACATGACCGGAGTGGAGGCAACTAAGGTTAAAGTATATAATTCATACTACCATGATAATGCTCTAGAAGTCTTCCTAAAGGCGGTGAAGGATGGGCGAGTGATTGAGGGAGTCATGGATTAAGGGGTCCTCGGGCGTCCGGGCTACGTAATGTGGGCCGGACTGATGGGCCATGAAGATACAAGACAGAAGACTCTCTCCCGTATCCGGATGGGACTCTCCTTGGCGTGGACGGCAAACTTGGCGTTCAGATATGAAGATTCCTTTCCCTGTAACCGACTTTGTACAACCCTAGTCCCCTCAGGTGTCTATATAAACCGGAGGGTTTAGTCCGTAGAGGCGATCATAATCATAATCAGACAGGCTAGACTTCTAGGGTTTTAGCCATTATGATCTCGTGGTAGATCAACTCTTGTAATACTCATATTCATCAAGATCAATCAAGCAGGACGTAGAGTATTACCTCCAAAGAGAGGGCCCGAACCTGGGTAAACATCGTGTCCCCCGTCTCCTATTACCATCGACCTTAGATGCACAGTTCGGGACCCCCTACCCGAGATCCGCCGGTTTTGACACCGACATTGGTGCTTTCATTGAGAGTTCCGCTGTGTCATCGCTAGAAGACTCGATGGCTCCATCAATCATCCACAACGATACTGCCTTGAGGGAGGTCTTTCTCCCCGGCCAGATCTTCGTATTCGGCGGCTTCATACTGCGGGCCAACTCGCCTGGCCATCTAGAGCATATCGACAGCTACGCCCCTGGCCATCAGGTCAGATTTGGAAGCTTGAACTACGTTGCTGATATCCACAGAGACTTGATCTCCGACGGATTCAAGCCCATGGCAGCCGCTCCCTGCCACCACGATGAACATGACCTAAATCTGTCATCGGACCATACCCGGGAGATAGCTCCTGTAACTACTCTGGCCCTAGATCCGGAGCAGAATGCGCCATCCGAGGACGGGAAGCTCAAGCCCGCCACGGAAGCCGCAGACTCAGCAGCGTTGGAGCCGCACACAGACCCAACTTCAAACAGGATCTGTGTCACCGGAACCTCGGATTCGTCTCCGGCCACAGGTTCCGAGCTGCGTGTGTCCGCGCCCATCGAGCTCGATCGGGCGCCGATCGTCGAGTTCAGCTCCGTGGACATCTTCCGGCACTCCCATTTGGGTGATGTGCTAAACTCATTAAAAATCCTCTCCTTAGCGGGGGACTCACAGCCGACCTATATCCGGTTTGAACTGGAGGCTGATGGTGGAGAATTTCGCTTCCCACCCACCGCCCACTTCATTGCCACTGTCGAAGACTTAACCGACATGCTCGATTACGACTCCGAAGACATCGACGGTATGGACGATGATGCCGGAGAGGAGCAGGCCCAAAACCCGCCGTTTACTGGGTGCTGCACCGCCACCTCCTCGTATGACGTGTACATGGTGGATACTCCCAAAGAGAATAACGGTGATAACAAGAAAGATCCAGTCAAGGATAAACCTCCGAGACACGGCCAAAGCGCCGACGTCAGCGGCACCGCTCTAAATCACGTCGTGGAAAAGACAGCAATACCGGCACGAGAGAAAACAATACTCCGGATGAGGCCGAAGACAAAGAAGATCCCGTCGAGCCGACTTTCGAACAGGACGATAGGGAAGATGGGCAAGCCAGCCCTGACGAACAGGCCATAAACGAAGACTCAGAGGATAGCAACTATCTTCCACCCTCCGAAGATGAGGTGAGCCTCGGCGACGAAGACTTTATCGTGCCTGAGGAACCCGTCGAGCAGGAGCGCTTTAAGCGCCAGCTAATAGCCACTGCGTGGAGCCTGAAAAAGAAACAGCAGCAGCTTCAAGCTGATCAAGATCTACTCAATGACAGATGGACTGATGTCCTAGCAGCCGAGGAATACGGACTCGAGCGCCCCATTAAAAGTTACCCGAGGCATAAACTGCTACCCCAATTCGACGACGAGGCACTTGAGCCCATGCCATCAACACGTAATGCGGCTGACCGACCACCACGTGGCCGGGACAAAGCGGTAACTCAAGCCGAACACCAGCCCATACTACCTCGCCGCAAAAGCAGAGACATAACAGCCCGGGGTCATACATATGACCTGTGGCAGGACCTGGACAATAGAGCAGGTCAGTCCAGATCGATCTACGGATCGCGGGGGCATGCCCTGGCGCGCGACGATGGCTATCAAGCTAGACGTGACAAACATAACCACGCCCGGGCCGAAAACTGCCGACGAACTCCATCCGAGCTACGTCGCGACTTGGCCCGATATAGGGGCGCCGCACATCCCCTCTACTTCACTGATGAAGTAATGGAGCACGAATTCCCAGAAGGGTTTAAACCCGTAAATATCGAATCATATGATGGAACAACAGATCCCGCGGTATGGATTGAGGGTTTTCTTCTCCATATTCATATGGCCCGCGGCGATGACCTTCACGCCATCAAATACCTCCCATTAAAACTCAAGGGGCCAGCGCGGCATTGGTTAAACAGTCTGCCTGAAAACTCTATTGGCAACTGGGAGGACTTGGAAGACGCCTTCCGCGACAACTTCCAAGGCACATATGTATGACCTTCGGATGCCGATGACTTAAGTCACATAGTTCAACAGCCTGGAGAGTCGGCCAGGAAATTCTGGACTAGGTTCCTAACTAAAAAGAACCAGATCGTCGATTGCCCGGATGCCGAAGCCCTAGCGGCCTTTAAGCATAGCATCCGCGACGAATGGCTCACTCGTCACCTCGGCCAAGAAAAGCCGAAGTCCATGGCAGCCCTCACGGCACTCATGACCCACTTTTGTGCGGGCGAGGATAGTTGGCTAGCCCGTAGCAATAACACTGCAAGCGATGCCGGTACCTCTGAAGCCAAGAATAGCAATGGCAAGCCCCAACGCAACAGGCACAAGCGCCGAAGCAATGGTGGCACTGCTGATGACACGGCGGTCAACGCCGGTTTTAGCGGCTCCAGGTCCGGCCAGCGGAAGCAGCCATACAAAAGAAACAATCCGGGCTCATCCAGCTTGGACCGCATACTCGATCGTCCATGTCAGATCCACGGCACCCCTGATAAACCAGCCAATCATACCAACAGAGACTGTTGGGTTTTTAAACAGGCCGGCAAGTTAAATGCCGAACACAAGGAGAAGGGGTCGCAAAGCGAGGACGACGACGAGGAGTCCCGTCCGCCGAATATAGGAGGACAGAAGAAGTTCCCTTCCCAGGTTAAAACGGTGAACATGATATACGCCACTCATATCCCCAAAAGGGAGCGTAAACGAGCGCTCAGGGACATCTACGCGATGGAGCCAGTCGCCCCAAAGTTCAACCCATGGTCGTCCTGCCCGATCACCTTCGATCGCAGGGACCATCCGACCAGTATTCATCATGGCAGTTCAGCCGCACTGGTCCTCGATCCAATTGTTGATGGATTCCATCTCACGTGCGTCCTCATGGACGGCGGCAGCAGCCTGAACCTGCTCTATCAGGATACAGTGCGCAAAATGGGCATCGATCCCTCAAGGATCAAACCCACAAAAACTACCTTTAAAGGAGTCATACCAGGTGTAGAGGCCCACTGTACGGGCTCAATCACACTGGAGGTTGTCTTCGGATCCCCGGACAACTTCAGAAGCGAAGAGTTGATCTTCGACATCGTCCCCTTCTGCAACGGCTATCACGCACTGCTTGGACGAACCGCATTTGCTCGATTCAATGCGGTGCCACACTATGCTTATCTCAAGCTCAAGATGCCGGGACCACGCGATGTCATAACAGTTAATGGAAACACGGAGCGCTCCCTCCGTACCGAGGAGCAAACCGCGGCCTTGGCAGCGGAACTATAGAGCGGCCTTGCCAAACAGAATCTTAATTCAGTGGCCAAGCTCCCAGACACTGTCAAGCGGTTCCGGACTACTCCGCAGCATAACAGTCCGGCTCGTCAGGAGTTAGACTAGCAATCCGGCCTCCGTCTCCATCCCGGCCAAATGGCGGCATACGTACCACGCATACATAACTACGCACTTAAAATACCATGGGCATAGACGGAGGCATAACTATATTGTGGTCCATAATGCGGCTCAACCTCCCCTAGACACACGTACTCTCACTTTTTCTTTTTCATCCTTTTCAGGTTTCTTTTCCACAGGCCCCTCAAGATGGCCTGATCATCGGTCCTTTCGAAGGATAGATACACCAAGACAGCAAGAAGCATTGCGGTATACGGGAATCTCTAGGAAGTCTTTTTGACGATCACTCTACCTGTTCTCAGGACCCTCACACAGCTCTCCCTTGGTCATGGCATGTAAAATAGCCCTGTTGCTTATCGCACTACTTATACGCTTTGACGTATGAATAAATTATAATGGAAACAGTCCGCGGCCCAACTTCTGCGGCACTAGCTTACTACTTCATTTTTTCTTGATAATCTTATCCGTTGCACCCGTACATTCTGGTACGGCTTAAATTCGCTAGGGGCTTTATTACGCCCCATATTACGGCAACAAAGTCCGAACACTTTTTATAGTATAGTTCGGCACCCCGAATTTAGCATTATATGCATTGGCTCCGAATCATGTCTTTGGTCAATAGTTGGGTTGCCCGGCTCCTGTGCTTACTACCTTACGTTCCGCTATATCGGCTAGGGTAGTAAAGGGAGAACTACTGCGATTGTGCCCTGGTTTATCCGGATGAGCACCTCAGTAGAGAAAGGCGAAAACTGACTGTCATGATGTGGTGTGAGCCGGTCAGCTCTTCGGAGGTTACAAATCTTTTGCGATTTTTTTCGCATTATGCGACGAATCGGTCTCTACCCGATCCGGTGTTTACAGCACCCTAGTTCGGATTCACGAATACTAGGGGCTGCGCCTAAACTTCTATTATAAAACTCCTATGGCTAAGTGAGGGTGATAAAGCCACATAGTCCAGTTGCCTAGTTCGTTGCGCTAAACACCTCCTTCAAGGACCAAACTTTGGATCAAGAGTGTTTAGATTTTATCCTGAACACCCCCGTACTACCTACGTGGGGGCTGAAGCCGATGACTGGCCAACTCTCAGATTTAATAAAACGGCTGCACAGGAGGAAAAATCTTGATATAAACAACTAACATTATATTACATATCAGCTTTGTTTCATTATGCAGGACAGGATAACATATTCATCCAAAGATAATGTCTTTTGCACACTGCTCCGCTACAATGCGGGATCGCTCCAGGACATCATCAAAATATCACTCGGGCGTGCGGTGCTCCTTGCCCGCGGGCGGTCCCTCGGTCGCGAGCTTGACGGCGTTCATCTTCGCCCACTGTATCTTCACACGGGAGAAGGCCATCCGCGCACCTTCGAAGCAGACCGACCGCTTGATGGAATCAAGCCGAGGGCAGGCAACAACTAGTTGCTTCATGAGCCTGAAGTAGCTGTTGGGTATGGCTTCGGCAGGCCATAAACGGATTATCAAATCCTTCATGGCTAATTCGGCCGCCCTATGCAGTTCGGTCAGCTGTTTCAGCTGATCGCTGAGGGGCACCGGATGCTCTGGCGCAAGGTATTGCGACCAGAACAGCTTCTCCGTTAAGCTCCCCTCTTCGGCTCGGAAGAAATCCACAGCATCTGCAATGCTGCACGGCAGATCCGCAAACGCTCCTGGAGAACTCCAAATCCGGGTCAGTAAGAGGTACCTTTTCTTCAAAAATTTGCTCTGCATTATAAAGGCCTTACCCGCCGTGATTTTCCTGGCCTCTTGGATTTCCTGGAGGGCGCCCTTGGCTTCAACCCGGGCCTCTTGTGTACTTTGGTGGGACTTAGCAAGATCAGACTCTTGATCCGTAATCTTGCGCTCCAAGGACTCACATTTCTTTACAGCGTCCTGGAGCTCTTGTTGGACCTCACTGACCCTGGCCTCGTGCTTTTCGCGGACGGAATGTTCCTCCGCCGCTCTCTTCTGGGCCTCGGCCAGCGCCTTTTTAAGGGCCTCCACCTCGGTCGCCGCTCGTACAAATATCATGGCACTATGTTAATACAAATCATCTATCCTTTCTGATATACAGAAGGTCATGGCATACCTTTCTTATCCTCCAGCTGCTTTTTCACACGGCTGAGTTCTTCCTCGGCCCGCTCCAGACTCTGCTTCAGTCCGAAGACTTTGGCAGCATGGGAGGTTGCAGCCAGCAGCAACGCCTGCTTTTTCACATAGACATGTATGGTTAGTCTCCTGCGAAAATTGTTTGATCCTCTGTCCGGCTTTTCTTTTCGACCACCGGACAGTGTCTCAGGGGCTACTGTCTATACTGTGACATTATTTTTACATAATTGCGTTTCATACCTCAAAACCTGTTAGAAGGCTTGTGCAGGCTTCGGTCAGTTCGCTCTTCGCGGACTGGATCTTCTCAATCACCGTACCCATGAGGGCACGGTGTTCCTCTACAATGGAAGCACTTCGTAGCGCTTCCAGTAGGGTGTTCGGTGCCTCTGGTTGGACAGAGGTCACCGGCGAAATGGGCACACCACCTTCTTTCAAAGGAGGCTGCTTGCCGGATTCCGGAGCCGTATAGGTCTCTGGGACCGTCTTTGGCTGGGGGCCGAATTGGACCTGGCCCCCATTGCCAGGCTCCATGGGGATTTGCTCCCCCATGTGTCCGGCGGCCGAGGTTTCACCCTCTGGCGCCGCGCTGACGGCCTCCTACGTCTCTCCCTGGCCTGGGATCCTTTGGGACAATGCCTCGGTGTCATCCATGGCATTGGGAGAGGAGGCCGCCGGAAGGGACCCGCTGTCGATCACCTTCGGGTCGAGCGAATTCCCCGAAGATGAGGATCGCTCGAGGTCGGAACTAACCGGACTGCAAGTACATGATTCGACATGTTAAAACTATGGAGAAAAGAGGCTGGATATATGAATGCGTCAGGGTCTTTGAGTACTCACGATCCGGCCAGGGGCTTATCTCGGGGGCGCCGCTCTGGGCTGCTGTCGACGTCCCACGCGGAGTTATCTGCGAGGGAGACCTTCCCCTTCTTGGACACCTCTGCCTCCAGATTTATGGAGGCCGCCCTTTTCTTTGTTCCCCCCTCAGGGTGAGAGTTGCTTTCCTCCTCCTCCTTGTAGTCCTCTGCGGTGGAGGAGTGAGTCTCGGCGTCTTCGAACGTCGCGTCCGAAGTTCCCTTGCGACGGAGGCCACTTCTGGTCTCCTTGGCCTTTTTCTTGGCCTTCTTCTCCGGCGCCTGGTAGGGCGCCGGAACCAGCATCTTCGTCAGAAGCGGGGTGGCTGGTTCCTCGGGCAGCGGAGCCGAACACTTAATCCGCTCTGCCTTCTTCGTCCAGCCCTGAAAAAATAAATAGGGAGGCTTAGGCATTTTCCCTGAATAAGCAAGTAAAGGATACACCTTGAAGCGCGAAAGACTTACCGGACTGGCGGGATGGGCCAGGTCGTGCCCGCGGTCCTCGGTCATCTCCGGCCATTTCTCGTTGGCCTTAAAAAGCACCTTCCAGATGTCTTCGTGCGTAGTTCCGAAGAACTGTTGCAAGGTCTGGTGCTCGGCCGGATTGAACTCCCACAGATGGGAAGTCCGGCTTTGGCATGGAAGGATCTGGCGAAGTAGCATCACCTGGATCATGTTGACAAGCTTGATGTTCTTGTCCACCATGCTCTGGATAAGCGCCTGCAGCGCTGTCAGCTCGTCCGATGACGTCCAATTCAGGCCCTTGTCTAGCCAGGAGGTGAGCCGCATTGGGGCTCCGGACTTGAATTCAGGAGCCGCGGCCAAGGTGGCATCGCGGGGCTCTGTGATATAGAACCATAGTTGCTGCCACCCTTTGACGGTCTCCACAAAGGTACCTTTGGGCCATGTGACGTTGGGCATCTTGCTCACCATGGCGCCTCCGCACTCTGAGTGTTGGCCATCCACCACCTTCGGCTTCACATTGAAAATCTTGAGCCATAGTCCGAAGTGGGGTGGGATGCGGAGGAAGGCCTCGCACATGACAATAAATGCCGATATGTTGAGGAAAGAATTTGGGGCTAGATCATGGAAATCTAGCCCATAGTAGAACATGAGTCCGCGGACGAAAGGGTGGAGAGGAAACCCTAACCCGCGGACGAAGTGGGGGATGAACACCACCCTCTCATGAGGCTTGGGGTGGGGATGATCTGTCCCTTGGCCGGAAGCCGGTGGGCGATTTCCTTGGCCAAATACCCCGCCTCCCAGAGCTTCGTGATGTCCTTCTCCTTGACGAAGGAGGCCATCCACTTGCCTTGCGCTCCGGATCCGGACATGGTCGGAGTGCTTCTTTGAGACGGAAAAGATGAAAACTTGGGCGCTGGAGCTCGAGAATGGAGAGGCAGAGAAAGAGAAGGCGTGGGTGAAAGGGGTGAATCCTTATCTCCTTATAAAGGCAGTGAATATCAAGCGCCTCCCCAATCGCCTTAAAACTCGCCTATTCCCAAGGGCCGTGCAGACGGCGCGGTTGGATTACCCACGCCCGTATTGATGAGAATCCCGTAATAAAGGGACACGATCTCTGCTGTGACAAGGCATGCCACTGGAAACCGCATCTTAAAGGGTGGAGCGGGAGGCTAAACAATGGTTCAAAATAATGACCGTGCAGAAACGTGGTGTCGCGTTACAAAAAGTTGTCAGCGGATTGACTCGTGAAGTATTATACTCTCTGCGGTTGTGTGTGGTACTTGTTTTGCAGAGCTGGACATGTTTTCTGTGCTCGGAGTCTGTTTTGGAGTATTCGGAGGAGGAACCCGCCTTGCAATGCCGAAGACAATCTACGCGCCGGACACATCGTCATTGAAGCCTGGTTCAGGGGCTACTGAGGGAGTCCTGGATTAAGGGGTCCTCGGGCGTCCGGGCTACGTAATGTGGGCCGGATTGATGGGCCATGAAGATACAAGACAGAAGACTCTCTCCCGTGTCCGGATGGGACTCTCCTTGGCATGGACGGCAAGCTTGGCATTCGGATATGAAGATTCCTTTCTCTGTAACCGACTTTGTACAACCCTAGTCCCCTCCGGTGTCTATATAAACCGGAGGGTTTAGTCCGTGGAGGCGATCATAATCATAATCAGACAGGCTAGACTTCTAGGGTTTTAGCCATTATGATCTCGTGGTAGATCAACTCTTGTAATACTCATATTCATCAAGATCAATCAAGCAGGACGTAGGGTATTACCTCCATAGAGAGGGCCCGAACCTGGGTAAACATCATGTCCCCCATCTCCTGTTACCATTGACCTTAGACGCACAGTTCGGGACCCCCTACCCAAGATCCGCCGGTTTTGACACCGACAGCGATCGTCACAAGGGGTTGGACAAAAGTTGTTCGTGTCTATGGCATGTAGGAAGGCACATTATGGGCATTCCGCTTCTTCAACACCATCGGCAGTCAAAATGATTTACAATTGTCTCTTCACCTTTACCACCTCTAAATATTGTGGTTCATCATAGTTAATTGTTGTCTAATCCTGTAATTACTAAACATATTGTACTGACAATTTTATTTATGGATTCGTTGTTGAACCATTGTGCTAAGAATTTGAATTCCACGTTTCATATTTCAAAATTTCCAATTCAAATAATAAATTACAGGGAAAAAAATTATACAGGAGCGAATAAGATAATATGCACACGGTTAGAAAGAAAACAGCGTGTGCGATGAAAAATAGAGAACAAACGGTTCTTTGACGTGAAACATTTGCGATGCCCGACGGACGCACACACGGTTTCGTCTCATATGTGTGTGCGATTCATGGTAATACGGCAAACGTTTCAAACCAGTGTGCATGTGTGATAGGAATACCAATCGCACACAGTTATGAAAATGGACACGTTGGCGTTAGTAGAGGCACTGCACACATTTTACATTCTTGAACCGTGTGCGATAACGTACCTATCACAAACATATCGGTACATTAAATGTTGATGTCCACCTTTTTCACATGACTATAGCGGCGTAATCATTTGGGATGTCTCTCTGATCAGAAACGTAACATCGAGATGTAACTTGTGGGACTGGGGCGGCTTCTCATGCGTTTACTCTATCCTGATCCTTAGTAGCCGCTCGCCTATCCCCGACGGTTTCTGGGTCATGTGAGAAGGACCCCCCCTATCGCAGTCACTCACTAGGCGGTGGTTCCAAATGCCATCGTGGAAAGGGGTTAAAAACCGTTTGTATAGCACCTTACGGTACCAATGATGTCTACATGATTCTCGAACCCGTAGGGTCACACGCTTAACGTTCAGTAGCGCTAGGGTATGATACGTCCATTTTGCATCATGTTTTTCTACTGTTATTCATAATTTTTTTATGCATAATAAAGTTTTTGGGAGTAATTCTAATGCCTTTTCTCTCATAATATGCAAGGTTTACACAAAGAGGGAGAATACTAGCAGCTGGAATTCTGGACCTGAAAAAGCTACGTCAGAGTTACCTATTCTGCACATCTCCAATTGAGCTGAAAATTTACGGAGATTTTTTTTTGCAATATATGAAGAATATTGAAGGAAATAACTACCAGAGGGGGCCCACCAGGTGGGCACAACCCACCTGTGCGCGCCAGGGAACCCAGGCGCGCCCTGGTGGGTTGTGCCCTCCTCGACCCACCTTCGGTGCCCATCTTCTAGTATATAAGTCATTTTGACCTAGAAAAACTAAGAGGAGAACTTTTGGGATGAAGCGCCACCGTCTCGAGGCGGAACTTGGGCAGGAGCACTTTTGCCCTCCGGCGGAGCGATTCCGCTGGGGGAACTTCCCTCCCGGAGGGGGAAATCATCGCCATCGTCATCACCAACAACTCTCCCATCTTTGGGAGGCCATCTCCATCAACATCTTCAATAGCACCATCTCCTCTCAAACCCTAGTTCATCTCTTATGTTCAACCTTTGTATCGGAACCTTAGATTGGTACTTGTGGGTGACTAGTAGTGTTGATTACATCTTGTAGTTGATTACTATATGGTTTATTTGGTGGAAGATTATATGTTCAGATCCATTATGCTATTTAATACCCCTCTAATCTTGAGCATGATTATTATTTGTGAGTAGTTACTTTTGTTCTTGAGGTCACGGGAACAATCATGTTGCAAATAATCATGTGAACTTGATATGTGTTCGATATTTTGATGATATGTATGTTGTGATTCCCTTAGTGGTGTCATGTGAATGTCGACTACATGGCACTTCACCACATTTGGGCCTAAGGGAATGCATTGTGGAGTATTTATTAGATGATGGGTTGCTAGAGTGATAGGAGCTTAAACCCTATTTTATGCGCTACTTCATAAAGGGCCGATTTGGATCCAAAAGTTTAATGCTATGGTTAGATTTTATCTTAATACTTTTCTCGTAGTTGCGGATCCTTGCGAGGGGGTTAATCATAAGTAGGAGGTTTGTTCAAGTAAGAACAGCACCTAAGCACCGGCCCACCCACATATCAAATTATCAAAGTAGCGAACACGAATCAAACCAACATGATGAAAGTGATATGATGAAATTCCCGTGTACCCTCAAGAACGCTTTGCTTATCATAAGAGACCGGTTTGGCCTGTCCTTTGCCACAAAAGGATTGGGCTACCTTGCTCCACTTTATTTACTGTTACCGTTACTTGCTCGTTACAAATTATCTTGCTATCAAACTACTTGTTACGGATTATTTCAGTGCTTGCAAAAAATACCTTGCTGAAAACCACTTGTCATTTCCTTCTGCTCCTCGTTGGGTTCGACACTCTTACTTATCAAAAGGACTACGATTGATCCCCTATACTTGTGGGTCATCAAGGCTCTTTTCTGGCACCGTTGGCGGGGAGTGAAGCGCTCTTGGTAAGTGGAAATTGGTAAGGAAAAATTATTACTACGTGCTGAAATTTATTGTCACTTGTTACTGTGGAGTATCATCATTTGAGGGGTTTGTTCGGGGTATCTTCACCTCGACCGGAACCACAATTAGTTGCCCCTCAACCTATTGCACCTACTAAAAATATTGGTTATGAAATTCCTTCGCGTATGATAGAACAACTGCTAGCTAATCCTTATGCAGGAGATGGAACCGAACATCCTGATATGCACTTGATATATGTGGATGAAATTTGTGGATTATTTAAGCTTGCAGGTTTGCCCAGAGATGAAGCTAAGAAGAAGGTTTTCCCTTTATCTTTGAAGCTAAAAGCATTGGCATGGTATAGGCTATGTGATGATATTGGATCTTGGAACTGGAATCGATTGAAATTGGAATTTCACCAAAAAATTATCCTATGCATCTAGTTCATCATGATCGGAATTATATATATAATTTTTGGCCTCGTGAAGGAGAAAGTATCGCTCTAGCTTGGGAAGGCATAAGTCAATGTTATATTCATGCCCCAATCATGAGCTCTGTAGAGAAATTATCATTCAAAATTTTTATGCTCGGCTTTCTCGTGATGATCAATCCATGCTCGATACTTCTTGTACTAGTTATTTTATGAAGAAGACTATTGAATTCAGGTGGGATCTTTTAGAAAGGATTAAATGCAACTCTGAAGATTGGGAACTCGATGAAGGTAAAGAGTCAGGTATTAAGCTTGAATCTAATTGTGTTAAATCTTTTTATGAATACCGATGCTTTTCAGAAATTTAGCACTAAATATGGACTTGACTCTGACATAGTAGCCTCTTTATGTGAATCATTTGCTACTCATGTTGATCTCCCTAAGGAGAAGTGGTTCAAATATCACCCACCTATTAAAGAAGAAATTAATGAACCGGTCATAGCTAAAGATGAAACTATTATTTACAATGTTGACCCAGTTGTTCCTACTGCTTATATTGAAAAACCACCTTTCCCTGTTAGGATAAAGGAACATGTTAGGAAAACCACCTTTACTTGCCCTTTTGGAACTTATGCTTATACATGTATGCCTTTTGGTTTATGCAATGCACCTGCTACCTTTCAAAGATGTATGACTGCTATATTCTCTTATTTTTGTGAAAAGATTGTTGAGGTTTTCATGAACGATTTTTCTGTATATGGAACTTCTTTTGATGATTGCTTGAGCAACCTTGATCGAGTTTTGCAGAGATGTGAGCAAACTAATCTTGTCCTGAATTGGGAGAAGTGCCACTTTATGGTTAATGAAGGTATTGTTTTGGGGCATAAAATTTCCGAACGAGGTATTGAAGTGGACCAAGCTAAAGTTGATGCAATTGAGAAAATGCCATGTCCTAAAGATATTAAAGGTATTCGTAGTTTCCTTGGTCATGCTGGTTTCTATAGGAGGTTTATTAAAGACTTCTCTAAAATTTCTAGGCCTCTTACAAATCTTTTACAAAAGGATGTTCCATTTGTTTTTGATGATGATTGTGTAGAAGCCTTTGAAAACACTTAAGGAAGCCTTAATTTCGGCACCTATTGTTCAACCACCTGATTGGAACTTGCCTTTTGAAATTATGTGTGATGCTAGTGATTCTGCTGTTGGTGCTGTTCTAGGACAAAGAGTTGATAAGAAATTAAATGTTATCCATTATGCTAGCAAAACTCTAGACAGTGCCCAAAGAAATTATGCTACCACTGAAAAAGAATTTTTAGCAGTTGTGTTTGCTTGTGATAAATTCAGATCCTACATTGTTGATTCTAAAGTCATTGTTCACACTGATCATGCTGCTATAAAATACCTTATGGAAAAGAAATATGCTAAACCTAGACTTATTAGGTGGGTTCTCTTGCTACAAGAATTTGATTTACATATTATTGATAGAAAAGGAGCTGAGAACCCCGTAGCTGATAACTTCTCTAGGCTAGAGAATATCCTTGATGACCCACTACCTATTGATGACAGCTTTCCTGATGAACAACAAGCTGCAATAAATGTTTCTCATAACACTCCTTGGTATGCTGACTATGCTAATTATATTGTTGCTAAATATATACCACCTAGTTTCACATACCAACAAAAGAAAAAATTCTTTTATGATTTAAGACATTACTTATGGGATGACCCACATATTTATAAAGAAGGAGTAGATGGTATTATTAGACGTTGTGCACCTGAGCATGAACAGGAACAAATCCTATGGAAATGTCACTCCGAAGCTTATGGAGGGCATCATGCGGGAGATAGAACTGCTCACAAGGTATTGCAATCTGGTTTTTATTGGCCTACTCTCTTCAAGGATGCCTGTAAGTTAGTTTTATCTTGTGATGAATGCTAAAGAATTGGTAATATCGGTAAGCGTCAACAAATGGCTATGAATTATTCTCTTGCTGTTGAACCATTTGATGTTTGGGGTTTTGATTATATGGGACCTTTTCCTTCCTCTAATGGGTATACACATATTTTGGTTGTTGTTGATTATGTTACTAAGTGGGTAGAAGCTATTCCAACTAGTAGTGCTGATCATAACACTTCCATTAAAATGCTTAAAGAAGTTATTTTCCCGAGGTTTGGAGTCCCTAGATATTTAATGACTGATGGTGGTTCACACTTTATTCATGGTGCTTTCCATAAAATGCTTGCTAAATATGGTGTTAACCATAGAATTGCATCACCCTGTCATCCTCAATCTAGTGGTCAAGTTGAACTTAGCAATAGAGAAATAAAAGTAATATTACAAAAAACTGTTAATAGGTCCCGAAAGAATTGGTCTAAGAAATTGGATGATGCACTTTGGGCCTACAGAACAACATATAAAAATCCTATTGGCATGTCTCCCTATAAAATGGTTTATGGAAAAGCTTGTCATTTGCCTCTTGAGTTAGAACACAAAGCATATTGGGCAATTAAAGAACTCAACTATGATTTCAAACTTGCCAGTGAAAAGAGGTTATTAGCTCACTAGATGAATGGAGAACCCAAGCCTATGAAAATGCCAAGTTATTTAAAGAAAAAGTTAAAAGATGGCATGACAAAAGAATCCAAAAGCGGGAATTCAAAGTTGGGGAATATGTTCTTTTGTACAACTCTCATTTTAGATTCTTTGCAGGAAAACTTCTCTCTAAATGGGAAGGACCATATATCATCGAGATGGTTTACCGCTCTGGAGCTATTAAAATAAATAATGTCGAAGGTACTAACCCGAAGGTGGTCAATGGGCAAAGAATTAAACACTATAACTCAGGTATGACTATTAATGTTGAAAGTAATATTATTCAAACTATGACACCGGAGGAACACATAAAAGAAACCTTCCAGAACACTCCAGAATCCCTAAAAAGAGGAGGTACGTGATACGGTAAGTAAACGGACTCCGAAAAATCCGCAAAAATATTTTTTGTCAGTTTTGGAATATTTTAAAAACTAGGAAAATAAGAAACAACCAGGAAGGCACCCGAGGGGGGCACAAGACAGCAGGACGCGCCTGGGCCCCCTGGCGCGCCCAGGTGGGTTGTGCCCACCTCGGGAACCTTCCCGACTCCGTTTTCCTCCCGCTTGCTTGTTTCCCAAGATAAAAAATCTTTATATACCCCCTAAACGTATTGAACACCGTATAGCGAAGAAATCTTCTGTTCTTCTTTCTTGCTGTTTTCTGGTAGATCTGAAAATATGCCATCTCAAGATTCGAAGAGGTTTGCCTAGTCTCTTATCAGCCTTTGGATAAAAATATCTTCAAGGACACCTATCCCTATATATGGTTCATCGATGAGGAAGATGAACCAGTCCCTCCACGTTTCAAGCAAGAAAGTAAGGAAGCATTATGCAAGAGGATAATAAAGCTTGAGATGGGGAATGATGAGTTGAGGATAGATAATTTTACCCTCCGACGCAAGATGGAGAAAAAGATAAACCAGCTACTACCACCACCACCACCTTCATCATCTTCCCTAACAAAAGAAACTTGAGTTCATGGTATGGACACTCCCCTTGGCTTGTGCCAAGCTTGGGGGAGGTGTCCCGGTATCGTATCACCACCATTATCTCGCTTTTATCTATTTTAGTTCGATCTTTAGTTTTCCTTTGATCTAGTTGAATAAAAGTTTAGTTCGATCCTTTCTTTTCGAGTGTTTGCTTAGTGATCTATCTATCTATGTAATTGTGTGCGAGATATATAATAAAAAGTAGTTTGAGTTTTGTTTCTTTACTCTTTTGTTTCAATAAAAAGAATGGAAAATAAATGAATAAGATCATATGCTAATCTTATGGTAAGTAATGACATCACATAAGGAAAAGTATAAATGGTAAAATTTGTTGGAGATTTACAAACATAGCATTGGTCAATGATGCAATTCATGAAAGAATTAATAAGGGAAGAGAAGATTCACATGCAAATACACTATCTTGGACATCTTTTATGATTGTGAGCCCCCATTAAATATTTTGTGTCAAAATAATTGACGTTGGACAACGAAGACAATGTAATGATTTATGTTTGTTTTTATTCACATAGAAGTTATATTGTCATAGATCCATTAACATGTGGTGCTTGCTCAATATCTTTTCTAGCCAAAAATTTCGTACTAAGTAGAGATACTACTTATGCACCCAAAAACCCTAAACCCAAATCTTATTTTGAGAGTCCACCATACCTACCTATGGATTGAGTAAGATCCTTCAAGTAAGTTGTCATCGGTGGAATAAGGCAATAAAAATTGCTTCTAAATGTGTTGGATCATTTAGTGTAAGAGAAAATTGAGCGTTGTACAAACTTGTGATGGCAAAGTAATAAAAGCGACGGACTGCATAATAAAGGTTGCTATCATAAGGAGCAAGATAACGTGACGTTCTTTTGCATTAAGGGATTTGGCATACAAACAAATAAGCGCATGACAACCTCTGCTTCCCTCTGCGAAGGGCTTATCTTTTACTTTTATGCATTTACTTTTATGTAAGAGTCAAAGTATCTTCCCCTACTCCTTTTTTTATTTTCTCTTTTTGCAAGCATCATGTGGTGAGGAAAGATCTAGGCACATATATCTAGTTGGATATGAGTGGGCATGAGTTATTATTGTTGACATCACCCTTGAGGTGAATACGTTGGGAGGCGAAACTATAAGCCCCTATCTTTCTATGTGTCCGGTTGAAACTTTTTGTTCATGGGTACGCTGTGAGCGTTAGCAATCATAGAAGATTAAATGATGGTTTAGTATGTGGACGGATGACCCAAAAGTATAGGGGATCTATCGTAGTCCTTTCGATAAGTAAGAGTGTCGAACCCAACGAGGAGCAGAAGGAAATGACAAGTGGTTTTCAGCAAGGTATTCTCTGCAAGCACTGAAATTATCGGTAACAGATAGTTTGGTGATAAGGCAAATCGTAACGAGTAACAAGTAATAAAAGTAAACAAGGTGCAGCAGGGTGACCCAATCCTTTTTGTAGAAAAGGACAAGCCTGGACGAACTCTTATATAAAGCAAAGTGCTCCCGAGGACACATGGGAATTGTTGTCAAGTTAGTTTTCATCATGCTCATATGATTCGCGTTCGTTACTTTGATAATTTGATATGTGGGTGGACCGGAGCTTGGGTGCTGCCCTTCCTTGGACAAGCCTCCCACTTATGATTAACCCCTCTCGCAAGCATCCGCAACTACGAAAGAAGTATTAAGGTAAACCTAACCATAGCATGAAACATATGGATCCAAATCAGCCCCTTACGAAGCAACCCATAAACTAGGGTTTAAGCTTCTGTCACTCTAGCAACCCATCATCTACTTATTACTTCCCAATGCCTTCCCCTAGGCCCAAATAATGGTGAAGTGTCATGTAGTCGACGTTCACATAACACCACTAGAGGAAAGACAACATACATCCCATCAAAATATCGAACGAATACCAAATTCACATGATTACTTATAACAAGACTTCTCACATGTCCTCAGGAACAAATGTAACTACTCACAAAGCATATTCATAATCATAATCAGAGGAGTATTAATTATCATTAAGGATCTAAACATATGATCTTCCACCGAATAAACCAACTAGCATCAACTACAAGGACTAATCAACACTACTAGCAACCCACAGGTACCAATCTGAGGTTTTGGGACCAAGATTGAATACAAGAGATGAACAAGGGTTTGAGAGGAGATGATGCTGGTGAAGATGTTGATGGAGATTGACCCTCCCTCGATGAGAGGATCGATGGTGATTGTAACACCCCCCAGTGGATAACTACAGTAATCCCATTTTGATAATGCCATGTCATCATGATCAACAGTGCCAAATCATCTTTTGCATCATTTTGCATTCAGCTCCTAACTAAAAATTCAAATTCAAATTAAAGTGGAAAATAAAAGTTGTTCAAAACAGAAACTAAAATGTTCATTAAATAGCAAATAATCTAGAGGCAATTATAAAATTGTAACCAACATTAATTAAAGTAGTTGAATGACTCAAACAGCTAGGAACAGAAATATGTAACTCCATTTGACATTAATTAAAATGCAAACAAAATCATTTTTGGCTCCAAACCTTTTTCAGTCAGTGCTAGATACTGCACTATATTTATTGGACCAGATAACCTATTTTACAAAACTGTATTTGAGGCTACACAATTTGCAAAGTTGAGAAATAAAAGAAAATAGAAAAGGTAAAAATAAAACAAAGAAAAATAAAAGGAACCCCCCCCTCGCTGGGCCTCGGCCCAGCTGGCCACTGGGCTAGCCAGGCAGGCCCAGCCGGTGCCCCACTCCCCTCCTCCATATCCCCACCAGGGGGAAACCCTAGCCCCGATCCACCCCATTCCCCCCTCCCGTCTGGATCGCCCATATCGCCGCCCTGGACGCCGCTGCCTCGACCCGATCTGGCGCCGCGCCGCCACGACGCTACACCGTCGCCGTCGCCGTCGCCGGATCGCTTCCTCGTCCCCCTCCCCACCAGTCGCCATCGCGCCTCGACGCCCCCTTCCCTCCAATGGACGGTGAGGACCCCAGTCCTCCTTGCCGCGCCTCGCGCCTCACCGCGGCGGCCCTCGCCTCGCCTCCCCTGCGTCGCTCCCATGCCCGCTCCCCGCGCCCGGTGGGCATCGCCTCGCTCACCGCCCCGGCGTGCACGCGCGCCCCTGCCTCTCCTCGCTCGTCGTCGACCCCGTACCGCACTCCGGCGAAGACCTTGGCCGCCCGCGCGCGCCGAGCATCCATCGTCGTCGCGCCCTGCGCGAGCCACGGCTGCGCCTGCGCACGAGCCCGCGCCCCACCACTGCCCCTCGCCGTGCCGTTGCTGCGGCCTGCTGTCCGTGCACGGCTGCGCCAGCCCCACGCTCCTCCGCCACCGCAGTGCCCCGCTGCTCCTCCGCCACCCGGCGCCCGCTGCCGGCGCTCGCGCCCGCGCGCGCCCGGGGTCGCCGTTCGGGCTGGCGCCCGCACCCGAACCCCAGCGCCCGTTTGGCCCTGTGGGTCCATGACGAGTGGGCCCCGCCCCTGGAGAATAATAAAAAAACAGAAATGAAAATATAAGTAATAACTAAATAGATAATTAATTTATTAGATAAATAATTAACTTAATTAATCATGTTTAATTAAACTAATTAAACTTAATTAACCTAATTGTCTAATTAAGCTAATTAATCTGTTAGTTAGGTTAATAGTCAATGACAGGCGGGACCCGCACGTCAGTTTGACCAGTCAACAGTCACGTTGACTGCTGATGTTAGCATGACATCATGCTGATGCAATAATACATTTTCTGATTTAAAATAATTCAGAAAATGTTTAAATCTTTGAAAATTAATATAAAATAATCCGTAGCTCAGATCGAAAAACTTTGTACATGAAAGTTGCTCAGGACGACGAGATGAATCCGAATACGCAGTCCGTTCGTCCGTCACATGTCCCTAACTATCCGAACATGGAGCCGTTCCCCTCCGGTCATCTGTCTGACAAATGTCCGGAACCGGGAAAACATTCCCGAATGAATTCCCCCTTCGCCAGTATCACCCGACCCTGCGTTAGATCACCTGTGTCACCACGTATTGCCATGTTATGCTTTATGCTGCACTTGTTTGCTCTGTATTTATTGTTTCCTCCCCCTCTTCTCCCTCGTTAGACCCCGATGCAGTTCCCGGTACCGATGCAGCTCCGGAGCCCGGCGCCACCGTTGACGACCTTGCCTTTGCGCCAAAGCAACCAGGCAAGCCCCCCCTTTGATCATCCTGATATCGCCCATTCTATTTTCTCATGCTTGCATTAGAATTACTGCTGCTACTGCTTTACCTATTCTGATGCATAGCCTGTTTATTGTAACCTGCTGTTGATAATTACCTGCATATCCTAAACTGCTTAGTATAGGCTGGGTAGAGACCTATCAGTGACCCCACTTATCCCGATTGCCCCGCTGGATTATCCGAAGAACCGATCAACGGGATTGAAGACCCGGCCCCGGCACCGCACATCACCCCCCCCCCCTTAGTTGTAACGACACTGTAGCGTTACTATCGAGTGCCGAGGGTGAAACCTCTTGTAGCACTTCTGATGTGAACTCTGTAGAGTAGCTATTCGGTCGTGGTCATCGAGGGTGATTCCTCCTTCTCCACTTCCGATACGACCCTGTCGTGCAACACACAAAGTGTGAACCCATCGAGGGTGATGCCTCCGAGTTCACCTTGACGGATACATCAAGTAGGAATCCAACGAGGGTGATACCTCGGATTCCCCTGATGTTATGGACACATGGATACTTGGACTTTACACTGTTACTTGGATAGGCGGGTCGACCCTGAGGGGTACCCGCGTGCACCTGAGAGGCGAGTGTTGTGAAGACGGGTGCTTGTGTGGTGCCCGAGTGAGAATACGAGGCGTGGCCGGGCATTCTTGGCCCTTGCCGCAAGTCCTCGAGACGGGGCGACGGGGTCACATCTTTCGTGAGTCTCTGCTCGTTGCCGCACCCCCAAGGTACTAACGATTTGGATATTTGATTTGAGTGGGCCTTTGGCCCGATAGCACTAACCATCACGTGGGCATAGTATGGGCGTTCTGCATCGTATGCATCAGCCGAAAGTTCTGTCAGACGTCCACTTCAGCATTGTGGCACGGTCGCATCGTATCGACCCTCCGAGGCGGTGCTGGTATCCACCCTGCACACAACGACCCGGAGTGCACAGGGCGATGGCCCAAGACCCCTGAGTGCTTAGGATGTAGACCGGCGGGGACCTCTCTGCTGAGCTTTAGGTAGGGCTGCGGTGTGTCGTTTGGCCAAGGCCGGGCAGGACCCAGAATGTGTGTCCGGCCGGAGTTAAGCGAGCGTGGCGGGTAAGTTGGTGCACCCCTGCAGGGAAGAAAACTTCTATCGATGGCCGGTCATACGGTAAAGGACACTCGGAGTTGTATCCTGATTGATACAATTTGAACTGGATACTTGGATACTATGGCCCTGGGATTGCTTCTCGCAGGGAGTCGAGAAGGGATCTTAGGACGAGGTTGATGACTGTATGGCTCTGGGATTGCTTTCTCGCAGGGAGTCGAGAAAGGATCTCTGGGTGAGTTGAGACTTATCGATACTACTACTTATACAGTACTAATCTACACTATTCTAATGCTGCAAGACCTCTGAACATGCTAGTCTACGATAGGACTAGGCCTTCTCTCTATTCTGGCATTTCTGCAGCCCAGTCCACATATACAGCCTCCCTTTGAAAATGTTGCATATGTAGTGTAGATCCTTGCTTGCTGAGTACTTCTGAGTACTCACGGTTGCTTTGTTTTCCTTTTCTCCCCATATCAGTTTGTCGTGACCAGAGGTCGGAGCCCCCTGAGATAGATGCCTCGTCGATCGACTACTACTACTACCCAGAGGATGGATACAACTTCGAGCTTGCCATCGACTAGGAGTAGGTTTCGGAGGGTCCCAGGCAGGAGGCATGCGCCTTTCGATCGTAGTGTTTTCTTTTGCCCCGCCTTTCTAAAGGGCTTATCTGTGTTTTATTTTATATCTGTACTCAGATATCTGATGCTTCCGCTGACGCTTGTACGCAAGCTTATGTATTCGAGCCCTCGAGGCCCCTGGCTTGTAATATAAGGCTTGTATGACTTTATTTATGTTTTAGAGTTGTGTTGTGGTATCTTCCCGTGAGTCCTTAGGCTTGATCGTGTGCATTTGCATGTATGATTAGTGCATGATTGAGTTTGACCAGTCACAAGTTGGTATCAGAGCCGACTGCCTGTAGGAATCCCCCTTTCCAACTCCTTGGCTGAAGTTGAAGTCTAGTGGTCCAAAACTGTTTTACTAACTTGGCTGTGTGGCTTACGGGCCCACGTCGCCAACTGGGTGGTATTAGTATCTTTTATTCCTCGTCTATACTCTGGGACTCTGATCTCTCTTCTATTCGGGTTAAATAAATTTTACTAACGCTGACTCTAGGTTCTCATAACTACTTTCTCCCGGAGAGCCCCTTATTACCGATGGTCGCCTGCTGCACCAGAAGATTCCGAAGATACTCTCCGATGTTCTCTCGAGATTTTGTGCCATCGCTTCTGCAAATCCTTCCATTGATAAACCCCGAGGGATAACCACGTACACTTGCCATTCATACAATCATTCCCCGTTGATCTTGTTATTACAAGATACCCCAAATTTTGCTTTATTGTCCCGAGAATACTTTGTGCCTACTGCTTTGCAGTTCTTTGCCACATGAACACCCCTACGCCCCCAATTGTTCATATGTTTCACTAAAGTCCTCGAAATACCATTCGGTTTTCTGAAAATCCTCAACAGCTTATTGCTCCAGAATTCCTTGCCTTCCTGCAATGTGGTTAAATCCATATTTCTAGTAATCTCCGTTAACATCCTCTGTCACTATCATTTCGAGTCCCTTGATGCAATATATTGAGAATGCTCGCAATCCTCAATCAGATCCTAGAATTCATCCTTCCGGCTCAGACGTCATTTTGAACATGAGCTGGTTCTCGACCAATCAAATTGCTGTCGATTGTACCCCTAAGTCTATTCGACTTATCCATTCTTTATCACAGTGTTTTCTTCTGAGCCCTTGATTTGAAAACCACAATTCCTTTGCATTTTAAGCTCTGAATTAGTCAGTTGTTTCTATAATCTGATCTCCTTGCATTCTTCCTTCTTCTGGTTGAGTACCGATGCTCACATCAGATCCCTTGTGGACCGTCGGATCCTTTGTCGGAATATTATTCAATAGTGTCCTTCATATTTAACCGCCTTGTGAAATCTTTCCTGATACATAATGCCTTTGGTAAATGGTATCCTCTCCTTTTTGTCAAAAATGCTCTGCTTCCGAGCTTGAGTTATTTATTCCTGAAGTTTGTGCTATATGTTCCTAAGATGCCCCGATAGGTTGAACCTATGCCTTCCATATTCTGTGTGAGCCCGAAGATTATGCGGGCTATATCTACTGGCGTTTCGTCGGATAAATTTTCAACTCTACAACTTCTTTGAAGGCGAACCCGTCAGAAGGTTACCAAGTTCCTCAAAGTGCAGTGGTCAAATCATACTGAAGATGAAGCCACTTGGGAACGCAAGGATAATCTTCGTGCGGAATACCCCGAACTTTTTCCTTCTACCTCTTAATTCTCGGGACGAGAATTCTTGTTAGTGGAGGAGACATGTAACACCCCCCAGTGGATAACTACAGTAATCCCATTTTGATAATGCCATGTCATCATGATCAACAGTGCCAAATCATCTTTTGCATCATTTTGCATTCAGCTCCTAACTAAAAATTCAAATTCAAATTAAAGTGGAAAATAAAAGTTGTTCAAAACAGAAACTAAAATGTTCATTAAATAGCAAATAATCTAGAGGCAATTATAAAATTGTAACCAACATTAATTAAAGTAGTTGAATGACTCAAACAGCTAGGAACAGAAATATGTAACTCCATTTGACATTAATTAAAATGCAAACAAAATCATTTTTGGCTCCAAACCTTTTTCTGTCAGTGCTAGATACTGCACTATATTTATTGGACCAGATAACCTATTTTACAAAACTGTATTTGAGTCTACACAATTTGCAAAGTTGAGAAATAAAAGAAAATAGAAAAGGTAAAAATAAAACAAAGAAAAATAAAAGGAACCCCCCCCCCCTCGCTGGGCCTCGGCCCAGCTGGCCACTGGGCTAGCCAGGCTGGCCCAGCCGGTGCCCCACTCCCCTCCTCCGTATCCCCACCAGGGGGAAGCCCTAGCCCCGATCCACCGCATCCCCTCCCCCCCCGTCTGGATCGCCCATATGGCCGCCCTGGACGCCGCTGCCTCGACCCGATCTGACGCCGCGCCACCCAGACGCTGCACCGTCACCGTCGCCATCACCGGATCGCTTCCTCGTCCCCTTCCCCACCGGTGGCCATCGCGCCTCGACGCCCCCTTCCCTCCAATGGACGGTGAGGACCCCGGTCATCCTCCTTCCCGTGCCTCGCGCCTCACCGCAGTGGCCCTCGCCTCGCCTCCCCTGCGTCGCTCCCTCGCCCGCTCCCTGCGCCCGCTGGGCATCGCCTCTCTCACCGCCCCTGCGCGAGCCACGACTGCGCCTGCGCGTGAGCCCGCGCCCCACCACTGCCCCTCGCTGCGCCGTTGCTGCGGCCTGCTGTCCGCGCACGGCTGCGCCAGCCCCGCGCTCCTCCGCCACCGCAGTGCCCCGCTGCTCCTCCGCCACCCGGCGCCCGCTGCCGGCGCTCGCGCCCGCGCGCGCCCGGGGTCGCCGTTCGGGCTGGCGCCAACACCCGAACCCCAGCGCCCGTTTGGCCCTGTGGGTCCATGACGAGTGGGCCCCGCCCCTGGAGAATAATAAAAAAATAGCACAAATGAAAATATAAGTAATAACTAAATAGATAATTAATTTATTAGATAAATAATTAACTTAATTAATCATGTTTAATTAAACTAATTAAACTTAATTAACCTAATTGTCTAATTAAGCTAATTAATCTGTTAGTTAGGTTAATAGTCAATGACAGGCGGGACCCGCACGTCAGTTTGACCAGTCAACAGTCACGTTGACTGCTGATGTCAGCATGACATCATGTTGATGCAATAATACATTTTCTGATTTAAAATAATTCAGAAAATGTTTAAATCTTTGAAAATTAATATAAAATAATCCATAGCTCAGATCAAAAAACTTTGTACATGAAAGTTGCTCAGGACGACGAGACAAATCCGAATACGCAGTCCGTAACTATCCGAACATGGAGCCGTTCCCCTCCGGTCATCTGTCTGACAAATGTCCGGAACCGGGAAAACATTCCCGGATGAATTCCCCCTTCGCCAGTATCACCCGCCCCTGCGTTAGATCACCTCTGTCACCACGTATTGCCATGTTATGCTTTGTGCTGCACTTGTTTGCTCTGTATTTATTGTTTCCTCCCCCTCTTCTCTCTCGTTAGACCCCGACGCAGTTCCCGGTACCGACGCAGCTCCGGAGCCCGGCGCCACCGTTGACGACCTTGCCTTTGCCGCAAAGCAACCAGGCAAGCCCCCCCTTTGATCATCCCGATATCGCCCATTCTATTTTCTCATGCTTGCATTAGAATTGCTGCTGCTACTGCTTTACCTATTCTGATGCATAGCCTGTTTATTGTAACCTGCTATTGATAATTACCTGCATATCCTAAACTGCTTAGTATAGGCTGGGTAGAGACCTATCAGTGACCCCACTTATCCCGATTGCCCCGCTGGATTATCCGAAGACCCGATCAACGGGATTGAAGACCAGGCCACGGCACCGCACATCACCCCCCTTAGTTGTAACGACACTGCAGCGTTACTATCGAGTGCTGAGGGTGAAACCTCTTGTAGCACTTCTGATGTTAACTCTGTAGAGTAGCTATTCGGTCGTGGTCATCGAGGGTGATTCCTCCTTCTCCACTTCCGATACAACCCTGTCGTGCAACACACCAAGTGTGAACCCATCGAGGGTGATGCCTCCGAGTTCACCTTGACGGATACATCAAGTAGGAATCCAACGAGGGTGATACCTCGGATTTCCCTGATGTTATGGACACACGGATACTTGGACTTTACACTATTACTTGGATAGGCGGGTCGACCCTGAGGGGTACCCGCGTGCGCCTGAGAGGCGAGTGTTGTGAAGACGGGTGCCTGTGTGGTGCCCGAGTGAGAATACGAGGCGTGGCTGGGCATTCTTGGCCCTTGCCGCAAGTCCTTGAGACGGGGCGACGGGGTCACATCTTTCGTGAGTCTCTGCTCGTTGCCGCACCCCCAAGGTACTAACGATTTGGATATTTGATTCGAGTGGGCCTCTGGCCCGATAGCACTAACCATCACGTGGGCATAGTATGGGCGTTCTGCATCGTATGCATCAGCCGACAGTTCTGTCAGACGTCCAGTTCAGCATTGTGGCACGGTCGGATCGTACCGACCCTCCGAGGCGGTGCTGGTATCCACCCTGCACACAACGACCCGGAGTGCACAGGGCGATGGCCCAAGACCCCTGAGTGCTTAGGATGTAGACCGGCGGGGACCTCTCTGCTGAGCTTTAGGTAGGGCTGCGGTGTGTCGTTTGGCCGAGGCCGGGCAGGACTTAGAAGTGTGTCCGGCTGGAGTTAAGCGAGCGTGGTGGGTAAGTTGGTGCACCCCTGCAGGGAAGAAAAATTCTATCGATAGCCGGTCCTACGGTAAAGGACACTCGGAGTTGTATCCTGATTGATACAATTAGAACTGGATACTTGGATACTATGGCTCTGGGATTGCTTCTCGCAGGGAGTCGAGAAGGGATCTCAGGACGAGGTTGATGACTGTATGGCTCTAGGATTGCTTTCTCGCAGGGAGTCGAGAAAGGATCTCTGGGTGAGGTTGAGACTTATCGATACTACTACTTATACAGTACTAATCTACACTCTTCTAATGCTGCAAGACCTCTGAAGATGCTAGTCTATGATAGGACTAGGCCTTCTCTCTATTCTGGCATTTCTGCAGCCCAGTCCACATATACAGCCTCCCTTTGAAAATGTTGCATATGTAGTGTAGATCCTTGCTTGCTGAGTACTTTTAAGTACTCACGGTTGCTTTGTTTTCCTTTTCTCCCCATATCAGTTTGTCGTGACCAGAGGTCGGAGCCCCCTGAGGCAGATGCCCCGTCGATCGACTACTACTACTACCCAGAGGATGGATACTACTTCGAGCTTGCCATCGACCAGGAGTAGGTTTCGGAGGGTCCCAGGCAGGAGGCCTGCGCCTTTCGATCGTAGTGTTTTCTTTTGCCCTGCCTTTCTAAAGGGCTTATCTGTGTTTTCTTTTATATCTGTACTCAAATATCTGATGCTTCCGCTGACGCTTGTACGCAAGCTTATGTATTCGAGCACTCGAGGCCCCTGGCTTGTAATATAAGGCTTGTATGACTTTATTTATGTTTTAGAGTTGTGTTGTGGTATCTTCCTGTGAGTCCTTAGGCTTGATCGTGTGCATTTGCGTGTATGATTAGTGCATGATTGAGTCGGGGGCGTCACAGTGATGACGATGGCGATGATTTCCCCCTCTCGGAGGGATGTTTCCTCGGCAGAACAGCTCCGCCGGAGCCCTAGATTGGTTCTGCCCAGGTTCCGCCTCGACACGGCGGCGCTTCGTCCCGAAAGCTTCTTCTTGATTTTTTCCAGGGTAAAAGACACCATATAGCCAAAGATGGGCACCGGAGGCCTGCCAGGGGGCCCACAAGGTCGGGGGGGGGGGGCGCCCTCCATCCTTGTGGCTGGCTGGTGGCCCCCCTCTGGTTCTTTCTTCGCCTAATATTTTTTATATATTCCAAAAATAAGCTCCGTGAAGTTTCAGGACTTTTGGAGTTGTGCAGAATAGGTCTCTAATATTTGCTCCTTTTTCAGTCTAGAATTCCAGCTGCCGGCATTCTCCCTCCTCATGTAAACCTTGTAAAATAAGAGAGAAAAGGCATAAGTATTGTTCCATAATGTGTAATAACAGCCCATAATGCAATAAATATTGATATAAAAGCATGATGCAAAATGGACGTATCAACTCCCCCAAGCTTAGACCTCGCTTGTCCTCAAGCGAAAAGCCGATATCGATAAATATGTCCACATGTTTAGAGATAGAGGTGTCGATAAAATAAAATACGGACATGAGGGCATCATGATCATCTTTAGAACAGCAACATATATTGTCATATAGATTCTTATGATAAAGTAACAATTCATTCACAAAGTAGAGTATGAATCAAAAACTTCATTGAAAACTAACAAACTATGATCTCAGTCATTGAAGCAATTGCAATTTATTATAACATCGGAAAGAGTCAATTCAAGAGCTTTTCAGCAAGTCCACATACTCAACTATCATTTAGTCTTTCACAATTGCTAACACTCATGTGATACTTATGGGTTCAAAGCTTCCATCGGACACAGAGAAAGATAGGGGCTTATAGTTTCACCTCCCAACCTTTTACCTCAAGGGTAATGTAAACAATAATACTTTATGATAACCTACATCCGAGTGGATATATGTATCTGGATATTTCTCCAACACATAGTGCTTGCCAAAGGAAAAAGTGTAAAAAGGAAAGGTGATGATCACCATGACTCTTGTATAAGGGTAAAAGATAGGCCCTTCGCAGAGGGAAGCAGAGGTTGTCATGCGCTTTTATGGTTGGATGCACAAAATCTTAATGCACAAGAACATCACTTATTGCCCCTTGTGATAAGGACCTTTATTATGTAGTCTGTCGCTTTTATTTCTTCCATATCACAAGTTCATATAAAGCTTATTTTCTTCACACTAATAGATCATACATATTTAGAGAGCAATTTTTATTGCTTGCACCGATGACAACTTACTTGAAGGATCTTACTCAATCCATAGGTAGGTATGGTGGACTCTCATGGCAAGATGTTTGGAAGCACAAGTAGTATCTCTACTTGGTGCAAAGAATTTGACTAGCATGAGAGGGAAAGGCAAGCTCAACATGCTGGAGGATCCATGACAATATAACTTCTATTAGGATATAAGCAAACATAACCTATTATGTTGTCTTCCTTGTCCAACATCAACCTTTTAGCATGTCATATTTTAATGAGTGCTCACAATTACAAAAGATGTCCAAGATAGTATATTTATATGTGAAACCTCTCTTTCTTTATTACTTCCTATTAATTGCAACAATGACCAAAACTATGTTTGTCAACTCCCAACAAATTTTATTCATCATACTCTTTATATGTGAAGTCATTACTCTCCATAAGATCAATATATGATCTTTTCATTTCTTTTTATTCCTATCTTTTATTAATATTCCCTCAAGATCATAGGAAGAAAGCAAAGCCCTCAACTCAAAACTACTCTTTATTATATATCTCACGGACTCGATTACATAGATAGAGATCAAAGCAAAACTCAAAGCTAGATCATACTAAAAACTTTATTCTACTAGATCTAAATATAACCAAAAGGATCGAACTAAGAAAAAAAATGATAAAGATAAAGATGTGATGATGATACGATACCGGGGCACTCCCCCAAGCTTGGCAGTTGCCAAGGGGAGTGCCCATACCCATGTATTTATGTCTCTTTCTTCGGAGGTGGTGATGATGGAGTTGTTGATGAAGTAGTGCCACACATCGAGCGTAGGAGATTCTCTAGTTTACGAATAATGCCCTTGAGTGCGGTGATGTACTCTTGCAACAGAATATTTTTGCGAGTAAGATATTTATTTTGCACACGAACTAATTCAATAATCTTGAAAGCTTCAATTTCAGTAGGGGTAAGATGATTGTAGTATGGTTGAAGGATGTCTTCTTCTTCTGCTGTTGGAACTTGATCTCCCGCGACCTTCTTGATCTTATCACCCTCGTTGGTTTCCCCAAGTTCTCCTCTCTTCATCTCCATCTTCATTAGCCAAGCATCATCGTCCACATTGTTGAAGGAGGAGGAAGACATGATGTCATGGTACGGTGCCTTCAAAACTCTGGCAGGAAACAGCTCAAAACAAAAACAAAGGATTTTGTCATGGTACGGTGGTCAAAACCTTCGAAAGATTATATAATGAATTTTTACCGACCAAAATAAGTATTGTGCAAGAAAATGGACTCCGGAGGGCACACGAGGTGGCCACAAGGTCGGGGGGCACGCCCAGGGGGGTAGGGCGCGCCGTCCACCCTTGTGGTTGCCTCGTGTCTCCTTCGGGCTACTTTTAATTTTCTTAATTTTTTTAATATTCCAAAACGGAGAAAATTTATCATTGGAAACATTTTGGAGTCGGTTTACTTACCGTACCACATACCTATTCCTTTTTGGAGTCTGAAATGTTCTGGAAAGTGTCTCTTATGTACTCCTCCGGTGTTACGGTATTAATTATATTGGTCTCAACATTTATGGGAGTACCTGAGATATAATGTTGGATTCTTTGACCATTTACCACCTTCGGATTTGTGCCTTCGGCGTTGTTGATTTTTATGGCACCGGAATGATAGACCTCCTCGATAATGTAAGGGCCTTCCCATTTAGAGAGAAGCTTTCCTGCGAAAAATCTTAAATGAGAGTTGTATAGCAAAACATGATCACCTACATTAAACTCATGCTTTTGTATCCTTTTGTCATGCCATCTTTTAACTTTTTCTTTAAACAACTTGGCATTCTCATAGGCTTGGGATCTCCATTCATCAAGTGAGCTAATATCAAATAACATCTTCTCACCAGCAAGTTTGAAATCATAGTTGAGCTCTTTAATAGCCCAATATGCCTGATGTTCTAGCTCAAGAGGTAAGTGACATGCTTTTCCATAAACCATTTTATATGGAGACATACCCATAGGATTCTTATAAGCAGTTCTATAAGCCCACAAAGCATCATCAAGTTTCTTAGACCAATTCTTTCTAGATCTATTAACAGTCTTTTGCAAAATCAATTTGATCTCTCTGTTGCTCAATTCTACTTGACCACTAGACTGAGGATGATAAGGAGATGCAATTCTATGGTTAACATCATACTTAGCAAGCATTTTATGGAAAGTACCATGAATAAAATGTGAACCACCATCAGTCATTAAATATCTAGGGACTCCAAACCTCGGAAAAATAACTTCTGTAAGCATCTTAATAGAAGTGTTATGATCAGCACTACTAGTTGGAATAGCTTCTACCCACTTAGTAACGTAATCAACAGCAACTAAAATATGTGTATACCCATTAGAGGAAGGAAAAGGTCCCATATAATCAAAGCCCCAAACATCAAATGGTTCAATAACAAGTGAATAATTCATAGGCATTTCCTGACGTCTACTAATATTACCAATTCTCTGGCATTCATCACATGACAAGACAAACTTACGAGCATCCTTAAAGAGAGTGGGCCAATAGAAACTGGATTGCAATACCTTGTGTGCAGTTCTATCTCCAGCGTGGTGTCCTCCATAAGACTCGGAGTGGCACTTGCGTAGGATCTGTTCCTGTTCATGCTCGGGTACACAACGTCTAATAACACCATCTACTCCTTCTTTATAAAGGTGTGGATCATCCCAAAAGTAATGTCTTAAGTCATAGAAAAACTTTTTCTTTTGTTGGTATGTGAAACTAGGTGGTATAAATTTAGCAACAATATAATTAGCATAATCAGCATACCATGGAGCATTACGAGAAGCATTTATGACTTTTAATTGTTCATCAGGAAAGCTATCATCAATAGGCAGTGGGTCATCAAGAACATTTTCTAACCTAGACAAGTTGTCTGCAACGGGGTTCTCAGCTCCCTTTCTATCAATAATATGCAAATCAAATTCTTGTAGCAAGAGAACCCATCTAATAAGTCTAGGTTTAGCATCTTTCTTTTCCATAAGGTATTTAATAGCAGCATGATCAGTGTGAACAGTTACTTTGGAATCAACAATATAAGCTCTGAACTTATCACATGCAAAGACAACTGCTAAAAATTCTTTTTCAGTAGTGGCATAATTTCTCTGGGCACTATCTAGAGTTTAACTAGCATACTAAATAACATTCAATTTCTTATCAACTCTTTGTCCTAGAACAACACCAACAACATAATCACTAGCATCACACATAATTTCAAAGGGTAAATTCCAAACAGGTGGCTGAACGATAGGTGCAGAGATTAAGGCTTTCTTAAGTATTTCGAATGCCTCTACACAATCATCATCAAAAACAAAAGGAATATCTTTTTGCAAGAGATTCGTGAGAGGCCTAGAAATTTTAGAGAAGTCTTTAATAAACCTCCTATAGAAACCAGCTTGACCAAGGAAACTTCTTATACCTTTGATATCTTTAGGGCACGGCATCTTTTCAATAGCGTCCACTTTAGCTTTATCAACTTCAATACCTCTTTCAGAAATTTTATGTCCCAAGACAATACCTTCATTAACCATAAAGTGACACTTCTCCCAATTCAAGACAAGATTAGTTTCTTCACATCTCTGCAAAACTCGATCAAGGTTGCTCAAGCAATCATCAAAAGAAGTTTCATAAATGGAGAAATCATCCATGAAAACCTCAACAATCTTTTCACAAAAATCAGAGAATATAGCCATCATACATCTTTGAAAGGTAGCAGGTGCATTGCATAAACCAAAAGGCATACGTCTATAAGCAAAGGTACAGAAAGGGAAAGTAAAAGTGGTTTTCTCTTGATCTTCTTTCGACACAGGTATTTGAGAGAAACCAGAATAACCATCTAGAAAGCAAAAATGAGTATGTTTGGATAGTCTTTCTAGCATTTGATCGATAAAAGGTAGAGGGTAATGATCTTTTCTAGTAGCTTTATTCAATTTGCGGAAATCAATTACCATTCTATAACCTGTAACAATTCTTTGAGGGATCAATTCATTCTTATCATTTGGAACAACAGTAATACCTCCCTTCTTTGGGACACAATGAACAGGACTTGCCCATTGACTATCAGCAATAGGATAAATTATACCTGCCTCCAGGAGCTTTAGTATTTCATTTCTTACCACTTCTTTCATCTTAGGATTTAACCGTCGTTGATGATCAACAACTGGTTTAGCATCTTTCTCCAATTTAATTTTGTGCTGACATAGAGTGGGACTAATGCCCTTAAGATCATCAAGAGTATATCCAATAGCGGCACGGTGCTTCTTCAGAGTTTTCAATAATTTCTTTTCTTCATGCTCTGAAAGGTTAGCACTAATAATAACAGGATATATCTTCTTTTCATCAAGATAAGCATATTTCAGAGTATCAGGTAATTGTTTAAGCTCAAACACGGGATCACCCTTAGGTGGAGGAGGATCTCCAAGGATTTCAACAGGCAAATTGTGTTTCAAAATAGGTCCCTGATTAAAGAATACTTCATCTATTTCCCTTCTTTCATTCATAAACATATCATTTTCATGGTCTAGCAAATATTGTTCTAAAGGATCATTAGGAGGCATAGCAATAGAAGCAAGACCAATAATTTCATCTTTACTAGGCAATTCTTTATCATGGGGTTGTCTATGAAATTTAGAGAAATTAAAATCATGAGACATATCCCCTAGAACGACAGTAACAATATCTTTCTCGCAGTCTATCCTAGCATTAACAGTATTCAAGAAGGGTCTACCAAATATAATGGGACAAAAATTATCTTGTGGGGAACCAAGAACAAGAAAATCAGTAGGGTATTTAATTTTCCGACACAAGACTTCAACATCTCTAACAATCCCAATTGGTGATATAGTATCCCTATTAGCAAGCTTAATAGTAACATCAATATCTTCTATCTCAGCAGGTGCAATATCATTCATAATTTCTTTATGTAAGGTATAAGGGATTGCACTCACACTAGCACCCACATCACATAAGCCGTGATAACAATGTTCTCCTATCTTAACAGAAACGACAAGCATGCCAACAACAGGTCTATGTTTGTCTTTAGTATCGGGTTTAGCAATCCTAGCAGCTTCATCACAGAAATAAATAACATGCCCATCAATATTATCAACCAAGAGATCTTTAACCATACCAATACTAGGTTCAACTTTAATTTGTTCAGAGGGTGTATATGTTTTAGTATTACTTTTATGAACCACAGTTGAAGCTTTAGCATGATCCTTTATTCTAACAGGGAATGGTGGTTTCTCAATATAAGCAGTAGGAATAATAGGATCAACATTATAAGTAATAGTTTCTTCTTCAACTTTAATAGGTTCTACTACTTTAACTTCAATGGGAGGATGATATTTAAACCACTTCTCCTGAGGGAGATCAACATGAGTAGCAAATGATTCACAGAAAGAAGCTACTATCTCAGAGTCAAGTCCATATTTAGTGCTAAAATCACGAAAAGCATCGGTATGCATAAAAGATTTAACACAATCAAACTTAAGGTTTATACCTGACTCCTTACCTTCGTCGAGGTCCCAATCTTCGGAGTTGCGTTTAATTCTTTCCAATAAATCCCATTTGAATTCAATATCCTTCTTCATATAGGAGCCAGCACAAGAAGTATCGAGCATGGATTGATCATTATGAGAAAGCCGAGCATAAAATTTTTGAATAATAATTTCTCTTGAGAGCTCATGATTGGGGCATGAATATAACATTGACTTAAGCCTCCCCCAAGCTTGAGCGATACTTTCTCCTTCACGAGGCCAAAAATTATAAATATAATTCCGATCACGATGAACCAGATGCATAGGATAAAACTTCTGATGAAATTCCAATTTCAATCGGTTGTAGTTCCATGATCCAATATCATCCAATAGCCTATACCATGTCAATGCCTTCTCCTTCAAAGATAAAGGGAAGACCTTCTTCTTGACTTCATCCTCGGGCAAACCTGCAAGCTTAAATAATCCACAGACTTCATCCACATAGATTAGATGCATGTCAGGATGTAATGTTACATCTCCTGTGTAAGGATGAGCTAGCAGTTTCTCTATCATACCCGAAGGAATTTCATAATAAATATTTTTAGTAGGTGAAGTAGGTTAAGGAGCAACTAATTGTGGTTCCGCTCGAGGTGAAGATACCCCGAACAAACCCCTCAAAGGATTATCTTCCATAGTAACAAGTGACAGTAAATTTCAGCACACTATATAAATGTTTCCTTACCAAATTCCACTTACCAAAGGCACTTCACTCCCCGGCAACGGCGCCAGAAAAGAGTTTTGATGACCCACAAGTATAGGGGATCTATCGTAGTCCTTTCGATATGTAAGAGTGTCGAACCCAACGAGGAGCAGAAGGAAATGACAAGTGGTTTTCAGCAAGGTATTCTCTGCAAGCACTGAAATTATCGGTAACAGATAGTTTGGTGATAAGGCAAATCATAACGAGTAACAAGTAATAAAAGTAAACAAGGTGCAGCAGGGTGGCCCAATCCTTTTTGTAGCAAAGGACAAGCCTGGATGAACTCTTATATAAAGCAAAGTGCTCCCGAGGACACATGGAAATTGTTGTCAAGTTAGTTTTCATCATGCTCATATGATTCGCATTCGTTACTTTGATAATTTGATATGTGGGTGGACCGGAGCTTGGGTGCTGCCCTTCCTTGGACAATCCTCCCACTTATGATTAACCCCTCTCGCAAGCATCCGCAACTACGAAAGAAGTATTAAGGTAAACCTAACCATAGCATGAAACATATGGATCCAAATCAGCCCCTGACGAAGCAACGCATAAACTAGGGTTTAAGCTTCTGTCACTCTAGCAACCCATCATCTACTTATTACTTCTCAATGCCTTCCCCTAGGCCCAAATAATGGTGAAGTGTCATGTAGTCGACGTTCACATAACACCACTAGAGGAAAGACAACATACATCCCATCAAAATATCGAACGAATACCAAATTCACATGATTACTTGTAACAAGACTTCTCCCATGTCCTCAGGAACAAATGTAACTACTCACAAAGCATATTCATAATCATAATCAGAGGAGTATTAATTATCATTAAGGATCTGAACATATGATCTTCCACCGAATAAACCAACTAGCATCAACTACAAGGAGTAATCAACACTACTAGCAACCCACAGGTACCAATCTGAGGTTTTGGGACCAAGATCAAATACAAGAGATGAACTAGGGTTTGAGAGGAGATGGTGCTGGTGAAGATGTTGATGGAGATTGACCCTCCCTCGATGAGAGGATCGATGGTGATGACGATGGCGAAGATTTCCCCCTCCCGGAGGGATGTTTCCCCGGCAGAACAGCTCCGCCGGAGCCCTAGATTGGTTCTGCCCAGGTTCCGCCTCGAGACAGCGGTGCTTCGTCCCGAAAGCTTCTTCTTGATTTTTTCCAGGGTAAAAGACACCATATAGCCAAAGATGGGCACCAGAGGCCTGCCAGGGGGCCCACAAGGTCGGGGGGCGCTCCCTCCACCCTTGTGGCTGGCTGGTGGCCCCCCTCTGGTTCTTTGTTCGCCCAATATTTTTTATATATTCCAAAAATAAGCTCCGTGAAGTTTCAGGACTTTTGGAGTTGTGTAGAATAGGTCTCTAATATTTGCTCCTTTTTCAGTCCAGAATTCCAGCTACTGGCATTCTCCCTCCTCATGTAAACCTTGTAAAATAAGAGAGAAAAGGCATAAGTATTGTGCCATAATGTGTAATAACAGCCCATAATGCAATAAATATTGATATAAAAGCATGATGCAAAATGGACGTATCATGGACTTGCCAAAAGGCTCCGATACGTGACCCTTCCTGAAAATATGATGAAATTGAAGTTGCAAAGTTGACTGAGAACATAGTTTGTTGGTTTTCAATAAGGTTTATGCTTTATACTTCGGTGTTGTGATGAATTGTTACTTGTTCACGAGAAGTTATATGATAACATTTGTGTGATAAAGCTTTATGTTAAAATTCTTTGCTGTTATAATAATGAACATGATGCTTCTATGTCCGTATTTTGTTTTTATCGACACCTCTCTCTCTCTAAGCATGTGGACATGTCTTGCGATTTTGGTTTTTCGCTTGAGGACAAGCAAGGTCTAAGCTTGGTGGAGTTGATACGTCCATTTTGCATCATGTTTTCCTACTGTTATTTATAATGTTTTTATGCATAATAATGCTTTTGGGAGTAATTCTAATGCCTTTTCTCTCATAATATGCAAGGTTTACACAAAGAGGGAGAATACCAGCAGCTGGAATTCTGGACCTGAAAAAGCTACGTCAGAGTTACCTATTCTGCACATCTCCAATTGAGCTGAAAATTTACGGAGAATTGTTTTGAAATATATGAAGAATATTGGAGCAAATAACTACCAGAGGGGGCCCACCAGGTGGGCACAATCCACCTAGGCGCGCCCTGGTGGGTTGTGCCCTCCTCGGCCCACCTCCGGTGCCCATCTTCTGGTATATAAGTCATTTTGACCTAGAAAAAAAAGAAGAGGAGGACTTTCGGGATGAAGCGCCGCCGTCTCAAGGCAGAACTTGGGCAGGAGCACTTTTGCCCTCCGGCGGAGCGATTCTGTCGGATTCGGGGTTCCGCAGACCCTTGAGAGGTTCGAACTCTGGGGTGCGTGTGAAGAACTCTCTCTCCCCAGTCTGCCTGCTCAACGATTCCACAGCCTAGCTCGACGAACCCAAGGAACAAGAGACACGGCAGTTTATCCTGGTTCAGGCCACCTTGCGGTGTAATACCCTACTCCAGCTCTGTGCTGGATTGCCTCGGGGGGCTGAGGATGAACTAGTACAGAGGTGGAACGACCTCAGGAGGTGAGGTGTTCTTGAGCTCGCTGAGTTGGTGAGGGTGGAATGGATCTGATCCAGCTCCGATCGTTCCTCCTCCCATGGTGGTGGCTAAGTCCTATTTATAGTGGCCTTGGTCCTCTTCCCAAATGTAGGCGGGAAGGGATCCCACAACGGCCAAATTCGAAGGGAGACAACTAGTACAAGTTATCCTGACAAAAGTAGTCTTCGCCTGCAAAAGCCTCTGGTGGTGACACTGCAGTGGGCTCCTCGATGACCTCCGTCCTGCCGTCCTGGCGGTCCTGGTCTTGTTGCACCGATATGGAAACCTTTGCTTGATTCCTCGGGACTCTGCGCCTACGCTTGCCTCCTTTGCACCAAAGAGGTAACTGGTACACTGCGCCCGCTGGCGCCCGCCTGGTCCTGGTCGTCATGGCTCACGTCAGGTGAACCTCGCGAGGTGCAGCTTACATTGATATCTCTGCTCCTCGGGAGCCAGCCCGGGGAGGCCGCCCCTCGTGGAAGTCTTGGTGTCGTCTGCCTCGCGAGGCCTGGCCCCTCGCGAGGGTCTTGAGTTGTTGTTGCTGAAGCTGGGCCATACCAGGCCATCGATGGAGCCACGCCATGGGCCGCAGGCAGGCAAGTCTGGGCACCCCCGGTCCCAGGACGCCGACAGTAGCCCCCGGGCCCAAGGCGCGCTCGAACTATGCTTCGAGGCAAAGCCAAAGGGCAAGTGCGGAGCGCCGCGGGCCCTAACCGCCTGTGGCCTTGGTTTCTGCGTGGCGATTGATGGGACGTGGGCACCTCCGCTTCCTCACGCTGCCTCGGCAACTGCTTTCGACTGACAAAAGGGCTGGCGCCCGCTGCGAAACCTTTGTTGCCTTCCTTTCGTCTTGCCCAGATCCGCTTCTCCTTCTGCCTAGAGAACTCTCAGATCCGCCAATCTCCCCCGAGCTCGCCACCAATGGCTTCCGAGCAGGCAGGATCTTCAGCCGCGGCCGCGCGCTCTGTCCCCTGGCATGAGCTGGCCTTGAGCGCGTCCACCATCACCGAGGAGAAGCACCTCGGCTCCGCGTGCCACCTGACGGCGGGGGGTACCAACGAGGGGGGCGAGACGAAGCTCTGGGTCGGCTCCGCCAAGCCAGAAGCTTTGGGGAGCATCGTCTACCCCTTCTTCTGGCATAGCGTCCTCGCCGGGTTGGTTCCCCCTTTCTCCAAATTCTTCTACGCCGTCCTCCGCCATTACGGGATCCATGCCCTCCATCTTCATCCCAACTTTGTCCTCCTCCTGTCGGTCTTCGCCTTTTACTGCGAAGCGTTCTTGGGGGTGATGCCCTCTGTTGCACTTCTCCGCCACTTCTTCTACCTTCGGATCAATGGCAGCCAGTGCTCGGGGTGCGCCAGCTTCATTGCTGCCAACGGCAGCAATGCGATCTCTCGGACGGGGAAAAAGGTGGATACCTTTCGGAACAAGTGGATCTTCCTGGACGCCAAGCGCGCCGACATTCGGATGGAACTGCCGACCTCGCAGCCGGCGCCCCTGGAAGGATGGGCTCATGAGAAGCTCACCGATCCCAGGGCAGAGCTGTTGCTGGAGAGGATGGCAGCAGACCTGAAGACCGATGACCCGAAGGCGGAGAAGCTGACAGGGGCCATGATTGTCAAGGAATTCCTGACGTAGCGCCTGGCTCCACTCCAGGCACACTCGCGCCCCCTATGGAAGCTCAAGGGAGCAGAAGAGGGTCTCCGGCTGCGCCCGGATGACTTGTCCAAGGAGGAGCTGGACAAAATCGTACGCGCCCTGCTTGGAGTGGATCAGGGCTGCCCCCCGGACTCCCATCTTCTGCTGTACCGCCGCCCTGACGGGGAGAAGATTGTTGATGCCATGCCTGTCTTCAACGAGCGCGGGCTCGCACCTCAGGGGCCTTCCTAGCCTTCGAGCTCCCCTATTCCGGTGTCCTCCGGAGAGCCCGGCGAGGTAGAGGGGGCGAACTCGGAGGCGACATGGGAAAGCGCGGGGGAGACCTCCCCTTCGTGCCAGACCGATCTCCTCCGCGACCTCTCTGACGATGACGACGCCAACGAGTACCCGGTCAGGGAGGCGCCGCGGTCCGCAGGCGTCACCACGCGGTCCAAGGGCACCCCTCCGAAGAAGCTGAAGTCGGGGGTCACGAAGAAGGGCAGGTCGGCGCTGATCTCTCAAGGCGGCGCCCCCGCCTCGCCGCCAGTCGCTGCTGCTGCAAAGCCGGTCGTGCGCCCGCCTGTTCCTGAGGGCACGACGGCTCCCATGCCCGTGAAGCCTGCGAGCCTCACGCTCCTGAAGAGGGCGAGGGACTACGTTGCTGCGGACCAGTAAGTGCACCATCTTGCCTTTGCTTCCTGCTCTTGTCTTGGTATCTTAACGTCCGCCTCTTCTGTGGCTAGGCCAACGTCAGCGGCGAAGAAGAAGAAAGAGGGGAGTGTAGCTGTTGCCGCGACGAAGGTGCTTGCCGCAGCCGCACCACCCTCGGCGCAAAAGGACGGAGCCGACCTGCACGCTCCTGTGGCCGGGTCGTCCCCTGGTGGCTTGAAGACCTAGCCTCGGGAGGAGGCGTCCCCTGCAGTCAGGCCTGCTCAGGAGGCGCTCGCCCTCAGCTCGCCTGCCGAGGCCTCGAAGCCTCCGGAGCCCCCAGCCTCTTCTAGCGCTGCTACTTCGCCAGCCTTGGTGCCTGCGCCGTCTCCTCCCTCGTCCATCACGCCGGTGAACCATGGCTCTTCTACTGCGCCCGGTGCTCTGGAGGAGGCCCTTTCCGCGCTGAACCAGCTTCGCATCGACCTTCAAGGTGCCGACCGGCGCCTGGCGTCTGGGCACCTGGAGCTGGTCTCGGGGTGGCTTCGAGCCGATGCATTCGTCAGGATGGCCTGGCAGCAAGCCGTCACAGCCTCGGAGGAAGGTGAGAAGGCAGCCGGCTTGGCCGCGGCCACCCGCGACGCGGCGATGAAGGACGCCGAGGCCGCCGAGGAGCGCTACCGAGCAGCGGAGGCCGAGCTGAGTACCCTCCGCGATGAGCAGGCCGCCGAGGCCTGTCAGCGCAAGGTGCAGGAGGAGGAGCTGAAGGCCCAAAAAGCCGCGATTGCTGATCGTGATGCCGAGCTAGAGCGGGAGGCCCGGGAACAGGCCACAGAGCACGGCCGCCTGGAGAAATTGATGGAGGAGGTGGAGGCGAAGAAGGCCCAGCTGGAGACCAGGGAGAAGCTCCTTGCCAAGGCTGAGGAGGCAGCCGCCGCAGGGCGCGCTGCCTTTGACTCCCTCGAACAGAGGTCCCGCAAGGCACTGCAAGACCTTTACGGGAGCGAGTTGAAGGAGCCGCTAGTGACCTCGGAGGAGGGCCTCGTCGAGCTAATCCCCAAGCTGGTCACGGCGCTCGAGGGCGTCATTGTTGGATTTGGCCCCATGGTGGAAGGGGAGGCCCACGCGCTTTCCACCTCGGCCGTGACACGCGTCTTCTACCACCTCCGTCTTCGCGACCCCAACTTTGACCTCAGTGCCATGCTTGAGCCTGTGAACCCAGATCACTACACCGCCATTGCTGAAGCCATGAAGGACCAGGTGGCGGCCCTGCTGCAGAAGTTCCTTGCCGTCGACCCCGCGACTACGGCCGGCAGCACGGGCGACGGCGACGTCGTCAACGACGGGGCTCCCCAGGCGGGTGATGGTGGCGCCCAAGGCTGAAGGAGAAGCTTGATGGTGGCGTTCTCTCCATTTTATTTCCTACAATATGACCGTGCCTCGCAGAGGCGTGAGAACTCATGTTTGGTAATTTGGAGAAACAATATGTCTTGTAATAATTTGCTAGGATTTTGCGATTTCCTTCCCGTTTACTTTAGTGTTCTGCGTCGGCAGGGCCCGGCCCCGCGCGTACCTCAGCCGCCATTGGGTTGTCCGGATCGCCAGGACGAGACCAAGGGGTGAGGGGCTACGTGACCAGTTAGGCCCTTGGATCGCGATACCCAAGGGTCCCCCTTGACGTACAAATAGCCCTCGGGAAGGAGACGCGAAATTAGGCCTTAGCGTTCTGCGTCGGCAGGGCCCGGCCCCGCGCGTACCTCAGCCGCCATTGGGTCGTCCGGATCGCCAGGACGAGACCAAGGGGTGAGGGGCTACGTGACCAGTTAGGCCCTTGGGTCGCGATGCCCAAGGGTCCCCCTTGACGTACGAATAGACCCCATACCTGTCCTCGCCGGGCTCTCGCTCGGGAGGGTTGCGCGAAGACCAGGTCCGAGGGACCTGGCGAGGTGGCGTACGCCAGGTGTGACCTGAGCGTAGCCCCCGTGCCCAGCCCCCTCGCGCTACTCTCCCGGGGGAAAGCAACGCGGTGAGGCTAAGCACCGAGCCTGGTGGCTCCCTGAGGTCACTACGGCCATGAGGCCACCCTCAGTTGTTTATCACCAGCGCGGAGCATGGCGCTACCGTTCTTGCACGGGCATAGCCGCTCCTCAACCGTGTCGACTGCCAGCGCGCAGCATGGTGCTTCCACTGGCACGTGGGAGGGGGCTCCCTCTGAGGAGAGCCCCCGGGGCGTGTACAGCCCCGCCCTGACACGTGGCTTGCATGGCAGGGCTAGAGGAGGTGTGTCTGGGCTCACGGAGCTCTACCTCAAGGCGGGTTGCGCCTGGTCTTGATTGAGAGCACTTGTAATGATCCTGCGAGATGGTTAGGCAGCCTGCGCCGAGTGAATCTCCAGAGGTTACCACATGAGAAGGCCAAGCACCAACGGCCCCAGGAGGTGACGTGAACGGGGCCGGCCCGCCAGACAGAGCTCAGCCGTTGGGTTTATCGACGCTGCAGGGACGGACCCGAGTACAGACGCCGTGCCCAGTCTTCTCATGCGGATGTCCTGAAGAAAGACAGCCGGCGCGCGGCTCCCATGGTGACGGGGCACCGTGTCACGCGCCCTCACTCATCCACCCGCGATTAGCTCATGCGAGGACAAGGCACCAAGGACCATGGGAGGTGACGTACACGGGAGTTGGCCCATGAGCCAGATCTCAGTCTCTTGGGTTTAGGGACGCTGCAGGGACAGACCCGAGCACAGACACCGTGCCAGCCCTTAATCATGAGGCGGTCGTGGGTGGGCTTGCAAGGGCGTACGATGTTCATGGCAAGGAAATACCGGACAGGCAGATGATAATCATAAAGCGACCGATGGCAAGAATAAGGCTAGTTCTGATAGATGCAAAGAGATACATGCCACAGGGACGGACCCATGAGGCTTGGGGATGATGCAGCCCGAAGGGCGCCCCCAATGGAGTGAATCAAGATGCAAAAGGATACATGTTGCAGGGATAGGCCCACGCGATCTGGGGATAATGCTGCCCGAGGGGCGCCCCCAACTGAATAAACTGGAAAATGTCACCTGGTATCGTTGCTGAAGAGATGTTGGAGTAGCTGAAGATGTGTGCTGAAGAAGTCGCTCCTCACGAGTCGCCTGGGTCCTGAACCTCGGGAGGCTCTGGAGGCTCAGGGGGCTCGCGGAGAACCGTCGCCATCTCCACCAGGACCGCCTGGCGCCTGGTCTCCTGAGCCGCCAGGACGCGCCGCAGGTGGCGCTGGAAGGTGACAGCCGCGTTCGGCAGGCCGTACGGCATGCGAACGTAGCTGTGAGGGGGGCCCTCGCACCGACCAACACGCGATGGCCAGAAGCGCTCCTGAGACGCAGCCCTGTTTAGCCCGAGGTAGTTGTTGCAGATGCGCAGCTCACCGTCCTAGCCAGGACAAGGAGCCGAGCCAGGTGGCGGGCGGCGGGCGCAGCACATGGCTCTTGCCCCTTGAAGCTCCTCGATTGCCTTGATGACGAACTCCTGAGCACCGGGCACCTCGTGCCTTGTGCCCTCTTGGCGGAAACGCGCGCTGAAGCATGCCTCCACATGGTGCCCGAGCGCCTCCCTTGTGACGTTGGCTAGTTCAGAGGCCCTCCAGAGGGGAGCCCCCGAGCCCAGCCTAAGAGGGGCGCCGGGCGCGCCTTCCTATGCGAGAGAGGGTGGCGCCCTGTTCGAGGGCGCTGGTCCTGAGGTGGTGCTGGTGGAGACGCCGTTCTCCTGAGGCCCTTTGCGGAATAGCTGTTTCTTCTTCTTGGGGATAGCCTCAGGAGGGTAGATGGTGCTTTCGTTGTCTGGGTCCTCAACCGCCGCGGCCTGGTAGGCGCGCTCGAGAGAGCACACCGCGTCCTTTTCCTCGCAGGCGATCGTAATGATGTCGCGGCTCCCTGGCATCTTGAGGACATTGTAGCCATGATGAGTCACCGCCATGAACTTGGCTAGGGCTGGGTACCCAAGGATGGCATTGTACGGAAGACGAATGTGGGCGACATCGAAGTCAATGAGCTCGGTGTGGTAGTTGTCGCGCTGGCCGAAGGTGACAGGGAGGCGGATCTGCCCTATCGGGGTGGTGGAGCCGTCGGTCACTCCTGAGAAGGGCTTGGTAGGCTGCAGCTGATCATAGGGCACTTGGAGGCGATCGAACGTTTCGATGGAAAGGACATTGAGCCCCGCACCACCATCGATGAGGGTCTTGGTGATGAGGACGCTGCTGATGATGGGAGAGCAGAGCATCGAGAGGGCGCCAGTGGTTGCCGCGCACTTGAGCTGGTCTGCCGAGCTGAAGGTGATGATGCACCTGGACCACCTGAGCGGGCGTGTGGACTCGGGCCTGGGGAGAGCCGCGTTCACCTCACGGGCGAACTGCTTGAAGATGCGCTAGGAGGCTGGGGCCTGAGCACCGGCCAGGATGCAAGAGACGACACGAGGCTCCTGGAAGCCCCCAGCCCCCTCATCCTGGTGGTGGTCGTTGTTCCTCCTTGGTGGCGGTGGCGGCAGAGGGAGGCCGGCGTTGCCCTGAGGACGGTCCTCGTGAGGCTGATCTCTCCAGGCGCCCTCACGAGGCTGGTCTCTCCAGGCGCCCTTGTGAGGCTGATCTCTCCAGGTGCCCTCACGAGGCTGGTCTCTCCAGGCGCCCTCGCAAGGCTGATCTCTCCAGGTGCCCTCGCGAGGCCCGCGGTCGTCCCAGCGTCCTCCGCCTCGGCCTCCTCCGCGGCCGTAGCCTCGATCGTTGCGCTTGGGGCGTTGATCGAGGCGCCTGTCGCGGATGGCCCTGAGCTCATGGCAGTCGTTGGTGTTGTGACAGTGTACGTTCTGGAAGACGCAGAACGGACGGCTGCCCTTGGATGACTCTGGGTGGTCGCAGCCGCGCTTCATCTCTGGTTCAGCCGCAAGCACGGCCGTCCCCTTGCGTTTCACGTCCTTGGCCTTGGCCTTCTTGTCTTCTGGGTCGTCCGCTGGGAGCTCGAGGAGGGAGAGGCGTCCCTCCTCAGCTCTCGCGCACTTGGTCGCCATGTTGAACATCTCCAGAGCCGTGCACAGGTCCTCGTGTATGGTGAGCTCCTCCTTCATCTTGACATCGCAGACGCCATCAGAGAATGCTGAGATGATGGCCTCGTCCGACACCTTGGGGATCTTGAGACGGACGCTGTTGAAGCGCTGGATGTACTTCTGCAGGGTTTCCCCTGGCTGCTGCTTGATGCGTCACAGGTCGCCAGCGGCAGGCGGGCGGTCATGGGTGCCCTGGAAGTTGGCGACGAAACGCTCGCGCATCTTGTCCCAGGAGGAGATCGATCCTGCGGGCAGGCTCAGGAGCCATGAGCGCGCGCCATCCTTGAGAGCCATGGGGAACCAGTTCGCCATGACCTTCTCGTCGCCATTGGCCGCCTCGATGCTCAGCTCGTAGAGTTGCAGGAACTCAGCAGGGTCGGGGGTGCCGTCGTAGCGTGGAGGCAGGTCAGGCTTGAACTTCCCCGGCCATACGACGCTGCGTAGCTCGGGAGTGAAGGCTCGGCAGCCCGCGGTGGTTACGGGAGCCCGACGTGGAGGTGGACCTTGATCTTGGCGCCCGCGCGCCACCACCACAAGCGGCGCGCGGTCTTGTGTGGGGGCGCTGGGAGTGCAGGAGCATCTTCCTGCGACCAATGGACCTCCTGGCAGCTTGCTTCTTTGCGCGCGGGCGCCCGGCGCGGCGGGTCACGCCGTGGGGCCGCGCGCCTTGGTGCGAGGGCGACGTCTTGACGGGGAGGTGGTGGAGGCGCCCCATGGGCTACATCGCCCGCGGCAGGTGGCGGGCGAGGCAGCGAGAGAGAGGGCGCGGGCGAGCCTCCTGCGGCACTGACGAGCTCGGCGATGCGCTCGAGCCAGTCCTCGTAGAAGTCATCGACGGGGCGGTAACGCAAGAGCTAGCGCGCCATGAGCAACGCAGCTTGCGCGTCCGCCGGCCCGCGACGAGCGTGAGACGACGAACCTGCCGGGGTCAGCGACGGAGTGGCCGTGCGCCCATCACGCCGCATGGAGGGGTGCAGCGACGAAGCCTGCTGCTCGTGTCCCGCCGGGCCGGTGGCGGCGTTAGCAGCAGGCGATGGAGAACGGCGGGGAGGCTCACCGGCGGGCGCTATCTGGGCGACACGAGTGGCGAGGGCGGCCCGACGCTCAGCACGGGCTCGATGGGCGTCAGCCATGGAAGCGGTGGAGCAGCGGCGGGTCGACCGACGGGAGAAAGGCTCTGACGCACCCCTACCTGGCGCGCCAAATGTCGGATTCGGGGTTCCACAGACCCTTGAGAGGTTCGAACTCTAGGGTGCGTGCGAAGAACTCTCTCTCCCCGGTCTGCCTGCTCAACGATTCCACAGCCTAGCTCGACGAACCCAAGGAACAAGAGACACGGCAGTTTATCCTGGTTCGGGCCACCTTGTGGTGTAATACCCTACTCCAGCTTTGTGGTGGATTGCCTCGGGGGGCTGAGGATGAACTAGTACATAGGTGGAACGACCTCAGGAGGTGAGGTGTTCTTGAGCTCGCTGAGCTGGTGAGGGTGGAATGGATCTGATCCAGCTCCGGTCGTTCCTCCTCCCATGGTGGTGGCTAAGTCCTATTTATAGTGGCCTTGGTCCTCTTCCCAAATGTAGGCGGGAAGGGATCCCACAACGGCCAAATTCGAAGGGAGACAACTAGTACAAGTTATCCTGACAAAAGTAGTCTTCGCCTGCAAAAGCCTCTGGTGGTGACGCTGCAGTGGGCTCCTCGATGACCTCCGTCCTGCCATCCTGGCGGTCCTGGTCTTGTTGCACCGATATGGAAACCTTTGCTTGATTCCTCGGGACTCCGCGCCTGCGCTTGCCTCCTTTGCACCAAAGAGGTAACTGGTACACTGCGCCTGCTGGCGCCCGCCTGGTCCTGGTCGTCATGGCTCACGTCAGGTGAACCTCGCGAGGTGCAGCTTACATTGATATCTCCGCTCCTCGGGAGCCAGCCTAGGGAGGGCGCCCCTCGTGGAGGTCTTGGTGTCGTCCGCCTCGCGAGGCCTGGCCCCTCGCGAGGGTCTTGAGTTGTCGTTGCTGAAGCTGGGCCGTACCAGGCCGTCGATGGAGCCACGCCACGGGCCACAGGCAGGCAAGTCTGGGCACCCCCGGTCCCAGGATGCTGACAGATTCCGCCGGGGGAACTTCCTTCCCGGAGGGGGAAATCGTCGCCATCGTCATCACCAACAACTCTCCCATCTTTGGGAGTGCCATCTCCATCAACATCTTCAACAACACCATCTCCTCTCAAATCCTAGTTCATCACTTGTGTTCAATCTTTGTACCGGAACCTTAGATTGGTACTTGTGGGTGACTAGTAGTGTTGGTTACATCTTGTAGTTGATTATTATATGGTTTTTTTGGTGGAAGATTATATGTTCAGATCCATTATGCTATTTAATACCCCTCTGATCTTGAGCATGATTATTATTTGTGAGTAGTTACTTTTGTTCTTGAGGTCACAGGAGAAATCATGTTGCAAGTAATCATGTGAACTTGATATGTGTTCGATATATTGATGCTATGTATGTTGTGATTCCCTTAGTGGTGTCATGTGAACGTCGACTACATGGCGCTTCACCACATTTGGGACTAAGGGAATGCATTGTGGAGTAGTTATTAGATGATGGGTTGCTAGAGTGACAGGAGCTTAAACCCTAGTTTATGCGCTACTTCGTAAGGGACCGATTTGGATCCAAAAGTTTAATGATATGGTTAGATTTTATCGTAATACTTTTCTCGTAGTTGCGGATGCTTGCGAGGGGGTTAATCATAAGTAGGAGGTTTGTTCAAGTAAGAACAACACCTAAGCACGAGTCCACCCAAATATCAAATTATCAAAGTAGCGAACACGAATCAAACCAACATGATGAAAGTGATATGATGAAATTCCCGTGTACCCTCAAGAATGCTTTGCTTATCATAAGAGAACGTTTTGGCCTGTCCTTTGCCACAAAAGGATTGGGCTACCTTACTGCACTTTATTTACCGTTACCGTTACTTGCTCGTTACAAATTATCTTGCTATCAAACTACTTGTTACCGACTATTTCACTCTTACTTATCGAAAGGACTACAATTGATCCTTATACTTGTGGGTCATCAGGGTAATGTTGGGATATTAATAGTGGAAAGTCTGAAAGTAGTTTGAAGTCCCAGATGGGATCTGAGATATCACGAGGAACCCCGGAATGGTCCAGAGGTAAAAAAATTATATATGGGAAGTCATATTCAGGGTTCCGGAAAAGTTCGGGAATTTTTGGTAGAGTACCGGAAAGGTTCTAAAAGGTTTTGGGGGTTCCACCGTGGGGCCCAATGACCCGAGAAGGGCCCACATGGACCGAGGGGTGGAGCTACATCCCACATGGGCTGGCCGCGCCATTCTCCAAGGCACATGTCGTTTAAATCTAGAGATAAGGTCATTTAAAGGGTTGAATCTAGAGATAAGATGTCATCTCCAAGTTTAAAGGGATTTCTCCCTTGTGGCTGGCCCTAGGAGGGTTTTGGATGCCCTCCCCTGCCCCTAGCCTATATATAGAGGGTGAGGCGCATGGGGGCAACCACCCCTTCACCCTTGCCCATTGCCTCTCCCACCTCCTCCCACGTTTCTCTGGTACGCGCTTGGCGAAGCCCTGCCGGAATTCTGCTGCCACCACCACCACCATAACGCCATGCTGGCTTCGATCTCATCTACCTCCTCTCCCTCGCTTGCTGGATCAAGAAGGAGAGAACGCTATCGAGCTGAACATGTGCTAATCTCGGAGGTGCCGTCCGTTCGGCACTAGATCGGACTAGATCATGAAGAGTACGACTACATCAACCGTGTTACATACGCTAACGCTTTTGGTCTACGAGGGTACATAGACACACTTCCCTCTCGTTGTTATGCATCTCCTAGATCAGATCTTGGGTGTTTCATAGGATTTTTTTTTATTTTCGTGCTTCGTTCCCCATCAGTACTCGTGTCCTAGCTCCGAATTAGGGTTAGCAAAGTATATTAGACTAAACTAAAGAGGGCTTTGCTCTTCTACCACTCCATTGGAGATCAATACCTATGAGGAGAAGATCCTCCATTGGATTTAAGAACTCTTAGGAGAAGATCCATCAATGGATACAAGACCCCATCTCTCCTAGAGATTTGGGAAGACTATCTACCCCCAAGACCTCAATTCCCCTAGGGATTTGTGAAGAACCTTACCATGCTATTCATTCCCCTTGTTGATTGTGTATCTTATTGATCTTATGTGTGTTCGCCTTGAGAGTGGATGTGTGATTGGGATCTTGTCTTGAGTGTTCCTCTTTTTCCTGTCGTGTTTTTGAGTTCCTCTTGATCCCCTCTAAAATTGTGAAAGATTGGGACACCTTGGGATTTTCCCTACATCACTTTGTCAAAGAAAGAAAACTCTAGAGGAGTACAAGTGCCTTTGTTTGGTCATATGGCATATCATACACCCCCTATGCAATTGCAAAGTTTTGGCAACTCATTGTTGAAACAGTCTAAAAGCATTGGGGACAATCCGATGAAGAGTGGATTGAAATTTGGAGGAAAAAGTTTAAAGCTCACTAGGCTGCAACATGAGCCGAAAGCCTTGCGAATTAACAAACAAAATAAGAGCGGTCTAGTTAATAATGATGATTCAGTTATTGAAAAATCAGAATAAATAGTACATGTGCCGGCTCTACTAAAGAAAAATAAGAATACAAGGCATTGGAGAGCTATCCGAAAGCAGAACATAGTATCATTCAAGTTACACCACTCAAAAAGTTTTAATCCCTTATGTAATTCAAATAAAAGTTAAAGCAACTCACAATAATAATACTTATCTATTTATTTATTTATTAAATTTCCAAAATTTGGGAAATTTGGCAATGTAACACTCATAATTTCACCAAAACATGATGTTAAACACCACATTACAAATAGAAGTGATTCATTGCCCTACAAAGAAAACACTGTGAATAAAATAAAATGCATTGCCCTACAATGTCATTTTAGACATCTGATTGTCGCTTTTTGGTAGTAACCTTCATGTAGGAAAATGCCTTTGTTGCAACAACTTAGGTTTTGATGTATTCTAGGTACCAACAAGCGCCTTACACGCGGGACATGGACACATCGGCTTTGCTCTCCATATCCACTACTTTGACTTTTGCTTTGACGGCGACGATCATGCGAGCGACGTACCGGTGAGTTGCGGCGAGGCAGGCTTCGCCCATGACGACAGATTTGTTTTAAAGGAGGACTTCGTCCTCGACCTTCTCAGAGTACACGCGTGCATCATCAACGTACCAAATGGCGATGCACTCCTCGAGGATCTCGCCCGGGATGGGTTCACGCAGGTGCCTTGTTCCGACATGGCCGATGCGAGGTGGGTACGTGCGAAGATAGGTGGCAGAGAGGAAGATAGGTGACTCCGGGGAAGACGAGAGCATCAATCGGTTTATATAAGCTACAGTGGGAAAAGGGCGCAGCCCGACGTGGAACATCACGTGGAGAAGGTAAATGAGCGTTGGTGGGTGAGACAAGCGGCTGCCATTCATGGGCTAGTATCCCAGGATTGGAACGGGTGACGACGCCATTGGTAGGGTAGGAGGAAAGAGCTGAAACTTTACTCCAGCGCGTTTGATTATATCCGAAACCGCTCCACCCAACCTCCAAAGATGGAGGTATGATGCTGTTTATGAAGTGCGCTCCGTAAATTTTGCAGCTAGATTCATTTTTTTGAACCTGAACTCCATATTGATGATTTTGTGGAAGAGAATTAGAACTTGTGTGGAGATAAAGCAACCAGGCCCGCGTGGGCCGATGGCTGCAAGAGCGAGCCAGCCCGGCGGATTCATTTTGCAGCCCTGCACAGATTCCTCGAGGATTAAACAGCGGATAACAGAACAGGATAAGCCGAGCAACTCCCACATTGCCACCCCAGCACTTCTCTGCTCCTCCCCTCCCTCGCGGCCTCGCCTCCCCTCGCCGGAGCATCACCCCAAGAACCTGCCAAAATGGCGGCCACTGCCACAGCCATGGCGATGGCCACCACCTCCACTGCCGCCCACGTTGTTCCCGCACTGTTCTCCTTCCTTCAACAGCGCCTCCGTCTCTGCCCCAAATCCCGTATCTCCACCTCCCGCCGCCTTCTGCTCCCTGTCTCCAAGTTCTCCACCCGGGACGGTTCGGCCTCCTACCAAGAAGAGGATGAGGAAGGGGAGGCGGAGGATTCTGCGGAAGCCGCCTTCGGGGACGAGGACGACGAGAAGCCGCAGCCGGAGGCGGTGTCCTCTACGGAGTTTCAGTTCGCGGCACCACCGGAGGGATACATCGAGCCGGCGCCATTCGACGAGTTGCCGCCGGAATCACCAGAGGACGTGGCAGCAGCCTACGAGTCGCTCTACGGGCCGGCCTTCAGCGGCGAGTCGTTGATGGGGAACAACGTGTTCGAGGTGAAAGTGGTGGACCCCGTCGACATGGACCGGGACCAGCGCCCCAACGACGAGTTCAGCGAGCGTGTCGTGCAGGTCAGCCGAGTCACCAAGGTCGTCAAGGGTGGGAGGCAGCTCTCCTACCGCGCCCTAGTCGTGGTCGGCGACATGAAGGGACACGTTGGTGTTGGCGTCGGCAAGGCCAAAGAAGTCTCAGAGGCCATCACCAAGGCTGCCATGAACGGCCGCCGCAATCTCGTTACAGTGCCACTAACCAAGTACTGCACCTTCCCGCACAGGTCAGTCACATCGCTAGTTGTTCTTGAATTGCATGAGGTGTGGGGCTTCTTTCATTCACATGATTTCTAAAATGCAGGAATAGAAAAAACACAGGAATGTAATGACAATGCCATCTTCAATGATCTAGGATTTTTTTTTCTTTCGAAAAGGGGAGTACCCCGGCCTCTACATCAAGCGATGCACACAACCATCTTATTAATCGTATTATGATGAATACCACCCAACCAGTTTCCAAACAGATCAGGTATACTCGTTGGTGGTGGTAAATTGTAGGTCATATGAATTGTGCGCCAAATCAAGGTAGTGAATGGCCATACAGAAATAAATGATGAGTTGTTTCCTCTTGATGACAAAAACAACTCTTTTTGCTATCATGCCAATTACGTTTTGCAAGATTATCTTTGGTAAGAACTACGTGCCTCCCTTTGCAAAAACCACATGAACACTTTAATCTTAGAAGGGACTTAAATTTTCCAAATATGCTTCCTACGAAAATTGGCCCAGAATTCATAAGCTCCGCATACATGGACTTCATGGTGAAGACCCCATTGTAAGTCAATCTCCATTGGAATGTATCTGGCATTTGATTTAGATTGATCGACATCAATCTACTAACTAAATGGGTCCACTTAGTCCATTTTTCACCAATTGAATCTCTACGGAATTGAATGTTTAAAGGGCTGGCCCCAATATTGACTTCCAATGGATCCTTTAAAGGTTGGTGATGGCCAATCGACGAGCTTTTGGGAAGATACCTTGTTGGGTGTTACTCCATTAGCTCTACAATACCCAACCCTTTACAATATCGTGCTCACAAAGGAGGCCTCGGTAGTAAGTACACACTTACTTTTAATTGAGGTTTTCAGTACCGAATCCACCTTAATCCTTAGGCCTACACAAAATGTCCCATTTAGCAAGTCTGTACTTCCGCTTCTGCTCCTCGCATTGCCAGAAGAACCTAGACCGGTAAAAGTCTAGCCTTTTAAGTACCCCTTTGGGTATCCCAAAAAAGGAGGGCATGGACATCGGTAGGCAAGTAAGAACAACATTGATGAGGGTAAGTCGTCCTCCATATGACAAGAGCTTACCCTTCCAACTAAGATTTTTTTCGATGCAGTCTTCAATTATTTTTCATTCCTTGTCAGTGAGCTTGCGGTGGTGAATGGGAATTTTGAGGTACGTAATGGAAGGGACCCCACCTCACAACTAAACAGTTGCCTATACCGACTCACCTCCTCTTTGGCCATACCAAAACAGAAGAGCTCACTTCTGTGCAAATTAATTTTTAGACTCGAAAGTTGTTCAAAAAGATAGAGGATCAACTTCATATTAATTGCTTTCTGAAGGTCATGTTCCATAAAAATGACCGTGTCATCCGCATACTGGAGGATGGAAACACCCCCCTTGACAAGATAGTGATAAGGACCCCAACCTGACCATCCTCCTTAGTCCTTGCTTTGAGAATTAGCCAACATATCGCCACCATATTAAACAATATTTGCGACATAGGGTCACCTTGCCTCAAGCCCTTCTGGGTTTGGACATAATGACGGATGTCATCATTAACCATAACTCCAACACCTGTTTTGAAACGTAAGCCGACATTTGTTGCCTCCATTCTGGATTAGTATATGAAGTGATGAAAATTTCCCTATTAAAGCTAGTACAATTAAATCCTACGGAAAAATTACTATGGATTGTAACCCTACTAATCAACCAACCCACGCACGAAAAAAATCCTAATTATTATAATCCTCCAAAATTTCTTTAGAAATCCTTTGAATCAAAGAGGCCGTAAGTTTGTTTGGTTCAAGGTTAACTTGGCACAACTAAGCAGGCTTAGGCAAAACTGTGGCAGAACATTCCCACAGTTAAGCGCTTAGGCAAAATTGTGGCAAGCCACAACAGTGATGATCAGTATCAACCAACACATGCCTGAGAAATTCGTAGAACGAGTTCCATGGAAAACGTAACATTCTCTCAATTTACCACACATTGCAGATGCAATTGTTGTGTTATTACTAATTGGTTGCCTACTAGGGAGTGTCATTCTTGGACAAGTCAGCAATAGTTAAGCTCTGGCATGCATTCCTGGAATTCTACCTACATGGATCATTTTTCTTGTTATATATAGAGCTAATGGTGATTGATTCAGTTACTGCCATTAGCTTAAACTTGCAATCGTATACGTGCAATGCACTTGTTAGCAAGCGTAAATTGAGCCACACATACCTCAACATTCAACCTGCAAATAAAACACATGCACATGATTTTTTTTTCTCGAACACGCAGAAGAGCTGAGTATCATTTCATTAAGAAGAAAGAAAAATGTACAAGGAAGAGAGACAAAACTCCCTCAACCCAACACACCCGACTCATCTGCAGAACACAACCATGACTCATGAATGACAAATAATTCTTGGCTTGCCCCCACACATGAAAAGGTAAACGACCAGCCCCCAGAACATGGGGTTACATGTTTAGGGTGAATGAGCTACTCATGGAGCCCCACTGCTCCAGCCGAACACCACAGGGCACTCTCATTTGCGGATTTGCCACAGCTTGCAGGACCACCGTGCGACCAGTATAATAACAATCATCCAAATAGATTTTGGACGACTGTTGGATGAGAGTTATGAAACCGTACACAGATTCCAGTGCTTCCAAATCATTTCATATGCCTAACTTTTGGACAACTGTTGGATGAGAATTATGAAATCACAATAATTATTTTTCAATGGATGAGATGGAAAGTATCATACTCAACTCATAGTATAGATATAGATTTTATGCATGAGCTTAATAGTGTTTATTATCTTGCCACTGAACAAGAATTTGGAAGCACTAAATATTGAAGCAAATCCCAATCCCGAGTAAATACCTCTGTTTCAATATATGACATATGTGTTTTCAATGTTCCTCTTGTTTCGATGGTCCAATGGCAAACCTTTACAATAGCGTATTTTAATTTCTCTGTTGGTCTTGAATATTGATTTTTTTTTTTTGGAAAGGAGGTTTTCCCCCAGCCTCTGCATCGGAAAGATGCATGCGGCCACTTTATTGAAGCAAGTTCATCAAAACAAATAGTCTGGTATGCAAAGTACAGCTCACAAAAGGAGCAAAGAAAAATAAAACAACTCATAGCCACAACCGGCTGGACGAAAGGACATTAGAGCATCTCCAACAGCCTTTGTATATTTGGCTAGGATTGCTAAAAACTGGAAATATAGCAACTTGGCCCAAAAATGTTGCTCCAACAGGTATAAGTGGTCCCCCCACAAATTGTTTTACAAACCTTGCTATATTTGCACCCACACTTGATATATTTGCAAAGTGGAGAGGCACTTGCTATAATTTTTAGCAGCCCAGTTTTTGTGGTCCCCTACATCCCTTTGTTCTATTGACAAGTGGACCCCACCGCCCCCTAGATTCCTGCTGCCCTGGGCCTGGCACAGGTCCCCACGTGTCATTGAGAGGCTTGCTAAATTTTATAGCAATGCTGTTGGAGCAAAAAACTGTTGGGGTTGCTAAATCTTCTCTTTCCTCTTGCTATACCCAGTTTTTAGCAAGTCAGAATAGCAATGCTGTTGGAGATGCTCTTAAGGACCTATCCTATTATGTGACCGCCATCCAAACCGGTTGAAGATAGCCCGTGCTACCATCTCCCATCGGTTGCACCCAGTAGTCAGATGCTCCTTGGAGCCCATAGGAGCGAGTATCAACCACGTACGGATCCATGCCGTAGCTCTGAAGATAACCTGCAAGAAGTTAATCACATAAAGTCTGTTAAAAATCATATCGTTCCTGCAGTTCCATATAGCCCAAAGAAGTGCGCATATTCCAATCCGAATACTTGACGCAATATCAGGATTCACTCCATTTAGCCATGTCCCAAACAGCGCATCTATACTAACTGGAGGAATAATATTAAAAGCTATATGTATGGACCGCCAAAGTAACTTCGCGAGAGGGCAATCGAAAAATAAGTGTTGAATTGTTTCATTGTGAACACAAAAGCAACATTGTGAACTGCCGACCCATCGTCGCTTTAGTAAATTATCTTTGGTAAGGATCACTTGCTCGTGTACAAACCACATAAAAATTTTGATTCGCAAGGGAACCTTTACTTTCCAAATGTGTATCGATCTTGGGATTGGGCCAGAGTTAATGAGGTCTAAGTACATAGATTTGACCGAAAACACCCCATTACCCGTTAGCTTCCAGTTCAAGGTGTCTCCCTGATCTGAGAGTTGAACGTCCATCAACCTCCGCACCAAGTGTAGCTAGGAATTCCATCGTTCCCCTACTAGAGCCCTCCTGAACTGGATATTCAAAGGTACCGTCTGCAATACTGTTGCTACGTAATCCTCCTTACGTTGCGCAATATGATACAGGGAAGGGTATTGGAGAGCTAGCGGCGTGTCGCCTAGCCATGTATCCTCCCAAAACCTTGTTGTCGTTCCGTCCCCAACAACGAATTTCACCCTATGGAAGAAGGTCTCTTTAGTTCTCATGAGTCCCTTCCAAAACGGCGAATCATTAGGTCTTACGGTAACCTGAGCGAGAGTTTTAGAGTGTAAGTATTTATTTCTTAGAATTTGTGCCCACATACCATCCGATTCCTGAGATAGCCTATACAGCCATTTGCTCAAAAGGCATTTATTTTTAATCTCGAGGTTCTCGATCCCAAGACCCCCCGGTCTTTGGGTCGACAAATAATATCCCATCTTGCCAAGCGATATTTTGTCTTAATCTCGTCTTGCTAAAGGGGTATTGAATATTGATGGAGTGATTTTTCGCATAGCACAGCATGACCTTTACAAACCTTTCATGAGTTATTATTTAGAACATGTTTTAGATAAATATTGTTTATCTTCCATCTGTCAAGCATTGCATGATTTAGAAAATTTTATACAATAATTTTGAAGTATCAAATAATGAAGATCAACTCAACCTTTAGTTAGTTACTCCAGATTTGCTTTCATACATGTGTTTTGAATATTTTCCTATTTGCCTGAGCCAATTGTAAACCTTCAGAATTTCTTAGTTGAAATTTCTTGCTCTGTCATAAAGTGTTGTGTCATCATCTAAAAAAGTCATGGTGTCATTTAGTGCATTGTCACGCTGCTGGAGTAAATTTTTTACTTTGCTGGCTTGTACAGGTAATCAAAGAAAGCATGTTTGAGAAAAAATATTTATGTTTGACACTAGAGGAGTTTTTGACTTGAAATATTAACACTGCAAGGATTCGCTCCAGGCTTTCCAGCATAATCAATTGGATTATTCTAACCTAGTTAGCGCAGTCGCTTCATGGCGTTGCTATCTCTACTAGTATTGCTGCTCATCTCGAACACCACAATAACTATCTGGCTTGCCTTGACTTCACCTCGTCTGTGGAGAATAGAAAGGTAAGCAAGCATGGAGAGAGGTAGTAAAGTTCTTGCAGTATGCTGGAGCTGGATTAGTCAAGCTGTATCTTCACGGAAGCCAATACATCCTTTTTCTTCTCTCTTCTTTTCCTCATATATGATCAGAGTATTACGAGACATCAAATGCCTTTCTAATTGGGGTCATCAACATCTTCCTACGATTGTATCCCGCATCTTGAATATATGCCGGAATGTGTTCCGAATTGACAATTCTCTAAAAAAGGGCAGCCCGGTGCATGTAGCTCCTGCTTGCGCAGGGTCCGGCGAAGGGTCCGACCACTTTGGTTCTATTGTACGCAGCCTTTCCCTACATTTCTGTAAGAGGCTGTTTCCAGGACTTGAATTGACAATTCTCTAAGCACAGGACAAATATATCTGATGTGACTGCTCCTTACCATGAACTGTGCTCCATTGAAGAGACATAACTTATAGATATTGTGGAATTGCTTGACCAAGTTCTATAATACATAGGAGTACATAGCATGTTTCTATTTGGAAATATGGTTATGTTTGTTGTACTTTCTAACTTCTATAAATTGTGTATCTTATACCACAAGGGCACCATATCTGTTATGTAGAACTACCTCCGCCCCAAATTATAAGATGCTTTTGGTAAGTCGTATAATTTGGGACAGAGGAAGTATTTGATTAATCTACAATACATTGAATTTCTAGGAATTCTTCTTTCATCTGATAATTGCAGTAGATAGGAGTATTACAAAAGTAAGTAGAGCCTTTGGTCTCACTAGCTGTTCACGTAGAAATATATGACTGTAAGCCTGTGCTCTGTTGTTACAGTAATATGAACCCATTTTCTCCTCTTCCTGTTGAACAACTCTATTAGTCTATTTACAATAAGGTTGAACGTTTGTAGCAATTCTGAGAACTGTTTCCTGTTTATTTATTCTTGTACTACAAACAGAGCTGAGGCGAACTATGGAGCAGCGAAGGTCATGCTGAGGCCTGCTTGCCCTGGATCTGGTGTCACTGCAGGTGGAGCCGTGAGGGTTGTGCTGGAGATGGCTGGAGTTGAAAATGCGCTTGGGAAGCAGCTGCGAAGCAAGAATCCCCTCAACAATGCAAGGGCTACCGTGAAGGCGACGCAGATGATGAGACAGTTCTCAGACGTCGCTGCAGAGCGTGGACTTCCAATGGAGGAGTTATGGAAATGATAAAACAAAATCATTCAACTGCCTGACGGATTTTTTTTTTCTCTACTGTATTTCTTGAGTTCGTTTTCTGTTGTATCTATATATTGGGATAACTAGGGGTGCAAATGGGGGGGTACCCTTTGGGGGTACTCTATGTGACTTCTGAAATTCACTTGGTTGAACTAAGGTGGGTCAGACTTTGCATACGTACGGACGATTGTTCGTCAAGTTTTCTTCCTTAATCTCCTCTGGCATTGTAGAAAATTAAGTTGGTCTCCCAATACATGTAGCAAATCTACAAAATTGTTCTTTTTTCTGGTTACTGAGTTTGTTAAAGATTGATAAAGCATGAACAAGAATATGAACTGGGCATCGTGATGCTACCCCTGCTCTGCGCTGCCAGAAGAAGCACAAAATATTTTTTGGCTATTATTATTACATCGCCGCCTCAACACAAGAGAAATGTTGCAGAGCAAAAATTTGTATCTACCTGACTACACGTGTGTTCCGTGGAGATTTCACTATCGAAACCAGAGATCCTCCATTCCTCCGTACAAATGCTGGCAATACTTATGCTCAGGATGGATGCCTTTCCAAGGATCAATTCAAGACCAGATAAACAATTTAAAGTCTAGTCTGCAGCTCAACTTTGCCTTGTAGATTATCATCCTTGCTACCTCGGCTATTTAGTGTTATATTTGTGTCGAATTTTTGTACGTAGGGTTACTCTGCAGTATCAGCATTACTTGAAGAGAACACACGTACGCGTGTGCGCCCGGCTCGGCGTGTGAGCGTTGCATGGCCGGCATCGCGAGCCGGGTGCGTCCATGCGGCCGGGCACTTATGCGTGCTTGGTTGACCTGGCTCGCCGCTGCATGCTCGCTTTTTCGGGTGAACCCCGAGCCGGGTGCTATCGGTTTGTTGTCGGTGGGGGTGGGCTCGGGATTCGCTCTCTAGACGGGTGGCCTCGTCCCGTTTATCCTGGGCTGGTAAGCTTTGGCGGGTGGGTGCTTGGGACATGGTTTGTCTGTTTTTTGCTGCTCGGTAAGACCAAGTACCATAGCAGACTTATAACTCATTTACATATTAATTTTGTTTATGTGGAAAAAAGAGACATGAAAAAATAAGGAAAGTGTGCTCTCAGGCAAGAGTCTACTTATGTGCGTGCTCTTAGACAGATGCAATAAAAGCAAGTACAATAGGATAACATAGACGGGCTGTAAAACTTTAAATATTATATTTTTGATGAGTTATAAGAGAGAGAAGAGGAGAGAAAAAAAAACAGGCTACTGATTAACAACCAGTTGTAGCACGCGCTCCTATTCATCTTGTGAGAGAGGAAGGTGGGCTATGTATCAACAAAGTACTCCCTCCGTCCTAAAATTCTTGTCTTAGATTTGTCTAGATACGGATGTATCTAATACTAAAATGTGACTTGTGTTGGAGATATGCCCTAGAGGCAATCATGTATGATGATATTTTCTATGTGTTTATGAATAAAGATAGTCCTTGGACATTATCAATGATGTGTATCAGCAATTACGTGACTTGTTTGTGGGACTATGCATTGTATGATGACTGTCCTAAAAGGTCCCTAGTCGAAAGGGCTATGTGGACGCAACCGACTAGATTAGCATATGACATGGTTGATGGCTTGGTCTCACTAGCCATGGAGCATTGGATGCTAACCGGATAATATGGACTCGGAAGGATCTAGTCGGATCCGAGTTGAGATAACGTCCGAGTCGGACAGACCCAACTATGAGACGCAGCGATATGTCATCTGTGAGTCTCTAGTACAACATACGTTCTATGTCCTAAGACCTGAGCTGGCGCATGTATTCGGGATGGTGACAGACCTGCTTTGGGCCGACCAAACGCTACTCCGTGACTGGGTAGTTACAAAGGTAGGTTTCGGGCTTGTCCAGACCCATGCTGCGAGACATGGTCGAGCAAGATGGGATTTGCCCCTTCGATCAGGAGAGATATACTCTGGGGCCCTCGTGTGATCCGACCAAGATAAGCATGGCCATGCGACAAGGAATATGAGATAATCCGGTTTGTGGTCGGCATCACTGGAACGAGAAAAAAGTCGGGCTAGCACAAGGATGACAGACTCGCCTTGAGCCCGACAATATATATCGTGTGGCAAAGGGAACAGAAGTGTGATGTATAGGTTCGCCTAACCAGCTTCATCCGACACTTGGAGTCGGCACGCTTTGCTAGAGGCCGCTGCCGACTAGCCGAGTCAGATGTGATCTGACTCGCGACCAAGTGAACGAGAACCTAAGGGGCCGCGCGCTTAAGGGAAGGAACCTGTGAGGCCTGGTCCGACTCCACGAGTCAGAAGTGATCCTACTCAGACTCGGATCCACGCCGAACAGATTTTGGGCTTTAGGGTCCGTGCGAGGCCCAAGTGTTGAGCCCGCGACGGACGCCTATATAAAGTGGGGGTGTGGCACACTCATTTGGTTGATCGCTTCGGCGTTGTCACTAGGGTTTGCATGTGTTGCGAATAGCCACCTCCACTTGCTGCCGACTGTGTGATTAGACCTAGCAGTCCACCGCACGGGGTTCCTCCTGCACGCGCGGATATCGTTAGAGGCGGTGCACCTGCGCCACTCCGGCGAACTTGTACGCGTGATCCACGACCGACTGTTCTAGGGAGATCGGACGAGGAGGAGACGACTCTGGACGCGCTGCCCCAACTCTACTTCTGCTGCACGGCACTGCGCGTCTAGTGGTAACGATCTGTGATCTATCTCTCGTAGCATGTTCTTGGTTGTTCTGCGCGTAGGAATTTTTAATTTGCAGTCGACGCACCCTACCGTAGACTCCAACAGTGGTACCAGAGCCTCTGCTATAGGATTTAGATTCGGATCGTATGCATATTAGATATGTGGAGGCGGCAGATGAGATCTGTTGTCGTTTATGAGATCGACTATGTGAACGGTTTATGAGATCAACTGCACATGGGGATCGATGTGGCTATGTTTTCTAATGATCGGAAACGATGAGGTTGTGACACAACCTACCCCTACCGGTCGGTATCCGCCATCGGGGTTAACAGTGAAACGTAAATCCTAATCGGACTCGCGATGATCGATAAGATCGATCAGATCGGAAAATTCGGCGTGATCGGAGTACAGCTGCAATCTGTGATTTCCGAAAACGTCGGGCGCTGCCCGCACCCTCGAGGGGCGCTGCCCCTTCGAACCTTGTTATGCTTCTTTATTTCTATGCATGTTAAAATGGTAGAAAGATCCTTTGTAAATATCAAGTGAATTGCCATCCCCGATGTTGCACCTTCGCATGTCAAGTACGTCTAGTGGTGGGCTCATAAAATTGGGGTGCTGCTAGGTGTCCTTGAACTGAAGGGTTCGTCTTGGACACGGACATGCACTGCATCTGGTTAACTTGACAAGGCTATCAAAACGGTTTTGGGTCTTGTGGCGAAGAAGGTTGGGAGCCGGGTATAAGATACCTACCCGAGTTCACTGCATATGGTTAACTTGACAAGGCTATCAAAACGGTTTTGGGCCTCGGCTCCCAACCTTCTTTTCCACAAGGCCCAAAACCGTTTTGATAGCCTTGTCAAGTTAACCAGATGCAGTGCATGTCCGTGTCCGACACGAACCCTTCAGTTCAAGGACACCTAGCAGCACCCCAATTTTATGAGCCCACCACTAGATGTACTTGATGTGCGAAGGTCCAACATCGGGGATGGCAATTCACTTGATATTAACGAGGGATCTTTCTACCATTTTAACATGCATAGAAATAAAGAAGCATAACAATCACAAATAAACATATATTGTGAAATAGTATGGCTCTTTTATGGATGTTCTTCTAGGTCGGCTCCGACTCCGATGACCAACTAGGAACTCCATCTTGTTTGTCACGCCGGGACGCCAAGCCACCAACCTAATCTCTATTATCCAACTACTACAACTAGTAATGAATTTTACATAGAGTCACAAGTCGACACGCAGGTCGTTATACATTATAATGACAGCACTTTGGCTCCTGCCGGCTGACAAACATGACGCGCAGGCCATGTATAAATTACACACATGCATCACATACACATGAGCCATACTATTCACATCAAACTTGCAAAACAAAGTTACGTAGAATCGCATTCTACCGGTTTGAGTGATCGTGTACGAAATACAGGGCGCTACGCACACGACGGTTGTGAAGATTATACATGATGTGACTTGATACATCTGTATTTAGACAAATCTAAGACAAGAATTTTGGGACGAAGGGAGTAGTACATATTTATATGTAACTATTGTACTTGTCGGCTATAAGCTTAGCTATACATGTTGTGGCAAGATCATATAGCCAGCTTCCGGCTATACTATTAACCATGCTCTAAATGTGAAGAAAGAGATAGAGAGCAGATGAGAAAAGGTATTCATCTTATAGCCAACCTTATAGCTAACCTTGTTGTATGAGTGACTATATACGTTGGATATAAATGATATGGCAACATCTTAGGGCCAGCAGTTGGCTGTATTATTAACCATGCTCTAATGCGGGTGGGTGCTCGGGGTGCCATGTGTCGGTTTGTCATTGGTCAGCAATGATTGACTCGGTGCGCCCGTGCCGTCCTTGTTGGGTGCTCGAATCGGTGCATCACGTGCCGTCTTCGTCCGCTGTGAAAGGGTTCTTTTGGGGGTGTAGGATCAAAATTATGTCTAAAGGGGGGTGACTAGACTACTTGACCAAATAAAAATTTATCATTTTCCCGATTTTAGTTGTAGGCAAGTTCTAGCAATCCTACCAAGTCAAGAACACCCTACACATGCAAGTCTAAGAGTTGAGAAGCGGAAAGTAAAGAATTTGCATATATGAATGTAAAGGAGGGATCAGAGAAATCAAACGCAATGAAGACACAGTGATTTTGGGCGTCGTTCCGGTAGGTGGTGCTATCGTGCATCCACGTTGATGAAGAATTCAACCCACAGAGGGTAACAGCTGCGCAAGTCCACGGAGGGCTCCACCCACAAAGGGTTCATGAAGAAGCAACATTGTCTATTACACCATGGCTTACGTCCACGAAGGACTAGCCTCACTCGGGTAGATCTTCACGAAGTAGGCGATCTCTTTGCCTTTACAAACTCCTTGGTTCAACTCCACAATCTCTTGGAGGCTCTGATGAGGACATGACTACCTTGGATATGACCAAAAATATTGCATACATGTATATTTGTGAGGTGATTTCTAATGCAAACTATGCAATAATTTATTTGTGTCATCCACGACAAAAATACTTCACAAACTTTTGTGCCATGTCTAATTGCAGGTGTATGGGACATTTGTACAATTCACATATGAAGATAAGGGAAAAAAAGAAGTTTAGGTGCTGTTCAAAAAGTCCTCTCACGTCACTTTTGGGCCAAGAGAAGATAGAGTCCAAGTCTCTCACGTTCTGGATTCAGATTCGGACTGCACAGATATACCTGACTCAAAACGCCAAGAACTATTTCATACGGACTCCGAATTGGGTGATTCTTTTTTTGTTGGAAAGTAGATTTCATGCTCTTTCTAACCCAATTGGTTTCACCTTCAAATTCATCCGGAGCTTTGAGTTGTCGTCAAAACAATCTGACGCTGTAGCAGAATCCGAGTCAAACTACAAGTCCAAAGGTGTTGCATCACCTCCACTTGGGCCCATTGGCCTTGTACGACCTAGGGTTAGTTTTAGGCTGCCTTGGGACATCCTCCCACCTCCTTGGCCGCCACCCCTTGCTCATATATAAGTAGATCCATCTAGTAGCTTTTTGCTTGGGATTTTTTTAGTTAAAAGTTAGCCATTGCAACTTCGTGTACTTCGTTTGTGTCCAACGACCAGACCAAGACCGCTTTCGGATCCCCACCTTTATCAATACTTCATCTATATTCGCAATATTCAGATTGCATTATCATATTCTTGCTTGTTCTTCGATTGCGTGCAGGAATAGACCTTCGTGGTCAGGCTGATCGTGCTTTTAGCATCGTCAGTAACCTCGGGAGATTGGTTTAGCGATTGCTAAGGCACAACGTCGTGCACGTTTGTAGTCGGATCGTCAAAGTCGACTCCACCAAATCGATAGTTATCATCTCATCGAAAGATCGGGACACCCCCTCCTCTATCAAGTGGTATCAGTTTTCAGGATGCTCGGTGAGAATTTCCAGTTATCCCTAGATTAGATTTATTTTCTTACCTATTGTCCAAAGAAAAAGCCAAAAAAAAAAGTTAGATCTATTCATCCTTTGTCCAAGCCAGTCTGAGCCTTTGCAATTTTCTTTTCATTGTTTGCATTATTGAATTATCGGTTGCATCGTCGTGTTCAGTTGCTGGTCTTAGTGTCTAGTTCGTTTAGAGTTTCGAGTTCTGTTCACATTAGTCACGCCGCCGCTGCATCGTTATTCCTTCCGCTGTCCACCATCCCATCCATCAATTTCCACATCGTGCTACCCACTGTTCATTGTCATAATCATAGTTGAGGTCGTTCACATCTGTGCTTGATCCAATCTACATCTTATCTAGTTTGTTTTGGAAAGAGGGAGAGAGAAAAAAGAGAGAAAAAAAAGTAAAAAAAAAGTTAGAGAAAAAAAAAGAGAGAAAGAAAAATAAAAAAGTGTGAAAAAAAAAACAAAATTCGGATCTATCTAGACTCAATCTCGTAGCTGAATTCGGATTGGAATCTATTTTGCGCAGTGTTCAGTAAAACAGGCATATCTTTTTCATACGAAGTCTGTTTTGGCTCCGTGAGTACTCAAATTAAAGCTAGCGACGAGCCGCATCTAAATAGTTGCGGAAGCTAGTTCAATATTTGACACCTCAAATCGGCTTCTAAATAGGTCTTTTTGCCCTCCGAAGTTCGCGAACACAGCTTGTTCCAGTTTTTCAGGCCAGTTTTAAAATTTTTTGACTCCTCATATCAACTCGGAATTGAGTGATTCTTTTTGCATTTGAAAGCTTGAGTCAGTGCCATTCTTGAGAAAAATTATCATAAAATTGGCACAAACTTTTATAGAGTAAAGTTGGAGAGAGAATTGTTGGTATATGCTACTTGGTAGTTGTTTCTCATCATTATCTTTACTGCCATTGTGATCTTCACTTATATCTTGCTATCCAGAGCTACTTCATATCCTTTATTGATGCTAGTTGTGCTACGCCGTGACCTCATTAGTGTTCTAGGCTCGCGTCTCTAGTCCGGTCTAGCCTAGGACCAGCACAGTATCGTCGTTGAGCGTTTATTCAACATTGCATCTCTGAATTGATTATTTCTAATCTTTTGCTACCATATATAGCCAACCCAGCTCCACATATTTCTACACCGTGTATACGTACATTCGCCTGGCAATCGTTTTACTCAATCTTCGGAGTTATTTGACACCGCTGGTTGCCTGTCACCACCTGCTGCATGGTAAGAACTTGTAAGATATTGATATTTGCTACACTGTGAGCGTTTTACCACCACATCCTAGTAGTTCATAGGAACATTATTCTTGGATTTTGTTTCTTGTTTTCTACTAACTATGGCAGGTTCCGGAGTTGTTAGTTCTTGGGCTTCATCGATCGTGGGAGATTTGCCATCACCTAAGAAAATACAACAACCGTCACAAGAGGAGCAACAACATCAGAATGCACATAATCAGGTTAATGTTTCCATGCCACCATTTACTGGTCGTTTTAGGCCTGATTTATATATTGAATGGGAGTACGAAATTAATGCTATATTTGCTTCCCATAATTTTGATGAGCGTGGAAAATTTCAAGCCGCGGTTAGTACTTTCAGTAGCTTTGCTTTAGTTTGGTGGAGTGAATACTGTCGGTTAAACACTGATTATTTACCTACTACTTGGGATGGTTTAAAACATGTCATGAGAGATAGATTCGTAGATGTTCATTATACTCGTGGCATGATTAAAAAACTACAACATTTAAAACAAGGTAGTGACACCGTAACAAAATATTATGATGATTTACAAACTACATTATTGCACTCATTTTTAGAAGATAGTGAAGAAGATTTTATGGATAGATTTTGGGGAGGATTAAACTGCGATATTCAAGAGATTCTAATTCATGAAGAGTGTTATCCTATGGACCATTTGTTTCGTCTTGCTTGCAAAGCTGAACAGGAAATAAAACGACGTGTTGGCCACAAGGAGAACAAGCGCACGGTGCACATTCCAAGTGTTGATACAGATGTTTCTTCAACTACTAGGCGTACTATGACAACCACATCCGTTGTTGCGAGGACTACATCATCTCCATCATGTGACACATCACCTCCAAGAGTGCCTACATCATCTGAGTTGATCATAAGAGGTAATGACAAAGGTACAGATTTTCAACTTTCACATGAGAATGATGCATGCCTAGTTAACTTGAATACATCATGTGTTGTGTTACCTATTGATTTGAGCACACCAACTATTTTAGAGAATCGTGTTACTGTCATGAATGCGTCATGTGATCAAAGAGTTGAAGTATCAACAATTTTGAGTGCACCCAATGAATTAACTGTTGATGAAAAAGAAACAATGTTTAATCATTTTGATATGACCTCTAATCTTGGTGACGATTTTGTGTCAAATGACTTATTGCATGTTTGCTTATTTAAGCATGTTGTAGCATGTAAATTTGATGCAAGTAAGGTTTATTCACCAATGTTGGGATGGTTTAATGATGAACATTGTCAATCCTTTGATATGAATAAGAGCTTCACTTATATGTGCAAATTGAGTTACAATATTTTCATGTCTTCTAATACTTGTGATAATATTTTGGCTTTAGATTTTATGAACTATGAAGGTTACTCATGTATACATGTGTCATATATGCAAAAACTAAGGAAAGTAAAACTGGATGACATATACATATACAACATGTACACCTTGTCTCTTTTGTTAGCCACATTTCAGCTTAAGCAACGCCGAGGACGGCTTTGTTTTCAAGAAGGGGAGGATGATGAGGACATGACTACCTTGGATATGACCAAAAATATTGCATACATGTATATTTGTGAGGTGATTTCTAATGCAAACTATGCAATAATTTATTTATGTCATCCAAGACAAAAATACTTCACAAACTTTTGTGCCATGTCTAATTGCAGGTGTATGGGAGATTTGTACAATCCACATATGAAGATAAGGGAAAAAGAGAAGTTTATGTGCTGTTCAAAAAGTCATATCACGTCACTTTTGGGCCAAGAGAAGATAGAGTCCAAGTCTCTCACGTTCTGGATTCAGATTCGGACTGCACAGACATACCTGACTCAAAACGCCAAGAACTATTTCATACGGACTCTGAATTGGGTGATTCTTTTTTTGTTGGAAAGTAGATTTCGCGCTCTTTCTAACCCAATTGGTTTCACCTTCAAATTCATCCGGAGCGTTGAGTTGTCCTCGAAACAATCTGACGCTGTAGCAGAATCCGAGTCAAACTACAAGTCCAAAGGTGTTGCATCACCTCCACTTGGGCCCATTGGCCTTGTACGACCTAGGGTTAGTTTTAGGCTGCCTTGGGACGTCCTCCCACCTCCTTGGCCGCCACCCCTTGCTCCTATATAAGTAGATCCATCTAGTAGCTTTTTGCTTGGGATTTGTTTAGTTAAAAGTTAGCCATTGCAACTTCGTGTACTTCGTTTGTGTCCAACGACTAGACCAAGACCGCTTTCGGATCCCCACCATTATCAATACTTCATCTATATTCGCAATATTCAGATTGCATTATCATATTCTTGCTTGTTCTTCGATTGCGTGCAGGAATAGACCTTCGTGGTCAGGTTGATTGTGCTTCCAGCATCGTCAGTAACCTCAGGAGATTGGTTTAGCGATTGCTAAGGCGCAACGTCGTGCACGTTTGTAGTCGGATCGTCAAAGTCGGCTCCACCAAATCGATAGTTACCATCTCATCGAAAGATCGGGACACCCTCGCCTCTATCAAGTTGTGCTACGCCGTGACCTCATTAGTGTTCTAGGCTCGCGTCTCTAGTCCGGTCTAGCCTAGCACCAGCACAGTATCGTCGTTGAGCGTTTATTCAACATTGCATCTCTGAATTGATTATTGCTAATCTTTTGCTACCATATATAGCCAACCCAGCTCCACATATTTCTACACCGTGTATACGTACATTCGCCTGGCAATCGCTTTACTCAATCTTCGGAGTTATTTGACACCGCTGGTTGCCCGTCACCACCTGCTGCATGGTAAGAACTTGTAAGATATTGATATTTGCTTTACTGTGAGCGCTTTACCACCACATCCTAGTAGTTCATAGGAACATTATTCTCGATTTTTTTGTTTCTACTAATCATGGCAGGTTCCGGAGTTGTTAGTTCTTGGGCTTCATCGATCGTGGGAGATTTGCCATCACCTAAGAAAATGCAACAACCGCCACAAGAGGAGCAATTACATCAGAATGCACATATCAGGTTAATGTTTCCATGCCACCATTTACTGGTCGTTTTAGGCCTGATTTATATATTGAATGGGAGTACGAAATTAATGCTATATTTGCTTCCCATAATTTTGATGAGCGTGGAAAATTTCAAGCCGCGGTTAGTACTTTCAGTAGCTTTGCTTTAGTTTGGTGGAGTGAATACTGTCGGTTAAACCCTGATTATATACCTACTACTTGGGATGGTTTAAAACATGTCATGAGAGATAGATTCGTAGATGTTCATTATACTCATGGCATGATTAGAAAACTACAACATTTAAAACAAGGTAGTGACACCGTAACAAAATATTATGATGATTTACAAACTACCTTGTTGCACTCATTTTTAGAAGAAAGTGAAGAAGATTTTATGGATAGATTTTGGGGAGGATTAAACCGTGATATTCAAGAGATACTAATTCATGAAGAGTGTTATCCTATGGACCATTTGTTTCGTCTTGCTTGCAAAGCTGAACAGGAAATAAAACGACGTGTTGCCCACAAGGAGAACAAGCGTACGGTGCACATTCCAAGTGTTGATACAGATGTTTCTTCAACTACTAGGCGTACTATGACAACCACATCCGTTGTTGCGATGACTACATCATCTCCACCATGTGACACATCACCACCGAGAGTGCCTACATCATCTGAGTTGATCATAAGAGGTAATGACAAAGGTACATATTTTCCACTTTCACATGAGAATGATGCATGCCTAGTTAACTTGAATACATCATGTGTTGAGTTACCTATTGATTTGAATATTTTAGAGAATCGTGTTACTGTCATGAATGCATCATGTGATCAAACAGCTGAAATACCAACATTTTTGAGTGCACCCATTGAATTAACTGTTGATGCAAAAGAACCAATGTTTAATCATTTTGATATGACCTCTAATATTGGTGATGATTCTGTGTCAAATGACTTATTGCATGTTTGCTTATTTAAGCATGTTGTGGCATGTAAATTTGATGCAAGTAAGGTTTATTCACCAATGTTGGGATGGTTTAATGATGAACATTGTCAATCTTTTGATATGAATAAGAGCTTCACTTATATGTGCAAACTGAGTTGCAATATTTTAATGCCTTCTACATCTTGTGATAATATTTTGGCTTTATTATATTTTATGAACTATGGATCCAAGGGGTGTGGCCGCTTCTGCCCACGTTGCAAGGTGATGAGGACATGAATACCTTGGATACGACCAAAAATATTGCATACATGTATATTTGTGAGGTGATTTCTAATGCAAACTATGCAATAATTTATTTGTGTCATCCAGGACAAAAATACTTCACAAACTTTTGTGCCATGTCTAATTGCAGGTGTATGGGACATTTGTACAATTCACATATGAAGATAAGGGAAAACGAGAAGTTTAGGTGCTGTTCAAAAAGTCCTCTCACGTCACTTTTGGGCCAAGAGAAGATAGAGTCCAAGTCTCTCACGTTCTGGATTCAGATTCGGACTGCACAGACATACCTGACTCAAAACGCCAAGAACTTTTTCATACGGACTCCGAATTGGGTGATTCTTTTTTTGTTGGAAAGTAGATTTCGTGCTCTTTCCAACCCAATTTGATTCACCTTAAAATTCATCCGGAGCTATGAGTTATCGACGAAACAATCTGACGCTGTAGCAGAATCCGAGTCAAACTACAAGTCCAAAGGTGTTGCATCACCTCCACTTGGGCCCATGAGCCTTGTACGACCTAGGGTTAGTTTTAGGCTGCCTTGGGACGTCCTCCCACCTCCTTGGCCGCCACCCCTTACTCCTATATAAGTAGATCCATCTAGTAGCTTTTTCCTTGGGATTTGTTTAGTTAAAAGTTAGCCATTGCAACTTCGTGTACTTCGTTTGTGTCCAACGACCAGACCAAGACCGCTTTCGGATCCCCATCATTATCAATACTTCATCTATATTCGCAATATTCAGATTGCATTATCATATTCTTGCTTGTTCTTCGATTGCGTGCAGAAATAGACCTTCGTGGTCAGGCTGATCGTGCTTCCAGCATCGTCAGTAACCTCAGAAGATTGGTTTAGCGATTGCTAAGGCGCAACGTCGTGCACGTTTGTAGTCGGATCGTCAAAGTCGGCTCCACCAAATCGATAGTTACCATCTCATCGAAAGATCGGGACACCCTCGCCTCTATCACCGTATGTGTGGGGAAACAAGAGATAGGGTTGGTTTCGGACCCCTCCTTCAAGGGCCACGAAATCCCCTCCTCTTCCTCCATATATACAGCCCTTAGGGCACCGTTTAGACTTTGGGTTTTGTTTAGATTAAAAGTTCGCCATAGCTGCAACTTCGCGTACTTCGTTTGTGTTCAACGACCAGACCAAGACGTCACAGAACCCCACCTTGATCAATAAAGCTTTCATCTTATATTCGCAATATCCAGATTGCAAATCTTAGTTTCTTGCTTGTTCTTCGTTTGCTTGCAGGAGATAGACCCTCGTGGTCAGGTTGATTGTGCTCCGGCGTGGTCAATAACCTCTCGGAGTTGGTTTAGCGATTGCTAAGGCGCGACGTCCTCGCACGTTCGTAGTCAGATCGTCAAAGTCTACTCCACCAAAAACGATAGCTATCATCTCATCGAAAGATCGGGACACCCTCGCCTCTATCACATAATTTTGATGAGCGTGGAAAATTTCAAGCTGCGGTTAGTACTTTTAGTAGCTTTGCTTTAGTTTGGTGGAGTGAATATTGTCGGTTAAACCCTGATCTTATACCTACTACTTGGGATGATTTAAAACTTGTCATGAGAGATAGATTCGTTGATGTTTATTATACTCGTGGCATGATTAAAAAATTACAACATTTAAAACAAGGCACTGACACGGTAACAAAATACTATGATGATTTACAAACTACATTATTGCACTCATTTTTAGAAGAAAGTGAAGAAGATTTTATGGATAGATTTTGGGGAGGATTAAACTGTGATATTCAAGAGATTCTAATTCATGAAGAGTGTTATCCTATGGACCATTTGCTTCGTCTTGCTTGCAAAGCTGAACAGGAAATAAAACGACGTGTTGGCCATAAGGAGAACAAGCGCACGGTGCACATTCCAAGTGTTGATACAGATGTTTCTTCAACTACTAGGCGTACTATGACAACCACATCCATTGTTGCGAGGACTACATCGTCTCCATCATGTGACACATCACCTCCAAGAGTGCCTACATCGTCTGAGTTGATCATAAGAGGTAATGACAAAGGTACAGATTTTCAACTTTCACATGAGAATGATGCATGCCTAGTTAACTTGAATACATCATGTGTTGTGTTACCTATTGATTTGAGCACACCAGCTATTTTAGAGAATTGTGTTACTGTCATGAATGCGTCATGTGATCAAAGAGTTGAAGTATCAACAATTTTGAGTGCACCCATTGAATTAACTGTTGATGCAAAAGAACCAATGTTTAATCATTTTGATATGACCTCTAATATTGGTGATGATTCTGTGTCAAATGACTTATTGCATGTTTGCTTATTTAAGCATGTTGTAGCATGTAAATTTGATGCAAGTAAGGTTTATTCACCAATGTTGGGATGGTTTAATGATGAACATTGTCAATCTTTTGATATGAATAAGAGCTTCACTTATATGTGCAAACTGAGTTGCAATATTTTCATGCCTTCTACATCTTGTGATAATATTTTGGCTTTATTATATTTTATGAACTATGGAAGTTACTCATGTATACATGTGTCATATGTGCAAAAATCAAAGGAAGTAAAAATAGGTGACATATACATATACAACATGTACACCTTGTCTCTTTTGTTAGCCACATTTCAGATTAAGCAACGCCGAGGACGGCTTTGTTTTCAAGAAGGGGAGGATGATGAGGACATGACTACCTTGGATATGACCAAAAATATTGCATACATGTATATTTGTGAGGTGATTTCTAATGCAAACTATGCAATAATTTATTTGTGTCATCCACGACAAAAATACTTCACAAACTTTTGTGCCATGTCTAATTGCAGGTGTATGGGACATTTGTACAATTCACATATGAAGATAAGGGAAAAAAAGAAGTTTAGGTGCTGTTCAAAAAGTCCTCTCACGTCACTTTTGGGCCAAGAGAAGATAGAGTCCAAGTCTCTCACGTTCTGGATTCAGATTCGGACTGCACAGATATACCTGACTCAAAACGCCAAGAACTATTTCATACGGACTCCGAATTGGGTGATTCTTTTTTTGTTGGAAAGTAGATTTTGTGCTCTTTCTAACCCAATTGGTTTCACCTTCAAATTCATCCGGAGCTTTGAGTTGTCGTCAAAACAATCTGACGCTGTAGCAGAATCCGAGTCAAACTACAAGTCCAAAGGTGTTGCATCACCTCCACTTGGGCCCATTGGCCTTGTACGACCTAGGGTTAGTTTTAGGCTGCCTTGGGACGTCCTCCCACCTCCTTGGCCGCCACCCCTTGCTCGTATATAAGTAGATCCATCTAGTAGCTTTTTGCTTGGGATTTGTTTAGTTAAAAGTTAGCCATTGCAACTTCGTGTACTTCGTTTGTGTCCAACGACCAGACCAAGACCGCTTTCGGATCCCCACCTTTATCAATACTTCATCTATATTCGCAATATTCAGATTGCATTATCATATTCTTGCTTGTTCTTCGATTGCGTGCAGGAATAGAGCTTCGTGGTCAGGCTGATCGTGCTTTCAGCATCGTCAGTAACCTCGGGAGATTGGTTTAGCGATTGCTAAGGCACAACGTCGTGCACGTTTGTAGTCGGATCGTCAAAGTCGACTCCACCAAATCGATAGTTATCATCTCATCGAAAGATCGGGACACCCCCTCCTCTATCAGGCTCCCAAGTGACACCTAACCAATTTAGGAGACACCACTCTCCAAAAGGTAATAGACGGTGTTGTTGATGATGAATTCCTTACTCTTGTGCTTCAAATGATAGTCTCCTCAACACTCAATCACTCTTTCACAGATTTGACTTTGGTAGGAGAAGGACTGGAGTGGAAAGCAACTTGAAGAGGCTAGAAATCAAGGTTCAAATGGTTGGATTGGAATCTCTTGATCTCAACACATGAGTAGGTGGTTCTCTCTCAGAAAATGAATGGTGAAAGTGTAGATTCGTTTTGATGGCTCTCTTAGAGAGTAAGCGGGGGTGGAGGGATATTTATAGCCTTCACCCCAAATCCAACCATTACACACTTTTGACTCAACTCGGTGACACCGGACCAGAAATCTCGGGGAGGCCGACCTGTGTAAAAGATATGAACATTGCTTTTCGGTGGGACCAAAGTGGAAATCTCGGACGGACCAAAATGCGATAACCTAGGAAGGACCTCGTTTCAGTAGTTCCGATCGTTTCAACTCGGTGATTCCGAAATGAATGAATAGGACTACAGAAACTTGGTCACAGCAACTTAGTTAGACCGATCGCAATCTCGGTGAGACCAAAAATCTAGGGTTTGGCTTGGTAGTGTATATGATCAACTCGGTGGATCCACGATAGATGTTTTCAGTGGGACCAAGATGGAACTTTAGGGTTTGGACATATGTGGTGTGGAGAAAGTGTTTGAGGATTTTTGGAGCAATATCACTAAGCACTTGAGCAATTGAGTCATGATTAAAACCTCATCCCCTTTTAATAGTATTGGCTTTCCTATAGACTCAAGGTGATCTTGGATCACTTAACGAAAAAAGTAGAGTCTTGAAGCTTTGCCACTTCCATGCTCTTACCATTTTGAGGGATCCACATTCTTATGTCCATGCCATGCCAATCATTGATATTTTTTGAAATCTATTATCAATGAGCATTAGATCAATGATGTATATGTTGTTATGAATTACCAAAACCACCTAGGGATTTGTTGCACTTTCAATCTGCCCCTTTTGGTAATTGATGACAACATATAGATCAAATCTTCGACAAATGATATAATCAATGAAATACATCATCACTTTGAGAAGTATGTGATAAGTAAGAGCTCCCTAAATTTCATTATTTAAAAATTTGCATTTGAATACAAATGCACAATCAATTAGGATCATGGGTCACTCTTCCATGTCACATACATCTTGGTGGAGCGCTCAAAATGAAATGACTGCAATGTAACAAGCACTCATCACCAAGCGTACAAGTGAATGATCATACGAAGGGCATATTGATAATTATTCAAACATGCATAGCAATGGAGTACGGTATGATCAAGCACAAAGTAACATAGTCTCATACAAGCATCAAGCAAAAGTATCATGAGGTAGCACGAAACTCAAGAAAAACAAATGAGAAAAATCAAGGCACTCTCTCTCTCTCGAAGCCCTAATGATCTATAACTAATTCTCCCCCTTTGGCAACAAGTACCAAAAAGTTCAAAGAAGTACATAGCTAAACGTCGCTCTGGGCTTGCTCTTCAGCAGCTCCTGGTGGTGAATTCCTCTGACTTGCAGCGCCGGTATGCATAGACGTTGTTGGAGTAGAGATGAGGGTGTCTGCGAAGATCTCGACCGATGTCTGCTGGGCTGGTTGTGTAGAGAACGCTGGAGGGATTGACGGAGCAACTGTGGTGGTAGCAGCTGGAGCTGAAACTGTGGCTCTGGTGGAGACTGGCACGGCTGCTGACCTGAGCATGGTCTGGAACTGGGTAGTAGTGGGAAGTCCTGTGCCCTATTGCTCGTCATCACTGCTAGAATGTATCTTGGCTTCATCCACTTCCTTCTTCAGACTCTCCTATGTAGTCTGCATCTCAGTGACCTTGACATCTAGGTCATGAAATTTAGACTCTATGATCCTTTCAAGACTCTCTTGGTTCTTCGCGAGGTTGGCCAGACTCTGCTTGATCCTCTGAGTGGCTCGAAGAAGATAGTTTATATGATTTGTCTTGGTCTTCAACAAGGGGGTGGTGGTAGCACTAGGCTCTGCATTCCTAGCAGCCTCAACTTCTGCCTCTATCTCTGTCTGTGTCACAGCTGAAGTGGGATGTGAAGGATACATCATCACTGTGTTGTCCTCAAACTTTGGGTGTAGCGGCAAATGCTCACGATCAAGTAGATACGTCTTGTTACCAACCTTGGAGTTGATAAGCAACTGAATTTCTAGAGCAAAGCCACATGATTGATTTTGATCCGCAGTAGTTCTCTTGATAGTTTCAACAATGAGATCCATAACTTTGAACTTTTGATGACCATCAATGTGATGCAGCATGTTGATGGAGTGCCATCTAATCATCTTGTCATCTCCTAATTTGGGCATCAAGGTGTGCCTCATGATGGTGTTGGAGGTAGCAAGGCCGGCCAATAGGTGATACACAGATCCAAGCTTGTGAGATTCCAAGTACTTATTGGGGATAGCGTGTACATGTTCTTCATGGAGTTGTGATCCATATGTTGGAGATATGCCCTAGAGGCAATCATGTATGATGATATTTCCTATGTGTTTTGTTGGGGAATGTTGCATGAAAAACAAAAAAAAATTCTACGCACACGCAAGATCTATCCATGGAGATGCATAGCTAAGAGAGGGGGAGAGCATCTACATACCCTTGTAGATCGCTAAGCGGAAGCGTTTATCAATGCGGTTGATGTAGTCGTACACCTTCACGATCCGTCCCGATCAAGTACCGAACGTATGGCACCTCCGCGTTCAGCACACGTTCAGCTCGATGAGGTCCTCGCCTTCTCCATCCAGCAAGAGAGGCGAAGTAGTAGGTGAGTTCCGGCAGCACGAGGGCTTGGTGGCGGTGGTGGTGAAACTATTCCGCAGGGCTTCGCCAAGTAGAACGGACATGGACGGAGGAGGAACTAGAACTAGAGGGAGAGGGGGCGCCGCACACGGCTTGGGGATCATGGTGTGTGTTGCCCCCTCCTCTCCTCACATATATATATAGGTGGAGGGGGAGGGGAGGCAGCCCTAGGGGTGCCCCAAGGTGGCCGGTGGCTGCCCTGGGCTCCTGCCCTCGGCGCCTCCCCCTTTCCTTCTTTAGGGGTGGAGGAGATGTCAGGGGAGGGGCCGGCGGCTGCCCTACCTTGGCGCCCCCCTTTCCTTCCTTGGCGCATGGCCAGGGGAGGTGGAGCGCGCCCAGCCATCTAGTGGGCCGGTGCGCCTCCCTCCTTTGCCCATGAGGCCCACCAAGCACCCGTGGCCTCGTGGAACCCTTCCGGCACTCCGATAAAACTCCGGTGCATTCTGAAACCTTTCCGGAGACCAAATAGTATCGTCCTATATATCAATCTTTACCTCCGGACCATTTCGGAGCTCCTCTTCATGTCCGTGATCTCATCCGGGACTCCGAACAACATTCGGTCACCAACTCATATAACTCATATAATACTATATCGTTAATGAACTTTAAGCGTGCGGACCCTACGGGTTCGAGAATGATGTAGACATGACCAAGACGCTTCTCCGGTCAATAACCAATAGCGGGACCTAGATGCCCATATTGGTTCCTACATATTCTACTATGATCTTTATCGGTCAAACCTTTTTGACAACATACGTAGTTCCCTTTGTCTGTCAGTATGTTACCTGCCCGAGATTCGATTGTCGGTATCTCCATACCTAGTTCAATCTCGTTACCGGCAAGTCTCTTTACTCGTTCCGTAATACATCATCTCATAACTAACTCCTTATTCACTTTGCTTGCAAGCTTCTTGTGATGCTGTATTACCGAGAGGGCCCAGAGATACATCTCCATCATACAGAGTGACAAATCCCAATCTCGATTCACACCAACTCAATAGACTCCTTCGTAGATACCTGTAGAGCAATTTTATAATCACCTAGTTACGTTGTGACATTTGATAGCACACAAGGTATTCCTCCGATATCCGTGAGTTGTATGATCTCATGGTCGAAGGAATATGTATTTGACATTAAGAAAGCAGTAGCAATAAACTGAATGATCATATGCTAATCTAATGGATGGGTCTTGTCCATCACATCATTCTTCTAATGATGTGATCCCGTTATCAAATGACAACTCATGTCTATGGTCGGGAAACCTCCATCTTTTGATCAACGAGCTTGTCTAGTAGAGGCTTACTAGGGACTTGGTATTTTCTTATGTATTCACACATGTATTTAAGTTTCCAATCAATACAATTATAGCATGAATAATAAACCTTTATCATGATTAAGGGAATATAATAATAACCACTTTATTATTGCTTCTAGGGCATATTTCCAATAGTCTCCCATTTGCACTAGAGTCAATAATCTAGATTACATAGTAATGAATCTAACACCCATGGAGTCTTGGTTCTGATCATGTTTTTCCCATGGAAGAGGTTTAGTCAACGGGTCTGCCACATTCAGATCCGTATGTACTTTGCAAATTTCTATGTCTCCATCCTTGACCTTTTCACGAATGGAGTTGAAGCGTCTCTTGATGTGTTTGGTTCTCTTGTGAAACATGGATTCCTTCGCTAAGGCAATTGCTCCAGTGTTTTCACAAAAGATTGTCATTGGACCCGATGCACTGGGTATTACACCCAGATCGTATATAAACTCCTTCATCCAGACTCCTTCATGTGCTGCTTCCGAAGCAGCTATGTACTCCGCTTCACACGTAGATCTTGCCACGATGCTCTGCTTGGAACTGCACCAACTGACAGCTCCACCATTCAATATAAATACGTATCTGGTTTGTGACTTAGAGTCATCCGGATCTGTGTCGAAGCTAGCATCGACGTAACTCTTTATGACAAGCTCTTCGTCACCTCCATAAACGAGAAACATATCCTTGGTCCTTTTCAGGTACTTCAGGATATTCTTGACCGCTGTCCAGTGATCCACTCCTGGATTACTTTGATACCTCCCTGCCAAACTTATGGCAAGGCACACATCAGGTCTGGTGCACAACATGGCATACATAATAGAACCTATGGCTGAGGCATAGGGAATGACTTTCATTTTCTCTCTATCTTCTGCCGTGGTCGGACTTTGAGTCTGACTCAATTTCACACCTTGCAACACATGCAAGAACCCTTTCTTTGACTGGTCCATTTTAAACTTCTTTAGAACTTTGTCAAGGTATGTGCTTTGTGAAAGTCCTATTAAGCGTCTCGATCTATCCCTATAGATCTTGATGCCCAATATATAAGCAGCTTCACCGAGGTCTTTCATTGAAAAATTCTTATTCAAGTATCCTTTTATGCTATCCAGAAATTCTATATCATTTCCAATCAGCAATATGTCATCCACATATAATATCAGAAATGCTACAGAGCTCCCACTCACTTTCTTGTAAATACAGGCTTCACCGTAAGTCTATATAAAACCATATGCTTTGATCACCTCATCAAAGTGTATATTCCAATTCCGAGATGCTTGCACCAGTCCATAAATGGATCGCTGGAGCTTGCACACTTTGCTAGCACCTTTAGGATCGACAAAACCTTCTGGTTGCATCATATACAACTCTTCTTTAAGAAACCCGTTAAGTAATGTAGTTTTGACGTCCATTTACCAGATTTCATAATCATAAAATGGGGAAATTGCTAACATGATTTGGACAGACTTAAGCATCGCTACGGGTGAGAAAGTCTCATCGTAGTCAAACCCTTGAACTTGTCAAAAACCTTTCGCGACAAGTCGAGCTTTGTAGACAGTGATATTACCAACAGCGTCTGTTTTCCTCTTGAAGATCCATTTATTCTCAATGGCTTGCCGATCATCAGGCAAGTCCACCAAAGTCCACACTTTGTTCTCATACATGGATCCTATCTCAGATTTCATGGCCTCAATCCATTTATCGGAATCTTGACTCATCATAGCTTCTTCATAGTTCATAGGTTCGCTGTTGTCTAACAACATGACTTCCAGTACATGATTACCATACCACTCTGGTGCGGTGCATGTTCTGGTCGACCTACGAGGTTCAGTAGTAACTTGATCTGAAGTTTCATGATCATCATCATTAGCTTCCTCTCTAGTTGGTGTAGGCATCATGGGAACGGTTTTCTCTGATGTGCTACTTTCCAATTCGAGAGAAGGTACAACTACACTACTAGGGAAAACCTTATACACAGAATCTTAGTAGCAACACGGGTTAGGAAGAGGCGCTATTGATAATTAGCAGCAGCGCGGGCCCCAAACAGGCGCTACTGCTACCAACTTAGCAGTAGCGCGGCTCGGCAGAACCATGCTACTACTAAAATTGACCTACCGTTCCCGCCACCCTGGGTTTAGCAGTAGCGCGCCCGCGCTAACCGCGCTACTGCTAAAGTAATAGTAGTAGCACGCTTTTTTTGCAGGTCGCTACTGCTAATTTGGAAACTGGCCACATGGCGGGCCCCGCTTAGCAGTAGCGCGTGTTCCAAAAGAGCGCTACTGCTACCTTATTAGCAGTAGCGCGTTTTACGCCCAACGCTACTGCTAAGCCATAGCCATACCACCTTTTCCTCCCCATCCCCCTCCCCCATCCTCTCTTCCTCACTTTCCCCTAGCTCCCACCTCCTCTCTCCCTCACTTTGCTTCTTCCTCACTACTTCTCCCCCCATTACTCTCCTTCTTCTACCTACCTTTCTCTCTCTTTATTACTCCTAGCTAACTACACCACCTCCATTAATGCATCTCCTTTCTCTTTTTCCTTCCCCCTCCACTAGTTGAACTTGTCTCCTCCCAAACTAGCTAGCTACGTAGATGTAACATTTAGTGAAGTGACCTATGTACCCCCTAACTAGATCTAGCCTTGTCAAGAAGAGCTTTGTCCACTTTTGATCTCCCTAACTACATCATCATCTCACCGTGCTCGATCTCGAGATAGGTGATTAAAAATTTATGCTTTTGCACGAATGGAAATATGTGTATGTGTGTGCGATATGACATAATCGGGCGATATGATGGAAATTGTGTGTGTGGCATGAGTTGACGCCGAATTGTGCTTGTGAGTTGCCTATGTTTTGCCGAAATGTCGATTTATTTTCGTTTCGGCGAATTCCGGGCAAACTCTATATGTCCTATTTTTAGGGAAGGTCATGCTGAATATTTGTATGACTTTGATGCATGCATGCATTTTTATAATCAATTTGTTTATTATTACCGTGCAGGCGTTCATGATGGTCAGTGGAACGATGGTGGACAGGTTGTTGCGGTCGGCGGTGCAGGACATGAAAGAAAATAACCTGACAGAGGTTTTATGTCTGTGTTGAAGATGCAAAGGACGAGTTTGGCTCGACCCCTATGACGATGGTCGTGTCGAAGCGCACCTGCTCATGACTGGTTTCATGGATGGCTATACTCGGTGGATAATTGAAGATGAGGATGATGATGTTGAGGACGCCGACGGGGCAAGCAATGACGACACGGGGCAAGACGAAGAGATGATCGATAATGGCGGCGGAGAAGGGGCTGGATATGGCGGCGGGGAAGAGGCCGGACATGGCGGCGGTGAAGGGGCCAGACATGGCAGCGGAGAAGGGGCCGGACATGGCGGCGGAGAGAACGTGGACTCCACACCGCAGAATTCGTCGGTACTAAGTTCAATCGTGCGGGACCCTCATGTTCAAGCACTGCTTTGCAAGGAGACGAGTACTGAGAGAGTTGCTTCTAGAGAGGAGGCCAAGCTGCAACAACTGGTGGTAGACTCGAACACTCCATTGTATCATGGTTGCAATCCCGAGGTGACCCGCTTGAGTTTCACGCTCGAACTCCTAAAGACGAAGGCTAAAAACAAATGGACCGACACTAGCCTCGATGAGCTTCTCAAGTACCTAAAGGATGTTCTTCCCGCGGGGAATCTATGTCCTACTAGTGTGGATGAGGCCAAGAAGATCGTGTGCCCTCTTGATCTGCCGCACGTTAGATACCATGCATGCATCAACGATTGCATAATTTATCGGAAGGAGCACGCGGAAAAAACAAGTTGTCCGGTGTGCAATGTTTCTCGATACAAGAATGCCGGGAAGAAATCTCCCCAGAAAGTTGTATGGTACTTACCGATCACTCCCCGTCTACATCGGTATTTCATAGAACCCAAGGAAGCAAAGCTCATGCACTGGCACGCGGAGAGGAAGATGCCCGACGATGGAGATGAGCCGAAGCTGAGACACGTCGTGGATGGAAGCCAGTGGAGAGCGTTCAACGGCGAATATCGGTATTTCGCATGTGATGCAAGGAACATCGTGCTCGGCGTGTGTACCGATGGCATGAATCCGTTTGGCAACCAGAACACCAACCATAGCACATGGCCCGTGTTTTTATGGATGTACAACATCCCCCCTGGGTGTGCATGAAGTCGAAGTACATACACATGAGCATGCTGATTCAAGGGCCGAAACAACCGGGAAATAATATTAATCTGTATCTGGGGCTACTTCAAGAGGAGTTAGACACGTTATGGAAAACACCGGCCAAGACATGGGACGCCAGCAAAGGCGAGTATTTCTATATGAGAGCCCCGTTGATCACGACGGTGCACGACTATCTCGGTTACGGATATGTCGCAGGCCAGATGTGCCATGGATATTGCGGATGCACGTGGTGCATGGATGATATGATGTCTCAGCAGCTAACGTCAAGGAAAGATGGCGGGTCTGGGAAAATCGTGTACATGGGGCATCAAAGATGGCTCGAGAAGGACGACCCATGTAGAAACCGTGGAGATCTATTCAATGGTGAGGCTGAGCATCGAGGACCTCCACGTAAGCGGAGCGGCGCCGAAATCGGTGAGCTGTTGAAAAACTGGGAACAGTGCCCCGCACCGGGAAAGATGATGAAAAAGGCGCCGGAGCCGCTACTGAAGGTATGGAAGATGAGGTCCGTTTTCTGGGACTTGGAGTACTGGCACAAACTCGACACGCCTCATTGCCTTGATCAAATGCATATCTGTAAGAATGTCCTTGAGAGCTTGCTTGTGACACTGATGAACATGCCGGATAAGACCGAGGATGGGCCGAAGGCAAGAAAAGACTTGCAAGATTTGAAAATCAGGGAAGATCCGCACATGCTGCCCCATAAAAAGTCAGAGGAGATAGAGACGGAGACAGAGGCGTGGGAGAAGAAGGGCAGAAAAGTAAAGGAAGAGGATTATTGCCCCCCTTCTTGCTTCACCTTAAGTCCGGCTGAGATTGATCAATTCTTCAAGTGCCTTACCGGAATCAAAGTTAGTTCCGGTTACTGTGGCAAGATAAGCAGATATCTAGACACGAAGAAGAAAAGGTTCAGCGGGATGAAGTCCCATGACTGTCATGTGATGATGACGCAGATACTACCTGTTGCCTTTAGAGGGATAATGGACAAGCACATCCATGACACGCTTATTGGTGTCTGCAACTTTTTCGACGTCATCTCTTGAAAGTCGATCAGTGTGAAGCAGCTCCGAAGGCTACAGGAAGAGATCGTTGTGATACTAAATGAGCTTGAGATGTACTTCCCGCCCGCGTTCTTTGACGTCATGGTGCATCTGTGTGTCCATATTGTGGACGACATAATAGACCTGGGGCCATCATTCCTGCACAACATGATGCCGTTTGAGAGGATGAATGGGATCATCAAAGGATTCGTTCATAACATGTCCCGTCCGGATGGAAGCATCGTCCAGGGCTATCTGACACAAGAGTGCATCTCTTACTGCGAGAATTTTCTATATGGCGCAGACCGGCCGCCTGGTGTTGGTTTGCCCGTTAACAAGCACGATGGGAGGCTTGAAGGAGAAGGTCACTCCAACGGTCGTAGGGAACTGCATGTGGCCTACTCAGATCGACGCAACGACTTTGACAGAGCAAACTTGGTAGTGCTACAACACCTAGACTAGGTAGATCCTTTCATGGCACTTCACAAAGAAACTATTGCAAAGAAGTATCGTGACCGGGGGGTATGCAGGACGGACGCCGAAGTTACTAAATAGCACAACTCCACTTTCCTGCATTGGTTCAAAGAGCATATTATTGCTAATCCCCTGGAAGAGGGCTCTAAGGACGAATTGCTCATATACGCCTTAGCACATGGCCCCTCGCCCAACCTCGTCACCTATCAGGCATACGATATCAACGGATACACGTTCTACATGGAGGCCAAAGATATGGACAGTGATGATTAGAACTCAGGGGTGACGATGGAATGCATGACCGGCAGCGACAATAGCGCAACTGAGAGATTTTACGGAAGGGTCGAGGAGATCTGGGAGCTTGACTACTCTGGACTGCACAACGCGACGATGTTCCGTGTCAGATGGGCTAAGAATGTCGAAAGAGAAAACCGGTATTTCACTACCATGACTATACCCGACGCCAAGAGCGCTACCGTGAACGCTATCGCAAAAAACGATCCATGGGTACACGCTAAGCACGTGACACAATGCTTCTTCATAACCGACCCGTGCAATCCCAGCCGTGTTGTCGTGAGGAGAGGAAAAAGGAACATCATTGGAATGGATGGAGTCGCCAATGAGGAAGACTATGACCAGTATGGCAACCCAATGAGGGAAGATGATGATGACGATGAAGTATACGTCAAAAGAAGAATCAATACTACATTACCTAAGAAAGATCGTACTCCATGGAAAAGGAAAAGTCACAATGAGGGGCTCAATTATTCTTCAACGAACAAGAAGGGAAAGAAGCTCACTCAAAAACGAAAACGTCGACGCTGAGAAACCGTTATCGGTCAAATGATGTAATATATATGTTTCTATTTTGTGTACACACTTAACCGTTATGCATGCATGGGTCAAATGATGTAATATATATGTTCCTATTTTGTATAGATACTTAACCGTCAAATGATGCAATATATATCGCCTTAGTTATATACATTGTATCACCTTCCCTTCGTTCCTGCTCTCGGAAAAAAGGAAAAGAAAAAAAAAGAAAAGAAAAGGAAGAGAAAATAAAGGAAAAGAAAATAGGAGAAACAAAACAGGAAAACTGCTATAGGTACTGGTTATAGCAGTAGCGCTTTTCTAAAAAAGAGCTATAGCTAGTCAACATAGCAGTAGCGCGCTTTGGGGAAACGCGCTATAGCTACCGGTGATAGCAGTAGCGCTGCTTGTCGAAACGCGCTATAGCTAACTTAGCTATAGCGCGTTTTGAGGAAACGCGCTACTGCTATGTTCACTTAACCCCCCGGCGGGCTTCCCACCTCTGCTTCTTCTCCCAAATCCACACTCTCTCTTCTCCCCCCTCGTCGCCGCCGGAGCCGTGCCCTCGCCGCGCCCCTGCCTCAAGTGCCGGAGCCCTGTCCTCGCCGGAGTACTGCCCTCGCCCCCAACCCCGGCGACCTCGCCCTCACCCCGACCCCGGCCCCGGCGCGCCACGCCTCCCTCCTTTGCTTCCTCCCCTCCCAACCTCGGCCGTCGTCGGGCCTGCCTCCTCGCCCCTGCACCCTCTGTCGTAATAAGCCCCGCACCACTCCTCCTCTCTCTGCTAATTTAGCTAGGGTTCTTCGGTTAATTTAGTTAGGTTTTAGTTAGGGCAGTAGGTTAATTAGGTTAGGTGTTTTAGGTGTAGTTAAAAGAAAAAACAGAATTGATTATATAGGTTTCTTGCATTTTTTAGTTTAAGCAATTGTTGCTATTTAAATTTTATAGTGCTAGTTAGTTAATTAGAATTAGTATGAAACCTAGGACAGATTAGTTAAAGCAACTGTTACTTTTTAATTTTTTTAGTTTAAGCAATTATTGCTATTTAAAAAAAAGAATTAGTATGAACCTTAGTTAAAGCAAATTTTTTTAGTTTCAAATTTAGGTAGGCTGAATTTAGTTTCAAATATTGTGAAGAAAAATGACTTCTTGCATTTTTCTTCAAGTTCTATATTTTTCTTCCTTTTATATGCTGATTTAGGTAGGCTGAATTTAGTTTCAAATATTGTGAAGAAAAATGACTTCTTGTGATATTTTGGACATGTCATATTTGGAAAATGATGATTATGTGCAGGGTAAATGATCCGAGTGGCCTATGTTTCGCCGGAATGTTGATTCATTTCCGTTCCGGTGAATTTCAGGCGCTTGATATGTCCACTTTTTAGGAAAGGTCATGCCAAAATTTCCCATGAATTTTGGGATGACTTGTGCTAGAAAGTAGGCATATCGAGTGCCGGGATTTACTGGCAAACGACATTCCGGCAAACCATAGACCTTTTTTTATGTCATTTCTCAATTTATTATAGTTTTAGAATTAAACGAGGAGACTTAATCATAAGAAACATGTCAAACAACGAAGAAACCGGGTCTGACCAAGATGCAGACGAGGTGGATTATGAGGGTGAACAACAGTACCTCAACTTTTTGTCTGCTAAGCACAGTCAAGGTTTGCAGGTCGGCCTCGATGATGGTACTGACGCCGACATCGACACCGACGGCGCCGGCACCGATGGCGGCGCCGGGACCGGCGGGGAAGGTACCGGCGGGGAAGATACCAGCGAGGAAGGTACCGGCACCGATGCCGCTACCAAAAAGAAGAAGGAGAGGATACGAAAACCTAACAAACTCGGCATCGGACGACTGGTGATCACAAAGATGGCCCCTGGCAAGTTTGAGCCATTAGAGCCGGAAGAACCTCGCAAGTGCTATGGGAACCAAGTAGGATGCATCCTACGGGAATGCGCGAGCATCAACGACGATGACTTAAGGAGTAAAGAACATTTGAGGCAGTTGCTCTTGACGAAGTTGCACAAGGGATTCAAGTTCCCCGACCGGGATGATAGCATAGAACAATCGTGGGATGATCCGAAGATGAAAAAGATTAACAATCACGCCATGGGCATGTTCAGCAATGATTTGGCCTCCTAGAAAGGGAGGGTGAAACGAGCTATTGAGGCTGAGGAACCCCTGTCCAAGATTCTGGAGGAAAATCCGACACTTACGGAAGAGGAGTTCGAAAAGTTCAACGACACTTGCGCTACCGAGGTAGCCAAGGCTAAGGCTGCGAAATTCAAGAGCCTTCAACAAAGGAACACGGGGAAGCACCACCTCGGAAGCCGTGGCTACCTTGGCAAAAGGCCCATATGGGATAAGGAGGACGTGGAACGTGAAGCCGCGGGTCTCCCAGACCCCTTCGCGAAGTTCACCAACCCCTTGGAGCGTGACTTCATCAGGGCCTGCTACAAATGGGACAAGGAAAAGAAGGTTTTTTACACGGACCAGATCACGAGGAAATTGATTAGAATACTGGTAATTATTCTTTTACCACCTTACATTTAGCTCCTGATCAAGTCGACTACACATTTGTAAATGGTTCATGTTCCTTCTGCAGGAGAAGCAACACTAGCTTGCAGCCAAAAGCCCTACTACGCCGATGAGGCCCAAGTGGGACACCCCTCTCAACCGGGCCTTGAACGAACTTAAGGGTCTCCCTTTGGGCCAGCGGCCGCAATATGGACGTGTGCACGGCGCCGGAGACGGCGCCACGTGGAAGGTGTTTTACAACGAGGGCCCGGAGGCCAAGAAGCAGAAAAAGAAGTTTAGTCAGGCGGACATCGATGAGAAGGTAAAGCTTGCGTTCGAGAAAAAAGCAGATGAGGACGCGAAAAAAGCAGCTGAGGAGAAAAATGAGTTGCTATAGCAGGCAATCGATGCAGTTGTACATGCCTGCAGAAATGATTTCGCTACTAACTTGATCCCGGCTATCATCAACTGGACGAAGGAAAATCCAGACAAGACGGTAGATGATTTCCCTATGCCCAGTTTCGTCGGGAGCAACTTGGTGAACAACACCACCGCACCATCACCTGCTCACGCAACCGGGCCTGCTCCCGCACCCGCACCCGCACCCGCACCCACTCATAGCAGCCCGTCCTCAATCTTTGGCGCGCTAGGCGGGCCTTCGTCATTGGCTGAGCTCGACGCCCTCACGGTAATTACATGTCGCACCAACATATATCTAGAATATTCCATTTTCGTTGCCTTTCGGATGTTTTACGCCGCAGACATGTGTTTACAGGCCGACGAAACCCCGTGCACCATACTCTACTTGATCAAAGTCCAGAAGGTGGATGTGGGAAAGGGGGTGATAACGAAGCCCTTGGAACTCACGTTCCACGGCCGGCCGATGCCCGGTGGGCACTTTAGGGTTACCTTGTCGAGTGTGAAATCGGGGCACGAGGATTTGCCTCCTCCAGTACGGCTAGGTGGAGAGGACGACAAGACCCCGCTGCGGATTGGAAGCTGCAAGGGTTGGGTGCTGCTATGGCCGAAGAATCTTCTTCGTCTAGAGCCGGCCGAGAGCACACCAATAACCACACATCAACAAGCAGGTATGGACACCACCACCCCGCCTACGCAATTACCAGCGCCTGTAGTGCCGGGTGAGAGCGGCGGACGACGTGATGAAGGGGGTCCAATAGTGGCTGATGTAATCGCCCCCGTAGAACAAAGAATGGATGATGAGATGGAGGAGGACCCAATGAGGTTCCTCAATACAGGCGCCTATGAAGGTGACTTAGATATGATGAGTCAGCTATATGACGACTCGGGCTATCAGCATGCTGATGAGGATACGGATGATCTGCCTGGGCAGGAACGTCCTAGCAGGGATTGCAAGAAGTCTCTCTTCATGCGATCTGTCGGCGTACGACTCCTATGGGGTCCCGAGAGACCCCTTTACGATTCGGTGGGGGGAGAGGTATACGCAAAGAGCAGAACCAGTGATTGATGCGGGAGGTTTTTTACCCAGGTTCGGGCCGCTGATCAGCGTAAAACCCCACTCCTGCTTTGTGTTCTTATTGATGTTCTTGAGCCCAGCCTTCAGGAGCGCTCGCAATGAACAGTATGTTCAAAGAGCAGCTACGCATGCAGAATGGGCCAGAAGTTCTCCTCCTCTGTAGCAGTTGCCTTGGGCCTCCTTTTATATGCTCAAAGGGGTCTCCACAGTGGCGAAATGTACATACATTGAGGTGTAAAGTAGCTACAAGGTATCATACCTAACCCCCGACGGATTAGGACAAGCGCATTTAATGCACCGTGAGGTGTCCGTTTAGGTGTCCTCACTTTCTTGGGGATGGAAAAAGGGGCCATCCCATCAGCACCGCTTAAGCTCTCCTCCACTGGCGCGTTGCCATGCATCCAGAGAAGGACCCAGAATGTCAGACTTGTTACTGTGCCGAAGTGGTGGCAGAGTGGCGAAATCTCGCCAGGCGCCGATCCTTGCCGGGCACCAAACCTTGCCGGGCGCCAGGGCTTGCCGGGCGCCAAGCTTTGCTGGGAACCAAGCCTTGCCGGGCGCCGAGGCTTGCCGTGCTCCACGGGCCATCCCGGCAAGGATCTTGCCGGGGAAGCTGGCCTTCGATTTCCAGCTTTGCTTATCCGCTGATCCTTAGATCTCTGACTTGACGATTTCCTTAATGACTTGAATCGACCTCGAGCTGATCCCGACAAGCCTTGCCGCGAGGACGGCTACAACTGCCCGTGCACAAGTAAGGGGTACTAGTGGCCCAATACTTAGTACACCGACACGATCCTCACAGGACACGCCTGAAGATGCCGCCTCAACACAGGCTCAACTAGCCGGGGGTCATACAGTGCTTAGCCCGACAACACTGGGGCAAGGGTTAAGGAAGGGTCTGGAAGGTCAGTCCAAGAAAAAGGAGAGGAAGAGACCGGGGAAGATAGGCTCAGCTGCCTACAAACAAGCCAGAGCACATAGCAGCCAGACGGTGAATTTTGAAGAGCGTGTACCCGTCAAAAGTGCGGCCATGTTCCATGTCACGGGCGAGCCGATGCTACCGCCAAAACCACTGGATGCACTATCAGGGGATCTCAGGAGACTGCACGACCATGTGCTGTCGATTGAGAAAAGCCTATTAGCCTCGAAGGATCCAGGATATCCGACATACGCGGCTCATGTGCCTGAGGGGAAGTGCTACGTCGACACACGACCCGCGGAGGTGTTCTTCCTGCGGTTTGACCATATCTTCGAGATGTTTCTGACAAGGCGGCTCGATTTTACAATCGTCCGCCTTTTTACGCTACATATGAGCTCCGTCATGAAGAGAGAAGAAGTCTCGCAAATCTATGTGGCGGATCCATACTACATGCACGAGTCCTTCTTGAGTCTCAACCTCTTTGAGCGTAAAACTGCTAGGGAGTACCTCGAAAACTTCATGGTACAGAATAAGGACCAGGAAATTGTCCTCCTGCCTTATCATCCAAAGTAAGTCAGTGCCGAACAACCCTTTCGTACATTTCAATCATTCCTTCTCGCTCATATGGAGAATAATTTGAGGTGTTTTTTTCCCTGCAGCAACGGGCGCGCCGTCCTTATCGTTATTTACCCGCGAGTCTCCCACGCCATGTATTTTGACCCTACCAGAAACTACGAGAAGAAGGACTACACCCACATAATGAATATTCTAGATGATGCTCTCCAAGGCTTCAGCTTGAGGGGTGGCCACCTGCAGATCAGGAAACAAAGGCACAAGAAGACGGGTTTCTCGCATAAAACTAACTTCTGCTGCATCCATGTCTCAAAACCAAGCAAGAACGAGGGATTCTACCTCCTCCATCTCATGATGGAGTTCAGAACGGATCACCAAAAGCTTTGCATGACAATCAGAAATGATGATCATATCCGCAAGTGGGTAGAATCTTGTGGAGAAGCAGATTATAAACTTACAGATGACTTCTTTCGCATCCAGAGGGACATTGCGATGATCATCATGAAAGAAGTCATCGATGAGAAGGGGATGTTCCACCACGGCCCTATATCGCGAGCTGACGTCTGAACTCGCATAGGCATGCAACGTCAGGACCTCACGCCGTTCAAGAAGCTAGGGTCCATCCTCGATGATATGGAAGGATGGAACTTCTAGTGATTTACGATGCCGATGATGATGATATGTGTCGGTTGAACTTGTATAGTTTCTGTAGCGATGAAACTTTGTGATGTCCACGGTCCCTGCCGAACTTGCGTAATGCTACTTTGTTAGTTTGGGTACGATGACCTGCGTACCTCTAGTTAATTAGTTTGCATATGATGAAAATGCGTTCATTAGTTGTATGTTTACTATATGTTGCATCTAGTTGCTAATCCTTTCTTTTTCGTGTTGCTCAAGTATATTTTGTTGCATATATGATCGTACATTCTCTTGAGGAAGATGCATCTCTAATAGGTACCTAGATTCTTGATGGCGAAGAAGCAGTGCTATGTCGTGTACAAAGGGAAGGTTCCGGGAGTGTACAACGAGTGGCCTGAGTGTCAGGCGCAAGTGGAGGGGGTCTCGGGCGCCAGCCATAAAGGCTTCAAAAGCAGACAAGAAGCAGAAACTAGTTACTTGAGGTTCACGCTAGCGCGAGAGAGGACTCATAACTGCTGCCTCATGTACTGCATAGTTCCGCTCTCACTCATAGTGATAGCTCTTCTCGCGTATATCATTGTTTAGATGGATGACGATGTAGTTGCAAGTATTTGAGACTTGTATCGCTATTTCTGAGATGATGATGAGAGACCACTTTGTGTTGGATGATGATTATGATGATGACATGATTTGATGAGACTTTTTGTATGTATATGCTATGATTACATTTGTATGTGTATGATGATGACATTTGTATGTGCTAAAGATTATTGTATCAAGCCTGTTCAAATACAAAATCAATATGCAGAAAAAAAATCAGAAACTAATAAAACTAGCAGCAGCGCGACTTAAGCAAAAGCGCTGCAGCTATTAGCAGCAGCGCGTTGCTGCAAAGCACACTGCTGCTACCGAAGTATAGCAGTAGCGCGGCTCAACACAAAGTGCTACAGCTATTAGCAGTAGCGCGTTGCTGCAGAGCACGCTACTGCTACGCATGTATAGCAGTAGCGCGGGCCATCATGCGCTACTGATATAGGTTAGCTGTAGCGCCGTATCAGTAGCGCGGGACCCCGCGCTACTGATATACCTAAAACCCGCGCATCTGCTAGGCTTTTCCCTAGTAGTGCTACCTCATCAAGTTCTACTTTCCTCCCACTCACTTCCTTTGAGAGAAACTCCTTCTCTAGAAATGACTCTTTCTTAGCAACAAAGATCTTGCCTTCGGATCTATGGTAGAAGGTGTACCCAATAGTTTCTTTAGGGTATCCTTTGAAGATGCACTTCTCCAATTTGGGTTCAAGCTTATCAGGCTGAAGCCTTTTGACAGAAGCATCGCATCCCCAAACTTTAAGAAACGACAACTTAGGTTTCTTGCCAAACCATAGTTCATACGGTGTCGTCTAACGGATTTAGACGGTGCCCTATTTAATGTGAATGCGGCTATCTCTAATGCATAACCCCAAAACGATAAATGCAAATTGGTAAGAGACATCATAGAACGCACCATACCTAATAAAGTATAGTTACGATGTTTGGACACACCATTACGCTATGGTGTTCGAGGTGGCGTGAGTTGTGAAACAATTCCACATTGTTTTAAATGAAGGCCAAACTCGTAACTCAAATATTCGCCTCCACGATCAGATCGTATAAACTTTATTTTCTTGTTACGATGATTCTCCACTTCACTCTGAAATTCTTTGAACATTTCAAATGTTTCAGACTTGTGTTTCATCAAGTAGATATTCCTACTCAAATCATCTGTGAAGGTTAGAAAATAACGATACCCGCCACATGCCTCAACACTCATCGGACCGCATACATCGGTATGTATTATTTCCAATAAGTCATTAGCTCGCTCCATTTTTCCGGAGAATGGAGTTTTAGTAATCTTACCATGAGGCATGGTTCGCAAGTATCAAATGATTCATAATCAAGTGATTCCAAAAGTCCATCCACATGGAGTTTCTTCATGCGCTTTACACCAATATGACCTAAACGGCAGTGCCACAAGTATGTTGCACTATCATTATCAACTTTGCATCTTTTGGCATCAATATTATGAATTTGTGTATCACTACGATCGAGATTCAACAAGAATAGACCATTCATCAAAGTTGCATGACCATAAAAGATATTACTCATATAAATAGAACAACCATTATTCTCTAACTTAAATGAATAACTGTCTCACAATAAACAAGATCCAGATATAATGTTCATGCTCAACGCTAGCACCAAATAACAATTATTCAGGTCTAAAACTAATCCCGAAGGTAGATGTAGAGGTAGCATGCCGACGGCGATCACATCAACCTTGGAACCATTCCTGACGCGCATCGTCACCTCATCCTTAGCCAATCTTGTTTATTCTGTAGCTCCTGTTTTGAGTTACAAATATGAGCAACCAAACTAGTATCAAATACCCAGGCGCTACTATGAGCATTAGTAAGGAACACATCAATAACATGTATATCAAATATACCTTTTTTCACTTTGCCATCCTTCTTATCTGCCAAGTATTTGGGGCAGTTCCGCTTCCCGTGACCATTTCCTTTGCAGTAGAAGCACTCAGTTTCAGGCTTGGGTCCAGCTTTGGGCTTCTTTACGGGAGCGGCAACTTGCTTGCCATTCTTATTGAAGTTCCCTTTCTTTCCCTTGCCTTTTTCTTGAAACTAGTGGTATTGTTAACCGTCAACACTTGATGCTCCTTCTTGATTTCTACCTCCGCCGAGTTCAGCATTGCGAAGAGCTCGGGAATCGTTTTCGTCATCCCTTGCATATTATAGTTCATCATGAAGCCTTTGTAGCTTGGTGTTAGTGACTGAAGAACTCTATCAATAACACTCTCAACTAGAAGATTAATTCCCAGCTGAGTCAAGTGGTTATGATACCCAGACATTTTGAGTATGTGTTCACTAACATAATTGTTCTCCTCCATCTTACAACTATAGAACTTGTTGGATACTTCATATCTCTCAACCTGGGCATTAGCTTGAAATATCAACTTCAGCTCTTGGAATATCTCATATGCTCCGTGGCATTCAAAACGTCTTTGGAGTACCGATTCTAAGACGTAAAGCATGGCACACTGAACTATCGAGTAGTCATCAGATCGAGCCTGCCAGACGTTCATAACATCTGCATCAAGGACATAATTCTTCTATGCAGGAATGAGGATAATCCTCAAGTTATGGACCCAGTCCGTGTAGTTGCTACCATCATCTTTCAACTTAGCTTTCTCTAGGAACGCATTAAAATTCAAGGGAACGATAGCACGGGCCATTGATCTACAACATAGATATGCAAAAACTATTAAGACTAAGTTCATGATAAATTTTAGTTCAAATAATCAAATTACTAATGAAATCCCACTTAAATCAACATCCCCCTAGTTGTCCAAGTGATACATGATCCAAATCAACGAACCCATGTCCGATCATCACGTGAGATGGGATAATCTTCAATGGTGAACATCTCTGTGTTGATCATATCTACTATATGACTCACGTTCGACCTTTCGGTCTCCAGTGTTCCGAGACCATGTCTGTACATGCTAGGCTCGTCAAGTTTAACCCAAGTATTCTACATGTGCAAAACTGGCTTACACCCGTTGTATGTGAACGTAGAGTCTATCACACCCAATTATCACGAGGTGCTTCGAAATGATGAACTTTAGCAACGGTGCATACCCCGGGAGAACACTTTTATCTTGAAATGAAGTGAAGGGATCATCTTATAATGCTACCATCGTTCTAAGCAAAATAAGATGCATAAAGGATAAACATCACATGCAATCAAAATATGTGACATGATATGGCCATCATCATCTTGTGCTTTTGATCTCCATCTCCAAAGCATCGACATGATCTCCATCGTCACCGGCACGACACCTTGATCTCCATCGTTGCGTCGGGGTCGTCTCGCCAACTATTGCTTCTACAACTATGGCTAACGCATAGCGATAAAGTAAAGCAATTACATGGCGCTTAGTGATTGACACGCAGGTCATACAATAATTAAAGACAACCCTAAAGCTCCTGCCGGTTGTCATACTCATCGACATGCAAGTCGTGAACTTATTACAAAACATGATCATCTCATACATCAACATATATCACATCATATCTTGACCATATCACATCACAACATGCCCTGCAAAAACAAGTTAGACGTCCTCTACTTTGTTGTCGCAAGTTTTACGTGGCTACTACGGGAAACTAGCAAGAATCGTTCTTACCTATGCAAAACCACAACGGTGATTATCAAGTTGCTATTTAACCTTCTGCAAGGACCGCCGTAGTTAAATCCGATTCAACTAAAGTAGGAGAAACAGACACCCGCCAGCCACCTTTATGCAAAACAAGTTGCATGTCAGTCGGTGGAACCGGTCTCATGTGCCTGGACATGTAAGGTTGGTCCAGGCTGCTTCATCCCACAATGCCGCTGAATCAAAATAAGACATTGGTGTGAAGCAATATGAACCTCACCGCCCACAACTCCTTTGTGTTCTACTCGTGCATATCATCTACGCATAGACCTGGCTCATGATGCCACTGTTGGGGAACATTGCATGAAAAAACAAAAAAAATTCTATGCACACGCAAGATCTATCCATGGAGATGCATAGCTATGAGAGGGGGAGAGCATCTACATACCCTTGTAGATTGCTAAGCGGAAGCATTTATCAACGCGGTTGATGTAGTCGTACACCTTCATGATCCATCCCGATCAAGTACCGAACGCACGGCACCTCCGCGTTCAGCACACGTTCAACTCGATGACGTCCTCGCCTTCTGGATCCAGCAAGAGAGGCGAAGTAGTAGGTGAGTTCTGGCAGTACGACGACATGGTGATGGTGGTGGTGAAACTATTCCGCAGGGCTTTGCCAAGCACAACATACATGGACAGAGGAGGAACTAGAACTAGAGGGAGAGGGGGCGCCGTACACGGCTTGGGGATCTTGGTGTGTGTTGCCCCCTCCTCTCCTCACATATATATAGGTGGAGGGGAAGGGGAGGCAGCTCTAGGGGCACCTCAAGGAGGCCGATGGCCGCCCTGGGCTCTTGCCCTGGGCTCTTGCCCTAGGCGCCTCCCCCTTCCCTTCTTTAGGGGTGGAGGAGATGGCAGGGGAGGGGTCGGCGGCTGTCCTGCCTTGGCCCTCCCTTTACTTCCTTGGCGCGTGGCCAGGGGAGGTGGAGCTTGCCTAGCCCCCTAGTGGGCAGGTGCGCCTCCATCCTTTGGCCCATGAGGCCCACCAAGCACCGATGGCCTCCCAGAACCCTTCCGGCACTCCGATAAAACTCCGGTGCATTCCAAAACCTTTTTGGAGACCAAATAGTATCATCCTATATATCAATATTTACCTCCGGACCATTCCGGAGCTCCTCGTCATGTCCGTGATCTCATCTAGGACTCCGAACAACATTCGGTCACCTACTCATATAACTCATATAATACTATATCATCGATGAACATTAAGCGTGCGGACCCTATGGGTTCGAGAATGATGTAGATATGACCGAGACGCTTCTCCGGTCAATAACCAATAGCGGGACCTGGATGCCCATATTGGTTCCTACATATTCTACGAAGATCTTTATCGGTCGAACCTTTATGACAACATACGTGGTTCCCTTTGTCTGTCGGTATGTTACTTGCCCGAGATTTGATTGTCGGTGTCTCCATACCAAGTTCAATCTCATTACCGGCAAGTCTCTTTACTCGTTCCGTAATACATCATCTCGTAACTAACTGCTTAGTCACTTTGCTTGCAAGCTTCTTGTGATGCTGTATTACTGAGAGGGCCCAGAGATACCTCTTCGTCATACGGAGTGACAAATCCCAATCTTGATTCACACCAACTCAACAGACACCTTCGGAGATACCTGTAGAGCATCTTTATGATCATCCAGTTACGTTGTGACGTTTGATAGCACACAAGGTATTCCTCCAGTATCCATGAGTTTTATGATCTCATGGTCGAAGGAATATGTATTTGACATTAAGAAAGCAGTAGCAATAAACTAAACGATCATATGATAAGCTAACGGATGGGTCTTGTCCATCACATCATTCTTCTAATGATGTGATTCCGTTATCAAATTACAACTCATGTCTATGGTCAGGAAACCTTAACCATCTTTTGATCAATGCGCTAGTCTAGTAGAGGCTTACTAGGGACTTGGTATTTGCTTATGTATTCACACATGCATTTAAGTTTCCAATCAATACAATTATAGCATGAATAATAAACCTTTATCATGATTAAGGAAATATAATAATAACCACTTTATTATTGCCTCTAGGGCATATTTCCAACATGTTTATGGATAAAGATAGTCCTTCGACATTATCAATGATGTGTATTTAGCAAGTACGTGACTTGTTTATGGGACTATGCATTGTATGAAGATTGTCCTAACAGGTCCCTAGTCGAAAGGGCTGTGTGGACGCGCAGCTGACTAGACTAGCATATGACACGGTGGATGGCTCGGTCTCACCAACCATGGAGCATTGGATGCTAACCGGATAATATGGATTCGGAAGGATCTGGTCGGATTGGATGTAGTCAGATCCGAGTCGAGATAAGGTTCAAGTCGGACAGACCCGACTATGAGACGCGGTGATATGTCATCTATGAGTCTCTAGTACAACATATGTTCAATGTCCTAAGACCTGAGCTGGCGCATGTACTCGGGATGGTGACAGACTTGCTTTGGGCCAACCAAATGCTACTTTGTAACTGGGTAGTTACAAAGGTAGGTTTTGGGCTTGTCCAGACCCATGCTGCGACACATGGTCGAGCAAGATGGGATTTGCACCTCCGATCAGGAGAGATATACTCTGGGCCCCTCATGTGGTCCGACCAGGATAAGCATGGCCATGCGACAAGGATTATGATATAATCGAGTTTGTGGTCGGCATCACAAGAACGAGAAAGAGGTCGGGCTAGCAAAAGGATGACAGACTCACCTTGATCCCGAAAACATATATTGTATGGCAAAGGGAATAGAAGTGTGATGTACATGTTCACCTAACTAGCTTCATTGAACACTTGGAGTCAGCACGCTTTGCTAGAGGCCGCTACCGACTAGCCGAGTCAGATGTGACCTGACTCGCAACAAAGTGAATGATAACCTAAGGGGTCACATGCTTAAGGGAAGGAACCTGCGAGGACGGATCCGACTCCACGAGTCAGGTGTGATCCTACTCGGACTCGGATCCAGGCCGAACATATTTTGGGCTTTAGGGTCCGTGTGAGGCCCAAGTGTTGATCCCGCGACTGATGCCTATATAAAGTGGAGGTGCGGCACACTCATGTGGTTGATCGCTTCGGTGCTATCACTAGGGTTTGCATGTGTTGCGAATAGCCACATCCACTCGTCGCCAACTGTGTGATCGGACTAGCAGTCCGCCGCACGGTGTTCCTTCTGTACGCGCCGATACCGTTAGAGGCGGTGCATCTGCGTAGCTCCAGCGAACCTGTACATGGGATTCTATGACCGGCTGTTCGAGGGAGATCGGACGAGGAGGAGACGATCCACGCGGACGCGCTGCCCCAACTCTTCTTCCACTGCACGTCACTGCGAGTCTAGTGGTAGTGATCTCTGATCCATCTCCCGTAGCATGATCTTGGTTGTTCTGCATGTACGAAAATTTTAATTTGCTGTCGACGCACCCTACCGTAGAACCCAACACCATATTGGTCTTGGCATAGACATCAATGTCGTTCTCATCAGCCTCCGGAACACCTAGCAAAGTAGCCCATTCAACAATGCTAGACTGATACCCGACTCCCTCAGTCATCCATATAATTCTATCATTGGGATAGAAGTGTGTAGTTGAGTAAAATTGCATGGTCATCTCATCGTTCCATGCAGTCAACTTCTTCCCTATGAACTCATCAATACCAACCATTCTAAAGCTCCTGTGGACATGGGGAAAATGATCTTCATTGGCGTCAATGAACTTCTAGTCCACCCATCCCATGTCACTAACCACGGGCTTCTTGTCAAGAAGCACTGTCTCATACAAGTGTTGTTGTTCCTTGGTGTGGAATCAATAGTTAACAACAGTCCTCCTCCTCACTAAGTAGGGATAAGATTCTCTCCATTTCCTCAAATCCTTGTCCTTCCTCTCCTTCATGTTCTCTGCAACTGAATGTGTATCATCATGCTCAAGCAGTCTGGCTCTCAGCTTCTTTAGAATTACAGCCTCATCATCATCATCTGCAGCTCTCTCAGGCATTGGGGCCTTGTTCTTCTCAGCAACTGAAATGCTTCTAGTTATCTTCCCCTTAGGCTTGGGGGCAGCAGCTATCTTGGACTGGGAGGTGGTAGCAGCCTTCTTGGGCATAGCATCTGCCATCAATTTTTGTTGCTTGGGAGGTGGCTCATCAGCAACAGGTTGATAAAAAGGAGCATGTTCTAGAGGATCCACTTCCAGAGGAACCTGCCGATAATGCTAATGCCACAACTAGGAATGCCTACCAGAAACTCGTTGATGAATCAAATGAGATCAGCTGCCTCATGCTGGCTTGTATGGAGCCGGATTTGCAGCAGCATTTCAAAGATGTTGGGGCTTTCGATATGATCGAGAGTCTCAAGAGCATGTTTTAGGTGCAGGCTAGGATCAAAAGGTTCAACGTCTGGTGATCCTTAATGGATTGTAAGCTGAAGGAAGGTGATCCACTGAGCCCGCATGTGATGAAGATGATCGGATACCTGCAAGCTTTGGATCGGTTGGGCTTCCCGCTCTTGGATGAGCTGGCTACTGATGCGGTTCTGGGTTCTCTTCTGCCTAGCTATGGGACGTTCATCTCAAACTATCATATGTACGGCATGGATAAGAAGCTCACTAAATTGCATGGGATGCTTAAAGTGGCAGAGCAGGATATAAAGAAAGGCATGCATCAAGTGTTGATGGTGCAGAACTCGGGCAAGTTCAAGAAGAGTTGGTCCAAGAAGAAGGCTAACACTACTGCAGGATGCTACTAACGCGACACTACAATCAGAGACCCTTCGATGAAACTGTGTGCCCTGCATTAATCACAAACAGTGATGTAAAAACCGTCAAAAAAGATGCAAAACATTTGCGATGGCGGATACATCAAACACGGTTTAGATTTTAGTTGTGTGTGCAATGCGGGGCATACAGTTCACTCGAATGAACTGTTTACGATGAGCTTAACAACAGAAACGGGCAGCCAGATGAAGGTGTGTGCGATATACGACATACAGTTCACCCCGATGAACTGTTTGTGATGAGCAAAGACAACAGAAATGGTCAGCCAGATCAAGGTGTGTGCGATATACGACATACAGTTCACCCCGATGAACTGTTTGTGATGAGCAAAGACAACAGAAATGGTCAGCCAGATCAAGGTGTGTGCGATATATGGCATACAGTTCACTCGGATGAACTATTTTCGATTAGGCAACACAACAGAAACGGTTAGCCAGATCAAGGTGTGTGCGAGAGAGGACATATAGTTCATTCCGATGAACTGTTTGCGTTCAGCCAAGAGAACATAAATGGTTCAACTTAACAAGATGTGTGTGATATGCGGCAAACAGGTCTGTAATCAGAAATGTGTGCAAAGACCGATAATAACACAGACGATTGCTGCTAATAAGCCATGTGTGTTGTGGGAAAACGTGTGCTGGTATACAATTGTCAGCAATTGATGAAATCATCACCGACGGGTTCCCTAGTATGGTCCGTGTGCGATGTCATTGCACACAGAACAACAACATATGTACTTATACCTTATAAAGACTTGATTCATAAACAGATTGAACATCCAATTACATAGGTGGCTAGTACACACGTGACCTTTGCACACACTAAAGTATGTACCAAAATGCCTAGAAAACTCAAATAATGTACAAAAGGCAAAACAAACCCTAAATAATTTCATATATTTAGGACGACGCTCCTATAGTTGCATGTTGCCTCTGTAAAATAAATCAAGGCGGGAAGAGACAGCGTATGTCATTTCGCACACATAGGTGACAAGTTCCCTCTTCGAACCATGAGCCTTTTTGAGAGAAGCTCCTGTTTGTAAGAAGTTTATACCAAAACTCGTCCCAAATTGGACTAATTTTTTACCACAACATTTTGGTGCCATGTCATAATACCATGCCAAGTTTCATGATTTTCAGGCGAGTTTTGGATTTACAGTAATTTTAAAACCAGGTTTCTCAATGTTTACTGTCGAGTCGACACCGCCTTGGATAGGATTTTTCCTTGTGGGTCCCAAATGTCAGAATCAAAATATGTCACTACCATGCAACTTTTCTTATTAAGAATTATAGCCCATTTGGTGTGCTAGCTGAAAATAAGTTTGTGGGTGCTGCGGGCGCTAAGAACTTGCGGGTTCTGTAATGAACAATGATCTCAAGGATCCGGCGAGAGTGTTGTTCTTTCCCTATGTTATGATTGCTCATAATATTTATGTCTTAATTAAAGAAATGGCAAGCCTTTGGCCTAGTATGAAAGAAAATATGGGTCAAAGCCGAGTTGAAAAGGGCAACAATATCTAACTCCACCTTACAAACGGTCCAAAAGCACAAGGATTAATTGTTCATCAGGTTTAGACAAAACCCAGAATGAACAGGACAATAACATCTAACTCAACCAAAGTTTTTGGCAATCACAATCAAATGGATCGGTCCGATCCATAAAATCAAGATCCCGGTACAAAAGATCTACTGGTCCATGATGACGACAAGTTTTGTAAATAGAAGCCGAGCATGATCAGAAGCCCTTTGGTCCACCTGAAACTTCTTTTTATGCTGTTCAACATGTCCATCCGTGAGAAATTTCTTGTCGAAAAATTTAATCCTCACGGACAATAGTGCCCTCGCATTCAACATGAAGAATGTGACAAATCTAGTGTTTGCAGCGTTGGATGCATATCCTTCCACCGTTATTGTCTTCAAACGAATGTCATGAGATATGAGAAAATCCTTGTGCTTCCTCTGCCATCGATTGGTTAGACCTTTTTCTCGATAACCTATTACCTAAATAGACATGAAGATTGAGAACAGTTAATGTCTAAAATAGAGTATGTCAAAGCAGCGATAGCTGAACGGTTAATTCTAGTACATTATATATGGGCTTTCAATGTGTGTGAAATCATCACCTCTATATACAAATTCTCCAGACATGGAAAGCATCGTAGCAAGACAATAGTGGTGTTCAGATCAAGACACCCTATATGAATATATAAGGTCTTGACAGAATCCAGCACCCCTGATAGGCCATCCATGGACAAGCTCTTCATTCAGCATATAACATAATATTAGCACCGAAAGTGTACTCCAAGATGATATTTAACTTATGCGCACAAATGAAAAATTCAGATTACAAAAGTGTACATGGATAATATACAGTACCTGAATAAGTGTGGAGCCAACCACCATCTTGTAACCTTTAAACAGATCACGAATTCACCCAAGGTCTCCAATTTAGGCGCGGAGACCACAGTTATTTGTGAAGGTCTATAACAAGAATCACAGAGCAACCTTTGAAGGGAAGGGGCATCTTCGATGATGAGCTCCTGTCCTTCAAAACGAATTCCAATGCTTACAAGGTGAGGTGACTTTATTTTGAGACAAGGGATATGGAATCCATTTCCAAAAAAAGCACCAAACGCTCCAGGGCAGGGCAGTTGGAGTGGATGATGCTGTGTAGTGAGGCCACCGACAGATCAACCAACACAAGTGCAAGTTTTTTCAGTAGTGGGAGTCAAAGCATTTGTACCAGATTGTCTGCTAGATGGCACCGGGTCAAGTTGGCGGTGTGGAGAGAGGAGGAAAACCATGAGATGGGCATCAGTGGTGAGGGCACAGATGCAGCGATTGGTGGTAACCTATTGCTATAGTGATGGTAGAACTCAAGCTGCTGGAGTTTTTCGAATTGACGGGATGTCAGCCAGGCGGCCACCATGCAGGGTATGTCCAGCAGGTAGTATGCTGGGATGCAGATGCATTGAACGGAGCCCTGGTGGGAGGAGATGATGGCTCAGGGGAGTTCAGAATCATCATCGACAGATAGCTGACGACAGTTGAGATTAAGAGGCGCGGCGCGCCACTGAGTGCGCCAATGAGATGCGAGGACTTGTGTGCGACAACCATCATTGGTGGGCAGAAGGGAGATGATCTCCCCAAGGATGGCATCCGGGAGATCGCTGATGCGGTCCACCGGAGATTCTACTGGTTCCTCAGGTCCAGGGGTGGGGGGGGGGGGGGGGGGGGGGGGGGGGGGGGGGGGGGGGGGCGTGGCCGCTTCTGGCCGCGCTACCGGGTCCAAGATCTACAACCGGTGGCGGCGCTGGCCGGAGCCTCATCTGTGTACATACCAATCAGAAAAAATAGCAGAAACATACATGTAGGACATTCAAAATCAATTGTCAAGATCTGGAAGAAAAAAAACACAAAAATATATGTAGGACATTCAAAATCAATTCTCAAAATCTGGCCATGAATTATTAGCACGCACGCTAACCCTAGTCAGATTATTAGCAAAAATCATTTGTACAGAACAAACAATTAATCACTAACCCTATACGGATACCATTCAAACAATCAATACACTGCATGCATCTAATGGATCTTAATTACTCTGATATCATGGACTGAGAGAACATAACCATAGGGTTTGTATTCCCAAAAAATTAGGGAGGGGGTGAGTAACCAGAGAAAACACATGATATGTTTGCCACACAAGTGGGTATATAGATGACTAACCTGTTTTCCGTCGGAGTTGCAGACGTTGCCGGAGTTGCTGTTTACCTCCAGCTCCAGCTAGGGGGGGGGGGGGGGCACGACGGCGCCGACGAAGTCAAGGTCGTGTTGCTGCCCGCGTGAGACCTCGTCGGCGGTGACAACAACCTCTGTGCCCAGCTTCACGCGTTGCGCGGGTGCTTCACTAGCCCCGGCGTCGCCACTCCCTCCGATGGTGCGCTTCGGTGGCATCCTCATACACTCCAGAGTCCAGACGTTGTTGACCACTGTGGACCGGGGGTGCATTCGCCTATTATGGCCAGCGGCTCGGGCGTGCCATTAATACAGACCAGTGGGAACGAGGCGGGCGGCGGTCAAAGGCTGTCTCGCCTCCCAGTGAGCCTGCGCGGCGGACTTCTGGCATTCCTACCATCATTTCACACAGCTACTCGCATGCCTCCCGGTGACACTGCGCAGCAAAAATGCCTCCCGTCAATTCACACAACTTCATGCATGCCTCCCGGTCTGCCTGCGCAGTGGATTGCTCGCATGCGTCCCATCAACTCACGCCTGCTCGCATGGCACACGGGGCGCGTGTTGGCACGTATATTTTTTTTGTTTTTTGATGATTCATTCTGCCGCTTTACTGCTTAACTGAAGCATGGACCGGTCTAACGCACACGGTCCGAATAAATAATCAGTATGAGATATTGGTTGCCAGTTATTAACAATCTCCCGTTTGTAAGAAGATTATATCAAAACTTGTCTCAAATTTGACAAAAAAATACAATATCACAGTCTACTGGTGTCCATATATGACACCACGATAAGTTTCATTAATTTCAACTAAGTTTTGGATTTACTGAATTTTAAAAATCAATAGTCTCAATGTTTTGAAATCTTTTTCACGGGGAAACATGCACCCAGGGACACACATATGATTTTGCAATCCATTTTGGTGCACATGTAGCTCAAATTTGATTTTTGCACATTAAATCCCTAGGAAATCAATCAATGTATAAAACGGGTCGAGTGATCTCTGTTTTTTTTCAAAATTTAACATGACACTACTTTGGTCACATGTTCACTGCAGAAAAAGTTTGACATGCCTTAGAGTGGCGGTGGTGGTGCGAGGTGTGTGTGTCTGTGTGTGTGTGCGGGGGGGGGGGGGGGGGGGGGGGGGGTTTTCCGGACAGTTACACTACGAGTCGTGAGCCTCTGTGTGGGATTATTGATCATTTTGCGAGTCATATATGCCACATCAAAGTCGTGAATTGGTTATTTAAAGCATTACACAACCCTTTCATACATACATGTTCTGGCCACATGCATGCATTGGTGGTCCTCTCGGACACTCCCTCATGCGGTTATCAGCGACGTGCCCATTCGTTAGCCCGGAAAGGTTTTCAGTTTTCGCCGACAACGAGAGGCATTTAACCAAAGGTGGATTCATCTTGGCATGTGTGTTACGGTGTGGATCATGGTGAGATTTCATATCAAAGTTCGGGCACGTGCATACACATGATTCCCTCCCACCGGCTTGAAGTGAGGGGGCTACACATCATGGAGTGCGTTTCTGGTTTGCGAAGCATGTGCCATGTCAAAGTTGTGCATTGGGTATTCAAACATCACACAACACACGGGCACATGCACATGGTGGTTGTCCTATGACACTCACTCGCGTGTGACTCTCTCTGTGAGCCCGCGAGGTTGTCGTCGATCAGTTGAATGTATAGCGAGAGAGAGGTTAATTTGACCAACAAGGATGGTTCTTTTTTTGGTTTGTGTTACGTATATGCATGGTAGGAGTATGTAGTACATGTCAAAGAGGGGGCAACATGTATACTCTATATATATGCATCATAACCTCACTCCATGTGGGGACTTTCTGGTTCCCGAGGCAGGTTCCACATCAAAGTTGCACATTGGTATTCAAACATCATGCAATACCATGCAAGCGGTGGTTACCCTATAGGAACTCACTCGCATGCGGCGCTTCCATCTGGGGGCCCGTGAGGTTGTCCTACATCACTTTGACCAACGAGAGAGAGATTAATTTGACCATCAAGGAATGATTCTTTTTTGGTTTGTGCTATATAGTAGAAGTATATATATACCATGCGTCGAATGGGGGCGTAGCACATACCACGCATCATGAACCTCGCTCTCTGTGGGGACTTTTCGGTTTTCGAGGTATATATATATATGGGGTGCCACATCAAAGTTGTGCATTGCGTATTCAAACATCACACAAACACCTCTTTGGGCCACATACAGACGGTGGTACGTAGTCCTATATAGGATGCTCACTCGTGTGCGACGTACACTTCACTCCTGTGGGCCCGCGAGGTCGTCGTCCATCACTTTGACCCAACAAGAGAGAGGTACGTTTGACGAACAAGGATGATTAATTCTTTTAGGGCTGTGTTATGGTAGGAGTATAGTACGTGTCGAAGGGGGTGGGGGGGTGGGACCAGCATATGCTAGGTGTCACATGAACCTCACACTGTGTGGGGACTTTGCGGTTTTTGAGGCAAATGCCACATCAAAGTTGTGCATTAGGTATTCAAGACATCACAACCACACACCTCTCCATATATATGTTTTGGCACACATGCAAGCGATGGTGGTTGTCCTGTGGCACTCACTCACGTGGTTATTGGCGATGCTTCCATCTGTCGGCCCGCTTGGTCCATCACTTTCACCGACAATGAGAGAGGTTAATTAATTTGACTTAGGGGATTAATTTTTTGTTTGTCTCACGATATAGGTCATGATGTGAGATTACATATATAATAGCGCATGTGTACACATGAATCCATCCAGGTGGATCGAGGGGGGGGGGGGGGGGCAAGCACATGACACGTCATGAACCTCTTGCTCTGTGTGGGGACCTCTGCGATTTTCAATGCATGCAGCACATGAATGTTGTGCATTGGGTATTCAACACATATGCATGCATCACACACCTCCATAAATATGTTCAGGACACATGCATGCAATGGTTGTATTTGGGCACACTCTCACTCGCTTGGTTATGGGCGGCAAGCCTATATATATTCATGGGCCCGCATGGACGTCCATCATTTTGATCGACGACGAGAAAGGTTACCAGGGTGGATTCTTCTTATTTAGTTTGATTTACCGTATAGTAGGTCGATCATTCCAGGCCTAATCAAGTTTGAGCACATGCTACGCGTCGTGAACCCTCGCTCAGTGTGAGGATTTTACGGTTCCAAAGCATGGTGCCATATCAAATTTGTGCATTGGGTATTCAAACACCACACACACCCCTTCCATATACATAATTGGGCCACATGCACAGAGTGGGTTTGTCTTCAGACAGTACTCCCTCGCGACGTTATCGGCGACAAGCTAGCCCATTTTGCGGGGCTGTGTGGACATCCATCACTTTGAGCAACAACGAGCGAGAGAGGTTATGCGACCAAGTTGGATTCTGCTTGGTCCGTGTTACAGTACGTCTTGGTGAGATGCCCTCCACCCTGACATGTGTGTGTGTGTGTGGGGGGGGGGGGGGGGGGGGGGGGGGGGGGGCTACTTCTCACTACCTGCAACCTCCATGGGGTCGGAGAAGTTCAGTTAATTTGCGAGGCACACGTGCCAGATCAAAGTTGTGAATGGTAGTTAAATATCACACCACACCCTTTTCATACATATAGTAGGGCCACCCGCAAGTGGTTCATATGTGGTCTCACCCATCTCGCGCCACAATCACACACTTGTGGGTTGGTACACGGTCCACCTTTGTTCGGAAGCGAAAGGGGAAGTTTGACCATATATATGATGGACTCCTATAGGTTTTGTGTTACGGTAGGGTGAGATTTCAGACCTAGCTATTTGGGGGCATGCATTCGTAGCTAGGATTCCCTTACCGCCGACATGAAGTGGGGTTCGATGGGGGTGGCTGACTAGCAATACTGTGCGCTTTGTGCGACAGGTGCCACATCAAAGTTGTGCATTGGGTATTTGAACATCAAACCACCCTTTTCATACATATATTTGGTCCACATGCAAGTGTGTTCATGTTCTGAGCCTTTCCCGCGTTATTCTTCTTGCCAAATTTATAAAGAGCACATGAGCTGGATGCAGCAACTGTCTGCGATTGGGGACACAACAGACACGGTTCGGTCAGACTACCCGTGTGTCATGCCCGTGCCCCTGCAGTCACTCACATCAGCACAGTAGATTGGGCTCCATGAGGCTTGCCTCCCACTCTCGAAAATATCTACTGCCTCGTAATCTCAAAAATATCTACCGCCTGGAAGGTTTTTATGTTTGATAGCACACGATTAGTATGTGCGGACCATGTGCGATGTTTGTTACTCCTGCTCTGCTTCAATCCTTTGATTCAAATTTTCAGTAGCCCCGGCATTTTACTCCCGCCTCTCCATCCCTCGCAATCTAAAAATATCTGCTCGCCCTTGATTCAAATTTGCAGTAGCCCCGGCTTGTTACGTCCGCCTCTGCATCCCTCGCAATCTCAAAAATATCTGCTCGCCCTTGATTCAAATTTTCAGTAGCCCCGGCTTGTTACTCCCGCCTCTGCATCCCTCGCAATCTAAAAAATATCTGCTCGCCCTTGATCCAAATTTTCAGTAGCCCGACATTTTACTCCCGCCTTGTAAAATTTTCAGTTGCTGCGGTATTTCCTTAAACACCACCTTGGCCCCCCTCCACACACACCACACACACCCCAAAACCTCTGCTTACACAGACACACAACATCCCTCCCTCGCTCGAAACCATGGTAGGTCGCCGCCATCGCTGCTGCCGCCTCCATCCTCAACCTCTGCCTATGTGCCGGGGAGCTTGAGAAGCCAATGGCCCAAATGAGGTTTATCACGGTCTCATCGCCCGACGCCGGCGAGGTGGCCGCAGAGGTGTCCCCGTCGTCCTCTGCTGGCTCTTTATCGATCGGCCGTCGCCGGTCGCCTGATCCGCCTGCCGTCGCGCCCCTACGCCGGTTCAAGGACTTCCCCATCCTCCCTCGGGCCCGGCCGCCGATGAGGTCCTTCCTCAGGGCCCGGTAGCAACGGTGGGAGACGTGGGTCGCCGAGATTACAGATCAGGAGACCCACACCCGCCGGTGGCTCAGTAGCTTCCACATGGCCGAGCTCGCGGCCATGGAGTACGACCGCTGGCAGGTCCCCTACCACGGCGCGGTGTCTAGGCTCAATTTCCCCTTCGGCACATGTCCGGGCGACCTCGTCCCGCCGGAGCCAGGGGTGGTGAGCTCGGCTATGGTGTGGGAGGACCGCGAGGCATGGGAGCGCCTCGAGGCCAAGGCCGCCGATGAGGCCTACATGCAAGAGCCCCGGCGGGAGCACCCGGAGCTTGGAGGCGGAGCATATGATCTTTGCCGGCGCGGAGGGCGGCGAGGTTATCGTGCTCTCCTCCGATGACAAGGTCGAAGGCGGCGAGGATGGCAGCACGGAGGGCGTCGAGGTGGGCGGCGAGGATGAGGAGATCGACATCGATGAGTGGAGGAGTGTCTTCCCCAACGACCCCGACGACGGCACCGGCCCGGACCCGGCTCGCGGCACACCGTACCTGAAGAGGAAGGATTGGCTCGACCTCCACTTCGACCTAAAGTAGTTTAGTTTAGTTTAAATTTATGTTTTATGTTCGGTTATGCAAAACTATCTATGTTATGTTTTAATGCATGCTACTTTCGGTTGAACCTGCTTTGAACTTGATCAAATTGAAGTTTACAACGTTAAGTTTAGGGGATCGACTAGAAACGGCCAAAAGTTGCTGAAGTATATATATACTCCACTAAGGGTTTTAGTCCATTAACTTTTAGGGGATCGGCTAGAGATGGCCTTATGCCTTGTTTATTTCAGTTATTCACAATGTGATGCTCTATATGTGCAACTATTTGCCGTGCAGTTCAATTTCATTAATAACAGTTTCAACAATACCACTGTTAATTATGGTATTTGGATGCTGTTAAGGATGTTCCAGTTAACACACATTTTTGTTTTTTTAACAATAACTAGTGTACTTTAGACCTGCACAATACCAGTTTGAATGACTATATTTGCTTGTTTTTAAATGTTATGCCTATTGCAGTTAACACACCTTTCCACTTCTTGTTTTGCTTAACTAGCGTGCTTAAACCTGCACACTGAAGGTATCATTTGTAGATTATGTTGTCTACCATGGATATATTTGGTTGATGTTTAGCCTGTTGTGCTTAACATGCCTTTATATGTACTCATACAGGACAATATTGGGAACATCTACTGTTTTCCATCGAGGTTAGTTTCATCGCATTGCTTATATATACTCATTGTTCAGGATATCGGTAGCTGGTACCATATAGCCTGGGGGCTGATAAGGGATTAATCGTCGATCGTACATTTCACTGAATATATCTGTAATCCATTTATCGGTAGGTTAACTAGGGCCATATTTAATATATCTGAGGCTACATAGCAACATGCATTGTATTGAATGACTAAATATGCAATCTCAGGCTACATAGCAATAAGGAAGAGTGTTACCTTAATGTTCTGATGATGTCTAGATATACATGTAATAAGATCTTATATAATGGGATGGAGGGAGTGTTGTACTACATCATTTTGCAATTGTTGTTTAGCTTCTAATATTAACTTGGTGCTCTTAGGTACATATGTCGTTGCCAAAGATCCACACTTCGACCCTTTCTGCATATGGGCAATGAGATATTCATGAACCAGCATCAAGTGAGGAAACTGATAAAGATTGTTATTAATATGGGTCAAAAGATGTCAATCGAACTATTTGTTTACACTTTATGCAAGACAACAGTGAACTGCAGGATGGAAAGTAAGAACTCTGTAGCCTTCTTTTTACTACCCATAATGAGTTGTGTTAGATGACAATGTCTGAATATTTTCCCTTTGCAATGGATCCTGAAGAAGTTTACTCAAGATTACCTCTCAAACTACATGATTGGAGGCCGGCCATCACAAGGGGTTGGACTAGAGTCGAGTGTGCCTTCTGCATCAAGGAGAGCACAATGTGCCATTCCGCTTGACCTTGTTCAGCAACCAGAATGTGTCTCGCCTCTTTCTTTACCATCTTTAATAGTACAAGTATACAACCCTGGTTCATCATTCTTTATTTGGTGCTTATGTAATCCTTTTCTTTGATGTAATTCTTGAACATATGTACCTGTGAATCGAATAATGCATCGGTTGTTTGAACCTGATGGATATGAATAAAGCTATAGCGTACTTTCATAATCTGACACGGTCTATAAAGCAATTACACTCTGCAGGTCATTATGGCACACACGGTCTATAAAGCATAGCGTGTGTGATATACATCATAATCCGACACGGTTCACGGAGAGGAAACATGTGTAACCATGCACACAGTTGCCATTTGCAAAGCGTGTGTGATGTGACACAATATCACAAATGGTGGGGGAAAACTAAATGTGTGTGATTGTCGACCTATCGTACACGGTTTACAATCATGAATTGTTTGCGATGTGCCGGGCATTGTAAACATAGAGCTAGTTTAAAATGCCGTCACGGAAAGGGGTTAAAATCCGTTTGTATAGCATCTCGTTGTACCAGTGTAAGGCAAAGGGCATGAAGATGGTAACCTCCACCGCTGCGCCGAACTCAGGACCAGACTCGAAGACTATTTGCTATCATTGCAAGGAAACTGGTCACTGGAAGAGGAACTATAGCAAGTGGCTTGCTAAGCATGGCAAGAAGGCCGGAAATGCTGCTTCAGGCAAAGGTACACTTGTTACATATGTTATAGACATTTACCTTGCTGACATACCTAGTAGCTCTTGGATATTTGATATCGGATCGGTTATTCACATTTGCAACTCGATGTAGGGGCTGGTAAGAACTGGGCGTGTGGCACAAGGGGAGATTGACATCAAGGATGGCAACAAAGCAAGAGTTGCTGTGTTGGAGTTTGACACGATGCAACTCCAGCTTCCTTCTGGATTTATTTTGGAATTGAATAATTGTTACTACATTCCAGCACTTAGTCGAAACATTATTTCTGCCTCATGTTTGATGAGTCAGGGTTATGAATTCAATTTAAACGACAATGGTTGTTCGTTTTATTTGAATGGAATGTTCCACGACTATGCACCCATTGTTGATGGGCTTTTTATATTGAATCTGGAACAAGAACCTGTCTATAACGTGAATGTCAAGAGACATAAGCCTAATGAGATAAATCTGACATACTTCTGGCATTGCCGGCTTGAACACATTAGTCTGAAACGCATGAAGAAGCTCCATGATGATTCATGGTGTCCTGGACTAGGGGGGACTCACCACGTCGTCTCCCGACCAGGTGGATTAGGCCGAGGACCCCCATGGCGGTTCACTCATGGGCCACTTCGGGCAACCCATGCCGCATACAAGGGAGACTCCACAAGACTTGGCACACAAGACGAGGACTCTCCTAAACCCTAGGCCTCCGGTGCATTATATAAACCGAGGCCAGGCTAGTCAATAGATGAGATAATATTCATTAGAACAATCTTGTGGTAAATACATGTACTCTGTACTATACCCATATCAATACAATCAAAAGCAGGACGTAGGGTATTATCTCTTCGAGAGAGCCTGAACCCGGGTAAAATCCTGTGTCCGTGTTACCATCGCTCCAAGATGCCTAGCTTAGGACCCCTACTACGAGATATGCCAGATATAGAGCCGACATTGGGGCTTTCATTGAGAGCCTGCGAGGTGATCGCCACGGTTCCATGGGAATCTAGATCAAACGACCAGGTGATATTTTTTCAATTAGATCTATCCATGGTAAATCAATTCTTTTTATCAGATTATTGTTGTCTCCCGTGATATTTGATCCGCAGATACGTATCCAATCGAAACGAGCAGACGATTTAATGGCGGTGACAGTATTGGGGTTTCCTTCTCGATCTACATGACGAACATGGGGAGGACAGAAGTTTTGGGCGGATTGATAGCCGCCGCCCTCGCGTACGTACATGGCGCCCCGCGCATGTTTGATCTGTTGCTGCCTCTCCCCTCACCCATAAGGCAGTGGGTGTGCGGATCGAGTCCAATTTTGGGAGTCACCGATCTGACCAAAAGCCCCTTTATCCCCACGTGAAGACCCAACCACTTCATCTATATGAGTAGTAAATACTGATCCACGTGGAAGCAAGCCATAAAGGCACACCTCCCAAGCTATGGTCAATTATTACTGCGGCCAACATCGCTCGATGATCTGATATGCTGTCATTAACGGCGGCCACACCATGCCATGGCCTCCGCAAGCTGACATCGTCGTCCCAACTAAAGGGTTCCAGATGGGACGTGCATGCAGGAAACAAACTAAATTTGTTGTGTGTAGGTCAACTGAAGAAAAAAGAAAATACAGTCCAACCTGCGGTATTCCAGCCAGCACTACAATGATGCACATACAGAATGATGCACATGAGCCAACAAGAATTCACATCGCTGGCAAACCACAGGGAGATCCGATTCCTTTTTGTCTTTTTTTACTATTTAATTCAGGTAGTACATGCTTTTTGTTAATTATCTGTCTTACATGCACTTCCTACGTGCTAGACCTTTTGCTAGTACTATTACTAGTACGACTTACCTCCATGTATTAGAAGCAAGTCTATGAATGTCCGCATGTTTTTCTTTGGATTACTACAACGACTACTGAACAAATGAACCAGGTGCTATTAATCCTAGTAATTTTCGCTAGCATGGGTTTATTTTTCCTGAGGAATTATTACTCTGGTTTGTTCCATCCTCTACACACAGGTCTGTCAAATGGTGGCCGCATTAACGACGGTCGCGTGGTGGTTGGGTCAGTTTCCGTCCGTAGTTTGGCGAACGCCGCATCCGGAACTCGGGCCGCCCTGCGAATTCAGGCTTTTTCACGCTTTCACCACATCACGCCGACGTCCTGCATCGACATTGACTTCGGCACTAGGCCACATCTCTTTAAATAATTTTTTTTGCGTAAATTATTTATGCGAGGTTTTTTATATATATTTATATTATTATTTTTGGACTGCACTATTTTAAGTGTGTGGTTAATCGACTTCGACTGCGTCACGCGGTCACTTCGGCAAGCCGCCGTCATCGTCCCAATCGGCATAAATCAGCTCGTGTGATCACCTTGTTGGTTGAATTGCCATACCAACATGTTCGGTTGCCTCGGGGACTTCGGCATCGCGGAGAGAGCTCTACCTCGTCGGGTGTTCGGCACATGGGCCATATTTCTTTTATCATTCACTTTGCATAAATTATTAATTATGCAACTAATTTTTTAATTTACTATTATTATTATCTCCGGCCTGCACTATTTTCTGTGCGCAGGTAAATGATTCGGGGCGGGCAGCGCTGTTACCTCGGCATACCGACGTACGGACGTGGGGGTTCCATCGTCACCGTACTGACCTACCACATCTCCTTGGCTGGACTGGGGGCTTCACTTCTCCATAGCGGCCATGTTGTGTCACCACTTCAGAGTGCCGAGCTCTTTGTTCGGCCACCTCGGGACCGGCTTGGGGGTTGGGACCTCGTCCCGCCGTAAGCTCGGGCCGCGTCATCGACACCGAACACATTAACTAGCTAAGTCGCTTTAATTCTCAACTTTTTCAATTTTTAATTTCTGTTCGGTTCGACCAAGCATTATATTTATGTTTAAAAAAAGACCTGTTTGTCTAGAACGGTGTGTGCTAAAAACAACTTTCTCTGCCTAGGTTATCTGGGGGATCTTAAATTTATATAAGCCGTTTTATAATAAAAAAATTAAGTCATTGCAAAGTCTTTTTCTAAACACTCCTTTTTCAACTTGAGTGTATGGTCAATAGCAGGATAGCCTGGTTTCTCTCTAAAGCTGCTTGAGTTTCATTCACTAAATTGGCCTCTAAGAAGCACTCCGCCTTCGGGATATGGAGGTGAAAGCCGAAGGCTGACCTACTTGAAGTTTAGAGATCGGATGTGTCATGCTAAAGCACGACGGAAGGAAAAATTTATTTTAAGGCCAATTTTTTGGATTGGCACCAATAACCTGATACAGTTCGGACGTAATTTTTTTACTGTTTTTTTGGTTTTCCAAGATTATGGCAGTTTTAACCTATTTGTGTGTATCCAGCATAAGTCTCACAGTACGACGCTGGACACCTTTAAATCTTTGGCAATATCAATGCGGGATTGCAACTAGAGCCGAACCCACCAAAAGCCAAGGTACTCCTTGGCAAAACATTCTCTGATATTGCATTATATGCATTAGTTTTGAATTGTGTCTTCGGTCAATAGTTGGGTTGCCGAGCTCCCGTGCTTGCCTCCTACATTCCGCTTTGTTCGGCTAGGTGTGCAAAGAGCGACCCACTGCGATTGTGCTTCCAGCTCGAATGGTTAAGTGCCTCAGTGGAGAAAGCCGTAAACTGACTGCCATAATGGGCGTAAACTGGCCAGCGATCTGATGACGGTGTCAAACTATAGATCGATAGTGATTACCCCGTGTTAAATGATGGGCCTTTCATAACATCGGCCGAAGTGTTAATGGCTAGACTTCGGTCAGTACCAAACACTAACCGGGGGCTAGTAACTGGCCTCCCAACTTTAAGCTCCTATGACTAAGTGAAAGTTATAAAGCCTAGATATCTGATTGCCTTGTTTCCGCTAACACAACTGCCTCCGGGCCCCAAGACGTTGGCTAAGGGTTGTCTTGTTAGTACGGAAACACCCTGCGTAGCATCTACAAAGTTGTAGAAGCCGATGATGGGCCACTTTCATATTATAAACAGTCGCAATGGAGTCAAAATAAAAATATATATCATCAGCATTTGTATTCACTATATGAGCGCTGCCTTCCGTAATTATCGTTATAAAGCCATAAATATGCATCAATTTGACTTAAGATTTTGGCCAAGCTGGGTTGCCTGGCTTCTGTGCTTACCCCTACGTTCCCGATTGTTCGGCTAGGGGGTAAAGGGAGCACCTCTGCGATTGTTACTACCGGGTCATCCGGGTTACTACCTCAGACTGGGTGAAGCCGAAAGCTAGCTATCTTAAGAATATAATTGGTCGGCAACGTCGGAAGTGAAAATTTCGGTTCATTGGACCATAGAGTTCGGGAACTTTCCCCGAACTAAATCCTCAATATTTTCCTCGCACATTTGATCGGAGTTGAGGTTTCATGATCATGGTCAACATGATAGCCTAGGAAAAGGAACTCATAAATGAACTATTTTTCCCGAAAGATGTTTCTTACATTAAAAAGTAATATAACATATCTCTCCGTGTACCTTTGTTTATAAAACCATATGGCCGGATTGCCTTGTTTGCCATAAATCTTTGCCCTCATAAAGGCTTTATAAAGTAGGATAAGCACTCCTCGGCTATTGGCTGAGGAGGTTGAAGCCGATGGTCGGTCAACAAAGTTTTGTACATTGCGGATCCGAGCATTATTGATGTAGAGTACTTGGATACATAGAATCATTACACATAATTTGTGATTTTACTCCGGATATCGATCCTTAATTCGGCCACCCGTGCCCACATTAAGGCTCGGGGGCTACTGGGCTTCAGACTTATCATTTACGAATATTAAAGGGCACATCGATCCCCTAATCTGGTGTTGCCACCCGACCAGTGGCTCGGGGGCTACTACATTGCTTATTCAATGCAAAAAATTCAAAGTGCTTAGTGTTCGACATGACCGAGCTATGGGAAAACGTGTCTTAGGATAAAAATAAGTACCATCTGGGACCTATCCGGTATCAAGCTAATATATTACGGTGACTTCTCAAGACCCTCTCTCAAGGGCCCGTCCGCCTATCACTATCTCCTCTAATATATTACACTGCATTTCTATTCCTACGTATGCTGCCGAGCTAGGAATTGATCCTCAGGCCGATTTCGTGAATCGACCTGAGTCTCAGGGGCTACTGGGATCAGCGGTTTCATGTTTTTCTTTAGGTGCATCTCGGATTTTTGGCCGACACACACCTTGAGGGCTACTGGCTATATATCTCGGCAGAAAATAAATTGCACCACTTCGGAAGAAGTCCGGTATAAAGCTCGGATGCAAGTGGTTGGCTCCCTAGAGGGTGTTTCCGAATTAAGCTTTCAAACTTTTTCAAAGACGAGGTACTCTATGCCTCTTTGGATGCAATCCGGCATTGGAGCTTGGATACAGTCTGGCGTTGGAGCTTGGATACAATCCGGTGTTGGAGCTTGGATACAGTCTGGCGTTGGAGCTTGGATACAATCTGGCATTGGAGCTTGGATGCAGTTCGGCGTTGGAGCTCGGCTGCAAAAAGACACCTCGGATGCGGTTTGGCGTTAGAGCTTGGATACAGTCCGTTGTTGAAGCTCGGACGCAAGAGGATACCGCTGCATGGGAAACACTTCAAACCCAACATGTGGCGTAAAAAATAACAAGGCATTGATGAAGGCCGAAAACTTAAATGGCTCCTCGGATACCCGATGTGTAAACTCTTCGGATTCACTTTGGCGATCCTCAAGATCAAAGATGGGAAGATTTGTTGAACCAGTTTTCAAGACCAACGACCGAAGACGAAGAACAATTCGGAAGAACCAAGGAGCGTCCCCAACTTGAAGACCGGTTCAGGGGGCTACTGATGGTGTCCTGGACTAGGGGGGACTCACCACATCGTCTCCCGACCAGGTGGATCAGGACGAGGACCCCCATGGCAGTTCACTCATGGGCCACTTCGGACAGCCCATGCCGCATACAAGGGAGACTCCACAAGACTTGGCAAACAAGACGAGGACTGTCCTAAACCCTAGGCCTCTGGTGCATTATATAAACCGAGGCAAGGCTAGTCAATAGATGAGATAATATTCATTAGAACAATCTCGTGGTAGATACATGTACTCTATACTATACCCATATCAATACAATCAAAAGTAGGACGTAGGGTATTATCTCTTCGAGAGAGCCCGAACCTGGGTAAAATCCTATGTCTGTGTTACCATCGCTATAGGACGCCTAGCTTAGGAACCCTACTACGAGATATGCCGGATATAGAACCGACAATGATGGACTCCTAACTTTGTCCGACTTTGGGTCGTTCGAGACATGCGAGTCATGCTTGCTCGGCAAGATGACTAAGTCTCCTTTCGCAAAGAGTTGCGAGAGGACGTCTGAGCTGTTGGAACTGATACATAGTGATGTGTGTGGTCCAATGAGCACAACTGCCAGAGGTGGCTATCAGTACTTCGTGACTTTTACCGACGACTTGAGTAGATATGGATATATCTATTTGATGAGGCACAAGTCGGAAACTTTTGAAAGTTCAAAGAGTTTCAGAACGAGGTTGAGAATCAGCTCGGTAAGACTATAAAGCTTCTACGATCTGATTGTGGAGGTGAGTACATGAGCCAGGAGTTTGATGATCATCTGAAAAGCCGAGGTATAGTACCTCAGCTCACACCTCCGGGTACGCCACAGAGAAATGGCATGTCGGAACGAAGGAATAGGACCTTGTTAGACATGGTCCGGTCTATGATGAGCAAATCAGATTTATCCTTGTCATTCTAGGGATACGCTCTAGAAACTGCAGCTTTCACACTTAACAGGGTACCATCAAAATCCATAGACAAGACACCACATGAGACGTGGACCGGGAAGAGTCCCAGTTTGTCTTTTCTAAAGATTTGGGTTGCGAAGCATTTGTCAAGCGACTTATGTCAGACGAGCTTACACCCAAGTCGGATAAATGCATATTCGTGGGATACCCGAGGGAAACCTTGGGATATAGCTTGTACAACCGGGAAGAGAACAAAGTGTTTATTGCTCGGAATGGGGTTTTCCTTGAGAAAGACTTTCTCAGTCGGGAAGCCAGTGGGAGGATGGTCCGACTCGAAGAAATTCGAGGACCACTCGGGGACGGCTCGGCTGGTGATGAGATAATACAGGAGTCAGTCAGGGAATCCATAGTGGAAGCGGCACCGAAACCACAGTGGTCTGAAAGATTGCGCAGAGTGCGTGATGTATTGTTGCTAGAAAGCGACGAGCCGGCCACGTATGCAGAAGCGATGGTGAGCCCAGATTCCGAGGCATGGCTAGAGGCTATGAGATCCGAGTTAAAGTCCATGGATGAGAATCAAGTCTGGGACTTGGTTGATCCGCCGCCTGGCGTAACAGCCATTGGTTGCAAATGGGTCTTTAAGAAGAAAACCATTGTGGATGGAAATGTTCAGATCCATAATGCTCGGCTTATCGCTAAAGGTTATGGACAAGTTCAAGGAATTGACTACGACAAGACTTACTTGCCAGTAGCAATGCTGAAGTCGGTGAGGATCGTACTAGCTATAGCTGCATATTTCGATTACGAGATATGGCAGATGGATGTCAAGACAGCTTTCATGGAAATTTAACCGAGGACGTGTATATGATACAACCCGAGGGTTTTGCCAATTCGAATAGCGCTAGTAAGGTATGCAAGATCAAGAGATCCATTTATGGGTTGAGGCAAGCATCTCAGAGCTAGAATATTCATTTTGATGAGGTCGTCACTGGTCTCGGTTTCATCAAAAGCGAAGAGGATGCTTGTTTATACAAGTAGTTAAGTGGGAGCTCAATAGTGTTTTTGATCTTGTATGTGGATGACATAATGCTGATCGGAAATAATGTTCCGATGCTGAACTCGGTCAAGGAATCATTGAATGGCAAGTTTTCACTGAAGGACCTCTGTGAAGCACTTTACATTTTAGGCATCAAGATCTATAGGGATAGATCGAGGAGGCTGCTCGGCTTAAGCCAGAGCACGTACATAGATTAAGTGTTGAAGCGGTTCAACATGAGTGAGGCAAAGAAAGGGTGGTTGCCACTCTCACATTGTATAAGGCTAAGCAAGACTCGGAGTCCTTCGACATCTGATGAGCGAAGCAGGATGAGTAGGAGTCCGTATGCCTCGGCAATCGGATCCATCATGTATGCCATGATATGTAGAAGGCCTGATGTTGCTTTTGCAATAAGCCTAACAAGCAGATACCAGGCCAACCCCGGTGAGGGTCACTTGGACGCGGTGAAAAATATTCTAAAGTACCTGAAAAGGACTAAACAGATGTTCCTAGTTTATGGAGGTGAGGATGAGCTCTGGGTAAAGGGTTACACCGATGCTTGTTTCCAAACCGACAGAGATGATTTTTGATCACAGTATGGATTCATGTATGTCATGAATGGAGGAGCAGTGAGCTGGACGAGTTCCAAGAAAGATACGGTGACCGATTCTACCATAGAAGCCGAATACACTACGGCTTGTGAAGCTGCAAAGGAAGGTGTTTGGATCCGGAACTTTCTGGATGATCTTTGTATTTTCCCAGCCTCAATAAAACCGTTGGACCTTTATTGTGATAATTCTGGTGCCATCGCACAAGCCAAGGAGCCGAGGAATCACCACAAGACCAGATACATAGATCGGAAGTATCACCTAATATGAAAGATCGTAAAGAGTGGTGATGTAGAGTTATGCAAAATTCACACGAATGCAAATGTTGCAGATCGGTTGACTAAGCTGCTTCCACAACCCAAGCATGAGGGGCACGTTAGAGCTATGGGCATTTGATGTATATTTGATTGGCTCTAGTGCAATGGGGGACTGTTGGAGATATGTCCTAGAGGCAATCATGTATGATGATATTTCCTATGTGTTTGTGAATAAAGATAGTCCTTGGACATTATCAATGATGTTTATTAGCAAGTACGTGACTTGTTTGTGGGACTATGCATTGTATGATGACTGTCCTAAAAGGTCCCTAGTCGAAAGGGCTGTGTGGACACGTAGCTGACTAGACAAGCATATGACACAGTGGATGGCTCTGTCTCACTAGCCATGGAGAATTGGATGCTAACCGGACAATATGGACTCGGAAGGATCTGGTTGGATTCGATGTAGTCGGATCCAAGTCAAGATAAGGTCCGAGTTGGACAGACCCGACTATGAGACGCAGCGATATGTCATTTGTGAGTCTCTAGTACAACATACATTCTATGTCCTAAGACCTAAGCTGGCGCATGTACTCAGAATGGTGACAGACTTGCTTTGGGCCAACCACACGCTACTCCGTAACTGGGTAGTTACAAAGGTAGGTTTCGGGCTTGTCCAGACCCATGCTGTGAGACATGGTCGAGCAAGATGGGATTTTCCCCTTCGATCAGGAGAGATATACTCTCGGCCCCTCGTGTGATCCGACTAGTATAAGCATGGCCATGTGACAAGGATTATGAGATAATCCGGTTTGTGGTCGGCATCACTAGAACGAGAAAGAGGTCGGGCTAGCGCAAGGATGACAGACTCGCCTTGAGCCCGACAACATCTATCGTGTGGCAAAGGGAATAAAAGTGTGATGTACAGGTTCTCCTAACCAGCTTCATCGCACACTTGGAGTCGGCATGCTTTGCTAGAGGCCGCTACCGACTAGCTGAGTCGGATGTGATCTGACTCGCGACCAAGTGAACGAGAACCTAAGGGGTCGCGCACTTAAGGGAAGGAACCTGTGAGGTCGGATCCGACTCCACGAGTCAGGTGTGATCCTACTCGGACTCAGATCCAGGCCGAACAGATTTGGACTTTAGGGTCCGTGTGAGTCCCAAGTATTGAGCCCGTGACGGATGCCTATATAAAGTGGAGGTGTGGCACACTCATGTGGTTGATCGCTTCGGCGCTGTCACTAGGGTTTGCATGTGTTGCGAATAGCCACCTCCACTCGTCGCCGACTGTGTGATCAGACCTAGCAGTCCACCGCACGGTGTTCCTCCTGCACGCACAGATACCGGTAGAGGCGGTGCATCTGCGCCGCTCCAGCGAACCTGTAAGTGGGATTCGACGATCGGCTGTTCGAGGGAGATCGAATGAGGAGGAGATGATCCACGCGGACGCGCTGCCCCCACTCTTCTTTCGTTGCACGACACTGCACGTCTAGTGGTAACGATCTTTGATCCATCTCCCATAGCATGATCTTGGTTGTTCTACGTGTAGGAAAATTTTAATTTGCAGTTGACGCACCCTACCGTAGAACCCAACACCATATTGGGCTTGGCATAGACATCAATGTCGTCCTCATCAGCCTCCGAAACACCTAGCAAAGTAGCCCATTCAACAATGCTGGACTGATACCTGACTCCCTTAGTCATCCATAGTATTCTATCATTGGGATAGAAGTGTGCAGTTGAGTAAAATTGCATGATCATCTCATCGTTCCATGCAGTCAACTTCTTCCCTATGAACTCATCAATACCAACCATTCTGAAGCTCCCATGGACATGGGAAAATGATCTTCATTGGCATCAATGAACTTCTAGTCCATCCATATCATGTCACTAACCACTGGCTTCTTGTCAAGAAGCACCGTCTCATACAAGCCATGCTGTTCCTTGGTGTGGAAGCAATAGTTAATAGCAGTCCTCCTCCTCACTGAGTAGGTATCAAATTCTCCCCATTTCCTCAAACCCTTGTCCTTCCTCTCCTTCATGTTCTCTGCAACTGGATGTGTATCATCATGCTCAGGCAGTCTGGCCCTCAGCTTCTTTAGAATTATAGCCTCATCATCATCATCATCATCATCATCATCATCATCATCATCATCATCATCATCATCATCTGCAGCTCTCTCAGGCATCAGGGCCTTGTTCTTCTCAGCAGCTGAAATGCTTCTAGTTGTCTTCCCCATAGGCTTGGGGGCAGCAGCTATCTTGGACTGGGAGGTGGTAGCAACCTTCTTGAGCATAGCATCTGCCATCAATTTTTGTTGCTTGGGAGGTGGCTCATCAGCAACAAGTTGATCCTCCCTCCTCATGGATGTGGGCTTGAACACCACATGAGCTATCTACTTCCTCTCTCTCTTCTTGCCGGTCACTTTGGCCATGGACTTGCCTTGACTCTGCTTGTGGTCCTCTGGTGGAAGATCATCTTGAGCTTGTGTCCCCTCGAAGGAAGTAGGATCATACTTCTCCTGTTGAGGAACAAACTTCGTCTTGGCGTATTGATCTTCTTTCCACTCAACTCCATTGGCATTGAACTTTCGTTCAAAACCAGTACCTTGGTTCTTTAAGTGCCTCCCTTGCTCGCGTACAATTTCCTCAAATTGCTTACTCCCGACATGGCTCTTGTAGACACCCTTTTCTATAATTCCTTTCAATAAATTGCTTTCTTACTCAAGTGTAACTTGTCCAAGAGAATCATTAGTGGAATCAATAGAACTACTAGAAGCAACAACATTGAATTTAGCATTGTTATTGTTACTACTAGAGGTAGAACCTTTCTTACTCTTGTTACTAGGTTGCATAGATTTAACTTGTGGCATAAAGGTAGACAAGGGAAGACGTTTGGCAATGCAAGAAGAACTCTTCTTTCGAAGATCATCATTGATTGCTTTTAGAAGCTCATGCTATTGCTCTAAATTTAGCTTCTCCAAGAATAGCTTCTCATGAGTTCTTAGGAGCTCTCTAATCTTCTTGAGTTGTTTCATGAGCTAACTTAAGAGTGTTTAGTTCTTTAGTTAGACGCTCAATCTCCTTAGAATTGTCATTCGTATCATCATGACTATCATGATTACTAGCAAGTTTCTTATAGCTCACAACACTAGTTTTATCAACAAGCAAATCATCATCACCTAGCAAATCATCCTCATCAATATTGAAATCAAGATACTCGGGGTGTGATACCTTGGGGCCTTTAGCCATGAATCATCTTCCAATTCTTCATTTGGTGAATCAAATAGGTCATGGGAGTTAGAGGATACGAGAGCAAGTCCGGCAACGCCTTCATATTTACTATAGTTGGAGTGGGATTGATAACTTCTCTCGGAGTTGTTGTCGGAGTCTGAGCTGAAAACCCATTCACCAACATGAGCTTGATGTCTTCTTCTAGAGTAGCTCTTGGATGACTTGTCTTTCCTTTTCGAATCATTGTTTCTCTGAGAAGGTCTTCATTCATAATGATCATCTCTACTCCTTCTCTCTCTATGAGGTGATTCATCTCTTCTACTTTTCCTTCTAGGTGATTCATCTATTTTCTTGTGAGGTGTCATACACTCATTGGAGTAGTCTCCGTGTCTTCCACAATTTTAGCAATTTTGGTCACGACTTGATGATCTTTGCTCATAGTGTCTTGAGTTGGAGCTTCTCTCTTTGCTTCTGTTCTTGTAGAACTTGTTGATGTTCTTCACCATTAGGCTTATCTCCTCATTGGATACTAGCTTGTCACTTGATGTTGTAGGAGCATCACTAGAGGCTTTGTATGCACCACTTGACTTGTTGTGGAGCTCCTCCTTGTCCTTAAGTGACATCTCATGAGTAACGATCCTTCGAATGACTTCCATGGGCTTGAGATCTTTGTAGTTGGTCATCATTTGGATCAATGTGCACATGATATCATATTTTCTATCCAAGGCTCTAAGGATCTTCTTGATGATGAACTTGTCGAACATCTCTTCAATTCCTAAGCCAGCAATCTCATTTGTGATGAGAGCGAACCTAGGGTACATTTCGGTGACTCCTTCACCATCCTTCATCTTGAACTTGTCAAGTTGACTTTGAAGCACATCCAACTTGGATTCCTTGAAGGACTCAGTACCTTCGTGCATATCAACCAAAGTATCCCAAATTTCCTTTGCATTCTCGAGGCGGCTAATCTTGTCAAACTCCTCGGGGCACAAAACGTTGAAGAGAATGTCACATGCTTGAACGTTGTATTGCAACATCTTTAATTCTTCCGTGGTTGCTTCATGATCTAGTTCCTTACCATCCTCATAGAATTCACCTTGCAAGCCAACACGAGCAACAACCCAAACGGCCGGGTTATGACCAAGAATATGCATTTTCATATTATGCTTCCAACTAGCAAAGTTTGTACCATCGAAATATGGACTTGTACGGTGATAATTACCCTCACTAGACGCCATACAATCCTAGGTTGTGAAACCAATGCAATGGAGACCAAAGCTCTGATACCACATGTAGGATCAAAAGTATGTCTAGAGGGGGGTGGGTGATTAAACTACTTGACCAAATAAAAACTTATCATTTTCCCAATTTTAGTTTTAGGCAAGTTTTAGCAATTCTACCAAGTCAAGAACACCATACACATGTAAGTCTAAGATTTGAGCAGCATAAAGTAAAGACTTTGCATATGAATGTAAAGGAGGGATCGAAGAAATCAAATGCAATGAAGACACGGTGATTTTTGGCGTGGTTCTGATAGGTGGTGCTATCGTACCTCGACATTGATGGAGACTTCAACCCATGGAGGGTAACGGCTGCGCGAGTCCACAGAGGGATCCACCCACAAAGGGTCCATGAAGAAGCAACCTTGTCTATTCCACCATGGCTTATGTCCACGAAGGACTAGCCTCACTCAGATAGATCTTCACGAAGTAGGCGATCTCCTTGCCCTTACAAACTCCTTGGTTCAACTCCACAATCTCTTGGAGGCTCCCAAGTGACACCAAACCAATCTATGAGACACCACTCTCCAAAAGGTAATAGACAGTGTTGTTGATGATGAACTCCTTGCTCTTGTGCTTCAAATGATAGTCTCCTCAACACTCAATCACTCTCTCACAGATTTGGCTTTGGTAGGAGAAGGATTGGGGTGGAAAGAACTTGAAGAGGCTAGAAATCAAGGTTCAAATGGTTGGATTGGAATCTATTGATCTCAACACATGAGTAGGTGGTTCTCTCTCAGAAAATGAATGGTGAAAGTGTAGATTAATTCTGATGGTTCTCTTAGAGAGTTGGTGGGGGTGGAGAGGTATTTATAGACTTCACCCAAAATCCAACCATTACACACTTTTGACTTCGGTGACACCGGACTAGAAATCTCGGTGAGGCCGGCCTGTGTAAAAGATATGAATGTTGGGCTTTTCATTGGGACCAAAGTGGAAATCTTGGACATGCCAAAATTCTATAACCTAGGCATGACCTCATTTCAGTAGTTCCGATCATTTCAACTCAGTGATTCTGAAAATGAACGAATTGGATTACAAAAACTTTGTCACAGCAACTCGGTGAGACCGAAATTCTAGGGTTTGGCTTGGCAGTGTATATGGTCAACTCGGTGGGACCAAGGTGGAACTTTAGGCTTTGGACATATGTGGAGTGGAGAAAGTGCTTGAGGATTTTTGGAGCAATATCACTAAGCACTTGAGCAATTGATTCATGATCAAAACCTCATCCCCTTTTGATAGTATTGTCTTTCCTATGGACTCAATGTGATCTTGGATCACTTAACCAAAAAAGTAGAGTCTTGAAGCTTTGCAATTCTATGCTTTTGGCATTTTGAGGGTCCAGATTCTCATGTGCTTGCCTTGCCAATCATTGATCTTTTTTGAAATCTATTATCAATGAGCATTAGATCAATGATGTATATGTTGTTATGAATTACCAAAACTACCCAGGGATTAGTTGCACTTTCAGGCGGTGTGTTTTTTGCATGTCTGTGGGTGTATGGTCCCATTGGCTTGTTCGTTTGGCCTTTGAAACCGGTGGTTCTCTCTTTGGTCCCGCCTACCGGTGGATTTGTGGGTTTCCATTCTGGTTGTTATGAGCCAAGGTGGTTCTATGTGGGGGAGGGTGGGGGGGGTCTTTTGGTAGATCGTGGATGGTGTTCGCCCCGTAGTCCACTCTCTTTTCATTGCTGCTGGGCTTCTTCCAGCTTTCTCGGCGTTCTTGCTTTATTTACCGTTGGCGGCACGCGATGGCCTGTTAGCTCCTTGTGCCAACTGGGCTTCGGATTATGGTGGTCTCCCCACACTCCGCTCTCTTTTCTTTGTTGCATGGCTTTCTCGGTTTCGTACTCCGTTTGTCGCCGGTGGCGGCCGGTGACACGTTAGCTCCTCGTAGCAATAGAGGTTTGGATTTGTTTCCCTCTTGGCTATGTCATGTCTTTTCTTATCTCTCACCATCCTTTACTTTCCTCCTTGTTGTTGTAGGTCTCTGCAGCTTCCAGATTTCTCAGTGTTCATGCTCTTGCCGGCTGCTGCGGCTGGTGGCCCATTAGCTCCTCGTGCTAGCTGAGGTTATTAGTTTCCTTCTTGGCTATGTCGTGTCTTTTTTCTCACTCACTGTCCTCAATCTACCACATCATCATAGGTCCCTGCAGCTTTTGCTTTGTTCTTCGTATGTGCCTGCTGTTCAAGGTAAGCCGCTTCTTTGCTCCAATGCTCCTATTGTTTTCTCTCTCTTTCTCGTGTTGTGCTTCACTTGGTTTCTTGTGTGCCTCTTCTTGTGGTTGTTCTTGACGCCGTGTACTTTTGTTGTGGAGCAACCAATTTTTGACTCCATCACTCCAGTTTGCATCTTCCTTTTTCCGAGAGGTTATCTATTTTCTTGTTTGGGTCTTTTTATCAGTGTAAATTTCCGATTCTTGGCATGCTTAACGATGGTCGGAAACACATTTTGGGTTGGTGTCACAACCCTAGAATGTTGCCTGTAAATAGTTGAATCAAAGAGCATCATGCATCATGTTTAAATTCAAGGAACTTGAATTGAGGGATTTTCCAAATCCTTAGGAAAATTTAAATAAAAGAAGGGCAAAACCCCTAAAACCTCATTCAGTGATTCCAAAATGTTCTTATTAAATGTTTGGTATTTTTGGCAAGAGTTATGGCTCAAACCAAAAATACAGAACATTTTAAGGATTTGTTTTGGGCATGAATTTGAATCACTATTGTATTTGAATTGGGGTTATAAATTGCTATAACATTATTATAGCTCCAATAATTCTGAAACATTTTGTGGGGCTTTGGTTGAATTCATTTAGCTCCTAGAATATTTTTCAGAAGCAACAAAAATAGTTTGGTTAACAAACCAAATTCAAAATAAATGCAGAATATAGAAAACAGATAGAAAAATAGAAAAGGAAACTAACCTGGGCCACTTACCTGTGCCGGCCTAGCCCTCTAGCATTGCCAGTCACCCCTAACCTCCCGCCAGTCAAATGGACAACGGGTGCCCGACACGCATGTGCCCATAGCTCGCCACGCCTCCTGCCTGCCTGCATCCCCTGACCACATCGACGCCATGGTTAATGTCACCATTGTCGCCCGGATCATTCCCACCTCTTTGTTTGCCACCTCGCCCTTTCCCTCGCTGATCCCCACCATGGCCAAAGCCGCCATGGATCCGCCATAGTGAACCACCGTGGCCATAGCCTCCCCTACGCTCCCTCGTCGTGGCCCCAAGCTGCGGAATGTCCTGCTCATACTCTACATCGAGCCACGCATCGCGAAAGGCCATACAATGCCGCCATCGCCATCAACTTCAACCTCTAGCCCCCGAGATCACCGGCAAGCCACGACGTTGTCCGCGCTTCCCCGAGCCCACTGAGCTGCCCTGCTGACTCATCATGAGCTCCTGCGCTGCATAGATTGCATCCTGTAGCTGGCGATCCCTTGACCACCGAGACGCACAGCCGCCAGGCTCGTCGCCGACGTAGCTCCAGTGACCATTTGGTCACCCCGGCATGGCTAATGTACTCCCAGCACACCATAGAGCAACACTAGTACATTGTTTCACTCGCTTGCACACCGTAGCACCAAATCCGCGGATACCCAAACTCCGGCCGCCAGATATGTGCTCGCCGCCGATGGTTCCGACCACTACAGCTCCAGCCGAGGCCATAGTTGGACGCGCTGCTACTTCTTGAGCTGTAGTTGATTTTTCCCTTGAAGAGGAAAGGGTGATGCAGCAAAGTAGAGATAAGTATTTCCCTCAGTTAAGAACAAAGGTATCAATCCAGTAGAAGGCACAAGCAAGTCTCCAACCTATGCACCTGCACAAACTAACAAACACTTGCACACAACGCAAAAAAGGGGTTGCCAATCCCTTCACGGTCACGAACAAGAGTGAGATCTAATAGAGATGGGTATAAAAGATAAATAAAAGAGCAAACTAAAGTAAATATAAATAAATTGCAACAAGGTATTTTTGGGTTTTTAGGTTTATAGATCAAAAAATATATGATGGAAAATAGACCTGGGGGCCATAGGTTTCACTAGAGGCTTCTCTCTTGAAAGAAAACGTATGGTGGGTGAACAAATTACTGTTGAGCAATCGATAGAAAAGCCCATAGTTATGACGATATCTAAGGCAATGATCATGCATATAGGCATCACATCTGTGACAAGTAGACCAAAACGATTCTGCATCTACTACTATTACTCCTTACATCGACCGACTCCTGCCTGCGTCTAGAGTATTAAGTTCATAAGAACAGAGAAACGCTTTAGGTAAGATGACATGATGTAGAGGGATAAACTCAAGCAATATGATATAAAACCCCATCTTTTTATCCTTGATGGCAAAAATACAATACGTGCCTCGCTACCCCTTCTGTCACTGGGTGAGGACACCGCAAGATTGAACCCAAAACTAAGCACCTCTCCCATTGCAAGAATATCCAATCTAGTTGGCCAAACCAAACCGATAGTTCGAAGAGAAATACAAAGATATCTTAATCATGCATAAAAGAGTTCAGAGAAGACTCAAATATTATTCATAGATAATCTGATCATAAATCCACAATTCATCGGATATCAACAAACACACCGCAAAATAAGATTACATCGGATAGAACTCCAAGAACATCGAGGAGAACATGGTATTGAAGATCAAAGAGAGAGAAGAAGCCATCTAGCTACTAGATATGGAACCGTAGGTCTGTGGTAAACTACTCACGCATCATCGGAAGGGCAGCAAGGTTGATGTAGAGGCCCTCCGTGATTGAATCCCCCTCCAGCAGGGTGCCGGAAAAGGCCCCAAGATGGGATCTCACGGGAACAGAGGCTTGCAGCGGTGGAAAAGTATTTTGGTGGATGCTTCTGATGTTTGGGGAATATTTGAGAATATATAGAGGTGGATTAGGGTTGGAGGACACCGGAGGGGTCCACAAGCCCTCAGGGCGCGCCCTAGAGGCTTGTGGCCTCCTCGGGACTCTTCTGGCCCTCTCTCCAAGTCATGTAGGTGTCTTCTGGTCCAAGAATTCTGTTTGGACTCCGTTTGATATTCCTTTTCTGTAAAAGTCAAAAACAAGGAAAAACGGAAACTGGCACTAGGATATAGGTTAATAGGTTAGTCCCAAAAATAATATAAAACAACATATTAATGCATATAAAATACCCAAACTAGAGAATATAATAGCATGGAACAATCAAAAATTATAGATACGTTGGACACGTATCAAGCATCCCCATGCTTAATTCCTGCTCATCCTCGAGTAGGTAAATGATAAAAACATGATTTTTGATGTGGAATGCTACCTAACATATTTATCAATGCTATGTTCTTTATTGTGGCAAGAATGTTCAGATCCATAATATTCAAAACAAAAGTTTAATATTGACATAAAAACAATAATACTTCAGTCATACTAATAAAGCAATCATGTCTTCTCAAAATAACATGGCCAAAGAAAGTTATCCCTACAAAATCATAAAGTCTGGCTATGCTCCATCTTCATCACACTAAGTATTTCATCATGCACAACCCCGATGACAAGCCAAGCAATTGTTTCATACTTTTAGTGTTCTCAAACTTTTTCAACTTTCACGCAATACATGAGCGTGAGCCATGGATATAGCACTATAGGTGGAATAGAATATGGTGGTTGTGGAGAAGACAAAAAGAAGGAGAAAGTCTGACATCAACTTGGCAAATTAATGGGCTATGGAGATGCCCATCAATTGATATCGATGCAAGTGAGTAGGGATTGCCATGCAATGGATGCACTAGAGCTATAAGTGTATGAAAGCTTAAAAAGAAACTAAGTGGGTGTGCATCCAACTTGCTTGCTCACGAAGACCTAGGGCAATTTGAGGAAGCCCATCATTGGAATATACAAGCCAAGTTCTATAATGAAAAATTCCGACTAGTATATGAAAGTGACATAATAGGAGGCTCTCTATCATGAAGATCATGGTGCTATTTGAAGCACAAGTGTGGAAAAAGGATAGTAACATTATCCCTTCTCTCTTTTCTCTCATTTTTTTGTTTTTTTGTTTTTTTTGTTTGGGCTTCTTTGGCCTCTTTTTTATTTGGGCTTCTTTGGCCTCTTTTATTTTTTATAAAGTCTGGAGACTCATCCCAACTTGTGAGGGAATCATAGCTTTCATCATCCTTTCCTCACATGGGACACTGCTCTAATAATGATGATCATCACACTTTTATTTACTTACAACTCAAGAATTACAACTCGATACTTAGAACAAAATATGACTCTATATGAATGCCTCCGGCAGTGTACTGGGATGTTCTATGATCAAGAGTGACATGTATAAAAAAAAATGAACGGTGTCCTTGCCACAAATACTATGCCAACTACATGATCATGCAAAGCAATATGACAATGATGGTATGTGTCATAATAAACGGAACGGTGGAAGTTGCATGGCAATGTATCTCGGAATGGCTATGGAAATGCCATAATAGGTAGGTCTGGTGGCTGTTTTGAGGAAGGGTATATGGTGGGTTAATGCACCGGTGAAAGTTGCGCGGTACTAGAGAGGCTAGCAATGGTGGAAGGGTGAGAGTGCGTATAATCCATGGACTAGCTCAACTTTAGTCATAAAGAACTCACATACTTATTGAAAAAATTTATTAGCCATCGAAACAAAGTACTAAACGCATGATCCTAGGGGGATAGATTGGTAGGAAAAGACCATCGCTCATCCCCGACCGCCACTCATAAGGAAGACAATAAAAAAAAAATCATGCTCTGACTTCATCACATAACGGTTCACCATACGTGCATGCTACAGGAATCACAAACTTTAACACAAGTATTTCTACCAATCCACAATTACTCACTAGCATGACTCTAATATCACCATCTTCATATCTCAAACCAAATGCAAGGAATCAAATTTCTCATATATTCAACGCTCTTTATACGAAAGTTTTTATTATATCCCTCTTGGATGCCCATCATATTAGGACTAAATTCATAACCTAAGAAAATTACCATGCTGTTTAAAGAATCTAAAAATAATATAAGTCAAGCATGAGAGTTCAACAATTTCTATAAAATAAAGCCACCGCCATGCTCTAAAAAGATATAAGTGAAGTACTAGAGCAAACTGCCTAACTCAAAAGATATAAGTGAAGCACATAGAGTATTCTAATAAATTCATGATTAAAGCATGTCCCTATCAAAAGGTGTGTACATAAAGGATGATTGTGGAAAACTAAAAAGCAAAGACTCATATCATACAAGATGTTCCAAGAAAACACATATCATGTGGTGAATTAAAATATAGCCTCAAGTAAATTACCGATGGATTGAAGACAAAAGAGGGGATGCCATCTGGGGCATCCCCAAGCTTATATGCTTGGTTGTCCTTGAATATTACCTTGGGGTGCTTTGGGCATCCCCAAGCTTAGGCTCTTGCCACTCCTTATTCCGTAGTCCATCAAATCTTTACCCAAAACTTGAAAACTTCACAACACAAAACTCAACAGAAAACTCATAAGATCCGTTAGTGTAATAAAATAAATCACCACTTTAGGTACTGTTGTGAACTCATTCTAAATTTATATTCATCTTATATCTACTGTATTCCAACTTCTCCATGGTTCATACCCCCCGATACTACCCATAAATTCATCAAAATAAGCAAACAACACATAGAAAACAGAATCTATCAAAAACAGAATAGTCTGTAGTAATCTGGAAATTTCGTATACTTCTGTAACTCCAAAAATTCTGAAAACTTAGGAAATTTGTATATAAATATTGTGTAAAAAATTCAGATAAAAAGTGCATCTCTGTGATTTTTTAAATTTCTGCCAATGAGCACAAAAGTTTCTGTTTTTCAGCAAGATCAAATCAACTATCACCATAGACCATCCCAAAGGTCTTACTTGGCTCAAAACCTAATTAAAACAATAAAACACAATTATTACAGAGGTAATAATGTGTATTTTTATAAAAACAGAAATGAAAAATATTGGGTTGTCTCCCAACAAGCGCTTTTCTTTAAAGCCTTTTAGCTAGGCATTGATAATTTTAATGATGCTCAGATGAAAGACAAAAATTGAAGCACAAAGAGAGCATCATATAGCATGTGAAAAACAAGTTTAAGTCTAACATACTTCCTATGCATAGGCATTTTATAGGGAAAATATTTATCAAGACAAGCAAAAACTAGCATATGCAAGGAAGAAGAAAGAAACAATAGCAATCTCAACATAACAAGAGGTAATTTAGTAACATGAAATTTTCTACAACCATATTTCCCTCTCTCATAATAATTACATGTGGGATCATATTCAAATTGAAAAATATAGCTATCACATAACATATTCTCTACATGATCCATATGCATGCAAAGTTGACACTCTTCCAAAATAGTGGGATTATCATCAAATAAAGTCATGACTTCTCCAAACCCACTTTTATCAAAAATTTCATAAGATTGATCAAACTCCAAAGTAGTGAGATCATTATTTCCTAAAGTTGACACTCTTCTAAACCCACTTTCAATATTATTGCAAACATTATTATCATGAGGCTTAAATAAATTTTCAAGATCATAAGAAGCATTATCACTCCAACCATGATCATTGCAATAAGTAGTGGACATAGAAAAAAATAGCATCCCCAAGCTTGGGGTTTTGTATATTATTAGCACAATTTACATTAATAGAATTTACAATAACATCATTGGAATCATGCTTTTCATTCAAGGAGCTATCGTGAATCACTTTATAAATTTCTTCTTTTAGCACTTCATCACAATTTTCAGATTCACGAATTTCAAGCAAAACTCCATAAAGATAATCTAGTGCACTCAACTCACTAGCAATTGGTTCATCATAATTGGATCCTTTAGAAAGATTAGCAAGTGGATGAGGATCCATAAACTTTTTGCTTTCTGATTTTGAATAAACACACAATTATGCCAAGCAGATGAGCAAACAAACCAAGTAAGACATAAAGGCAAACGAAAAGACGAACGGAAAGAAGGTGAATAAAAAGGCAAATATTTTTGTGTTTTTCTTAAAAAAATTTAGAAGTGGGGAGAGGAAAACAAGAGGCAAATGGCAAATAATGTAAGTGCAAGGAGATGAGAGTTTGTGATGGGTACTTGGTAGGCTTGATGTAGAACCTCCCCGGCAACGGCGCCATAAATTCTTCCTGCTACTTCTTGAGCTTGCGTTGATTTTTTTCCTTGAAGAGGAAAGGGTGATGTAGCAAAGTAGAGATAAATATTTCCCTCAGTTAAGAACCAAGGTATCAATCCTGTAGGAGGCACAAGCAAGTCTCCAATATATGCACCTGCACAAACTAACAAATACTTGCACACAACGCGAAAAAAGGGTTGTCAATCCCTTCACGGTCATGAACAAGAGTGAGATCTAATAGAGATGTGTATAAAAGAAAAATAAAATAGCAAACTAAAGTAAATATAGAAAAATTGCAGCAAGTTATTTTTGGGTTTTTTGGTTTATAGATCTGAAAATATATGATGGAAAATAGACTCGGGGGCCATAGGTTTCACTAGAGGCTTCTCTCTTGAAAGAAAACATATGGTGGGTGAACAAATTACTGTTGAGCAATTGATAGAAAAGCCCATAGTTATGACAATATCTAAGGCAATGATCATGAATATAGGCATCACGTCCGTGACAAGTAGACTGAAATGATTCTGCATCTACTACTATTACTCCACACATCGACCAACTCCTGCATGCATCTACAGTATTATGTTCATAAGAACAAAGCAACGCTTTAAGTAAGATGACATGATGTAGATGGATAAACTCAAGTAATATGATATAAACCCCATCTTTTTATCCTTGATGGCAACATTACAATACGTGCCTCGCTACCCCTTCTGTCACTGGGTGAGGACACTGCAAGATTGAACCCAAAACTAAGCACCTCTCCCATTGCAAGAAAAACAAATCTAGTTGGCCAAACCAAACCGATAGTTTGAAGAGAAATACAAAGATATCTTAATCATGCTTAAAAGAGTTCAGACAAGACTCAAATAATATTCATAGATAATCTGTTCATAAATCCACAATTCATCGGATCTCAACAAACACACCCCAAAATAAGATTACATCTGAGAGAACTCCAAGAACATCGAGAAGAACATGGTATTGAAGATCAAAGAGAGAGAATAAGCCATCTAGCTACTAGCTATGGACCCGTAGGTCTGTGGTAAACTACTCATGCATCATCGGAAGGGCAGCAAGGTTGATGTAGAGGCCCTCCGTGATCGAATCCCCCTCCGGTAGGGTGCCGGAAAAGGCCCCAAGATGGGATCTCACGAGAACAGAGGCTTGCGGAGGCGGAAAAGTAGTTTTGTGGACGCTTCTGATGTCTGGGGAATATTTGAGAATATATAGAGGTGGAATTAGGGTTGGAGGACACCTGAGGGGCCCACAAGCCCTCAGGGCGCCCCCCTGGGGCGCGTCCTAGAGGCTTGTGGCCTCATCGGGACTCTTCTGGCCCTGTCTCCAAGTCATGTAGGTGTCTTCTGGTCCAAGAAAAATCATCGTAAAGTTTTATTCTGTTTGGACACCGTTTGATATTCCTTTTCTGTTAAAGTCAAAAACAAGGAAAAAAACAGAAACTGGCACTGGGCTCTAGGTTAATAGCTTAGTCCCCAAAATAATAGAAAATAGCATATTAATGCATATAAAACATCCAAAATAGATAATATAATAGCATGGAACAATAAAAAATTATAGATACATTGGAGACGTATCACGCGCCATCGCTCCAGCTCTCCAGAGATGCCACCCACGCATCAAACGGTGCACCATGGGCGATTGCCGAGCCACCTCACCGTCTCGGACGTTGCTAGTGGCTAATCGCCGGCGGGTTTGACCTTTTCCGACCGAATTTGACTCCCCAGGGGTCAATGACATGTGGGCCCCGCCCGCTGACACTTTTTAGTTAGGACAAAAATTAACTCTAATTGCGTTGTTAGTGAAATAGGTCACTGACTAGTGGGCCCCACTGGTTAGGTTTGACCTGGCTGACCTAGTTGACCTGCTGCCCGACTGATGACACGGTGCTGACATCATAGTAGTTTTTCTAGATTTTGAATAAGTCTACATGATTTATTTATTTCAAAAAATGTCCTAAACTTCTAAAAACCATAGAAATTCAATTGTAACTCCAAATGAAATAATTTATATATGAAAAATTATCGAAAAATACAAAGAATCTGTTTATGGCATTCCCATGCATGTTTGAACAACTTAAAGCTATTGTATTTGACAATTTGAATAAATGGCATTTGAAATGTCTTATATGGAGTTTGAATTTGAACCTTGGGTTCAAACCAACTTCATTTAAATTGTTGCTAGTTGCATTAGCTCAAATCACAGCATATTGCCATGTCATGATCATACATCATGTTTGTTGCATTGCATTGATTATGTTCTTTCTTGTTTGTTGCTGTTTGTCCCCTTTCGGTAGTAGACGATTACGGCGTTGTGGTCATTGACACCAATGAAGAATAGTACTATCTTCAGAAGTGCCATGCAAGCAACCCCCCCCCCTTGATCACTCCGATACAATCCCACTCTCTCACTGTTGCTCTCTTTTACTGCATTAGGATAACAACGATTCAACTATTACATGTTGCGGTAGTTGAACCCATTCCTTTGCATGACCTGTCTTTGCCATAGTAAATAGTAAAAACCACTTAGCATGAGTAGGAATTGCTTGAGTCATGTTGTGACTACTCATCCATGCTTGCTTGTTATGCCTGCTATGCTTAGAGTTGTGTTGGGTCTGATCCATCTGGGCGATGAATTGGAATGGTAGTGTTCATTTCCTACTGTGCATGAGCTAAGTGTGTGAACACAATTTGGTAAAGGTAGCGCTGAGAGGCCATGCAGGAGTACATGGTGGGTTGTCTCATTGAGACCCTTATCAGGAAATGAGTTCCGTGTTTGTGATCCAAGAACAACTACGACCACACATTGGGCTCCGGGCACTCCAAGCTCTCTTAGCTTATTAATCGCCTTGATCTTTGTCCAGGAGTTGCAACTAGTTTCTAGTGTTTCTAGGATATGTGTTGGAGGCCATGCGTAGCACTGACCCGAGGCGTGGGCTATGATGTGGTATAGGCACCGTGGCATGGTGTACCGAGGCACCAGTTTGGTGGGCTTGGGAACCCAGCACACATCGTTTGGTGCCGTAGTGGAAACCTCGGCTGGACTTCCTTGCGGGTCAGACTCAAATAAGCGATAAACCTGGACTAGATACTTGTGTGGTTAGTTAGGTCATGGCCAACACCCTCACCGGGCTTTCGCTTGAAGGTTGCCGAGTACATGTCGCGTAAATGACGATAAGTGGAAGAAGCGTGTGTGAAGAAGTACACCCATGTAGGGTTATCAAACTATTTGAATAGCTACGTGCGCTGATATGGACTACTCAGAAGCTTACATTGTTCATAGACAAGTTGAAACGGATACTATAAAATGCGCAAGAAAAGTGTGAGTGTTACGGATGGCCTTTGATACGTCTCCAACGTATCTATAATTTTTTATTGTTCCATACTATTATAGTATTAATCTTGGATGTTTTATATGCAATTATATATCATTTTTTGGGACTAACCTATTAACTTAGTGCCTAGTGCGAGTTGCTGTTTTTTGCTTGTTTTTGTCTTTTCAGGAAATCAATATCAAAAAGAGTCCAAACGGAGAAAAAACTTTGGATTAATTTTTTCTTGACCAGAAGAGACCCTAGAAGGTTTGGGAGAACACCAGACGAGCCACGAGGGATTGACAAGCTCGGGAGGTGCGCCCCAGGAGGGCATGCCCCCAGGCTTGTGGGCCCCTCGTGGCTCCTCTTGACCTAATTCCGCCTCTATAAATAATCAAATATTCCCCTGACATTAGAGAGCCACCCGAAATAATTTTTCCGCTACCACAAGTTTCTGTTCTCGTGAGATCCCGTCTGGAGGCCTTCCCTGTCACTCTGTCGGAGGGGGAATCGACCATGAAGGGGCTCTACATCAATCTTGCTGCCCTTCTAATGATGTGTGAGTAGTTAATCATAGACCTACGGGTCCATAGCTAGTAGCTAGATGGCTTCTTCTCTCTTTTTGATCATCAATACAATGTTCTACTCGATGTTCTTGGAGATCTATTCGATGTAATCACTTTTTGCGGTGTGTTTATTGGGATCCGATGAATTGTGAGTTTATGATTAAATTATCCATGAATATTAGTGAGCCTTCTCTGAACTCTTTGATGCATGATTATTATAGCTTTGTATTTCTCTCTGATCTATTGATTTGGTTTGGCCAACTAGATTGATTTTTCTTCCAATGGGAGAGGTTCTTTGTGATGGGTTCGATCTTGCGGTGCTCAATCCTAGTGAAAGAAGGGGACATGACACATATTTGTATCGTTGCCATTAAGGATAAAAAGATGGGGTTTATTCATGCGTGAGTTTACTTTGTCTACATCATGTCATCTTTCCTAAGGCGTTACTCCATTCTTTATGAACTTACTACTCTAGATGCATGCTGGATAGCGTTTGATGTGTGGAGTAATAGTAGTAGATGCAGGCAGGAGTCGGTCTACTTGTCTAGGACGTGATGCCTATATACATGATCATTGCCTTGGATATCATCATGATTATTCACTTTTCTATCAATTGCCCAACAGTAATTTGTTTACCCACTGTATGCTATTTTCAAGAGAGAAGCCTCTAGTGAAAACTATGGCCCCCGGGTCTACTTTTATCATATTTTGAAATCCTAAAAATACCTTGCTGCAATTTTATTTACTTTATTTTATTTTGTATTTTGTGCTATCTATCTATCACTACGAGATTTGATCCTTGCAATTAACCGCCGAGGGATTGACAACCCCTTGTTCCCATTGGGTGCAAGTATTTGTTATTTTGTGTGCAGGTACTACTAACGAGGTGTTGCGTGGTTTTCTTACTGGATTGATAACCTTGGTTCTTAACTGAGGGAAATACTTATCTCTACTGTACTGCATCATCCTCTCCTCTTCGAGGAAATCCCAACGCAGCTCACAAGTAGCAGGAAGAATTTCTGGGGCCGTTGCCGGGGATACATCATCAACATCTATCAAGTACCTAAGCATGAAGTTTCATCTCCTTGCATTTACATTATTTGCCATTTTCCTCTCGTTTTCATCTCCCCCACTTCTAAAATGTTTTCGCAAAAATACAAAAATATTTTTCGTTTGCCTTTTTTGTGTTTGCTTGTTTGCTTGGTTGAAACTGGTATCATGGGTGATTTTGGCATGGAAAAAAGTGAAGATGGTAAAACACCTAAAATTGAAATCCCCTCAAGTTTAGATGCTAAAACTTTTGTAATGGGACATGGGAATATCATAGGAAAAAAGTGTCATCCAAGAATTCTTTAATTGCACAGGAACTTTGGCTTGTAATGATGCTCCTATTCTTAACAGAACCAAAAATTATGCCGAAGCTATTTCCGCACTCATTCTTAAACTTGAGAGAAGATTTATTCGTATCCATCCTACTTTGCAAAGGTTGTTTTATGAGTTGCCGGTTATAAAAAATCCTAGCACTAAGAAGATAGCTACCCTTGTCCTAATGAATGAACTTGATTACATAGTGCGAGAAGCTAGAGAGATCTTTGATTTCTACGATATGAATCATGGAAATCCAGTAATAGATGAGATTCTATACAATAGTGATTACTTGTTGAGATATTTATTTCGTGATGATCACACCTTTGATGAGAATACCAAAAAAGGAAGTCCCTCCTTTGAATATAATCCAACAAGTTTTTAATGGTATTAATAAACAATATTCGTGGATTATAACCAGTAATCAAGAAGGATTTGCGGATGGTCAACTTGCTAATGCTAAAATTTCTATGGATGATGTGTTTCATATTTTCTTTGAAAAGCCTTCCGATAAAAACACATCTTTGGATGAGAATAAGAAGGATGGCAACACTTGAAACTATGCATTAGGCCTAGCTAGGGGCGTAAAACAATAACGCTAGTTGGGAGGCAACCCAATAGTTATCTTAATTTTCTTGTTTATTTTTTATTTTTTTGAGTGTGCACACAATTATGCTACTGTTATGGTTGTGTTTTTGTGTTTAAATTAGTGTTTGTGCCAAGCAAAGCCTTTGGGATGATTTGGATGACAGTTCATTTGATTCTTTGAGAAAACAGAAACTTTCATGTCCAGTAGAAGAATTATTAAAATTTTCTGGAACATGGAAAAATTCTGCATTTTTTACACATGGTTGATATATAAATTTCCCACGTTTTCCTAATTTTTTAGAATTGTTGGAGTTACATAAGTATAGTCAATATTCAGATTACTACACGCTATTCAGTTTTTGGCAGATTCTGTTTTTGTTGCGTTGTTTGCTTGTTTTGATGAAACTATGGATTTTATCGGGGGGGGGGGGGGGGGGGGGGTTCGGGGGTTAATAAATCCATGGAGAAGTTAGAATACAGTAGGTATAATGCAATGATAAAATATCAATGGGTTTACAACAGTACCTAAAGTTTATGATTTGTTGTTATACTAACGAATCTCACGAAGGTTTTGTTGAGTTTTGTGTGCTGAAGTTTTCAAGTTTTGAGTGAGATCACGATGGATGAAGGAATAAGGAGTGGCAAGAGCCTAAGCTTGGGGATGCCCAAGGCACCCCAAGGTAATATTCAAGGACTCCCAAGAATCTAAGCTTGGGGATGCCCCGGAAGGCATCCCCTCTTTCTTCTACCAACTATCGGTAATTTTACTAGGAGCTATATTTTTATTCATCACATCATATGAGTTTTGCTTGGAGTGTCATGTATTATATGAGTCTTTTCTTTGTTTTCTTTTTAGTTTGTCACAATCATATTTTCTGGACACACCTATTTGAGAGGGACACATATTTTTCGTGATTTGTTAGAATACTCTATGGGCTTCACTTATATCTTTTGAGCTAGGCAGTTGCTCTAGTACTTCACTTATATATTTTTTGGCACGACGGTGATTATATTTTGAAGAAATATTTGCACTCTCATGCTTCACTTATATCTTTTTGATAGTCGATAATAGTAATGGTAATTTTCACAAGATGTGAATTTGGTCCTAATGTGATGAATATTCAAGAAGGATATAATAAAAACTTTCATGTAGATCACTGAATATGATAAGTTTGATTCCTTGCAATAGTTTTGCGATATGAAGATGATAATATGTGAGTTCTGCTAATGAGTAATTGTGTTTTCGTAAGAATATTGGTGTTAAGATTTGTGATTCCCTATGCATGCACGTAAAGTCAATAGTTATGCAACGAAATTAAATCCTACTTATGGTGCATTATTCAGTGTTAGTTATGTTCAACGCATGTTTATGACCTTTTTTTCGGTTGGTCACTTCTCAATCTATTTGCTAGCCTCCATTTGTACTAAGCGGGAATGCTACTTGTGCATCCAACTCCTTAAACCTAAAGTTTTGCCAAATGTGTCCACCATACCTACATATATGCGGTATTTACATGCCGTCCTAAGTAAATTTGCATGTGCCAACTCTAATCATTAAAAAAAATCTGTTTTGTGTGCCCGTACCGCTCATGAAGCGGTAGGGGGTGGCCAATATCTTTCATGCTAGGCGGGTTATTCTCACGATGAGTGTTTATTCACTTGTCATTGCACGAGAAAGTGGCAGGTAATAGGGATGCTCAGTCCCATAATGAATCAAAATAATAATAAATTCCTTGTAAAGTTTAAAGTTTGGAAGGCACCCATGGATACGGCTAGCCATGGATTGTGTAAGAATTGTGGAAAGGAAATGAACTTTATTTTCATTTTGGGAACCACCTAGAATGTGTCTAGCATGGAAGATGTTGGGAACTCCCGATCGTGACGTTGACAGGAAAAGCATGCCTCTCAAAATAATTTTATCTCTCTATTTTAAGCTTTGAGCTCTGGCACCTCTGCAAATCTCTGCTTCCCTGTGTGAAGGGCCTATCTATTTTACTTATATGCAATTTTTTTATTTTGAGTCTTCACCTTCTATTATAAAGCACCAACTGGAGAGCACTAGTGTCATACTTGTGCATTGGATGTACTTAATATTGAGTGTGTTTCATGCATGTTGAGCATGACAGGCTAAGGATAACTTTATTTAGCATTGATATTTTGAAAGACAACATTGTTTGTTGGTATGTTTGAGTATTTATATCTTTATGTCAAACTATAGACTATTGCTTTGAATCACTCGAATCTCAATATTCATGCCACAAAAGAAAGATTACATGATGAATATGATATGTAGTATTCCACATCAAAAATTCTATTTTTATCATTTACCTACTCGAGGGCAAGAAAGAATTAAGCTTGGGGATGCTTGATACGTCTCCAACATATCTATAATTATTGATTGTTCCATGCTATTATAGTATCAATCTTGGATGTTTTATATGCAACTATATATAATTTTTTGGGACTAACCTATTAACTTAGTGCCTAGTGCGAGTTGCTGTTTTTTGCTTATTGTTAGCTTTTTAGGAAATCAATATCAAACAGAGTCCAAACGGAGAGAAAACTTTGGATTAATTTTTTTGGACCAGAAGAGACCCTAGAAGGTTCGGGAGAAGACCACACGAGCCACGAGGGAGCGACAAGCTCAGGAGGCACGCCCCCAGGCTTGTGGGCCCCTCATGGCACCTCTGACCTAATTCCGCCTCTATAAATACTCGAATATTCCCCTGACATCAGAGAGCCACCCGAAATACTTTTTTCGCCGCCGCAAGCTTCTGTTCTCGTGAGATCCCATCTAGAGGCCTTCCCCGACACTCTGCCAGAGGGGGAATCGACCTTGGAGGGTCTCTACATCAACCTTGCTGCCCTTCCGATGATGTGTGAGTAGTTTACGACAGACCTACGGGTCCACAACTAGTAGCTAGATGGCTTCTTCTCTCTCTCTCTCTTTGATCTTCAATACAATGTTCTCCCCGATGTTCTTGGAGATCTATTCGATGTAATCACTTTTTGCGGTGTTTTTGTTGGGATCCAATGAATTGTGAGTTTATGATCAAATTATCCATGAATATTATTTGAGTCTTCTCTGAACACTTTTATGCATGATTATTATAGCTTTGTATTTCTCTCCGATCTATTGATTTGGTTTGGCCAGCTAAATTGATTTTTCTTGCAATGTGACAGGTGCATTGTGATGGGTTCGATCTTGCGGTTCTCAATCCCAGTGATGTAAGGGGACATGAAACGTATTTGTATCATTGCCATTAAGGGTAAAAATATGAGGTTTATTCATGCGTGAGTTTACTTTGTGTACATCATGTCATCTTGCTTAAGGCGTTACTCCATTCTTTATGAACTTAATACTCTAGATGCATGTTGGATAGCGGTCAATGTGTGGAGTAATAGTAGTAGATGCAGGCAGGAGTCGGTCTACTTGTCTCGAATGTGATGCCTATATACATGATCATTGCCTTGGATATCGTCATGATTATTTGCTTTTCTATCAATTGCCCAACAGTAATTTGTTTACCCACCGTATGCTATTTTCAAGAGAGAAGCCTCTGGTGAAAACTATGGCCCTCGGGTCTACTTTTATCATATATTGAAATCCTAAAAATACGTTGCTGCAATTTTATTTACTTTATTTTATTTTGTATTTTTGTGCTATCTATCTATCACTACGAGATTTGATCCTTGCAATTAACTGCCGAGGGATTGATAACCCCATGTTCGCGTTGGGTGCAAGTATTTGTTATTTTGTGTGCAAGTACTGCTAACGAGGTGTTGCGTGGTTCTCCTACTGGATTGATAACCTTGGTTCTTAACTCAGGGAAATACTTATCTCTACTATACTAGATAATTCTCTCCTCTTCGAGGAAATCCCAAGGCAGCTCATAAGTAGCCGCCTTCTCGTAGGGAGACGGGACATAATCCACAGTGGTGATACGTCCATTTTGCATCATGCTTTTATATCAATATTTGTTGCATTATGGGCTGTTGTTACACATTATATCCCAATACTTATGCCTTTTCTCTCTTATTTTACAAGGTTTACATAAAGAAGGAGAATGCTGGCAGCTGGAATTCTGGACTGGAAAAGGAGCAAATCTGAGAGACCTATTCTGCACAACTCCAAAAGTCCTGAAACTTTACGGAGAGTCATTTTGGAATTAATAAAAAATATTGGGCGAAGAAAATACCAGAGGGGACCCACCAGGCAACCACAAGGGTGGAGGGCGCGCCCCCCCGCCTTGTGGCCCACCTGGAAGGCCCCCGATGCCCATCTTCTGCTATATGATGTGTTTTGACATGGAAAAAATCAGAAGGAAGCCTTCGGGAGGAAGCGCCGCTGTCTTGAGGCGGAACCTGGACAGAACCAATCTAGGGCTCCCGTGGAGCTGTTCTGTCGGAGAAACTTCCCTCCGGGAGGGGGAAATCAAAGCCATCGTCATCACCAACGATCCTCTCATCTAGAGGGGGTCAATCTCCATCAACATCTTCACCAGCACCATCTCCTCTCAAACCCTAGTTCATCTCTTGTATTCGATCTTTGTCTCAAAACCTCATATTGGTACCTATGGGTTGCTAGTAGTGTTGATTACTCCTTGTAGTTAATGCTAGTTGGTTTATTCGGTGGAAGATCATATGTTCAGATCCTTAATGCTATTCAATACCCCTCTGATTATGAACATGAATATGCTTTGTGAGTAGTTACGTTTTTTCCTGAGGACATGGGAAAAGTCTTGTTATAAGTAATCATGTGAATTTGGTATTGGTTCGATATTTTGATGAGATGTATGTTGTCTTTCCTCTAGTGGTGTTATGTGAATGTCGACTACATGACACTTCACCATGATTTGGGCCTAGGGGAAGGCATTGGGAAGTAATAAGTAGATGATGGGTTGCTAGAGTGACAGAAGCTTAAACCCTAGTTTATGCGTTGCTTCGTAAGGGGCTGATTTGGATCCATATGTTTCATGCTATGGTTAGATTTATCTTAATTCTTATTTCGTAGTTGTGGATGCTTGCGAAAGGGGTTAATCATAAGTTGGAGGCTTGTCCAAGGAAGGACATCACCCAAGCACCGGTCCACCCACATATCAAATTATCAAAGTAACGAACGCGAATCATATGAGCATGATGAAAACTAGCTTGACAGTAATTCCCATGTGTCCTCGGGAGCGCTTTTCTTTATATAAGAGTTTTTCCAGGCTTGTCCTTTGCTACAAAAAGGGTTGGGCCACCTTGCTGCACCTTAGTTACTTTTGTTACTTGTTACCCATTACAAATTATCTTGTTGATAGACAGACTTCCTAGCCTTCTTTCTTTCCAGCTGTCTGTACTCAGACAGGTTATGCTTACGCTTGTTGCTTGTATGACTTTGTATGTTGGTCATGAGACCCATGTTTGTAATATCATGCTATGTATTGCTCTTCAGAGCCTATTAAATAAATACTATGAGTCGTAGAGTTATGTTGTGATGCCATGTTGTATCTACACATATCATGTATATTGTGTGTATGTTTGAAATGCATTGGTATGTGTGGGATTCGACACCTAGTTATCTGCCTTTAGTAGCCTTCCATACAGGGAAATGCCTCCTAGTGCTTCCACTGAGCCATGGTAGTTCACTACTACTCCGGAACACATGGATTGACCGGCATGTATCCTTCTTTGCTCCCGTGCCTGTCCCTATGGGGAAATGTCACGTATTATTCCTTTAAGTCCTTGTAGCTTGTTACGACTTGGGTTCATATGTTGATAACCGATACATGCATTGCTGAGTTACATATGCCTGTCCCTGTATGTCTGTGCCACCTTGGTTTATGACTAGTCATGTCGACCCGGGTTCTCTGTCATATGGATGCTAGCATCACAATCATATACGTGAGCCAAAAGACGCAAACGGTCCTGTCCATGCTAAAGGCTGCAGTCGTGAGAATACCGTGCGTGAGGCTGCAAAGTGATATGATGTGTCTTATGCTAGATCAGTGTGACTTAGAATTGGGGTCCCGGCAGTTGGGGGCCTGGTGTGGATCGACATGAACACCTAAATGTCACTAGATTTTTGTGTTGGTTCTTCTTGTAGAAATGGATGTTGCGTCCATGGCAAGCTTCTTAGGCATTTGCTGGAACCATATGAATTTTGTCGAATGTGTAATGATAAAAGGAAAAAGGCGTGCAAGCAACGCCCATAAATAAAATGTATTAAAACACAAATTAGGTGGGGAAAACACCCCTTAGAAGTTGTCAATGGTCCTGCAATGGTGTGCGTTGTCATTGCTTCAAGAAACGTTGTGGTTGGATATTGCCTTTTTATGTATATTATTAATCGTTGAAGCTTATTCAAGCTAATTTCATAACTTGGCACTATTGAATGTTGGAGATGAGTCCGACATATCCCTCGGTAGGGTATCCTAGAGAGGTGATTATCTTGGAGGGGAAACAAGGAGGCGAGTATACCTAGGTTCGGGCCCTCTTAGTGGAGGCGAAAATCTACTCCGGCTCTGTGTATTTGACGATAGTGATGGAAATATGCCCCGGAGGCAGTAATAATTGTGTTATTATTTATTTCCAAGTTTATAATTAATTTATGTTCTATACAGTAACTACAATGGTTCTCGAGTATGCAATAACCATGAGTCTCGGAGGAAAACTCATGTGCATGTGTAAAATAATAAACGGTAAAATGGATTTCAAGTCTTGCCTCTAGGACTAGTTTAAGTGTCGCTTGATGGTTCTGTTTTCATGATCATGGGCATGAGTTAAGTGTAACGATGATGTTAGCAAAATTGAGGGCACGATGTTAGCAAAAACACTTGTATTGAATTGACCCAAGTTGTATGTTATACTAGGAGATCATTTCATAACAAGTCTATAGTGCATAACATAGAGAAAGTTAATGGATGCATAATTCCTTAGACCATGAGAGTGTCGAGTCACTTCATATTGGAAGATGCACTTTTAGGGTGTCAACCATAACATGGTGATCATAATGGCAACTTACAGGTTCATTAGAAACATATGACAAGGACTAGATACTCGAGGTAGGGATTTGCTGCTCCGATGTTGGAGATACATTCTTATGGCCCTCTTGGTGTGACGGTATCTATCATCGTCTGGCCAGACACATCATGAATTGATCACTAATGAAGAGAACTGAAACATATAGGAACACACGTGCAAAGATAATGGAGCTTGTGTAACCAAAGAAATGAGCAAGAAAATATATGGCCTAACGAAGACTAATTCTCGTGTTACACAAACACAAGGAGAGATGCTAACTTGATTGCACATAGAGGGAAATGGATTCGTAACTTGGCACCACTGAAACGACTCAGAAACTTGATGTTTCCCTATATGGAGTATCCTTGGCACTTGTATTATCTTTTGCTTACAAGCTTTTATTATAAATTTGTTTTGCCCTTTTCCTGATGAAAAATCCAAGATACAAAACTAGCAATCATGAGATATGAGTAACTGTTGGGAAACATAGTAGAAAACAGAAAAATTTGCCCCACAATCACCCAGGAACAATACGAAGATGGATACTGGATTTGGAGCAACGACCGTTATCGACCCCAGAGTGGGGTGGAAGTAGGGCAGTCGGTGTAGATCATACTTGAAGCCCCTCGAACCATTGATGATGATCCCGCGAACCGCCCTCGAACGATCCCTCGAATGGAAGACCAAAATCACGACCTCTCTACTTGGTTGCAAGCATACAGTCTTCATGATCCGGCAGCGCTTCACCGTCCAGAGCTAATCATCACCGGAGAATTAGAGGGAGGAGATCAGAACCACACTCGTCTTCTAATTATGAGGATTAGAGGAACTAGGTCTAGATCTAATTAGTCAATTAGGACCAGCTAAAACTAGATGAACTAGAGGAGGCTCCAAAACTTGTGTAGACAATAGGGCCAATACTTCAAGTATATATAGGTTAGGGGGAAGGAGGGACAGCCACCAAGGAGGGGAAGACCCTCCTTGGGGCGCTGGCCAAGGGGGGAGGAGTTGGATTCCCCAATTCGGCTCCCCACAAGGAAGGGAGGGGGGCGCCAACTCCACTCAAGGGCCCAAGTTACCTTCCACCTCTTGGCCTTTTAAGGCCCGTTGATATTTAATTATTTATAAAAGCCTTCTGAAAATTACTAGAGCCTTTATATATAATTTAACATCACTAGAAACATTTTACACCTATATATTAATTATCAGGAATACCCGGTATTGCTAGATAAACTCTGAAACCCTTCCGGTGACCCCGAAATGCATTCGGTTCCTCTCGGAACTGTTCAAATATTAATGAAACAATTCCTCAAATAAATCCTTGATACTCTCGTCATTCTAACACTCAGAATATTGTGACTACCTTAATATTGTGACATTGTAGGTTCGGTAAATCATACACATGAACCAAACCCCTTCGTTCAATGGTCGATAGCAGAACCATGTACGTCCATATCAATCCCTATGATTACCGGAGTGACATTTGAGTGAACCTTTGGTTATCATGTGATGTTCCCTCTGCTTTGCGATACTTTACAAAACCCGAGGTGTTCCTGTATCCTCTTAAGTCATGCACATGCTCACTATACCGTCATTCTCATTACCGTTTTTGTTCTTCTTTGTCGTTGAAATGTTCCGACATCCCCGTGACATAGTCACCTGTGTTTGGCCAGACGATGATGGATGCCCTCACACTAAGAGGGCCCTAAGAATATCTCTCCGTCGTTGGAGGAGCAAATCTCACCTCTTGAGCTATCCAGTCCCTTACCAAACTTTCTGATGAACCTGTAGTTATCGTTATGATCACCTAGTTATAGATGACATTTGAGAAATCCCAAAGTCCACCGTACGGTAGGAAGTGACTATGATTCTCTCATGGTCTGAGGAACTAAAACACATGCTAACACTCTGTGTTATAACAATTGATTTCAGAGGATATTATCTGAAAGTATAACAAACAAGATTAGGTCGATTCAATATGGCCGTTCTTCTAGCGTCATACTCTCAATGTTTTTTTAGGACCATCGTTACACTTAACGATATCCTAAGATCCAGAAAACATGATCACTAACAACCCTTGAGCTAGTCTCAAAGGCAAGACTGGGAACCCATTGTTTTACTATTTATCATTCACACGTGCATATCGGTTTCCTCAGAATCGCATATTCCAGGATCATAATAGTTATAGCATGACATATAAACTCTTAATTATGAAAATTGAAATATAATAATACAATATTATTGCCTCTAGGGCATATGTCCAATAGTCTCCCACTTGCACTAGAGTCAATAATCTAGTTGCATAGTTCTTTTTTAACACCTATGGCTTATCTGATGTTGCTCATGCTTTGCTTGTGGTAGAGCCTTTGTCATTAGTTTTGATACAGTCAAAACCAAGTAGTGTTTGTGTTAGTCATGTCTGTTTTTATAGGATATTGATTCCTTTTGCTTTGACCAATGGCACTATTACTCATAATACAGTGCCATTGGTTTCATTGCACTTGGGATCACACCATCTATAGCATGACACTTCTTGATTAACTATATTCAAAATATAGTGTCATTGGTTTTATCCCACTTGGGATCACACCAATCATATCAAGACACTTCTTGATTCAGACAACTTAGAACATCTAATGCTTATAACATATCCTTCTTACGTTATGAAATCGATAATATTGTTCAGGCTTGAAAACTATTCCAAACAATCATAGCCCAATATAATTCATATATGTCATGAAGCTGGTGTTCGTGTAATATTTTACAATTGTAACATCCCAAATTTTCAATTTGGAATATTTTACAATTATAGCTAAGAATCTACTGCATTGTGTTTGAATTGGGGTGGAATTTTGAAATTTCAGAGGAATTGAATATTTTCTGTTTGAATCTGAATTCACTTCAAACTGGCAATTGAAATTCATTTCAAAAATCCCTGACAAATACTTTATCAAAACTATGAGAGGGGGTAACATGACACCTCAAAAAGCCAGAAGAAAATAAGGACAAAAGTATTTGAATTCAAATTTGGTTTATTTGGATATTTAAAAAAAAATGTTTTTATAAAGTTTTGATCTTGCCTCTGAAAAATAGTTCACCTTTTAGGATTTATTTTTTGATCATTTTGATATATATTGTTTATATACAATTATTTTCCTTTTCTTTAATTCTTTGTTTTCCTTTCTGTCAAAATTAAAAAAAAGGAAAACTCCTAGCGGACGCCAGCCAGGCGCTAGGCTGGCCGGCCCAGTCCCGCAGCCCACTAGCGCCGCGGCCTACCTCATTCGCTCCCTGTGCCCGCTGACAGTGGGGCCCCCACTCTCTTTTTCCCCTCGTCCATGGCACGCCGAGCCAGAGCGCGTCCGAAGCACCGCCGTGGTTTCGATCTTCGAGGGATCACGATCTCGGCCCCACGACCGTGTCTTGTAAGTACCCGGCCTCGCCCTCGACCGAACCCCCCTAAAACCCTATGCTCAACCCCAACCTAGAGCACGCCCGCGCCATCCTGATCTTGCTGCTGCCACCACTGCCGTCGTCATTTTTGTCACCGATGAGCCACCCCAACTTCCCCAACTCTGGCTCTCGATCTAGCCCGATTGCATGATCTGTTTTGACAAGCTTTCGCACTTCATCGTCTTCTACAGGGAGCCACACGAGCATCATCGCCATTCGCCGGAGCAGAAGCTCACCTAAGCTCCTTCACCGTCATCCCGCCCGTCTCCTTTGTTCCCGACCGCCACAGGAGCCGCTCCCGACCTCGTCCCGCTCCGCCACTTCCAGCCGACATCTCCGCCATCTCCTTCGACCACCGGAACGCCGCCGCCTACAACGCCCGAGCCGCTGCTCACCGTCGTTCACCACTGTAAGCCACCGGCCTCCCCTCTCCATCCGATCTCTCATCAACGCCCCAGATTAGAAGTAGTGTAGGGGTAGGTTTTTTTATTTAGATCGGTATTCTTTTACAGTTTATTTGCGGTTAGATCGAACCTAAATGGTCGGTTTTCTATTATTTAAACGCACGCGTGCAGTTTAGTTAGATTACGACCGAGCGCGGTATAGTTTCCGTCGCACACCCTGCTAGCCCAATGACAGCCCGCCACATAGGAACACCCGATCGTTTTTGTTTTTATTATTATTTTCCTTTCTGTTTTAAAAACAAAATAGTTCCAATCTTATAAAATTTATAGCTCCTAGGATTTTTAGTATTTTAATTTGATTCTTTTTGCATGATATCAGAATTTTTATGAAGTTTCTGTAGATATCAAGTTTGACTAGATTTGAAAATTTGAATTTGGATTTACATGAATTTTGTTCAAATCACTAGATTGGCAATAACTTGAGCTAGGAATAATAGTTTTGGGTGATTCTTTTTGCTACTGGTTTCTTATGACTTTTTTATCAGTAGGAATAAATTGGTGAATTTTAGGGTCTATTAAAATTAGGTTTTCATGAAAACAATACTATTTTAGTGTTTTATAGCTTTTGTGCTATTTTATTTAGTTTAATTGCTTTTAATTGTTTTTTTGTTCTTTTTGACATGTTCATATTAGTTTCTGTATAGTTAACAGTTGCAATTTTGGTTTATTTTTTTATCTTACTAAGAAAATTGTTTTGAGTATAATAGGAGTTGTATAAAAGGTTTTAATGTGATTCTTTTTGCATAAAATTTCTTTGTTGTTTTCCTTTCTGTTATTTAGCAAAAACTTTATTTTTGTTCTGTTAAAAATCTATTAGTGGCAGAAAACTTAGTAGTAGCTTGTTTCACTTGTAGAAAAACTTTGCATTGAGTTTTATTGAATTCTTGGTTTTGTTTTTGGTTTTCATTGTGTGTTATATTGATTGTTTATTTACTTGTTTTACTTGCTGTTGTAATCCTAAATTATGTGATGGTAAGCTTATTGTGTCTTGTTTGTTTCGATAGAGTACCCAGAGTGCGAGGCTTGTTACTACGAGTCGTTAGAGTTCGAAGATCATCACCAAGGCAAGTCTTGATCATACATTTTCTTTATTACCTATGCTTTTATTGCATTAGTTGAAATCCTCCCCAACATGCATGCAAGTAGGAATTTAAGTTACATTCTTGAGTAGTATCATGTGGTAGGTTGAACCCAATTCCCCATGTCACCAATGCCCGGGACGTTGTAGTTATTATGCTATGCTTTGTAGATGGGGTTGGTTGAGAGAATTACACGGGAGTTGTGAGAGTTAACTTGATGACTACAACCCCAAGACAGATGCTCAAGACGGACTTCAATTCACTACTGGGTGGAGGACGGATGGATGGGCACCCTGGAGTACCTAGTGGTTGACCCAGGGATGCATGGAGAAGCGCCATGACATCTTGCGGAAAGCTTGACCTAGCCACGAAGAGATGGATGGATATACCTTGACCGAAAGTTTACCTGTGCACCCGCAAGTCACTATGGGCTCTGGCTTGGTCGACCCTAGGTGTGACTCTGGACAGACGGTGCTAGCAGATGTAGAAGAATGGTAGGAAATGGATGGGTACCGGCAGTGTCCCAGAGGAACTCTATGGAAGACCTTGTTTCGTTCGTCCCGTCTTCAAACACCATGCAGTGCGAGGACATAAAGGATGGAATGATTCTTGCGGGTAAAGTGCACAAGACTCTGCAGAGTGGAAATCTAATCGATAAGCCGTGTCCCTGGTTATGGACAACTGAGCCTCTGGAATTGGACTTATTCGGAACTCTCAACACCAAACATAATTAACTAATTGATGGGTTATTAATGATTTACGGTATGAGACACTGGTTGGTGGAACCATCTCAATAACAACAAATATTTTGTAGTAATTGCAAGCAAGTCCTTTTGTTGTAGGAAAAAAATTGCTCTTCGCAAAAACTTATAATTAGAGCCCCACAGCCACATTGCATATAGAGATAGCATTGCCGGCATATTCAAAATGCTGACCTACACGGCTACACCGTCTTATGTTGTAGAGGATTATTCTGACCATGAGTGAGGCTGCGATCCACGCTCGGTGGTTGCCCTTTGGAGTCGGATGGACTCGCTTTTCATCTACGCTTCCGCATTTGTTTTCCCATGAGTTGGCCTTCGACCGAATTTATTATGATGTCATAAAGACTTGATATGAGATTCGATGTAATAAATCAGGTGTGATTGAACTTTGATATTCTCATCAATGTACTGTGTGTGCCAGGATGATCTTGGGATGATACAGATACACAGAGACTTGACCGTTTTTTGGTCATGTCACTACAAAGATGGCATTTAGAGCACACGTTGACCGTAGGACGTAACCCCTAGGATCGGAAAGCCATAGGAAGAAATTATTTTATTTTCTGTCTTTATTTTTTCCATAATTCTCCCTGTTCATTTCTGACTTCCCTCCGATTTCAACCTTCTAGATGGCCGCCGAGTTCATCCCAGTTCTACTGCCGGAGTTTTGCCAGCCGGATGAGATGATGCCTTTTGGCAAGCAGCTGGTTTAGATCATTAGGAAGTTGAAGATTTGCTCTACCTTCCATCACCGGGACTCCTACCAATGCACTTCTAGCGGACACTCGCTACAGGATTATGGCGCACATTCCAGGGTGGACTTTCACAAGCTTCTCAGAGCCCATTAACTTCCAGTTTACCGCCTATCATGGTTTTGTCACGACAGATGTCCTCGTGAAAGGACTTAGTCGTGAGGCCATCGCTGCAAGGTAGTATCTTGAATGGGGTTGATCGGAATCAAGAGACAAGGGTTTACCAAGGTTCGGCCTCTCAGGTTGGAGGTAAAACCCTACTCTTGCTTGATTGATATTTATGATGATGATCTCGATTACAAGGGTGCAACTTTGCTAACCTAGTACTTGAGAGAGTGTAACTTGGTCTTTCTGCCTCAGGGGCTCCCCTTTATATACAGGTTGAGGCCCTGGCCTTACAACAGAGTTCGGGTCGTATTACAACCCGTGCCCTAGTCAGTTTCCTTATTTTTCTTGTTTCCTAAGTGAAAGAACTACGGCGTCCTTCTGATGATGAGCCGCCGCCTTAGGTGCTGGGCCGTGAGCCGGCCCACTCTATGAGTCGCTCTGCAGGCCTTGAGGTCTTGATCACTACCGCCCATCTCGAGTCTCGCTCTTCAGGCTGCCATTGTATAAACTGGCCCTAAATGGACGGGTCATATCATGGGGTTATATCCCCAACATCAGCCCCCAGATTGACTTGGATTCATTCATGTCAATCTTCAGACTGATAATAATTTCGGGTCATCTTCCCTTTCGAATCTGCATCGTGACCGGGTCATAGATTCCGGCTTATGAGACTTCCACACCTGTCTTTTTTCCATCTTTTTGAATCATGATGTCATCTTCCAGAATTCCAGGAGCTCAAGTGTGACATCATAACGAATATTTTGTGTATATCTGTCAGGCCTGAAAATCGAGGCATCTCTTACTCAAAGAGTTACTACGTCTCCTATATTTTCACGCCGGCCTTTCCCTCTTCTCCTTGTCTTATAAATACACCTGTGGGGGTTTCTTTTTCACTTTTACCACTTCTGCCCCTTGCTCCTTCTTCCTCATGCCTCAGCCGTCCGCGGCCAGAGCCCTGCCACTATGCGACTGCGGGTTCTCCGACGACGTCAACTACACCTTCCACACCGTGTACGCCACCGTCGAAGCTGCTCAAGAATGCCCTGGAGGCCTCCGCCGTGCCCAGGTAAGCTTCATTACTTCCTTTAGATCTGTTGCAATGGCCCACCCTTTTTACCTAGTTCGTCAGTGTTCATCGGTGTTCATCAAGCTATACCGCCATTGTTTGCTGTTTAGATTTAGATCCAAATAAACTCCTTGTAGAAATACTCCAGCAATAGTTGTGACACCATTTTGCATCTAGAAGCTCATATGTTTGTTTAGATTCTGTGAGCAGTCCACCCAATGCTTCCGCTATCCTCCGTAGGTTTAGTGGATATTTTTCTTTTTAAACCATTTTGTAGATCCGTAGCGGTAATCGTTTCAACAAAAAACTGTTTGTGCACAACACTTAGCTAAAAACCAAAGTCTTTAATTAATATGAGATGCCTTATTATTCGCCGACTCATTATTGCATATCATAACTCGCCTAGCTTGGAAGTCATAGTTGTTCCTTTGTTTGGCTGGCTCATAATTTTGGCGACTTGTTAGTAATTGAATAACCATGTTGACTCGCCCCTTGACCATAACCACCTTATTGCACTGCCAACTTATCATATAAACTAATTGGCGACTTGTCATTCATAAATGACCCGCCATTCATACTTTCCTTGCAGTTTTAACCCTTTAGGCGACTTACCATGGCCAAATCCGATAAGGCCTACAATTGGGACAGATCCCAAGCTTCCAAACTTGTGCTTGATGATCTTGTGGGGCAAGGTCTATTGCCGGCTCAAGAAGTAGTTAGCTGGCGGGAACCTGAGGAAGAAAGCACCCCACAACCCGACGGAGGATAGGTCATTGTGTTCACAGATCATCTTCATAGGGGCTTCTCACCATCCGAGTCAAAATTCTTTCGGGATTTCCTTAATTTCTATAGCCTTCAGCCTCAAGATATTGCTCCCAATTCCTTGACCAATCTGTGCCAATTCCAAGTCTTCTGCGAGGTTTATCTTCAGACAGAGGTGACTGTCCCTATCTTCAAGGAGTTCTTCTATATCAACCATCAGACCGAATTTGCAGATGGTCCAAGCATTGAGCTTGGTGGGGTGTCTATTCAGAGACAGAAAAACTGCTCTTTTTCGGAAGCTAAGCTGCTGAGTCATCCGAAAGGATGGAATAAAACCTTGTTCTATTGTGAGAACACTACTCCAACCGACAAAAATCCATTGTTGGGTTACAGACTGGATCGACTTAATGCAAGTAAAGTTTTTCCTTGTTGGCCTTCTATAGAAGAGCATCAAGAAGTCTCCCATATATACTCTAAATTTAGGGCCTTGTCAACCAACGACCTCACTGGGATCGACCTAACCTGTTGTTGGATCAGCTGGAGAATTCAGCCATTCAGTTGGAGGGGCGACTTAATGTGCAATTATACCGGCGGCTTGAATGACGTGCAACGCTTCAGTCAGATTGACTTATCAGCTGATGAGATAAACAAGGTTGTAAAAAGATTGCTAGGGAAGTCCCAAGATGAGATAAACCGGCGGCTTGAATGACGTGCAACGCTTCAGTCAGGTTGGCTTAATCCCTTCTGTATTCAGAACCCGGCACCTCTAGTAAGTATGCTTATACTCATTTATCCACATAATTGATCTTTGCTTGAGTCGGAATCACTTATTATTTTGTCAAAATGTGCAGGCCAATTCCTTGTGCTAGAAAAGGAAGAAGGCTCGCAAGCCGGCTTCTGCACCAGCTAAGCAAGTGAATGTACCAGTCGGCAATCACGAGCCGGCCGCTGGAAATGAGTCAGACGTAGAACTTGACTCACTTGGTTGTTTGTTTATGCAACTTGCTGACACCCCTTATTCTCAGGATAATACTGAAACAAGTCAAGCCGGTGACGTCGAGGTAATTTCAATTTCATCTAGCCCAGAACACTTATCTATGAAGAAAACAAGATGGACTGTGAGGAAAGTACCATTTTCTCATCCAGATGCTCACTTAGATCCACAATTTCTTTTGAAGAAGTTGCAGCATGCTGGTACATCAAAACGCTGGACTCGGAGTGGTTGTGGAGAACTATTTGTTGGCTTATCTGATGCACCAGTCGCCCGCAAGTGACGTACCGAGGTGCCTCATAGTCCAACCTCATCTGTTCCATGAGCTGACCTTATTAGGCAACCTCTTAACCCATCTAATTCAAATTATCAGGAGTCGCCACCATCATCTTGAGACTCAACTGCTTCAAAGCTCCCACCCTTTGTCATCAAGAAGGGATAAGTGTTTTAATAATTCATATCTCTTCATAGTCATTGCTTTGTTCATTTAAGAATATTCATGTGACTGCAGAGCCCAGGCCAAGAAGAGGAAAATTGGCGAGTCATCTTCGGCTCTAGAAATTTCTGAGTTAGAGGACCCACTCTTGGTGACCCCTGAGGTCCAAATTGAGACCCCGAAAGGCCATCTTGATCAAAGGGTTGAGCCGCCCCCACAGAATGAGCCGGCTAGTGCTGAAGGAATAATGGAGCCGGTTCATGTGGATATTAAAGGCAACACGGAGGAAGTGGTGCACAATGCTGACCCGCCAAGTCCGGCTCGTACTTTCGTCTCTGTGAAGGCGGCTGAAGATGTTCCATCATATGAAATGATCAATGATGAGGTCACCATTACTGGGGAGTCACACAAAACTCCAGAGGTGTTGAACATGCTGACCAAGTTTATGACCAAAGATGAGCCGGTCGTGTCTGATAAAGGGAAGGCAAAACTTGAGCTACCAAATTTTGAAGACCTCAGCGTGACCGAGCTTCATGAAAGTTACTTGACCCGGCTATCCACAAGCCGGGATATGGAAGCGAGCATGGTGAACATGCTGAAAAGAAAATATGAGGTATGAAAAATTCCCCTCCTTTAAAAACTGTATATACTTATGTAGCCCCCAACTCTTAGACATAGGAAAGCATAAGTATGTGTAAGACTTTAAGTAGGATTTTGTAATTTGAGCTGTAGCCCTCAAGGGCCGGGTTGTTATAAATATAATAAGCCGGTTCTTTGAAAGTAACATAATCCATATAATTGAAAAGGGTAACATGTAGCCCCCAAGGGCTAGCTCATTTCTATGAAAGAGTCGGGTTTTTAAAATGTCGGATCAAAGTTAATGAAAGAAAAAACAGCATGTAGCCCCCAAGGGCTAGCTCATCTCGATGAGATGGCTGGGTCTTTTCCTTGTATATGAAAAAATGACTTGCATTAGCCCCCAAGTGCCATGTAGATTGCTTGCAACTACTTGGGACTTAAGTATAGAATAATTTCTGCCTCTTGTAAGTCCCAAGGGCCGGGTCATGCAACTTTGCCGGCTCGGGACTTAATATTTATCTGTGTTGACTTTGTTGGTGATGACAGGATATGCTGAACCTAGCTGAATTGAAGGCTGCGGGCTTACAAGGGTAGCTCAAAACTAAGAAGATGTTGCGTGAGAAAGCCGAGTCATCAGCTGCTTCATTGCAAAACTCAGTGCTTATTGCCTCTGAACACTTAAGCTCCTTGAAGACCTCTCATGAGGAGGAGAAAGCAGCGTTGTTGAAACATGCTGAGGAAGCAGAGGGCCAGCTCAAGCCGGTCACAGAAGAGCTAAACTCATTGAAGCGTCATATTACTCAGATGACCACGGCTATCTTTGGTACGCTAGCTTGTTCTGTAATTAATTGATGATAATCCACCTAACAATTCTTAGGCGTCTTATGTTTGTAACCTTTGAACGTCGAAATTTTGTAGGTACAAGAAGTGGAAATCTTTGCCAGGCACCCCTAGTGAAGTTGAAAGTTGTATACACCTTCATGGAGCAACTATATGCAGGAAGCCTGTTTACCATCATGGCTATGAAGGATGGTAAAGAGCCGCCATAATTTATAAGAGATGTGTTGAAACAACTGTTGACCATCCCCAAACAAATTGAGGAGTGCAAGAAATCAGCGGCCCGGGCTGGCGCAATGATGTCACTTAGTCGTGCCAAAGCTTATGTGCCAGAGATGGAGCCGACTGAGATGCTTGGCGGCTGTCCTGAATTCAATGTTGACGGCAGTCAGTTTTCTGCAATAGACTATGCCCGCTGCGTGAAGGAAACACGTGTCTTGGCGAGTCAGCTAGTTGAAGATCTTGACTTGAACAAGTATCAGCCGGCTTATGACAAGGAGAATGCATGAGTTAAGCCACCAACCTTTGAACCTTTTGACCTGACTCCTTCACGACGTAAGCATATCTTCGCTCCTGATGTCGATCCATCAAGTATCATGCAAGATGATGCCATCTTCCAAGCTTTAACAACTATCGACTAGGATTTGAACAACCTTCAGATCAGAGAAGAAGAAGAGCCATTGCAGGATAACCCGGAGGCATCAAACATGAGAGATCGTCAAGAAGGTGTTAACCTAGAAAGCGACAAACCGAAGGGCATAGGAGCCGACTTACAGGAGTAGATGACTCCTGAAAAACTTTGGTGACATATTGAGCCCAGGTGTGGCTATGTAATAGGGTAGTAAAACTTTGCATCATCTGTGGTGCTTTCGTGCACTTTTGATACTTTGAGCATAAAGATTTCGACTGGTGTGGTGCTCTATTGGCCCGCCCAGTATCCTGATACTGATCCGTTGCTTGAATCGGTGATGTGGTGAGTCATATTTTGAGCCACTGATGATGGTTATTTGACTACAATCTTGATCCAATGATATGCAATCTGTATATACACTTGAACAATGCATGGTTGATATCAATATCTAATTGTTTTAACCCAGAGTACTGATGACCCGGGCGGCTTATGACCGCTGAGAGCTCAATCTTGATCAAAATAAGCCAGTGTATTGTTGACCCGACGACTTATTGTCGATATAATGTTTGATCAAGGAGCAAATAAACCTGTAAAAAAGAAGTTTCAATATAGATAAAGATAAATGTTAAGCCGGCTTTCGAAGCACGAGTCTTTCTTCAATGAAGCTGGCATGATAGCCCTTGGTTTATCCTAGCTCTCTGTAAGCTGGCTCTCACATGACATAAGCCGACATTTTAACTTTGACAAGTTCAGGGTCATAATAGATTGACTATCAAGAGTATGACGGGTCATCTTGGCGGATGAGCATCAAGCAAACAGGCAGGTTTGACCAAAATTTGTGATGGCATATGTCGGCTCAAGAGGGATGTTAATAGCTAAACTTGATGAGTTGGAAGCCCCCAAGTGACCTATGATCAAAAGATAAAGACTCATGCACAATATATTGGATGAAACAACAGAGGCCCCAAGTTTCGAGGATGCCGACTTTACTAATCTTGCTCATAAAAGATATAAAATGGTATGTACAAAAAGCTTGAGCGAGTGGCTCTAAGTATAATAAGGACGGAGATGAGCTATATTCCAAGGCCTGTTGGTCTCCTCCTCAGATGTGCCTGACTTATTATGTTCACGTATGTCAATCAGGTAATATGACCTATTGTTGAGGTTCTTGCCGATGATAAAAGGTCCGTCCCATGGAGGTGAAAGCTTATGCATACCGGTTTGATCTTGTATCAGTCGGAGCACTAATCGCCCTCCTGGAAAGTACGACTACGAACCCTACGACTATGGTAGCGACGTAGGTCTTGCTGATATATTGCAGATCTTGCTGCTACAAAGTCACGTTCCTCCTCCAAAGCATCCAGTGAGTCTTGCCGAGCCTGCTCATTATCTGCTTCAACATAGGCTGCCAGTCGAGGGGAATCATGACGAATATCGTTGGGTAGGACCGCTTCTGCACCATAAACCATGAAGAAAGGTGTATAACCAGTTGATCTGTTGGGAGTTGTCTGTATGCTCCAAAGGACAGAAGGGAGCTCCTCGACCCAACAACCTAGAGTACGCTCAAGAGGAACCATAAGTCTTGGCTTGATACCTCGTAAAATTTCCTGGTTAGCACGTTCTGCTGGGCCATTGGACTGGGGGTGCGCTACGGAGGCCACATCAAGCCGGATGTGCTCTTGCTGACAAAACTTCTTCATGGCTCCTTCTGTCAAGTTAGTCCCATTATCAATGATGATGTTGTGCTGATAACTAAAGCGAAAGATCTACTTTTTTAAGAACTTGACTGTTGTTTCTGCGTCACAATTGCTGATAGGCTCTGCTTCAACCCACTTGGTGAATTTATCAACAACAACGAGAAGATGAGTTTTCTTGTCCTTGGACCGTTTGAATGGGCCAACCATATCAAGCCCTCATACTGCAAAAGGCCAGGTGATGGGAATCATCTAAAGTTCTTGAGCCGGTACATGAGCCTGACGTGCAAACTTCTGACATCCATGACATCTGCGCACGATATCCTCAGCATCGGCATGAGCCGCGAGCCAATAAAAACCGTGTCGAAAAGCCTTCACAACCAGGGATATTGAGCCGGCGTGATGACCACAGTCACTGGAATGGATCTCATTGAGAATCTCGCGGCCCTCATTAGGGGAAACACAACATTGAAAAACACCGGTGATTCTTCTTCTGTGTAACTCGCAATGGACAATAGTCATAGACTTAGAGCGTCGGACGATCTTACAAGCAATAAGTTCATCCTCAGGGAGCTCGCCTAGAGTCAGATATGTCAGATAAGGAACTCTCCAATGTAGGGTAGCACGAAGAGCCGCCACCAGGTGCACCTCAGGGTCAGGTATAGCCAAATCTTCCTCAGATGGCAACTTGACAGAAGGGTTATGGAGTACATCAAGGAACACATTGGGAGGGACCAGCTTACGCTGAGAACCAAGGCGCGACAATGCGTCAGCTGCCTCATTGAGCCGCCTATCAATGTGATCAACCTAATAATCTTTGAAGTGGCCAGCGATGTTAGTCACTGCCTGCCGATAAGCCGCCATGAGGGGATCTTTGGAATCCCACTTTCCAAAGACTTGCTGAGCAACCAAATCAGAGTCGCCTAAGCATCTGACCCGGCTAAGATTCATCTCCTTAGCCATACGGAGACCATGGAGGTGAGCCTCGTATTCAGCTGCATTGTTAGTACAGGGAAACATGATCCTCAGAACATAACAGAAATTATCTCCTCTTGGGGAAGATAAGATGACTCCAGCTCCCAAGCCCTCCAACTGTCTGGAACCATCAAAGTGAATTGTCCAATACGTGTTATTTGGTTTTCGTCGAGAACTTGAAGTTTAGTCCAATGGTTGATGAAGTCCACTAATGCTTGAGACTTAATAGCTGTCCGGGGCACATATTTTAGATGATGCGGCCCAAGCTCAATTAGCCACTTAGCAACCAGACCTGTGGCCTCCCTGTTTTGGATGATGTCTCCCTATGGGGCTGAGCTAACCATAGTGATAGGATGCTCCAAGAAATAATGCTTCAGCTTGCGACTCGCCATGAAGACCCTGAACACCAGCTTCTGCCAATGTGAATATCGCTGCTTGGACTCGGTCAGAACTTCACTGATATAATATACGGGCCGCTGGAATGGATACTCCTTTCGAGCCTCGTTTTGTTCCATGACAACTACAACACTGACCGCTTTATTATTAGCAGCAATGTACATGAGCATAGGCTCTTTGTCAATGGGAGCAGCTAGGATTGGTGGCTTAGCCAACTGTTTCTTGAGGGCTTCAAAAGCCTTATATGCAGCATCGCTCCAGATGAAGGGGTCAGTCTTTTTTAGCATCTGATACAAAGGAATTTCCTTCTCACCAAGGCGGCTTATGAACCGGCTCAAGGCTGCGATCCGACCCGCCATGCGCTGGACGTCATTGATGTTAGCCGGCTTAGCAAGTGAGGTCACTGCCTTGATCTTCTTAGGGTTAGCTTCAATGCCTCTTTCTGACACCAGAAAACCAAAAAGTTTGCCTCCTGGAACCCCAAAAACACACTTGGCCGGGTTAAGCATCATCTTGTACTACCGAAGGTTGTCAAAGGTCTCCTTGAGATCATCCAGCAAAGTTTCCTTCTTCTGAGATTTGACCACGATGTCATAGACATAAGCATGAACATTGTGCCTGATCTGATTGTGAAAACAACTCTGTATGCAGCGCTGATAAGTAGCCCCCGCGCTCTTAAGCCCAAAAGGCATAGATACATAGCAGAAAGCCTCAAAAGGTGTGATAAATGTCATTTTCTCCTAATCCTCAACATCCATCTTTATCTGATGATAGCCGGAGTAAGCATCCAAGAAACATAAGCACTCACATCCAGCAGTGGAATCGATAATCTGATCAATGCGAGGGAGGGCAAACGGGTCTCTGGGACAAGGCTTATTAAGATCTATGTGGTCGACACACATACGCCAAGTGCCGTTTTTCTTCAGAACAAGCACTGGATTGGCCAGCCACTCAGGATGAAATACTTCCACAATGAACCCGGTAGCTAGGAGCCGAGCTACTTCTTCCCCGATAGCCTTGCGTTGCTCCTCATTAAAATGACGGAGATATTGTCGGACTGGTTTCATCTTAGGATCAACATTAAGGTGGTGCTCAGCGAATTCTCTTGGTACACGAGGCATGTCAGAAGATTTCCATGCAAAGATGTCCCGATTCTCACGGATGAATTCGATGAGTGCGCTTTCCTATTTGGCATCCATACCAGTCCCGATGGTGAATTGCTGAGATGAGTCACCGGGGACGAAATCAACCTGCTTTGTGTCTTCGACCGACTTAAACTTGAGGGGAGGATCAAATTCCATGGTGGGTTTCTTTAGGGGAGTCATGTCAGCCGGGTCAACATTGGACGTGTAGAATTTCAACTCCTCTATTGCGCAGGCTGACTCTGCATAAGCCACATCCCCTTCTTCAAACTCACGGGCTATTTTTCTATTGCCGTCGACCATGATAGTGCTCTTTGGTCTGGGAATTTTGAGCTTGAGATACACATAGCAAGGTTGGGCCATGAACCGAGCATAAGATGGTCGTCCGAAGAGGGCATGACATGGGCTCTTGCTCTTGACTACCTCAAACATCAAATTTTTTGATCTATAGTTGTACTCATCCCCAAACGCCACTTCCAGCTTAATCTGTCCAATGGGATAAGTGGACTTTCCAGGAACGACCCCATGAAAACTGTCAAGGACGGCAGGAGCTGTTTCTATGACAAATTCATGCGTCTGAAAGTATCATAATATAAAATATTGATGTTGCTTCCTCCGTCCATGAGTACCTTAGTGAGCTTATAACCGTCAACTTGAGGCGCCACCACTAGAGCGAGACAACCTGGATTCTCAACCCGGGGAGGGTGATCCAATCTGGTCCAGACAACCGACTGCTCCAACCAGTTTAAGTACTGAGGAACTGTCGGCTCAACCATATTAACGACTCATTGCTGCAGCTTGCGATCACGCTTACAAGTGCTAGTGGTGAACATGTGATATTGAACACTATTCAACTCCTTCAGGTTACTCTGAAAACCTGTCTGGATGTCCTGTTGGTGGTTGCCTTAGCCGAAACGCTGATGCCCTGCCCCACGGCTAACAGATCCTTGATATCCAGATCTAGAGCCGCCCGGGCCCTGAAAGCCGGGGTTTTGATAATTACCGGATGAGCCGGTTCCTAGGGAACCTAAGCTGCCTGCCCCTGGTTGACCAGGGTTTCCACCACTGTCACCTTGATGATTCTGGTAGACTTGATTGTGGTAAGCTTGCATGATATGACAGTTCTCCCAGGAGTGATTTGCCGGCTTATCCTGGGTACTATGTTTGCGACACGGACCTTTGAGAACTTCCTCGAAATTGCGAGCTTTATTGAACGGCTTTCCAGAATTATTCCGCCTTTGTCCCTTGAAACCAGTATTGGTGTTGGTAACAAAATTGGAGCTTCCCTCCGGGTGTTTACGCTTGCCACCATTGCCCTGATTGCCATGGTTCCCATTGTACCCGAAATTGTTCTGCTACTGTTTTTCACCGCCGTTTTTCTTGCCCTTGCCGGCCTTTTTGTCATCTGACATTGGATCTTTGGTGGTATCTGACTCGGCATACCTGGTAAGGACATCCATGAGACTTCCCATGTCCTGAACCGTCCATTTGAGCCGCCCGAGTTTCTGGACCAAAGGATCATAATGGCAATTTTTCTCCAAAATCAAGAGGGCCTGGGCGGCTGATATGCCATCAGAAGAGTGTATATTATCTGCGATCGGTCGGGACCAGTGATGAGCTGTAACACCCCAAAAATTTAATCATGTTTTTACTGAATAAAATTTGGCCAGAATTAAAATTTTAAATTTTTGCTAGGTCTTTTATTAATTTCAGAATCATTTTATGTTTCTGTTTTTCAAAATTCTTCCCTCCATATAGCAATTTTGGAAATAATATTGTGGCTTTGGTAGTTCTCTTAAAACATTTCAATTATAGTTTAATAACAGTAAGAATTATTTTCATAATAAATTTTTCTCCAAAACAATTCTTTTAAATAGCATTTTCAAATCTTTAAATACCTCTGTTGCACTACAATTTTTTTAAATAATTATTTTAAAATTCCATAAAACTTATGGGAGGTCATGTGATGCCTACATATCACTTTTACGCAAAAACACAACTTAGCCTTTTGTAAATTTTGAGTGAAACAACCTCCTTACAATTCTGTCCATTTCTTAGGTTATAATTACAACCCCAATTTTCCTTGCCCCAAAAATCCTAATTTTTTCCCTCCTATAGTCCTTCCAACCAAACCCTTAAGTCCAAAATTTTAGCTCCATTGGAATCTTTTTAGTTCACCAAATATTCCCCCAAAGTTTCTATCCTGAAATGAATTCCAGTGAGACTTGCACTAGCAAGTTACTCCTTTTCACAAAACAACTCCACCATCATCCTTATCATGTAAGGAGACCTCAACCTGCTAAATACGAAGTCTAGGAAAATCTTTTAGATCACATTATCATTCCGTCGAACACCTTGAGGCATGACAGAAAATTGACCCTCTTCTTAGCTACATGTGAAACTTGTGTATATGATCCAACCACCATGTCTAGCATCCTAGCCACCTCAGTAAGCACCACCCTGCTAATTTTCAGCTCAATTGGGTCACTTTGGATGCCTCTGGCATTTCAACGAGCACTCTACGCGCGTGCTCTAGGCACGGCAAGAGCATCCGAACTGCATGCCCGAGCACCGCGAGCTGCTGCCGCCCCTCTGTTTCCTTCCCTGGCTCACTCTGCACCCAGGTAGCACCTGCCGACCGCCCGCACCTCGCCGACACTTCTCCTGGCCTCTAGCGTTGCCCCCTCCACCGGCCAACACCGTCCAGCGCCACCACTCGTTACTGTCAGCACCGACCAGGGGCACCTGGCCCAATCCACGGACGCCACCACCTCCTCGCCTTAAGTGCCAACTACCTGAGTCCATCCGCGCTGCCGCAGTCCTCAACAACCTCTCCTACCGCCATCAATGGCCGCCACCATTGTTGCTTCATCGGGAAGCCATGGGAACCACCTCGCCCTCCATATAAAAGCCATCCCGACCTCCTCTCGATCATCAGATCTTCCCCTCGACCCCCTGTGAGCATTCTGAGAAGCCAAAACGGCCGTGTTCGGTCATCTCCTTCCCCTCCGACCACCGATCCGCTGCCACCCTCCCCGATCAGCAAGACGTCGTTAGGCCACCTCCACCGCTAAAATCTGTCCAGTAGCCCTCTCATGCACCAACTCATAGATTCCCCGCCTCAATTCGACGCAAGGGACTCTCTCCGGCGAGATTCCACCTCACCCGAAACCATCGTCCGCCGGCGTCAACCTCGCTATCATTCTGGAGCTCGCCGGCAACCAAGAAGGGTACCCCTGGACCGCCTCGGCCTCCTGAGCTCGTAGGTGGCCTTGGCTTCCCAAATGGCGCCGCCGTTCACCGGCGAGCCTCGCCGGAGCGCCGCCTCTGTTCGGCCAGAGAAGGACGCGCGCGAGGCGACTGGTCAAACCTGACCGGTGGGGTCAAGGGACCCACCGTCAGTCACGCCCGAGCCGGCCGCTCCTCTGGGCTCAGCCCTGTAGGCGCTGTTTAGCTGCGCCTTGCCCGGAGCGAGCCTCTACCATCAGAATATCCTTTTTTCTGTTTTTTTCTTTTATCCAGTGACATAATAATTTCCACAGACACCATTTCTAATCTAAAATTTATGATTAAAATTTCTACAAACTCCTAAAAACATGATATATTTGTCTAGAATAGGTGAACATTTTTGCTAATCACTGTTCCTACTGGATCTATAAAATAGTCCTTTTCTTTGTTTATTCCATCTTAGGAATTCCATAGGTAATTCATCTTAACTCCAAATTAATTGATTCTTTTTCTGTTAATTTTCATATTTCCTCTAGTTTATTCTAGTATTTTTTTTCAAAATTTTCCAGCAAACTTTTTAGCACTGTTGTTGCTATATGTGGTAATTCAAATATTTTTGAAAATAGGAAAAATGAAGTGGAGATAAATTTTTCAAACTTTTGTAAGTGCACCCAACACTTCTGCATGCTCAAGGCAAGCATCTTGAACACTTGATATGGTGGATTGCATAGTTAATATTTGCACCTTGATTATGTTGAGTTCATATAAAGTTGGCATATTGATAATTATGCATGCATGACCCCATGAAATATTTTACCTTCATTTAGGCATGAAGTAAGAGCAAGCATGGCTATTTTTGTTATATCACATATGCCTGTGCCGGTCCGGATTAAACTGCAGGAAAGAATCAGTCACGAGTAAAGTGACCGTGAGACTGAAATTTCTCGTGGTGACGAGAATGATCAGTAAGGGCATGTCGGGACATGTCGGGTGGTGATGCTGTTGGGTATCACCAAGGAATATATTGTGCTATCCACTGTAGGAAAACTTAACCTCCTGAGTCGACCGTAGATCGAGTCTTGTTCCGGTAACCCCCATACTTGATTCGTGCTGCCACTGGTCCCTGCCACAGGTGGGGTATGGTTCAGTAAGTTGTTAACCCGTTTCCGTGCACACACCACATAGAGGGCTACGATGAGGGTTTCCATGTTGGTGGACTAAATCCTGTCATCGGGTCAGGGGGCATGGGTGTTTCCAGTTGTGACTGAGAGGGGGGCACCCCTTGTAATCCGCGCGTATTAATAGTGATCCCATGCAGGACGTTGGTCTCTCCGTCTTAAAGTTTTTCTTGAACGATGCTTTGGGTGATTCCTGGCATCTGGAAAGTTAATCTGGTCTGTGCTGGTTAGGTGTGTTTTCAACCCAAAGATCGTAATGGGAATTAGTCAGTGTCACGGTACTGACTAAAGAAACCCTTTACTTGTGGGTAAAGAGTACACCCTCTGCAGAGTTTAAACCTATTCGAATAGCCGTGTTCGCGGTTAAGGGCTATAGTCTGGGTTGGTCAAGCATCGGTCTTAGTGTCGGTCTCTGGAGGAAAATAATTATGACATGCCTAAAATATTTTGCAGTATAATTGATGTCACCCTGATGCTACCATGGATATGTTATGCATGTTAATATTATTATGGTTATGCATATTTTTTAGGACTAACCCATTTCTCTTATTTTGTATTTCCTGAGTGTCTCAGGGGCTGGCTAGACTACCCCGGGCACTCAATTTTATTTTCAAGACCTCTTGTGGCGTCTCTTGAGTTAACAGGCGGTTTATTCCGCCACTACTCTTGCGGACACCCGATTGGCATTTCTCTTCAAGTCCGACCATGGCGTCACTTGACACCCGACTGGCATTTCTTTTCAAGACCTCTCGTGGCGTCGCCTGAGTTCTCGGATGGTCCTGTCTCATCCAATTTCTCTTTTAGACACCCGTTTGGCATTTCTCTTCAAGACCTACCGTGGTGTCACTTTAGACATCCGACCGGTATTTCTTTTATTTTATTTTCCTTTAACTTTCCTTGTTTGTCACTAACATTCTCATATATTCATTTATTTGCTCATGCGAATATTTTATCATGCCATGATTTTGTTCCTGTCAGTAGGCATTTAAGTCCATCATGAGCATACGCATATAGTTTGGCTCATCATGATCATATATTTTGTCTCCTGCATTCAGTATATCTTTTGTTCATGATGTTTGCGAGTACATTCCAACGTACTCACAGGCTTGTCCCTGGCTATTTACTTGGCCAGGTTAGGAAGTTCTGCGAGGAGTACCACCACGACGTCCGTGCGGAGCCTAGGTTGGCAGTCACGCGGGATAGGAATTATCCAGGTCAGCCGTTCCTATGGGAATGGAGCCCCATTGACGTTGAAGAACCACAAGTCGCTTTCGTCACCCGTCACCAGATATTATTGTTGTAACATTAGACCTTGTGGTCTTGTATCCAATTCTTGTAATTGCTTGGTAATCTGTAACAAGGACGTGTCCACCAGTAATGGTAATCCTGGGCTGGTGATGACACGAGGGGTTAATTTTCTGGGATGTCATGTCCCAGCCCCTGCATGAGCCGACTCGCTCTCGTGCTGAACACAGTGTTGTAAGTCGATGATCATCATTGGGCGCTTGAAAGTTCCTTAGAAGTGCTTGATGAAACACTCCTTCATCTCCGACCAAGTGTTGATGGAATTAGGGGGCAGGTTCTTCAACCAAGTATGAGCCGGTCCATCCAGCATCATGGTTAAGTACTTAGCACAAAATGCATCGCTAACATCCAACATGTCCATGGCAATTTCGTAGCTCTCAATCCAAGCCGCCGATTCGAGGTCAGACATGTAATTGGAGACTTTGCAAGGTCCCTTGAAGTCCATGGGCATACGCTCGTTACGCAGAGCTGGCACTAATCACAGAATTCCAATAGTTCTGGTATTCAATCCTATCCATTGCAAGGCCAAGGGGGTTACAGGAGGTGACTGATGAGCCGCCATGTTGACCGCTTCCGTCGCTCTCCGCATGCGGACCATGTCAATGATTTCCTGAGCATTTGGGGCTCCATGCCGAGGTGGGTCACGCGGCTGTTCGCGTATCCATCGGACATTGTTAGAAACTGCCGGCAACTCAGCGTGGCGGCTCCTGCTGCGACTTGGGTGTGAGGTGGAGTGGAGTCCCTGAAGACTATAGGAATAGTTTGCTTGTTGGGCGACCGCAATCTTCAACATTTCACTAGCGTGCAAAGCTTCCCTCTCAACTGGGGTGTTCCCTGTGATTGGAAGTGCGGCAAGGTTGGTAGCTGCTGCCAACAAGTTATCAACATGATTGGAGAAATGACCCACTGGCGTCACAAAGTGGTCCGGGGTCATGCAAACAGGCGGCTAATGCTAAGCCAGCTCGACCTGATGCTGTGGAGGCGGCTGACGAGGCTAAGCCGGAGATGGCCACCCATTCCCATCTGGGGACATGATTTGGTTCAATTGGGGTATGACCGGGCCCCCCGGGGTGCTCGTTCCAGCCCCCGGCGTATTAAACAAATGCCTCGGCTTGAGATCAGTAGACAGGCGAGTCTCGTGCTTCCTCCTATGGACCACATCTAAAGCATTCTGCAGTATGCCCATGCGCTAGGCTTCTGTCCTTAGGCCTTCTACCTCTCTGTGCAATTGGGCACGTAACTCCACCAGGCGAGCATTCTCGGCGTTGATATCCTCCTGAGCTTTAGCCATCTGCTCACGTATCTTAGCTACCTCTGCATTGCGCTCTTCTTGGTTCTCCGCTGTCAGCGCCGACTCAAGGAGCATCGTCATTGAGGCAACTAGCTCTGAGAGAACTTGAGCCAGAGTTTTAACTGTGCCAGATGCGCTGGGGTCAGCTGCTGACGCATCGGTTCCGCCCATGGCGCCTGCTGCGGTGGAGTCGAGGGCAGGCGCCATGCCTGCCATGTAGATGGTGGTCCAACGGGGCGACTCATGGTCGTCTGGGGCCGACTCATCATCAGAGCAGCCCCCAAGCCTACCGTCATACAATGGGTAGATCGACTCTGTCTCCCCAACCGATGACTCGCCGTCGAAGTAGACAAGGGTGTCCCCACTGGTCATGGAGTTATCCCCGAGATCGACCCCCTGGGTGAAACCAACGAAAACATGGTTTTGGCCGGCTTGAGCCTGGGCGGATTGCGTGCGCTGAGCCGACTCGATGATGTAGGTGGAGAGGTCCAGCTCGGATCCTGATTCGCTAATTTTGCCGATGAAGATGTGGATCTTGCCGAAGGGGACCCGGTACCCATACTCGATTGAGTCGGCCTCGGAGCCCTAGCCTGAGTCGTCGATGTAGAGCTTGTCGTGGTAACTCTTGGTCATGCAGCCGATCGCATATCCCTCGATCCATGGGAGAGCTCCCTCCAAGAACTCAACACCACCGAGCGATAGCCCCAAGGTGGGCGCCAACTGTCGTGGTTTTGTCACGACAGATGTCCGCGTGAAAGGACATAGTCTCGCCATCGCTGCAAGGTAGTAGCTTGAACGGGGTTGATCGAAATCGAGAGACAAGGGTTTACCCAGGTTCGGCCCCTCACGGTGGAGGTAAAAGCCTAATCCTGCTTGATTGATATTGATGATGATGATCTTGATTACAAGGGCGCGACTTGGCTAACCTAGTACTCGAGAGCATGTAACTTGGTCTTTCTGCCTCAGGGGCTCCCCTTTATATACAGGTTGAGGCCCTAGGCTTACAACAGAGTTCGGGTCATATTACAACCTGGGCCCGAGTCAGTTTCCTTATTTGTCTTGTTTCCTAAGTAAAAGAACTACAATGTCCCTCTGATGATGAGCGGACACCTCAAGTGCTGGGCCGTGAGCCAGCCCACTCTATGAGTCACCCTGCAGGCCTTGAGGTCTTGATTGCCACAACCCATCTCGAGTCTTGCTCTTTAGGCCGCTATTGGATAACCCGACCATAAACAAGTGCTTCATATCGTGGGGTTATATCCCCAACACAGCCCCTACTTGGATCCTCGGGAGGGACATGGCTATTTATCATGCACTTGGACACATCTGGGAGGAGTACAAGGTCGAGCTGAACGGATCAAACCTCACCATGATCTCCCGCAGAACTGCAAATGGAGAGATCATGCGCACCATGGATGATGACTCCATTCCCTCATATGTCCGAGACCTGGTGTCGGTTCTATATCCGGCATATCTCGTAGTAAGGGTCCTAAGCTAGGCATCTTGGAGTGATGGTAACATGGACACGGGATTTTACCCAGGTTCAGGCTCTCTCGAAGAGATAATACCCTACGTCCTGCTTTTGATTGTATTGGTATGGGTATAGTACAGAGTACATGTATCTATCACGAGATTGTTCTAATGAATATTATCCCATCTATTGACTAGGCTGGCCTCGGTTTATATAATGCACCGGAGGCCTAGGGTTTAGGAGAGTCCTCGTCTTGTGTGCCAAGTTTTGTGGAGTCTCCCTTGTATGCGGCATGGGCTGCCCGAAGTGGCCCATGAGTGAACAGCCATGGGGGTCCTCGGCCCGATCCACCTGGTCGGGCGATGACATGGTGATCCCCCCTAGTCCAGGACACCATCAGTAGCCCCCTGAACCGGTCTTCAAGTTGGGGACGCTTCTTGGTTCTTCCGAATTGTTCTTCGTCTTCGGTCATCGGTCTTGAAAACTGGTTCAACAAATCTTACCATCTTCGATCTTGAGGATCGCTGAAGTGAATCCGAAGAGTTTACATGTCAGGTATCCGAGGAGCCATTTAAGTTTTCGGCTTTCATCAATGCCTTGTTATTTCTTACGCCACACGTCGGGTTTGAAGTGTTTCCCGTGCAGCGGTATCCTCTTGCGTCTGAGCTCCAACGTCGGACTGTATCCAAGCTCTAATGCCAAACCTCATCTGAGGTGTCTTTTTGCAGCCGATCTCCAAAGCCGGACTACATTCAAGATCCAACGCCGGACTGTATCCAAGCTCCAACGCCGGATTGTATCCAAGCTCCAACGCCGGACTGTATCCAAGCTCAAACGTCGGATTGTATCCAAGCTCCAATGCTGGATTGCATCCAACGAGGCATAGAGTACCTCATCTTTGAATTTTTTTGAAGGAATTCAGCCTAGCTTAATTCAGAAACGCCCTCTAGGGAGCCAACCAATTGCATCCGAGCTTTATACCGGACTTCTTCCAAAGTGGTGCAATTTATTTTCTGTCGAGATATATCGCCAGTAGCCCTCAAGGTGTGTGTCGGCCTAAAATCCGAGATGCACCTGAAGAAAAACATGAAACTGCTGATCCGAGTAGCCCCTGAGACTCAGATCGATTCACAAAATCAGCCTGAGGATCAATTCCTAGCTCGACAGCATACGTAGGAATAGAAACGTAGTGTAATATATTAGAGGAGATAGTGATCGGCGGATGGGCCCTTGAGAGAGGGTCTTGAGAATTCGCCGTAATATATTAGCTTGATACCGGATAGGTCCCAGATAGTACTTATTGTTATCTGAAGACACGTTTTCCCATAGCTTGGTCATGCCGAACACTAAGCACTTTGAATTTTCTGCATTGACTAGGCAACGCAGTAGCCCCCGAGCCATTGGTTGGGTGGCAACACCAGATCAGGGGATCAATGTGCCCCTTTAATATTTGTAAATGAGAAGCCTGAAGCCGAGTAGCCCGAGCCTTAATGTGGGCACGGGTGGCCGAATTAAGGATCGATATCCGGAGTAAAATCATAAATTATGTGTAATGATTCTATGTATCCAAGTAGTCTACATCATTTTTGCTCAGATCCGCATTGTACAAAACTTTGTTTACCGACCATCGAATTCAACCTCCTCGGCCAGTAGCCGGTGAGTGCTTGTCCTACTTTATAAAGCCTTTATGAGGGCAAAGATTTATGGCAAACAAGGCAATTCGGCCATATGGTTTTATAAACAAAGGTACACGGAGAGATATGTTATACAACTTTTTAATGTAAGAAACATCTTCTGGGAAAAATAGTTCCTTTATGAGTTCCTTTTCCCAGACTATCATGTTGACCATGATCGTGAAACCTCAACTCCGATCAAATGTGGGAGAAAAATATTGAGGATTTAGTTTGGAGAAAGTTCCCTAACTCTATGGTCCAATGAACCAAAATTTTCACTTCCGACGTTGCCGACCAATTATATTCTTAAGATAGCTAGCTTTTGCCTTCACCCAGTCTGAGGTACTAACCCGAATGACCCGATAGTAGCAATCGCAGAGGTGCTCCCTTTACCCCCTAGCCGAACAATCGGGAACGTAGGGGTAAGCACAGGAGCCAGGCAACCCAGCTTGGCCAAAATTTTAAGTCAAATTGATGCATATTTATGGCTTTATAACGATAATTATGGAAGGCAGCGCTCGTATAGTGAATACAAACGCTGATGATATATATTTTTATTTTGACTCTATTGTGACCGTTTATAATCTGAAAGTGGCCCATCGTCGGCTTCTACCCCTTTGTAGATGCTACAGAGGGTGTTTCCATACTAACAAGACAACCCTTAGCCGACGTCTCGGGGCCCGGAGGCGGTTGTGTTAGCGGAAACAAGGCAATCAGATATCTAGGCTTTATAACTTTCACTTAGTCATAGGAGCTTAAAGTTGGGAGGCCAGTTACTAGCCCCCGGTTAGTGTTCGGCACTGACCGAAGTCTAGCCATTAACACTTCGGCCGATCTTATGAAAGGCCCATCGTTTAAGACGGGGTAATCATTATCGATCTATAGTTTGACACCGTCATCGGATTGCTTAGCAGTTTATGCCCATTGTGGCAGTCAGTTTTTGGCTTTCTCCACTGAGGCGCTTAACCATTCGATCTGGAAGCACAATCGCAGTGGTTCTCACTTTGCACACCTAGCTGAACAAAGCGGAACGTAGGAGGCAAGCATGAGAGCCCGATAACCCAACTATTGACCGAAGACACAATTCGAAACTGATGCATATAATGCAATATCCGAGAATGTTTTGCCGAGGAGTCCAAGGAGTACCTTGGCTTTTGGTGGGTTCAGCTCTAGTTGCAACCCCGCGTTGATATTGCCGAAGCTTTAAAGGTGTCCAGCGTCGTACTATGAGACTTATGCTGGAAACACACAAATAGGTTAAAAGTGCCATAAGCTTGGAAAACCAAAAAAATTAAGCTTTACGTCCGAACGGTATCAGGTTATTGGTGCCAATCCAAAAAATTGGCCTTAAAATAAATTTTTCCTTCCGTCGTGCTTTAACATGACACATCCGATCTCTAAACTTCAAGTAGGTCAGCCTTCGGCTTTCACCTCCATATCCCGAAGGTGGAGTGCTTCTCAGAGGCCAATTTAGTGAACGAAACTCAAGTGGCTTTAGAGAGAAACCAGGCTATCCGGCTATTGGCCATACACTCGAGTTAAAAAAGGAGTGTTTAGAAAAAGACTTTGCAATGACTTAATTTTTTATATTATAAAACGGCTTATATAAATTTAAGAGCCCCCAGTTAACCTAGCCAGAGAATGTTGTTTTTAGCAGACACCGTTTTAGAGAAATAGGTCTTTTTTAAACATAAATATAATGCTTGGTCGAACCGAATAGAAATTAAAAATTGAAAAAGTTGAGCATTAAAGCGACTTAGCAGGTTAATGTGTTCGGTGTCGATGACGCAACCCGAGTTTACGGCGGGACGAGGTCCCAGCCCCCAAGCCGGTCCCGAGGTGGCCGAACAAAGAGCTCGCCACTCCGAAGTGGCGACACAACACGGCCGCTGTGGAGAAGTGAAGCCCCCGGTCCAGCCGAGGAGATGTGGTAGGTCGGTACAGTGATGATGGAACCCCCATGTCCGTATGTCGGTATGCCGAGGTAACAGCGCTGCCCGCCCCGAATCATTTACCTACGTACAGAAAATAGTGCAGGCCGGAGATAATAATAATAATAAATTAAAAAAATTAGTTGCATAATTAATAATTTATGCAAAGTGAATGATAAAAGAAATATGGCCCGTGCGCCGAACACCCGACGAGGTAGAGCTCTCTTGGTGATGCCGAAGTCCCCGAGGCAACTGAACGTGTTGGTATGGCAATTCAACCAACAAGGTGATCACACGAGCCAATTTATGCAGATTGGGACGACGACGGCGGCTTGCCGAAGTGACCGTGTGATGCAGTCGAAGTCGATTACCTACACACGTAAAATAGTGCAGTCCAAAAATAATAATATAAATATATATAAAAAACCTCGCATAATTAATTTACGCAAAATAATTTATTTAAAGAGATGTGGCCTGGTGCCGAAGTCAATGTTGATGCAGGGCGTCAGCGCGATGCGGTGAAGGCGTGAAAAAGCCTGAATTCGCTGGGCGGTCCGAGTTCCGGATGCGGCGTTCGCCGAACTGCGGACGGAAACTGACCGAACCACCACACGACCGTCGTTAATGCGGCCACCATTTGACAGAACTGTGTGTAGATGATGGAACAAACCAGAGTAATAATTCCTCAGGAAAAATAAACCTATGCTAGCGAAAATTACTAGGATTAATAACACCTGGTTCATTTGTTCAGTAGTCGTTGTAGTAATCCAAAGAAAAACATGCGGACGTTTATAGACTTGCTTCTACTACATGGAGGTAAGCCGTACTAGTAATAGTACTAGCAAAAGGTCTAGCACGTAGGAAGTGCATGTAAGACAGATAATTAACAAAAAGCATGTACTACCTGAATTAAATAGTAAAAAAAAGACAAAAAGGAATCGGATCTCCCTGTGGTTTGCCAGCGTTGTGAATTCTTGTTGGCTCATGTGCATCGTTCTCTATGTGCATCGTTGTAGTGCTGGCTGGAATACCGCAGGTCGGACTGTATTTTCTTTTTTCTTCAGTTAACCTACATACAACAAATTTAGTTTGCTGCCTGCATGCGCGCCCCATCTGGAACCCTTCGGTTGGGACGACGATGTCAATTTGCGGAGGCAATGGCATGGCGTGGCCGCCGTTAATGACAGCATATCGGATCGTCGAGCGATGTCGGCCGCAGTAATAATTGACCATAGTTTGGGAGGTGTGCCTTTATGGCTTTGCTTCCACGTGGATCCGTATTTACTACTCATATAGATGAAGTGGTTGGGTCTTCACATGGGGATAAAGGGGCTTTTGGTCAGATCGGTGACTCCCAAATTTGGACTCGATCCGCACACCCGCTGCCTGATGAGCGAGGGGAGATGCAGTGACAAATCAAGCATGCATGGGGCGCCATGTACGTACGCGAGGGCGGCAGCTATCAATCCGCCCAAAACTTCTGTCCATGTCATGTTCGTCATGTAGATCGAGAAGGAAACCCCAATACGGTCACCACCATTAAATCGTCTGCTCGTTCCGATCGGATACGTATCTGCGGATCAAATATCACGGGAGCGAAGAATAATCTGATAAAAAGAATTGATTTACCAGGGATAGATCTAATTGAAAACATATCACCTGATCGTTTGATCTAGATTCCCATCGAACCGTGGCGATCACCACGGAGGCTCTCAATGAAAGCACCAATGTCGGTTCTATATCCGGCATATCTCGTAGTAGGGGTCCTAAGCTAGGCGTCTTGGAGTGATGGTAACACGGACACAAGATTTTACCCAGGTTCGGGCTCTCTCGAAGAGATAATACCCTACGTCCTGCTTTTGATTGTATTGATATGGGTATAGTACAGAGTACATGTATGTACCACGAGATTGTTCTAATGAATAGTATCCCATCTCTTGACTAGCCTGGCCTCGGTTTATATAATGCACCGGAGGCCTAGGGTTTAGAAGAGTTCTCATCTTGTGTGCCAAGTCTTGTGGAGTCTCCCTTGTATGCGGCATGGGCTGCTCGAAGTGGCCCATGAGTGAACTGCCATGGGGGTTCTCGACCCGATCCACCTGGTCGGGAGACGACGTGGTGAGTCCCCCCTAGTCCAGGACACCATCACCTAGAGACTCACATCAGGACTCTAGAGGTTCAGATACGCAGAAGCTCAAAGATGTTCAGGAAGCTGCTGTTCCGTGAACTGGAATTAGAGGATAAAGCACATGAGGACCACGATGAACATGAAGAGGAAGTCAAGGACCTTCTGGAAAGAATTCAGAACTTGAAGACTTATATTGCCATGATGGAAGAGAAGATGGACCTGGGAAAAGAACTGTATCCGAGTGGTGATGATGGACCCTTGGTGAGCAATGATAAGGATTACGAGGAGAGCTCCGCTGAAGGACGCACTAAGAGGATACGCACCACCGGACGACGCACCACCGAAAGACGCACCACTGGAGGACGCAAGGATATCTGAGGAGGACACTTAGTCGTGACCACATGTTATTTGTTTATTTTATCGTTGATCGATTAGGCCAATGTTTTAGATTTGTCGTAAGACTTGTATCCCGAGTTTGAACTATGATTGAGTGGAATAAATGAATGATTGGTGTGATAATGATTGTTGCATGCATATGGGTAGTGTTATTATCTCTTTAGACCCTTGTTCTATTCTAATTCTCATCCACTCCAAAAACATCAGATGCCTCCGAGACGTGACCCTGGATGCACCCTCCCGCCGGAGCTCACCCAGCTGATCCAACAACAGAATGCCTTGATGTGGATGCTGATGCAGAACCAAGGCAACAACAACAACAATCCACCGCCACCACCCCCGGTCGATAACCTGACCCGTTTCCTAAGGTTGAATCCGCCGGTGTTCTCTAGCAGCACCGAGCCGATTGTTGCAGATGATTGGCTCCGCAAGATAGGAAGGGAGCTAGTAACTGCTAGATGCGCGGATGCGGAGAAGGTGCGCTTTGCTGCACATCAGCTTGATGGACCCGCAGCCTCTTGGTTGGAGAACTACACCACCACCTATCCCATTGCCACAGTCACATGGGATCACTTTCAGCAGACCTTACGCACCAGTCATGTCTCAGCTGGAGCCATGAATTTTAAGAAGCATGAGTTCCGCAATTTACGCCAGGGGAATCATACTACGGGGCAGTACGTGGATGTGTTCAGTCAGTTAGCCTGCTATGCCCTCGATGATGTGGCCATAGATGCCGCAAAGCAGGAGAAATTCCTGGAAGGACTTAATGATGAGCTAGGAATGGACCTGATGGTGGCTACCTTCAACAACTACCAGGAGCTGGTAGACAAGGCCATCATCCTTGAAGGCAAGCAACAACAGATTGATAACCACAAGCGGAAGTATGGCCAGGGGAAGTACATCTCTGGAGCTCAGCAGAAGCGCCGCTACACCCCATACTCGGGAGGACACACTCACCACACCCATGGAGGACATACTCACGGAGGACATAACCATGGAGGACATAACCATGGAGGGACTGGGAATAATCATCAGAACAACAACAACTTCAAGTCTGGCAATGGAGGCAATGGCAACTAGCACCGTCCCGCTCTGGCTTTAAGGATCTGAATCATATCAGATGTTTAAAGTGCAAGAAGATGGCACATTATGCCACAGATTGTCCGGAGGCTACGCAGGGAAACGGAAACGGCAACGGCAACGATAACCGAAACTCAGCAACCAAGAAGCCCAATCCTTTTCCCCATGCTCATGTGAACCACATTGTTGTGGAGGAGGTTTACGATCAGCCAGAGACTGTGGTTGGCAAGTTCTTGTTAAATTCATGTCTAGTATTGGTACTTTTTGATTCTGGTTCATCGCATTCATTTGTATCAAGGGTAGTTGTGGAAAAGTATGGGGTGCCCACTAGAACCCTTAGGAGCCCTCTTCAGGACAGTTCCCCAGGAGGTGAGATGAAGCAGGCTTAGGTTGTCACTCAAACCTCAGCATCGGAAATCATGAGTTTCCCATAGACCTCATTATATTGGAGTCACAGGGATTGGACGTAATCCTAGGCATGGATTGGTTGACAAAGTATGAAGGGAACATTGGCTATGCCTGCAAGATGATTTTGCTCACCATCCCAGAGCAGAAGCGAATCAAGTATGTATCTATGCACACACCGATGAAGACTCAGGTGACTTCCCTTACGGGAGTTGTTCAGGAGGGAGTGCCAGTAGTGCAAGATTTTCCTGACATATTACCAGAGGAATTACCAGGAATGCCACCAGACAGAGAAATTGAATTCCTGATTGAGTTATTGCCCGGCACAGCCCCAATATCCAAGAGACCTTATCGGATGCCCCCTAATGATTTGGAAGAGATCAAGAAGCAAATTAATGAGCTATGGGAGAAGGTATATATTCACCAAAGTTCCTCACCTTGGGGAGCCCTAGTTCTTTTGGTAGAGAAGAAGGATGGAACTCTGAGAATGGTTGTGGATTATCGTTTGTTGAACGAAGTGACCATCAAGAACAAGTGCCCTCTGCCGATGATTAATGATTTGTTTGATCAGCTGGTCGGAGTCAGAGTATTTTCCAAGATCGATCTTCGATCAGGGTATCATCAGTTGAAGATTTGTGAACATGATATACCCAAAACATCTTTCACCACAAGGTATGGCCTTTATGAGTATGCCGTCATGTCATTTAGATTGACTAATGCCCCTGCATATTTTATGAGTATGATGAACAAGGTATTTATGGAATATCTGGACAAGTTTGTCGTGGTGTTCATCGATGACATATTGGTTTTCTCCAATAGTGAGGAAGAACACAAGGAGCACTTGCATCTAGTTCTAGAGAAACTCTGAGAACATCAGCTATATGCCAAATTCAACAAATGTGAATTCTGGTTGAAGGAAGTCGGATTCCTCGGACATGTTATTTTAGGAGAAGGAATAGCAGTCGACCTGGCAAAGGTTGAAGAAGTCACCAAATGGAAGTCGCCCACCTCAGTCAAGGAGATCCGCAGTTTTCTCGGACTTGCAGGATATTATCGGACGTTCATTGAGAATTTCTCCAAGATTGCTAAACCCATGACTGAGCTATTGAAGAAGGAAACTAAGTACAATTGGATCAAGGATTGTGAAGCCAAATTTCAAAGGCTGAAGAAACATTTGGTTACATCCCCAGTGCTAATTTTGCCAAACGTACGCAAGGATTATCAGGTATATTGTGACGCTTCTCGTCAAGGACTCGAAGGTGTGATCATGGAGGAAGGAAAGGTTGTAGCTTATACCTCCAGACAGCTACGGCCTCACGAGATGAACTATGGCACACATGATTTGGAGTTAGCAGCCATAGTCCACGCACTCAAGACCTGGAGACATTTCCTTGTCGGAAACAGTTGTGATGTTTACATGGATCATAAGAGCCTAAAGTAAATTTTCACGCAGAAGGATTTGAACCTCAGACAGAGGAGATGGCTAGAGTTGATCAACGATTTTGATATGAGATTGCATTATCACCCAGGGAAAGCAAATGTTGTAGAAGATGCCTTGAGCCGTAACAGCTATGTGAACACCCTCACAGTAGGAGGATTACCCCAGGAGTTAGCCGACGATCTCAGAGATCTCCGCTTGGAGATAGTTTCAAGAGGATTTGTCGCCACCCTGGATATTCAGTCCACTCTGACCGAAAGAATTAAAGAATCCTAGAAGTCAGACAAGGAAATTTCAAAGATAAAGGAAAGGATGAGTAAAGGAAAAGCTAAAGGTTTTCACGCGGATGAACACGAAACTATATGGTTTGAGGATTGTATCTATGTACCCAATGACCCAGAGGCCAGGAAGTTAATTCTGCAAGAGGCCCATGATTCACCATACTCGATACACTCGGGCAACACCAAGATGTATCTGGACTTGAAGGAAAGTTTCTGGTGGACAGGTATGAAGAAGGATATTGCCGAGTACGTAGCAGTATGCGATGTTTGTCAGTGAGTAAAGGCAGAACATCAGAAGCCAGCAGGGTTACTCCAACCTTTTTCGATACCCGACTGGAAATGGGAAAAACTTGGGATGGATTTTACCACAGGATTACCCAGGACTCGTTCAGGTTATGATTCTATCTAGGTAGTGGTTGATCGCTTGACCAAGGTAGCTCATTTCATTTGTGTGAAGACCACATACACCAGTGCTAAGTTAGCCAAGATATACATGACCAGGATCGTATGTCTGCATGGAGTTCCGAGGAGTATCGTGTTAGATGAAGGAACACAATTTACCTCAAAGTTTTGGAATCAGTTGCACGAAACTTTGCGTACGAGGCTGGAGTTCAGTACAACTTTTCATCCACAGACAGATGGACAGACCGAGAGAGTCAAGCAGATTCTGGAGGATATGTTGAGAGCTTGTGTGCCAGACTATGGAGCTAGCTGGGATGATAATTTACCCTACGCAGAGTTCTCGTACAACAACAGTTATCAGACCAGTCTGAAGATGGCCCCCTTTTGAGGCCTTGTATGGAAGGAGGTGCAGGACACCATTGCTGTGGGATGGTGTTGGAGACCAAAAACTTTTTGGTCCCAATCTTATAAGAGATTCTGAAGAGAAGGTCAAGTCAATTTGTGAAAGACTCAAGATAGCTCAGTCGAGATAGAAGATTTATGCCGACAGTAAACACAAGGAGGTAACGTACGAAGTGGGAGACCGAGCATATCTCTGTGTTTCTCCACTTCAAGGAATCAAGAGGTTCGGTGTTAAAGGAAAGTTAGCACCTAGATACATAGGCCCATACAAAATTCTTGAATGCAGAGGAGAAGTTGCATACAAGCTGGAATTGTCGGAAGGATTGTCAGGAGTTCATGACGTCTTTCATGTTTCCTAGCTGAAGAAATGCCATGCTGAGATGACTGATATTCCTTTGAGAGAAACAGTGCCCCTAGAGGCCATACAACTTGACAGTGATCTGACTTATGAGGAGAAACCCATCAGGATTCTCGAGACTGCAAACAGAGTTACCCGCAGCAAGATCATCATGTTCTGCAAGGTTCTATGGAGTCACCACTCCAAGGAGGAAGCCACCTGGGAACAAGAAGAAGACCTCCGACGAGACCACCCACACGTATTTTCTAGCCAACCTGAATCTGGAGTGTGAGATTCATCTTAAGGTGGGTAGGTTTTTAACATCCCAAATTTTCAATTTGGAATATTTTGCAATTATAGCTAAGCATCTACTGCATTGTGTTTGAGTTGTGGTGGAATTTGAAAATTTCAGAGGCAATTGAATATTTTCTGTTTGAATTTGAATTCACTTCAAACTGCAATTGAAATTCATTTCAAAAATCCCTCACTAATACTTTATCAAAAGTATGAGAGGAGGTAACATGACACATCAAAAAGTCAGAAGAAAATAATGCCAAAAGTATTTATTCTCCTGATCATTTTGATATATATATTGTTTATCTAAAATTATTTTCCTTTTATTTAATTCTTTGTTTTCCTTTCAGTCAAAATTAAAAAAAAGGAAACTCCTAGCCGATGCCAGCCACGCGCCAGGCGAGCCAGCCCAGTCCCGCAGCACACCAGCGCCGCGGCCTGCCACGCCCGCTCCCCGCGCCCGCTAACAGTGGGCCCCCCACTTTCTCTTTCCCCTCGCCCTTGGCACGCCGAGCCAGAGCGCATCCGAAGCACTGGTGCGGTTCCGATCTTCTAGGGATCGCGATCTCGAGCCGACCCCGGCCCCACGACCGTGTCCTATAACTACCCGGCCTCGCCCTCGACCGAACACCCCTAAAACCCTATGCTCAACCCTACCCTAGAGCACGCCCGCACCATCCCGATCTCACTGCCGACGCCACTGTCATCGTCGTTCTTGTCGCCTGTGAGCCACCCCAACTTCCCCAACTCCGGCTATCGACCTAGCCCGATCCCATGATCCGTTTTGACATTCTTTCACACTTCATCATCTTCTACAGGGAGCCGCACGAGCATTGTCGCCCTTCACCGGAGCCGTAGCCCACCCGAGCTCCATCGCCGTTGTCCCGCCAATCTTTGTCGTTCCCGACCGCCACAAAAGCCGCCCTGACCTCGTCCTGCTCCGCCACTTCCAGCCGACGTCTCCGCCGTCTCCCTCGACCACTGGAACACCGCCGCCCGCAACGCCCAAGCGGCCCCTCGCCGTCGTTCACCAATGTAAGCCACCGGCCTCCCCTCTCCGTCTGATCTCTCATCAACGCCCCAGATTAGAAGTAGTGTAGGGGTAGCTTTTTTCATTTAAACCGGTTTTTGTTTACGGTTTATTTGCAGTTAGATCGAACCGGCCCGGTCGGGTTTCTGTTATTTAAACGCACACACGCGGTTTAGTTAGATTACGACCGAGCACCGTATAGTTTCCGTCACACACCCTCCTAGCCCAATGATAGCCCACCACGTAGCAACACCCGATCGTTTTTTTATTATTATTTTCGTTTCTGTTTTAAAAACCGAATAGTTCCAATCTTATAAAATTAATATCTCCTAGGATTTTTAGTATTTTAATTGGATTCTTTTTCCATTAGATCATAATTTTTATTAAGTTTATGTATATACCAAGTTTGACTAGATTTGAAAATTTAAATTTCGATTTACATGAAATTTGTTCAAATCACTAGATTGGCAATAACTTGAGCAAGGAATAGTATTTTTGGGTTCTTTTTGCTACTGGTTGCTTATGACTTTTTTTATCAGTAGGAATAAATTGGTGAATTTAATGATTTATTAAATTTAGGTTTTCACGAAACAATACTGTTTTAATGTTTTATAGCCTTTTTGCTATTTCTTTTTATTTTAATTGCTTTTAATTGCTTTCTTCTGTTCTTTTTGACATTTCATATTAGTTTCTGTATAGTTAACATTAGCAATTTTATTTGAAGTAAAAAAATATTTTTAGTTGTTTATTTCTTTTTATCTAACTAGGAAAATTGTTTTGAGCATAATAGGAGTTTTATAAAAGGTTTTAATGTGATTCTTTTTGCATAAAATTTCTTTGTTGTTTTCCTTTCTATTATTTAGCAAAAACTTTATTTTTGTTCTTTTAAAAATCTTTCAGTGGCAGAAAACTTAGTAGTAGCTTGTTTCACTTGTAAAAAGACTTTGCATTGAGTTTTATTGAATTCTTGGTTTTGTTTTTGGTTTTCATTGTGTGTTATATTGATTGTTTATTTAATAGTTTACTTGCTGTTGTAATGGTAAATTATGTGATGGTATGCTTATTTGTGTCTTGTTTGTTTCGATAGAGTATCCAGAGTGCGAGGCTTGTTACTATGAGTCATTAGAGTTCGAAGATCATCACAAAGGCAAGTCTTGATCATACATTTTTGTCGGCATTCTGGGAATGGGGGGTACCCAGACATGCCTGCCTGCGACCCACGGCGTGGCTCCATCGACGGCCTGGTACGGCCCATCTTCAGCGACAACAACTCAAGACCCTCGCGAGGGGCCAAGCCTCGCGAGGCGGACGACACCAAGACCTCCACGAGGAGCGGCCTCCTCAGGCTGCTCCCGAGGAGCAGAGATCTCTATGCAAGCCTCACCTCGTGAGGTCCGGATGATGTGAGCCATGACGACCAAGGCCAGGCGGGCGCCAGCGGGCGCAGAGTACCAGTTTCCTCTTTGGTGCTAAAGAGGCAAGCGCAGGCGCGGAGTCTCGAGGAATCAACCAAACGTTTCCATTCCCATGCAACATGAGCAAGACCGCCAGGATGGCAGGACGGAGGTCATCACCGAGCCCATCACGGCGTCACAACCAGAGGCCTTTGCAGGCGAAGACTACTTTTTTCAGGATAGCATGTACTAGTTATCCCCCTTTGAATTTGGCCATTGTGGGATCCCTTCCCGCCTTTCATTTGGGAAGAGGACCAAGGCCACTATAAATAGGACTTATCCACCACCGTAGAGAGGGACAAGTTCAGATCGGACAAGTTCAGATCAGATCATTCAGATCACCCTCACTCCACCAGCTCACTCGAGCTCAAGAACACCTCTCCTCCTGAGGCTGTTCGCCACTTTACTAGTTCATCGTCAGCCCCTCGAGGCCAATCCACCACAAAGTAGGAGTAGGGTTTTACACCGCAAGGTTGCCCGAACCTGGGTAAACTGCTGTGTCTCTTTTCCTTACAGTTCGTCGAGCTAGGCTGTGAGATTAGCGAGTAGGCAGACTGGGGAGGACGAGTTCTTCGCACGCACCCTAGAGTTCGAACCTCTCAAGGGTTTGCGGAACCCGAAATCCGACAATTTTCTTTATTATCTATGCTTTTATTGCATTAGTTGAAATCCTCCCCACCATGCATGCAAGTAGGAATTTAAGTTATGTTCTTAAGTAGTACCATGTGGTAGATTGAACCCAATTCCCCATGTCACCAATCCCGGGACATTGTAGTTATTATGCTATGCTTTGTAGACAGGGTTGGTTGAGAGAATTACATGGGAGTTGTGAGAGTTAAGTTGATGAATACAACCACAAGACAGATGCTTAAGACATACTTCAATTCACTACTAGGTGGAGGACGGATGGACGAGCACCCTGGAGTACCTAGTGGTTGACCCAAGTATGCATGGAGAAGCGCCATGACATCTTGCGGAAAGCTTCACCCAGCCACGAAGAGACGGGTGGATATATCTTGACCAAAAGTTTACATGTGCAGCCGCAAGTCACTATGGGCTCTGGCTTGGTCGACCCTATGTGTGACTCTAGACGGACGGTGCCAGCAGATGTAGAAGAACGGTAGGAAATGGATGGGTACCGGTAGTGTCCTAGAGAAACTCTACGGGAGACCTTGTTTCATTCATCCCGTATTCAAATGCCATGCAGTGCAAGGACATAAAGGAGGGAACGGTTCTTGCGGGTAAAGTGCACAAGACTCTGCAGCGTGGAAATCTAATCGATTCGCTGTGTCCCCAGTTACGGACAACTGAGCCTCTGGAATTGGACTTATTCGGAACCCTCAAAACGAAACATAATTAATTATGGATGTGTTATTAATGATTTCATGTATGAGACACTGGTTGGCAAAACCATCTAAATAACAACAAATATTTTGTAGTAATTGCAAGGAAGTCCTTTTGTTGTAGGGAAAAGTTTGCTTTTCACAAAAACTTAAACTTAGAGCCCCACAGCCACATTGCATTTAGAGATAGCATTTTATTATTATTTCTCTCTCTGTGACTTGCTGACATATTCAAAATGCTGACCTACACGACTGCAACGTCTTATGTTCCAGAGGATTATTCCGACCAGGAGTGAGGCTAGGATCCACGCTCGGTGATTGCCCTTTGTAGCTGGATGGACTCATTTTTCGTCTACGCTTCCGCAGTAGTCTTCTCATGAGTTGGCCTTCGGTCGAATTTATTATGATGTAATAAAGACTCGATATGAGATTTGATGTAATAAATCAGGTGTGGTTGAACTTTGATATTTTCATCAATGTACTGTGTGTGGCATCATGATCTTGGGATGGTACAGATACATAGAGACTTGACCGTATTCTGGTTAGGTCGCTACAACAATGAACTTCTTCATCTCCTCTATAAACAAGTGTTTTGTCCTTTTAAGGCACTTAATTATGTTTACAGTTATCTAGTGAACCAATCCAGGATCACTTTGCTACCTTCCACTAACATTTAGTACATAAAACATTTGGCTTTATACATATCATAACACTCATGATGGATTCAATAATCCACTCATATTTACATGCTCATGAATTGTCATAGGACATTGATTTCTTCTCAGCATCATGTTATGTGACTTTGGGAGAAAACACATTCTCCATTTTAAAACTTTCAAAACCCTATCAATGTATTCAATTCAGCTTAGTGCAATTAGACATCTTGATCTATTTCTATCGGTGTACTAAACTAGGGGTCCCTTAGTACTCCCGACTTGTGCATAGGCAGTTGCAGCCCTCCGGACGACAAGGCCTTGCCGGAGGATAACTCGACCCAAGCCCCAATTCTTGGACACCAAGACCATGAAGAAGACCTCCAGGCAGGTGATCGAGAAGTACTAAATTAGTACTGAAGATCAAGACCCCAGTTGCCGACAAGCTTCACACCGGCAAGCCAGGACCCGACAAGCTCTTTGCTGGAAAGTTCTCCCTCTCGCCCTTCAGTTGCTTCACCTCATCGACCAGCTGATGGCTTGTCAAGATTAGGTGTCGAGCGGGCAAGCAGCTTGAGGGGAGTCAATAGGACGCTTGTCGGCACGTCGCATGAAGATCAACTTTATTGGCACCCGTCTGGTGGACGTGTCAAGGAGATAGGCTCATCCACGTCGACGTCACAGAAGGAGAGACACCTTTTGCCAAAGGATTGCTATCATTTCATGTCACATTAAATGCCCTTGTCATAGTCTGGCAGGAATAGGTTGGATAGCATCGAGATCACTATTCACATACCTATAATGACCATGTTGCCACTGTGGTGACCCTTTTCGTCTATAAAAGGAGGCCCATGGCTACCATGGCAATGGTTGACGCCCTACTCACGTTTACACAGTAGTTGCACCTTGCTCACATTTTTTCAGCAAGCTCCAGTTGTAACATGGGCCCCAAGTCAAATCACCCAAAGACAGGAGTAGGGTTTTACGCCTCCACGACGGCCCGAACCTGAGAAATCCCCGCGTGTACTATTCGATTTGCTCTCTGTGCTCGTCGATCACCCCAGTCGAACTGCAATGGGATCCTTGCCGGTCCCATGGATCATTGTACCCTGACATCTTTGGCGCGCCAGGAAGGGTGATCGCTTGTGCCATCTTCTTCATCCATGGTGCCGAAGAAGAAGAGCGCGGTGGTGGGTGCACTGTCGGGCTCCAAGCTGCTAGTCCAGATGCCCCAGATGGGCAGTGCCGGCGGCGAGCACTCTTGGCACCATTCTGGAAGAAACAGTTGTACTCACTCCACCGAAAGCCAAGGCCCGCGTGTCGCTACGTCGCGAGGCGGCGCTGCGGTCCACAAGGTAGCTGCGGCTACGTCCAAGGATGACGCCGTGGGGTCCATGAACGACAGAGTTGTGGGATGTGCACCGAGGACATCACATGATGGACACGAGACGCTTGCCCGCGACGAGGTCAACCCTGGCCAATGGCCAGGCAAGGAGCATATGCACCATTCTCATGGTACACATGGCCTGCCGCCATACCAAACCACTAGCGAGCATCAACCGCGGTAGCAGGACAGAGATGGAGCTCCTTCTAACTCATGCAGAAGTCGAGCCACCTCTTGCTCCTTGCGCCCAGTGATGCCCACAATGCCGGCAGAGGCGCTGGCGCAGGTGGAGCTACTGCTGAAATTCCCTCTGGCTCTAGAGAAGATGGATGAGTGGCGGTGTAGTCCCCTCCCTAGAAAGTACGGCAGAGCCAGCAGGTCGACGTCCATGACAACATGTCCATGGCATCGTCTGATCCGCAAGGCCGCCGAAATCGCCACATAGACCAACGCTAGGTCATCAACGACCGGCGTGCTTAAGATGCTCGGACCACCATCGAGCGACACTGGGAAGCGCACCGTCAATCAGACACGCGAGAAGGGCTGATGGTGAATGAGCCCGCATCGGGGTTCCCTGGGTGCCTACCCTACAATGTGGGCTGCCCAACATTTACCCATGAACTGCAGCAAGTTTAGCGGCCCCATTCCCGAAATTTCAAGCCTGACTTGCCGGAGAAGTATGACGGCAAGCTCAATCCAGCTGAGTTTCTTGGAATCTACACCATCGCGGTGCAGGTTGCTGGTGGCAGAGACGACAAGATTCTCACCAACTATTTCCCGTTGGCGCTCAAGTCCGACATGAGATCTTGGTTGATGAATTGGCCAGAGAACTCCATTTCTTCTTGGTCGGACTTGTGTCATGTGTTCGTTGGGACTTATATCAAGGGCCATGAGCCTCTGGGAAAGCCCAGCGACCTCCACTTGATTCCACAGAAGGATGGTGAGCCCCTTCGCAAGTATGTCCAGAGGTTTAGCTGAGTGCACCACAACATCCCCAACATGCATGCTGCAACTGTGATTGCGTCGTTCCACATGAATTTCCACAATCGTAGGATGCGAGCTGAGCTGAACATCAAGCAGGTGAGCACCGTCAATGAGTTGTACACCTTGGCGGATCAATGTGCATGCGCCGAGGAGGAGAGGAGACTTCCGGGGGAGGACGCCGGAGCCGAGGTTGATTATGAGGATGATGACGCATCCACCCCGAAGAAGACAAGCCGGAAGCGCAATCACAAGTGCAAGGGCAAGGCCGTGATGGCAGTCAAGAGCTCCGACAACTCAGATGCTGCCAAGAAGCCCAAGACTGACAACCCCGACAATGAGCTTGCGAGATGCGCTGATTGTCGGGAGGCTGCGACAGGCAAGAAGGCGGATGGCTCCGGCAAGACCAAGTGGCCATACTGCAAGATCCACCGCACCAAGGGCCACGATCTCAACGATTGCTGGCAAGTAGAGCAGCTTGCCAAAAAGCAAAAGCAAGAGTACGAGAAGTGTGACAAAAAGAAAGGCAAAGACGATGCTGGTGGGTCCAGCAACAAGAACCATGGTGGCCATGGTGGTTGCGGCCGTGAGAAGAACGAGGACGAGGATCATGGTGATGATGAGGAGGAATCTGGAGAACAGGAGTTCCAAAAGGCTGTGGAGGCCTTGTGCATTGACGGAGGTGCATCTTTGCACTCCTCTCGCCACCAGCTCAAGCAATGGGTGCATGAGATCAACGCGGCCAAACCAGCAGTTGAGGCCCAGAAGCCGCTCAAGTGGTCCAACATGCCCATTGTTTTCGACACCAAGGACCACCCTGACCACACCACTGTGGTCGGGTGTTTGCCTTTGTTGGTCTCACCAACAATTCACAACGTCAAGGTGATGAAAAAACTGGTTAACGCTGGGGCCAGCTTGAACCTGGTCTCCCGTAATGTGATTAGGAGGCTGCAAATCCCTGATGGAGATCTCCGAGAAACAGGAACGTTTCAAGAGATCAATCCAGGGAGGAGCTAGCCCACCAGCAAGGTTACCTTGCCGGTCACTTTTGGTACCGAACTGAACTACAGGACCGAGAAGGACATTTTCGATGTCCTTAAGAAGTCGTTGCCCTACAATGGCATTCTTGGTCGTTCGGCCCTGGCAAAGTTTATGGCGGAGTCCCATTACGCCTATAATACTTTGAAGATGTCGAGCCCGATGAGCATCATCACCGTCCACTCTGATAAGAAGGACAAAGTTATCTGCGCCGACAAGCTCTACTGGGAGGCAGTGGCAACATCTACCGTCAAGGCATCTGCTCCTGCCGGCAAAGCTCCCGGGGGAGGAAAGAATAAGAAGACTGGCAAGACTCTGACAAGGACTCCGAGAAGCGCACCTCTTCAGAGTGTAGCGCACCCGTTGAGGACATGCCAGAGAGCTCTACCAGTAAGAGCATGAAGACCAAGGCCTCACCACCTGCTATGAAGCAAGACTCCGCAAGGGAGGATGGCACTGGCGGTACTTTTACCGTGAGTGCCACCCTTAATGGCAAATAGGAAAGCGCGCTCATTGCCTTCCTGCGGGGGAATATTGATGTGTTTGCATGGCAACCATCAAATATCCCTGGCGTTCCCAGGGAGGTGATGGAGCACCACCTTGCTGTCTGTCCTGATGCGAGACCCATCAGGCAGAAGGTCAGGAAGTAGGCTTTGGAGCGGAAATAGTTCATCGGCCAAGAAATCCAAAAACTAGATGCCACATGCTTGGTCAGAGGAGTGCTACAACCAACTTGGTTAGCAAATCTTGTGGATGTTTGCAAGGCAAATGGGAAGTGGAGGCTTTGTATTGACTTCACTGACATAAACAAAGCATGCCCAAAGGGCCCCTTTCCTTCCACCACCGGATGCGACCCGCTCTCTTTTCTTGATTCCTACTCTGGTTATCATCAGATCTTCAAGGCCAAGGAAGATGTGGAGAAGATGGAATTCATTACTCCATGTGGTACGTACTGCTTTGTACGTAGGCCTTTCGGATTAAAGAGTGCGGGAGCAACATTTGCAAGGGCTCTGAAAATTGGTTTTGGTTCTCAACTACACAGAAATGTTGAAGCCTACATGGATGATATAGTGGTCAAAACCAGGCACAAGGATTCCCTAATCCAAGATTTAGAAGAGACATTTGCAAATTTGTGCAAGATCAAGTTGAAGCTCAACCCCGAGGAGTGTGTGTTTGGTGTCCCGTGCGACAAGCTTCTTGGGTTCTTTGTATCTCAACATGGAGTTGAAGCCAACCCCGACAAGATCAAGGTAATTGAGCAGTTGGAGCCACCAAAGTGCGTCAAGGATGTAAGGTGTCTTGCTGGTTGTGTAGCAGCTCTAAGCAGGTTCATCTCCAAGTCAGCTAAGCACGCCTTGCCATTTTTCAAGATCTTGAAAAAGGCAGGTCCAATGCAACGGACCCTTGAGGCAGGTGCTGCGCTCCAAGACTTGAAGGAGTACCTCTCCTTTATGCCAGTGCTTGTTGTGCCAATTCCACGAGAACCGTTGCTGCTATACCTAGTGGCAACCAATCAAATAGTCAGTCCTGCACTAGTGGCTGAGAGGGAAGCCAATGATAAAGAAGTAGCAACAATAGAGCCTCGAGCCGACAAGCTAGAATCTTTTCCAGCAAGGTTAGATGCCGACAACCCAAGTTTAGCGCAGGCAAGTAGGACAGAGCACCAAGTTGTGAAGAAGAAGATGGCGCAGCGCCCTATTTACTTTGTCAATTCCCTTCTTCAGGGGGCTAGATCAAGGTACTCTGGTGTGTAGAAGTTTCTCTTTGGCCTCCTCATGGCCTCAAGGAAGCTATGCCATTACTTCCAAGCCCATCACATCACCATCGTCACTCACTTTCCGTTGCAGCGCATCTTGAGAAATCCAGAAGCTACTGGCAGGATAGTGGAGTGGGCGTTGGAGCTGCCGATCTTTGATTTGAAGTTTGAAAGTACATCAACAATCCAAAGTAGAGCCTTGGCAGAGTTCATTGTAGAATGGACACCAACTCCAGATGAAGAAATACCAGAGACCTCACTTCCTGACAAGGAAGCACCCCAAAACTGAATCATGTACTTTGATGGTGCTTTCTGGCTCTAGGGCGTCAGTGCCGGAGTGCTACTTGTCGCACCCATCAGAGAGTATCTCAAGTATGTGGTCTAGATGATGTTTCCCCGGGAGCATTCCACCAACAATACTGCTGAGTACGAAGGGTTGCTTGCCAGACTCCGCATCACAATCGACCTTGGTATCAAAAAGTTGATCATCAGAGGCGACTCGCAGTTAGTGGTGAAGCAACTGAACAAGGATTACCAGAGCCCGTTGATGGAGGCATATGTGGATGAAGTGAGGAAGTTGGAAGCACACTTTGATGGTCTGCAGGCAGAGCATGTTCCTCGGGCTGAGAACAGCATTGACGATGACCTATCAAGGCTTGCCACCAAGAAATTACCTGTGGAAACAGGTACATTTGTGCTCCTTCTGAATCAACCTTCAGTTGCACCATCGATGAGGCCAGACATGAGGATAAAGTTGAATTCTGGTGAGTACTTTCTGACAGAGCTTCGAAAAGCTGTCGGGAAGGAGCTTGCCGAAAACAACCCGGTGCTTGCCGGTGAGAAGCAGGCTTCATAGGGCCCCAGGTCCTTGCAGTCGACACAAGCACTCCCGCAGAGGAAGAGATGCCTTTAGTACTTGTCGTCGAGCCACAAGCTCTGGCATGGGCACAGCAGATAGTCCATTACCTACAGACAGGTCAACTTCCTGATGAACAAGAAGAAGCCGAGAAAGTAGCCCACCAGTCTAGTATGTATCAGTTTGTTGATAGCATTTTGTACAGAAAGACGCAAAATGGGGTGAAATTGAAGTGCATCTGCCGGGAAGATCGACAAAAGTTGGTGGCAGAGATACATGAAGGGGTGTGTGGCTCCCATATCGGGTCCCGCGCGCTTGTCGGCATGGTTTTCCGTCAAGGTTTCTACTGGCCGACAACCCTTCAAGACACAGTGGAGGTGGTAACAAGGTGCGAAGCGTGCCAGTACCATGCCAAGAACAATCATCAGCCATCTCAAGCTCTTCAAACGATTCCTCTATCCTGGCCCTTCTTGGTCTGGGGGCTCGACATCCTCGGACTTTTCCCCGTGCCATCGGGGGCTTTGAGTTCTTGTACGTAGCAATCGACAAGTTCAGAAAGTGGCCTAAGGTTGAGCCAGTGAGGAAGCTAACAACACAGTCAGCCACCAAGTTCTTCAAAGGTCTAGTTTACCATTTTGGTGTGCCCAGCCGGGTAACCACCGGCAACGACACGTAGTTCACGAGTTGCACCTTCATGCAATGCTGTCAAGGCCTTGGCAGCAAAATCTATTTTGCATCAGTTGCTCACCTGAGAAGCAACGGCCAGGTCGAGAGGGTAAACACAGAAGTGTTGTGAGGACTCAAGACAAGAACATTTGATTGGCTACACAATTGTGGAAGAGGCTCGATCAACGAGTTGCTGGCAGTTCTTTGGCCACTCAGAATGACACCAAGTCGAGCCACCGGCGAGACACCCTTCTCCCTAGTCTATTGTGCACAAGAGGTGCTCCCCGCGGAACTCACATACGGTTCACCTCGTGCAAGCTTTTGACAAAGCTGAGAATGAAAAAATACGGCATGATGATGCCATGCTCCTCAAGGAAGATCGTCTCAGGGCTGTTGTCTATGCTGTATGCTACCAGAAAGCTTTGTGCCGCTACCATAGCCACAAACTGCATGCCCGAAGCCTTGAGGAAGGTGATCTTGTACTTTGTTGGATTCAATCCACGAAAGAGATCAAACAAGTTGACACCAAAGTGGGAAGGCCCTTATCAAGCAGTACAAGTCACCAGACCTGGCACAGTCCATCTGGAGACCGAAGATGGCTCTCAGGTGCGTAACTCATGGAATATTGAGCATCTTCACAAGTTTTACCCGTGAGTCGCGGTTGCTGGGCCGCCCGGCAACCTCTTTTGTACAAGTTTGTTGACAAGACATGTAATCCTTTGTACAAAGCCAGGCACATGCCCTATGCATAGTGAAATAAAGATAAGTGTTTCACAGCTCTTTGTCAAATACATATATGTTTGTACATGTTGTTTGTAGGGTTGTGTTACATTTTGCCTTTCATGAGATGCTTAAAAACTGTCAAGTTTTCCAGCCTCCTCTTTTCTCTTATTTCTTTTTCTCAAAAGGACAGAAGGGTTCCTTGCATGAAAATTTCCCGAGGGGTGATGGTATGGATACCACAATTGACATTCAAGTTATCATTCATGACAAGAAGTACAACAAAGAAAGAGCTAAGTTGAAAAACTTTGAAAAAATTCTTTGTTGTAGATGCATTTCTTTCTTGAACGATCTTGGCATTTGTATGAGAAACCTACACACCAAGGAACCTTGTCATGACAAGCCGCGCTCTTACTTTGTTTCAAGTCCGCTCGGAAACTTAAGTAGATGTGCTGTGACTGTCAAGTGTGACCTTGCCGGCCGCGGCACTTCCGGAAGGATGCTAAGGACCTATTCCTCAAGCGCTCGCGGCAAGAGTGTGCGCACCAGCAAGTTTCCGGGAAGCGTAGGGTACAAAAATCATGCAAAGACAGAATAAGACAAGGAAGATCAGCCTCGTGAGGACCGTCCTCAGGGCAACGCCGGCCTCCCTCCGCTGCCACCACCACCATGAAGGACCGACGACCACCACCAGCATGAGGGGGCTGGGGGCTTCCAGGAGCCTCGCGCCGTCGCTTGCATCCTAGGCGGTGCTCAGGCCCCAGCCTCCCAGCGCATCTTCAAGCAGTTCGCCCGTGAGGTGAACGCGGCTCTCCCCAGGCTCGAGGCCACACGCCCGCTCAGGTGGTCCAAGTGCATCATCACTTTCAGCTCGTCAGACTAGCTCAAGTGCGCGGCAATCGCCGGCGCCCTCCCGATGCTCTGCTCTCCCGTCATCAGCAACATCCTCGTCACCAAGACCCTCATTGATGGCGGTGCGGGGCTCAATGTCCTTTCCACCGAAACGTTTGATCGCCTCCAAGGGCCCTATGATCAGCTGCAGCCCACCAAGCCCTTCTCAGCAGTGACCGACGGCTCCACGACCCCAATAGGGCAGATCCGCCTCCCTGTCAACTTCGGCCAGCGCGACAACTACCGCACCGAGCTCATCGACTTCGACGTCGCCCACATCCGTCTTCCGTACAATGCCATCCTTGGGTACTCAGCCCTGGCCAAGTTCATGGCGGTGACTCATCATGGCTATAATGTCCTCAAGATGCCAGGGAACCGCGACATCATCACGATCGCCTGCGAGGAAAAGGACGTGGTGTGCTCTCTCGAGCGCACCTACAAGGCCGCGGCGGTTGAGGACCCAGACAACGAAGGCACCATCTACCCTCCTAAGGCTATCCCCAAGAAGAAGAAACAACTGCTCCACCAAGAGCCTCAGGAAACGGTGTCTCCACCGGCACCACCTCAGGACCAGCGCCCTCGGGTGGGGCGCCACCCGCTCTCGCATAGGAAGGCGCGCCCGGCCCCCCTCTCAGGCTGGGCTCGGGGGCTTTCCTCTGGAGGGCCTCTGAACTAGCCAACGTCACGAGGGAGGTGCTAGGGCACCACGTGGAGACGTGCTTCAGCGCGCACTTCCGCCAAGAGGGCACAAGGCACGAGCTGCCTGGTGCTCAGGAGTTCGTCATCAAGGCAACCGAGGAGCTTCAAGAGGCAAGAGCCATGCGCGGCGACCGCCGCCCACCACCTGGCTCAGCTCCTTGTCCTGGCGAGGACAGTGAGCTGCGCGTCTGCATCGACTACCTCGGGCTCAACAGGCTGCGTCTCAGGAGCGCTTCTGGCCATCGCGTGTTGGTCGGTGTGAGGGCCCCCCTCACAGCTATGTTCGCATGCCGTACGGCCTGCCGAACGCGGCTGTCACCTTCCAGCGCAACCTGCGGCGCGTCCTGGCGGCTCAGGAGACCATGCACTAGGCGGTCCTGGTGGAGATGGCGACGGTTCTCCGCGAGCCCCCTGAGCCTCCAGAGTCTCCCGAGGTTCAGGACCCAGGCGACTCGTGAGGAGCGACTTCTTCAGCACACATCTTCCGCTACTCGAACATCTCTTCAGCAACGGCACCAGGTGACATTTTCCAGTTTATTCAGTTGGGGGCGCCCCTCGGGTAGCATTATTCCCAGATTGCGTGGGCCTATCCCTGCGACATGTACCCCTTTGCATCTTGATTCACTTTGTTGGGGGCGCCCCTCAGGCTGCATCATCCCCAAGCCGCGTGGGTCCGTCCCTGTGGCATGTATTGCTTTGCATCTATTAGAACTAGCCTTATCCTTGCCATCGGTCGCTTTATGATTATCATCTGCCTATCCGGTAATTCGTTGCCATGAATGTCGTACGCCCTTGCGAGCCCACCCACGACCGCCTCATGATTAAGGGCTGGCACAGCGTCTGTGCTCGGGTCCGTCCCTGCAGCGTCGCTAAACCCAAGAGACTGAGCTCTGGCTCACGGGCCAGCTCCCGTGTACGCCACCTCCCATGGTCCTTGGTGCCTGTCCTCGCATGAGCTAATCGCGGGCGGATGAGCAAGGGCGCGCGACACGGTGCCTCATCACCATGGGAACCGCGCACCAGCTGTCTTTCTTCAGGACATCCGCATGAGAAGACTAGGCACGGCGTCTATGCTCGGGTCCGTCCCTGCAGCGTTGATAAATCCAACGGCTGAGCTCTGTCTGGCGGGCCGGCCCCGTTCACGTCACCTCCTGGGGCCATTGGTGCTTGGCCTTCTCATGTGGTAACCTCAGGAGATTCACTCGGCGCAGGTTGCCTAACCATCTCGTAGGATCATTACAAGTGCTCTCAATCAAGACCAGGCACAACCCGCCTTGAGGTAGAGCCCCATGAGTCCCGCGCTAGCTCACGGGTACCCAGACACACCTCCTCTAGTCCTGCCGTGCAAGCCACGTCTCAGGGCGGGGCTGTACACGCCCCGGGGGCTCTCCTCAGAGGGAGCCCCCTCCCACATACCAGTGGAAGCACCATGCTCCGCGCTGGCAGTCGACACGGTCGAGGAGTGGCTATGCCCATGCAAGAACGGTAGCGCCATGCTCCGCGCTGGTGATAAACAACTGAGGGTGGCCTCGCGGTCGTAGTAACCTCAGGGAGCCACCTGGCTTGGTGCTTAGCCTCACCGTGCAGCTTTCCCCCGGGAGAGTAGTGCTAGGGGGCTGGGCACGGGGGCTAAGCTCAGGTCACGCCTGGCATACACCACCTCGCCAGGTCCCTCGGACCTGGTCGTCGCGCAACCCTCCCGAGCGAGAGCCCGGCGAGGACAGGTACGAGGTCTACTTGTACGTCAAGGGGGACCCTTGGGCATCGCGACCCAAGGGCCTAACTGGTCACGTAGCCCCTCACCCCTTGGTCTCATCCTAGCGATCCGGATGACCCAATGGCGGCTGAGGTACGCACGGGGCCGGGCCCTGCCGACGCAGAACGCTAAGGCCTAATCTCGCATCTCCTTCCCGAGGGCTGTTTGTACGTCAAGGGAGACCCTTGGGCATCATGACCCAAGGGCCTAACTGGTCACGTAGCCCCTCACCCCTTGGTCTCGTCCTGGCGATCCGGACGACCCAATGGCAGCTGAGGTATGTGCGGGGCCGGGCCCTGCCGACGCAGAACACTAAAGCAAACGGGAAGGAAATCGCAAAATCCTAGCAAATTATTACAAGACATATTGTTTCTCCAAAATACCAAACATGAGTTCTTACGCCTTCGCGACGCACGGTTCATATTGCAGGAAATAAAATGGAGCGAGCACCACCAACAAGCTTCTCCTTCAGCCTTGGGCGCCACCATCGCCCGCCTGGGGAGTCCCGTCATCGACGATGTCGCCGTCGCCCGTGCCGCCAGCTGTAGTCGCGGGGTCGACGGCAAGGAACTTATGCAGCAAGGCCTCCACCTGGCCCTTCAGGCTTCAGCAATGGCGGTGTAGCGATCCACGTCCACAGGCTCAAGCATGGCACCGAGGTCGAAGTTGGGGTCGTGAAGACGGAGGTGGTAGAAGACGCATGTCACGGCCGAGGTGGAAAGCGTGCGGGCCTCCCCTTCCACCATGGGGCCAAATCCAACAACAACGCCCTCGAGCGCCGTGACAAGCTTGGGAAGCAGCTTGGCGGGGCCCTCCTTCGAGGTCACCAGCGGCTCCTTCAACTCGCTCCCGTAGAGTTCCTGTAGTGCCTTGCAGGACCTCTGTTCGAGGGAGTCGAAGGCAGCGCGCCCCACGATGGCTGCCTCCTCGGCCTTGGCAAGGAGCCTCTCCCTGGGCTCCAGCTGGGCCTTCTTTGCCTCCACCTCCTCCTTTAACTTCTCCAGGCGGCCGCGCTCCGTGGCCTGTTCCCGGGCCGCCTGCTCCAGCTCGGCGTCACGATCAGCAACTACAGCTTTCTGGGCCTTCAGCTCCTCCTCCTGCACCTTGCGCTGACGGGCCTCGGTGGCCTGCTCGTCGTGGAGAGTACTTAGTTCGGCCTCCGCCGCTCAGCAGCGCTCCTTGGCGGCCTTGGTGTCCTTCACCGCCGCGTCGCGGGTGGCCGCGGCCAAGCCGGCTGCCTTCTCACCTTCCTCCGAGGCCGTCACGACTTGGTGCCAGGCCGTCCGGATGGATGCGTCGGCTCGAAGCCACCCCGAGACCAGCTCCAGGCGCCCTGACGCCAGGCGCCGGTCGGCACCTTGAAGGTCGACGCGAAGCTGGTTCAGCGCGAAAAGAGCCTCCTCCAGAGCACCGGGCGCGGCAGAAGGGCCATGGTTCAGCGGCATGATGGACAGGGGAGGAGACAGCACAGGCACCAAGACCGGCAAAGCAGCAGCGGTAGAAGAGGCCGGGGGCTCCAGAGGCTTCCAGGCCTCGGCAGGCGAGCTGAGGGCAAGCGCCTCCTGAGCAGGCCTGACTGCAAGGGACGCCTCCTCCTAAGGCTGGGTCTCCGAGCCACCAGGGGACGACCCAGCCGCAGGAGCGCGCAGGCTGGCTCCGTCCTTTTGTGACGGAGGAGGTGCGGCCGCGGCGAGCACCTTGGTCACGGCAAGAGCTGCACCCCCCTCCTTCTTCTTCTTCGCCGCCGACATTGGCCTAGCCACATAAGAGGCAGGCGTTAAGATACCAAGACAAGAGCAGGAAGCAAAGGCAAGACGACGCACTTACTGGTTCGCGGCAACGTAGTCCCTCGTCCTCTTCAGGAGCGCGAGGCCCGCAGGCTTCGTGGGCATGGGAGCCATCGTGCCCTCAGGAGCAGTCGGGCGCACGGCCGGCTTTGCAGTAGCAACGACTTGCGGCGAGGCAGAGGCACCGCCTCGAGGGATCAGCACCGACCTGCCCTTCTTTGGGACCCCCGGCTTCAGCTTCTTCGGAGGGGTGCCCTTGGACTGTGTGGTGACGCCTGCGGAGCGCGGAACCTCCCTGACCGGGTGCTCACTGGCGTCGTCGTCGTCAGAGAGGCCGCGAAGGAGATCGATTTGGCGCGGAGGGGAGGTCTCCCCCACGCTTTTCCACGTCGCCTCCGAGTCCGTCCCCTCTTCCCCGTCGAGCTCGCCGGAGGACACCAGAACAGGGGAGCTCGGAGGCTAGGTAGGCCCCTGAGGTACGAGCCCGCGCTCGTTGAAGACGGGCATGGCATTAGCAATCTCCTCCCCGTCAGGGCGGCGGTACAGCGGAAGATGGGAGTCCGGGGGGCAGCCCTGATCCACCCCAAGCTCCTCCTTGGACAGGTCATCTGGGCGCAGCCGGAGACCCTCTTCTGCGCCCTTGAGCTTCCACAGGGGGCGCGAGTGTGCCTGGAGCGGAGCCAGGCGCTGCGTCAGGAATTCCTTGACGATCATGGCCCCCGTCAGCTTCTCCGCCTTCGGGTCATCGGTCTTCAGGTCTGCCGCCATCCTTTCCAGCAACAGCACTGCCCTGGGATCGGTGAGCTTCTCGTGAGACCATCCTTCCAGGGGCAACGACTGCGAGGTCGGCAGTTCCAGCCGAGTGTCAGCGCGCTTGGCGTCCAAAAAGATCCACTTGTTCCAGAAGGTATCCACCTTTTTCCCCATCTGAGAGATCACATTGCTTCCATTGGCAGCAATGAAGCTGGTGCACCCCAAGCACTGGCTGCCGTTGATCCGAAGGTAGAAAAAGTGGCGGAGGAGCACAACAGAGGGCATCACCCCCAAGAATGCCTCGCTGTAAAAAGCGAAGACCGACAGGAGGACGATAGAGTTGGGATGAAGATGGAGGGCATGGAGCCCGTAATGGCGGAGGACGGCATAGATGAATTTGGAGAAAGCGGGAACCAACCCGGTGAGGACGCTGTGCCAGAAGAAGGGGTAAACGGTGCTCCCCTGAGCTTCCGGCTGGCGGAGCCGACCTAGAGCTTCACTCACCCCCCTCGTTGCTGCCCTTCGCCGTCAGATGGAGCGCAGAGCCAAGGTGCTTCTCGTCGGTGATGGTGGACACGCTCAAGGCTGGCTCATGCCAAGGGGTAGAGCGCACGGCCGCAGCTGAAGATCTCGCCTGCTCGAAAGCCATTGGTAGCGAGCTCGGGGGAGATTGGCGGATCTGGGAGTTCTCTGGGCAGAAGGAGAAGGGGATCTGGGGCAAGACAAAAGGAAGGTAGTAAAGGTTTCATAGCGGGCGCCAGCCCTTTTGTCAGTCGAGAGCAGTTGCTGAAGTAGCGTGGGGAGGCGGTGGAGCCCACGTCCCATCAATCGCCACGTGGCAACCAAGGCCGCAGGCGGTTAGGGCCCACGGCACTCCGCACTTGCCCTTTGGGTTCGCCTCGAAGCCAAGTTCAAGTGCGCCTTGGGCCCGGGGGCTACTGTCGGCGTCCTGGGACCGGGGGTGCCAAGACTTGCCTGCCTGCGGCCCATGGCGTGGCTCCATCGACGGCCTGGTACGGCCCAGCTTCAGCAACAACAACTCAAGACCCTCGCGAGGGGCCAAGCCTCGCGAGGCGGACGACACCAAGACCTCTACAAGGGGCGGCCTCCCCAGGCTGGCTCCCGAGGAGCGGAGATATCAATGCAAGCCGCACCTCGCGAGGTTCGCCTGACGTGAGCCATGACGACCAACACCAGGCGGGCGCCAGCGGGCGCAGTGTACCAGTTTCCCCTTTGGTGCCAAGGGGGCAAGCGCAGGCGCGGAGTCCCAAGGAATCAAGGAAAGGTTTCCATATCGGTGCAACTAGACCAGGACCGCCAGGACGGCAGGATGGAGGTCATCGCGGAGCCCACTGCAGCGTCACCGCCAGAGGCTTTTGCAGGCGAAGACTACTTTTGTCAGGATAACTTGTACTAGTTGTCTCCCATCGAATTTGGCCGTTGTGGGATCCCTTCCCGCCTACATTTGGGAAGAGGACCAAGGCCACTATAAATAGGACTTAGCCACCACTGTAGAGGGGGATCGGATCCATTCCACCCTGACCACCTCACCAGCTTATCGAGCTCAAGAACACCTCACCTCCTGAGGTCGTTCCACCCCTGTACTAGTTCATCCTCAGCCCTCCGAGGCAATCCACCACAAAGCTGGAGTAGGGTATTACACCGCAAGGTGGCCCGAACCTGGATAAACTGTTGTGTCTCTTGTCCCTTGGGTTCGTCGAGCTAGGCCGTGGGATCGTTGAGCAGGCAGACTGGGGAGGGAGAGTTCTTCGCACGCACCCCAGAGTTCGAACCTCTTAAGGGTCTGCGGAACCCCGAATCCGACAATACGTGCATGCTTCGGGAATCACAAACCTTTAACACAAATATTCTTACTAACCACAACCATTTACTAGTACCTCCCACATATTATCATCTCTATATCGCAAAAATACTGCAAGGAATCAAACATACCATATTCAGTGATCCACAAGTTATATGTAGGATTTTATGACTAACCATGCAAATAAGCAATTCCCGTTGACTCCCTAAATAGATATAAGTAAAGCATGAGAGTTTAATTCTTTCTACAAGAGACCATGCTCTAATAAATATAATCGAAGCAAAAGAGCATTCTACAAATAACAGTTTTCTATATGTAAAGAAACAGGCAATCCAAACTTCAAATGATATAAGTGAAGCACATGAAGCATTCTATAAAGCCATACTCAAAAGATATAAGTGAAGTGCAAAGAGTATTCTCTAAATCAACCAAGGACTATCTCATACCAGCATGGTGTATTATTAATAGAAAAATTAAGAGGTACACGACACTCCAAGATCTACGCTTATCACATGAACAAAACAAAAACCAAAACATACCGATACTTGTTGAAGAAAGATGGGATGCCTTCCAGGGCATCACCAAGCTTAGACGCTTGAGTCTCCTTGAATATTTACTTAGGGTGCCTTGGGCATCCCCAAGCTTGAACTCTTGCCTCTCCTCCTTCTCCTCATATCAAGACGTCATCAATCCTCGAACACTTCATCCACACAAAACTTAACAAAACCCTCATGAGATCCGTTAGTATAATAAAGCAAATAACTACTCTAAGTACTGTTGCAAACCCATTCATATTTTATTTTTGCATTATCCCTACTGTATTATAACTTCCCCATGGCTTATACCATCGATACACTCCATAGTTCCATCAAAGCAAGCAAAACAATGCATAAAAAATAGAATATGTCAAAAACAGGATAGTTTGTAGCAATTCTAACTTTGACCATACTTCTGTAACTCCAAAAATTCTGAAACATTAGGAAAAAATAAAATTTTGCATAGAAGTACTATGTAAAAATTTCATACACTTTTGATGTTCTAGTAAAAAGTCTAAATTCACGCACTACAGCTAAAGTTTTTGTCTCTGCACCGCACATACCAAACAAGAAATCTAATCATCCTAAATGTAAATCTTGGCACATTATTTTTATAATACAATGGATTTGTACAAGGGGATAATTATTTTTGTTGAAAAGTTTCTGTAATCAAGGTTCACAAAGTTTCCATGTTCATGAACAAAGTTCAAGGCTAGCTCCCACTTTAACAATGCTCGTCTCTCTCACTTTCCCTTTTCTTTTTGAAAAAGTTTGATGTTCCCCTCTATTTTTTTGTTTGTTTTTAAACTTTATAAATGCACACAACAGAATAAAATGACTCTCTAAAACTTCCGGGTTGTCTCCCTGGCAACGCTTTCTTTAAAGCCATTAAGCTAGGCATAAAGTGCTCAACTAATCGATCCACCCGGATCCCAAGGTATATGAAAGCCAATTTTAATTAGCAATGATTTATAATTTAGTAGTGAGCACAAAGCAACATATATCATGCAATGATGAAGTCTAACTCTCTTCCTATGCATCTGCATGTAATAAAAGAATAATTCATGCACATCAAGTAAAGGCCAATACATAGCATAAGCAGTTTCTTGCAATTTTATCGTGTTGGAAACATAGAGAGGCGGCGATGTAGTTCATATCTCATAATAATTGCAAGTAGGATAAGCAAGCACATGCATATTATATTCATCAAAATCATCATGTGTAGTGGTAAAATGCAACCCATCAATATAATCCTTAATAAGAGCAACCTTCTCCGATATAGTGTAGTTGGGAGAATTCAAAAAGATAATAGGACTATCATGTTTGGGTGCAATAGCAACAATTTCATTCTTAACATAAGGAACTATAGCAAGTTCATCTCCATAAGCATAATTCAAATTGGCATCGTGGCCACAAGCATAGCAAGCATCAAGTTAATCAAAAATGGATATTTCAAATGAATCAATGGGATCATAGAAATTATTGTAGCATTCATCCTTCGGTAAGAATGAAGGGACATTAGACAATGTATGAGTTGTAGGGTTACTCTCATTAGAAGGTGGACATGGGTGATCAATCCGCTCTTCCTCCTTTTGTTCTTCGCTCTCCTCCTCATCTTTTTCATCTAATGAGCTCACAGTTTCGGCAATTTCTTCCTCCATAATTTCCTGCAAAATATTAGTATGTTCTTGGACAACGGAGACTTTCTCAATAAATACATCAATATCGGAATTGTATTTATAATTCTCATAGCAATATCAAGTATAGCAAAATTTTCAGGTCTATAAACAACATCATCATAATCTTCATACTTTTCAAACAGAGATTCAATTTCATAAGCACCCTTAAAAGCAACAAATTCTTCTTTTCGTTCCACATTATAGTAATCATATCTACCATTAGCATAATAAGCCAAAGTTTCATTATCATTAAATTCACATGAAAAGGGAAGGTGTTTAGCCTTCATCCTAGAGCAACAAGTATACTCATATCTCAAGCACAAATTCCAAGCATACCATTGCAAATAATAAATTTGATCCCATAAATGTTTCCCTTTTTGCGTCAAGAGATAATCCCTAAAGTATTCACATTGATCCAACGTGTCTCCCATTATCAAGTTGAATGGGGTTTTCTCGGGATTATCAAAGTAGTGTTTAATATTTTCAACATAACGAGCATCGAGGGTTTAAGGAGGTTCCCCTTCTCCATGAGTAGCAAGTACAACTAATTTTTTTTGTATTTTGTGTTCCATATCCATAACTAAAGATAGAGAACAACTTAGAACAGAAAATTAAAACTACTTAGTGATAAAGTAAACAAGCACACATGAGAATATTCACCCCACGCTATTGCTCCCCGGCAACGGCGCCAAAAAAGGTCTTCATAACCCACAAGTATAGGGGATCATTTGTAGCCTTTTTTGATAAATAAGAGTGTCAAACCCAACGAGGAGCTAAAGGTAAAACAAATGTTCCCTCAAGTTCTATCGACCACCGATACAACTCTACGCACACATAACGTTTTCTTTACCTAGGACAAGAATAAAACTAGAAATACTTTGCGAGAATAAAACTACGAATAAATTGCAAGAAAATAAGAGTTAGCTATTTAGTAGAAAGCTTCTGTCACACAAGAAAGTTATTTTTCCCTAGGCAATTGATAACTAGACCGGTAATCATTATTTCAATTTTATATGAGGGAGAGGCATGAGCTAACATACTTTCCGTACTTGGATCATATGCACTTATAATTGGAACTCTAGCAAGCATCTGCAACTACTAAAGATCATTAAGGTAAAACCCAACCATAGCATTGAGTATCAAGTCCTCTTTACTCCCATACGCAACAACCTACTTACTCGGGTATGTGTTTCAGTCACTCAGGCTAGCCACCATAAGCAAATCATGAATGTATTGCAACACCCTACAACAGGGATCCCTTATGTTTTCGCGACATGGAGGGCACCATAGGACAACACCAAAATAAAATATACAAATCAAACCAATCATGATCATCAATCAGCCCATAGGACAAAATAGATCTACTCAAACATCATAGGATAACCACATATCATTGGATAATAATATATAGTGTTGAGCACCATGTTTAAGTATAGAATTACAGCGGGAATAGAGAGGTTACACCACTGCATAGAGGGGGAGAAAATTGGTGTTGATGGTAGCAAGGTTATTGATGTAGATCGCCATCACGATCCTTGCCCCGGCGGCAATCTGGTGCCACTAGGAGAGAGGGAGAGAGAGCCCCCCTCTTTCTTCTTCTTCCTTGGCCTTCCCCCTAGATGGGAAGAGGGTCCATGGCAGCGAAGGGGTGAGAGCCCGTCCTAGATAGGATCTATCTCTCTGTTCTCTTCGGTTTCGCGTTTTTGTTTTCCGGCCTTTCACTGTTTCTTGAATATCCGAGGATCCGTAACTCCGATTGCACTGAAATTTTAACACGATTCTTTTCCATATATAAGCTTCCTTGTGGCTGAAGAAGAGCCCCAACTGACTTACGGGGTTCCCACTAGGCACCATCGTGTGCCAGGGGGTGTGGGCCGCGCCCTGGTGGGTAGTGGAGGCCGTGGGCCGCCGTTTGCGTTGACTCCACCTCCCAAAAATCACATATCAATGGTACAATGAGCTGCTATGCAAACGGTTTTAACCCCTTTCCGCGATGGCATTTTAAACCGTCGCCAGGCGAGTGTGGGCGATAGGGGGGGTCCTTCCCATACGACCTAGAAACCGTCGAGGATAGGGAGCCATGATGCCTACAGTTGTCCCTATAAAACTGTTTCTGATATCTCGAATATCTCAAATGCTCCATCCTTGCTACTCGTTTGTGCTTGCATTACCATTGCAGTTAGTATTCTGTGGTTGTACATTTATGATGCACGACCCATCACAAACAGTTCATGATTATAGAATGTGTACGATAAGCAGACAATCACACACATTTACTTTTCCTCGACTGTATGCGATTCGATGTAAGAGTGCATATAGTTGTCCCTATAAAATTGTATGCGAAGCTTGAATATCTCCCACACGATTCATCCATCGTACCTGCATCGGGTGAAGACCTATCGCACGCGTTCTTCTATGAGCAAACATTTGCGATGCGCACGACATCATAAACAGTTCATAATTGACAAGCGTGTCTGATAAGGTGACTTTCGCAAACATTTAATAAGAAGGAACTGTGTGCGATGATGTTGTTAATCTCACACTTTTTTCTTGGCTGATCGTGTGTGCAGTAGAGATTGATCGCACATGTAGTGGATCCAAGAAACGTGTCTGATCTCCACGTTTATCGTAGACATTTTGCTTTCGCAAACCGTGTGCAGTGTAATCCCTAATCTATCCCTAATTTAATCCCTACGTTTAAAAATCACAGATTTTGAATTTCAACATAGGCAATCACTTATTTCATATCGAACCATGTTTAATACAAATATAGGTTCAAGCACGAATGCATAATTCAATGCACAGGTACATATACTGAAGAACTACAGAAGCACCAAGGAAAGAATGATGAACCACAGTTGTACTAAAGACTATAAAGAGAGAGGTGAAATGTATTCTGGTTGCTGGAGAAGGTGAAGCAGAATGCCCATATTGTGCCCTCCTCCATGCGTAATGCACGCATGACTCTAGGCCAATCCTTCACTATCTTCATTAGGACTTCTCGATGCTCATTGTAGTCTGGATGAAATACTTTAACCTTCATTGCATGTCCACTAATCATGTACTTTGTGAGGTAATCTTGAGTAAACTGCTTTGGGAACCACTACAAATGAAAAAGATTCAGACATTGTTGTCTAACAACTCATTATGGACATTAAAAAGAGAAGGCTGCAGAGTTTGTAGTTACCATTCTACCACTCACTATTGTGTTGGATGGAGCGTAAACAAATAATTTGCTTGCCAACGTTTGTATCTTTTTGCTAATAATCCTTATCAGTTTCCTCACTTGATGCTTGTTCATGAATATCTCATGCCCCATAGGCAAAAAGGGTCGATGCGTGGATCTTTGCCAAGGCCATATGTACCTACAAGCAACAAGTCAATATTAGAAGCTAAAAAGTGTCCAGGCCTGGATCTATATGCACTACATTATGGAACGACGGGGGAAGTACAAGCCGAGGGATGAAACTGACCTCGGCAGAAAATGTTGGCCACTCCCGTTGTTGTCCTACATAAGTAGTGGAAAGGCATGATAAGTACATCAACCTTAACATCAAACAAATATAGCCAAGGTAAAAAAATCATCTCCAAATGATAGCTTGAATGTGTTGGTTTCAGCATGCTGTTAAAGTAGATATAAAATGGAAGGGAATTATAGCTACAACAGGCTTAACAGGCACCAAATATTGCAATTCAAATTGGTATTGTTGAAAATGAATAGAACATAGCTCATGCTTAAACATCACACTGGATAAATGTGTAAAACTAAAATAAAGGGCATGTGTTAACTACACTAGGCATAACTAGAACCAAATATAGCCGTTCAAACTGGTATTGATAATATGGAGCGGCACCGTTCTGACTTGCACAAAATGAACATCACATTGTGAATGACTGAAATTAACAAGGCATAAATGATTAGTATGAGAACGAAATATAGCCATTGAAAACTGGACAAAGTCTCACTTCAACCAACCTAACAAGCAAATACAGATAAACATGACATATGCTGGAAAACTGGACAAATGCTCACTACAACCAACCTAACAGCAAATACAGATAAACAAGGAAACTGCTTGAAAATTGGGCAAATGCTCACTACAACCAACCAAACAACCAAATACAGATAAAGAAGGCATTTGATTGATAACTCAACAAATTCTCACTGCAACCAACCAAACAACCAAATACAGATAAACAAGGCATCTACTCACTATAAACAACTAAATATAGCCATTCATGAAACTAAAGTGGACAATTCATACTTAAACATCACATAGCCCTATTAAACATTATATTTTTGCATAACTGAAATAATTAAACACAGCACAGTTAAAACACCACATGGAGAAAGCTACTACAGCAAAGGGTACGGGTTGGCTAGCTAGAAAAGGTAAGATTTGCTGATAGGATGTTGCCTCACATGTCATGGACGGGATCCTTCCAGTTGGAAGAGCACATACCCATGGTGCGCTCTCTAATGTCGCAGATGGGTTGTTTCACCTTGGAAGAACCTTTGTGGGTGCCCTCCTCATGGTCGTGGTCGATGAGATCTTACTTGGCAATTAAGGATCCCAAGCCACCGCCATAGAACGTGTCCTTCAGAAATGACAAAATGGGCTCGATGGCGTACAAGGATCACAAATCCTTGACCGCGTGGTGGAGGAGATCAATGGCAGGGCCATCGAAGAGATCGACGACGATTGAACCAGAGGGGTTGGGATGGACCACTTAACCTATGACATGGCCCGCGTGAAGCCGTCGCTGTTGACGAGCTTGATGTCGTAGCCAACTTTCCTGAGATACAGTAATATGTTAGCTTGCTGATGTGAAGCCTTTGACATGGCAATGTAGTCAACGTCCTCACCGGCTTCTACAGTGAGGTGTTGCTCCGTGATCGACAGGTCGGGTCGAACGGCGGCCACCTTGCCAACTTCCGCCGGAGAGGACATGATAAACCTCTTTTTGACCGAACACTCGTCGGGCTCCCCGGGATACGTGGTCGGGCTTATGATGTGACTCTCTAGAGCAGGGGATGTGGATCTACAGGGGAGGGACACCGCATGCCTCATCTAAAAACTTAGGGGGGGCGACGGTATGGGAATCGCAGGGTAACCTGAACTTTATTATCTATGCTTGGAGGCATGGCCAGACCGGCAGGGGTTGGCGGCAGCGGCGCCTGCAGCGGCAGCGAGCTAGGGTTCGAGGGGGAGGGGGACGGGGTGGTGTTTGATGATACACCGTGGCTACTGAAAATTTTAGTAATAGTGGGTGGAGATGGTGGTGGACGAGGGAGGGCGACGGTTCAAATGCCTCAGCTACTGGAATTTTACTATAAGGTCGGTGGTGGAGGAGTGCAGGTGACGGTTGAAATATTGCAGCTACTAAAATTTGGTAAAGGAATTAATGCGGGGCGGGAGCACCCAAGATCGCACACGATCCAATAATTATATGCGTGTATGATAATATGGAAAAGCGGTGGAACCGCCGATTTTTGCATCGCTAAAGGCGGGTAGTTTGTTTTTAGATTTCTAGCTAGCTGGTCTATCGCACACGGTTCGTCCTAATTTTCATACGTAGACTTGGGATTCATCCTAAATAAACTACCCACCTTTAGCTTGCGCAGGTGGTGATTTTACAGCGCACTAGCATCGCACACGGTTAAGCCAGTACCACCCTTGCTCGCGCTTGTGCAGTTGTGGTGATTTCACAGTGCACTTGCATCACACATGGTTAAGCCACTACCTCCACCCTTCCTCGCGCTTGCACAGTCGTGGTGATTCACAGCGCACTTGCATCGCACATGGTTAATCCAGTACCACCCTTGCTCGCGCTTGCGCAGTCGTGGTGATTTCACATCGCACTTGCATCGCACACGGTTATCCAGTACACCTGTATCCGTTGAGCATCATCCAAGTCTTCGCAGGAAAAAAAACATGAGAGAGGGTCAGAAAACAGCCACACCAGCATGTGGCCCAAATTTATATGAATGAAAAGGGTGGTGTGTGATGTTCAAAATTCCAATGCACAACTTTAACTGCCCGGGCCCACGGTTGGGCACGTCGTCGAAGATCGATGAGAGGGGCCAAAAGTCAAGAACCACCTGGAGGTGGCCAAATATATGTAGGAATATAGGGTGTGATGTTTAAATACACAATGCACAACTTTTGTGGCACATGCCTCACAAACTGGAAAGCCCCATTCGATATATCTATAATGACATAATGTTGTAGCTACCTAGCTAGGGTGCTTGACCCACCTCCCACTCCGTGTCGGCAGGATGGATGCACGTACTGATACTTTGGTCATACTTGCATGTCGCCATGACCTACCATAAGACGGACCAGTGAATCTATCGCTTGGTCAAATGATAACTGTTGTTGCCGATTAAAAATGGATAGAATATATATATATATATATATATATATATATATATATATATATATATATATATATATATATATATATATATATATATAAACCGCTTGGGCCAATAGATTGGACATCATCAAAAATCTCACGAGAGTGGCCACAAAACCAGCACCGCCTGCATGCGGCCCAAAATGATGTACGTTGGAAGGAGTGATGTGTTTTCAATATCAAATAATTTACAATTTAGATGTGGCGCCTGCCTCTCGATACAGACAACCACCATGAAAGCCAAGTAATTAAGGATGAGATATGCAGGGTACGGTGTCGGTCCAACCCACCAATCCGAGCATGTGGGAGGGAATCCTGAGAACGCATGAGCTCGAACTTTGCTCGAACGATATGTGACGGTGACCGGCCCTAACACGAACTAGGAGGAATCCATTCATGGCCAACACGTACCCCTTGTTATCAGTCAAAGGGATGATATATATAGATCCAGGGAGCCCACAGATATGCGTGTCGTCACAAAAAACCGCACAAGAGAGACGTGGTCATTCAGAAGACTCCCTATACCATGCATGTGGCCCAAAAATATGTATGAGTGTTGTGTGATGTGTTAAAATCCCCAATGCACAACTTGGATGGGGCACCAATTACATTACAAACCGAAAACCATACCCGACCCTGTCGTGGGAAACCACGGCCACCTATGAGGCCATCAACCCCTTGTGGTTCGGCAGGGGGGATGAGCACATTGCACAAAGAGTGAAGGAACGTAATGCGGCACGACAGAGATCACACGGACAGTTTTACCCAGGTTCGGGCCACCGTGAGGCATAAAACCCTATTCCTGCTTTGGTGGATTGTGGTGGAAACGTAGCGCCCTTTGCCCGGTAGGGTTGCCTCGGGGCGTGGAGAGCTACGCGCGTACGAGTGTACAAGGGTCCGAATCCTTTCTATGGTTGCCATGGCCCTTCTTTTATAGATCAAGGGGTCACCATAGTGGCAAATCAGTCATTGTGTACTGATTAGATAGCAAACAGTGCTATCATACCTAACTCTGCAGTTAGAGCAGGGCGCATTAAATGCACTGCTTAGTGTCACATCGTGGCATGCCCGGCAAGCCTTGCCGGGCTGATCGGCCACCTCCTCGTCTGTCTTCTTGACACGTCTCTGGATGGGTGTCATTTGGAGTTGATTTCCATAGGAAGTGGCTGCCACGTGCCAATAACAGCCACTTAGTCACTTGGGGTCTTGACACCGCACCGATCGATGACTTGCGTTGCTGTGAGGTGGAGCGGTGGAGCCTTGGCGGGGCAGTTTGCCCTCGTAGTGCCCGGCAGGACTGCCGGGACGGTGTTTGAGTGTCATCTTCGTGGCCACCTCGTCCTCGCCAGGGTCGCCTGCCCGGCAAGGGAGGTTTCTCCTTAGTGGTGTCTTGCTCATTTAGCTTGTCTTGGTCCTCTTGATCTGCCCTTTGATTCCCCAAAGAGCTGTACTCCCTGCTTGGTCTGGACTTGGATGTGGCGACCTTGCTCTTTTAGGCCTGTGCACTATCTGGGCAACAGACCCAGGGTTTGTTGCACCGACAGGAGCCCCTGGGCCTGGCCCGAACATGCTGCCGGGCATCATCGGGGTAGGCCCTATCCAGTGCACAGGCAAGAGGGTAGCAGTTGCTCGTCCTTTGAGATCTTCTTTGCTTCTTCATTAATCTGAGCTCAGGTCAGTTTCCGGTTCTCCCGCACATCGCGTAACGCCAATTGTGGTGGGGCCATCCTTGTAATGGCATGTGAGTGACTTTAACGCACGTGCGAGTAATTGCCAATTCACTCTTCCCACCACCCTCTAATCCCTGGCCACATATGCTGCATTCATTGAGTGGGGTAGGTAACGGAGGCGCGTGGTGCGCGAGAGCATCAGGGCAGGGGCCCGGTCTTCTTGGGTTGGTGGAGAGGGATGGCAGTTACCCACCGATGGAACAGCCCCCAGCCCCCAGCCCACCCATAAAAAGGGGGGCAGGGGGGAAGCGGAAGTGCTCATCCACGTACCTCTTCTTTCCATTTCCTTTCTCCTCCCAGTAATGTTGAGAGGGAGAGACTGGGGCCAGGCCCCGGGCTCGGGCTTGGGGTTGATGACACCGAAAGCTTGTGTAGGTGCCTGGGGAGTGAGTCCGGTCTGGGGCCGAAAGGGATGTGGCAGTCGAGCCACTCGCAGCGCAGGAGGTACCAAGCTTTTCCACTATGGTGGAATGCTTGTCTCCTCTGCTCGGGTCGGCCATCTGGCGGGGAGCACTGGCCTTGCCATGAACCACTGCGGCTTCCCGCCCTGATGCTGGAGCTCCCAGGGCTTCCGGCATTTGTCTGGGGTGCGGCGCTAGGGTCCCTTGGTAATCCCAGCACTGCCCCCTTTGGTGAAGTCGGGGCGAATGTTGAAGATGGCGGCATCTTCCTGCCCTCCAAGGTGGGGAGCGATGCTCCTTGCGCTCGGATGCTGTCGTCACGCACAGCTTCTCCGGGGGAGGCAACGACTCGAGGAGCTGGCGCCCCCCTGGAGTGGTGGTGATGTAGAAAGAACGAGGGAAGACCGAGAAGGCAGGTGGCAGGGCGTCAGGTCGGAGTACGATGGCACCGACGCCTTCGTCTCATATTGCCAACCTGCTGCCTCGTCTTTCCGTTCTTCCCCTCCCTCCCCGACACCATCATTACTAGCCTCTTGGTTATCGGGGAGGTGGCCACTGTCTTGGTGCCATCGCCTCCTCCAGCAGTCTTCCAGCTGAGCTCATGTGGTTCTCCCCACCGGTGCTTTTGCTGGGGCTTCTGGTTGGTCCTGGAGGTGGTGACCAGGGCACCGCCGAGCTGCTCCTTTTGCCACTCTCCTTTGCAGCCTCACCACTCTCGATCTTGTTAGGCTGCGCCTGGCAGGTCCTGACAAGGTCGAGTGGGGCGTCTTGCTCAGGCACTCCTTTTTCCCTCTTCCTCTTCCACCGCAGTGCCTAGGAGGAGAGGGACAAGAAAGGGATTACGGGGCACCTATCTTTTTTAATCTAAAACATGTAGGCACTTGCCAAACTTTAGTTTAAATAATGTAATCTTCTTTATCCATGTTGGTGTTCTGTAAGATCTGTACTTGTTCATCTGCATATTAATGAAAAAGACAAGCTTTGCCGGGACTTGTGCATGCATCATACCCATGCAGAGGTGAAATGCCTCTATACGTTCAAGTAAACAAGTTATCTCCGGCAAGCTATCCTGCCAGTACCCTCGAATTGTTGCCGTGGGGCTAAGCCTGCCGGGCACAAATCGTCAAGAGGGACTAGCCCCCCACCAAGCCTTCTCCGCCAAAGGCCACTGCAACCATCCTGACCGAAGCAACGTTCGAGTCAAAGGATGGGAGCACCTAAGTTTTGAAGGTGTCGAGGTTTTCATATGCACAAGTTTCTACCTACAGAACACTTAAGGATAAGAAGAGAACTTATCTGTTTGGCTTGCCGAGGATCGTCACGTAGGCTCGTCTTCATTTCTTCTTTCGGGACCGAGTCCACGGCAAGAACCCTGCAACTTACTGCGGATGAAAATGATGCCATGTGCGACCTCATCTACATGATCATGCTATGCTCATGATATGCTTATGCATGCATGCAAGTTTTGGGCCCCCCCAGCGATTTGTTTATTTCAGTTGCTCAGGGTCTGCACCTGGCTTTGCACAAGGGGTGCCATGCAACATCGGCAAGGCCTATACAAAAGGATGGCTGCCGGGCAGGGCCCGACAGCCGTGCCTTACGGGTAGAACTTACGGAGATGCTCAATGTTCCATGAGTTTTGCAACTGAATGCCATCTCCGGTCTCCAGACGGACTGTGCCAGGTCTGGTGACTCATACTACCCGGTAAGGGCCTTCCCACTTTGGTGTCAACTTGTTTGTACCCTTGGCGGATTGAACACGCCTAAGGACAAGGTCGCCTTCCTCAAAACCCCGGGCACGAACCCTGCGGCTGTGATAGCGATGCAGGGCTTGCTGATAGCGTGCATCATGTGTAGCGGCCCGGAGACGGTTCTCCTCTAGTAGCACAGTGTTGTCACGGCGGTGTCGTTCCTGCGCTACTTCATCATAGGCAAGCACTCGAGGAGATCTGAATATGAGTTCCGTGGGGATAACTGCTTTTGCCCCATAGACTAGGGAGAAGAGAGTCTGCCCGGTAGCTCGATTTGGTGTCGTTCTGAGGGACCAAAGAACCACCAGCAGCTCGTCGATCCATCGCCTGCCACACTTCTGCAGTCTATCAAAGGTTCTTATCCTAAGACCTCGCATCACTTCAATGTTCACCCTCTCAGCTTGTCCGTTGCTTCTAGGATGGGCGAGAGAGGCAAATGAGATCTTGCTTCTGAGGGCCTGAACATATTGCATGAAGGTGTGGCTCATGAATTGGGTGCCATTGTCAGTGATGATTCGGGCAGGCACCCCGAAGCAGCACACCAATCCTTTCAAGAACTTGATAGCTGACTGAGCACTCACCTTTCTCACGGGCTCCACCTCTGGCCTCTTTGTGAACTTGTCGATAGAGATGAACAAGAACTCAAAGCCCCCGATAGCAAAGGGGAAGGGGACCAAGATATCGAGCCCCAAGACCGAGAAGGGCCATGATTAAGGGATCGTCTGAAGAGTTTGGGCAGGCTGATGGATGTTCTTGGAGTGGAACTGGCAGGCTTCACATTTAGTGATGAGATCAACTGCATCTTGGAGGGCTGTGTGCCAATAGAAACCTTGCCGGAAGATTTTTCCAACCAGAGCCCTTGATCCAATGTGTGAGCCGCACATACCCTTGTGTACCTCTACCAATAGTTCCTTTCCTTCCACCTGGAAAATGCACTTCAATTTCACACCATTGGGCCTCCTTCTGTACAGCGTGTCGTCCACGAATTGATACATACTGGCCCTTCGGGCTACTCTTTCAGCTTCTTCTTGCTCTTCGAGGAGTTCTCCAGTTTGGAGGAAATGGACTATGTGCCGTGCCCAGGTTGGGGCCAGGGGCTCGGCAACAAGGACCAGCAGCACCTCCTCATTTGCAGGAGTGCACTTCTGGACCGCAAGGACCTGTGGTCTGGCGGGATGGTGCAGCTCACTGATCGAAGGGGAGTTGTTCCCGCCAAGCTCTCTGCTAGGAGCCTCGAGAGGCTCTGCCGGGTGAGGCTTGCCGGAGTCCAGTTTCCTCCTCTTTCTAGCAATTGTTGCCGGGGATACAGAGGGCTGAGTCAGATGGAGAACAAAAGTCCCTGGTTCCACACGGAGTTTTTGCGCAACGCACTTTGATAGATGATTAGCATTGTTGTTTTCCGCACGGGGCACGTGCTTTGTTTGCAATCCGTCAAAGCGCTCCTCCAACTTCCTTACTTCCTCGACGTATGCCTCCATCAATGGACTTTGGTAATCCTAGTTGACTTGTCTCGCCACAAGTTGTGAATCTTTGCGGATGATCAGCTTCTTGATTCCCAGTTCTATTGCAATCTTGAGCCTGGCAAGGAGCCCTTCATACTCTGTTGTATTGTTGGTAGCCTTCTCCCGGGGAAAGTGCATCTGGACGACGTACTTAAGGTGCTCCCCGGTGGGGGCAACAAGAAGCACTCTAGCCCCTGCACCTTGTAGGGAGAAGGCACCATTGAAATACATAATCCATTCTTGGGGCGCTTCCTTGCTGGGTGTCGTGGGAAACCACGGCCACCTATGGGGCCACGAGCCCCTTTTGGTTCGGCAGGGGGACTGAGCACGTTGCACAAAGAGCGGAGGAGCGTAGTGCAGTGCGGCAGAGATCACATGGGCAGTTTTACCCTGGTTCGGGCTGCCGTGAGACGTAAAACCCTGCTCCTGCTTTGGTGGATTGATGGTGGATGGTGGTGGAAACGCAGCGCTCTTGACCGGCAGGGTTGCCTCGGGGCGAGAGCAGCTACGCGCGTACGAGTATACAAGGGTCCGAATCCTTTCTATGGTTGCCATGGGCCCCCTTTTATAGATCAAGGGGTCACCACAGTGGCAAATCAGTCATTGTGTACTGATTAGATAGCAAACAGTGCTATCATATCTACTCTGCAGACAGAGTAGAACACATTAAATTCGCCGCTCAGCGTCACATCATGGCCTGCCCGGCATGTGTTGCTGTGCTGTTTGGCCACCTTCTCTCCTGTCTGCATGACACATCGCTGGACCGGTGCCACTTGGAGGCGATTCCTGTAGGAAATGGCTGCCATGTGGCAAAAGGCAGCCACTTGGTCACTTTGGGGCTTGACACCGCACTGATCGATGACTTGCATCGCTGTGAGGTGGAGCGGTGAAGCCTTGGCGGGGTGTTTTGCCTTCGTAGGACCCGGCAGGCCTGCTGGGGTGATCTTGAAGCTTGCTTCCGGGGCAACCTTGACCTCGCCAGGCTCTCCTGCCCGGCAAGGGAGCTTTTCCCTTAGCGGTGTCTTGCTCCTTGGCTTGACTTGGTCTTCTCAACCTACCCTTTGATTCCTCAAAGAAGCTATCTCTTCAGCTTGGCCTTGTCTTGGATGCTGTGATCTTGATATCGGGCCTGTGCACGGTCGGGGCAACAGACCCAGGGTTTGTTGCACCGACAGGAGCCCCCGGGCCTGGCCCGAACGTGCTGCCGGGTGTCGTCGGGGTAGGCCCTAACTTGTGCAGAGGCGAGGAGGAAATAGCTGCTTGTCCTTTGAGATCTTCTTTGCTTCTTCATTAATCTGAGCCCAAGTCGGTTTCTGATTCTCTCATGCATCACGTAATGCCGACCGCAGTGATGGAGATAATGGGCCATGATCCGTGGAGTTACCCATGTCCCTTGTTCACGGGGCGGTAACTGCAACCCCACTATCCCTCCCCGCTCCAAGTGCTTCTGCCACGTGTATTGCATGCATTGCGCATGATTGGTGGCGGATGCGGAGGGTGCGGGAATAAGGGCCATGGTAGAAAGCCAGGGGCCATGGATTGGCGCAGGGGGTCGGCCTTGATTCTTCGAGCCGTTAATGGCGAGGAGGAGCCGGGCTGGCTGAGCGGGGTGGCCACCTCCATGAAGAAAACCCAGCCCCTTGCCACGCCCGCCTATAAAAAGGGGGCATGGTGCGAGATGTTCCTGCACACTGTCGGCGTTCTGGGAATGGGGGTACCCAGACTTGCCTGCTTGCGGCCCACGGCGTGGCTCCATCGATGGCCTGGTATGGCCTAGCTTTGGCGACAACATCTCAAGACCCTCACGAGGGGCCAAGCCTCACGAGGCGGACGACACCAAGACCTCCACGAGGAGCGGCCTCCTCAGGCTGGCTCCCGAGGAGCGGAGATATCTATGCAAGCCTCACCTTGGGAGGTCCGGATGACGTGAGCCATGACGACCAAGGCCAGGCGGGCGCCAGCGGGCGCAGTGTACCAGTTTCCTCTTTGGTGCTAAAGAGGCGAGCGCAGGCGTGGAGTCCCGAGGAATCAGCCAAAGGTTTCCATTCCCATGCAACAAGACCAAGACCGCCAGGACGGCAGGACGGAGGTCATCACCGAGCCCACCACGGCATCACGACCAGAGGCTTTTGCAGGCGAAGACTACTTTTGTCAGGATAGCATGTACTAGCTGTCTCCCTTCGAATTTGGCTGTTGTGGGATCCCTTCCCGCCTTTCATTTGGGAAGAGGACCAAGGCCACTATAAATAGGACTTAGCCACCACCGTAGAGAGGGATCAGATCAACGGATCATCTAGATCACCCACACACTCACCAGCTCACCCGAGCCCAAGAACACCTCTCCTCCTGAGGCTGTTCGCCACTGTACTAGTTCATCCTCAGCCCCTTGAGGCCAATCCACCACAAAGCAGGAGTAGGGTTTTACACCGCAAGGTGGCCTGAACCTGGGTAAACTGCTGTGTCTCTTTTCCTTACAGTTCATCGAGCTAGGCTGTGAGATTAGCGAGTAGGCAGACTGGGGAGGACGAGTTCTTCGCACGCACCCTAGAGTTCAAACCTCTCAAGGGTTTGCGGAACCTGAAATCTGACATTTGGCGCGCCAGGTAGGGTGCGTTAAAGACTCTCTTCTGCCAGCAGATTCACCACCACCCAGCAGTTCTCATGGATGACGCTCCGAGGGCGCGTGTTGAGCACTGGGTAATTTGGCCTGCCCGAGCGGTGCCGTCAGCCCAAGAGGATTTCCACTCCGCGCTCCTTGCTGCCCGCTTGCCGCCCTGTACTATCGGTCGTGGGCGGCGGGGGCCGTCATCGCCTGCCCTTGCACCATGCTGCAACCACGCCACCACGCGATCTTCAAGCTACGCTGCAGCGACGGCGCCACACACTTGTCGGGAGCAGGCGAACATGCGAGCTGTGCTCATCGTGGCACGGGAGCTGCTACGGTGCCGGTTGGTGGAAGGCGGCCGCGATGCCCTGCTAGAGCGGGTCGCCGAGCTACTTGACGCTGCCTGTAGGGTCGCGGTGCCTTTCTGCACCCTGCCTACATCACAGGCTATGACAGGGGCGCGTGGGGGCCCCCACCGCGCCTGCGCGCCCCTCCTGGGAGCACCTGAAGGACCTAGCGGCGCCAACCCGGCTCGCAGCGCTGATCGGCCTTTCCCGACCGCGCCACCCCCGGGCGAGGCGAGCTTGGGCGGTCCCTCCTGGGACCACGCCGGGGTGCCACCCTGCGGCCATCAGGGCCTGGCACCAAGCCTAGTGGCCAACAGCGCGGGGCACCCAGACAACGACCCTAGCGCGGCAGTCCCGGATGCCTACGTGCCCCCCATGATGGATCTGCAGTACGTGTCAAGAGAATGGCCCAGCGGGTTCTCCTTGTCAGGCTGGGCGTCGGGGCCACGCGAAGCCGAGGCTCTCCACAAGCCGCCCCGGAACTTCACCGACACCTTCAACAACAACAGCCACTGGGTACAGCCAATATCTCAGGAGCATGATTACGCTAACCATGACCGCAGGTGAACCAAGCCACGACAGCAACCAGGGACCCCAGGGCGATGGCCCCCCTGCCGGCAGCCGAAGCACATTGGGGGCTGCGTGGCGGGAGCCCGGGGCCAGGGCCTCCCCCGCACTGCATGGAGCAAGGCGCTGCGCGGAGGTAGGTCCTCCGCCGGGGAAGGCGCCGGTGAGCCCTTCCCCCAGCGGAGGGCCTGCGGTCGCCGAGGGCGCCGCTAGCGTCCTCCTTGCCCCTTGGTCCTGTCCTGGTTTCCGGATGCCCCGACGGTGGTTGGGGGAGGCGCAAGGCAGGGCCCTCGTTAGGCAACGTGAAGCAAGGCCCCGCCCCTGTGAAGGTCTCCGCTCGTGACACTCTCACGTAATAATGAGTGGGGCTGTACACGTCCAAGAGTCTCCTAAGTGCCGCCCTCGGGCCTCACGGGGGCTCCCACCCATGTCCAAGTGGAAGCACCATGCTCCGCGCTGGTGAGAAGATAAGAAGACTAGCTAGGTGCCAGACGCGGCCATTTGATTTTGCCTTTCCTTCTGTACCTCGTCTTGCCGCCTTTTGGAATGAGATTTGGAATTTCGTGTTTTTATTAAAAGAAAAACGGTGGGAATTTTTCTCGTCTCGTGGCGATTTCTTGCTTTCTAGCCTTGTGTTTTAAGAGTGAGGCTCGCGCCTGCTAGCCCTCCCTGTGAGCGCCACGTGAGTGGGGGCTGGGCATGGTATGCACGTGTCCAAGCACGCCTGGGCTGATGCCAAGGCCCCCCAGGGGGCTGGAGCGCGGTCACAACATGATCGTCGCGCGCACACCTTGCCATGCTCGGTAAGTGTCTCCTCGCGAGGCGCTCTTGGGCAGGCCAGCAGGCTTCCCGGGAGACTTAAAACCTCGCGAGCCTCCGCGGGCTCGCCTCAGGAGGAAGGCGCGTCCGCGACCTCAGGACTCGCTCAAGACCTATGGAGCCAAGATAAGTTGCAACGACTACCCCGCTCGAGGGCCTGTGGGCTCGCAACGGCATATTCCAAATCCTATTTTCGAAAGGCATACCACCATTTCATAAATCATAAGGGGCCCCCCTTCAAAAATGCTTTTACACCCTGCAGGGCTGTGCCCAAAGGTTTTTTGCATACAGATTAAGGCAAAGGGAAAGGCAGGCCTAGCCAGAGGCGCTGCCTTCAGCGTCGTCCTCGCCACCTTCATCCGCGCCACCTGCGCTCTCGCTAGCGTCGTCTTCATCATCGTCATCCGCATCGCCTTCTTCGGCCGCGATCACAGCCACGTCGTCCTCAGGAGCAAACTCTGCTACTAGGTCGTCGACATGAATGTCCACCCATTCCGCCAGATTGCCCTGGATGACCCGGGGCACGGGGGCTATTGCGGCGTCAAAATCGAAATGGGGATCAAGGCTCTGGAGGTGACTAAAGATCCGTGAAAACGCGCACCCTAGGAGGCCCTGGCTTCTCTCTACAACAAGCTCGCGAGCCCTTGTCGCCCGGTCCTCCAGGCAGGTCACGATCAGGGTGAAGAAGTGGAGGTGGCTGGCTTCGTCGTCTTCGTGCGGGTGCGCGATGCTCTCCCCGCAGATCGTGCCCAAAGCCCGGTTGGCCCTCACCCTGAGGTCCTGGAGCATCGAGGAGCGCTCACGGTACATCGTCCGGCGGCGGTTTTCTTCGTTCGTGGTCTTCTCCGCAGCGGACGTGACGGCCTCGACTTGTTGCTGGAGTGAGGACAGCTCGGCGCGGGAGGAGGCCAGGTCAACTTGAGCGGAGGCCTGGGCTTCCTTGGCGGCCCTTTCGCGCTGCTCCGCCTCGTCCAGCTTTGTCCTGAGGGCAACGTTCCTACCCTCGACCTCGGCCTTCAGGAGCTCCAACTTCAGGCGGTACTCATCGGCGAGAGCCGCACGGGACTTTTTCACCCTCTGGTCAACCTCCTCCTGGATCTGGGCCTCCCGTGCGGCGACGGCATCCTCGGCCGTGGCTACCTGGTGCTCCCTCACCTCCAACCGCTCAAGCTCCAGGCTGCGCTCCGAGACCTCCAGCGCCAGCGTCTCCTCGTGTTCCTAGACCTCTTTCTCATTAGAAGGAGCCTCACTTGGTGATGCTGCCAGGGCGGCCCTGCGTGCTTCGATCTGCTGCTCAAGGGCGGCGTTCGAAGCTTGGAGCTCCCGCTCCCGCTCCTCGGCCACTTCACGACGGCGGTCGGCTGCTCTAGCCTCCTCCAGGGCACGGGCGCAAGCCTCGCGAGAAATTGCACGGGACGCCGCGGCGCTCGTGCTGGCGCGCTCATGCTGAAGATGCCCGAGGTTGATGGCAACCTTCAACTGGTGCCACTCGTGCGCCAAGCAAAGGTCCTCCGTCTCGAGGCGGGCGTCAATGTCGCAAAGCTCTTCTCCGATCTGGTTCACCGCACCCATCGCCTCCCGGAAGAGCTCATGAAGGATGACGCTGCGTCCGCGCACAAGCTCCAATGCGTGGCCAAGCCCATCCTTCACGCCGGGGGTTGTCGGAGGGGTTTGGAGCGGCTCGCCTCCCTCTGGCGGGGGGCTGGAGGCTGGTGCCTTCCCGGCCTCGGTGAAGGTGCTGGGCGGAGCGGTCTTGCTGCTCGAAGATGAAGCCGACACCGAGATCGCCCAGCCGCTGGTGATGGCCAATGGAGGAGCCCTCGGCACGCCTCCTGCGCCCCAAACAAGACCGCGAAGGATGGATGCTAGAAGCACAGGCTCATGGCCCCTCAGTAGCGCACCCGTCTCCCGGACCAGCCCCGTACTTCGCGTGGGGGCCTGGTCCGGGGGGCTCGGGGTCGAGGACGGGCCCAGGACTTCTAGAGATCACTTCTCGAGAGGCTTCGTCACCCTAGCCGAAGTGATCCTGAGGAGCCATTGTCAGGGAAGAACGCGATTCGCAGGAAATCACGAAGATAAGGTACTTACTCGTCTACAGCTATGTACTTCCTCTGCTTCAGTAGCCGGTAGGCGTCACCACTGCAGCTCGGAGGCCCCTTCCTCTTGCAGAGTGCTTCAAGGTTTAGGTGAAGCTGTCCGTGCTTCGGGGCGCAACTCTCAGCAGCCGAGGGGCCTGGCAGGGTTCCTGGGTCGGTGGCCTCAGGGGGACCAGGCCGCGCCTGCCCGCCAGCAGCTACCTCAGGACCGCTTGCCCAAGCTGCGAGAGTAGCATCCTCAGGAGCGTCGGGTCGCACCGGCTCTCCGGCGACCTCCTCAGGAGCACTCACCAGAACCTTGGAAGCCAGCACCTCGGGAGCACCTAGCGACACCCGCTCCCCAGCAGTACCCGGTGGCGCTCGCCCCTCTGCATCCACATCCGAGGTGTGCGCCGCAGGGTTGGTGAGCAAGGGAGCCACCAAGATGGGGTTCTCATGGGGGCCCTTCAAGGCCCTTCGGGCGCAGTCCCCACTCGTCAAAGGGGGGCATCTGCCTCGCGAAGTCCTCCTTGTTCAAGCATTGGTACAAGAGGTAGCCCTCCTCAGGAAGCGCGGCTGGCGCCGGGTCACCCGTCAGGATCTCAAGCATCGCGCGCAGCGTCTTGGAAGGAAGCGAAGGCACCTGGAGCCTCATGCGGTCTTTGCTGCCCGTGAAGGCCCACATTGGGCGGGAATGGCGCTGGAGCGGGGCAATGCACCACCGAACGAACTCCCACACCACCATTGGCGCCGTCACCCCGACCTTCTTCAACCTGGTCAGCCTGGACCATACATGGGCGAGCCGACTGTCGGTGAGCCTCACGTGCCCCCAGCCGGAGCTGGGCACCGCCGGCACTCACGGAAGCAGTAGCAAGGAGTTGCGCACACCGACATCCACAAACACCCATTGCTTCCGAAATCCCCTTGCGTCCGGGCAGAGTGTGAAGTCGATGCCCGATCCAGCTATGCCGCCACGACCTGGAAGGCCACGCACCCCGAGCACTGATGATCATCAATCATCTGGAGCGAGAAGAAATGGCGAAACATGGTGACAGACGGGGCGATGCCCACCATGGCTTCACACAGGAAGGCAAAGACAGCAAGGAGGATGATGGACCGAGGGTCCAGATGCAGCACTTGGATCTGGTAAGGCGAGAGTACGGCATTGAAGAAATCATAGAAGGGGGGACCAAGCCGGCCGAGAGAGCATGAAGATGGATGGGGATCTCGGTGGCCTCCATGACAATCAAAGCATGAGAAGCAAGCCAGACCATCATCGCCTTCCACTCATTGAAATCGGTGGCAAGGGCTGGCCGGACCTTATCCAACCCCTCCTGATTGACCATCATCGACCGATCGAGAGCGGGCTCCAGGCCCGGTCGGGATTCGGCAGGAACGCATGCCTTGCTCTTTTTCTTCGACCTTGGGGCCATGGCGTCAAGGGAGGATTGGCGTGGTGCTGGATCCAGGAGAAGAGCCGTGAGTTCAAAAAAAGGAGGGGGAGTCAAGGGTGAGCACGGCGGGCGGCAATGGCGAAACTACGCGTACAACAGGCAGCCGTCAAGTCTAGCGGTTATCGAGGCCACACAGGGAAGCGGAGACGCCCATGTTCGATCAATCGCCATGCGTCGACCAAGGCCGCAGGCAGTTAGGGCCCGCGGCACTCCGCACTTCCCCTTGGCTTCGCCTCGAAGCCAAGTTCGAGCGCGCCTTGGGCCTGGGGGCTACTGTTGGCGTTCTGGGAACGGGGGTACCCAGACTTGCCTGCCTGCGGCCCACGGCATGGCTCCATCGACGGCCTGGTACGGCCCAGCTTCAGCAACAACAATTCAAGACCCTCGCGAGGGGCCAAGCCTCGCGAGGTAGACGACACCAAGACCTCCAAGAGGAGCGGCCTCCTCAGGCTGGCTCCCGAGGAGCGGAGATCTCTATGCAAGCCTCACCTCATGAGGTCTGGATGACGTGAGCCATGACGACCAAGGCCAGGCGGGTGCCAGCGGGCACAGTGTACCAGTTTCCTCTTCGGTGCTAAAGAGGCGAGCGCATGCGCGGAGTCCTGAGGAATCAGCCAAAGGTTTCCATTCCCGTGCAACAAGACCAAGACCGCCAGGACGGAGGTCATCACCGAGCCCACCACAGCGTTACGACCAGAGGCTTTTGCAGGCGAAGACTACTTTTGTCAGGATAGCATGTACTAGCTGTCTCCCTTCGAATTTGGCCGTTGTGGGATCCCTTCCTGCCTTTCATTTGGGAAGAGGACCAAGGCCACTATAAATAGGACTTAGCCACCACAGTAGGGAGGGATCGGATCGACGGATCATCCAGATCACCCACACACTCACCAGCTCACCCGAGCCCAAGAACACCTCTCCTCCTGAGGCTGTTCGCCACTGTACTAGTTCATCCTCAGCCCCTCGAGGCCAATCCACCACAAAGCAGGAGTAGGGTTTTACACCGCAAGGTGGCCCGAACCTGGGTAAACTGCTATGTCTCTTTTCCTTACAGTTCGTCGAGCTAGGCTGTGAGATTAGCGAGTAGGCAGACTAGGGAGGACGAGTTCTTCACACGCACCCCAGAGTTTGAACCTCTCAAGGGTTTGCGCAACCCAAAATCCGACACACACCTCCTTGCTTCTCCATTTCTGCAGTTGCCCACGTCTGTCATGGTGAGAGGTCGAGGGTCTGGTCCTCCCCAAGTGGCGAAGAGAACTTCTGCTCGATAGCGTCTCCCTCCTCCCTCCGAAGATGCGGGGACGGAGCCTGCAATGAGGGGAGGTGGGAAAGGATGAGGTCGAGGCCGTCGTGGCGCACGGGGCCGCGGGGGACGGGGTGGCGCTCTGCTTGTGCCCCCACTGGCCGCCCCTCCCCGATGGAAGGCCACGTTGGAGACCAGCCTCTGGAGTTCATCATTAGGCTGTATAAGCCTCCGTGTCGCCGCCTTCGTCTCCCTACCCCATCCGCAAGGGCGATGGAGCTCGAACAGCCGCCTGCGTTGAGACTACACATGAGGGGCTGCGGGAATGGCAGCATACGGGTGGATGTGGATTTCCCCGCCCCTCATGTCATGTACTTCCGTCATGGCTGGAAGACCTTTGCCCACGCCCATAGCTTATTGGAAGGGCACATCCTCCATTTTAAGTTAATGGAGGCCGATTTCCTTTCCGTCAAGGTTTTCGGGAGCTCGGGTGCTCATTTAGGGTGCTGCGCAGAGAGCCCGACCGGTGACGAAAGCTCCTCCTCGAGCGATAGCGACGAGGAGGACAGTGACGGCGATGACGACGGCGTCGGCCGGGAGGGCGACGACTCTGACTCCGGCTAAGCACCAGCCGCACCGTCACCGTCAGGCGGCAGCACCATCATCTGCACTTGCATCTCCTCCCCGGCAAGGTGATTTGCCGGGGAGTTGGATGCAGGGGTGGGGGTGGTGCTCCTGGCTCCTCCAGCAGCCTTCCAGCTGGACCCCGGTAGGCTTCCTCGCGGGTTGCAGCTTCATTCACCCTGCCGCGTCCTGCTGGCCCTGGTGGTGGCGGTTGGCAGGTCGTCTCAACCGATTTCTTCACCATCACCTTCGCCCGCGCCCTCCCGCTCTCGCTAGGCTCCTCGTCAAGGGACCCGACGGGGTCAGGATGGGCTTCTACCCAGGAGCTCCTTTTGCCCTCTTCACCTCCTGCCGCAGTGCCTAGAAGGGGAGGGGCAAGAAAGGGCATCACGGGGCACTTATCTTTTTTCAATCTAAAATATGTAGGCATTTGCGAAACTTTAGTTCAAATTATGTAATCCCTTTTACCCATGTTTGTGTTCTGTAAGGTCTGTACTTGTTGATCAGCATATTAATGAAAAAGATAAACCTTGCCGGGCACTTGTGCATGTAACATGCCCATGCAGAGGGAGAATGCCTCTATACGCTCAAGTAAACAAGTTTTTTCCCCGGTAGGCTATCCTGTCGGTACCCTCAGTTTGCTGCCACGGGGCTGGGCCTGCTGGGCACAAATCGTAAAGAGGGACCAGCCCCCCGCCAACTTACTTGCCAAAGGCCACTACAACCACCCCGACCAAAGCAACGTTCGAGTCAAGGGACGGGAGCACCTAAGTTTTGAAAGCGGCTAGGTTTTCCTATGCACAAATTTTTACTTACAGAACACGTATGGATAAGAGAGAGAACTTATCTGTTTGGGCTTGCCGGGGATCACAATGTAGTCTTGTCTTCTCTTCTCCTTTTTCGGGACCGAATCCACGGTAGGAGCCTGCAGTTTGATGCAGATGAAAGTGATGCCTCATGCGATCTTATCTACATGAACATGCAATGCTCATGATATGCTTATGCCTGCATGCAATTTGTCGGGGACACCCCAGCGCTTCATTTATTTCTCTGTTGCTGAGGGTCTGTGCCTAGCTTTGTACAAGGGGTTACATGCAATAGTGGCAAGGCCTGTACAAAAGGGTGGCTGCCGGGCAGGGCCAGACAGCCGCGCCTTACGGGTAGAACTTGCGGAGATGCTCAATGTTCCATGAGTTTTGCAACTGAATACCATCTCCGGTTTCCAGACGGACTGCGCCAGATCAGGTGACTCGTACTACCCGGTAAGGGCCTTCCCACTTCGGCATCAACTTGTTTTCCCCCTTGGCAGACTGAACGAGCCTAAGGACAAGGTCGCCTTCCTCAAAACACCGGCCATGAACCCTGCGGCTGTGGTAGCGACGCAGGGCTTGCTGATAGTGTGCAGCACGCGTAGCAGCTCGGAGACGGTTCTCCTCGAGTAGCACAGCGTCGTCACGCTGGTGCTGATCTTGCACTACTTCATCGTAGGCAAGCACTCGAGGTGACCTGTAAATGAGTTCCGTGGGGATAACTGCTTCTGCCCCATAAATTAGGGAGAAGGGAGTCTGCCCGATAGCGCGATTTGGTGTCGCTCTGAAGGACCAAAGAACCACCGGCAGCTCATCGATCCACCGCCTGCCACACTTCTGCAGCCTATCAAATGTTCTCGTCTTGAGTCATCGCAACACTTTACCGTTCGCCCTCTCAGCTTGCCCATTGCTCCTTGGATGGGCCACAGAGGCGAACGAGATTTTGCTCCCGAGGGCATGAACGTATTGCATGAAGGCGTGACTCATGAACTGGGTGCCGTTGTCAGTGATGATCCGGGCAGGAACTCCGAAGCGGCACACCAATCCTTTCAAGAACTTGATAGTTGACTGAGCAGTCACCTTTCTCACGGGCTCTACTTCAGGCCACTTTGTAAACTTGTCGATTGCAACGAACAAGAATTCAAAGCCCCCAGCAGCACGGGGGAAAGGGCCGAGGATATCGAGCCCCCAGACCAAAAATGGCCATGACAAAGGGATTGTTTGAAGAGCTTGGGCAGGCAGGTGGATATTCTTGGAATGGAACTGGCAGGCTTCACACTTGGTGACAAGCTCGACCGCATCTTGGACGGCTGTGGGCCAGTAGAATCCTTGCCAGAAAGCCTTCCCAACCAACGCCCTTGATCCAATGTGGGAGCCGCACATACCCTTGTATATCTCCGCCAGCAGTTCCTTTCCTCCTTCCCGGCAAATCACTTCAATTTCACACCATTGGGCCTCCTTCTGTACAACGTGTCGTCAATGAACTGATACATACTGTCCCTCCGGGCTACTCTTTCACCTTCTTCCTGCTCTTCGGGAAGTTCTCCAGTTTGGAGGAAATGGGCTATGTGTCGTGCCCAAGGCGGAGCCTGTGGCTCGGCAACAAGGACTAACATCACCTCCTCATTCGTGAGAGTGCAATCCTCGACCGTGGGGACCGGTTGCCTGGCGGGAGGATGTAGCTCAGCAACCGAAGGGGAGTTGCACCCGACAAGGTTTCTGCCAGGATCCTTGAAAGGTTCTACCGAGAGAGGCTTGCCGGAGTCCGGTTTCCTCCTCTTTTTGGCCATTGTTGCCCGGGATATGGAGGGCTGAGTCAGATGGAGAACACAAGTTCCTGGTTCCACAGGGAGCTTTTGCGCAGCGCACTCCGACAGATGATCAGCAATGCTGTTTTTCGCACGGAGTACATGCTCTGTTTGCAATCCGTCAAAGCACTCCTCCAAATTTCTCACTTCCCCAACGTATGCCTCCATCAATGGAATTTGGTAATCCTTGTTGACTTGTCTCACCACAAGTTGTGAGTCTCCGCGGATGATCAGGTTCTTGATCCCCAGTTCTATTGCAACTCTGAGCCCGGCAAGGGGCCCTTCATACTCTGCTGTATTGTTGGTTGCCTCCTCTCGGGAAAAATCAATCTGGATGACGTACTTCAGGTGCTCTCCAGTGGGAGCAACGAGAAGCACGCCAGCCCTTGCATCTTGTAGGGCGAAGGCACCATTGAAATACATGATCCATTCTTGGGGCGCTTCCTTGCCGGGAATAACTGTCTCCAACACCTCTTCGTTAGGAGTTGGCGTCCATTCTGCAATAAACTCTGCCAATGCTCTGCTCTGAATAGTTGATGTGCTCTCAAACTTCAAACCAAAGCTAGTTAACTCCAAAGCGCACTCCACTATCCTGCCGGTAGCCTCAAGGTTTTGGAGTATCCGTTGCAAAGGGAAATGGGTGACAACTATGATCTCGGGGGCTTGGAAGTAGTGGTGCATTTTCCTTGAGGCCATGACAAGGCCAAAAATCAATTTTTGCATGCCAGAGTACCTAGATCTAGCCCCCTGCAACAGGGAGTTGACGAAGTATACTGGGCGCTGCACCACTTTCTTCTTTGCCGTGACCAGAGAACCGCTTCCGCTGCTTTGCTCTTCTCCATCTTGATCTGCATCTGACCTTGCCGGGGTGTGCTCACTTTCCTCCCCGGAAGGGACACCAGCTATGTCTGCTGCTTCATCCACTTCCCGCTGCGCCACCAGTGCTGTGCTAACCACTTGATTAGTTGCCACCAAGTATAGCAGCAACGGCTCTTGAGGTTTTGGAGTGACCAAAGTGGGCACAGAGGAAAGGTAGGCCTTCAAATCTTGTAGTGCAGCGTCTGCCTCTGGGGTCCACTCCATGGGTCCTTCCTTTTTCAAAATCTTGAAGAACGGCAAGGCACACACGGTAGACTTGGCAATGAATCTGCTAAGTGCACAACACACCCAGTCAGACGCCTCACGTCCTTGACTATCTTGGGTGCTTGAATCTGCTCGATAGCCTTGATCTTGTCGGGGTTGGCCTCTATCCCCCAGTGGGACACAAAGAAGCCAAGTAGCTTGCCGGAAGGAATGCCAAACACACACTTCTCTGGGTTTAGCTTCAAGTTGATCTTGCGCAGATTAGCAAACGTCTCTTCTAAATCCTGAATGAGGGTTGATCTGTCCTTGGTCTTGACCACAATATCATCCATATAAGCCTCAACGTTTTCTGTGCAACTGTGACTCAAAACCAATTTGGACTACTCTTGTGAAAGTGGACCCGACGCTCTTCAACCCGAAAGGCATCAGCACGAAGCAGTATGTGCCACATGGGGTGATGAACGCGGTCTTCTCTTTGTCTTCCTTGGACATGAAGATCTGATGATATCCAAAGTAGGCATCCAGGAAGGAAAGCAGGTCACACCCGGAGGTGGAATCCACAATCTGGTCGATGCGAGGCAAGGGAAATGGGTCCTTTGGGCATACCTTGTTCAGATTCGTAAAATCTATGCACAGCCTCCACTTCCCATTAGCTTTGCGTACCACCATAGGATTTGCTAACCACGTTGGATGCAACACTCCTCTAACCAGACCAGCTACCTCAAGTTTCTTGATCTCCTCGGCAATAAACTATTGCTGCTCCAAAGCTTGCTTTCGGACCTTCTGCTTGACGGGCCGGGCATGTGGGCAGACAGCAAGGTGGTGCTCGATTACCTCCTTGGGAACACCGGGGATGTCAGATGGTTGCCAGGCAAACACATCGACATTCGCCCGTAGGAAGGCAACGAGCGCGCTTTCCTATTTGTCATCGAGGGTGGCACTGATAGTGAAAGTACCATCAGCGCCAGCCAGCCCTGCCGGGACCTTTTTCACAGCGGGTGGAGAAGCCTTGGATCTCTTGCTATTGGAACTCTCCGGCAAGTCATCAACAGGCGCAGCATACCCCGAAGAGGTACGCTTCCCGGATTCCTTGCTGTCGTCCCTATTAGCCTTCTTCTTTCCATTACTTTCCTTGGCGGGTGTTGCAGCTTCAGTGGCCTCTACCGCGACTGCTTCCCACTACATCTTGTTCAAGCAAATAATTGCGTCCTTCTCGTCTGATGGAATGGAAATGACGCCCACCAGCCCTAGCATCTTCAAGGAGTTGTAGGCATAGTGGGATGCCGCCAAGAACTTGGCCAGAGCTGGGCGACCAAGGATTCCATTGTATGGCAGGGGGAGGTCAACCACGTCAAACACGATCTTCTCAGTCCGGTAATTCAACTCTCCCCCAAATGTCACTGGCAACATGATTTCTCCTTGGGACGACTCCTGCCGGGGTTGATTCCTTGAAATGTACCAGTAACCTTGAGCTCTTCTTCTGCTATCTGGAGTTTGCTGATGACCTTTGAAGAAATCAAATTCAACCCGGTCCCGCTGTCAACCAACATATTTGTGACTTTGAGGTTGCAGATTGTTGGTGATACCAACAACGACAAGCACCCTACCGCGGTGGTGCGGTCAGGGTGGTCCTCTTCGTCGAAGATGATGGGCGTGCGTGACCACTTGAGCGGCCTCCGAGAGTCTGCCGCTGGCTGCACGGCATTGACTTCACGCGCACACCATTTAAGTGGGCGGTGGGAGGAGTGCAAAGATGCACCCCCGTCAATGCACAGGGCGTCAGTGGCTTTCTGGAATTCCTGCTCGCTGGTTTCCTCTTCATCTCCTCCATCACTCTCATCAGTGCAATCCTCCTTCTCACGGCCTATGGAGGGTTTCCCTTGATTCCGAGGAGCCTTGCCGGGGCGGCTTGCTCTGCCACCCCGTCCCTTTCCACCGGCGCCACTTTGACCTTTCTCTTTATCTCGCTTCTCATATTCAGCCATCTGCTTCTTGACAAGCTACTCAACCTAATGACACTCCTGGAGATCGTGGCCCTTGGTCCGATGGATCTTGCAGTATGGGCCATCGCCTTTCCCAGCCTTCTCGGCAGCCGTGGCTTACCGGCAATCAGCGCACGCAGCAATTTCCTTGCCGGGTATCTCAGCCTTGGCTTTCTTGCCGGTACTAGGCATGCCTGATCCCTCAACGTTCATCACTGCTTTGTCCTTGCGCCTTTTGTTGCGCTTCTTGTTCTTCTTCTTTTGACTGGTGGCCTCGTCATCGTCCTCTGAATCGATGTCAACGCCATCCTCTTCCCCGGGGAGCTTCCTCCCCTCCTCTATTCGAGCACACTTATCCACCAGAGTGTAAAGCTCCTTCATAGTCTTTGGCAATCGAACGTTCATCTTGGAACGTATCCGATGATTGTGCACGTTGGACTGGAACGCAGCTATCAGAGCTGCCGGGTGGATGTCTGGAATATTCCTGTGGACTCGGCTAAATCTCTGCATGTATTTCCGCAGGCTCTCGCCTTCCTTTTGTGGGAGAAGCTGCAAGTCACTGGGCTGCCCTGGTTCTTGATGGCCGCCCGTGAAGGCGCCAACAAACTCATGGCACAGGTCAGCCCAGGTCAAAATGGAGTTCTTCGGTAGGTGCATCAGCCAAGACCTCACATTTGGCTTGAGTGCCAAAGGGATGTAGTTTGCAAATACCTTCTCATCTCTTCCCCCGGCTGCTTGAACAACAATGGTGTAGATTCTCAAGAACTCTGCCGGGTTCAGTCTCTCATCATACTTCTTTGGTATCTCCGGCTTGAATGTGCGAGTGGACGGCCAACGGACTTGCCGCAACTCGCGGGTGAAGGCAGGGCACCCAGCCTTGAAAGGCAGGTACCCGCCTTCAGCGAGTGCGGGCTCGTTGACGTCGGGGCCTGTTGGACTGGCGATGGGCGTCGTGGTGTCACTCGATGGTGGCATGCGTGCCTTCCCTCTGCCTGTCCTCCAAGACTCGCCATTGGCCTTGACGCGCTCGAGGGTCAGACGAAGCCATCGAGACATCGTCAAGTTCTTGGTTGCGTGGCTCCCGCGCCGGCTGCCATGGAGGGAACTGCACCGTAGGAGTGGCCCCATCCGAACGACCAGCAGCGTGGGCCGTTGTTGCTGCCTGGGGAGGCTGTGGCGGGCCAGCCCACTGCGATCCTCCCGCCTCGGTGAAGCCAATCAGACTCTGAATGGTGGCTCTCCACTCATCCATTTGATCGGCCGCTGGCAGAAATTTCAACAGTAGATGGGCCCGCGCCATGGCCTCCTAAGCGGTGCTTGGCATGGATGTCGATGAAGACCGTAACGTCGCCTGGCTCCTGACGGTGCCGGTAGCGGTCGCGCCGTGCTCTCATCGTCGTGAGCCTGCTGCCTGGATGGCGTGGTGACGGGGTGGAGGCACTTTAGGGCCAGTGGCTTCATTTAGCGTAGCGGCCGGGTCGGCTCGTTCCGGGGGTGGCGCATGCTCTGCGGCCTCACCCGCGGCGGGAGCGGTCGGGGAGTTGCGATTCCCACTAGAGTGAGTACCCCCACTGCGGCTGTGCCCCTCGGCCGGACGGGGAGGTGCAGATGGAATGATCTCTCCTCCCATACCTCGTGGGGCATGGCCGCTGGGATGTTGTTGGTGCTGTCCTTCTCCGGTGCCTCCTGCTCCTGCTTTGGCCGCAGGGGAGTTGGTAATGACGCCGCATGCGCCGACAACGTCCCCCGCCGCGTCCAAACACCCAGGCACCCCCGTAGCCCCCGCGGCATCGTTGGTCGCATGCGGTGGGGCCTTCGAGGTGGATGGATGAGCCGCAGCTCCAGGCTTCTTCTTGGGCACCATGGACGATGGAGCCGTTGATGAAGAAGATGGCGGTGAAGATGACGCGCTATGTACACTTCTCGGGTTCGCGCAAGCGCTTCCCCCTACCCTGCGTGCCAAAGATGTCGTGGGAAACCATGGCCACCTATGGGGCCACGAGCCCCTTTTGGTTCGGCAGGGGGACTGAGCACGTTGCACAAAGAGCGGAGGAGCACAACACAGTGCGACAGAGATTGCACGGGCAGTTTTACCCAGGTTTGGGCCGCCGTGAGGCAGAAAACCCTACTCCTGCTTTGGTGGATTGATGGTGGATGGTGGTGGAAACGCAGCGCTCTTGCCCGGCAGGGTTGCCTCGGGGCGAGAGCAGCTACGTGCGTACGAGTGTACAAGGGTCCGAATCCTTTCTATGGTTGCCATGGGCCTCCTTTTACAGATCATGGGGTCACCACAGTGGCAAATCAGTCATTGTGTACTGATTAGATAGCAAATAGTGCTATCATATCTACTCTGCAGACAGAGCCGAACGCATTAAATGCGCCGCTTAGCGTTACATCATGGCCTTCCCGGCACGCCTTGCCGGGCTGTTTGGCCACCTTCTCTCCTGTCTGCACGACACGTCGCTCGACGGGTGTCACTTGGAGGCGATTCCTGTAGGAAATGGCTGCCATGTGGCAAAAGGCAGCCACTTAGTCACTTTGGGGCTTGACACCGCACCGATCGATGACTTACGTCGCTGTGAAGTGGAGCGGTGAAGCCTTGGCGGGGTGTTTTTCATTCGTAGGACCCGGCAGGCCTGTCGGGGCGGTCTTGAAGCTTGCTTTCGAGGCAACCTTGACCTCGCCAGGCTCTCCTTCCCGGCAAGGGAGGTTTTCCCTTAGCGGTATCTTGCTCCTTGGCTTGACTTGGTCTTGTCAACCTTCCCTTTGATTCCTCAAAGAGCCCATCTCTTCACCTTGGCCTTGTCTTGGATGCTGCAATCTTGATCTCGGGCCTGTGCACGTTCTGGGCAACAGACCCAGGGTTTGTTGCACCGACACCGGGGATGATCGTCACCAATACTTCTTCATCAGGAGTTGGTGTCCACTCTGCGATGAACTATGCTAGTGCTCAGCTCTGAATAGTTGACATGCTTTCAAACTTCAAACCAAAGCTGGACAACTCCAAAGCCCATTCCACAATCCTGCAGGTGGCCTCGGGGTTTCGGAGTATGTGTTGCATGGTGAAGCGGGTGACAACTGTGATCTCGTGGGCTTGGAAGTAGTGGCGCAGTTTCCTTGAGGCCATGATGAGGCCAAAAATCAACTTTTGCATGCCAGAGTACCTCGATCTAGCTCCTTGTAACAGGGAGCTAATGAAGTATACTGGGCGCTGGACCACTTTCTTCCTTGCCGCAACCATAGAACTGCTTCCGTTGCCCTGCCTTTCTTCGCTCTGGACTGACTCTGGTCTTGCTGGGACAGGTTCACTTTCCTCTTCAGAGGAGACAGAGGTTGTGGCTGCCGCGTCATCCACTTGCCGCTGTGCCAGTAGTGCCGCACTAACCACTTGATTGGTTGCCGCTAAGTATAGCACCAACGGCTCTTGTGGTTTGGGAGCGAGCAAGGTGGGCACAGAGGAAAGATAGGTCTTCAAATCTTGCAGCGCAATGTCTGCCTCTGGGGTCCACTTCACGGGTCCTGCCTTCTTCAAGATTTTGAAGAACGGCAGGGCGCGCTCGGCAGACTTGGAAATGAACCTGCTCAGTGCAGCCACGAATCCAGTCAAACGCCTCACGTCCTTGACTGTCTTGGGTGTTTGAATTTGCTCGATAGCCTTGATCTTGTCGGGGTTGGCCTCTATCCCCCGATGAGACACAAAGAAGCCCAGTAGCTTGCCGGAGGGGAATCCAAACACACACTTCTCTGGGTTCAGCTTCAAGTTGATCCTACGCAGATTAGCAAAGGTTTCTTCCAAATCCTGGATGAAGGTTGATCTGTCCTTGGTCTTAACCACAATATCATCCATGTAAGCTTCATTGTTTCTGTGCAGCAGGGATTCAAAGCCAATCTGTACTGCTCTTGGAAAAGTGGATCCGGTGCTCTTCAACCCAAAGGGCATCCGTACAAAGTAGTACATGCCACATGGGGTTATGAATGTTGTCTTCTCTTTGTCTTCCTTGGACATGAAGATCTGGTGGTATCCGGAGTAGGCATCCAAAAAGGAAAGCAGGTCACACCCGGAAGTGGAATCCACAATCTGGTCAATGCGCGGCAATGGGAACGGCTCCTTCGGGCATGCCTTGTTTAGATCTGTGAAGTCTATGCAAAGCCTCCATTCCCCATTCGCCTTGTGCACCACCACTGGATTTGCTAACCATGTGGGATGCAACACTCCCCTGACCAAACCAGCAGCTTCAAGCTTCTTGATCTCCTCGGCAATAAACTGTTGCCGCTCCAAAGCTTGCTTCCGGACCTTGTGCTTGACGGGCCGGGCATGTGGGCAGACAGCAAGGTGGTGCTCGATTATCTCCCTGGGAACACCGGGGATATCAGATGGTTGCCAGGCAAACACATCGATATTCGCCCGCAGGAAGGCAATGAGCGCGCTTTCCTATTTGTCATCAAGGGTGGCACTAATAGTGAAGGTACCATCAGCGCCAGCCAGCCCTGCCGGGACCTTCTTCACAGCAGGTGCAGCAGCTTTGGATCTCTTGCTATTGGAACTCTCCGACAAGTCATCAACAGGCGCAGCGCACTCCGGAGAGGCACGCTTCCCAGATTCCTTGCTGGCATCCTTGCTAGCTCTTTTCATTTTCTTACTTTCCTTGGCGGGAGCAGTGGCTTCCGCGGCTTCTGCCGCAACTGCCTCCCGGTACATCTTGTCCACGCATATAACTGCGTCCTTCTGTTCTGACGGAATGGAAATGACTCCTATCGGCCAAGGCATCTTCAAGGTGTTGTAGGCATAGTGGGATGCCGCCATGAACTTGGCCAGAGCTGGGCGACTAAGGATCCCGTTGTACGACAAGGGCAGGTCAATCACGTCAAATACGATCTTCTCAGTCCGGTAGTTTAACTCCCCTCCGAACGTCACCGGCAGCATGATCTTTCCCTTAGGACGACTCCTACCAGCGTTGATTCCTTGGAACGTGCCAGTAAACTTGAGCTCCGCATCTTCTATCCGAAGTTTGCTGATGACCATTGGAGATATCAGATTCAACCTGGCGCCGCCGTCAACCAACATCTTGGTGACTTTGAGGTTGCATATTGTTGGTGAGACCAACAATGGCAAGCACCCTACCGCGGTGGTGCGGTCAGGGTGATCCTCTTTGTCAAAGATGATGGGCGTGCGGGACCACTTGAGCAGCTTCCGAGAATCTGCCGCTGGCTCCATGGCATTGACTTGACGTGCCCACTGTTTAAGTTGGTGGTGAGAGGAGTGCAGAGATGCACCCTCGTCAATGCACAGGGCATCAGTGGCTTTCTGGAACTCCTGCTCGCTGGTTTCCTCTTCATCTCCTCCATCACTCTCATCATTGCAATCCTCCTTCTTATGGCCTCTGGCGGGCTTCCCTTGATTCTGAGGAGCCTTGCCGGGGCGGCTTACTCCACCGCCTCGGCCCTTCCCGCCAGCACCATCCTCGTTTTTCTCCTTATCACGCTTCTCATACTCAGCCCTCTACTTCTTGACAAGCTGCTCAACCTGATGACACTCCTGAAGGTCGTGGTCCTTGGTCCTATGGATCTTGCAGTATGGCCCATCACCTTTCCCACCCTTCTCGGCAGCCACGACCGCCCGGCATTCAGTGCACGCAGCAACCTCCTTACCGGGGGCCTTGGCCTTGGCCTTCTTGCCAGTACTAGGTGTGCTTGATCCTTCGACGACCATCACAACTTTCTCCTTGATCTTGTTCTTCTTCTTCTTCTTCTTCTGACTGGTGGCGTCGTCGTCATCGTCTGAATCGATGTCGATGCCATCCTCTTCACTAGGAAGTCGCCTTCCCTCCTCTATGCGAGCACACTTATCCACCAGCGTGTATAACTCATTCATAGTCTTGGGCAGCCGCACGTTCATTTTGGAACGTATCCTGCGGTTGCGCATGTTGGACTGGAATGCGGCTATCACAGCTGTCAGGTGAATATCTGGGATGTTCCTATGCACTCGACTGAACCTTTGCATGTACTACCGCAGACTTTCTCCTTCCTTATGTGGGAGGAGTTGCAGATCGCTGGGCCGCCCTGGTTCTTGATGTCCGCCCGTAAAGGCGCCAACAAACTCATGGCACAGGTCCGCCCAAGTTGAGATGGAGTTCTCCGGCAGGTGCATTAGCCAAGACCTCACATTTGGCTTGAGTGCCAAAGGGAAGTAGTTGGCGAACACCTTCTCATCTCTTCCCCCGGCAACCTGAACAGCGATGGTGTAGATGCTCAGGAACTCTGCCGGGTTCAATCTCCCATCGTACTTCTCTGGTATCTCTGGCTTGAATGTGCGGGAAGATGGCCAACAGACTTGTCGCAACTCACAAGTGAAGGCAGGGCAACCATCCTTGAAAGGTAGGTACCCACCTTCACCGAGAGTGGGCTCATCGACGTCTGAGCCATTGCGCTTATCAGACTGGCGGTGGGTGTCGTGGCGCCGCTCGATGGGGACGCGCGCGCCTCCACCTCACCTATCCTCCTGGGCCTGCCACTGGTCTCGACATGCTCGAGGGCCAGACGAAGCCATCGAGATGTCGTTGGGTTCATAATCGCGTGGCCATGGCCCCTGCGCAGGCTGCCACGGAGGGGACTGCACTGTGGGGGTGGCCCCTTCGGCACGGCTAGCAGCACGGGCTGTCATGATCACCTAGGGAGGCTGTGGCGGGCCAGCTCGCCATGATCCTCCTACCTCGGTGAAACCAATCAGGCTTTGAATGGTGGCTCTCCACTCATCCATCTGATAGGCTGCCGGTAGAAATCTCGACGGCAGCTGGGCCCGCACCATAGCCTCCGAAGCGGTGCTTGGCATGGATGACGACGTAGAGCGTAGCATCGCCTGGCTCCTCATGGTGCCGATAGTAGCTACACCGTGCTCTCGTTGTTGTGAGCCCATCGCCAGGGTGGCGTGGTGACGAGGTGGAGGCACTTGAGGGCCAATGGCTCCGTTTGGCGCATCGGCTGGGGCATCTTGTTCCGGGAGTGGCGCACGCCCTGCAGCCGCGTCCACAGCGAGAGCGGCCGGAGAGTTGCAATTCACCCTAGAGCGAGTGCCACCGTTGCGGCTGTGCCCTTCGGCCAGGCGGAGAGGTGGAGACGGAATGATTTGTCCACCCGTACCTCATGGAGCGTGGCCCCTGGGATGCTATTGGTGCTATCCTTCCCCGGTGCCTTCTGCCCTCGTTTCAACAGCAGTGGAGGTGGTGTCGACGCCGCCTGCGCTGGCCACGTCCCCCGCAGCGTCCATGTCTCTGTGCGTCCCTATAGCCCCCGCGGTGTTGGCGGCCACGTGCAACGGGGCCTTCGAAGTGGACAGATGGGCTGCAGCACCGGGCATCTTCTTGGGCGCCATGGGCAATGGAGCCGTCGATGAAGAAGATGGTGTGGATGATGAAGATAATGATGTGCAACGTACGCTTCTCGGGTTCGCGCAAGCGCTTCCCCCTACCTGGCACGCCAAAGATATCGTGGGAAACCATGGCCATCTATGGGGCCATCAGCCCCTTGTGGTTCGGCAGGGGGGATGAGCACATTACACAAAGAGCGGAGGAACATGACGCGGCATGACAAAGATCACACTGGCAGTTTTACCCAGGTTCGGGCCGCTGCGAGGCGTAAAGCCCTACTCCTGCTTTGGTGGATTGATGGTGGATTGTGGTCGAAATGTAGCGCCCTTTGCCCGGCTGGGTTGCCTCGGGGCGTGGACAGCTACGCGCGTACGAGTGTACAAGGGCCCGAATCCTTTCTATGGTTGCCATGGCCCTTCTTTTATAGATCAAGGGGTCACCAAAGTGGCAAATCAGTCATTGTGTACTGATTAGATAGCGAACAGTGCTATCATACCTAACTCTGGAGTTAGAGCAGGGTGCATTAAATGCGTTGCTTAGTGTCACATCGTGGCATGCCCGGCAAGCCTTGCCGGGCTGATCGGCCACGTCCTCGTTTGTCTGCTTGACACGTCTCTGGACGGGTGACATTTGGAGGTGATTTCCATAGGAAGTGGCTGCCACGTGCCAAATAACAGCCACTTAGTCACTTGGGACTTGACACCGCACCGATCGATGACTTGCATTGCTGTGAGGTGGACTGGTAGAGCCTTGGCGGGGCAGTTTTCCCTCGTAGTGCCCCGCAGGCCTGCTGGGACGGTCTTTCAGTCTCGTCTTTGGGGCCACCTCGTCCTCGCCAGGCTCGACTGCCCGGCAAGGGAGGTTTCTCCTTAGTGGTGTCTTGCTCATTTAGCTTGTCTTGGTCCTCTTGAACTGCCCTTTGATTCCCCAAAGAGCTGTACTCCTTGCTTGGTCTGGACTTGGATGTGGCGACCTTGCTCTTTTAGGCATGTGCACAGTCTGGGCAACATACCCAGGGTTTGTTGCACCGACAGACCCCAAGCCATGTTCAATACATACGATGTCGGTTCCCCAACTTTGAGGCAGGGGGGGAGGGGGTGTCGTCCAACGCATGTGCTCAAACTTGATTTGGTCTAACATGGCACACAGAGCAATAGGAAACCATCATGGTCAAGCCCTTCTCGTATGTTGGGTCAAATGGATAGATTGTGTGGGCCTCCCTCATTATCGTTCAAGGATGATATATATATATAAATAAATAAATAAATATATAGACCTCGGGGTGCCCACAGATATGTGTGTCGTCTAAACCGCACAAGGGAGACGCGCTCAATCAGAACACCCCCTATACCCTGCATGCAGCCCAAAAAAATGTATGGGTGGTGTGTTATTTGTTCAAATCCCGAATGCACAACTTCAATGTGGCACCAACTACATTAGTAACATTACAAACTGAACATCGTACCCCCAGCCAGGTTAAAGATGTACGATATCGGTTCCGCAACTTCGAGGTGTGTGGGGGGGGGGGGGTCGGGGGGTGTGGTCCAACGCATGTGCTCAAACTTGATTTGCTCTAACATAGCACACAAAGCAAAATGAAACCATCATAGTCAAACCCTTCATGTACGTTGGTTCAAAGGGATAGATTGTGGGGGCCTACAGATCTCAATCATTCTCCGATTTTTTAGAACAAGAAATAACAAGTAAAAAATATTCTACAAATTACCAAAACAAGGATCCCAAGGTTTATATAATCATCATGACAGGTCACTACAGACACATTTAGATGACAAATGTCTATAATGACCGTATCATGTCGCTTTAATGAAGGTTGAGATATGCAACTTCCCACCGGGTCATCCATCTTTAGACTCCTCCTGCCCCTGCATGCTTAACATATGCGTTCTATTCAACTCGGTTAGTGGATGGGAAGCCGCCCCTTGCTGATAAGACTTGCCTCCTTGTCTTCAAGGTATTTCACGCTGGTCACCGTATGTGACCTACTCCCTACTATCACACACGTTTGTGCTTTTAGAAACGGTGTGCAATATTTACATGGCCGGTGTGTCGCCGCCTAGCCTTCTATGAGCACTGACACTGGCAGCGGGAAACCGATGGGAGAAGAGGTAGGAAACCGATGGGAGGAGTGGCGGGAAATTGTAGCATGTTTGGATATCTAACACGATTAATATGGAAAACTTAGTAAAGAAGGAAGCATGAGCTAGCACGACGCATGCGCACAGTGCTTACCACGGGTGAGAGACGGTTGACAAGAACCGCTTTAAATATTCAGGGTTCGTTTGGCCTTTTTTACACATTATAAATAAGTTTTATAAGCATTAATTTAATGTGCATAATTCAAATTAGTGCACCAAAATGGCTAAAAAAATCATACATGTGTCCTTGGGTGCATGTTTAGGTCCCATGCAAAGAATGGGAATGAATTCAACCGTCTCTGTGTCTGGCTCGGCATCGGACATTGAGAATCTCGGTTTTTAAATCCCCATAAATTCAAAACTCACCAAAAAATCATGAAACTTGGCATGGTGTCACGACATGGCACATATATGTCGTGGAAAAAAATTGTCCATTTTGGGGCAAGTTTTATTACAAGCCTCTTAAAAATAGGAGCTTCTCTCAAGAAGCCTCGTGGTTCAGATAGGGAAACATGTCGCCCTTGTGGGTGAAATGATAATCGCTGCCTCTTTTCGCCTTCTATTTTTTTCTACTGGAAACATAGAAAGACAGGATATCTGTGCTGAAATTTAAAATTATTCAGGGTTCATTTGGCCTTTTTATACATTAATTGAGTTTCCTAGGCATTTAATGCCCATAATTCAAATCTGAACTACAAATACATGCTCCAGTGCACCAAAATGGCTAGAAAAATCATACATGTGTCCTTGGGTGCATGTTTAGGTCCCATGCAAAGAATGGGAATGAATTACAACCGTATCAGCGTCCTGGCTCATCCTCAAACATTGGGAATCTCGGTATTTAAATCCACATAAATCTAAAACTCACCAGAAAATCATGAAAGTTGGCATGGTGTCACGTCATGGCACATATATGTCATGGTAAAAAAATTGTCCAATTTGGGCCAAGCTTTATTACAAAGCTCTTACAAACTGGAGCCTCTCACAAGAACCCTCGTGGTTTCGATAGGGAAACATGTCCCCCTTGTGGGCAAAATGATAATCGCTCCCTCTTCTCGCCTTGTATTTTCTTCTACAATCAACATGGAACAACGGGAGATTCGCAGTGAACAGTGAAATTATCCAGGGTTTGTTTGACCTTTTTTATACATTAATTGATTTTTCTAGGCATTTAATGTCCAAATTCAAATCTGAACTACAAATACATGCTCTAGTGCACCAAAATGTCTAGAAAAATCGTACATGTGTCCTTGGGTGCATGTTTAGGTCCCATGGAAGGAATGGGAATGAATTCAACCGTCTCGGTGTCCTAGCTCGGCCTCAAACATTGCGAATCTCCGTTTTTAAATCTCTGTAAATCCAAAAGTTACCAGAAAAACATGAAACTTGGCATGGTGTTGCGACATGGCACATATATGTCGTGGTAAAAAAATGGTCCAATTTGGGCCAAGCTATATTACAAGCCTCTTACAAAGTGGAGCTTCTCGCAACCCTCGTGGTTCCGGTAGGGAAACATGCCCCTCTTGTAGGCGAAACGATAATCGCTGCCTCTTTTCGCCTTGTATTTTGTTTTCTACAAGCAACATAGAATAACAGGAGTGTCGTGCTGAAATTTGAAACTATTCAGGGTTTGTTTGGCCATTTTATATTTTAATTGAGTTTTCTAGGCATTTAATGTCCATAATTCAAATTTGAACTACAAGCACATGCTCCAGTGAAGCAAAATGGGTGGAAAATCGTACATGTGTCGCTGGGTGCATGTTTAGGTCTCACTGAAGGACTGGGAATGAATTACAAACGTCTCGTCCTCCTGAAACATTGAGAATCTCGGTTTTTAAATCCAAGTAGATCCCAAACTCACCTGGACAAAGGGTGTTTGCTTGTGATCCCATGGCCCCGCTCAACATTAGTATTTGCTTTGTTTGTGTTTTCAACTCGTATTCTGGATAATTTAAAATTCCACATGCGACAATGGATAATACGACGACAAATAAAATGGCAATGGATAATACGAAGACAAATTTACGATGGCATGGATAATAATTGTCTTAGATATTCTGGATAATTTAAAATGCCACATGCGGCAACGCCCGGTAGACATGGGGGCAAGAGAAGAAGAAAATCACAGACAACAATGTGGGTTGCAACTTTATTTACTCCTTGATGGATCATCGGGCGACGAGATCCTCCAGCTCCTTCTCCAATTCCTCACGACTTTGCTTGACAGCAGCCACGGATTCCTCCACCTCCTGCTCGCGCTCGATCCGGAGCTTCCTCAAGTCACCCATTAGTTCCTCGACGACCGCTTTCAGCGTCCTCCCTGAGGCACTGCTCTGCTCATGCAGCTTCTTCTAGCCGGCGGCCTCCTCCTCCGTCTCGGCGAGCGCCTTGAGGAGCTTTGCATTATCGCCCATGAGTTTCTCGACGAGGCCGGTCGCCTTCTCAACAGAGGCATCGCTAATCTCGAGCAGCTTCATCAAGCCATCGACTAGCTCCTGCTGCTTAAAGGCCAGCGAGAATGTCGTCGTCGCTGGCAAAGGACTTTAGCATCGCCGGCTCATCGCGATCATCGACACAGTGAGTGCTCTTGTGAGAGCCCTCGCGTGCTGGTGAGAGCTCGTTCAAGGACTCCGCAGCGCGCCAGGACATCGCCATTGCGGCTGCCGCGTAGCGGCGGGACCTCTCTAGTGCTTCTGCGGCCTTGGTCTTTGCTCCCTGGTTATATGTCGACCTGAAACTCCTCCTACCGGCCATGGCAAAGACCTGTTTTTCGGTGATGAGGAGAGGAATTGTGAAGTAATTTTCAAGTGGGTAGTTTTTATAGCCCACTACTAAGTGGGAACTCATTTAGGTTTGATCGGTGTGAACGGATTTGCAATTACTTATTGCATGGTAATCTGGAATGTGATGAGAAACAAGCTCAAAATTTATTGATGGTTCTAGGCTCAAAGGGGCTGTTTGGATTGATGCCCTGGAGTGCCCAGCCAAAAGATTGGCGTTGACTGTGCCCTGCGCAGCTGTTTGCATGGACACCAAAATTTTGGTGGCCCAGCCCTCCCCACCTCTGCTAGTTCACTTCTGCGCCAACTTTTTGGCAAGATGAGGGCAGACAGATTGTCCACCAATTATTTGGCGTGCCCTGGATTGGCAGGGCCAGCTCGGGCGCAAGCCAAACATCCCTTAAGCTCCAAATGGTTCCTAGATGGCGTACGTGGGCCCGCATTCTCGGACGTGTACTTATCTGCCCACTATCACACACAGTCCAGATATCAACATCGTGACCAATGGATGGGCCGTCATGCCTGCCATGTGGTGCCAGAAGGTTGACCGGAATTGCAATATGCACATGTGGTTGCTCGCCTTTCAGGCGGCCGCAGAGCGCTCTGCTCGTGTCCGTCCGCTTGTTTTGCTGGCCATTGAGGCAGCCGCGGCGCGCTCCGCTTTTGCGTCCCTACGCGCGCTCTAATCGCCGTTGAGGCAAATTTACAATTAGAATGGTTAATAATTGTCTGACATATTCAGGATAATTTAAAATGCCACATGCGGCAACGCCCAAAACACACACGAGCTACAAATGCTTAGTGACTTAAAATGTCGATATGCGATATTTCCATACAATTATAATAAAATATAGGCTGAAAGTCTGAGCTGGCGGCCTTCCGACGACGGTCTTCTCGGACTCCGTGATCAGCATAGCACCCTTACGGCTGGTCATTCCGAGTGTCCCACCCGCGACCACGTTACCTGTCTCCACCTACGGAGCTGCTGGCGCTGGGAGGCTCTCGGGGCTGATGGGCCTCTTCTAGAAGAGCTTGACAGCGTGCAATCATGCACATGAAATCTCCATGAAACCGCTCCATTTCCATGTCTCTGCCCTGGTAGCAAATTCTGTCCATCACCTGCATCCTCAAGATACCACGTTGGCGATGTTCTACTTTGTCAGGGACGTCAACTCCGCCAAGGCTGCGCTCGAGCCTAGCCACCCCATCATCGGGATCGAGGTTGACATGGCCACCGCCGGCAATGATGAATTCGCAGGCTGGCTGTCTCATAACTGAATCGCAGAGGTCCTCTACCCATTCCTTGTGGGGCATCAGGCTCTTCGAGTAGGTCATCGATCATGCCGCTGTCGGATTCAGGGCTCCGCAAACCCAAGAAAGATTCAAACTCTGGGGTGCGTGCGAAGAACTCGATCTCCCCGGTCTACCAACTCGTCGATCTCACGGCCTAGCTCGATGAACTGGAAGGAAAAGGGACACGACAGTTTACCCAGGTTCGGGCCACCTTGCGGTGTAATACCCTACTCCTGCTTTGTGGTGGATTAGCCTCGCGATGGGCTGGGGATGAACTAGTACAAGGGAAGAACTACCTTAGGAGGTCTGTTCTTGTATTGGTGCATGCTGGTGAGGGTTCGGATAGCCCGATCCCCCTCCATGGTGGTGGCTAGGCTATATTTATAGTGGCCTTGGTCCTCTTCCCCCAAAATAGAGGCGGGAAGGGATCCCACAAAAGCCAAGTTTGAAGGGAGACAAATAGTACATCTTATCCTGACGAAAGGTGGTCGTCGCCTGCAAAGCTTCTCGTCGTGATGCCATGGTGGGCTCGGCGATGACCTCCGTCCTGGCGCTCCTAGTCTTGCAGCACGAGAATGGAAACCTTTGGCTGATTCCTCGGGACTCTATGTCTGCGCTTGCCCCCTTAGCACCAAAGAGGAAACCTGTTGTACTGCACCCGCTCGTGCCCGCCTGGCCTTGGTCGTCATGGCTTGCGTCACCTTAAGCTCATGAGGTGAGCACCTGCATAGAAATCTCCGCTCCTCAGGACCTTGCCTTGGGAGGCCGCTCCCTCTGGAGGTCTTGGCGTCGTCTGCCTCGCGAGGCTTGGCCCCTCATGAGGGTCTTGCTCGGTTGATGCTGAAGATGGGCCGTACCAGGCCATTGATGGAGCCACGCCATGGGCCCCAGGTAGGCAAGTCTGGGTACCTTGGTTCCTAGAACGCCAATAGCCACCGAGCAATTCTGGATCTTTTGCATGGTGGATGGCAAACTGCTCATCACACTTCCTATGCAATATGTCCATTGCGCCCTCAAGGACTAGCACCTACATAGAAATTTCCGCTCCTCAGGAGCCTGCCTTGGGAGGCCGCTCCCTCTAGAGGTCTTGGCGCCGTCCGTCTCGTGAGGCTTGGCCCCTCGCGAGGTTCTTACTCGGTCGATGCTGAAGATGGGTCGTACCAGGCCATTGATGGAGCCACGCCGTGGGCTGCAGGCAGGCAAGTCTGGGTACCCTGGTTCCCAGAATGCCTATAGTAGCCCCCGGGCCCAAGGCATGCTCGAACTTGGCCTCGAGGCGAAGCCAAAGGGAAAGGGCGAAGCACCGTGGGCCCCAATCACTTGCGGACCGAGCCGACGCATGGCGCTTGATGGGACGTGGGCGTCTCCACTTCTCCACCCAGCCTCGGCAACCGTTCGACTTGACAATAGCCTGCTGCATGCAAAAAAGATCATCATTTCCGGGGATCGTGGAGGCCGGTGGTTGGCCTCCCTCTGGCTATAAATGGGGGGCGGAGCCCCCGGCTCATCTACGTCTTCCCGCTTTTTGCTCGTTCTTCTTCCTTCTTGTCTCGCCGTCTCGTTGAAGTGTCCATGGCACCAGTGAGGAGCTTTTCCGCGGAGGAGAAAGGGAAGGCCCCCAAGGAGGGGCCAGGCTCGCCACCGCCCAGGAGAGGCCGTGGGCAGCCTCGAAAACACGTGGCGACTCTGGCAGCGGCCCCTCAGAGGCACGTGCACGCCCTTCTACGGATGGTGTTGCCTCCGGCAGCCATGGTGGTGCTTCTCCTTGTGGCAGGGGCCGCCGCGGAGGGGGCGAACCCAGCGACGAGGGGAAGGTGCGCGGCGATCGCCCGGCCGCCACGGCCGCGCTCCCACTCAGCCGTAGCAGCTCTGGAGTTCATCGTGTGGTCGGGGAGGCCAGCGGGCATCTGGTTCCAGCTTCTGTGCTCCTTCACGAGCATGCTGCCGGCTGGAGGGCCTGACGGCCTCTAGCTGCAGGCCGACAGCTACTGTAGCAAGGCTTCATGGGCAGACGTTGAAGTCACTGCCGCTGGCAACGTGTTCCTGAACCGTGGGTGGCAGCCGTTTGCCGGTGCACAAGGCCTGCATGGGAGGTGCACCCTCCACTTCAGGTATGATGACATCACAACCCTCTATGTTAGGTTCTTCGAGGAGGATGGCCCGCGGCTGGGGTGCTGCCCGGAGAGCGACAGCGACGACGGGGACGACGAAGACGGCGCCGTTGCTGGCGGTGGGCTTGCCCTTCGCGACGGCCGCGCCACCTCTAGCAGCGGAGGCTCCTCCTCTGGGCAGAGCATGAGCAACGGCGACTACGACGAGCCATCGCGCTACCGGGCTCGGACCGGGCAGGGCGACGAGTAGCATCGCCGGCATGCCCCGATGAAGAAGGAGGAAGACTCCGACTGAACTCGGGCGTCACCAGGGCCAGGCCTCAGGAGTCGCTGTAGTCGTGCGGCTTGCTTTTGTTTCTTTCTTTCTCCTGTATTGAAAAAAAGGTAGAAGGCCCTGTTGGGGCGTGTAATGGATCATGGCGCTTGCGCCATTATGCTATGCTCGTTGTTTTCATATTATGTTGTGATATCCGTGCTGCTACTGGGTGTGGTTAGGGTAACTTAGCTCGATGTGCTCGTGGTGGACTCACGTGTCGCGAGGGCATGCCCTTCTAGGGGCATCTTCCAAGGGCTTCCTTGCTTGAACTCGAGGGTCGTTGAAACTCCGGAGGCGTCAGGTGGCTGCAGGGTCAGAAAACCTCATGAGGCGCCATACCTCGCGCAAGCCCCCAAGCGTGGGTTGGCTCTGGCTAGTACACCATGTTGCGATGCCCGGAGGCACGGACTTAAGAGGGCGCGCATGCCCGTGAGCTCGCTTGAGAGCGTCCCGCGAGGATTGAGGTGCCAAAGCTGAGGCAGCAAGGTTTTGTCGAGGTGTGGTCGCGGGCGAGCCCAGGCGAACACACCGTACCCAGCCCCCACACGCAGGACGCGCGAGGAAGAGCGACAGGCAACTGCCGCTCTTCCTAAGGCAAGGTTTCAAAGGGCGAATACTGCGAAAAGAGGAAAGAAGGAGATGTTTCCAACTCTTGTGAATGAAAGACACGAAAGCTCCAAATTTCATTCAAGAAGTTGCAAACCAGATACAGAAAGCAAGCGAAAGAAAAGCTGTGTCCGGCACCTAGACTAGTCTTCTTGTCTTCCCACCAGCGCGGAGCATGGCGCCTCCACTAGGACGTGGGTGGGAGCCCCCGTGAGGCCCAGGGGCGGCACTCAGGAGACTCCGGGGCATCTACAGCCCCAAATCATTATTGCATGAGAGTGTCACGAGCGGAGATCTTCACAGGCACGGGGCCTTCTTTACGGGTAGAACTTCCGGAGGTGGTGGATGTTCTAGGCGTTCTGGATGGGGACCCCGTCCTACGTCTCCAGGCACGCGGCACCAGGCCTGGAGACATGGGTGATACTGAACGGGCCCTCCCACATGGGTGAGAGCTTATGCAGCCCTTCCCTGGAGAGCACCCGCCTCAGGACGAGGTCACCCACCTTGAGCGACCTGGAGCGGATGCTATGGCAGTGATACCGCCGCAGCGCCTGCTGGTACCTCGGTGCACGGAGCGAGGCTTGGCAGCGGTGTTCCTCCCCCGGCACGAGGTCCATCCCCCGCGAGGCGTCCTGAGGTGCCTCGTCGAACGCCAAGACCAGCACGGAGTGATGCCTAGCCTCGTGAGAGAGGACCGCCTCGGCTCCGTAGACGAGGAAGAACGGAGTCCCGCCCGTGGGCTTGGTCACGGTGGTGCAGATGGACCACAACACGGACTAGAGCTCATCGAGCCAGCCCCTGCCGTAGGCCTCGAGCTTCTTCTTGAAGGTCCTTGCCTTGAGGCCTCCCAGGACCTCCGCATTGGCGCGCTCAGCCTGGCCATTGCTCCGAGGGTGCGCCACTGAAGCGTAGCATATATGCGTTCCAAGGTTAGCACAATATGTTTTGAAAAGGTTGCTAGGGAACTGCGAGCCATAGTCGGCGATGATGCGGTTAGGAACCCCGAAGCGGCTCACGAGGCCCTGGATGAACTTGACGGCCGATCCGGCTGGGTTGGTGCGGACGGCCTCCACCTCCGCCCACTTGGTGAACTTGTTGATGGCGACGTAGAGGTAGCGGTGGCCCCCGGGTGCTCGGGGGAATGGACCCAGGATGTCCAACCCCCAGACCGCGAACGGCCATGAGAGCAGGATGGTCTGGAGGCCTTGAGCGGGCTAGTGGATCTACTTAGCATGGAACTGGCAGGCCTCACAAGATCTCACCAGCTCAATGGCATCGTTGAGCGCCGTGGGCCAGTAGAATCCGCTACGGAACGCCTTGCCCACGAGGGTGTGCGATGCGGAATGGTGCCCGTAGTCCCTGCCATGTATGTTAGCCAACAGCTCACGCCCCTGCTCCCTGGAGATGCATCGTAGAGAAACATCGTTTGGGCGCCTTCGGTATAGCTCACCGTCTTGGATGCAGTATGATGTGGCCCGGCGGGCCACACGCTCCGCGTCTTCCTCCTCCGGCAGAACGCCCCGAAGCAGGTACGTCTTGAACTCCTTAGACCAGCACCCCTCCTGAGGCTCAAGCGCGAAGAGCAGGTGGGCTGCCGAGAATGGGCCACAGGCTGGGGCACCAGAGGGGGGCGCTGAGGGGAGCTCCTCCTGAGGTGATGCCGGTCCCACAGCGGGGGAAACCACTGACGGCCTGAAGAGCCGCTCCTCAAAGACGCCGAGCTCCTGTGGTAGATGTCGGGACGACCTCTTGGCGATGTTGTCCGCCTCCTTGTTCGTGCCGCGCGGCACGTGCTGCAATTCCAAGCCCAAGAATCATTTCTCAATTTTGCGTACCTCCTTAAGGTATGCCCCCATGTGCTCATCCTTTGGCTTGTACGCCTTGTTGGAGAAGTTGACGAGGAGCTGGGAATCGCCCCTGATGGTGAGGCGCCTCACCCCCAAAGCTGCCGCAGGCTTGAAGCCGGCGATCAGGCCTTCGTATTCCGTGATGTTGTTGCAGACCTTCTTGCCATGCTGGAAGCAGAGCTGCACGGTGTAGTAGAGCTTGTCCTGGGTGGGCGAAATGAGCATGGCTCCAGCCCCCGCGCCCTGACGCGCAAATGCACCGTTGAAGTACACGACCCAACCATCCGGTGCTTCGCTTCCGGGTGCAAGAGAGCGGTCCTCGCCCACTTCCCGGTGAGGGGTGTCAGTCCCACTACTAGGAAAAGGCTAATTAGTGGCGCACCTGTTTTGGCCATTAATGGCGCACTATAGGTGCGCCACTATCATCACGCCACTAGTAACAAATACTAATGGCGCACCCCTGGTGCACCATTAGTATACCAGACAATAGTGGCGCACCAGGCAGTGCGCCATTAATATGTCAAATGGTGCGCCATTACTATGCCTCCTAGGGGGCAATATTTACCTTGTGCTCTGGGTTACTAATGGTGCACTTCTAGATAATGCGCCACTAGTGTGTTTACTGCAGTGCGCCACTAAAGTGCAGTAAGGTGCGCCACTAGTATGAATATTAGGATTTTTTTTTCTTTTCTGATATTTGCACAGGTTACAAAATATATTACTGCACAGAATATAGACAGCACAACATATAAACAGCAGATTTATCGAATACAATAGAAGATTAGTCTCCGAATACAATTCATCATATTAGTCTCCGAATTCAAAATACCAAACAAAGTTAGAACATTACAAGTCTCGAGACCGCGAGTAGCGAGTTTGTCTTCACATTACAAGTCGATATCGATCATCTAAACTACCATCACATAGAAGAGAGCTGCGGTCACGATGAGCATCATCGCAATGAAACTGGTCTTCATCCGGTTCCTCCTCTGCTCCCTCCTCTCTCCTGCTAGATAGCGCGCGTATCTAGCTTCCGCCTCCGCCCTAGTGGTGTACCCTTTGTAACTGTTACCGCTGAAACGGTGAACCTGTCTCTGACACTCCTCCCAGTCGTCGTAGACTCCGGGAACCTTACCCTTGTACACGACATACGACGGCATCTCTATGCACTAGACAAACAAAACGTTATTAGCAATTCACAGACAATACATAAGCAATATATAAGTATGCAACAAAAGGATCGGAAGAGAAAAGCAACACATTAATAGCACGATTCATGGTCCTACTAATAAATAGCATCGATTACATATAAGTTGAACGACTGTCCAAACTAAAGAGACATACAAGTTCATTAAAGTTTAATTACAACATGAGCTAATCGATATTTCAGAACTACATAGCATCACTACTTTCGACTCGACTCAGGGACCGGAGCGTGGATGAAGACGCCGTCTTTTGTGATGGTCATGAAATCGCGGGTGTTGTCAGCCTGCATTTGTAGCGTTGTTTCTATCTCACTGTTGGACGGTTGATATCTGAGGTAGAACTGCCCCGAGGTACGAAGGACATCTTGATGGATGATTTCCGCAAACTCCGACTGGATGCGAAAGAATTCTTGTCTGATGTCCGCGTCCTGGATTGCCGACAAGCGTGCCGCCCAATCTTTGAGATTATTTGGTAGCAGAAGGTGATTATGGTCCCGTACGATCGCCCGCATGTGATGGAGGGCGTAGTAGGCATCCTTCTGACCGCCAGGCGGCTGCTTGACGCAGGGGAACGTCGTATTGTGGGTGAACACGTGCTTGCCGTACCTACGAATTGGCCTGCTGAAGGTGCCTCCAGATCTGGCATAGCCGGGAAGAGCTTCATCAAGAACTTTCTTGATATTTGTGTAGTCTTTCTTCGACTGACGGTCCGAGTCGAAATACGTGGTCGTGGAATATTTCGGGCTTAAGAGGATGAGTGTGCCATGTGTGTCACTACACAAAACACGGAATGTTAGAAAAAAAAAGAACGATCGAAATCTAAGAAATCATATGTTACGGGGCGGTGAGGGGATGACTTACTCGGGAAAGTAAGGCACGAGGAAGTTATCCTTATCTGGGTTTGCCAGAATGACGCCTTCGAGGTATGAACTCGCGACTTGCCGGTCCCCAGCGCTGCCCAAGATCTTGGCACGCATGTAGATGGGGTCGACTATCACGATGTCCGGGGTCTTGTCTCTAATGATCCGCATCTCCATACTCAGCAAAAATAGCCGAATGAAGGTGTAGTGCAGCGGATGAAGGTTAAACATAGCGAAGATGTCATCAAACCGCAGGACGATCATACCCCCGATGGTGCTGTCGACAAAGCCCTTGCCCTCTGGCACCTTGGCCACGAAAACCAGGTATGCCACATCATTCTCGGAGAGACGCCGCTTCTCCAAAGAAAGAACACTATCATGCAGACTCCGCATAGCACCGGTTGCAGCATTGAGCAGATTAGTCGGTAGCATCGGCCTACCCGCCACATGCACCCTCCTCGAGATATCCTTAGGTGAAGGTGGCCCGTCCTGAGCACGGATCGTACTCGGTGCTAGCTGGCTCGCACCGTGCTTGTTATTCTTTCTTTTCCGTCCCTTCTTCTTCTGCTATAATGGGATCAAGTTCTGCTCAGAGACCGCCTTCTTGAGTGTGTTGGGGCTGATAATATTTCGCACCTCGGCTATCTGAGGCTCGGTGAAGGCGGCAGCTGGAGGCGTCTCCTGAGAACTGAACGCCAGACGACGCCTGTTGCAATTGGGTTTCTCCGCGGTACCAGCTAGATCACGATCATCTTTTGCAGGGTTGGGTTCTTGAGAAGGAGTCCCCAAGAATTCGTCACCGTACCCATGTTCGTTGAAGTAATTATCGACGTTGGTAAATGTACCGTTGTCGTCGTCTTCGTCCGGATCCTGTGCCATATGCATGTCCGGATCCTGTGCCATATGCATGTCCGGCATGTCCGGTACCGTTGCGGCGGTCTTGCCATGGCTTGGCGCCGGCACGACTAGCGGTGTTGTCTGTGGGGTGGTGTCCCCCGCCCCCAAACGAATCTGGCTCTTCGGCCAAAGCAGGGGCCAGCTTAAGCAGGCGCTGAGGGTCATCACATCATCTTCGTCGGCCCCAGGGGGTCGAAACGCAGGTAACAAGTTGTCGCAGCCAGGCAGCACCCGAACCAGTTGAACCCTATACACGGTGGGTGGCATCGGATTACCGTGGAACACGCGGCTGCCTGGTTGAACGATTCTGGCCTTGGCGACATCGATCAACTGGCTGTCCACGAAGTGCAGGAGAGTGCATGGAACGTCGGCGGCACCCTGCGAAACATGTAGGGCGTCAGGGATGCCCAGTCAAAGGCAAGGAGATGAAGTCATCGGCCGAGAGGCTTAATTAGTTACCGTGATGGCATTGAGCTCGGCCAATGTCGAGGCACTGCCAACGGCGGGCGTGCAAGTGACGGAAGGGCCGCTTGCTGCTGAGCTGCTGGCCGGCGTATTCTTCCCACACCCGGGTGCATTAAGCTCCAATGCTGACGACGACGCCGAAGACACCAATGCCGCCTCCGCCGGAGACACCAATGGCGCCGCCGGCGCGTTGTGCGAGTTGCCGCCCGTGAAGCTGGGAATCGGGGGTGGCCCCTGTTGGCCGCCCGCAATCCACGCCTGCTGCCCCTCAATCAAGGTAGGCACAATTGCGGTGATCGTCGCTCCCAGTTGGTCTCGCACTTGCTCTTCGACTATCTCCGGAATCCGCGCCACTTGTGCCTTGAGTTCTTGAACCTCGCGCTCCTGGCTTTCCAAGCTGGTCTTTCTCTCCTTTCGCCCAGCGGTATAGTAATCCGACCATTTAATGGACAAGCCTTTGCCAGCCACACGACCAGCTGACGACGGCTTACTGAGCTTATCCTTGTGTTTCATTACGTTCAACACCCTATTTAAAGTGGTGTCCCAAGGGGAGCTCTTAGACGACCCCGCGCTACTGCTTTCAGTTTCCTGCGGAAGGAACATGAACCATTTAGAAATTTGGCTTCATTAATTAGAATGCAACCATATGGAGCTAATTACGCGGGGGTGTATTCCTTACCAGAACAAGCTCAAGCGCCTTGGTCTTCGCATCCGTGGTAAGCTCCTTTGTTACCGGGTCCACCTTGTACCGGGCCCTGACATAGTTCCTGGTCTGCTTGTCACGGTATTTATCGAAGCGGGGCGGTAGGCCTTGCTCGGCATGCTCCGCGTCCTCCTTGTCCCATATAGGTTCCGCCACTCTGTAACCGCCGGGACCGAGTGTGTGGACCCCTAAGATCAAGTCCCGCATATCTTTCCCCCACTGACTTGATTCCTCGGATGCGTTGCTCTCGCACTTGATCTTGAACTCCAGGTAGTGAGCTTCGCTGATCGAAGGATTTTTCTCCTTGATCTTCTCATAACTATCACCTCTTAGAATCCTACTCTTCACCGCGGCTCTCCAAGTAGCCAGGGCCGTGCTCATCTTCGTGAGGGCGGCACTGTTCACTTTATTCCCTGAGAGGATGGTGTGAAGGAAATGATCACAAGATAGCACTGAATACTTCAACTTCCTCATCTGTCTGCAGTTAACTTCCAACTTGGTAACCCATTTGGATCGAGAAAACAAGCACATAGAGCATCACTAAGTGGCAAAGATGCAGTTTTACCAGAGGGGCTTGTGCCAGACAGAGGTGTTGGGGAAGGCGCCGTCTCCGCTCCGAGGTACGGCTAGGGTTCGCCGCTAGACGCGTGAGTGCACCTGCTTGAGGAAGCAAACCAAGGGCATGAGGGGAGGGAAGGGAAGGGAAGGGAAGGGAAGGGAAGAGGAGAAGATTGGGTGAGAGAGTGCATACCTCGACGACGGCGCGACAGAGCAATCAGGCTGGCACGCTCGATCTGGTCGGCCGTTCGCGAGCACAGGCACGCGGAGGCGAGGTCGTCGTCGTCGTCCCGGCGCGCGAGCGAGCGAGTGGGGTGGGGTCGGAGGGGGAGGAAGGGGGGGATGGGGAGAGGGAGGCGGCGGGGGCGCGGATTGGGAGCGGACGCATCCCACGGGCGAGGGCGGCGGTGCAGTAGGGGCGGCGGCGCAGTTGGTGGGGCGGCTGCGCAGTGGGTCGGGCGCTGCTTCGGCTGAGAGAGATGTGAGATTGGGAGAAGGACAAACGGCTGGTGAGATGGACAGCACACACATACATACAGAGGGGGAAGGTTAGCAATGGCGCACCATCTGGGGGTGCACCATAAACACAGTGATAGCAATGGCGCACCTTCCCCTGGTGCGCCATTAGTAAATTTTTTTTGGATTTTTAGTTGCATTCATTTGTGAATTGGTAAAACATTTATGAATATGAAAAAATATCATGAAATTTGAAAAAATATTAACAAATTCAATACTTTTTGTGAGTTAGAAATTCAATACCAGAATAAACATAAATAAATATTCATGAGGAGTAGAACAGAAGAAATGTCATTTCCATATGTCGAAATACAATCGAGAAATGAAGACTACAATTTAAATACAATCGATCTTAGCTAGCTATCTTTTCACAATCTTCTTGCCCTTCTTTTTCGCAAATGGAGTTCTTCTCTTGAATGAACGTCCTTTAGGTAGGGTGGTTCTGCTTCTTCTTGTGGTGTATGGCACTTCATCGTCGTCGTCATGTTCCATCTTCGGGTCGCCGTACTTGTCGAAGTCTTGCTCATTGGCGACTCCATCCATTCTGATGATCTTCCTTTTGCCTCTCCTCACGACAACACGACTGGGCTTTGACGGGTCGGTAATGAAGAAGCATTGGTCCACTTGGGAAGCCAGTACCCATGGCTCATTTTTCACGGTGATGTTTGCGCCCGCGGTCTTGGATTTGGCTTCGGGTATAACCATGGTGGTGAAATACCGGTCTTGTTTTAGGACGCTCTTGGCCCATCTGACACGGAACATCGGGACCTTCTCTCCAGCGTAGCTCAGCTCCCAGATCTCCTCGATCCTTCCATAGTATCTGTCCTAGTCGTTACCGGTGTAGGATTCCATCGTTACCCCGGAGTTCTGATAACCATCGCTCTTCATGTCCTTTTCCTCGGTGTAGAATGTGTAGCCGTTGATATTGTACGCCTCATAGGTCATCAGGTTGTGCTCAGCGCCCTGTGACAAGGTGAATATGAGTTTTTCTTCCGCGGAAGAATCCTCATGTAAAGGGTACGACAGAAGCTTCTCCTTGAACCAACGCGTGAAACACGAGTTGTGCTCTTTGATTATATCTCCGTCCATCCTCTGTTGGCCTCGGTCATTGTACATCTTCTCAATAAAGGTTTTGTGCTCTACCACCCAAGGATCGACCACGTCTATGTGTTGTAGCGCGACTAGGTTTGCTCTTTCAAAGTCGTCGAGTCGACCCTCGAAGTCGACATGCGTGTCGCGGCGACCCTCGCGGTGACCCCATCTAGTGAGCCTGCCGAGGTGCCTGTTGACGGGCAGACCAACGGGGTTCTCGATGCCTAGATAATTCGTGCAGTAGGAGATGCACTCTTTGGTCAGAAAGCCCCTGGCAATGCTTCCCTCTGGACGTGACATGTTGCGAACGTATCCTTTGATGACATCATTCATCCTTTCGAACGGCATCATGCTGTGCAGGAACGTCGGCCCGAGTTGGATGATATCCTCCACGATATGGACTAGCAGATGCACCATAACGTCGAAGAATGCGGGCGGGAAGTACATCTCAAGCCCGCATAGTATCACCACGATCTCTTCCTGTAGCCTTCTGAGTTGCCTCACACCAACCGACTTCCGAGAGATGACGTCAAAAAAGTTGCATAGGCCAAATAGCATTTCACAGACGTGCGCGTCCATGATCTCACGGATTGCAACTGGAAGTATCTGCGTCATCAGCACATGACAGTCGTGAGACTTCATCCCACTGAACTTCTGCTTCGCTGAGTCTAGGTATCTGCTTATCTTCCCCGCGTAACCGTAAGGAAGTTTTACTCCTACTAGGCAGGTGAAAAACTGCTCGATCTCCTCCTGACTTAGAGTGAAGCACTTGAGAGGGCAGTCATTTCCGATCTTCTTGGCCTTTTTGCCTTTGCGACGACTTTCCGTGTCCTTCGCCTCATCATCATCATCATCATCATTAGCATGAAGCTCCTCCCTGATGCCCATTGATTTCAAGTCTGCCCTTGCTTTCGGCCCATCTTTGGTCCTCTCTGGCATGTTGAGCAGGGTACCAAGCAGACTCTCACACACGTTCTTCGTGATATGCATGACATCAAGGCTGTGAGGCACACGGAGGATCTTCCAGTACGACAAGTCCCAGAAAACAGACCTCGTTTTCCATACCTTCAGCAGCGGCTCTGGCGCCTTTCGCTTCATTCCCGGCTCTGGCGCCTTTCGCTTCTTTCCCGGCGGTGGGCACTCTTTCCAATTTTTCAACAGCTCGTCTATTTCCTCGCCGCTCCTCGTACGCGGGCGTCTTCGGGGTTCGGTTTCACCATCGAACAGATCCTTGTGTTTTCTCCATGAGTCATCGTCGCGAAGCCACCTTCGATGTCCCATGAACATGGTTTTCGAAGACCTGGGATCTCTATCTAGCTGGCGATACGTTGTGTCATCCATGCACCTGACGCATCCAGAAAATCCGTGGACCACCTGCCCCGTGACATATCCGTAACCGAGATAGTCGTGCACCGTCGTGAGCAGTGCGGCTCTCATAGGGAAATATTCTTTCTCTGCGGCGTCCCACGTATTGGCTGGCGTTTTCCACAGCGTGTCTAGCTCCTCTTTCAGCAGCCCCAGATACAGATTGATGGCGTTCCCTGGTTGCTTCGGCCCTTCAATTAGCATACTCATGTGAATGTACTTCCTCTTCATGCACAACCAGGGGGGAAGGTTGTACATCCACACAAACACAGGCCAGGTGCTATGTGTGCTTCTCTGGCTGCCAAACGGATTGACTCCATCGGTGCTCGCGCCCAACACGATGTTCCTTGGATCGTTCCCAAATTCTGGGTGTTCGAAGTTCAACGCTTGCCACTGGCTCGCATCCTTAGGGTGACTCAACATCTTGTCTTTTTTATTTATCTCTGGATCATTTCCGTCATCTTCTCGCTTCTTCTCCTCCCTATCCGCGTGCCAACGCAGGAGCTTTGCTACCTTAGGGTCTGCGAAATACCACTGCAGACGAGGAGTGATCGGAAAGTACGACACCACTTTTCGAGGAGCTTTCTTCCTCTTCTTGTATCGAGTGACGCCGCACACCGGACATATGGTAGACTCCGCGTGCTCGTCCCGATAAATGATGCAATTGTTCATGCACACATGGTATTTCACGTGCGGTAAATCCAGAGGACACAAGATTTTCTTCGCCTCCTCGAAACTAGTCGGGCACTTGTTCCCCTTGGGAAGACGTTCGTGCCAGAATGACATGTTCTCGTCGAAGCATGCGTCGGTCATTTTGTGTTTTACCTTCATCTCCAGAGCCATGAGCGTTACTTTCAGGCGGGTATCCTCGGGCCTGCATCCTTCATACAATGGAGTAACCGCGTCTATCTCCAGTTGATCCATCTTGGCTATCTCTCAGGCGGCAGCTCTTGCGTTACCCGTCTGCTTGAGAAGCAGCTCTTGAATATGAGGGTCCTGCACCCAGCCCATCGATGGTCCATCGCCGTCTGCTCCGGCATCTTCATCTTCATGATCATGCCCTTCGTCTTGATCTTCCTCATCATCATGTCCGGCATCTTCTACATGATGACTGTGTACTGCATCTACTTCGTGATCATGTCCTGGAGATTCTTCGTCTTCTCGCCCGCCCTCGCCGCGGTTGTCTTGCTGCCCTTACTCATTTCTTGCCCGGCCCCCATGGATGACTTCATAATCATCTTCATCACCTTGCCACCGATAGCCATCCACGAAACCACGCAAGAGCAGGTGGTCCCGCACCAGTACGGAATCCGGGTCCATAAGGCTCTTCAGCTTGCATCTTCGACACAGACATCTTATCTCCGTCTCGTTCTTTTGAAGCATCTCGGCCTTCGCGGAGCTCAAAAACCTATTCACGATGCCTTCGGTCATCGTGCGGACCATGGTCGCCTGCGGGGTAGAGCAAAATGATATTTTAGAACCAAAAAAAAATTTGGCATGACTTTGCCTAAAAATAGGACCAAAAAGAATGCATAGTGCCAAATTCTTGCCGAAACGGAAATGAATCAACATTCCGGCAAAATATTGGAAACTATCGCATTTCAAATACCGGTACCTGCAAACACAAACATATGCAACACCACAAACATATGCAACACCACAAACATACATAGATCTAGGCCATAAAAAGTGCATGTGCACGTTGTTGGAGGGAGAAAAAAGTAGATCTACAACATAAAGAAAGCTTTCCCCTTACTTACCTATCAAAAAAAGGAAATTTAACCACTTAATTTGGGTGAATCTATGGTGCAAATGAGGTGAGGAGGAGGAGGCATCCGAGATAAGCTGGGAGGAGGAGGTGGAGAGAATGAAGTGGGGAAAGTGAGCGTGGTCGGTGGCTGTCCAAAATATCTAGCTGCTCTCAGGTTACCAATGGCGCACCACCTAACAATGCGCCATTAGTAACCCTGGTTACTAATGGCACACCTGTTACGTGGTGCGCCATTACTAGTTTTGCAAAAAAAATAAAAAAAATAATTGTTAGTAGTGGCGCACCGTGGTTGTGGTGCGCCATTACTAGTTTGAACTATTAATGGCGCACTATACCCGGGTGCGCCATTACTAGTTTTCAAAAAAAAAAGTAAATTTTTTTTTGTTAGTAGTGGCGCACTGAGTGTGTGGTGCGCCATTACTAGTTAAAACTAGTAATGGCGCACTATGCCCTGGTGCGCCATTACTAGTTTTGGAAAAAAAATTGTTAGTAGTGGCGCACCGTGGGTGTGGTGCGCCATTAGTGATATGGACACTAATGGCACACCTACACATGGTGTGCCACTGCTATATAGCAGTGGCGCACCACATATGTGGTGCGCCATTAATGTCCATATTAGCTATAGCCCTTTTCCTAGTAGTGTCCACTCCGCCACAAAGTCAGCAAGGGCCGCACCTTTGATGATCCTGGTGGTGCTGAACTCCAACTGGAACGCCTGCAGTTCAATGTTCCATTCGGCGACCCTTCCCGCGGTGTTAGGGCTCCAGAGTACCCTCTCCAAGGGGTAGGCTGAGACAAACTTGATGGGGTGACCTTGGAAGTAGTGACGCAGTTTTCGGGAGGCGACGAGGAGCGAGAGCAAAAGCTTTTGCGGCATGGGGTAGCGCGCCCGTGCATCGCGCAGCACCGTGCTGATGAAGTACACCGGGTGCTCGATGAGGGTGGAGGAATTGGCGGGGTCGTGTGTCTCCTGAGACTGGGGGACCTCAGGAGCCTTGTCATCTGTTGGGGCAGCCGTGGCCTAAGGGGCACCATCCTCAGGAGCCTCGCTGACCAGTGGAATGGCCGAGGCCATAGGAGCGCCGTCCTGAGGCTACGACATCTCGTCCAGGTGCGAGGTGCTGCTCCGCGAGCCCTTGACCACACGCTCCTCCCGGACCGCTACCAGCGCCGCGCTAGCAGAGTAAGGTGTGGCGGCCAGGTAGAGCACCAAGGGTTCGAGGGGATGCAGGGCTACCATCACCGGCAGGATGGTGAGGTACCTCTTGAGGTCTTGGAAGGCCACTTCAGCCTCTGGAGTCCATTCAAACGGGCCCTTCCTCTTCATCAGCTTCAAGAAAGGGAGGGCGTGCTTGCCTAGCTTGGAGATGAAATGCCCGAGTGAGGTTACACAGCCTGCCAGCTTCTGCATCTCCTTGAGGGTTTGCGGCGGACTCATCCTTTCTATGGCCTTGACCTTCTCCAGGTTGGCCTCAATCCCTCTATGCAACACCAGGAAACCCAGCAGCTAGCCAGATGGGACGCCAAATACAAATTTTTCTGGGTTGAGCGGCAGGTTCACTTTGCGCAGGCTGGCGAATGTCTCCTCCAAGTCTTCGATAAGGGTTCTTGCCTCCCGAGATTTCACCACTATGTCGTCGATGTATGGCTCAGCATTCCTCCCGAGCTGCTGACCCAGGGCGATGTGCATCAACCATTGGAAGGTTGCTCTGGCATTCCGCAGCCCGAATGGCATCCAGGTGTAGTAGTACACCCCACACGGGGTCAGAAAAGCCGTCTTCTCGACATCCTGCACCGCCATCTTGATTTGGTGATAGCCCGAGAAGGCGTCCAGGAAGCACAGTAAATTGCACTCGGCGATGGAGTCGACGATTTGGTCGATGCGCGGGAGAGGGAAAGGGTCTTGAGGACAGGCCTTGTTGAGGTTGGTGAAATCGACGCACATGCGCTCCTTCTCGCCCTTCTTGGGGACGATAACAGAATTCGCAAGCCAATCTGGATGCCGCACTTCCCGAATGATGCCGGCTTCCAGCAGCTTGCAGGTCTCCTGGACGATGAACGATTGCTTCTCCGGGGCTTACCGCCGTGCCCTCTGCTTTACTGGGCGTGCGTTGGGGCACACCATCAGGTGGTGCTCGATTACCCCACGCGGAACCCCGACCAGGTCCACCGCTTCCCACGCAAACACGTCCTTGTTCACGCAGAGGAAGCTGACCAGCGCCTGCTCCTGGTCCCAAGGGAGGCCGGCGCCTATGGTGAAGCTACAGTTCGATCCTCCCTCTTCATCGACCGGCACCTGCTTCGTCTCAGCCTTGTCTTGAGAGAACAATTGCTTCTTCTTTGTCGGTGTAGCCCTCGGGCCCTCTGGAGCCCCCTCCTCGTCTGGCCACGCGGCTGCCGCGGCCTTGTAGGCGAGCTTGAGGGCCGAGAGCGCGTCCTTGGTGTCCCCTGCCATGGTGAGGACACCGCTGCTTCCCGGCATCTTCATGAGGTTGTAGGCAGGATGGGTTGCCGCCATGAACTTGGCTAGGGCCGGGTACCCGAGAATGGCATTGTACGGGAGGCCGATGCGGGCGATGTCGAAGTCGATGAGGTCGGTGTGGTAGTTGTCGCGTGTGCCAAAGGTGACGGGGAGGCGGATCTGCCCTAGGGGGCAGGTGGAGCCATCAACGACCCCAGAGAAGGGCTTGGTGGGGAGGAGCCGGCCATAGGGCACATGAAGCAGGCTGAACGCCTCCACGGAGAGGACGTTGAGGCCAGCGCCGCTGTCGATGAGGGTCCGGGTGACTGCCATGTTGCAGATGGTGGGGGTGCAGAGCATAGGGAGCGCGCCAGCGCCGACCGTGGTCTTGGGGTGGTCCCTTGAGTCGAAGGTGAGGTCGGCCTTAGGCGTCACCCAGCCCGGAGGGGCTCCCCGCTGCGCGTGGGCGGCGCCCACACGGCGTAAGAACTGCTTGGCATGGCGGTCTGAGGCCGGTGCCTGCGACCCGCCAAGGATGGCCGCGACGGCATGGGACGCTGGTGCCGTGAAGCGTGCGATGAAGAGGCCGCACAGCTCCTCCAGGAGGCCACTGAAGACTCCGGCAAGCCCATGAGCCAGGCACGTGGCTCTCCTGTAAGGGCCATGGGGAGCCAATTTGGCATGACCTTGTCATCGCCACCGGCCACCCAGACAGCCTCTGCATACGCCTGGAGAAACCCCGCCAGATCCGCCATGCCGTTGTGTCGAGGCGACAGCTCCGGCCTGAACTTTGGCAGCCATCGCACCTGCCGTAATGCGGGGAAGAAAGCCCGATGGCCCGTAGTACTCTCTGACGCGCCTGGCGGCCCGGCCAGTCGAGCCATGCCTGCCATGGGAACCGAACAACGAGCGCGAGGTGCAGCTGACGAGGAGGTGAATCTTTGATGCACCCCTACCTGGCGCGCCAAATGTCGAATTCTGGGCTCCGCAAACCGAAAAAAGATTCAAACTCTGGGGTGCGTGCGAAGAACTCGATCTCCCCGGTCTGCCAACCCGTCGATCTCACGGCCTAGCTCGATGAACTGGAAGGAAAAGGGACATGGCAGTTTACCCAGGTTCGGGCCACATTGTGGTGTAATACCCTACTCCTGCTTTGTGGTGGATTAGCCTCGCGATGGGCTGGAGATGAACTAGTACAAGGGAAGAACTACCTCAGGAGGTCTGTTCTTGTATTGGAGTATGCTGGTGAGGGTTCGGATGGCCCGATCCCCCTCCATGGTGGTGGCTAGGCTATATTTATAGTGGCCTTGGTCCTCTTCCCCCAAAATAGAGGCGGGAAGGGATCCCACAACAACCAAGTTTGAAGGGAGACAAATAGTACATCTTATCCTAACGAAAGGTGGTCTTCGCCTGCAAAGCTTCTCGTCGTGATGCCGTGGTGGGCTTAGCGATGACCTCCGTCCTGGCGGTCCTGGTCTTGTAGCACGGGAATGGAAAACCTTTGGCTGATTCCTTGGGACTCTATGTCTGCGCTTGCCCCCTTAGCACCAAAGAGGAAACCTGTTGTACTGCACCCGCTAGCGCCCGCCTGGCCTTGGTCGTCATGGCTTGCGTCACCTTAAGCTCATGGGGTGAGCACCTGCATAGAAATCTCCGCTCCTCAGGAGCTTGCCTTGGGAGGCCGCTCCCTCTGGAGATCTTGGCATAGTCTGCCTCACGAGGCTTGGCCCCTCGCGAGGGTCTTGCTCGGTTGATGCTGAAGATGGGCCGTACCAGGCCGTTGATGGAGCCACGCCATGGGCCGCAGGCAGGCAAGTCTGGGTACCCTAGTTCCTAGAACGCCAATAGCTGCCGAGCAACTCTGGATCTTTTGCACGGTGGATGGCAAACTGCTCATCACACTTCCTCTACAATATGTCCATTGCGCCCTCAAGGACTAGCACGGCGATATCACTGCCAATGGGCCATGGCGCATGCATCGGCCGATGAAGCTCTTGCTCCCCGACCTGCTCCTGTCGGCGTTCTGGGAACCGGGGTACCTAGATTTGCCTACCAGTGGCCCACGATGTGGCTCCTTCGACGGCTTGGTATGGCCCATCTGCAAGGCTACCAAGACAAAGACCTTCGCGAGGGCCCCCTGGCCTCGCGAGGCGGACGACACCAAGACCTCCAGAGGAGCGGCCTCCCCAGGCTGCCTCCCGAGGAGCGGAGATTTCTATTCTGGTACCCAGCCTCCCGAGGCTGGGATGACGTGAGCCATGATGACCAAGGCCAGGCGGGCGCTAGCGGGCGCAGAGGAGACAGTTTCCCTTTCGGTGCTAAGGAAGCGAGGACAGACGTGGGTTCCCAAGGAGCCCTCCAAAATTTTCCATTCCGGTGCAATGAGACCAAGACCACGAGCTCGGCAAGACGGATGTCATCGCCGAGCCCACTGCTGCGTCATGAACAGAAACTTTGCAGGAGAAGTCCACCTCTTGTCAGGATAGGGCGTACCTCTTGTCCCCTTTCAAATTGGTCATTGTGGTATCACTTCCCGCCTAAGTTTCAAGGGAAGAGGAGTGAGGCCACTATAAATATAGGTTAGCCACCACCGTAGAAGAGGTCGACTCATTCTCACCCCCGAGCCCTCGCAAGGTAGCTCATCCACTGTACTAGTTCATCCTCAAACTCCTCGTGAGGCCAATCCACCACAAAGCAGGAGTAGGGTTTTACATCGCAAGGTGGCACGAACCTGGGTAAACTGCCGTGTTCATCTCCTTCCCCGCTCACGCGAATCCGGATAGGCTAGGCTATAGGGCGACGAGCTTGAGGCTTGAGAGGTTGAGATCTTCGCACACGCTCCAGAGTTCGAACCTTCTTCGGTCTGCGGAGCCCTGAATCCGACATTTAGCATGCCAGGTACGGGCGTGTCGAAGTCCTTCTTCCACCTCCGCTTCACCTCTGCTCCGTCGCTTCCATGTCCAACGCACGCCATGTCCGCGCCGAGCGTCGGGCCGCTCGTGTCACCCAGACGGCACCCATGGGCAACGGCGCTCCTCGCCGCTCCGCCTCCCCCTTGGCTAACGCTGCCACTGCCCCCGCTGCTCGCGAGCAGCAGGATTCGTCGTTGCCACCCTCCGTGTGGTGTGATGGCCGTACTGCCACTTCGTCACCTACTCCAGCCACGGCATGGTCCTCCCACACTCGCCGTGGGCCGGCAAATGCGCAGGCTGCGCTGATCCTGCGTTATCGCCCCGCCAACGACCTCTACGATGAATGGCTTGGCCGCATTGCGGAGCTCGTCAATGCAGCCGGCGAGGCCCCTGCACCATCCTGCTCGTGCACTCCCCCGCCATCTCAGGTGGGCGACGTGGCTCATGGCGTGCCTCCTCCTCCTCCACTACGCGGCGCCGACCCCGTGCCCAGGCGCGATGCGCCCCGGTGCGACCCACCGCGCGGAGCGCTGGCGCGCAATGAAGCAAGCTGCTAGGTGGTCCAGCGGCCGCAAGACAATGCGTGCGTGCTCCGAGCGCCGCAGCGCCAGTACCAAGACCACACGCTGCCCTAGGTGGCCGGGGGCGGACGTCAAGGCCGGGCTCCCCTCGCGCGTGCGGCGCCCGTGATTGCGATGGGCTGCCTTGCCTTCTCACCGAAGCTGCGCCGCGTCGTCTGGCCCAGTAAGTTCAAGCCAGATCTGCCTCCTCGCTACGATGGCACCCCCGACCATGTGGAATTCGTCCAGCTCTACGCGCTGAGAATCGAAGCGGCAAATGGTGACGAGAAGGTCATGGCAAACTGGTTCCCCATGGCCCTCAAGGATGGCGCGCGCTCTTGGCTCCTGAACCTCCCGGAGGGGTCAATCTCCACCTGGGAGGAGCTCCGCGAGCACTTCATCGCCAACTTCCAGGGCACCCGGGACCGCGCTCCTGCTGTGGGTGACCTGCGACGCGTGAAGCAGCAGCCAGGAGAAACCTTGCACAAGTACATACAACTCTTCATGAATGTCCGCCTCAAGATCCCGAAGGCATCAGACGAGGCCATCATCTCAGTGTTCTTTGATGGCGTCCGGTATGTCAAGACGAAGGAGGAGCTTGCCATCCACGAGGACCTATGCTCGGCCCTGGAGATGTTCAACATGGCGACCAAGTGTGCAAGGGCCGAGGAAGGCCGCCTCTCCCTCCTGGAGCTTCCGGACGCCGATCCCGAAGACAAGAAGGCCGAGACTAAGGAGGCAAAGTGCAAGCGCCCTGCTATGCTTGCAGCTGAACCTGATATGAAGCATGGTCATGACCACGATGAACCTCCCCGAGGCAACTGCCCGTTCTGCATCTTCCACAACGTCCACAGCCACAACACCAATGACTGCCAGGAGCTCAGGGCCCTTCACGAGGGGTGCCTTGGCCGCCGCCCCGAGCGGGCTGACCATGGCTACGGCTATGGAGGAGGCCATGGCATAGTCCGCTGGGACAACCGCGACCCTTGCCAGGACTGGCACGACCAGCCTCGAGAGGACCGTTGGCGTGATGAGCCTCGCGACGGGCCCTGGCGTGACCAGCCTCGTGAGGTACGTCCTCAGGGCAATGCCGGACTCCCTCTGCTGCCGCTGCCAAGGAGAAATGATGACAACCGGCAAGATGCTGGGGCTGGGGGATTCCAGGAGCCTCGCGCTATCGCCTGCATCCTGAGCGGTGCTCAGGCCCCAGACTCACATCGCATCTTCAAGCAGTTCGCTCGTGAGGTGAACGCGGCCCTCCCCAAGCTTGAGGCGGCGCGTCCCCTTAGGTGGTCGAAGCACGCCATCACTTTCGACTCTATGGACCAGCTCAAGTGCTCGGCCGCCGCTGGCGCCCTTCGCATGCTCTGCACTCCCACCATCAGCAACGTCCTCGTCACCAAGACCCTCATCGACGGTGGCGCGGGGCTCAATGTCCTTTCTGTCAAGACATTCGAGACACTCCAAGTGCCTTATGATCAGCTTCTGCCAACCAAGCCCTTCTCAGGAGTGACCAACGGCTCCACCATCCCCCGAGGTAGATACGCCTCCCAGTAACCTTCGGCAAGCGCGATAACTACCACACCGAGCTCATCGACTTTGACGTCGCCCACATTGGCCTCCCGTATAATGCCGTCCTTGGGTATCCGGCCCTCGCCAAGTTCATGGCAGCAACTCACAATGGTTACAACGTCCTCAAGATGCCAGGGAGCGGCGGCATCATCACGGTCGCCTGCGATGAGAAGGATGCGGTGTGCTCCCTCGAGCGCGCCTACCAAGCCGCAGTGACTGACAACCCGGACGATGAGGGCGCCGTCCCACCTTCGGAGGCCACCCCCAAAAAGAAGAACTAGCTCCTTCCCAAGGGCCGTCAGGAGCCCGGACCGCCTGCTGGCGGTGCCTCGGGCCCCGCGCCCACTGCTGGGGCGCCTTTTCCTCTTGCATAGGAAGGCGCGCCCGGTGCCCCCCTCAGGATGGGCTCGAGGGCTCTCGCCTGGAGGGCCTCTGACCTGACCAGCGCGATGAGGGAGGTGTTCGAGCACCACTTGGAGGCGTGCTTCGGTGTGCGCCCCCGCGAACAAGACGCAAGGCGTGTGATATTTCATCACCAAGGCAAAGCCATGTGTGGCGAGCGTCGCCCCGCACAACCCGGTGCAGCCGCGCCCCCGACATGGGTGGCGAGCTGTGCATCTGCGTCAACATCCCAGGCCTCAACAGGGCCGCATCACAGGACCTCTTCTGGCCGTCCCATGTCAGCCGGAGTAGGGGCTACCCCTGAAACTACGTCTGCATGCCGTTTGGCCTACTGAACGTGGCCGCCTCTTACCAGCGCTTCGTGTACAGTGCAATGGCAGCTCACGAGGCCAGACGCCAAGCGGTCATGTCAGAGGAGGTCCCGGACCCTCGCGAGCCTCCCGGGCCTCGTGAGCTTCCCAGGCCTTCGGAGCCGCATGACTCGTGATGAGTGATCTCCACGGCACGTACCTTCAGCTGCCCCGACGCTTCTTCAACACTGGTGCCAGGTGACCTTTTGGTTTATTCAGGTGAGGGCGCCCCCGGGCTGTATTATCCTCAAGTTGTTAGGGCCCGCCCCTGCAGCCTGTATCGTTTTGTGCATGTATCAAAACTGGCTCTCCTTTATGAATTTTCTAAGTATTCCAACTTGCATGTCCGGTGCTTCGCCACCGTGAATGTTGCTGCGCTCTCACAAACCTGCCTGCGAACGCCTCTTGATTAAGGATGGGCACGGCGTCTGTGCTCGGGTCCGTCCCTACAGCGTTGTCAAATCCAAGCGACCGAGCTCTGTGCCGCGGGCCAGCTCCCGTGCATGTCACCTCCCGTGGTCCTTGGTGCCTTGTTCTCGCATGAGCTAATCGCGAGTAGATTAGTAAGGGCGGATGGCCCAGTTCATACAACCATAGTTGGGTGCTTCGCCGCTGCGAGAGCCGCGCGCCGGGTGTTTTTCTGTGGGATCGTTGCATGAGAAGACTTGGCACGACGTCTGTGCTCGGGTTCGTCCCTGCAGCGTCGATAAAACCAATGGCTGAGCTCTGTCTGGCGGGCTGGCCCCGTTTACGTCACCTCCTGGGGTCATTGGTGTCCGGCCTTCTCATGCGATAACCTCCGGAGGGGCATATGGCGAAGGTCCTCCCCCCGCCCCACAGGTTCCTAACGCGCGCCTCGCGCCAAAAATCCAGGCGCAACCCACCTTGAGGTAGGGCCTCCTGAGTCCCGTGCTGGCTCACGAGTGCCCAGATACACCTCCTCCAGTTCTGCCGTGCTAGCCACGTGTACGAACAAGGTTGTACACGCCCCAGGGTCTCCCCCCAAGGGAACTCCCACCCACGCACAAGTGGAAGGCCCATGCTCCGCACTGGCGGACGACACGGTCGAGGAGCGACGATGCCCATGCACCAGTGGAAGCCCCATGCTCCGTGCTGGCGGACGACACGGTCGAGGAAAGACTATGACCACGCAAAGTGGAAGCCCCATGCTCCGTGCTGCTGGATAAACAACTAAGGGTGCCCTAGTGGGTGCACTAACCTCTGGACAGCCTGCCGGCTCTTTACGCAACCCTATCGCGCAGCTTTCCCCAACGGAGGCACGCGCGAGGGGGCTGGACACGGGGGCTGTGCTCAAGCCAAGCCTGGCATGCGCTGCCTCACCAGGTTCTTGCCACCTGGTCTTCTCGCGTCCCTCCCAGGTAAAAGCTGGCGAGGAAAGGTATGGAGGACTCCGGATCAACTTAGACGATGCTCACATTTCCTTCATGAGGGTTGTTCGTACGTCAAGGGGGGCCCCTGAGCATCGCAACTCAGGGGCCTCACTAGTCACGTAGCCCCTCACCCCTTGGTCTTGTCCTGGTGATCCGGATGCCCCAACGGTGGTCGAGGTATGCGCGGGGCTGGGCCTTGCCGACGCAGAACACAAAGGCAAACAAGAAGGAAATCAAGCACGAAAAGAAAATCACGGAGTCCTAACAGTTATTACAAGCACAAAGTGTTCCACAAATTCAAACAGAAAGTTTTTACGCCTCCACGAGGCACGGTAAATGTTATAGGATAAAACAAGGAAGATGTGCCACCACCGACTTGGCCGTCACCGCCGCTTATCCAGGTCGCTGGGAGCTCGTCGTCGATGTCGCTGCCGCCATCTTCGCCGCTGCCGACCTCTGCCGCCGGAGCCTCGGGGTTGGGAACGCAGAGGAACTTCTTCAGCAGCGCATCCACCTGATCCTTCACGGCCGCTGCGGTAGTGGCGCGGGACTCGGGAGCCACCGGGTGGATCAATGCATCGAGGTCGAAGCCTGGATCCTGGAGGTAGAGATGGCTGAAAACGCACGTCGCAGCCGCGGTGAAGAGCGAGCGACACTCCTCCTCCAAAAAGGAGTCCACCTTAGCGGCAGCACCCTTGAGCGCTTCGGTGAGCTTGGGGAAGAGCCCAGCAAGGCCGTCTTCAGGGGTCACCAGCGGCTCTTCGTATCTGTCGGTGTACTAAGTATTGGGCCACTAGTACCCCTTACTTGTGCACGGGCAGTTGTAGCCGTCCTCGCGGCAAGGCTTGCTGGGATCAGCTCGAGGTCGATTCAAGTCATCAAGGAAATCATCAAGTCGGAGATCTGAGAATCAGCAAATAAGCAAAGCTGGAGATCGAAGGACCGCTTCCCCGGCAAGATCCCTGCCAGGATGGCCCGTGGAGCCCGGCAAGCCTCGGCGCCCGGCAAGGCTTGGTTCCCAGCAAGGCTCGGCGCCCGGCAAGCCTCGGCGCCCGGCAAGGCTTGGTTCCCAGCAAAGCTTGGCGCCCGGCAAGCCCTGGCGCCCGGCAAGGTTTGGGGCCCGGCAAGGATCGGCGCCTGGCGAGATTTCGCCACTGTGCCACCGCTTCGGCACAGTAACAAAGCCTGACATTCTGGGTCCTTCTCTGGATGCGTGGCAACGCGCCAGTGGAGGAGAGCTTAAGCGGTGCTGATGGGATGGCCCCTTTTTCCATCCCCAAGAAAGTGAGGACACCTAAACGGACACCTGACGGTGCTTTAAATGCGCTTGTCCTAATCCGTCAGGGGTTAGGTATGATACCCTGTAGCTACTTTACACCTCAATGTATGTACATTTTGCCACTGTGGAGACCCCTTTGAGCATATAAAAGGAGGCCCAAGGCAACTGCTACAGAGGAGGAGAACTTCTGGCCCATTCTGCATGCGTAGCTGCTCTCTAAACGTACTGTTCATTGCGAGCGCTCCTGAAGGTTGGGCTCAAGAACATCAATAAGAACACAAAGCAGGAGTAGGGTTTTACGCTGATCAGCGGCCTGAACCTGGGTCAAAACCTCCCGCGTCGATCACCGGTTCTGCTCTTTGCGTACACCTCTCCCCCCGCCGATTCGTAAAGGGGTCCCTCGGGATCCCATAGGTGTCGTGCCCCGACATCTTTGGCGCGCCAGGTAGGGGGATTGAAGGTTGCGTGAACCTGATCTAGTGCTAGGCGCCCTAGTTTCTTCATCATCCTTATCATCATGCCGCCCAAGAAGAAGAACGTTGCGACAGCACAACCGTCCGGGTCCATTTTGCCCGCGCCTTCGCAGACAGGCGATGGTGTGGGTGCAGAAGGAAGAGGACTAGAACCCCCGCGGCGTTCTGGTGACCCAAGCCAAGCGAGCGGTATCGTTCGCAGTGGCAGCGGTAACTTGCGCGCCGCTGGATCTAGAGATGGTGTTGTGTTGCCTACGGGTGGCACAACAAACTCTAGGGATCGAAGAGCGCCTGCTGGAGCTCCCGCGCCGGCGCGAGCCTCACAACCTGTCCAGGTCGTGCGAGACGAGCGATATCATGGCGCTGGTGGTTCGGGGCGTCCCCACGAAAAGGTTTCTGCGCATAGATCCCAAGATGCGCGGGACCAGCATGCACACCGAGCTGCCGGCGAAGGTGGTGCGCGGTCGCGTGACCGTGGCGGTGCTCCTTCTAACTTGGTTAGGAGTCAGAGCACCTCACACACCTCGCACCTTTCGCCACCACCTACGCCAGCGGAAGCCTTGGCACGTGCACAGCTGCTCCTCGATTTTCCTCCCGCCCCGGAGAAGATGGAGGAGTGGCGAGCTACTATCCAGAGCCTTATCGGCTTCGCTAACAAGGATGGACCACAAGAGGCAGGGCCCTCTCAGCGGAGGCCCATCGATCCGATGCGAGCCGGTGTAGAGAAAACCGGAGGTGGTGCAACTACAGTGCACTCTCCTCCGCGACATCAGCGGCAGCCGACGACTCAGCAAGTCGACCGCCATGAGGAAGTTTCCACGGCGTCGTCCGATCCACGGATGCGCCGTGATCAGCGTCTGGTTCTCCAGGAAAGAGGCAAGGAAGACGCTCGAACAACCATCGAGCGGCGGCGGGAAGCGCGCTATCAGTCTGATAAGCGCGCGGGGCCGGTTGTCGACGAGCCTGCGCCAGGGAACGTAGGAGACTTGCCTTACGAGGTAGGACCTCCGGCGTTTACCCGTGAGCTGCGGCAAGTCCAATGGCCCAATCTCCGAACCTTCAAGCCAGAGGTCCCGGAGAAATACGACAGCAAGACTCATCCCTCGGAGTTCCTGAGCATCTACACCATTGTGGTGCAGGCTGCCGGGGGCCGAGATGACAAGATACTTGCCAACTACTTCCTGTTGGTGCTCAAACCCAACGTCAGGTCATGGTTGATGCATCTGCCGGAGGATTCTATTTCTTGCTGGTCAGATCTGTGCCATCAGTTTGTTGGCGCCTTTGTTGGAGGCCACCAAGCTCCTGGCCAAGAAAGTGATTTGCACATCATCCCTCAGAGGGAGGGCGAGTTCCTGCGCAAGTTTATGCAGAGATTCAGCCGGGTGCAGTACAATATTCCTGATGTTCATCCTGCTGCTGTCATTAGCGCGTTCCATCAGAACGTGCGTAACCGCAGGATGCGGGAAGAGCTGGCAATGAACAAAGTCAGGAGTATTGCCGAGCTTTACACTTTGGCCGACAAGTGTGCTCGAGCTGAAGAGGGGAGGAAACTCCCCGGTGAAGCTGTTGGTGCGACAGGCGACTCAGAAGAAGAAGATGCTGCGGCTCCGTCAAGGAAAGGCCGGCGGCGGAATAGGAAGCGCGGAGGCAAGGCCATGCTTGCCATCGAGGAATCCGGCAACCCTGGCGCCGCCAAGAAGGCCAAGGTTGGCGACCCCGGCAAGGATCTTGCCGGGTGCCCTTCCTGTCAGGCCTTGGCGGCCGCCGACAAGTCAGAGAACTCCGGCAAGCAGTACTGCAAGATCCATCGCACTAAGGGCCACGATCTCCAGAACTGCCGGCAAGTTGAGCAGCTTGCCGAGAAGCAGAAGGCCGAATACGAGAGGCGAGACAAGGAGAAGGCCCAAGATGGTGCTGAGGGGTCCGGCAAGAAACACGGTGGCCGAGGAGGTCGCCGCGGCAAGACCAAGCAGGATCGGCCCGCTCGGGGCCGGGATAAAGAAGGAGAGAATGATGAAGAAGATGACGAATCCAGTGAGCAGGAATTCCAGAAGGCTACGGAGGCTATGTGCATTGATGGGGGAGCCTCGCTGCATTCTTCCCACCGCCAACTTAAACAGTGGGTGCGGGAGGTTAATGCGGCAGAGCTGTCCCCCGATGCATGTAAGCCTCTGAAGTGGTCCAGCACGCCTATCATCTTTGACGCTGAGGATCACCCTGATCGCACAACTACGTTCGGGTGTTTGCCATTGTTGGTTTCCCCGACATTTCGCAACCTCAAGGTGACGAAGATGTTAGTTGACGGCGGGGCCGGCCTAAATTTAATCTCTCCAGATGTGCTCACAAAGCTTCAGATTCCCGACGAAGATCTTGAGGAAACGGGTACGTTTCAAGGGGTCAACCCGGGAAGAACCCAGCCTAAGGGCAAGATCACGCTGCCGGTAACATTTGGCAGCGAGCTTAACTTCAGGACCGAAAAGGTGGTGTTTGATGTCGCCAAGATCCCCATGCCATACAATGGGATCCTTGGTCGGCCAGCGCTGGCTAAGTTTATGGCGGCATCACACTACACGTACAATGTTTTGAAGATGCCTGGGCCGTTGAGCGTCATCACTATCCATTCCGATAGGAAGGATGCGCTCATCTGTGCCGACCAACTTTACCGGGAAGCAGTTGCAGCACCTGCCATCAAGGCATCTGCTCCTGCCGCTGGAACTCCCGGGGGGAAGAAGAAGACCGGCAGGAACCTTGGCGGCAACTCCGGCAAGCGCGCCTCTTCGAAGTGCAGCGCTTCCGTCGAGGACGTGCCAGAGAGTTCCACCGGCAAGAACAAGAAGTCCAAGGCTGCCCCGCCGAAAACCAAGAAGGTGCCTGCCAGGGAGGACGGCATGGGGGAACTTTTACCATAAGTTCCACCCTAGATGACAAATAGGAAAGCGCGCTCATTGCTTTCCTGCGGGCGAATGTCAACGTGTTTGCATGGCAACCGTCTGACATCCCCGGCGTTCCCAGGAAAGTAATTGAGCACCACCTTGCTGTCTGTCCTCATGCACGGCCCGTCACGCAAAGGGTGAAGAAATAGGCTTTGGAGCGGCAAGAATTCATTGCCGAAGAAATTAACAAGCTGGTGGCGGCAGGACTGGTCAAAGGAGTGCTTCATCCAACCTGGTTGGCCAATCCGGTTGTATTGCGGAAAGTGAACGGGAAATGGAGGCTTTGTATCGATTATACAGATATCAATAAAGCTTGTCCAAAAGATCCTTTTCCCTTGCCGCGCATCGACCAGATTGTGGATGCCACCGCTGGTTGTGATCTCCTGTCCTTCCTTGATGCCTATTCAGGGTATCATCAGATTTTTATGGAAAAGGAAGATGAAGAGAAGACCGCCTTTATCACCCCATGTGGTACGTATTGTTTTATACGAATGCCTTTCGGGTTGAAAAGTGCTGGTTCAACATTTGCCAGAGCAATCCAGATTGGTTTTGAGCCACAACTCCATAGAAATATGGAGGCATATATGGATGATATAGTGGTCAAAACTAAGGATAAAGCAACGCTCATCCAAGACTTAGAAGAAACATTTGCGAACTTGCGCAAGATCAACTTGAAGCTCAACCTCGAGAAGTGCGTGTTCGGTGTTCCTTCCAACAAGCTCCTCGGATTCTTTGTATCTTGCCGGGGAATCGAAGCTAACCCCGACAAGATCAAAGCCATTGAGCAAATTGAAGCGCCGAGACGCGTCAAGGATGTGCGTTGTCTTGCCGGCTGTGTTGCTGCTCTAAGCAGGTTTATTTCCAAATCTGCTGAGCGCGCCCTGCCCTTCTTCAAAATTTTGAAGAAGGCAGGTCCAATGAAATGCACTCCGGAAGCGGAGGCGGTGATGCAAGATTTGAAGAAATACCTTTCTTCTCCGCGGACGGTAGTCGCACCTAAACCACAAGAACCGTTGCTGCTGTATCTGGCAGCGACAAATCAAGTGGTTAGTGCTGCGCTGGTGGCGCAGAGGGAAGCTGATGAGGAGGCAACATCAGCGGCAGTACCGCCAGATGACGCGGCAAGACCTTCCCCGGCAAGGGTTGATCCCGGCAAGACAGGATCTGCGCAAACAGAAGAGCCTGTGCAGAAGAAAAAGGTGGTGCAGCGCCCAGTTTATTTTGTTAGCTCCCTTTTGCAAGGAGCTAGGTCAAGGTATTCTGGTGTGCAGAAGTTGCTTTTCGGCCTCCTTATGGCCTCGAGAAAGCTGCGCCATTATTTTCAAGCACATGAGATCACCGTCGTCACTCGCTTTCCGTTGCAAAGGATATTGCAAAATCCGGAGGCAACCGGCAGGATCGTAGAGTGGGCGTTGGAGTTGTCCAGCTTTGGCCTTAAGTTTGAAAGCACTTCCACAATTCAGAGCAGGGCCTTGGCAGAGTTCATCGCAGAATGGACCCCGACGCCAGACAAAGAAGTTCAAGAAACAAGCCTCCCCGGCAAGGAAACCGATCAGCAATGGGTTATGTACTTTGACGGGGCTTTTTCGCTGCAAGGCGCCGGTGCTGGTGTGCTGCTTGTCGCACCTACCGGAGAGCACCTCAAGTATGTAGTCCAAATGCATTTTCCCCAGGAGAGTTCAACCAACAACACTACAGAGTACGAAGGTTTGCTTGCCGGTCTTACGATCGCGGCAGACCTTGGTATCAAAAAGCTCATCATCAAAGGCGATTCACAGCTTGTCGTCAGGCAGGTTAACAAGAGCTATCAAAGTCCATTGATGCAAGCCTACGTAGATGAAGTGAGGAAATTGGAAGAGCGCTTTGACGGTCTCCAAATGGAGCACGTTCCTCGTGCCGAGAACAATATTGCTGACGACCTGTCAAAGCGTGCTGCCCTCAAGTTGCCTGTGGAACCAGGAACTTTTGTGCTCCAATTGACTCAACCATCCGTGGCGCCATCGATGCGGCAAGAAAAGAGAAGGAAGTTGAACTCTGGCCAGTACTTCCCGACAGAGCTCCCCGGAGCCGCCGGCAAGGAAGTTGCCGGGATCGACATGCTTGCCGGGGAACAACAGGCTCCGGCAGGGCCTCAGGCCCTTGCTGTCGAGACAACTGTTTCCCCGGCGGATGAGATGCCTTTAGTCCTAGTTGTCGAGCCTCAGGCTCCAGCATGGGCGCAGCACATTGTCCACTTCCTTCAGACAGGTGAACTCCCTGAGGAACAAGAAGAAGCGGAAAGAGTAGCCCGTCGGTCTGTTATGTACAAGTTCGTCGATGATGTCCTGTACAGAAAGAGACCAAATGGTGTGAAATTGAAGTGCATTCCTCGGGAGGATGGACTAGAGCTGTTGGCAGAGATACATGGGGGCATGTGTGGCTCTCACATAGGGTCAAGAGTGCTTGCCGGGAAAGCATTCCGGCAAGGTTTCTTTTGGCCTACCGCCCTCCAGGATGCGACTGCACTAGTAACCAGGTGTGAAGCGTGCTAGTTTCATTCGAAGAAATTACATCAGCCAGCTCAAGCTCTTCAAACAATCCCTCTCTCCTGGCCATTTTTGGTCTGGGGGCTCGACATACTGGGCCCCTTTCCCCGTGCTACCGGGGGCTTTGAGTACTTGTATGTTGCTATCGACAAGTTCACAAAGTGGCCGGAGGTGGAAGCAGTGAGGAAGGTGACAGCGCAGTCGGCGGTCAAGTCCTTCAAAGGAATTGTTTGCCGTTTCGGTGTGCCTAACAGGATCATCACCGACAACGGCACGCAGTTCACAAGTCACACCTTCATGCAGTACGTCCAAGACCTTGGCGGCAAGATTTGTTTTGCCTCTGTTGCTCACCCGAGAAGCAATGGCCAAGCGGAGAGGGCCAATGCTGAAGTGTTGCGCGGTCTCAGGACCAGAACTTTTGACAGGTTGAAAAAGTGCGGAAGGCGCTGGATTGGTGAGTTGCCGGCGGTTCTTTGGTCAATCAGAACGACACCAAATCGAGCCACTGGCCAGACGCCCTTCGCTCTGGTGTATGGAGAGGAGGCAGTTCTCCCCACGGAACTCATATACGGATCTCCTCGAGTGCTCGCTTATGATGAACTCGAGCAAGAGCAACTGCGGCAAGATGACGCTGTGCTCCTTGAGGAGAATCGTCTTCAGGCTGCTGTGCGAGCTGTGCGCTACCAGCAAGCTTTGCGCCGCTATCATAGCCGCAAAGTTCATGCCCGAAGCCTTGAGGAAGGCGACCTTGTTCTTCGGCGGATTCAGTCCGCCAGGAATTCAAACAAGTTGATGCCAAAGTGGGAAGGCCCTTATTGGGTAGTACGAGTCACCAGGCCTGGCGCTGTCCGCCTGGAGACCGAAGATGGCGTTCCAGTGAGTAATTCCTGGAATATCGAACATCTTCGCAAGTTCTATCCATAAGGCGCGGTTGCCGGGGGCTCCCGGCAACCACCTTTTTGTACAAGTCTTGCCGGCAAGGCATGTGATCCTTTGTACAAAGCCAGGCGCAGACCCTGAGCACAGATGAATAAATTTAAGTGTTGTACATTTCCTTATTGATTCTCATGTTCACATTCATATATGCATGTTTGTCTAAGATGTTGTATGACACCTGATCCCGGTAAGTTCTAACGAACCGCCAAGGTTTCATCTCTTTATTTTCTCTTCTTTCTTTTTCTTAAAGACAAAAGGATTCCTCGCGTGCACATTTGCCAGGGGGGGAAGGGAGACATGAATACCAGTTGGTGACGTTCGGAATCGTATGCTTGCCGGAGGAAGGACAAAGACAGAAAGCTAAGTCCTAAAAACTCAGAGCAAGTTTTTCTTTTATTACCAAGTTATTTCCTTGGACGATTCCGACCCTTGTAAGGAAAATCTGCACGCGAAGGAACCCTTGTTGTAATCAGTTGCGCCCTTATTTTGTTTCGAGTCCGCTCAACGATTTAAGTGGCTGCACTGAGAACGCCAAGGAGTCTTGCCGGCCGCTGCGCCTCCAGCAGGCTGCTGAAGTCCCGCACCCAGCGCTCGCGGCAGGTTGCGCGCCGGCAAGTTTTTCAGTAAGCGTAGGGTGAACTCCATACATAAAGGAATCAGACAAGGAAAGTAGCTAGCATGAGCCTAAACATAGTTAAATTATATTACATCCATGAGTTGCCGCAGTCCTAACTTGAGACTTAACTGTCTTTTACATGAGATGATGGCGGCAAGAATAAAAGAGGAGCACTCAATCCCTGCGCTGGCCTTCGATCCTTTTGATGGAGTCCACCTTCTCAAGGATTGGCGAGATGCACTTCTCAAGCGCCTCAACATTTGCATCCTTTGGCAGGTGGCCGAGTGCGCTGGAGAGGTCGATGCCGGGATTGCTGTGCACCACCTTGAGGAGCACCTTGCGAAGGACGGCCCGGCAAAGCCGGCGAGTCTCGTTCGCTAGTTGGGTCGCCCGGCTAGACTGGAGCGCCCTAAACGCGTTGATGATGCTTTCAAAGAACATCGTCAATCTGGCGCTTGGGGATATTCTCTCCTCGGAAGAATATCTGAAGTTCGACAAGCCCATGGTTGACAGTTCTGCGGTAAGCTTCTCCGCGGCAGCGATGAGACGACCAGTCCAGATCTCCACTCCCTTCTCGTACTCATTTTGGGCAGTGGCGGCGCTCTTGAGCAGGTTCCTCTCTCCTTGGAGATCCTTGAGTAGAGCCTTCTCACGGACCCTGCCGGCCTTGAGAGATTTCTGCAGCGTGGTCAGCTTCAGCTCCAGAACCGCAATATCATCAGCTACAGAGGAGAGCTGCTTGGTCTTGTCGGACAGGGCGACTTGCATCTCCGCCAAGGAGTGGAGGGTTTTTTCCCTGTCCCCCTTGAGCGTCGAGAGCTCCTTGCCGTGCTCGTCGAGATCTGTCTCCAGCCTCTTCACTTTGTCGCTCAGCTCGTTCTTGGCGCCCTCTGCAACTTCGGCAGCATCGACGGCCTCCTTGAGCTTGTCGGCGTGACTTGCAGTTAGAGCTTCGAGCGCCTCCTTGTGCTTCTGCTCCAGCTCCTGGGTCCGCCTTGCGACAAGATTTTCAATGTCTTCATCCTTGCTACGAAGCTTGGCGGCGAGCGCCTACTCACGTGCGGTGAGATCTTCTTCGAAAGCGTCAAGAGCAACGCGGCGCCCCGTCAGGAGAGCATCTTCGGCAGCGATCTTTTGAACAGCTTCATCATGTGCCTTCTCCATGTCTGATTGCTTCAGGAGGACCTCATTCCATTGCTGGCTCACTTGTTCTCGACCGGCAACCAGCTCTTGAAGGGCCTCGGCGTGCCAGACTTGCATTTGTGCGACACGCCTTTGAAAATCCGCTTCGGCTGCTTCGACAACTGCCATTCTGGAGTCCGCCTTCTCTTTTCGGGCACGATGGAGAGCCTGGAGTTTGCAGAAGTTTTCGCCCATGGCCTGAAGGAGCTGATCCTCTTCAGACTTGCCACTGCTAGCGCTGGGATCGTCAACGACTTCGAGCCCGGCAGCGGCAACAATTTCCTCGAAAATTTCGCCTTCGGCTGGTGCCTCGGTGCTTGCCGTCCCTGGCAAGTTGATGAATAGGTTTTCGCCAACCTTGAGATACTTGCTAGATGAGGGCTCGTTAGATGTTGATGGCTGGTCTTCAGAGGCCGCCTCACCAGTGACAGGGGGCTCTGTGGCCGATGCAACGCCTGGCGCTCCTGCGGCAGGAATGTTGTCAGTATGGTCCTCAGCCTCCCTGTCGCCCTCTTCAGCAGGTTCTTCGGTGATTTCCTTTTGTGCTGTCTTGGCAGCCTCCCCATCAAGAGCATCACCAGCCCCGGCAACATCGTCCTTGGTGGCCTCGCTGGCAGTGATCCTCTCCGCTTCGGCAGCAGCATCCCTGGCGGTCTCCTCGATGATGGCGTCGACGTCCATATGTTCCATCGCAGAGAACTCTGAAGAGTGAAGGAGGTGGTCAGAATAAGATCGAGTTTTTAAATTTTGAAGTGATCAAAGATAAAGAAGTAAGGGGAAAATAATAACTAGCACTCTGAGGCGATCGAGTACCTGCGTCGGGCTGTCGAGAGGTGGCTTCGCCTCTCCCGGCAACTCCGGTTGCCGGGGGTGGGTTGCCGGAGTCCGTGCTTGTCGGCTCCTCCTCAATCCGGACGGGCTCGTCGGCAGGATCTCTTGCCGGGGATGTGCTTGTGGGCGGAGCGGTCGATGAAGGAGGCGCAATGGGGCAATCTTCTCCTTGTTGCCGTTCTTCTCCTGCGAACCCAAAGATATCAGCGACAAGAATGAAAGCCTCGGCACCAGCCAACAGAAAAAAGGGACAATGAACTTACGCTGGGGGCTGCGTTGAGGACTAGGCTCCGGGCTCACAATGACGGTCTCTGGCACGCTAGTGGAGCCTGCCGAGGGCTCGTCGCCCGTAGAAGTCCTTGACCTCTTCGCCATTCTCTCCAGCAAGGTTTCTGTGTCACTGCGGAAACAATACAAGTAAGTCAGTAAGACTGATGCAGATTGGAAGGTGGAAGTTGTGACAGGTGCTCACTCTTCTTCCTCCCGCTCCGGACTGAAGCCGGAGATGTCGAAGTCGACCTCCGTTGCGATGTCTGAGCGGGGAGGCGGAGGAGGGGCCCTGGGCCGCTTGGCTGTGGCAGGCGTCGGGGCAGCCTCTGGCACGGTTGTACGAGACCCTCCTGCCGCTCCAGCGGTGGTCGCTGGAGTGGGTCTCGCGCGCCGCGCGGGCTGTTGACGAGCCCCCTACCGCGGTCCGGTCTTGCCGGCCACTTTCTTGCCGGGGGATTCGCTGCTCGATGTAGGCTGGCTTGCCGGGACGCCCGATGCGCCTTTCCGAAGGACACGCTTTGTCTTCTTCGGGGGCGAGGGCTCTTCTCGCGTCTCCTCTTCGGCCGTGTCGTCGCCGGATGAGTTTTTAGCGACTGCGCCGCCTTCCTCCCCGGCAACCTTGCTCTCCTCGTCGGATTTTGCCTCCACCACCACCTCTGCATCGCTGGCTTCCCACTCTGTGAAGCCAACGCTGCCGGCCTCCGCGGCAAGATTCGCTTCCTCCACTCTGGTAGCGATGTATGCTACCTCCTGATCTGTGGTGGCGCGAATAAGATCTGACTCTTGCCGGACAGGCTTCTCCGTCAGATTGTCGAAGAATTTCTGCGCTTCTTCCTCGCTTGGCTCGACCCAGGTCGGGTCAAGGCCGTGGGCGTTGAACATCGGCAAGAAGGCAATGATCGACCCCAGTGCAGAGTTGTTGCACAAGGGGACGATCCTTGCCGGCAGCCGGTGCTTGTCTTCGCGCTAGAATAACTTCTGGCGGAGAGCGCCAAGCTGCATAACAGTCAAGTTGTTGCTCAGCCTGGGGCGCAGCCTCATGACATCTGCTGCGTTCTTATACTCCCAGGCTGGCCTCCCCCTATTCTGCAGAGGGGCGATGCGGCGGCGGAGGAAGTCGAAGCCGATCATCTCTATTGTCAGCCCGGCAGCCTTCAAACGGAGGATCCTGGTAGTGGCGATTGTGAGCTTCTCATCTTCTGCGGCGAGATCGGCCCAATCCTTGCCGCGGACCACCTTCTGTCGCCGGGGATGATAAAAAGGATGAGGATCTGCTTCCTGGATCCAGCACCATTCGGCCCGCCACTCGTCCCACTTTTCGCGGTAAACTCCATCTGGGTATATCTCTTTGTTCCAGGCCCTTGGAATCCAAGCAATAGATCCAGAGAGAGCCTCTCCTTTTTGGATTCGAGGATAGAAATAGTGGCGGAAAAGAGCAGAATTGGGGATCACGCCAGCGAAATTTTCACAAAGATGGGCAAAGATCGACATGCAAAATACGGCGTTCGGCGTGAAATCAAGAAGACGGAAGCCGTATGTATACATGATGTCATTGAAGAAATCGGAAAAAGGTGGACAGAGCCCGCAATAGAAATATGCAGTGAAGAAGGGGTATCTGTCCGATCCGCCTTTGGAACTAGCACCTGGGATTACGCGTGTGGCGGGGTGAGCTTGCGTTCGCTTCGCCCACATGCATTGGTATCGTCCCTTCAAAGTTTCGGCGTCGAGCGTCGGAGGGAAGACGACGAGCCTCTTCCGCATCTTCACCAGTTCGCTCTCCGGAACTTCAGCCTTTGCCTCCTTGTCCGTGCCCTTGCCTTTGCTGGCCTTGGGCGGCATGGCGACTGTGGAGATGGAAGTCGGAGGACGGAATGAGCGCGGGAGCAGCGAGCAGAAGAGAAGGAAGGTTTCGCTCTGAGCTTGAGCAGAGGAAGGTGATGGCGATGGCCAGATTGGGAAGAAGAGGGGGGTGAATAGGTTTGCGCCTCCACGACTTCTCCTTTTTATGGGGAAAGAGCGGGGCCACCTTGTTTATCCCCCAATATGAATGCGCCTCTATGGGCGCGAAACAGTTTGCAGCCTTTTTGGCACACTTCCCACATCGCGCGCTCCGTGCGCGTAGTGGGGGCACAGTAAAACAAGATCTTTACGAGCAGTTAATTCCCTGCCACGCGTGCCCGTGCACTGTTTGGGCCTAGCCCAACAACGCCTCGCACTCGTGTATGGCCCAGGCCCGGGGGCTCCTGTCGGTGTACTAAGTATTGGGCCACTAGTACCCCTTACTTGTGCATGGGCAGTTCTAGCCGTCCTCGCGGCAAGGCTTGCCGGGATCAGCTCGAGGTCGATTCAAGTCATCAAGGAAATCATCAAGTCGGAGATCTGAGAATCAGCAAATAAGCAAAGCTGGAGATCGAAGGACAGCTTCCCCGGCAAGATCCTTGCTGGGATGGCACGTGGAGCCCGGCAAGCCTCGGCGCCCGGCAAGGCTTGGTTCCCAGCAAGGCTCGGCGCCCGGCAAGCCTCGGCGCCCGGCAAGGCTTGGTTCCCAGCAAAGCTTGGCGCCCGGCAAGCCCTGGCGCCCGGCAAGGTTTGGGGCCCGGCAAGGATCGGCGCCTGGCGAGATTTCGCCACTGTGCCACCGCTTCGGCACAGTAATAAAGCCTGACATTCTGGGTCCTTCTCTGGATGCGTGGCAACGTGCCAGTGGAGGAGAGCTTAAGTGGTGCTAACGGGATGGCCCCTTTTTCCATCCCCAAGAAAGTGAGGACACCTAAATGGACACCTCACGGTGCATTAAATGCGCTTGTCCTAATCCGTCAGGGGTTAGGTATGATACCCTGTAGCTACTTTACACCTCAATGTATGTACATTTTGCCACTGTGGAGACCCCTTTGAGCATATAAAAGGAGGCCCAAGGCAACTGCTACAGAGGAGGAGAACTTCTGGCCCATTCTGCATGCGTAGCTGCTCTCTGAACGTACTGTTCATTGCGAGCGCTCCTGAAGGTTGGGCTCAAGAACATCAATAAGAACACAAAGCAGGAGTAGGGTTTTACGCTGATCAGCGGCCCGAACTGGGTAAAAACCTCCCGCATCGATCACCGGTTCTGCTCTTTGCATACACCTCTCCCCCCGCCGAATCGTAAAGGGGTCCCTCGGGATCCCATAGGTGTCGTGCCCCGACAGTATCCTCCCCCGTAGATGGAGCACAACGCAGTGCGAGACCCGAGCTTGAGAGAGAGGAAGGCTTCGCGTTCCACAGCCACCTTCTTCTCGGTGGCGATAAGGATCTTCTCCCTGGCCTCCAGTTGGGTTGTCGCCTCAGAGATGTGCTGAGCATGGGACTCCTGGGCCTTGTCCACCTCCTTCTTCAGCTTGGCCAGGCGGTCCCGCTCCGCAGCTTGGTCGTTGGTTACCTGGGCCAGCTTGGCATCGCGATCGGCGAGCTTCGCTTCGCGGGCCTTGAGGTCCTCGTCCTACCGCTGGAGCCTTTGGGCGTGAGCGGCCTGCTCCTCCCGAAGGGTCTTCAGCTCAGCCTCTACCTTGCTGCAGTGCTTCTCGGCGGATGCTGCGCTGGCCAGTGTTGCGTCGTGAGCCCCCATGGCTTCGGCAGCTTCCCTCCTGCTCTCCGCAGTGGCGGCGGCGGCCCGGTCCCAGGCTGTCCTGGCGGATGAGTTGGCCTGGAGCCATCGTGATCCAAGCCCCAGGCGTTATCTCACAAGGCACCTGTCGGCATCTTGAAGGTCAGCCCGGAGTTGGCCGAGCACGACGAAGGCTTCCTCTAGGGCCCCAGGCCTGACAAGGGGGCCGCAGTTCGCTAGCGCGAGAGACAGGCAAGGAGGCAGCACGGGCGCGTCGACCGCCGCCGTAACCACGGAAGCAGGTGCATGGACAGCTGGGGGCACCAGAGGCTCCGAGCCCCCCTCAGGTGCGATGAGGGTGCACGGCTTTGCCGCAGGCTGGCCTGCGGGGGCTGGATCCTCCTGTGGGTGCATCAACACGTACGCGGGGGCGCACTCCATCACGAGGGGATGAGGGATCGCCTCCTCTGTCTGCGCAGGAGCCGCCGCGGCAGCGGCAAGATGCGTCCTCATGACCGGGGGCTCCTTCGGCCCTGCGCTCTCCTTCCTCTTCTTCACCACGGTGCCCAGCCTGGGCATCAGGAGGGGAGTGTTGTGGGTACAGTGGCAATTTATGCACAATCTGAAAACAAGGTGAGATACTTACTCACCAGGGTAGATCCACGTCCTCTTCTTCTCCTTGGCTGGGGCTGGGGTGCCCCCGCTTTTCCTTGGCGCTGTTTGGGTCGTGCTTGGGGCATCGGTGGGGCGCTCCTCGGCCGGCCTCGGCGCAGTGCTGCCATTCCATGGGACGGAAGGGTCGCCCTGAGGGGTCGCGGCTGGCTGAACCCCGTCAGCCCCGGCAACGGCTGCCTCGTCTTCGGCTCGTGAGCCGGACGGAGGCTGGGCCGACGCCTCTCTCACCTTCCCCGCGCTCGGGGAGCCCCATGGAGCAGACGCAGCCGCGCCTTTCTTCGGCGTCGCTCAGCCGGATGTAGGCGGCGTCCGAGGGGTAGGCCTTGGCCTCCTGAGGACCCTGGGGGGTGCGGGGAGTCCGCGGCCGGGAGCTCCTCGGCATTGTCGTCGTCCGCGAGGCTGCGAAGGAGCTCGCTTTCTGACGGGCGGATATTTCCGCCATGTCATCCTTGGTCGCCTCTGAGTCCTCCTCGCCCTCTTCGCCGGCGCTGTCGCCGGAGGACACCGGCACCGAGGAGTTGGGGCGCTCAGGCGGCATGTGCCCCAGCTCGTTGAAGACGGGCAAGGAGGCGATCAGCGCCTCCCTGTCGGTGCAGCGGTACAGTGGGACATAGGCCTCCGGGAGGTCCCCTAGGTCGCTGTCGAGCAGGACGTTCATGGCCTTGTCCCGCTCCTCGCCCGTCAGGCTCTCTGCGTGTAGTCTGATGCCGTCTGTTGCACCCTAGAACTCCCACATGGGGCGCGTGTGCGATTGGAGCGGGGCCAGGCGCTGCATCAGGAACTCCTTCATGAGCATGCCCCCCGTCAGTGCCTTGGCATCCACGTCCCGTCAAGGGCCACGCGTCAGCCTGGCCCACAGGTAGTTGGGGCCCGCGGCGCTTTGCCCTTGCCCTTTGGCTTCACCTCGAAGCCAGCCCGAGCGCGCCTTGGGCCCGGGGGCTACTGTCAGCGTTATGGGAATCAGGGTACCCAGACTTGCCTGCTTGTGGCCCACGGCATGGCTCCTTTGATGGCCTGGTATGGCCCATCTGCAAGGCTACCAAGACAAGACCTTCGCGAGGGCCCCCTGGCCTCGTGAGGCGGACGACACCAAGTCCTCCAGAGGAGCGGCCTCCCCAGGTTGCCTCTCGAGGAGCGGAGATTTCTATGCAGGTACCCAGCCTCCAGAGGCTGCGATGACGTGAGCCATGACGACCAAGGCCAGGCGGACACCAGCGGGCGCATAGGAGACAGTTTCCCTTTCGGTGCTAAGGGAGCGAGGATAGACGTGGGTTCCTAAGGAGCCCTCCAAAGGATTCCATTCCCGTACAACGAGACCAAGACCACGAGCTCGGCAGGACGGATGTCATCGCCGAGCCCACTGCTGCATCATGATTAGAAGTTTTGTAGGAGAAGACCACCTTTTGTCAGGATAGGGTATACCTCTTGTCCCCTTTCAAATTGGCCGTTGTGGTATCCCTTCCCACCTAAGTTTCCAGGGAAGAGGACCGAGGCCACTATAAATATAGGTTACCCACCAACGTAGAAGAGGTCGACTCATTCTCACCCCCGAGCCCTCACGAGGCAGCTCATCCATTGTACTAGTTCATCCTCAACCTCGTCGTGAGGCCAATCCACCACAACGCAGGAGTAGGGTTTTACACCGCAACGTGGCCCGAACCTGGGTAAACTACCGTGTTCATCTCCTTCCCCGCTCACTCGAATCTGGCTAGGCTAGGATGTAGGGTGATGAGCTTGAGGCTTGAGAGGTTGACATCTTCGCACACGCCCCAGGGTTCGAACCTTCTTGGGTCTGCGGAGCCCTGAATCCGACAGCTCCGGCTCATTCTCCTTGCCGAAGATGTAACATAGGAAGAGGTCGACATCCAAGCTTTCGTCGGTGCCTGGCATGCTTGGAATAACTAATGGTAGATGGGTGTGGACTAGATCTGCGCATAGTCTCGCTACGGTGTGTTGTCTCCTGGGTCATATGGAGCAAGCCACTTGTTGGTGGCGGGAAACCGATGAGGGAAGAGGCGGGAAGCATTGGCGTGGAATGCGGGACACGTGTATAACTTCATTTATTTCTGCACTGGGCGTCTGTGTTCGTATAGGTACTAACTAAGTCATGGTTTATTGGCCCCCTTCATATTTTGTAGGACCAAACTATGACCCTAGATTTAACTAAGAATATATTAATGCATGTCATCGAAAATACTATTGTTGGATGGCTATTCCTGGCTATGTTCATCTGCTATATGCAATAATTATGCATGTTCTTGCTTTCTATTTAGGCGGCCGCGGCGCGCTCTGCTCATCATTTAGGTGCCAAGGCCCGCTCGGGTCGCGTCCCTCTGCGCGCACTCTGATAGTTTTTTCTACACACAGAATCGCACACGAATTTACTGTAGTAACTGTCTGTGTTATATTTTATCATCGCAAACAGTTCATCCAAGTGGGATGTTTGTCGCGTATCGCACACATCTTGTTTACATGAATCATTTGTGTTCTTTTGGCTCATCGCAAACAGTTCATATATGTGAAATGTATGCCGCATATCACACACATCTTGTTAAACTGAACCGTTTCTGCTGTGTTACCTAATCGAAAACAGTTCGCTCGATTGAACCGTAGGCTGTATATCACACACACCCTGATCTGGCTGACCATTTATGTTCCATTCCCTAATAGCAAATAGTTCATCTGAGCGAACTATATGTTGTGTATCGCACTCACCTTGATATAGCTACCCGTTTTTGTTGTTCTGTCTCATCGCAAACAGTTCTTATGGATTAACCGTATGTCACGCATCACACACATAATTAGAATATGAACTGTGTTTGATGTATCTGCCATCGCAAATGTTTTGCCTCTTTTTTGATGGTTTTTTACATCACCGTTTGTGATTAATGCATCGCACACAGTTTCGTCGAAGGGTCTTTGATTGTAGTGTCGCGTTAGCAACATCCTGCAATAGTGTATATTCCAAAATAATTCTCCGTAAATTTTTATCGCGTTTGGACTTTGTTTGATATGGATATTCTGTGAAACAAAAACATGCAAAAATAGGAACTGGCACTGGGCACTGGATCAATATGTTAGTCCCAAAAAATAATATAAAATGTTGCCAAAAATATGTAAAAGTTGTATAATATTGGTATGGAACAATAGAAAGTTATAGATACGATGGAGATGTATCAGTATGCAAGCCCCATAAGATGAAATCGAGTTCCTCGACCCATTTGCAGTCGGTCTTTTTAAGGGAGCACACTAGCCTTTGCCTGATGCCACTAAGGATTAGTCCATTGGCTCACTCCACTTGCCCATTAGACTGCGGGTAGTAAACGGAAGCGTAGTCGAGCTTAATGCCCATTTTTGCACACCATGCTTTTACCTCTTTGGTAGTGAAGTTTGTCCCATTGTCCATGATCAGGCTGTGGGGGACACCGTAACGATGTACCACCCCGGACATGAATCCAATTACTTGGACAGCTTCCGTCGAGGTGACCGGATTTGCTTCGATCCACTTGGTGAATTTGTCTACCATGACAAGTAGGTATGTGTTTTTGTTTGATCCACCTTTGAGTGGTCCGACCATGTCTAGCCCCCAGACTGCAAAAGGCTAGGTGATGAGAATGGTACGAAGGGTTGTGGGAGGCATGTGGCTTTGCTTGGCAAATACGTGACAGCCTGGGCAGCGCTGTACCAACGTCGAGGCATCGGCACTCACAGGCAGCCAATAGAAGCCAGCTCGGAAAGCCTTGCTAACGAGGGTCTGGGCAGCGGCATGATGTCCGCTCATGCCAGAGTGTATCTCCTAATGTAGGAGTCTTCCTTCTTCCTCAGATATGCATCACTGGAGGACACCCGTTGTGCTCATTTTCTAAAGCTCTCCTTCGTGAACCTTGTAGTCTTTAGATTGCCTTATGATCCAATGTGCGTTGGTTTGGTTATCAAGGAGCTCCTTTCGGAGCAAGTATGCGAGGAGCGGCTCAGTCCATGGTGCGATGACTACCATGACTTCATGTGCAGAGGCAGTTTCCTAAACCGCTGAGCCGCCCATTATGCCTTCGTCATCTTCGGGCGGGGCATGATTCCTGACGTCGCTTCACTCTGATGTTCCTTTTTTGTCTTGCCAGACTACGGACGGCTAGAAGAACCACTCGAGGAAGGTATTATCCGGGACCTTATCCTGTTTTGCGCCCATTCAGGCGAGTACATCCGCGGCCTGATTGTTGTCCCTGGGTATGTGATGAAATTCCATCCCCTCAAACCTGGTTGAGATATTTATGATGGCATTTCGGTAAGCTGTCATCTTCAGGTCTTTGGTGTCGAACTCACCATTGACGTGTGAGATAGTGAGGTTGGTATCACCTCGAACCTCTAGGCGTTTGACACCCATGGAGACTGCTATCCGGAGTCCATGCAAAAGGGCTTCGTATTCGACCGCGTTGTTGGAGTCTGTGTACATGATTTGTAGCACGTATTTAATGTTGTCTCCGGTGGGTGACGTGAGCACGATGCCAGCCCCTAGGATGACAAGTATTTTGGAGCCGTCAAAGTACATTGTCCAATGCGAGTAGGTGTTGTATTCCCGGGGGAGTTCGGCCTCCGTCCATTCGGCCAAGAAATCAGCAAGTACCTGGGATTTAATGGCTCGACGTAGTTTGTAGATGATTTCAAAAGGTAGGAGCTCTATGGCCCATTTGGCTAAATGCCCCATTGCATCCCTGTTATTAATTATGTCACTTAATGGGACATCGGATGCCACGGTCACTGAACACTCTTGAAAGTAGTGCCGAAGTTTTCGTGATGCCATGAAGATAGCGTAGCCTATCTTTTGATAGTGAGGGTATCATGACTTGCATGGAGTTAAGACTTTGGAGACATAATAAACGGGCCTCTGGACCTGGAATTCATGACCCTCCATGTCTCACTTGACCACGAGGACTATGCTAACCTCTTGGTTTGTGGCCGAGATGTATAATATCACCGGTTCACATAAAACTAGTGCTGCCAGGATGGGATTGGTGGCGAGGAGAGCCTTGATGTCTTCCAGGGCCGCCGCGGCCTCCTTGGTCCATTTAAATGTTTTTGTTTGCTTTAGTAGCCTGTACAGGGCGGGGCCTTCTCTCCGAGTCGTGATATGAAGTGACTTAAAGCCGCCATGCAGCCTACCAGTTTTTTTACCTGTTTGAGATCTGTTGGTACCTGCAAACGGTCCAAGGCTCAGATTTTGACCGGATTGGCTTCAATTCCTCGGCTAGATATGATGAAGTCGAGGAGTTTGCCAGTCAGGACTCCGAAGACGCATTTCTCTAAATTGAGTTTAATTTGATACTCCTGTAAGCTGCCGAATGTGTCGTAGAGGTCATCTACTAACTGTACGATGTAGTTAGTTTTAACAACCACATCGTCTATGTAGGCCTCGACGGTACTCCCGATGTTTTTTCCAGGCATGTTTGAATCATGCGTTGGGACGTGGCGCTGATACTCTTTAGTCCGAAGGGCATCGTGTTGAAGCAGAACAACCCGTAAGGGGTGATGAATGTTGTTTCTGCCTAGTCAGATTCCAGCATCTTTATTTGATAATATCCCGAGTAAGCCTCCAGGAAGCACAACGCATTGCGACCTGCTGTGGGGTCTACAATTTGGTCGATATGGGGTAGGGGGAAGGGGTCTTTGGGGCAGGCTTTATTGAGTTCTTTGAAATCGGCACACAAATGCCAAGACCTATCCTTCTTTGGTACCATGACCAAATTGGTCAGCCAGTCAGGGTGTTTTATATTTCGGATGAACTCAGTCTCTAGTAATTTAGCCAGTTCCTCACCCATTGCTTGACACTTAGGCTCGGAAAAACACTGAAGTGCTTGTTTGACAGCCTTGTAGACCTTTAATACATTCATGCTGTGTTCTGCAAGCCTGCGGGGTAACCCCAGCATGTTAGAACAGTGCCAGGCGAATATGTCCCAGTTCTCCTTGGGGAAAGTGCGTAAGGCCTCAACAATCTCCGGATCGAGGTTCGCCCCCATGGACACCATTTTAGCAGGGTCCATAGGGTGCACTTGAAATTTGACTATTTCATCAGCCGGCTTGAATGAAGTAGACTTCTGCCGTTTGTCGAGGATAACATCATCCCGGTCGACTTCGGCGTGTAGCACGGTTAGCTCCTAGGTTGCGAGGTCTCAAGATAGAGTTCTGAGAGCGAGTGACACCGTCTTGTTCTCGGCCTTAAGTGCCCTGTTGGGGTCACTTGAGATGGTAATGGTCCCTTTTGGGCCTGAAATTTTCAGCTTCATATAGCCGTAGTGCGGTACTGCTTGAAATTTAGAGAAAGCTTCCCATCCGAGAAGGGTGTGATATCCACTCTTGAAAGGAGCGATATGAAACGTGACCTCTTTGGAGCAGTAATTTTTTGGTCTTCTGAAGACCATGTCCAAGGTTATTTTTTTGCTGCATCGTGCTTCTTGCCTAGGGATTATACCTTTAAAGGTGGTGTTACTCTGCTCTATGCACGATTTATCGATGTGCATCTTGTCCAGAGTATCTGCATATACTAAATTCAAGCTGCTACCTCCGTCCATAAGGGCCTTCTGACGTCGGCAGCTGTCCATGATTGGATTGAGGACCACTGCGATGGGACACCTGTTTGGGGTTGACCTTGGCCGATCATTCTGATCGAAGTAAACGGCGTGTCTATCCACGCGCCCCGAGTTGGCACCTGCTGGATGGAATTGATTTCCCACAGGGCCCGTCTGCGCTGGTTGTTGGACGTGAACGTCTCGTAGATCATCAGGACCTCAACTTCGTCCGAGGTTTGTTCTGTGTGGCAGAGGGTGACTGCCAGGAGGGCGGGCCCCCTTTGGCCACCTGCCTCAATACCCAACAATCATGAAGGCTGTGAGCCAGCAGGAGTTAATCAGAATAGCATGGATGGGGCATGGTTTATCCAGAAAGCTGTCCAGGGTTGCCCTGGGCTGACCATAGGTTTTCTTCTTCTTCCAAGGTGGATCACCCGGGGTGTTCCGTTTACGAGGCTCACACCGAGGTACCGATCTGTCGTGTTTCAGATAGTCTTCATAGATCAAATCCGTGTTTTATCCAGCCAGCCAGGCATTTTCAATGGTGCAAAATTGGGATACTATGTCAGATAACTCTGGGAGTATTTGAACGCAGCGACGAGCAAGGGCGTTCAAAATGCCTTTATCCTTACATCCGCGCTGGAAGACTATGGTTATGTCAGAGTCCAGGTAATCCAATATCTCATTTTTGACAGACAAGAATCTAGCCCAGAACTGCCTGATCGATTCATCAGGGAGTTGTTGCACATAGGATAGATCCCAGACGTCAGGTGGGCCAGAGTTATCAGGGCGATACTCTATGTGGGAGGTGAGTGGACGATTTCCGATCACTAAGGATCGTGGGTTCGAAACCCTATTATTCTCATCCTGTGTCGGATCTGTGACCACCAGATCGGCCGAGCTAATTTGAAGATCAGCTTCCTCGACTGCCTGTGGTAGGCCGCTATCTGACTCACTTCCCAAGAAGTATTCTGACGCCCCCGACTCAATCGTGCGCTAAGCATACACGCAAATGCGCATGATCAAGATCAAACACTCACGAGAAGATATCACAACACAACTCTAGACACATATTCAGACATAAAGCTTTATATTACAAGCCAGGGCCATGAAGGCTCAAATACATAAGTTAAAGGAAGCAACAACATTTGAGTACAGACATAAGATAAACAAGCCTGCCTTAAGAAGGCCAGCAAAACAACGATAATTGGATCCAAAAGGCGTAGGCCACCTGCCTGGGAGCCTCCTATCTACTCCTGGTCGTTGGTGGTCTCCACGTAGCAGTAGGCTCCATTGGGGTAGTAGTAGTCGTCAGCGGGATCAGCTGGCTCCTGGGCTCCGTCATCTGATCGCAGCAATCGGGTAAAGGGTAAAAGAGTTTGCAAAGCAACCGTGAGTACTCATCCAAAGTACTCGCAAGATTTACATCAGATCTATACTAAGTATGCATCGGTATCAAAGGGAAGGGGCTGTATCTATGGACTATACTGCAGAATGCTAGAATAGAAGGGAAGGCCTTGCCTAAGAAAGACTAGCATCTTGCAGCAGTAGAAGAGAGTAGAGTAACTTAACATACACTACAGGAATCAGCTACTTTGCCATCTGCCACGGCAGACGGCAAAGGTAGGAACGGCGGGCGGCAAAGGTCTCTGCCGTCTGCCGCGGACGGCAAAAGGCTCCGACAAAGTAAGGATCGGCAAAGAGCTACTTTGCCGTCTGCTTTCGACGGCTGACGGCAAAGGGACCTTTGCCATCAGCAGCAGACGGCAAAGAAAGCAGACGGCAATAATTACGCTATTAGTCCATTAGGTGGCTAACGGCAGCCTTTGCCGTCCACCGCTGACGGCAAAATTTGTCCGGCCTTTGCCGTCCGCCGAATGATGTCAGCTGGATGTCACTACACGGCAGGCCTTTGCCGTCCGCGGCTGTAGGCAAAGTTGTTTACTCTTTGCCGTCAGCCACTGTAGGCAAAGCCTTTGTCGTCCGCCGCTGTAGGCAAACTGGCCAAATGGGTCAGTTCTCAAGAGGCACAGGTGGCAGCCACGTGGCTACTTTGCCGTCCGCGGCTGTTGGCAAAGTTGCCTTTGCCGTCCACGGCTGTCGGCAAAGGTGGCTTTGCCATCAGTGGCTGACGGCAAAGATCCTGCTTTGCCTCATTTTTTTCTGTTTTTTTTAAATGCAACAATTTTGACAGCAAATATGTATGACATATATATATATATATATTTCACAGGGCTATTTAACAGCAAACATATGACATATCCAGCACATAAGTTTCATCGTACATACATATATAGTTCCATCCATTCATACATAGCAAGTTCCATCAAGTTGCACATACACATTGTTCCATCCATACATATTACAATGCAAAGTTTCATCTAGATAGCAAGTTCCATCATAGCAAGCTAGAAGAATACTTAAAGAGAATGAAAGAAAAAACAAGCACTCCATCATAGCAAGCTAGCTTCCGTGAAGTGAATGAAATCTGCAAAATGGCAAATAAGAAAGTTAGAAAAAGGTGACTAGAAGAAGAAGACTAGAACAAGAAGACTTAGGTGAAATGGATCATATATGAGCTAACTTAGGTGAAATGGATCGTTTATGAGCTAACTAAGGTGAAATGGATCCTTTATGAGCTAACTTTGGTGAAATGGATCATTTATGAGCTAACTTAGTTGAAATGGATCATTTATGAGCTAACTTAGTTGAAATGGATCGTTTATGAGCTAACTAAGGTGAAATGGATCATTTATGAGCTAACTAAGGTGAAAAGGATCGTTTATGAGCTAACTAAGGTGAAATGGATCGTTTTTGAGCTAACTTAGGTGAAATGGATCATTTATGAGCTAACTTAGTTGAAATGGATCATTTATGAGCTAACTTAGGTGAAATGGATCATTTAAGAGCTAATTTAGGTGAAATGGATCGTTTTTGAGCTAACTTAGGTGAAATGGATCATTTATGAGCTAACTTAGTTGAAATGGATCGTTTATGAGCTAACTTAGTAAAAAGCATCATTTTAGGGCTAACCTAGGTGTGATGGGTCATTTTGGAGCTAACCTAGGTAAGATGGGTCATTTTGGAGCTAACCTAGGTGAAATGGGTCATTTTAAAGCTAACGTAGGTAAAATGGATCATTTAGGAGCTAATCTAGGTAAAATGGGTCATTTTAGAGCTAACTTGGATAAAATGGATCATTTATAAGCTAACTAAGGTAAAATGGGTCATTTTAGAGCTAACTTAGGTAAAATGGATCGTTTATGAGCTAACTAAGCTAATTATGCAATTTTAGACATAAGTAAGCTAAGTACAGATCGTTTGAGAGCTAACTTAGGTAAAATGGATGGTTTTGGAGGTCAGTAAGCTTATTAAGTCATTTTGGAGGAAAAGAAGCTAACTCTAGGTCATTATGGTAAGCATATTGGAGGAAATAAAGCTAAGTCTAGGTCTTTATGCATTTGTTAAGCAAAACACTAGAGAAACTTACCGTGATCATGGAGGTGTAGGAGCGGGCTGGCTCGTGCCGGTAGCTGGAGAAGGATCGTGCGATGCTTGTCTGGAGTTACGCTGCACCAAAGATCATTTCCAATGTCTCGTTAGCATGATGACACTCAAATGTTAAGACTAGCAAGTAATGTCCATTCAAATTAAACTCACCGTGCTCCCAGAAGCAATCACTAGCATCGGCGGAGCGGTCTGACCGGACTTCTCGCACACAGACTGCACATTTGGTTTTGACAACTCAGTCATACTAGTTAGTAATGAGGCAAACACTACATGAATGTTTTGGCTAATCTGCAGAAGAAACTTACCACAAGGAGCTCGTACATGGCCCTTGCCTGCATGTCATTCCGTGCCCTCTCCTCCTCCAACATCTTTGTCGTCCTCTCCTCCAACTCCCGCTACCTCTCCGCCGCCTCCGCCAGAAGTTTCTCCGTTCTATCTCTCTCACTCTGTATAGCAGCCTGCAACACCACTCACATGACCATTTGTAATCATTGATGGAAGCGCACACAATGTAATGGAGAAAGATAGCTGAGTATGTATAACTAACCTTGAAGGCAAGTTGGACTGGCCGTTCACGAGGCCTTATCTCAGGAGCGGAGCTCGACTGGCGCGCCTTGATCTCCGGGAGAGTGCTAGGACAACGGATAAGTCCATCTCCCATGGCTATGGAGCCATGGGACCTCCCACCACCAGATATCATGGCATATACCGAAGAACACTAACGGGGATTTTGGTCTGTGTCTTCTCACCCATACTGTTGTCTACCACAACATACCTGGAAGACTTGCAAATGGGACAATAGTTCAAGTCCGCATAGTCAAGCCTAAATAAGGCACATCCTTTCTCACAGGCATGTATCTTCTCATAGGGCATCTTCAGTGCACGGAGGATTTTGTCCGACTGGTACAGGTTTGCAGGCATTACATGGCCTTTGGGTAGAAAGCGTCCAAATACTGTCATCATTGCGTCGTAGCATTCTCTGCCCAAGTTGAACTGAGCCTTCAGAGCCATTACTTGTGAGATGGCATCCAACTGACAAAGCTCAGTGTGCTCGTGGAGCGGACGTTTTGAAGACTCCAACATTTCATTGAAGGCCTTTGCAGATTCCTCCATCTCCTCGTCCGAATCCCGAGCATCATCATAGTCTTGCACCATGTTTTCCATCCCGGTACCATGCTCGTCGGTGCGACGACGATCCACCTCAGCTCGGTCACGTTGGGCAGACTCACCATGATATGTCCACACCGTATAATCGGGCGTAAAACCACTCTTCTGCAGGTGTTTGCCCATTTCAGCCTCTGTCCTCTTTTCCCAATTGCCGCACCGGAAACAGGGGCACCAGGTTTTCCTCTGGCCATTTGCAAATGCGGCTTGCACAAACCCCTTGGTTTTTGTGAACCATTCAGCGCTCCATTTGTTCTGACCAGTGTGACCGGTATACATCCACGCACGATCACTCATCTTGACTTTCAGAGCTACTGGACACACAACAAATATATATATAATTCACCATGTATATATTCATCAGTTGATCTACTTTGTCAATTTTATTACGTCCATGCAACCTACACTCTAATAGGTAATGATAGGTCCTAATCCCACCCGAGTATGATTAGATTGGGTTCATTTTCCCATGCTATGCTCCGGATCCGACGCAAAATTTCGGCAGCACCTCCCCGCTGTTCTCCTGATACACGTCTCTGCAATAAACAGAGAGGATGTGTACCCGGAGAACAACAGGGGAGGCACTGACGAAATTTATGCGCCGGATCCGAAGCAAAGCATATGGGAAAACGAACCCAATCTACACATACTCGGGCTGTCCATGGATAGCGTTGGACAATTCGAAAGAATCAAGGTTATAAATATGCAAATGCATGCATATTTATAACTATAACGCTTTCGAACGGGAGACACATATTGGTTACGCATACTGATGATTCAAGACACATATATAGCTAGCTATCAAGTTTCATCGGCACGAACACCGGAACAGAGTAAATAATTAATGGGGGAGGAGGACATGTCATTTGTGCTCACCCACGAACGAAGGGGCAGAGCTCGTCAAACGCACGGCGAGGTCGTCGAACACCAAACCTCGCAGCGATGAAACAACTGCACATTTAAATCTACCCGATCAACACAATTATATATGATGTTTTTCATAACAAAATCGAAAAATATATGACCTAACTAATAATTCACAAATATATGACCCCGTCGGCCTCTGGAAGGCCAAAGAACACCTTTTCGGGAGGTGTCGGGGGTCGGGGTGTCATGTCGGTGTCGGGGTGCCGTGTCGGGGTCGGGGTGCTGTTTCGGGGTCGGGGGGGTCGGGGTGTCGTGTTCGGGGCGGGGTGTCCGGGGTCAGGGGGGGTCCGGTGTCGGGGTGTGGTTGTCGGGGTCGGGGTGGTCGGGTGTGGTGTCGGGGTCGGGGTGTCAGGGTCAGGGGGGTCACGGGGTCGGGGTGTCGGGGTGGTGTCGTTGGTCGGGGTGTCGGGGTGTGGTGTCGGAGTCGGGGTGTCGGGGTCAGGGGGTCAGGGGGTCGGGTGTCGGGGTGTGGTGTCGGGGTCGGGGTGTCGGGTCGGGGGTCAGGGGTCGGGTGTCGGGGTGTGGTGTCGGGGTCGGGGTGTCGGGGTGTCGGGGTGTGGTGTCGGGGTCGGGGTGTCGGGGTGTGGTGTCGGGGTCGGGGTGTCGGGGTCAGGGGGGTCAGGGGTCGGGGTGTCGGGGTGTGGTGGTCGGGTCAGGGGTCGGGGTGTTTCCTTCTATCCTTCTTCTTCTTTCTTTCTCTTCTCTTTCTTCTTTCCTTTCTTCTTCTTCTTCTTTCATCTTTTTTCTACTTCTTTTACTTCTTTTTTTCGTTTTCTTCTTTTCTTTCTTTCTTCTTTTCTTCTACTTCTTCTACTTCTTTTCTTCTTCTTCTTCTTTTTTCTTTTTCTTCTTTCTACTTCTTTTCTTTTCTTTCTCTTTTTCTCTTTTCTTTTCTTTCTTTCCTTCTCTTCTTCTCCTTCTTTTCTTTCTTCTTTTCTTCTTTTTTCACTCTTTTTTCTACTTCGTTTCTTTTTCTTCTTCTTCTACTTTTTCTACTTCTACTTCTTCTCTACTTCTTTTCTAACACTAACACTAACACATATGTAGCACTAAATCTAACACTAACACATATGGTGCACTAAATCTAACACTAACACTAACACATATCTAGTACTAAATCTAACACTAACAATTAAACAGCAAAAAATGAAAAACAGAAGAAAAAAAAAGAAAAAAAAAAATAACTCACCAGAGCAATGGGACGGTCGGGGCAGTGGGGCGGTGGGCCGGCGATGTGCGGCGCGCCGGGGCAGTGGGACGGTCGGGGCAGTGGCCGAGGCGGTGGGCCGGCGATGTGGTGGCGCGCCGGGGCGCCGGGGCACCGGGGCAGCGGATGGTGGAGCGACGGGCGTCGTGCGGGTGGGGTAGGGCGGCGGGGTGGTGGGGCGATGGCAAATCTTTTGCTCTTTTACTTTGTGGCGGTTTTCGTTGTTCTTCGCCCGTTTCGTCTTTGTCGTTCTCCTTTCTTCTTTTATTTTTTTTCTACTTTTCTTCTACGTGTTTTTTTTTTTTCGGGGCGGGGTGGTGGGGCGACGGGCCAAGCGGGGCGTTGGGGCGGGGGGCAGCGGCGGCGGCGGGTGGCGTGGGCGGCGCCGGGCGGCGGGGGCGGCGGTGGGTGGATCTGGTGGTGGGGCATCGGGGAGGAGAGAGGGAGAGAAGAGAGAGTAACGGGCGGGGGGTGGGGGCTCGACCGGCCGTTAGGTTAGTTAGCCTTTGCCGTCCGCCGAGGCTTTGCCGTCCGCTTTTTTTATCTTTGTCGTCTGCTAGCAGACGGCAAAGAGGGGGGCGTTAAGTTTTTCTAATCGGCTCGTTACTGGGGAGCACCTCTCTCTTTGCCGTCAACCAGCTGACGGCAAAGATTCTTTGCCGTCAGCCAGACAGATGGCAAAGACCGTTTTTGCCGTCTGCCAGTTGTTTGCCGTCTGCTTTTTGGTAGCTGATGGCAAAGACCTTCTTTGCCGTCTGCTAGCAGACGGCAAAGAACTGGCAGACGGCAAAATCCCTGATTCCAGTAGTGATATAGTAACAAGTATATATTAGCCATGCCCAGAGATCTTTCCTCGACTCCCTGCGAGAAAGCGATCCCGTAGCCATCATATCAGTAGTGTCACAAGTATTGAGTTCTAGTTGTAGTCGATCGGTATACAACTCCGAGCATCCGTTACCACTGACACGGCTATTCGAATAGATATACTTCCCTGCAGGGGTGCACAAACTTACCCAACACACTCGATTAACTCCAACCGGACACACTTTCAGGTCATACCTGGCCTCGGCTGATCGATACACCAGAGTCCTACCTAGGCTCGACAGAGAGGCTAGCACGCCGGTCTACATCCTAAATGCGAAGGGGTCATGGGCCAATCGTCCTTTGCAATCCTGTGTGTTGTGAACGCAGCTTGGAGCAAACCCACCCCCTAATACAAGCGCAGGTGGTTACCGTCCAACTGGGCGCGAGCCGCTCAACGGCTGACGTCAGTGAGCTTTCGGAAGAAACGTACGACGCTGAGTGCCCATACTTATTCCCGCGCAATGGTTAGTGCGGAAAGGCATGAGGCCTACTCACATCACACATCCAAACCCGTTAGTGTCTTGGGAGTGCGCGGAGATGATCACTGATCATGTCGCCCCATCCACGGACTTACAGCAAGGGTTAGGCCCATCCCTCTCCGAGGGCGGTCTGCCAGCCCGGCCGTGCCATGTAGTTATCTCGCGGTTACCCTCACGCTCAATTCGACTTCTGTAAGTCTCGCGAGTAGCCCTCGGGGTCGAACCGACTTCAACAAGGGACTAAGGTAAAGTCAAGGTATCCGTGTATCCATACTATCAAGGAGGGAATCTGAGGAATCACCCTCGATGTAACCATCAAGGTGAACTTGGAGGAATCACCCTTGATAGGTTCAAACTTGAGGGGCTGCACGACAGAATCATCATCGGAGGTGGTTCAAGAGGAATCGCCCTCGATAACCAACAACTGACTAGCTACGCTACAGAGGTATCATCAGGAGTGAGGTAGGAGGTATCACCCTCGACATTCGATAGTAGCTCTGCAGAGTCATACAACTAAAGGGGGTGTGCGGTGATGTGTTGGTCTCTGGTTGTTGATCACATTGATCGAGTCATCAGTAACAAAGCGGGGCAACAAGGATAAGGGTGAGGGGTCACTGATGGATCACTAACCAACCTATACTAAGCATATAGGATAAGAAGTAAAGTAATAATAGCAGGTTACAAAAGCAGACCACGCATCAGAACAGGAGCTATCGAACAACAGTAGCAAAATCTAATGCAAGCATGAGAAAGAAAGAATGGGCGATGTAGAAATGATCTAGGGGGTTTTGCTTGCCTGGAAACTCTGCTGAAAGGGGCTGGTCATCAGGGGTGTAGTCGAACTCAGGAGCAGCGTGGGTCTCGGGGTCTAACATAGAGAAGGGGGGAAGAAACAATAAATATAAAGCAAACAAATGCATCACGATGCATGACATGGCAACATGCTGTGCTAGGGGTGACCTATGGCAATGCTACGCACTACAGACGGAGCGGGGAAATATATGTGGATATTTCCCCTGCTTTAGGTAATTATCGGATGGACAATCCAGAGGGGAACGTTCCATGTTTGCTGTGTTGGAGGCATGTGATAGGTACGTCGATAGCATATTCGGATTCGTTCTATTTTTTTGAGCAGTTTTCATATATAAACTATTTTCATCTGAGTTATAGATTATTTTATATGATTTTCGAAAGAATTAAACAATTTCTGTAATTTAAATTAATTTGAGAATTAAAAGGAAAAAGACTATGGGTACCTAGAATTGTACCCAGCGAGAGGCACAATGAGGCTCATAGGTGGGGTCTAGGGGGCATACTCAGAAGTGAGTCAACAGTTGACTGGTCAACTGGGTCTAGGGACCCACATGTCTTAGGCTCAGTTATTTAACAGATTTAAAATATCTAGTTTAATTAGCTAGTGGGGCCAGACTGTCAGTGTGAAAGGGGCTTAATGAACTTAATTAAAACATTTGACCGGCTAATTAATCTAGCAGGGCCCATGTGTCATTTAGTGGCTAGTTGGGAGGGGTTATCACTAAACTTGGTTAGCCTCAAATAAACGGGCTGGCCCCACTGGCTAGGGGCACAACCACCCACCCGTGCTCGGCACGCATGGGCAGAACAGGGGTGCCAGTAGCCATGACGGCTAGGCGCGGCGCACGGGGAGGGAGCGGCAGGGAGGTAGTAGCGGCGGCGGCAGTACGCAATAGTAGTAGTATGGAGCAGCAGCGGAAGCAACGGTGGTGCAACAGGACAGCGGGCGATGTGGCCGGTAGCGGCGACGCCACGTGTAGGCTAGCAGGCGGGCGCAGGCAGCTGCGGGACGCGGCCAAGGCACGGACGGAAATGACCAGAGGCTCGCAGGTGTAGGATCGAAAGTAGGTCTAGAGGGGGGTGATTAGACTATTTGACCAAATAAAAATCTAACCTTTTCCCAATTTTAGTTGTGGGCAGATTTTAGCAAATTAGCACAAGTCAAGCAATCAACCTACACATGCAATTCTAAGAGTGTAGCAGCGGAAAGTAAAACATTGCATATGAAGGTAAAGGGAAGGGTTTGGAGAGTGCAAACGCAATGATGACACGGAGATTTTTGGCGTGGTTCCGATAGGTGGTGCTATCGTACATCCACGTTGATCGAGACTTCAACCCAGGAAGGGTAATGGTTGTGCAATTCCACGGAGGGCTCCAACCACGAAGGGTCCAAGAAGAAGCAACCTTGTCAATCCCACCATGGCCATCGCCCATGAAGGACTTGCCTCACTCGGGTTGATCTTCACGAACTAGGCGATCTCCTTGCCCTTACAAACTTCTTGGTTCAACTCCACAATCTTGTCGTAGGCTCCCAAGCGACACCTAACCAATCTAGGAGACACCACTCTCTAAAAGGTAATATATGTTGTGTTGATGATGAACTCCTTGCTCTCGTGCTTCAAATGATAGTCTCCCCAACACTCAACTCTCTCTCACAGATTTGGATATGGTGGACGGATGATTTGAGTGGAAAACAACTTGGGAAAGGCTAGAAATCAAGATTCTTGTGGTTGTATTGTTATATCTTGATCTCAACACATGAGTAGGTGGTTCTCTCTCAGAAAATGTAGGCTGGAAGTGTAGGCACGTTCTGATGGCTCTCTCACATATGGAGAAGGGGGTGGAGGGGTATATATAGCCTCCACACAAAATCCAACCGTTACACACATTTGACCCAACTTGGTCAGACCTAATAGAAGAACTCGGTGAGACCAATTTAGTTCAAAAAGTGAACGTTAGGAATCTCGGTGGGACCGACTGAAACAACTTGGTGGGACCGATGTGCTAGGGCTAGGGCAAAACCTCATCTCGGTGAAGCCGATTGCTTGAACTCGGTGAGACTGATTTCAGCAAAGAGCAAACAGAGAGTTGGTCAAGCAAACTCGGCGGGACCGATTGCACATTTCTGTAAGACTGAAATAATTGCAATAGGCACCAGAGAGTTTGCAGGGCCATCTCGGTGAGACCGAGATCCGTATCGGCGTGACCGAGGAGTTAGGTTTTCTGGCAGTGGCTATGTCAAATGAACTCGCTGGCGCGGGATAGATCATTTTGGTGGGGCCGAGTTTGACTTTGAGTTTTGGACATATTTGGAAATGAGAAAGTGATTGAGGGTTTTGGAGCAATATCACTAAGAACTTTGAGCAAGTATACCATTAAGCAACACCTCATCCCCTTTTAATAGTATTGGCTTTCCTATGGACTCAAAGTGATCTTGGATCACTAAAATATAAAATGAAGAGTCTTGAGCTTTTGCCAATATGTGTCCTTAGCATTTTGAGGGGTCCACATCTCTAGTCCATGCCATGCCAATCATTGAAGTTTCTGAAATATTTAACTTGAATGGATATTAGTTCAATGAGCTATATGTTGTTATGAATTACCAAAACCACCCGGGGATTAGTTGTACTTTCAGCGGGCGAGAACAAGGGTCGCCGGCACACAGAGCTCCAGAAACGATGGTGCTCGTTGGCCAGCCGACCCCGACGATGAGAGCACGCGCATGTGGATTCTACGGCTAGCTGGTGGTGAGCTACATCTAGCAGAGGCAATGGGAAGGGTGCAGGATGGCTTATGCTCGCTGGAGAAGAGCTCGAGGCAGCGACCGGGGCACGGGAGTAACAGTGACGGCTCTACGGGGCATGGTTGGTCGAGTCGATGGGCTTAACGGCTTCCTGGGAGAGCCAGGAGCATGTAGCAGTGCTTAGTGGCTGCTTGCAGCGGCCCTAGATACGGCAATGTGGAGGTGCGGCGATGGGAGCTCAAAGCCATGTTGGGGACAATGGCCACAGCCCGAGACCAAGGGGAAAAGAGAAGGGAAACTTGCAGGTTCTCACCGTGGAGCGCAAGGGGCTCTGTTAGAGGCTTAGGAGCACCAGGGCGCCAGGATCGATGCGGCAGATCTCAAGGCCAAAGGGGAGGAGCTGCGCCGATCTGGCAATGGGGGCTTCACGGCCTTGCGCTGGTGGGATAGACCGGCGTGCGATGGCGCCACGAAGCTCCCGGTCATGTTGGCATGGCGAGGGAGTGGCCGAGGGCACGACAATGATGATGACGCGGCGGCGGCAGTGGGCGGTCAAGCTAGGGAGAGAGAGCGTGGGGGTGCGAGGAGGGGAACAGAGTGGCGTAGGGTTCACACGGGGCGCCGGGACGGCCTCACTACAAAAAAAGGACACATCTGTGGCATTTTGGCCCGAACAAAAAAAATTCTGTCATGCTTATGGCACTTCTATGACGATAATTGTGACAAAACCCGGTATCATCATAGATGTGGTGGGCTCCTACTTCTATGACAAAAAATCATGATAGAAAATGGGCCTTTCGTCCTGGGTGGGCGAGAGACACACCTGCATGACATTCTTTGGGCCGTCCATGACGGAAAAAATCATGGTAGAAGCGAGGGCGAGGAAAATTTCAGGGAGTTCCCGGTTATGGTGGGTGGCCGGGGCCGAGCGATGCGCGTTTCTCCCGTATACATACGTACGCGCGTGTGTGCGAGGCATTGAGCTCTAACCGAACCCGAGCGAGGTGTTCGCACTTGCTACATTATTGAACCCGTGCGATCGATACCTTGGCTGTTTACTAAACCTGAGCGATTCCTTCGCTACTGCTGCTAACTGAACCTGATCGATCGATCGCTACTGCTGCTGCTCCTTACTGAAGCCGATCGAACTTGCTGCCTCTTGATGAACAGTGAACGTGGGGGTTGGTCGAACGAGTCGAGACGTACGTGGTTGGGATTGGACGAACAGTTCCCGGTGGGGGTTGGATGAACAGGACCCCATGGTAGTACAGGACCCCGAGAGGAGGCCGCCACAGCCGACCTGGCTGGGGGTGGATGAACAGGACCCCGTGGAGGGCTGGTTTTAACTGTAGCCGGTGGATGAACAGTAGTCCGTGGAGGCAGGAGGAAGACGCGGTGGATGAACAGTGCAGGTGGAGGCTGAAGGAAGTCGACAGTGGGTGAACAGTAGCCCGTGGAGTCCCGTTTTGCGGTACACCACACCCCTCCCAATGAACAGGACCCCCGTTTTGATTGTAGTGCTCCAACACAAGTCTGTTTCCTCCGTTTTGCGGTACGCCACACCCCTCCCGATGAACAGGATGCCGTTTCGACCGTAGCCGATCGAACAAGAGGTTGTTTCCTTCGTACTACGGTACGCCAGACCCCAGTTCGGCTGTTCCGTCCAAGCCGGTTTGCTCCCGTTGAACAGGACGCATTCCGACCTAGTCTGTTGCCTCCCGATGAACAGGATGCTGTTTCTCTGTTCCGACCCAGCCGGTTGGCTGCCCGATGAACAGGACACCGTTGCTACCGTCTGTTGCCTCTCCATGTAAACGAGCCCTAGCCGTACATATGCGCGAGTAGGCATTCGAGACCCCGCCCGTATGTACGTATGTTGTCAGATTTCAGGTTCCGCAAACCCTTGAGAGGTTTGAACTCTTGGGTGCGTGCGAAGAACTCGTCCTCCCCAGTCCGCCTACTCGCTAATCTCACAGCCTAACTCGACGAACTGTAAGGAAAAGAGACACAGCAGTTTACCCAGGTTCGGGCCACCTTGCGGTGTAAGACCCTACTCCTGCTTTATGGTGGATTGGCCTCGAGAGGCTGAGGGTGAACTAGTACAGTGGCGAACAGCCTCAGGAGGAGAGGTGTTCTTGAGCTCGAGTGAGCTGGTGGGGTGAGGGTGATCTGAAGTATCCGGCCCCTTCTATGGTGGTCGCTAAGTCCTATTTATAGTGGCCTTGGTCCTCTCCCCACATGAAGGCGGGAAGGGATCCCACAACGGCCAAATTCGAAGGGAGACAACCAGTACACGCTATCCTGACAAAAGTAGTCTTCGCCTGCAAAAGCGTCTAGTCGTGATGCCGTGGTGGGCTCGGTGATGACCTCCGTCCTACCGTCCTGGCGGTCTTGGTCTTGTCGCACGGGAATGGAAACCTTTGGCTGATTCCTCGGGACTCCGCGCCTGCGCTTGCCTCCTTGGCACCAAAGAGGAAACTGGTACACTGCGCCCGCTAGAGCCCGCCTGGCCTTGGTCGTTATGGCTCACCTCATCCGGACCTCACGAGGTGAGGCTTGCATAGAACTCTCCGCTCCTCAGGAGCCAACCTGAGGAGGCCGCTCCTCGTGGTGGTCTTGGTGTCGTCCGCCTCGCGAGGATTGGCCCCTCGCAAGGGTCCTGAGTTGTTGTCGCTGAAGCTGGGCCGTACCAGGCCGTCGATGGAGCCACACCGTGGGCCGCAGGCAAGCAAGTCTGGGTACCCCCATTCCTAGAACGCCGACAGTAGGCCCCGGGCCCAAGGCTCGCCTGAACTTGGCTTCGAGGCGAAGCCAAGGGGCAAGTGCGGAGTGCCGCGGGCCCTAACCGCCTGCGGCCTTGGTCGACGCATGGCGATTGATGGGACGTGGGCGTCTTCGCTTCCCCACGCTGCCTCGGCAACCGTTCGACTTGACGAGACTCTGCTGCATGCAGAGAAAAACCATCATTGCGTGGGATCGTGGAGGCCGGCGGTTGGCCTCCCTCCGGCTATAAATGAGGGGAGGGGCAGAGCCCCCCTCACTCATCTCCATCTTCTCGCTGCCCGCTCCCTCTTCTTCTTCACCTCCCCGTCCTGCCATAGCATCCATGGCACCGACGAGGAGGTTCTCTGCCGCCGAGAAAGGGAAGGCCCCCAAGGAGGGGCCGGGTCCGCTGCCACCCAAGAGAGGGCGTGGCCGCCCCCGAAAGCATGCTGCGACCCCGGCGGTAGCTCCTTAGGGGCGCGGGCGCGCTCCTTCGGGTGCCGGCGTCGCTTTGGGCGGCCGCGGCAGCGCTTCGTCTCTAGGCGGGGGCCACCAAGGGCGAGACAGCCCCTGCGATGAGGGGCGGCGCGCCGTGGTTGCCCGGCCTCCTCGACCACGCTTCCACTCGGCGGATGTGCTCCCGTAGTTCGTCGTGTGGTCGGAGAGGCCCGGGAGCACCTGGCTCCCGCTCCCGCGCTTCTTCGTGAGTGAGCTACCGGTCACGGGGCTTGATGGCCTCTGGCTGTAGGCTGACGGCTGCTGCAGCAAGGCTTCCTGGGTTGGGGTTGAAGTCACCGCGACGGGTAGCGTGTCCTTGACCCGTGGTTGGCAGGCGTTTGCCCGTGCGCGAGGCCTGAGCGGGGGGCACACCCTTCATTTTAGGAACGACGGCCTCGCGACCCTCTATGTGAGGGTGTTTGGGGAGGACGACCGTCGTGCGGGGTGCTGCCCTGAAGACAGCAGCGGCGACGATGAGCTTGGCCTTGACGACGGCCGCGACAGCGACGAGGGTGAGGTTGCCCTTGGCGACGGCCGCGCTTCCTTCAGCAGCGGCGGCTCCTCCTCCGGTGAGAGCACCAGCAGCAGCGGCTACGACCAGCCACCACGCTGCCGGGCTCGCGTCGGGGAAGGCGATGGGTCGTCTCGTCGCCGCGCTCCGGTGAATCGGGAGGAAGACTCAGACTGAGCCCGGGGGCCGGCGGAGCCTGGCCTTGGGATCTGCTGCGGTCGTGCTGGCCACTTTTGTTTAACCTTTCCTTTCTCCTGCATTTGAAAAAAGTAGAGGGCCCCGCTGGGGCGTGTAATGAACCAAGGCACTCTTGCCATTATGCTATGTTTGTTATTTTGATATTGTGCCGGGATACCGATATTCCGATCAGGTGCAGTTAGAATAACTTAGCTTGATATGCTTGTTGTAGTTTCCCGCCGCGCGAGGGTGCGCCTCTCCAGCAACATCTGGCGAAGTTTGCTTCTTGACGACTCAGGAGTCGTCAGGCCTCAGGAGGCATCGTACAGCTGCAGAATTATTAGAAAACTTCACAGGGTGTCATGCCCTTCCTTGCGTGAGCCCCCTAGCGTGGGTTGGTTGTGGCTGGTGCACCGCGTCGCGATGCCCGAAGGCATGGACTTGAGAACGTATGCGTGCCCACGAGCTCATTTGAGAGCGTCTCGCAAGGATTTAAGGACCGAATCTCTGGGGCGACAGGGCTTCGGTGAGGTGTGGTCGTGGGCGAGCGCCAAGCACACACACCTACCTAGCCCCCGCTCGTGGGACGTGCGAGGAGGAACGACGGGCAACTGCCGCTCTTCCTGGGACAAGGCTGGAGAGGCGAATGAACAAGAGGAAAAGAAAGTTCTATCTCTAGCAAACAAGAAATGCGAAAACTCCAAATTCCATTAAGAAGTTGCAAACCAACTACAGAAAGCAAGCAAAATAACAGCCGCGGCCGGCACCTAGTCTAGTCTTCTCACCAGCGCGAAGCTAAGTGCTGCCACTAGGACATGGGAGGGAGACCCCGTGAGACCCGCGGGCTACACTCAGGAGACTCCGGGGCGTGTATAGCCCTACTCATTATTATGTGAGAGTGTCATGAGCGGAGACTTTCACAGGCATGGGGCCTTGCCTCATGGGTAGAACTTCCGGAGGTGTTGGATGTTCCAAGCGTTCTGGATGGGGATCCCGTCCTGCGTCTCCAGGCACACGATGCCAGGCCTGGAGACATGGGCGATCCTGAACGGGCCCTCCCACATGGGTGAGAGCTTATGCAGCCCCTCCCTAGAGAGCACCCGCCTCAGGACGAGATCACCCACCTTGATCGTCTTGTAGCGGACGTTGCGGCCATGGTACCGCCGCAGCGCCTACTGGTACCTTGCCACTCGGAGCGAGGCTTGACGGCGGCGTTCCTCCCCCAGCACGAGGTCCATCCCCCGTGTGGCATCTTGGCGTGCCTCGTCAAACTCCAAGACCCGCGTGGAGCGATGCTTGACATCATGAGGGAGAACCGCTTCGGCTCCGTAGACGAGGAAGAACGGAGTCTCGCCCGTCGACTTGGTTGTTGTGGTGTGGATGGACCATAGCACGGACTGGAGCTCGTCAAGCTATCCCCTGCCGCAGGCCTCGAGCTTCTTCTTGAAGGTCCTTATCTTGAGGCATCTCAGGACTTCTGCGTTGGCGCGCTCGGCCTGGCCATTGCTCCTGGGTGTGCCACCGAAGCGTAGCATATCTGCGTTCCAAGGTGAGCACAATATGTTTTGAAAAGGTTGCTGGTGAACTGTGAGCCATTATCGGTGATGATGCGGTTAGGAACCCCGAACCGGCTCATGAGGCCTTTGATGAACTTGACGGCTGAGCCGACCGGGATGGTGCGGACGGCTTCCACATCCGCCCACTTGGTGAACTTGTCGATGGCGACGTAGAGGTAGCGGTAGCCCCCGGGCGCCCGTGGGAATGGCCCCAAGATGTCCAGCCCCCAGACCGCGAATGGCCATGTGAGCGGGATGGTCTGGAGGCCCTGAGAGGGCTGGTGGATCTACTTGGCGAGGAACTGGCAGGCTTCATAGGACTTCACCAGCTCGGTAGCATCGTTGAGCTCCGTGGGCAAGTAGAACTCCCTGCGGAATGCCTTGTCCATGAGTGTGCGCGATGAAGAGTGATGCCCACAGTCCCCACCATGTATATTGGCCAGCAGCTCACATCGCAGCTCCCTGGAGATGCACCATAAAGAAACGTCGTTTGGACGCCTCTGATAGAGCCCACCGTCTTGGATGCAGTATGCTGTGGCCTGGCGGGTCACACGCTTCGCGTCTTCCTCCTTCTCCAGCAGGGTGCCCCGAAGTAGGTGCGCCTTGAACTCCTCGGTCCAACACCCCTCCTGAGGTTCCATCGCGAGGAGGAGGCGAGCTCCTGAGGTCGGGCCACAAGCCGGGGCACCCGATGGAGGAGCCTGGGGGAGGTCCTCGTGAGGTGGTGCTGGTTCTATGGTGGTTGGAGCTGCCGATGGCTTGAAGAGACGCTCTTCGAAGACGCCAGGCTCCTGAGGCAGACGCCGGGATGCCCTCTTGGCGATGTCATCCGCCTCCTTGTTTGTGCCTCGCGGCACGTGCTGCAATTCCAGGCCCAAGAATTGTTTCTCAATTTTGCGTACCTCCTCTAGGTATGCTTCCATGTGCTCGTCCTTCAGGGTGTTCTCCTTATTGGAGAAGTTGACGAGGAGCTGCGAGTCGCCCCTAATGGTGAGGCGCCTGACCACCAGTGCTGTGGCAGCCTTGAGTCCTATGATCAGGCCCTCGTACTCCGCAATGTTGTTGGAGACCTTCTCGCCGTGCTGGAAGCAAAGTTGCACGGCATAGTAGAGCTTGTCTTTGTCGGGCGAAATAAGCACAGCTCCAGCCCCCGCGCCCTGGCGTGAGAACGCGCTGTCAAAGTACATGATCCAACCATCTGGTGCCTCGTCGCCGGGTATGAGGGAGCGGTCCTCGCACACTTCACGGTCAGGGACGTAAGTCCATTCCTCCACAAAGTTAGCGAGGGCCACACCCTTGATGATCCTGGTGGTACTGATCTCCAACTGGAACGCTTGCAGCTCAATGTTCCATTCGGTGACTCTTCCCGCAGCATTGGGACTTCGAAGCACCCTCTCCAGAGGGTAAGCTAAGACAACCTTGATGGGGTGGCCCTGGAAGTAGTGGCGCAGCTTTCGGGAGGCGACGAGGAGTGTGAGTAGTAGCTTCTGTGGCATGGGGAAGCGTGCCCGCGCGTCTCGCAGCACCGTGCTGACGAACTATACCGGGTGCTCGACAAGGGAGGAGGCATTGGTGAGGTCTTGCAACTCCTGAGTGTGCGGGCCCTCAGGAGCCTTATCATCCACCATGGCAGCCGTGCCCTAAGGAGTATCGTCCTCAGGAGACCCACTGCCTGGGGGGTTGGCTAAGGTCTCAGGAGCGTTGTTGGCCGGTGGTGCAGCCGGAGCCTCAGGAGCGCCACCTTCAGACCGCGGCGCCCCATCTGGCGACGGTGTGCCCCGTCATGAACCCTTGGCCAGGCGCTCCTCCCTCACTGCCACCAGCGCTGCACTGGCTGAGTGAGGCGTGGCTGCCAAGTAGAGCACCAGGGGCTTAAGGGGACATGGCGCCACCATCACCGGCGGGCTGGTGAGGTACTTGTTGAGATCTTGGAAGGCCGCGTCAGCCTGCGCAGTCCACTCGAATGGTCCTTTCTTTTTCATCAGCTTGAAGAACGGGAGGGCGTGTTCTCCCAACTTGGAGATGAAATGCCCCAGCGAGGTCACACAACTTGCCAGCTTCTGCATCTCCTTGAGAGTCTGCGGCGGGCTCATCCTTTCTATGGCCTTGACTTTCTCTGGGTTAGCCTCGATCCCTCTGTGCGATACCATGAAGCCAAGCAGCTTGCTGGATGGGACGCTGAACGCATATTTCTCCGGGTTGAGTCGCAGATCCACCTTGCACAGGTTGGCAAATGTTTCCTCCAGGTCTTCAATAAGGGTCCTTGCCTCCCGAGACATCACCACTATGTCGTCGACGTATGCCTCTGCGTTCCTCCCGAGCTCCTGGCCCAGAGCGATGTGCATCAGCCGCTGGAAGGTTGCTCCGGCGTTACGCAGCCCAAATGGCATGCAGGTGTAGCAATACACCCCGCATGGGGTCAAGAAAGCCGTCTTCTCAACATCTTGCACCGCCATCTTGATTTGGTGATAGCCTAAGAAGGCGTCCAGGAAGCACAACAGGTCGCACTCGGCGGTGGAGTCGACGATCTGATCGATATGCGGAAGCGGAAAGGGGTCTTGAGGGCAAGCCTTGTTGAGGTTAGTGAAGTCGACGCACATACGCTCCTTTCCGCCCTTCTTGGGGACGATGACCAGGTTCGCCAACCATTCTGGGTACCGCACCTCCTGAATGACACTAGCCTCTTGCAGCTTGCGGGTCTCTTGGACGATGAACGACTGCTTCTCTGTGGACTACCGCCGAGCCTTCTGCTTTACCGGTCGTGCGATAGGGCACACCCTTAGGTGATGCTCGATTATTCCCCTCGGGATCCCAACCAGATCCTTGGGCTCCCATGCGAACACTTCCTTGTTTGCGCGTAAGAAGTCGACCAACGCCTTTTCTTGATCTGGAGAGAGGCTGGCACCTATGGTGAAGGTGGCACCCGATGCCCCATCTTCATCGACCGGCACCTGCTTCGTCTCGGCCCGATCTTGAGAGAACAACCGCTTCTTCTTCACTGGCGCAGCCCCCAGAGCCTCTGGGCCCCTTCCTCAGTCGGCCATGCGGCCGCCGTGGCCCTGAAGGCGAGCTTGAGGGCCAATAGCGCATCCTTGGTGTCTCCTGCCATAGTGAGGACGCCGCTGCTTCCCGGCATCTTCATGAGATTGTAGGCAGGGTGAGTCGCTGCCATGAACTTGGCCAGGGCCGGGTACCCGAGGATGGCGTTCTACGGGAGGCTGATGCGGGCGATGTTGAAGTCGATAAGCTCGTTGCGGTAGTTGTCGTGGGTGCCGAAGGTGATGGTGAGGCGGATCTGCCCGAGGGGGTTGGTAGAGACGTTGATGACTCCAGAGAAGGGCTTCGTGGGGCGGAGCCGGCCATGGGGCACTTGAAGCAAGCCGAATGCTTCCACCGAGAGCACATTGAGGCCGGCTCCTCCATCGATGAGGGTCTTCGTGACCGCCACGTTGCAGATGGTGGGGGTGCATAGCATCGGGAGAGCGCCGGCGCTGGCCGTGACTGCGGGGTGGTCCCCGGAGTTGAAGGTGAGGTCGGCCTTGGGCACCACCCAACCCGGCGGCACCACCCGCTGCACGTGGGCGTCACCCGCCTGGCGAAAGAACTGCTTGATGTGGCGATTCGAGGGCGGCGCCTGTGAGCCACCGATGATGGCTGCGACAATGTGAGGTGTCGGCACTGCGAATTGCGTGATGAAAAGGCCGCGCAGCTCCTCCCAGGAGGCCACCGAAGATTCTGGCAGGCCCAGCAGCCAAGTGCGCGGCGCGCCCGTGAGGGCCATGGGGAGCCAATTCGCCATGACCTTGTCGTCGCCGTCGGCTGCCGGAGCCGCCTCCTCATACGCCTGGAGAAACCCACCGGGTCTGCCGCGCCGTCGTAGCGAGGCAGCATCTCCGCCCTGAACTTGGGCTGCCACTGCACTCGCCGTAAGGCGGGGGTGAAGGCCCGGAGACCCACGGCGCCTCCGTGCGGGCCCGTCGATCCAGTCGGAGAAGAGGCGCCCGCCATGAGAACTGAACGATGAAGGCGGAGTGCGGCGGATGGAGAGGCGAAGTTTCGACGCACCCCTACCTGGCGCGCCAAATGTCGGATTTTGGGTTCCGCAAACCCTTGAGAGGTTCGAACTCTGGGGTGCGTGCGAAGAACTCATCCTCCCCAGTCTGCCTACTCGCTAATCTCACAGCCTAGCTCGACGAACTATAAGGAAAAGAGACACAACAGTTTACCCAGGTTCGGGCCACCTTGTGGTGTAAGACCCTACTCCTGCTTTGTGGTGGATTGGCCTCGAGGGGCTGAGGATGAACTAGTACAATGGCGAACAGCCTCAGGAGGAGAGGTGTTCTTGAGCTCGAGTGAGCAGGTGGGGTGAGGGTGATCTGAATGATCCGTCCCCTTCTATGGTGGTGGCTAAGTCCTATTTATAGTGGCCTTGGTCCTCTCCCCAAATGAAGGTGGGAAGGGATCCCACAACGGCCAAATTCGAAGGGAGACAACCAGTACACGCTATCCTGACAAAAGTAGTCTTCGCCTGCAAAAGCGTCTGGTCGTGATGCCGTGGTGGGCTCGGTGATGACCTCCGTCCTGCCGTCCTGGCGGTCTTGGTCTTGTTGCACGGGAATGGAAAGCTTTGGCTGATTCCTCGGGACTCCGCGCCTGCGCTTGCCTCCTTGGCACCAAAGAGGAAACTGGTACACTGTGCCCGCTGGCGCCCTCCTGGCCTTGGTCGTCATGGCTGATGTCATCCGGACCTCATGAGGTTAGGCTTGCATAGAACTCTCCGCTCCTCAGGAGCCAGCCCGAGGAGGCCGCTCCTCGTGGGGGTCTTGGTGTCGTCCGCCTCGCGAGGATTGGCCCCTCGCGAGTGTCTTGAGTTGTTGTCGCTGAAGCTGGGCCGTACCAGGCCGTCGATGGAGGCACGCCATGGGCCGCAGGCAAGCAAGTCTGGGTACCCCCGTTCCTAGAATGCCGACATACGTGGCCGTATTTTTTGGTATCTGGCTGTACGTATGTGTACACGGTTTAGAAGGGACTGCCTGAACTGCTACGTCGGGGGCTCTACTACTACACGTGCAGCTGCTTGATCGGCCACGGTTCATCGTTGCAGAGAGACCGATCGACCAGTATGTACGTACACGTTCGCGACCAGAATGACAACGCTACGTACGCTTCGACTAGGTGGGTCCCGGCTATCAGGGAGGATAAGGAGGCACTTCCTTGTGTGGGAAGTTATTGATGGTGGGTCCGAGCTGTCAGGGGGAGGGTTCATTTTTTTGTGTGCCTAATATGGAGGCACTTCCTTGCGTCCGAAGATAGAGCTGGTGGGTCCCACCTGTCAGGGGGGAAACATTTTTTCGCAAAATACAGATAAGCCAAAATACAGAGGCCCTTCCGGTAGGTCCGCGCTGTCAGGTGGAGGAATCATTATTTTGTGCATAATAAGGAGGCACTTCCTTGCTACGGCCGTGGACCCAACTGTTAGCCTCTCCATGTACAGTCCTCTTCTGATGTAAGTCGTTTGTTAACCACGTTGACCACACCATGGCGAGAGCACCAAGGTGGTGGACGACGGCGAGGCCTAGGAAGGGAATGACCCGGAGCCGGGGAAGACTCGGCAGTTGTTTCCCACACGGAGGGGAGTATGAGGGTTTACTGGTTGGGCTGGAGTGTGAGGCTGCCTTCACCGGAGAATAATAGGAGGTTTGGGTGAGTACAGGGATGGCCAGGCCAGCGATGGGAGTAGGGTGGGGCGGTGAGGCCTGCGCGGCAGCAGAGCCGGCCACGGGAGGCAGGAGCAGGCGGCACGACCGGCGCTCGTTTGGGCGCCTGGAGCAGGAAGACCAGAGTTAAAGAAACACTAAAGCCGTTGGATGGACATCGTACGGTTACTGGAGCTAGAATCGTTCATATTGACTAAGTTGACAAAGCCCTCCGTCCGCGTCAACTTAGTAGGCCCAGAAGTCAGCCTCCAACTATGGTGGGTCCCAGCTAGCAGGGGGAGTATTCAATTTTTTGTACGTAATAAGGAGGCACTTCCTTGCGTGCGAAGATATAGCTGGTGGGTCCAAGCTGTCAGCTGGAGGAACATTTTTTCGCGAAATACAGAGGCCCTTCCGGTTGGTCCCTGCTGTCAGGTGGACGAATCGTTATTTTGTGCGTAATAAGGAGGCACTTCTTTGCGTGTGGCCGTGGACCTAGCTATCAGCCTTTCCATGTACAGTTCTCTTCTAATGGATGTCATTCGTTTACCATGCCGCGCCGAGAGCAACAGGGCGATGGACGATGGCGAGGCCTAGGAAGGGAATGACCCGGAGCCGGGGAAGACTCGGCAGTTGTTGCCCATGTGGTGGCGAGTACGAGGGTTTACTGGTTCGGCTGCCGTCATCGGAAAATAATAGGAGGTGTGGGTGAGTAGACGAATGACCTGGCTAGTGACGGAGTAGGGTGGGGCGGTGTGGCCTGCGCGGCAGCACAGCCGGCCATGGGAGGAGGGAACAGGCAGTCCTACCAGTGCTGGTTTGAGCGGCTGGAGCAGGAAGAACAGAGATTGAAGAAGCATGGTGGCCGTTGGATGGACATCCAACAGTCACTGCTCTCGTGTGTTGACTAAGTTGACACGGCCTTGCGTGCGCGTCAACCTTTTTTTTCGGAAAGCGTACTCGTCAACCTATAGTAGGCGCACAAGTCAGCCTCAAATCTGTGGAAAACAGCATACAACCCATCTGCCATTATTTCTAATAATTTACAGCCCATTTCCTAATTTTAAGGATTTCTTTAGAGCCCATATTCTTTTTGTTAGCATTACAGCCCATATTGTGGTCATGGTTAAAAAATTCTACGAAATTTTGCATATTTTGGTGCGGTCCGAACTGTTTTTAATCCCAAAATTTTGAGTCACATTCAAACTAATTTGAAAAATAAATTTATATCAATATAAAATCCAAATAATTGTCCACGCATAAAAATCAATAGAATTTAAAATCTCAAAATGAAAAAAAAAGAAATTTGAAACTAATTACCGGTTTGATGTGTTTTAAAAATGTACATCCCATTTCTCTTTAGTGATAGCCCATTTTCTTGGCAAGCCGAATGGAACTCTCCTCGTCTTGGAAGATTTGCAGCCCAGCAGGGCTGACAAAAGAAAGTAGGCCTCGGTTGGGTATTCTGCAAAAGAACAAAAAAATTGGGCTAGCCATTTTCAGAAGAAAAAAAACTACTGGGCTGGTCTTGTGGTAAACATAAAATAAAAGGCTGGCTAGATAGGCCAGAGTGCCCCGCACAGACCAGTTGACACCCTGATTCCGTCTAAAAAACAAAAAGAACTGGGCGAGCTGCTAGGTCCCTGGTGTCAGCCGCTCGTTGTGCAATTCTCTCGTTTATTGACTACGTTGACAATGGCATGGGACCCAGATGTCAGAAATCCATTAGGAGGAACCATTTTTTTGGGCATGAAATAAGGAGGCACTTGCTTGCGTACTGCCATGACCCTGGTGGGTCCCTGCTGTTATCCTCTCCATGTACAATCATCTCCTGATTGTGTACGCGTCAACCTAGTAGGCCCACAAGTCAGCCTCTAAACCCGTGGCGGACAAATACAACCCATTTAAAAAAATAACAGCCCATTCCATACGTTCAAATGGAAAGGTCAACATTCAAAGCAAAGTAACAGGTCTAATCCAGATATAGAGTATTGAACTTCCACGTTGACAACCATCATAGCCAAGTTAACTATCTACTCGCACTAATACTCTAGTAGTGTATAAGTACTAACTTACTCTTAGCTAACTAGACGATGACGGCCGCCATCTGCGGTACACGCTAAACGCTGGCACCGATGTCCTCCTCCTTGCCTCGGACTTGCCAGAGGTGCGATAGGGCGCGTTGCTCGTGTCTGTTGGCCCTTTCCATGCCGGCGTGGTCCACCGAAGCTTCAGCTTGTAAGCGGGAACCCACTTGACGAGCTGGTAGTAAAATTCGGTGTCGCGAACGCATGTGTGCCCGACAGCCTCCAGGGCTATTTGCCGGGCGCCGGCCTCCACGTACTCGGCCCAGTTGCGGGCGCTCTGCTCGCGACTCAGAGCATTGGTGTGCTGCTGCTCCATGCCCCGCTGGCAGCCCAAATCGGCGATACGCTGCTCCTCTGCCAGGCGGTTGCGCTCCAACAAGTCCTCATACTCTGCATTGCCATCTAAAGACCGATAGAATGCCTCCTCCCTCCGTCTGCCTTCCGGTGAAAAACCAAACACTAGTTCCGGCGGTGACCGCCTCCGGCGTCGCCTATTGCGGACGAGCGGGGGCATGACGGATATTGCGAGAGTGAGGGAAAGTGGCGAGCGACATCGGGCCGGTGGGTGCTTTTGAGGATAGGGGGAGTTGGGTGATGGTGCCATGGGAGAACGCCGGGAACTAGTAATTATAGGCGGAAGGTAGGTGAACCAGCGTGTCACGGGAAACGCGACGGTCATCGCGGTCATCGGAATTCAATGCAGAAGTAGGCATGGCTTAGCACGCTAGCTTGCCGTGGAAAACTAGAAAAACTGAAATTATTACTGTGCCGTCCCGTCCCGTCCCATCAGTGGTGCGTCCCGTTTGTGCTGGGTCGCATGTCGGCATGACGGTCAAACGAGTGCACTCGATTCATCTAGATGAGGTACGTGTGTGATCCGCTGGTTATTCGCTTAGGATCGAGTCGGTCGGATAGTGTACATGTAGGATCGCAATACTTGATGAATGTTCGCTGGGAGATAAGGCATTTGCGAATGTTTTTGCTGGCAGTTTCTTCAGATTCGCATGGCATTTTCTTCAGAACAGCATGTCAGTTTCTTCAGACATAGGCATTTTTATTCCAAAACCTGCCACCTTCAGATCTTGCGTCGCAACTAAAACTGCCAGGAGTGCACTAGTAGGCTAGCTAGTGGTCGATCAGTAACTTGTAAACACTGAGCGAATAGAAATAAGGAACTACTAGTAACTTGTGAACACTGAGCACACAAAAATAAGGATCATGCTGTGCATAGTAGTAAGATCCAATCTGTTTGAAATGTTCTCACGAGACTCACAGGTCTGGCATTGTAATATGTTCACATTAGTAGCCCAAATTCACAACCAACTAGTATGATTCCCATACATAAGATCAACATGTTAATGCATCTCAATGATTCACAGATCATATAAAAATATGTAGCTGCAAAAGCAAAGATCTAGAAAAAATATTTGTTCTTGCTACTAACATGGATGCTTCTCTGGGCCAACATTCAGTACATAGTGAAAGACAAATTTGTTTGTGAAGTCTACATTTCCTCTTGCAAACGTAAGTGGTTTCACCAACAGCTGGAACCATGAGAATGAACCACACATGATGGAGGAAGATCCATTGCAATATGATTTGGTCTTCTCTCGATCACACGGCGAGACTATTTTTGTAATACAAACTTTAACTTAGGCAAAATGATGCCCATTGTATAATCAGACCAAAGCAATGAAGCACCTAGTGTTGGCCAATAAATAGTACAATACTACTTTTGTGCAGTCCATGAAGTGACTATCCGATCTTTCTGTGTCTATTTTCAAATGGCACTGCATCCAATGACTATACTATTCTCTTGTGCAGTTCCACCAAAATTGAGGTCACTTTGTTTGTTTGCCAAATAGCAACGAGGAGACATCTGTCTACACAAATATCAAGCAGGTAGTAAACATATACCGCACCTTGTATTTTCGGTTTAAACACGTCTCTTCTAGTCGTTTCCCCTTACCATTTGTCATGTTTTGCACTGGAGAATTTGATACTGTCATGTTTTGCCCTGGACAATTTTGTACTGAATTGATTTGCTGGTACAGAGCAGAAATATAGCGCCTATTCTTCATCAGGCCTAGGATATCCATGTTCGTTGTGATGGAAGAGGTGAAATCGATACAACCGAAATTGAGCATCCTATCATTGAATCATGTCCTGCACATCCAATGTAGGTCCACCCTGCCAATAAATTCACATGCAAACCACTAATATTACTATTTAATGACAGTACAAAAAGAGTATCAAGATAGTAGCAAACCATGTACCTTCATAATGAACAGCTCATAGTGCCACCAATTGGATATACTGGTTTGGAAGAAAACATGCTCATAATGTTGAACCATTTGGACTTTTTGTGCAGTTCCACTAAAATTGAGCATCCCTGTTTGCACAGATATTGAAAGTGTGATTACTATAAAAGTGGCACTAGTTGAAGCATAGACTCACAAATATAAGCATTCCAATTTCTTAATGGGAAAAGGTAGCAAGACTGTTTCTAACCACCTGTTTGAAGGAATAAATAAGGCAACAACGGCTGATGTCAGGAAGGCATACATAGTATTTTCTGAAAGATTGAACCATTCCTGACCTTTCCTCTTCTTTTAAGCATATTTTGTGTAGTTCAACTAAAATAAAATGCCATCACCACCTTGCCAATTCAGTGACACTATACAAAAAGCACTGACTTACCATTACATCATTATGTCAGGTATGTAATCGACAGGCATTAGAGACAAACATGCAGACCTCCTCCGATAACATAATGAACATTAATTTTAACAAAGGTGTGACTAGCTTTACCGGCATAATTTGAGTGAACTCTACACCCTCTGTTCCTTATTATAAGAAAGTTTTCGTAGTTCAATTTTAAGTACCCAAACATCAAGTATTTAGAAAAACAGGCAGTAGTTTTCTTGAGCACATATCTGGGAAAGCTTGCCACACCTTATATATGTTCATACGCTAATGCAACACCATTCAAATAGTACAAATATACACTAATAAAGTGGCTAGTGCAACAGTAGAGTAGGTTTTTTTGTTACGGGGTACAGTACAATGGTTTTACTGAACAGATTTCCATAACTAGCACTGGATGATTTCTATAAGCATTAACTATTCAAAATGTAAAGGTAACAAGTTTCAGCATTGGTATACTAGCTGTGCAACAACATTAAACCAAATACAAAAGTATGAAGGTAACTAACATTATTAACTAATGACAATATAAAAAAATTGCAAACCATGTACCTTCAAGGTAAATATCATTTCGAACTCGAGGGGACTTGAAAAATTGCTATCCCAATCTTGATAATCGATCAAACATTAAAACTTGATCAACCAAATCAAGAAAACAGCAGGAGGAGGAGGTGCCCACTCTTAACCTTTCCTCTTCTCTTCATAATTTTTTGTGCAGTTTAACCAAAATAAAATGACATCAGCGCCTTGGCATTTTGGTGACACTGTACAAAAAAATTGACTTATCTCATGAAAGTGAGGTATGTAATCTATAAGCATTAACAGTGCAAAAATCTGAAGGTAGTAACAAGTTTCATCGTTGGTATACTGGCTGTGCAACAGCATTAGAATGCCTTAGCTAAAAAATCTTTAATACATCCACAATCAACAGCTAACCCTGAAATAATCCAGTGACATTAAACGACATTGCTTAAATTTATCGATGGCATTAGACTAAGTGCGGCATTAGTTAAATGTGGCATCACTTTAGCAGTAGCAATGCTTGACTTTACAGGTGGCATTATACTAATAGAAAAAAACTGGCAATAAGAGCATGGGAGGCCCATTCGAACAGTGGGAGCACCAGTACGATGTACCTCCACGGACACATAGAGTGGTGAGGGAGGGATGGTTGCCCAGAGCAACAAATATCCAGGCAGCATATGTGGATTAAGTCCCATTTTTGTTCTCTTTAGCCACCTTTTTCCTATTTGAGGACAACAAACCGATTGACCTGGTCATTCTCTATTGCATTGTCATGCCTTTCTACCCTTTTTCAACCAAGAGACACGAGGCTCGTTCCTTAGCTACTGATTTCCCCTTTTCAACCTAGATGCGGGTTCGATACCTAGTCTCTTCGACAATACTTTCTCCCTTCCTTTCCTTATTAAACCCAGACATGGATTAGTCTGCATGAAGTAGGGTTTCCTTTAATAGTGCAAATTAAGGTTTTCATCTGCGTGACCAGCAGAGTAGAGGATAGCAAATTGGGGAGATGGTGGAGTGGAAAAAGATCCACATGTAGTGACGTGGCAGATGGGGGTAATAGAACAAGGGTATGGTTCGAAAAGAGGTAGCATACCTAAGGGTCGGTGGGAAGTGGCTTCGCTCGTGGTCGTCATCCTCCGCACACACTACGGCAGCGAGCTTGGGGACGGAGGCCATCCCGCGCGGGCGCTAGGTCTAAGAGGACGGCCTTGTCGTCAGTGTGTCACCTCACTCGCCGACGACGAGTGCGTCAATGCTGCACGTCCTTTTCTTCCCCGGCGGACGGGATCCTGGCGGATCTGTGACCACTAGTGAGGAGGGAGAGAGAGGGTCCACTGTCGTCTTTTTTAGATCTGGAGAGAGGATGATAGTTGAGAAGAAAGTGGGCAGCCCTTAGCAAGAAAGCGCTGAGCTCCATCCTATATATCCTTTTTGATACTAGTACTAGAGGTGGAGTAGTGGTAGAGTAGTTTATATTTTCTCTGCATACAGTACCAATATCTGTGCTTCAAAACTGATCGGCACGCCATTAATTAAAAAAATAAAGTCGAGAAATAATGCGGCACTTCGGGCCAATGCGGCCAGATCACATTTTGCACGAGAAATGACACACCATGTTTCGTTGACATGTGGTCCCGCTACAACATGTTAGTGAGACGATGGCGGGTCCTTTTGTACAATTTCCGAATGGACGTCTATGTAGGCCGGGGTGCCTCTTCCTGTACCGTGGCAACCGTCCACCTCCTCTTCGCCTTTCCCTCTCGATTTGGAACTACTGTCGCACACTCTTCCTCCCTCCATTTGCCTTCACCCATCCTTCTACCATTGTTCGATCATCTTCTCCATGGAGGGAACAGGCCGGAAATAACCACGTTAATCTTGCCCCGATCTGAAAGATGACGTGGTGGAGGAACTCATTGATCGGTGCGACATCATCACCTCGGCTAGCATGGCAGGTTCATTCAAGACCATTCTCGACTCAACAAATAACATCATTACAAAGAACCCAAGGGTTCAGGAGCGGTTTGATCTCCCCTATCTTCTTCGCCATGACCCTGCTCGTTGGCGCGGGGATGACTGAAGCCTTGCCTTGTGCAAGTTGATGCCGCTTGATACTGATATGTGTGATGTTAAGATGCCATCGCTTAAGGGTAAGGCCTGGGCAGGCGTAAATGGAGATTGGGTTGTTTATATTGGGTACAACTGCGAGTGGGAACTTGTGAATGTGTACACTCGTCACCGGGTTCCACTTCCAAAATTCTCAGAGTGCCCTGAGGTTGAGCACACAGATGATCTATGTAGGTTCAAATACGATCATGGTGACTCTCGTCTATAGAAGATAGCAATTTGTCGAGTTCCCAACCGCTCTTGGAATTACACGAACTATCATGTTGTTGTTATCTTCGACAAGCTTGTTGCCGTCCTTACTTCCACGCCTCGATGGATATTGCTCAAAAATCAATTTCTGTACACGAATGAGTACTGTGATGCAATTCAATATGAGAGTCTTGTGTTTTCTGCCACCACTCATGGCACTGTTTTTGCATGGAATCCTTATTCCTTCGGTACGTTTGTCTTCCACTGTAATTAGAATTGTTTCATCCACGTGCATGCGAGTTAGTATTCCCGTACTAATTAACCTTCTTGTGTTTCCAAGGTCCTGTGAACATTCCACCACCTATACTTGAAAAATTATATAACCAAGGGGGAGATGACGATGGTGATGATCACGAGCATGAGGACGATCAGGACCTACATACTCAATGGCACCTGGCAACTTATTCCGATGGATCACCTCTTCTTTTATGTATACAGGGCACTGCTGATGTTACTAATGAAGCAGGTGTTGTCTCCCATGGTCGCACTCTCCGGACCTATTCCAACATTCGTTGCAGGGTATTCGGGATGGATACTAGTGTGCTAGCGCCAGCACCTTCTTCCTAGTTCCGTATTGATAGTCTTGGAGAAAACTCGCTCTTCCTAGGACAAAACTATCCAATGATGGTGAAAGGCGATCCAGCTGTTGTTGGCACAACGTTACTACCATTTATGAGAAGCAACTGTATCTATACCTCAGACATTGCTATGGTTCCCTACCCTGGCTATCACATTATGCATCCTGATATAGGCCGCTTCAGCCTGGATGATGAGTCCTGCGTTGGTCTTGATATTGACAATAGCTGGCCCTTCCCAGAGGCTTACTTATGGTTCAAAGCAAGCGTTTCCAACACCGAGGATTGGTGAGCTGAAGTTCATTTCATTGCTTGTTATTTGCTGTGTGATAAAAACTTTAGTATTTACTAGAATGTTTTGTTGGAAATAATCTATAATCCAACATGTATCCTCTTTGTCGTTGTGTGTTGATGACTTGTTGGATGTAATGAATGGTACATTTGTATATGCATGTCATAAACTCAATTTATGAATGGTTTCTGAGTCACTTCTTGGAGTGTGAGTACCATAGTAGTATAGCCAGCATCCAGTTATATGAAGTTGCCACATCAGATAGACCCAACCTAATAGTGGAGTATGCTAGTACAATAGTTAGTCCTAGTAGTAGTATACCATCAACTAGAGCTAGGTGTCGCACGGAGACCGAGAAATATGGTGACAGCGTGAGGTGGGCTTGTACGTATGATGTAGGCACATGGCTTGCCGTGTTTCCTACTCCTCCGGTCTAAATGTGGAGAAGATTTGGTCGAGTTCTTCCACCTTTTGCCGACACGTGGGACATCCAGCATCCATGCCGTGTCATGCAAGAAAATGGAGTGCTAGTTGAAGGTAGGAGTATGTGCCGTGCATTTTGGGTTAAACTATAAATAGAATCTTACTCTTGAGTAACTCCAAAAGCGGCCACCGAATATCTTTATTGGATTTGTTTTTCATCACCAGCACGTCGAGTTGAAAGATGTGCAGGTTCAGTGGGTTGTCTTGCGTTTTCACTGACACGTGGGACCAAATGTGAGCAAACAAATGATGGGCACACTCCGTGCGTCTGCTGGCTGGCTGAGAAGAGAGAGAGGAGGGCTGAGCACGGACTCCAGGAAATTTCACGACAATGTGAGTACTAGTACTAGTGGTGTACCGTATGGCCTAGTGGTGTTCGCTCTACATAACCAGCACCTCGATTAACAGTGGGGTGGCATGGGCCATAACTAGCATTCACTTCTAGCAGTACGGCACACGCCACCCACATGAGTCCCATCTGACACCAATTTTCTTGGACTCCATGCTATAGCTATCTCTTCTCCCTCCTGTTTTCTCTAGCTCAGCCATCGCGTGGTGGGCGGGGTGGGGGTTTGCCGATAGTCGGTTTGCTCAACTGCGGTCCCACTTGTAAGTGAAAATGCAACACAGGACGGATTCCCCCTTAAGCGGCATGCCGGACGAACCGTGTGGGGGTGCGACGCGAACATGGTAGGCTTTTCCTTTTTTTGAGGAACCGGCAGGAGCACTGCCTTTTTCTTATAAAAGGGATGGTGAAAAGACGCAATTTACAGAGGGCGAGGCTTTTCCTTTTGAACTTGTAACTTGTAAATTTTGGTTCTGCTCCTTGGCGCGACCGATAGATAGAAATAACGATTTTCCCTAGAGTAATGAGAAGTTTGGTTCTGGCGCAGTTCATGCATGGTAAGTACTAAAATTATGAAGTTCATGCGAAAGGTAAGATAATTATAATATACTACTACATGGAATTGACGGAAAGATAAACATACATACGGATCCATCAATGACATCCTCATGCCCTAGTGCACCGGGTCGCCAACCGATGTGTGAGGAGCAGCGGCATTGGCGGCGAGCTCAACGTGCTTCTGAACAATGCCGTCCAAGGTTGCCGTGCGGTCCAAGAAGGCCATCGTCCTATCGTCCTCCTCTTTCATGTAGTAGTCCTTGTGGACAATTTGCTCGTAGACGTGGGTGATTATGTCGATGGTGTCCTGCTACGCCAGGCACTGCACGGCGAGCGCGACCTCGAGGTGGACATTCTTCGGCGCGATGGCGGGCAGTCGCAGGGCCACCAGTGCGTCGACGAGGTTGTCACCATAGAGGCCATTGAGGGTGGCGGGCATCGCAAAGCCTGGGCGCATGGGCTGGAGACGTACGTCAAGGTCGTCCATGAGCTTCTTCACGATAGTGAACTTGTCGAGGAAGCCGACAAGGGCCTCATCGAACAAGGAGATGAAGCTGTCATCCAAGAGGCCTCTCGCCCTCGCGGCCTCAAGCACGACCTGGAGACGTTCCTTGGTGACGGGCCGCAGGCCGACGTCATGGACCATCTGGCACAGCCGACTGATGCTCGCGCTCATCGCCTCCATGGGTCTAGCTTCTAGTCAACTGATCTTGCGATTGGAGTGATCACTCTTGCCCTTGGTTAGGGTGCGTAGGATTTTGTAGATTGGACTGGCGGGGAGCCTTTATATGACAAGTGCAGACCATGTTGCATTCATGTGTGTGTCGGCCAGCTACTCCTCGGCCCTCCCTCCATGCCGGTGCAGTATAGTCATCTCACCGAGACCATGTTGGGGCAAAACAAGAGAACTTTGATGTTTACTGGTTTATTGGTCCCCTTTGCATTTTGCGCCTAGTTTTGACCTTTGATTTAACTAATAAAATGTTAATGCATGTAACCAAAAATAATATCATTAGAAACTATGTTCAAATACGAATCCAAAGATACAATTTTTGCTGACATGCATTATTATTATTTTAGTTAAATCTATGGTCAAAATTTGGCACAAAATACTAAGGCGACCAATAAACCAGGACGGAGGTAGGAGTAGTATTTTGTAAATAATGTCATTGCATAAAGAGAATTGAGCACTGCATGTTGTGCTAAGTAGTCGCAAGTCATTGAATGCATACGCACCCCACATCTCCTATTGGGTGATTTCTTTTTTTGTGGCAAAAAATAGGGAACGAGGTGGGTAGTTAATGCACCGCGCCTAAAACTTTTGGGATTATTTGGTTTTCGTAATGTGACTAATGCACCGGTATGGAGGGAGTACAATAGTAGTCTTTGATTGCAATTTTTTGTTGGTAGCTTACCAAGCTGATCGCTCGGTGAGTACAATAGTAGTCTGATTGATGAGATTTTAGATTTGAGCCATCTACCGGAAGGGAGAGTGTATAATATCATAGGGAAGTACGTTCAAAACCGAATAAAACAATACTCCATGTATTTATTACCGAGGGAGTAGTATATTGTTTGTGACATGCATTACTAGATATTGCTAGTCAAATACTAAATCCAGACGGAGGTGGTAGTACTACTAAATCCAGACGGTGGTGAGTAGTAGTACTGTACTACCCGTTGGTCAAATTATTACGTGCTGCTCCTTACAGTGAAGTGACAAGACCCTGTGCCGGAGATGACACCTGAGTGTAGGCGTCGTGTTTGGCATACCAAAGTCAGCCTCACCGTGTGCAGTCACTATCATCATGGCTGTAGAGCTAGCCTGCTTACAACAAGCCGTGTTCGACATAATTTCTCGTGCGTTGCCACGAGTATCTCTACTCTTTTCTTATACGAGTAAGATGCCCATGCATTGCACGGAACACCAAGATTGGGGGTGGACGGCGCCGGCAGCGGCCATCATGCCAGATTGTTCCATGGCCTTCTAGATGTGGTGGGGAAGAGATAAGGCTGATTGAGAGAGACAAGGAGTTGTTTGTAAATAAGGAACAAGTGCGGGCATCTTTTTGCAAAACTGCAGCGGTTTGCTTTGTATGCGTCAGATCTAGATCCGACGGCTATTGGTGAAAGATGGCAGGCACACCATCATCACCAACTCAGGACCTCTTTGATTCACAGGATTTTGAAAACGCAGGAATAGGAAATGTATAGGATTTGAGTGTCATGCCCACTTGAATCCTTTAGGATTAGGAAGGAGTGTTTGATTTCACGGGAAAAGCAAAGGAATTGTACAAAGTGGTTAGAGTGGATGTTAGATTTCCTATGAAATGTAGTACAAAAGATTCCGTTGGAAAAATTCCTATGGGATTCAATCCTATGAATCGAAGGACAAACGTAGGAAAAATTTCAAAGGATTTCAATCCTCCAAAAATCCTATAGAATTCCCTTGAATCAAAGGAGCCCTCAGGTTTTTATAGGCGTAGTATAGAGAAATAGTGAAACTCTTATAAAAAACTGAGTTAGTGATGATGGTGTGCCTGCCATCCTGCAATATAGATCGTCCGATATATATCTGACGGATAGAAAGCAAACTATGGCCATTTTGCAAAAAGACACCCGCACCCCTCTCCACATTTGCAGATAAGGCCTTCCCTCATTCATCTTCGTCTCCCATAAGATAAACAGCTCGTATAAATGCATCTTGATGTTCCCTACAACGCATGGGCCTCTTGCTGTTAATAATAAATATTGTACTCGAGTAATGGGTATATCGTTGCCACACCTATGCACGCAAACATTTATCCTAACATAGTACCTCGTGCTTGATAGTCGTAATATTACAAGTTTCAAACTGATATTACAAATGCTAGGAGTAATGCTGCACCTATGAAGAGGGAATTATTAGGAAGTTTACGTAAGAACTTTCATTACTTTAGGTGGATGCAACATTATCATACAAACTAAAATCCACCGCCTTGACAAGTCACCAATGGGCAAATAAAATTTTTAGTCCCTGGTGACTTGATGTTTTAAAAACAAATTCAGCTTCTGCGGAGACTTTGTCATTTAGGCTTAGACGCTTGCGGTGATCAGCACACCATTCATTGTTGCGCCAGAGAACGCCAAACCTCATTACCTTGAGCACACTTGCCTCCAGAACAAAGAACCTAGCCAATTTAATCTCAGTTGTGCTGCCTCGGTAGTCGATCAAATCAATTTCTCTAAGATGGAGATCAAGGCATTCGATGAGATTGTTATAGTGCAACAAATTTTTCACTTTCGGGTCTTCTTTTATCTGCAAAAGAAGAGAACATATTAGAGCAGCTGGTTGTATAAGATTGCCGTGCCATCAAGAGGTACCAAGATTGCCGTGTCATCAAGAGGTACCAATATCATTCGCTCATACGATAGGGTTGACTATAGGGTTGGCTCTAAGGCTAATGATATTTTTTCACTCTCTCTCTCTTTCTCTTTCCTCTCATTTACCTAGGAGCACGTGAAGAGCTTGTGCATTTGTTTCCTTCCACTATGTAGCCGATGCCATATTTCTCAAAAGTATGCCACATAATACGCATCAATGTCAAATCAAAAGATTTTGGCACCGCTCTAGCAATGTGAGAGAGTTGGCACCGCTGTGCACACAGACCCACATGTATAAACAAATCAATCAAACCAACTACACCAGCCCCTCCCTCTCCCAAACAAGTATTTTTTTTATTGCCTCAGTCCTCTCCCTATCCCACGCAAGTGTTTTTTCATTGCATGAGTTAATTTGGCACCAGAGTAAAGTAGGTGATGCAGATTGGGGCACCAGGTGAGCAATGGAGGGCATCGATACCAAATGCATCAGAAGTGAATTTGGCACGTGTTTTGGCCTACATAGTGTAGGGCCGTTATAGCCCACTTTTATACTACCTCGTATTTAGTGTAAAATTTTGACCATAGATTTACCTAAGAAAATGCCAATGCATGTCACCAAAAATTATACCATTTAAAATTATGTTCAAATACGAATCCAACGATATATATTTTAGTGACATGCATTAACATTTGTCAGTTAAATCTATGGTCCAATTTTGATACTACAAAATATGAAGAGTAAACCAGGGCGGAGGTAGTACTTGCTCTTAGACTAACCATAGAGTTACTAGTCTAAGTTACTTGACACTATGACTAGCCTAGGCTACTAGTACAACAAAAAAATGATGCAGGTGATCACGTGAGAAAAAATACTAAAAACATTTCTTTCGGTGCAGTGCGTAGATGCAGTTTTGAACACTACACTTGTCATCGTAATTTGGGAAAATTACAAAAAAATTGAGCTATGTTGTGATTACCGTTTACTAATAGGAATGAAATTTCACCTCGATGAGTAGCTTCTCCGTGTACGGAAAGCACGTAAGGAATCCAACAACTTGATCCAGATTGGGGCCGATAGATTTTATTGCCAAGATCTTCACTATGCGCACAGACTGGGTCAAGCTTGTGGGAATCATTTTCTGGATGACAGTCATAAATACATCAAGAAGAAATTTAAAAATGTGAATTTCAAGAAGACAGAGAAGAAGATGAGTGTTGTACCTGAACGATTACGGATCCAATAAAGAGTTCGGAGAATTTGGCAGACGAGTACACCAACGCTGTCAATTTCGGTGTGTCAATGACCCTGATTTTTGTTGGACCTTCTAGATCAGATACAAGCAATCTCTCAAGGAAAGGCGCATTCTCAATGACCATAACATGGACAAGCTGGAGTGATCTCTTCCCAATTGATGTTTTGTTGCAGGGCCAGCAAGACACATAAATCCATCGGAGATTTGTCGAGGCGATGTGGAGGCTAATGAACCCGTGGATCAGCCGAAGACGAAGGTACTCGAGCGCAGTACAGCTGCGGAGTAGGTGCTCTATTGCCTTCTTCGAGATGCCAACATCGAAGAGGTCGAGCTGCTTGACTTGAGGGAGAAGAAGGGCGGGCGCGGCATTAATCTGGGGAAAATAGCAGGAGCTGAAGTTGGCGCGGCACAGCGTTATCGTGAGGCGAAGCACAGACGGCGGCAGAGAGCGATATCGTCCAGCTTCAAAATTGAGCTCCTCGAGCTGATCTAGGGCGGGGGATAAGAACCACTCATCGAACTTGGCTTGGACCTTGCATTTGGTACTGAACATGCGGATGTCAAGGCGTCTGGCTGGCCCAGGGTGTGATGAAATGATCTTGGAGACTGCTGCCATGCGTTTGCAATCCCCGTTGTAGAGGCAGCTGTCGACGGTGAGGTTGAGGGGGACGCGGCGCCAGAGGGGGCGCCACCGCCGGAGAGCAGGGTGGTCCACATGGCAGATTTGGTGGGGAGGAGGCCGATGATGACGAGCAGCATGTTGTCAGGGAGGCTGCTGATGAAGTCCAGGCTCGCCGGATGCGGTTTTGGCTCGAGCCACCTTCGCTTGTTGGCTGCCTCGCCGTCCATCTCAGCCGGCGGCGACGCTGGTGTACATGTGTGCTGGTGTGTATTGTGTGTTGGGTGTGCGTGAGTGCGTCCTTGTGTGCATGCCACCGTGTAGTGGTGAAGTGTGCGCGAGTGCGTCCTTCACGCGGAAGAAGTGTGCCCTCAATTTACTAGCATGCGGGGTGCTACCGCGAGTGGTTTCAACTTTGTTTACTTCACCGCGTGTCAGATGGGCCTCTAGTTTACTTATTTTCACCCACTACCACATGGGCCAGCACACGAAGATAGAGAACACGAGCTGACAAGGCAACATGTGGACTGGTTGACCGGTCAACTAAACAATATACGGAGCTATACGCTAACATAGTGATCGTATAATCCCTCGGTAAAGAGAGATCGAGTGAGAGGGGAGTCCCATGAGAGATAGTAGAGAGAGAGAGAAAGAGCTACTCCCTCCGTTCGATAATGTAGTGCCTATATTTTTTTTAAAGTCAAACTTTTGAAACTGTGAGCAAGTTTATAAAGAAATTACTTATATCTACAATACCAAAGATAAATGATACATGTTGTGATGAATCTAATGATTGTTCCAGATGTAAATGTTTTTCTCCACATATACCTGGTCAAAATTTTCTGAGGTTTGACTTTTCAAAACATCCATATGTTTATGGACGTGAGAGAGTACCTAACTAGAGAGAGAGAGAGAGAGAGAGAGAGAGTGAAATAGAAAGAGTGAGTGAAAAAAGTGTGTGTGTGCGTGTGTGAAAGAGACATGGACAACACACGATAAAGTAGAGAAAAAGCGTTTGTGTCTTATGCAAACATATCACACATGCATCTTCGACAGCGAAAGCGAGGTGAGGAGATAGTGTGTGGTTGTTTGTAACCGAGAGAGAAAGACCCCTAGCACGTGGCCAAGAGAGGTTTGACAAACAAGGGAGAGAGGTCGAGAGCGACGTATGGAGAAAATGTAGGCATGGGGAGGAGAGAGTGTGTGTTTGTGACAAAAAGATCCCCTGGAGATCATGATGGGACTACATGGGTGGGAGATCGAGTGACAAGGTGTGTGCGCGATAGAAGATACCCCGAGAGATATCGAGATAGACGTATGGATGGAAGGAGACAATAAGTGTGTTCCTGATAGATAGTGAGAGATAGCCATACTTAGGGGGGAGTGCGTGTGCCTATGATGGAGTGATGGATTATGGTACTTAGGGGGTGCGTGTCACATAGAGAGAGAAGAAGGGCGGAGAGTGTTAGACGTGTCTATGTAGCACGTGCGAGATATGTGTATGTGTGAACCAGGGAGATATAAAGTTTGAGAGAGATAGAGGAGCCCCGATACGGCTGAGTGGTGCGTCAGATAGCTGAGAGGGGGAAAGAGATACTCCATCTGTTCGATAATGCAGCGCATACAAATTTTGTAGAAGTCAAACTTTGGAAACTTTGACCAGGTTTACACAAATATTATTTATATCTACAATACCAAAGATACATCATACGAAACTATATCTCATGATGAATCTAATGATATATGTTTGTCGTTCTAGATGTAAATGTTTTTCTCCACGTACCTGGTCAAACATTGTGATGTTTGACTTTGAATAAATCTATATGCTATGGACTGAAGAGAGTACCTAAGTCGAGAGAGATCAAGTGCGTGTGAAGGAGAATGAATGAGTGTGCCAAAAGAGTGTGTGTGTGAAAGAGAAAGGGACAACAAACGATAAAATAGAGAGAGAGTGTGTTCGTTTCTTATGCAAACATATCACGCATGCATCTCCGAGATAGAAAAGCGAGGTGAGGAGATACAAGAAGATAGCTAGTGCATGATTGTTTGCAACGGAGAGAGACACCCCTATAGCACATGTCCAATAGACGTCTGGCCAACAAGGGACAGAAGTTGAGAGGGACGCATGGGGAGGGAGAGAGGGTGTGTTTGTGATAAAGAGATCCCCTCGAGATCGTGAGGGGACTATATGGGTGGGAGATCGAGGGACGAGGTGTATGTGCGATAGAAAGATGCCCCAAGAGAAATCGAGATAGACCAAGTGAGGAAAAGAGACAATGCATATGTTTGTGATGGAGACTAAGAATTAGTCATATACATAGGGGGGACTGTGCTACAATTAAGTGAGAGACAATCATGCTTAGCTAGGCGTGAGATTGTGTGTGTGTGCATGTGAGATGGAGAGAGAACAAGGGAGGGAGAGAGATTTTTAGATGGGTCTATCGAGTGCGAGTGAGATATGCATGTGTATGTGTGACCCAGGGAGACGGAGAGTTTGAGAGAGAGAGGGAAGAGCATCGAGACAGTAGAGTGGTGCGTGAGAGAGTTACAGGCAACGAGCTAGGGCATTTGTGTGCGTACGATGAGTGCACCCTAGATATTTAGCTTGGACTAGAGAATCATACATTGTGTGCCGGAGAGACCTATATATGGAGTGTGCATGCGAACTAGAAAGACCCCGCCCCCCCCCCCACACACACACAGAGAGAGATAGAGAGAGAGAGGAGAGGGACCGACAAGGTTTGTGTTTGGATGCATGCGATAGAATTGAAGATTGTCGGCAAGAGAGAGAACATGAGTCCAGTAGAGGGGGAGGTCGCGTTTATGCATCAAAAACTGATATAAAGCATGTTTCGATATACATTTGCATTCAAATATTTGAATTGGAGAACATGTTGTCTACATTCCACACATGAACGGAGATATGCATATCAAACAAGTTCATTAATTTCACTTTCAACATGTTCATGGAGTACTATAATACAACATGCTACTCAATTGAGGTGTTCAATTTTGGATTTACTTCACTATTTTGACCTGGTGAACGAGCTATTTCATTGAATCGAGATATTTCATTTTCGGTTTGATTCCCGTTTTTAGTGGGTCAACTATTTGTCATATAGTAAATCGTTAGCAACGAGCATGTAAAAACACATTAGTCCCGAGCATCATCTCACCATCTAAAAAAGAAGTGGCAAGCTAATATTTCAAAATTTGATTCGAATCGATTTTTTTTTGAAATGGAACACTCTGATTCCATACTTAAACTGGCTCAGCCAAATTTCTGGCCATTCGAATCGACTTGGTAAGGTAGACGTGGATGCTCGTTCTCCCAAAATTTGTACGATCCGCTAAACACCCTCTGCTAGATGGAATTCGCCCGAGCAAATAAATGGGAGACGTGAAATTACCGGCCTATGTGGGACACACATCAATTGGCCCGTTGTACATCGAGGATAGGTTCGTAACTTCATCCAAGTGCGCCTTCTCCTTGGCCGAAATGACAGGTGCCGAATAATTCATAAACCATGGGCAGCAAAACACCCTCTCCTCAGCCGAAATCGCTCGCGCTGACTATTTCCAAACACTCCCTCCTCGTCCGAAATCGCTCACGCCCACTATTTCAAAACACGACCTCCTCGCCCAAAATCGCTCGCGCCCACTATTTGGGAGAAGCAAATTTACCCTACTATCCCCGACCCTCAAGACACAGACCCAAGCCCAGAAGCCTAAAGGCAGGGGTAGAACTGTAAGTCCCCCCACATTTCAGACAAATGCATCCGTAAGACATGGTTCCCCCTCCCAAGTCCCCATTCATACATCGTGGGCGCCAAATCACCTTCTCCCCGGAAGCCCCCTTCTCCCCAGCCACGAAACCTCAGCCCCTCCTCCGTGGCGCCCCCACCGCACCAAATTCACCGCCGCCCTCCTCCCCAATGCCGGAGACGATGTCCATTTGCCGTCGTGCACTGGGCTGTGTGCCTCTTACTCCGTGCTGCCGAAGCTAGCTCGATGATGACCGCGTGAACCGTACCGGAGCCGATTCACCCCCGCCGTTGTGCACGGCGCTGGAGCGGCTCCAACTTCGGATGCCTCCAGGGCCCTGGTGCTGCTTCACCGTAGCCATCAACCGTCGTGACATATCTGCTTTCCTGCCGCTGGGAGCCACTGCAACCGCGCCGGCCTCACCGACTCGGCAGCTGGAGTTGCCTACTTCACCGGGCCGCAAGATTGGTCGTACACTCATCTTAAATCACTTTATTTTGGCGTCAGTCGTCTGAATTTTTATTCTGGGCCAATCGATTCCTAATGGGAAGCAGCACCCCTCGAGGCGGCGGAGCTCCTAGGCTGTCGGTTGGCTGGTGTCTATCGTAAGGGTGTGGGGGCGCAAGTTCACCACGAAAGCAACGCTTAGGTGGCTTTCTTAGAGTTGCGTGGGTTGAAGGTACTGCCGCCGCCGGATCTGGATGACGGCAAGTCTTCGTGCATTGGCCGGGGGCAGCGCAACCACGGCAGTGCGGTGGGGCGGGAAGCGGGGTTTTGATCGGAGCTCTCGCGGCCAGGGACGACAGAGGCAGGCTGCTCTGCTGGTGGTCACTGGCTCTTCGGGGAAGATTCTGAACAGTGTCAGCGGGAGGCAAAAGATGGCCATCAAGCCATCCGGCGTAGATCGGACAGTACCAAAATAAAATAAAATTGTGTGACCCCAATTTAGTTTCAGACGTGTGACCACTCTCATACCTTACTGTTGATCTCTTAGGGTATTTCTTCATATCAGAGATATGTGTCGTTCTTAACATTATGCGTTTTCTGCATCTTCAGCCACACCATCTTCCTTCTCACTACAGCTGCTCCAACAAGGGAAGTATACACCAGAAGGGAGGTCTAGTCCCCACTCAACAGTTCCCTGCATCGACTATGCGTGCCCGACATGGACAACCACAACAACTGCAGGGCCATCTACAAGTTAGCACATGATGCTCACTCATATGGATGGCGTCCAGATAGGTTGTACCCTCATCTTACTTGTGCGCAACATTTAAGGCTTTGTTATTCATCTAAGCATGGAAAATAGATTATCACATTTCACTATATATTCATGCTAATCTCTTAAGAGTCTTGTTCAGGAGTTAACGCTGTTTCATAGTTAAGATAAGAGACTTGTTCTTTAGGTAATGCTGTTCCATAGTTATCATCCATCAGCCAATGCTATCCCACAGGCTGGTGATTATAGTATTATACCACTTCTAGTATCACCTATGTTGTTCTTTAATACTTTTGTGTGCCATCTAGTTAATCTCGAGTACAAACGATACATATTTTGTAGCTTTCATCTGTGTTCTCCCTTTAGTTTTTGAGACCTGTTGCTGCTAGCTAAGCCCAGTCCTACTATTTATGTCATCTCCTACAGGCACTCATTACATAAATCTAACTACTAGTTGTCTTCCATGCGTGTCAAATATAATTGCACACACTGATATATCCACAAGAACCTCACGGAGCAATGTAACGGCCAACAAACTTGACGTCAATGATACCCAATATGATGGAACATGTAAAGGCAATTCTTCAGAAGAATTGCAGAAAGATGATGAATCCTATTCACCCCACAAGGTCCTTGCTCTAACTTGGCTCGCGATATGGGTACATCATGCATATAATGTCTCGGAGTGCATCTACTCCGTTGCAATACCATGTGCTTAGCCTGCTGATCATGCATGTAAATATGTCATGCCTTCATGTTTTTCAGTACCTATTCCATTCATGATAACATGTTTTCAAATTCAAGTACTATCATTCTACTCTGTCGCAATGCCATCTACTTAGTTTGGACATCATGCTTCTGAATATCTTATGCATTGTTATTCATCAGTATGTACTTCATCTGTCTACCATACCATATTTTTTTTACATTGAAGTGATGTTCTAGTTGTCTGTTGCAATGCCATCTTAGTTTCCCAATCATACACGCATATGTTGCCTTAGTGTTTTTCTGTATGTATTCCGCTATCATACAGTTTTACATTCAACTAGTGTTTTTTTTAACTCTGTTGCCATGTTGTATCCCTAGCTCTTACATCATACTCCCTCCGTCTGGATTACATGTCATAGAAATGGATAAAAATGGATGTATCTAGAACTTAAAAAATGCCTAGACACATCCATTTATTTCCGGATGGAGGGAATACATGTCAATATGTCATGCCTTTCTATTCTTCAGTACCTATTCCATCTCTCTGCCGTAGCATGTTTTATAACTAAAGCACCATTCTTCTATATAAGGCATGCAAGGGGAAGACGGCTATGTTAGAATCTGAAGGGTTACAAACAATGTCTTTGCAAAAGATCAAAATGCCAGGAGATAGTAAACCAACTCCAGTGTTCATAGATACTTCTCCAACACAGAGAAACCCAACTCCTACTAATAATAAGCAGATTCAAGTGGCCAAAGAACTAGTCCGCTCCAGTCCAGCAAAAATATGTCAACTCCATTCTAAAAAGCGTGTGTGTATCCTCACATCATGAAATTTTATAGCATTCAGATCATATTTTCTACATGTTTCTTACCCATCTCTCTTTTAGAAAATAAGCTTAAAGGATAGAAGACTTTCTAAACTGGGATCGTGTTCGAGGAAAGTATCTTGCGGGAATTCTCTGTGCTCCAATGCTGATGTAAGTACCTATTGTATATCACTAAATTTTTACATTATCATGTATTTTGTTAATCAGCGTGAATCCAACCTTTATCTGATCTAAATTTACTTGTAGCAAAATGTATAATTAAAGGCAACAATGTTGATTTTTGTAAGGAAAACTGCCTGGTAGTTTTGCATACTGAGCTGCATGAGTGTACTATCTCATATCATGCACATTACTAAATTGTAGTGTTGTTCTGGTTGCCCAATCAAACATTGTGTCAATGTTGCTTTCCTATTACCTTACCTGGCTAATGATAGCTGTGCCATATTGTGTTAATTTGGTGTAGGCTGGTGTGGTGTGGTTGCCCAAACGTTCGTTGTGTCAATGTTGCTTTCCTATTATCTAGCCTGGCCAATGATAGCAATGCTAGTGTGTTAATTTGGTGCAGGCTGCTGAAGATAAGAAGACAAACTCTGAAAACAGCAAGGCAACCCCATTGTTTCTTTCCAATAAATCTAGGCCAGGTAATATGGCAATAACTCTTGATTAATCTGTTCGGTTCCCCTCCTAATTTATGTGATGATGCAGTGGTCGAGACACTCTCCACTATCAATAATACAAGCCTGCCAAAATCGCCATCTAAATCTGTTCAGTTTTCTCTGTCTCGAATCCAACTGAAAAAATGTATGTTTGTGAACCAATTACTGGCCGAAGCAATGATGGAAATCATGGAGGAATCAGAGGTGCACATTCTTGCACAACAACAACTGATCAATGTTTTCAGAGACAGTGTAGCAAAGAAGGAAGAACGTGCTCACATTCTTATGGGTGTCATCCGCGCTGATGTTGCAGATTGTGAGGTTGTAGATCGTTAAGTTCTATTCATTTATTTGAACTGGCATCAATCTTTGGTTGCCCAGTGGATGTAATTTCCTGTAATATATGCTGGATGCGCAACGCTTTTCCTTGTATGCCATACATTTGCATAGCGCGCCTGCTCGGAAGCCAAAAGAGCAGTGAAATTATTAATTAGCATAAACAGTCATGGGCCCTATATGAAGGAAGCGGCCCACTGCCCTTAATGGGCTCACACGGGCCAAAATTCTCATAGGCCTTTGATTGATCGGTTTTGGTCCTATCCATATTTGCTCGTCGTAATGGTCTCAAATTATATCTGGGCCGGAATCGACGTTATCTAATTGGGCCTACAGACATGTTCGAACTTTAGCGGGCCCATTATGTTAATGGGCCATAACTAGGTCGAAAGCTCTATTGGGCCGCTATAATTGAAACGAGCCAACAGTTAATGCTCGGCCCTGTTACCTCCCTGGTCGTTAACGGGCCGACATCAAAGCGGGCAATAAGTGGGCCCATTCGATTTCACGGGCCGTTAACAGGCCGATACTAAGGTCGGGCTATACATGGCCAAACTGTACTGTGGGCCTTTAGCAGGCCGAAAGAGACAGCGGGCCCATACTGGACCATGAAGAGCATGGGCCGCTAAGAGGCCGAAAGTCAGGTCGGACTGTATATGGCCCAACTGTGTTGTGGGCCTTTAGCAAGCCGAAAGAGAAACAAGGCTGGTATTGGACCATGAAGAGCATGGGCCGTTAAGAGGCCAAAACTCAGGTCCGACTGCAAATGGCCCAACTCATTTATGGGCCGTTAACAGGCTGAAAGACACACCGGGCTGGAAATTGGCCCAACACTTAAATGGATCACTAAAAGGCTGAAAGACGTACATTCTGAAAATTGGCCCATCCCCTGAATGGGCCATTAACAGGCCGAAACCACATTGGGCTGATATTGAGCCCAAATATATAGCGGGCTGTCAACGGGCTCGAACTGACAATGGACTGCAATGGTGTCAAATAGTTCATGGGCCATTGACGGGCCGAATTGGCACATCTCGTATGGGCCGTGGGCTTAAATGGACCAGACACAAGTAGGCCCTATATGGGCCGGCCTGCTAATTTTGACTAGGTCGGCCTCTTTCGCCTAAATGAGCCACTGTTGGGCCTTGCCACGTGCCAATGTATCATAGGCGCCTCCCGTACAATGAGTGGATGACATCTGTCCCAACACTGAGTCAACACGTGGATCCTCCAGCGAATGAGAATTTTACACGTGGAAAATCCCCATTGGTCAGGGCTGTTAATGGGTTATTGGATCCAAACCAGAACCCGATAGCTTAACGGCGACCCGTTACGATGGATGCCACGTGTCGGTTACCCTTGACGAAAACACTTCCATGACGTGCCATTTATCGTCATGGAAGTGGACACTTCTGTGATGATAATTTTGGTATTGTCATGGAACACCTCTACGATAGCACAGGTATGACTATCTTGATTCTATCATAAAATCGTCATGGATGTACATGCATGACAGAAAACATGACCTACTGTGACAAACAAGTATCATCACGGAAGTGGTTTTTTTTTAGTGCTTGGGGCCGACTTGTAGGCAGGGGTAGGGTGCGGCTAGCCGGCATGTGGGCGTGCCCGGCCATGGCACCGTGGATACCTAGCCACGACCCCCTGTGAAAAAAAGAAGGAAAAGGCACGGCTGGGCTAGGCCCACTGTGCACTGCGCACTCATGGCCCAGTCCTGCAATAGTTCTTTCTTTTTCTTTTCTATTTTCTATTTTTCATTTTTCATTTCTATTTTGTATTTATTTTTAATAGCAATTGATTTTAAGAAATATAGAACTTGGCTCATAATTAGTATTGCAATTTTATACACTGCCACAAAAAGCTTGGGAGGCATTTGAAATAGTTTGGATTTTTCATAATTGAGAAAAGCATTTAAAATGTTGTTTTGGCACTATTTTAAACGCTAGAGCCCAAAAGAGCAAACAAGTGATGTTATTTTCTTTAACCAATATTAGTTATGGAGTATTTGCAAGAAGGTGAACTATTTTTTAACCATGTTTGTAAATTTAAATTATGCTTTTAAATTTGAATTGATTTCAAAGGTGGAATTTGAAATGAGATTTGAACCCAAGTGATGAAGCACTATTAAGCAAAGTGACTTAGCATAATCATGAGGGATTACTATAGCTTAATACATGGAGTGTTACAACTCTCCTCCTCTAAAAGAAATTCTCGTCCCGAGAATTAAGAGGTTGTCGGCGCCGGATTTCGGGGAGACAAAAATTCCAGAAATTAACCCCTCGTGTCATCACCAGCCCAGGATTATCGTTACTGGTGGACACGTCCTTGTTACAGATTACCAAGAAATTACAAGAATTGGATACAAGTCCATAAAGGTCTAATGATACAACGATGATATCTGGTGACGGGTGACAGAAGCGACTTGTGGTTCTCCAACGTCGATGGGGCTCCATTCCCACAGGAACGGCTGACCTGGATAATTCCTAGCCCGCGTGGCTGCCATCCTAGGTTCCGCACGGACGTCGCAGTGAGTACGTTTGAATGTACTCGCAAACATGATGAACAAAAGATATACCGAATGCATATGCTCATGATGGATTAAATGCTATGCTCATGCTGATAGAAAATTTAAACATGGCATGATAACAATAATAGGGCGTAGAAAATAAATATAACATGTTAGTTACAAACGCAAAAAAAGATACATAATATAACATGTTAGTCATAAAACAAGGAAAGGTACGCAGAAAGAATATAAGAGAAATGCCAATCGGGTATCCACAAGAGTATTGGCGTGATAGACCGCCTGAGAACTCGAGGGACGCCATGAAGAGGTCTTGAAAAGAAATGCCAATTGGGTGTCCACAAGAGTAGTGGCGTGACATTCTGCCTGAGAACTCGAGGGACGCCACGAAGAGGTCTTGAAAAGAAATGCCAATCGGGTGTCCACAAGAGTAGTGGTGTGACAGACCGCCTGAGAACTCGAGGGACGCCACAGAGAGGTCTTGAAAAGAAATGCCAATCGGGTGTACAGGAGAGTAGTGGTGTGATAGACCGCCTGAGAACTCGAGGGACGCCACGGAGAGGTCTTGAAAAGAAATGCCAATCGGGTGTCAAAAGGTGACGCCACGGTCGGTCTTGAAAATAAAACCGAATGCCTGGGGTAGTCTAGGCAACCCCTGAGACACTCAGGAAAATAAAATAAGAGAAACGGGTTAGTCCACAATAATATGCTTAACCACAATAATATTAATATGCATAGCAAAATATTCATGGTAGCATCAGGGTGACCATAATTATCCTGTAAAATAATTCAGTCATAGTTTAATTATTTCCTCCGTAGACCGACTCTAAGACTGACACTTGACCAACCCAGACTCTAGTCCTTAACCGCGGACATGGCTATTCGAATAGGTATAACTCTGCAGAGGGTGTACTCTTTACCCACAAGTAAAGGATTTCTTTAGCCAGCATCGAGACGCTAGTTAATTCCCATTACGGCCTTTGGGTTGAAAACACACCTAACCAGCACACACCAGATTAACTTTCCTGATGCCAGGAATCACCCAAGGCACCGTTCCAGAAAATGTCTAAGTCAGGGAGACTACAATCTCGATTAGCATGGGATCACTATTCATACACGTGGATTACAAGGGGTGACCCCTCTTGGATACAACCGGAAACACCCATGCCCCTTGACCCGATGACAGGATTTAGTCCACCATTGTGGAAACCCTCATCGTAGCCCTCTATGTGGTGTGTGTGCACGGAAAGGGGTTAACAACTTACTGAACCATACCCTACCTGTGGCAGGGACATGTGGTAGCACGAACAAGTATGGGGGTTACCGGAACAAGACTCGATCTACGGCCGACTCAGGAGACTTAAGTATTTCCTGCTGTGGTTAGCACAATATATTCCTTGGTGATAGCCAACAGCATCACCACCCGGCATGTCCCAATATGCCCTTACTGATCATTCTCGTCACAACGAGATTTCCGACTCACGGTCACCTTTCTCGTGACTGATTCTTTCCTGCAGATTAGTCTGGATCACATAGACATATGTGACATGGGAAAGTGACCATCCTTATTCATGCTTCATATAGATGCAATATCATCAAGGCATCATGCATGCATAACTAGCTATATGCAAAATTTATTCGAATTCAACATACTCATGATTTAATTATTCTTGCAAATAATTCAACCATGCAATCACCATATCAAGTGTTCAAGATGCTTGCCTTGGGCATGCAGAATTATTGGGTGCACTCTAAAAGTTTTGAAAATTTTATCTTCCCTCCATTTCCTATTTTCAAAAATATTCAATTACTACATAAAGTCATAACAGTGCTAAAAAGTTGTCAGGAAAATTTTCATATAAAAACTAAAATAAACTAGATGAAAAATAAGGAATTACAGAAAAAGAAAAATTTATTTGGAGTTCATATGAATTACTTAGAGTATTTCTAATCTGGAATAAACAAAGAAAAGGGACTATTTAATAGATCCAGTAGGAACAAGGTTTAGGAAAAAATGTTCACCTAATCTAGATAAATAGAGCATGATTTTATAAGACTGTAGAAATTTGAATCACTGGATTTGGATTTGAAAAGGCTGCTACAAAATTATTTGAGTTTTGCTGGTGAAAGAAAAAAAAGTTACACGTGCGCCCTGAGCGCTGCTTAGTTGCACGGCACCACTGGGCCAGGCCCAGTCGCTCGGCCACGCGGGCGTGACTTCCAGCCACTGACGGTGGGTCCCATGGGCCCACTAGTCAGGTTTGACTAGTCCTCCCCGCTCTTCTCCACGGCAATAGAACAGGGGCGGGGCTCCGACGCTCTCCGCCGGTGAACGGCGGCTCTGGCCGAGGATTTGAGGCCACCGGCCTGACCAGGAGGGCCTGGCGATCGGGATGAGGTACGGTGTGGTCAGTGAGAAGCACAGAGCTGCTGGTGGCGAGCTCGCCCGTAGGACTCCGGCGGAGCTTGAAAGGGGCTTTCGCCTACGGGCCACCTCTGGCGAAATTGATGAGGGAAAAGGATATGTGGGCGCTCCAGGAGGCTATTAGCGAAGAAAGTGAGGATCGGGAGGCCGTGGTTGCGACGGAATGATCCGAAGGGTGGCGACAGCAGAAGCTGTCGGAGATGGAAAGGACGACCTCGTCTCGGCGATTGAGTGCTCGGGGAGGCTCCTAGGAGGGAGTAGGAGAGGTGTATGATTGTTGGGGGAGACAGAGTAGTGTTATATAGGCAGGTGATGACAGTGCCGCGGCTTCCCCAATCGGGACACGGCGGCGGAGGCCATTCATGGCGGTGGGTGAGGCCAGTAAGGTCGGTGGGGAGGTCAGCGGGGTTGGTGAGGACCGTGGAGTGGTCGGCACACCGCGGATAAGCTCTGGTGGTTGGGAGTTAAGGCGGAAGAGGTGTGGCGAGGAAGGATTCATCGGGCGGCGATGAACGGCGGCGGTGGACGGTGGTGGACGGTGCTAGCGGCCAAGGAGAGATGTCGACGGGCTTCCAGGTGGTCGGGATGATCCATAGGACGATCTAGACAAGAGGGGGAGGCAGCAAGGTCGCGGCAGGGGCTCGGGCATCGGCGCGGCCATAGGCGTGCTCTGGACACACTCTGCGCACGCGCACAGCATGTTTGACATAATGCCAGGGTGGTCTAGAGGGTTTTGATGCCAGTGAGACTTGACAGTGTCATGCACCTCGGTATGGGAGAGCTATTAGACAAGCTGGTTTAGCCAAAAGAGCAAGTCTCTAATGTAGTTAAGATAGGCCAAATTCCTGTCATGCCCACAGGGTGTTTGATGATATGCTAGGGCTACCAAGGGAGTTTTGTTGGGTGTGAAAATTGGCAGCTTGATGTGTCATTAGATGGAAGAGATGATGGTGGAGTTGGTTTGGCAAAAAGAGATACTTTTTAGTGCAAGTTTTACTGAAATCCATTTATGGACATAAAATGCTGGGAAACATTTGGTGAAATAAAAAGAGGAAATTGGAGCTGAGCTTCTGGAGTTAAATGCTTGGTTGGAAGGAATATAAGTGGGAAATTTTTTGGGAATTGTTTGAGCAAGGAAAATTGGGGTTGTAGTTATAACTAAAGAATGGGACAGAATTGAAAAGGGGTTGTTTCAATCAAAATTTTCAAAAGACCAAGTTGGATTTTTGGATAAAAGTGATATATAGGCATCACATGACCCCTCATAATTTTTGTGGAATTTTGAAAGAATTATTTAAAAAGGTTGCAGTGCAACAGAGGCATTTCAAATATTGAAAATGCTATTAAAAGAATTATTTAGAGGAAAATTTTATTATGGAATTAATTGCTACTATTGTTAAAATATAAATGAAATGTTTTGAGAAAACTACCAGAGCCACAATATTATATCCAAAAATTTCTAAATGGAGGGAAGAATTTTGAAAGTCAGAAACAGAAAAGGCTCTAAAATTATTAAAGGACCTGTTATAAATCAAAATTTTATTTCTGGCCAAATTTTACTTAATAAAAATATGATTAAATTGTTGGGGTGTTACAAACTCTACCCCCCTTAAGAAAATCTCGTCCTCGAGATTTGTTAAGGGCGGAGGAACTAGATGCAGATCACAACAGACAAGCAATCATGGACAAGGTAATAACACAGAAGCACATCCTTCAATCAAACACTACATACTGCTAGAAACATACACGTGTTCGTCTATGGCATGACGGTGGAATCTATGGGGCAATAGGGTTACCAAAGACTTGCCAACTACTCTGGCGGACTCAGTCCACTTCGTCGACATCCAGTCGGGCATCTCTCGCAGATGTCGAAGCTTCTCCGGGGGCTTCAATGTCGTAGTTGGCTGGAGTGGAATGAGGAGCTGCAGGGTTGGGGTAGCGATAATGACCCACGCGGGGTGTAGTGGCTACAGTCCCATTGGAGAAAATCCCCAAGAGACGACGGAGTTCATCCGGGGAAACGATTGCATTGCCCGGGTGGACAATAGGGGCAGACCTCAAAGGCTCGATTGGTCTCCCAGACAGCACTATCGGGGTATCCCTGGCGGGTGCAGCTTCACTTCTCACCGGGGTCAGCATAGCAAGTGTCCTGCGGGTGGCAATCAGATCAAGGGTGACCTGATCAAAGAGTGCCTCTTGCCCTCTCAGGTAGCGCACTAGGGCAGGATCCGCCTCATGGTCTCCGTTGGCGACTTTGGTCGGGCTACCATAGCTTTCATGACTAGGGTAGTAGTAGAAAGAGCGGCAGTTAACCCTTGGCGACAGGTGCCAGAGTTGAACTACAGCTTCTTGGGCTGCAAGTTGGATGGCTTGGGGCTCGTCGGAGGTCGTCCTTCCGGTGAACCGGTAAGGGCGCTCCGATGTGATGCTCCTCCCGTAGATGTGCATCGTGGCCTAGAAGTGATGGGTAGAATCACTCATGTGCTTTTGGTACACGACATACTTCGGCGGCTCTTCCATGCCAAAAGCTCGCCGAGTGAGATTGGCGAGGATGGCTACAAAGCCTTCAAGCTCGACTGCGGTGGTCTTGTTGTGGACGATGGGGCCAGTCATCTTGGAGTGTTGGATATCGGATTGTGAGTGAAGCTGTGATGTGCTGGGTTGGGCAGGGCTTCCTTTATAAGCCAGCAGAGTCCTCCATCGCACGCTTGCAGATGGGCAACGCAGGTGTCGGCCACAGGCACACGGCCTATGGATAGACTGGTAGGTTGGGCACCAATTGTCAAAAAGATGTTGGCTGGCCACTGTGCAGACTATTGGATACGATGGGCTTGACTGTGGATAGGAAAGGATGTGAATGGTGTGGAAACCTAGAGATAGCGACCAGTCTAAGATAGGATTAGCCAATGGTCAGCCTGGCTCTGATACCAAGGCTGTCGGGGCCGAATTTCGGGGACACAGAAATCCCAGAAATTAACCCCTCGTGTCATCACCAGCCCAGGATTATCGTTACTGGTGGACACGTCCTTGTTACAGATTAGCAAGCAATTAAATGAATTGGATACAAGTCCATAAAGGTCTAATGATACAACGATGATATCTAGTGACGGGTGACAGAAGCGACTTGTGGTTCTCCAACGTCGATGGGGCTCCATTCCCACAGGAACGGCTGACCTGGATAATTCCTATCCCAAGTGGTTGCCATCCTAGGCTCCGCACGAACGTCGCAGTGGTACTCCTCGTAGAACTCCTGACCTGGCCAAGTAAATAGCCAAGGACAAGCCTGTGAGTACGTTTGAATGTACTCGCAAACATGATGAACAAAAGATATAGTGAATGCATATGCCCATGATGGATTAAATGCTATGCTCATGATGACTGAAAATTTAAAGATGGCATGATAACAATAATAGGGTGCAAAAAAAAATATAACATGTTAGTGACAAACGCAAAAAAAGATGCATAATATAACATGTTAGTCATAAAACAAGGAAAGGTACGCAGAAAGAATATAAGAGAAATGCCAATCGGGCATCCACAAGAGTATTGGCATGACAGATCGCCTTAGAACTAGAGGGACGCCACGAATAGGTCTTCAAAAGAAATGCCAATCGGGTGTCCACAAGAGTAGTGGCGTGACAGACTGCCTGAGAACTCGAGGGACGCCACGAAGATGTCTTGAAAAGAAATGCCAATCGGGTGTCCACAAGAGTAGTGGCGTGACAGACCTCCTGAGAACTCGAGGGACGCCACGGAGAGGTCTTGAATAGGAATGCCAATCAGGTGTCCACAAGAGTAGTGGCGTGATTGACCGCCTGAGAACTCGAGGGACGCCACGGAGAGGTCTTCAAAAGAAATGCCAATCGGGTGTCAAAAGGTGACGCCACGGTCGGTCTTGAAAATAAAACCAAATGCCTGGGGTAGTCTAGCCAGCCCCTGAGACACTCAGGAAAATAAAATAAGAGAAATGGGTTTGTCCACAATAATATGCTTAACCACAATAATATTAATATGCATATCAAAATATTCATGGTAGCATCAGGGTGACAATAATTATCCTGTAAAATAATTCAGGCACATTTTAATTATTTCCTCCGGAGACCGACTCTAAGACCGACACTTGACCAACCCAGACTGTAGTCCTTAAATGCGGACATGGCTATTCGAATAGGTATAACTCTGCAGAGGGTGTACTCTTTACACACAAGTAAAGGATTTCTTTAGCCAGCACCGAGACACTGGCTAATTCCCATTACGGCTTTGGGTTGAAAACACACCTAACTAGCACACACCAGATTAAATTTCCTGATGCCAGGAATCACCCAAGGCACCGTTCCAGAAAATCTCTAAGTCGGGGAGACTACAATCTCGATTAGCATGGGATCACTATTCATACACACGGATTACAAGGGGTGCCCCCCTCTCGGATACAACCAGAAACACCCATGCCCCTGACCCGATGACATGATTTAGTCCACCATTATGGAAACCCTCATCGTACCCCTCTATGTGGTGTGTGCACGGAAAGGGGTTAACAATTTACTGAACCATACCCTACCTGTGGCAGGGACATGTGGTAGCATGAACAAGTATGGGGGTTACCGGAACAAGAATCGATCTACGCCCGACTCAGGAGGCTTAAGTATTTCCTGCAGTGGTTAGCACAATATATTCCTTGGTGATACCCAACAGCATCACCACCCGGCATGTCCCAACATGCCCTTACTGATCATTCTCGTCACAACGAGATTTACGACTCACGGTCACCTTTCTCGTGACTGATTCTTTCCTGCAGATTAGTCTGGATCACATAGACATATGTGACAAGGGAAAGTGACCATCCTTATTCATGCTTCATGCCGATGCAATATCATCAAGGAATCATGCATTCATAACTAGCTATATGCAAAATATATTCAAATTCAACATACTCATGATTTAATTATTCTTGCAAATAATTCAACCATGCAATCACCATATCAAGTGTTCAAGATGCTTGCCTTGGGCATGCAGAAGTATTGGGTCCAGTCCAAAAGTTTTGAAAATTTTATCTTCCATCCATTTCCTATTTTCAAAAACATTCAATTACTACATAAAGTCATAACAGTGCTAAAAAGTTGTCAGGAAAATTTTGAAATAAAAACTAAAATAAACTAGATGAAAAATAAGGAATTACAGAAAAAGAATCAATTTATTTGGAGTTCATATGAATTACTTAGAGTATTTCTAATCTGGAATAAACAAAGAAAAGGGACTATTTAATAGATCCAGTAGGAACAAGGCTTAGGAAAAATGTTCACCTAATTTAGATAAATAGAGCATGATTTTATAAGACTGTAGAAATTTGAGTCACTGGATTTGGATTTGAAAAGGCTGCTACAAAATTATTTGAGTTTTGCTGGTGAAAGAAAAAAAAAGGTTAGACGTGCGCCCAGAGCACTGCTTAGTTGCACGGCGCCACTGGGCCTGGCCCAGTTCCTCAGCCGCGCAGGTGTGACTTCCAGTCTCTAACGGTGGGTCTCGCGGGCCCACCAGTCAGGTTTGACTAGTCCTCCCCGCTCTTCTCCCCGGCGACAGAACAGGGGCGGGGCTCCGGTGCTCTCCGTCGGCGAACGGCGGCTCTGGTCGAGGATTTGAGGCCACCGGCCTGACCAGGAGGGCCTGGCGATCCCGACGAGGTACTGTGTGGTCGGTGAGAAGCACGGAGCTGCCGTCGGTGAGCTCACCCGTAGGACTCTAGCGGAGCTCGAAAGGGGCTTTCGCCTACGGGCCACCTCTGGCGAAATTGACGAGGGAAAAGGATATATGGGCGCTCTAGGAGGCTATTAGCGAAGAAAGTGGGGATCGGGAGGCCGTGGTTGCGATAGAATGATCCGAAGGGTGGCGACGGCAGAAGCTGTCGGAGATGGAGAGGACGACCTCGTCTGGGCGATTGAGTGCTCGGGGAGGCTCCTAGGAGGGAGTAGGAGAGGTGTATGAGCATTGGGGGAGACGGGGTAGTGTTATATAGGCAGGTGACGACGGTGCCGCGGCTTCCTGAATCGGGACACGGCGGCGGAGGCCATTCATGGCGGTGGGTGTGGCCGGTAAGGTCGATGGGGAGGTCAGCGGGGTCGTTGAGGACGGTGGAGTGGTCGGCACGCCGTGGATGAGCTCCGGTGGTTGGGAGTTAAGGTGGAAGAGGCGTGGCGAGGAAGGATTCATCGAACGGCGATGAACGGCGGCGGTGGACGGTGGTGGACGGCGCTAGCGGCCAAGGAGAGATGTCGGCGGGCTTCCAGGTGGTCGGGATGATCCATAGGACGATGTAGAAAAGAGGGGGAGGCAGCAAGGTCGCGGCAGGGGCTCGGGCATCAGCGCGGCCATAGGCGTGCTCTGGACACGCTCTGCGCACGCGCACAACATGTTTGACATAATGCCAGGGTGGTCTAGAGGGTTTTGATGCCAGTGAGACTTGACAGTGTCATGCACCTGGGTATGGGAGAGCTATTAGACAAGCTGGTTTGGCCAAAAGAGCAAGTCTCTAATGTAGTTAACAGAGAGGCCAAATTCCTGTCATGCCCACATGGTGCTCGATGAAATGCTAGGGCTACCTAGGGAGTTTTGTTGGATGTGAAAATTGGCAGCTTGATGTCTCATTAGATGGAAGAGATGATGGTGGAGTTGGTTTGGCAAAAAGAGATACTTGCTAGTGCAAGTTTTACTGAAATCCATTTATGGACATAAAATGCTGGGAAACATTTGGTGAAATAAAAAGAGGAAATTGGAGCTGAGCTTCAGGAGTTAAGTGTTTGGTTGAAAGGAATATAAGTGGGAAAAATTTGGGAATTGTTTGAGCAAGGAAAATTGGGGTTGTAGTTATAACTAAAGAATGGGACAGAATTGAAAAGGGGTTGTTTCACTCAAAATTTTCAGAAGACCAAGTTGGATTTTTGCATAAAAGTGATACATAGGCATCACATGATCCCTCATAATTTTTATGGAATTTTGAAAGAATTATTTAAAAAGGTTGCAGTGCAACAGAGGCATTTCAAATATTGAAATGCTAATAAAAGAATTATTTAGAGGAAAATTTTATTATGGAATTAATTGCTACTATTGTTAAAATATAAATGAAATGTTTTGAGAAAACTACCAGAGCCACAATATTATTTCCAAAAATTTCTATATGGAGGGAAGAATTTTGAAAGTCAGAAACAGAAAAGCCTCTAAAATTATTAAAGGACCTGTTATAAATCAAAATTTTATTTCTGGCCAAATTTTACTTAATAAAAATATGATTAAATTGTTGGGGTGTTAAAGAGGTGGAGTAAGGGGGAATGTTTTGGTTACAAAATTCTAACTGATCTTCTCATTCTTGGTTGCTCTCCTCGAACAAGTTGATCCCTCTCGTTGATGTCTTCATTTCTCTGCTTCAGGTCATCATGATGAAGTCGTCATCCTTTCTTCTGGAACTCTGTCGTACTTACAAATAGAGTAGAAGGGGAAACTATAAGGATGGGTGTCTAGAAGGACTTGCATCCGGTAATTATCTGAGGGAAGGAGATTTTAAAAGCACCAGTAGGCATATTGAGAGTGATGTAAGGAGGTTCAACAAGTTTCAACTAGGTAGGCATCCAGCCGATGCCTAAAATAGGTGATGAAGGGGTTCAGAGCAATGAAGAATAATGTTGCATCTGATACCAGAATAGATCTCTAGGAAGGTGGTTAGTGTGGACTAAAAGTAGGAAGGGCGGTGACATCTTACATGGTCATTGTAGCAAGGCATGTCAGAGGATAGCATATCAGTTATGTTGGCAACAACATCGGTACCAAGGGTGGGGGACGAAGAGAACCATTTTCCTGCTCGTTGAAATGAGATGGACCAATAGGCAAAGTTCTCGTCCATCGGTGGTTATCGGAATGTCATCAACAATAGTAACAGGGTCTTACTGACAGAGTTGTACACCGAGGTGTTTACATAAGCAGGGAACTGCTTAGATCATATAAATTATAAGAGAGGTTAAACAAATGAATGGAAAGGAAAATGTGATTATTCGAATAATCAGACCAATGGAAAGGAAAATGTGTTTATACACAAGTATTAGAGTATACCTTTCCTAAGGACGAGCAAAGAATGATACACATAACAGGACATCAAGTAGATAACCCTTTGGGTAATGGGGCGAGGAAACTCATGATGTTACCCATACAATGGTGATTGGATAACTAGTCAAGAAACATTTAGCATTATGCTTTCGATGTTCTTGTTGATGATCAGAGTACCACAGACATGCTTTAGGATAATTCATACAATTCTGTCATGGAAGGATGGCTAATCTTGCTGAACAAGATACTATAACAATAGGTCCTTCGGTTAGGTGTGTTCGCCACAAAATCACTTTACCTAGTTACATAGAGACCGATGTTAAATTCTTAGAAAATGTTCCAACCACCAACCTGTCTGAGATTCAGATCTGATTGGTTTCAGGATTCTTAAGATGCGGCATGTTTGAGAAGAGAATGGTTGCAACATAGATCGATGAGATGACATTGCAAGATTATCTGGAAATGAACTATGGAAGCAAGTTTCAAAACATGAGCATATTGTAAGACACACATGAGCACACTGCCCAAGACAATCGTAACCACATGGAAGTCTTACAGCGAAAAGGCAACCGAGTTCTGGTTAGGAACCATCATCAAGGATATCAAAGTCCATGTGTAAGTCCGGATTACCTCTTATGAATGAACTTCTTTTCCTCGAACAAATCAATCAGTGGCTTGGTGTGCTAGGAAATACACATGGAGTGAAGGTAGCAAATCTATCAAACCATAGAATACTTTGCACATGTATGCATGAATTGGGATGATTCCAGAGGAAGCGAAACAAAATTTTCTCATATTCTTGGCAGTAACTTGCATCCAATGCACGCAAACTTAGAGAAGATACTTCTTGCATCAAACATATACTTCATGATCTAGGCTCAATGACAATGCTTTCAGAAGTTTCCAACATTAGCTTACATGCTGATCATGAACCATAGAGAAGATGAGGATGTGGCTGATGGGTTCAACAACAATTCATCGAGATTTCCTTAAAGATGGATTTCCATAATTAGGTGAACAAGGTGACAGCATTGGTCAGACCAAATGATATAACAAGGTATGCCCAAGGAAATCATCCACAATTAAACATTAATCGAAAAGTGCACTTGGAAATATGGATTAGGCAGCATGATCAATGTTAGAATGTTGATTCAATAGCCAACACACAAAGCATGAAATTATCGTCCATTAGCTCCAAAGCAATAGGGTTGCTAGAAGTATTGAATCCAGGCATCACCATTCACTTGTTGGTATTCCGGTTAGAAGGAACACGGGGACTAAGAAATGAATGGAGATGGTGAGAAGTATCATTGTATCAAGAATTCATAAGAGCTGGTGCCATACTCACGACATTCTTGACATAAAGATGATAATACTCCAAGGTAGAACATAACATAAGCTGGATAGCAAGGAGCTCCATAACATGAACAAGTTTGTGTTGAAAAAAAGGTAAGGATGCTATCGATGACAACACAAATTACCAAGGGACAAGGATGGTACTTATCACCATGAATTCAGTTAACATCTCAGAAGAAGTCAAAATGTTCATGATGATCACGACACATTTTGTTGATAGGTTTTCAAGAGGATGCAATCGAACAACGTCGGCATCAAGCAAGGGAATGATGAAGCTGAAAGTTATGGGAACAACAGATAAGATGCAAGCTTGGAATTTGAGTTGCTTTTTCGGACAACAAAAATGATGTTGAAAACTCGACGTAAGCCTTGCTCACGGTCTAAAGAATTCATACACCAAAGAAGGACGAGGTAGCACAGTCAAAAGTACCATGATAAGGACGTAGCCGATAGTCTAGGTATGGCAAGATTGAGTTTAAATTTGCCACCAACAAATTACTAGGGGTATTGAATTGCAGTGAGGATTCGATTCACTAACCGGTGTTCTCGGTTGACGACAACCCAGAACCCGGGGAAAACTGAATTAGTGAGATGCAACACTTGATGAAGACTCATAAGAAGTATTGCAGTTCCATGATATTTTTGAGATACCAGAGGGTAATACTTGAAGATAGATCAGAATAGTGGTTGGAGCGAGGTATTGATCTGCAGAAGACAAGTTCTTTAACTTTCCTGAGAAATGGAATCAAAGCAGAAAATATGGTCGGAACCACTATTGTAAATGATCAAATCATAGATACAAAATGATATTTATATCAAGGGGATACTTACTCTTATGAGAAGCTTCCATGATAAGATCTACATCGTGTCCATGGGCATGAACACAAAGTTCAATGTCGACTCCCACTTCTCGAAAGCACAACTTTACATTCACTTCTCGTTTTGAAAATGGCATTAGTGTTGAAAGTTTTACCTGGTGAAATACCAGATGAGTATGACCCGTGAAATCTTTTGGGTTCACACAAATGGCAAAAGCATAGATCAACCCATCGGGGCATTTTATGGATCTAAACAATAAACATCAGAAGCAAGGGATATAAGTTCAAAAGTAGGGTACCGATATCAAAGTAGAAGATACTACTCGACAAAGGCAATTTGCATCAAGGGAAGAACTCAAGGTTTTTGAATATGCAGGAATGATCGAATAATTATCCACCAAAGGGTCTGGCGGTCCACAAAGGATCTGATGTGAGTTTTGATACTCAACCAAAAGAAGAAATAATGCAAGGGCATCAGATTATGGAAACATCTAAACAATTCGATGCTTAGATGCAAAGGAATTATAATTTCCAGATCAGTGTATTAGGATCAGATGCTCTCATCAAATATGAGTAAGTTCAATATACTTAGAAGCACAATTGATCAAAACATTGATTGGTCATGAACCAACTCATATTCGAATGACGTCTGAGCCGGAAGGATAATTATAGGATTTGACTGATGATTGTGAGCATTCGCAACATATTGAATCAAGGGACTCAAAATGAGAGCGACAAAGGATGTCAACATGATTACTAGACATATGGGATTTACCACAATGCAAGTAGGCAAGAATCTCAAGAGCAATAGGTGGTAGAGGATTTTCGGAAGATCGAATAACATTATGAAGTATTTTGTGAAACACATGAACAACTGGGGATGTACGAATCCTCAGAAGTCCGAGGAATTATTCATAGGTGTATTCATGCATAAAGGATCTGGAAGGTAGTAGGCACATAGGATTCTCGGAACAACGGAGAGTATTTTGGGGTATCTTGTAATAACACGAGCAAGTGGCAATGATTGTATGGATGGCAAGTGTACGTAGTTATCCATAGGGACATATCCGTGTTAGGGAATTGGAAAGGTTGTGGGCACAAGGGTCTCGGGAAAAACATTGAAGATTACCTTCAGAATCTTCCGGTGAATCAAGAGAGTAGCGGCAACAATTGGATCTCCAAAGTGAAGCCATCGCGTGAACCTAGAGTTAGAGTTAGCAAAATCTTTAACTCGAAGAGAAGAGAGATCACAATCCCAGAGTAAATATGTGGAATAAAATATACTAATCCCAACCATTTGTTATGTGGGCTCGTAAGCCACACAACAATGTTAGTAAAATTTGTTTTTCAAAGACTAGACTCAACTTCGGTCAAAGAGTTGGAAAGGGGCTTCCTACAGGCAGTCGGCTCTGATACCAACTTGTGACCCCCCTAACTCAATCGTGCACTAATCGTACAAGCAAATGCGCACGATCAAGGTCAGAGACTGACGGGAAGATATCACAACACAACTCTAGACACAAATTCAAACATAAAGCTTTATATTACAAGCCAGGGCCACAAAGGCTCCAATACATAAGTTAGCGGAAGCAACGATATCTGAGTATAGACATAAGATAAACAAGTCTGCCTTAAGAAGGTTAGCAAAACAACGATAACTAGATGGAAAAGGCGCATGCCTCCTTCCTGGGAGCCTCCTATCTACTCCTGGTCGTCGGTGGTCTCCATGTAGTAGTAGGCTCCATCAGGGTAGTAGTAGTCATTGGCAGGATCAGCTGGCTCCTGGGCTCCATCATCTGATCGCAGCAATCGGGTAAAGGGGAAAAGAGTTAGCGAAGCAACAGTGAGTACTCATCCAAAGTACTCGCAAGACTTACATCAGATCTATACTAAGTATGCATCATTATCAAAGGGAAGGGGTTGTATTTGTGGACTATACTGTAGAATGCTAGAATAGAAAGGAAGGCCTAGCCTATCGAAGACTAGCATCTTGCAGCACTAGAAGAGAATAGAGTAACATAACATATAGTAACAAGTATATATTAGCCACGCCCAGAGATCCTTCCTCAACTCCTTGCGCAAAAGCAATCCCGGAGAAATCATATCAGTTTAGTGTCACAAGTATCAAGTTCTAATTGTAGTAGATTGGGATACAACTCCAAGCGTCCATTACCGTGGACACGGCTATTCGAATAGATACATTTCCCTGCAGGGGTGCACTAGCTTACCCAACACGCTCAATTAACTCCGGTCGAACACACTTTCATGTCATGTCTGGGCTCGGCTGATTGACACACTGTAGTCCTACCTAGGGTCGACGGAGAGGCCAGCACGCCGGTCTACATCCTAAATGTGAAGGTGTCATGGCCCAATCGTCCTTTGCAATCTTGCGTGTTGCGAACGTGGCCTGGAGCAGACCCACCCCCTAATACAAGCGCAGGTGGTTACCGTCCAACCGGGCGCGCGCCGCTCAACTGCTGATGTCAGAGAGCTTTCGAAAGAAACATACAACGCCTATAGCCCATACTTATTCCCGCTTGGTGGTTAGTGCGAAAAGGCCAGAGGCCTACTCAGATCCCACAACCAAACCCGTTAGTGTCTTGGGAGCGCGCAAAGATGATCAGTGATCCTGTCGCCCCATGTCGCGGACTTACGACAAGGGTCAGGCCCATCCCTCTCCTGGGGCGGTCTGCCAGCCCGGCCGTGCCGCGTAGTTATCTCGCGGGTACCCTCATGGTCAACCCGACTGTAGTAACTCTCGTGGGTACCCCTCAGGGTTGACCCGACTTCAATAAGGGACTGAGGTAAAGTCAAGGTATCTGTGTGTGTAAATGTGCACGACCATCTATGGGGTCATCAAGCCCCTTGTTGTTCGGCTAGGGAGATGCACAAGACGCAAAGAGGAAAACCAACGGGAGGCGCAGGGATCTTTACCCAGGTTCGGGCCACCGAGAGGTGTAAAACCCTACTCCTGCTTGCTATATTGGGAATATGTGTTGGAACACAAGTACAAGGAGCGCTACCCTGGCAAGGTGCGAGAGGGAGCAGCTACATGTGTAGTTCTGCAAAGGGTCGATCCTTGTAAACGTTGCCCTGGCCCTCCTTTTATAGATTAAGGGGAAAGCACAGTGGCAAAATGGTAATTACATGTCAATTAGACAACAAACAGTGCTACCATACCTAACTCTTCTGGACAAGGACAAAACACATTTAATGCTTTGTTAGGTGTCATGTGGAGGAGGAGCCCCGGCGTGGTTTCTTAACCGCTTGCCCAGCCGCCTCCTATTAACTTGACACGCCCATGGGACGGGTGTCATTAAAGGTAATCTTTCTTCCAGCATGCCACCACGTGGTTGACAAAATCAACCAAACCACCTGCGGGCTCGACACCTCATCGATTAGCGACTAGCTACTCGATGAGGTGGAGCACTGGCAGCTGGCGAGTGCTTACCGGGACTTCACCCTTGTCGGCTCGGCTTTGCCAGCAAAGGTTTCCTTTGGTATTAGTCTTGATGATTTGTCTTGCTCTTATCCCCAGTTAGCATCTAACAATGGGGTCTTGAATCTTGGTCTTCTTGATGCACTCCTTGTTCTCTCAAAGAGCGGCTCCCTTGGCCTGAAAATCTTTATTAAAACTTAAGTTGGCAGGGGAGCTGCTACTTGTCTGTACATAGCTCAGGGTATAAAATGCCCACGTTTTATACACCGATAGTGTGTCCATAACATCAAGGGAGAAATCCGAGGAATCACCCTCGATGGATACCCACTCGATGTAACCATCAAGGTGAACTTGGAGGAATTACCCTCGATAGCTTCACACTTGAGGGGCTGCACGACAGAGGCATCACCAGAGGTGGTGAGAGAGGAATCACCTTCGGTAACCCACAACGGACTAGCTACACTATAGAGGTATCAACGGGAGTGAGGTAGGAGGTATCACCCTCCGCACTCGATAGTAGCTCTGTAGAGTCGTACAACTAAGGGGGTGTGCGGTGATGTGTCGGTCTCTGGTCGTTGATCACATTGATCGAGTCATCGGTAACAAAGCGAGGCAATAAGGACAAGGGTGAGGGGTCACTGATGGATCACTAACCAACCTATACTAAGCATATAGAATAACAGGTAAAGTAACAATAGCAGGTTATAAAAGTAGGCCATGCATCAGAATAGGAGCTATCGAACAACAGTAGCAAAATCTAATGCAAGCATGAGAAAGAAAGAATGGGCGATATAGCAATGATCAAGGGGGTTTTGCTTTCCTGGAAGCTCTACTGAAAGGGGCTGGTCGTCAGGGGTGTAGTCGAACTGGGGAGCAGCGTCGGTCTCGGGGTCTACCGGAGAGAAGAGGGGGAAGAAACGATAAATACAAAGCAAACAAATGCATCAGATGCATGACATGGCAACATGCTATGCTAGGGGTGACCTATCGTAGTGCTACGCATTACAGATGGAGCGGGAAAATATATGTGGATATTTCCTCAGGTTTAGGTAGTTATCAGACAGACGATCCGGAGTGGAAGGCTCCATGTTTGCTGTGTGTCAGGTATGTGGATAGCATATTCGGATTCGCATTATTTTTCTGAGCCATTTTTGTATATAAATTATTTCATCAGAATTTTAGATTTTTTATATGATTTTTCAAAGATTTAAACAATTTCTGTAATTTAAATTAATTCAAAAATTAAAAGGTAAAAGGCAATGGGTACCCAGAAGTGTACCAAGCCAGAGGCACAATGAGGCTGACAGGTGGGGTACAGGGGGCTTAGTCAGCACTGAGTCAACAGTTGACCAGTCAACAAATGACTGGTCAACTGAGTCCATGGACCCACATGTCATAGGCTCAGTTATTTAATAGATTTTGAATATGCAGCTTAATTAGCTAGTGGGGCCAGACTGTCAGTGTCACAGGGGGTTAATTGACTTAATTAAAACATTTGACCGGCTAATTAATCTAGTAGGGCCCATATGTCATTTAGTGGCTAGTTGGGGGGGGGGGGGTTATCACTAAACTTGGTTTGCCCAAAATAAACAGGTTGGCCCCATTGGCCCGGGGCACAACCAGCAACCCGTGGCTGGGCATGCTCGGGTAGAACAGGGGCGCCGACAGCCACGACGGCCAGGCACGATGCACGTCGAGCAGCGACGAGGGAGCGACACGGAGGTAGCAGCTGTCGGATTCAGGGCTCCGCAGACCCAAGAAAGGTTCGAACTCTGGGGTGCGTGTGAAGAACACAATCTCCCCAGCCTATAAACTCATCGATCTCACCGCCTAGCTCGATGAACAGGAAAGGAAAGGGACTCAGCAGTTTACCCAGATTCGGGCCACCTTGCGGTGTAAAACCCTACTCCTGCTTTGTGGTGGATTGGCCTCGAGGTGGGCTGAGGATGAACTAGTACAGAGGGAGAACAACCTCAGGAGGAGTGTTCTTGTGCTGGTGTGAGTTGATGAGGATGCTCTCGTTCTCGTCCCTCTCCTATGGTGGTGGCCTAGCTATATTTATAGTGGCCTCGGTCCTCTTGCCCCAAAATGAAGGCGGGAAGGGATCCCAGAACGGCCAAGTATGAAGGGAGACAAGTAGTACATCTTATCCTGACAAAAGGTGGTCTTCATCTGCAAAGCTTCTAGTCATGACATCGTGGTGGGCTCGGTGATGACCTCCGTCCTACCGTCCTGGTCTTGTAGTACGGGAATGGAAACCTTTGGCTGATTCCTTGGGACTCTGCGTCTGCGCTTGCTTTCTTAGAACCGAAGAGGAAACCTGTTGTACTACGCCTGCTGGCGCCCGCCTGGCCTTGGTTGTCATGGCCTGCGTCATCTGAACCTCACGAGGTGGGGCTTGCATGGAAATCTCCGCTCCTCAGGAGCCAGCCTGGGAAGCCACTCCCTCCTGAGGTCTTGGCGTCGTCCACCTCGCGAGGCTTGGCCCCTCGCGAGGGTCTTGTGTTGTTGATGCTGGAGAAGGGCCATACCAGGCCGCTGATGAAGCCACGCTGTGGCCCGCAGGCAGGCAAGTCTGGGTACCCCGGTTCCCAGAACGCCGACAGTAGCCCCCGGTACCAAGGCGCGCTCGGACTTGGCTTCGAGGCGAAGCCAAAGGGCAAGGGCGAAGCGATGCGGGCCCTAACCGCCTGCGGAACCGGTCGACGCATGGCACTTGATGGGACGTGGGCGTCTCCACTTCCCCACACTGCCTTAGCAACCATCTGACATGCCAATAACCTGCTGCATGCAAAAAGATCATCATTACCGGAGATCATGGAGGCCGGTGGTTGGCCTCCCTTTGGCTATAAATGCGGGGAGGGGCGGAGCCCCCAGCTCATCTCCATCTTCCCACTGCTTGCTTCTTCTTCTTCCCTCTCGTCTCGCCGTCTTGTCGAAGCACCATGGCGCCGGGGAGGAGGTTTTCTATGGCGGATAAAGGGAAGGCCCCCAAGGAGGGGCCCGACTCGCCGCCGCCCAAGAGAGGCCGTGGGAGACCCCGAAAGCATGCAGCGACTCCGGCGGTGGCCCCTTGAGGGCGCGGACGCGCTCCGCCGACAGCCGGCGCCGCCTCCGGCAGCCGCGGTGGAGCTTCTTCCTGCAGTGAGGGCTGCCGCGGTCGGGGCGGCTTCAGTTATGAGGGGAGGCACGCGGTGGTCGTCCGGCCGCCACGACCGCTCTTCCACTCACCCGGCGTGCCCCTGGAGTTCGTCGTGTGGTCGGAGAGGCATGTGGGCATCTGGTTCCAGCTGCGGCGCTCCTTTGCGAGCGCGCTGCCGGCCGAAGGGCCTGGCGGCCTCTGGCTACAGGCCGACGACTGCTGCAGCAAGGCCTCCTGGGTGGATGTTGAGGTCACCGCCACCGGCAACTTGTTCCTGAACCGCGGGTGGCAGCCGTTCACCCGCGCACGCGGCCTGCATGGGAGGTGCACCCTCCAATTCAGGTACGACGGCGCCGCGACCCTCTACGTCAGGGTCTTCGGGGAAAGTTGCCGACACCTGGGGTGCTGCCCGGAGAGCGACAGCGATGACGAAGATGACGGCGATGGCGCCGTTGCTGGCGGTGAGCTTGCCCTTGGTGACGGCCGCGCCGGCTCCAGCAGCGGGGGCTCCTCTTCCGAGAAGAGTACGAGCGACGGCGACTGCGATGAGCCGCCACGCCGCCGGGCTCGGACCGGGGAGGGCAACGAGCCGCATTGCCAGCGGGCCCCGGTGAAACAGGAGGAAGACTCCGACTGATCTTGGGTGTCGCCGGGGCCGAGCCTCAGGACTCGCCATAGTCGTGCAACTTGCTTTTGTTTCATTTTTCCTCCAACATTGAAAGAAGTAGAGGGCCCTGTTGGGGCGTGTAATGAACCCTGGCGCTTGCGCCATTATGCTATGCTCGTTGTTTTCATATCATGTTGTGATGTCCATGTTTCTACTAGGTGCGTTCAGGGTAACTTAGCTAGATCTGCTCGCGGTAGGCTTCCATGTCGCGAGGGTATGCCCTTCCAGGGGCATCTTCCAAGGGCTTCCTTCTTGAAAACTCAGGGGTTGTTGAGTCCTCGGGAGTCGCTGAGCCTCAGGAGGCGTCGTCTAGCTACAGGGTTAGAAGACCTCATGAAGCATCTCGTCCTACATCGCGCAAACCCCTGAGCACGGGTTAGTTGTAGCCAGCACACCGCATTGTGATACCTGGAGTTATGGACTTAAGATTGTGCGTATGCCCGTGAGATCATTCGAGGGCATCACGCGAGGATTAAGGTGCCGAAACTGGGGCAGCAAGGTTTTGGCGAGGTGTGGTCGCGGGCGAGCCCGGGCGCACACACACCATACCTAGCCCTCGTGCACGGGGCGCGCGAGGAGGATCGACGGGCAACTGCCGCTCTTCCTGGGACAAGGTTGGAGAGGCCAACACTGCGAAGAGAGAAACTTTCCAACTCTTGCAAACGAAAGACGCGAAAGCTCCAAATTTCACTAAAGAAGTCGAAAACTAGCTACAGAAAGCAAACAAAAGAAAGGCCGCGTCCGGCACCTAGACTAGTCTTCTTGTCTTCCCACCAGCGTGGAGCATGGGGCCTCAACTAGGACGTGGGTGGGAGCCCCCGGAGGCCCAGGGGTGGCACTCAGGAGACTATGGGGCGTGTGCAGCCCCAACTCATTATTACGTGAGAGTGTCACGAGCGGAGACCTTCACAGGCCGGGGCCTTGCTTCATGGGTAGAACTTCTGGAGGTGCTGAATGTTCTAGGCGTTCTGGATGGGGATCCCGTCCTGCGTCTCCAGGCGCGCGGCGCCAGGCCTGGAGACACGGGCGATCCTGAACGGGCCCTCCCACATGGGCGAGAGCTTATGCAGCCCTTCCCTGGAGAGAACTCACCTCAGGACGAGATCACCCATCTCGAGCGTCCTGGAGCGGACGCTGCGGCAGTGGTACCGCCGCAGCACCTGCTGGTACCTTGCTGCCCGGAGCGAGGCCTGGCGGCGGCGTTCCTCCCCCAGCACGTGGTCCATCCACCGCGAGACGTCTTGGCATGCCTCGTCAAACGCCAAGAACCGTGCGGAGCGATTCCTGACCTCGTGAGGGAGGACCACCTCGGCTCCGTGGACGAGGAAGAACGGGGTCTCGCACGTCGGCTTGGTTGCGGTCGTGCGGATGGACCACAGCATGGACTGGTGCTTGTCGAGCCAGCCCCTGCCACAGGCCTCGAGCTTCTTCTTGAAGGTCCTTGCCTTGAGGCCTCTTAGGACTTCTACGTTGGCGCGCTCGGCCTGGTCGTTGCTCCGAGGGTGTGCCACCGAAGCGTAGCATATCTGCGTTCCAAGGTTAGCACAATATGTTTTGAAAAGGTTGCTCGTGAACTGCGAGCCGTTGTCGGTGATGATGTGGTTAGGGACCCCGAAGCGGCTCACGAGGCCCTTGATGTACTTGACGGCCAAGCCGGCCGGGATGGCGCGGACGGCCTCCACCTCCGCCCACTTGGTGAACTTGTCGATGGCGACGTAGAGGTAGCAGTACCCTCCGGGCGCTCGAGGGAATGGACCCAGGATGTCCAACCCCCAGACCACGAACGGCCATGAGAGCGGGATGGTTTGGAGTCCCTGGGCAGGCTGATGAATTTGCTTGGCATGAAACTGACAGGCCTCACAAGATCTTACCAGCTCGGTGGCATCATTGAGCGCCGTGGCCCAGCAGAATTCGCTGCGGAATGCCTTGCCGACGAGGGTGCGTGATGAGGAGTGATGCCCGCAGTCTCCGCCATGTATGTCAGCTAGCAGCTCATATCCCTGCTCCTTGGAGATGGATCATAGAGAAACATCGTTCGGTCGCTTCCGGTAAAGCTCACCGTCCTTAATGCAGTACGCAGTGGCCTGGCGGGCGACTCGCTCTGCGTCTTCCTCCTTCTCTGGCAAGGTGCCTTGGAGCAGGTACGTCTTGAACTCCTCGGTCCAGCACCCCTCCTGAGGCTCGAGCACGAGGAGCAGGCGGGCTGCCGAGGTCAGGCCGCAAGCTGGGGCGGCGGAGAGGGGCGCCTGGGGAAGCTCCTCCTGAAGCGGTGCTGGTGCTGCAGCGGGTGGAGCCGCCGACGGCTTGAAAAGCCGCTCATCGAATACGCCGGGCTCCTGAGGTAGACGTCGGGACTCCCTCTTGGCGATGTCGTCCGCCTCCTTGTTTGTGCCATGCGCCACGTGCTACAATTCCAAGCCCAAGAATCGTTTCTCAATTTTGCGTACCTCCTCAAGGTATGCCTCCATGTGCTTGTCCTTTGGCTTGTACGCCTTGTTGGAGAAGTTGACGAGGAGCTGGGAGTCACCCCTGATGGTGAGGCGCCTTATCCCTAGGGCCGCCGCAGCCCTGAGGCCGGCGATTAGGCCCTCGTATTCCGCGATGTTGTTGGAGACCTTCTCGCCGTGCTGGAAGCATAGCTACACGGCGTAGTAGAGCTTGTCTTGTGTGGGCGAGATGAGCATGGCTCTAGCCCCCGCGCCCTGACACGCGAATGCTCCATCGAAGTACATGGCCCAACCATCCAGCGCTTCACTTCCGGGTGTGAGAGAACGGTCCTCTCCCACTTCCCAGCCAGGGGCGTCAATCCATTCTGCCTCAAAGTCAGTGAGTGCCGCACGTTTGATGATCCTGGTGGTGCTGAACTCTAACTGGAACGCCTGCAGTTCGATGTTCCATTCGGCGACCTTGGAAGTAGTGACGCAGTTTTCGGGAGGTGACGAGGAGTGCGAGCAAAAGCTTCTGCGGCATGGGGTAACGCGCCCGAGCATCGCGCAGCACCGTGCTGACGAAGTATACTGGGTGCTCGACGAGGGCGGAGGCATTGGCGGGGTCTTGCACCTCCTGAGGCTGAGGGACCTCAAGAGCTTGGTCATTGGTCGAAGCAGCCGTGGCCTCCGGAGCGCCATCCTCAGGGGCTCGGCTGACCGGTGGGGTGGCCGAGGCCTCAGGAGCGCCATCCTAAGGCCGCGGCGCGTCGGCCGGGTGCGAGGTGCTCCTCCGCGAGCCCTTGATGGGGTGCTCCTCCCGGACCGCCACCAGCGCTGCGCTAGCAGAGTGAGGGGTGGCAGGCAGGTAGAGCACCATGGGTTCAAGGGGGCGCAGCGCCACCATCACAGGTGGGCTGGTGAGGTACCTCTTGAGGTCTTGAAAGGCCGCATCAGCCTCCGGAGTCCACTCGAACGGGCCCTTCTTTTTCATCAGCTTGAAGAAGGGGAGGGCGCGTTCTCCTAACTTGGAGATAAAGCGCCCGAGTGAGGTCACGCAGCCCGCCACCTTCTGCATCTCCTTGATGGTTTGGGGCGGACTCATCCTTTCTATAGCCTTGACCTTCTCTGGGTTGGCCTCGATCCCTCGGTGCGACACCAGGAAACCCAGCAGCTTGCCGGACGGGACGCCAAACACGCATTTTTCCGGCTTGAGCCGCAGGTTTACTTGGCGCAGGCTGGCGAACATCTCTTCCAGATCTTCCATAAGGGTTCTCGCCTCCCGAGATTTCACCACCATGTCGTCGACGTATGCCTCAGCGTTCCTCCCGAGCTGCTGCCCCAGGGCGATGTGCGTCAACCGTTGGAAGGTTGCTCCTGCATTACGCGGCCTGAACGGCATGCAGGTGTAGCAGTACACCCCGCACGGGGTCAGAAAAGCCATCTTCTCAACATCCTGCACCGCCATCTTGATTTGGTGATAGCCAGAGAAGGCGTCCAGGAAGCACAGTAAATCACATTCGGCAGTGGAGTCAACAATCTGGTCGATGCGTGGGAGAGGGAAAGAGTCTTGAGGGCAGGCCTTGTTGAGGTTGGTGAAATCGACGCACATGCACTCCTTCCCACCCTCCTTGGGGACGATAACTGGGTTCGCGAGCCAATCTGGGTGCCGCACTTCCCGAATGACGCCGGATTCCTGTAGCTTGCGTGTTTCCTGGACGATAAACGATTGCTTCTCCGGGGCTTGCCATCGTGCCTTCTGCTTCACTGGGCGCGCGTTGGGGCACACCCTCAGGTGGTGCTCAATTATCCCACGCGGAACCCCGACCAGGTCCGTAGCTTTCCACGCAAAAACGCCCTTTTTCGCGCGGAGGAAACTGACCAGTGCCTCCTCCTGGTCCGGAGGGAAGTCGGCGCCTATGGTGAAGGTAGGGCCGGCCCATCCGTCTTCATTGACCGTCACCTGCTTCGTCTTAGCCTTGTCTTGAGAGAACAATTGCTTCTTCTTTGTCGGCACAGCACCCGGGCCCTCCGGAGCCTTATCATCGACCGGCCGTGCGACCGCCGCGGCCTTGTAGGCGAGCTTGAGGGCCGAGAGTGTGTCCTTGGTGTCCCCCGCCATGCTGAGGACGCCGCTGCTTCCCGACATCTTCATGAGGTTGTAGCCAGGATGGGTTGCCACCATGAACCTAGCCAGGGCCGGGTACCCGAGAATGGCATTGTACGGGAGGACGATGCGGGCGATGTCGAAGTCGATGAGCTCGGTGCGGTAGTTGTCGCACGTGCTGAAGGTGACGGGGAGGCGGATCTGCCCTAGAGGGCAGGTGGAGCCTTCATCGACCCCTGAGAAAGGCTTGTTGGGGAGGAGCCGGCCGTAGCGCACGTGAAGCAGGCCGAACGCCTCCACGGAGAGAACGTTGAGGCTGGCGCCACCGTCGATGAGGGTCCTGGTGACTGCTACGTTGCAGATGGTGGGGGTGCAGAGCATAGGGAGCGCGCCGGCGCTGACCGTGGTCTTGGGGTGGTCCCCCGAGTCGAAGGTGAGGTCGGCCTTAGGCGCCGCCTAGCCTAGAGGAGCTCCCTGCTGCGCACAAGCGACACCCACTTGGCGGAAGAACTGCTTGACATGGCGATCCGAAGCTGGCGCCTGCGACCCGCCGAGGATGGCCGCCACGCCGTGAAGCGCTGGCACCGCGGGGCGCGTGATGGAGAGGTCATCAGCGCCCACCGGTGCCGTCTGCGCGACGTGGGCAGCGAGAGCGGCCCGGCGCTCAGCATGAACTCGAGGAGCGTCGGCCATGGGAATGGTGGAATGGCGGCGAATCGGCCGGCAGAAGAGAGGCTCCGACGCACCCCTACCTGGCGTGCCAAATGTCGGATTCAGGGCTCTGCAGACCCAAGAAAGGTTCGAACTCTTGGGTGTGTGCGAAGAACACAATCTCCCTAGCCTGCCGACTCGTCGATCTCACCGCCTAACTTGATGAACAGGAAAGGAAAGGGACTCAGCAGTTTACCCAGGTTCGGGCCACCTTGCGGTGTAAAACAATACTCCTGCTTTGTGGTGGATTGGCCTCGAGGTGGGCTGAGGATGAACTAGTACAGAGGGAGAACAACCTCAGGAGGAGTGTTCTTGTGCTGGTGTGAGCTGGTGAGGATGCTCTCATTCTCGTCCCTCTCCTATGGTGGTGGCCTAGCTATATTTATAGTGGCCTCGGTCCTCTTCCCCCAAAATGAAGGCGGGAAGGGATCACACAACGACCAAGTTTGAAGGGAGACAAGTAGTACATCTTATCCTGACGAAAGGTGGTCTTCGCCTGCAAAGCTTCTGATCGTGACATCATGGTGGGCTCGGCGACGACCTCCGTCCTGCCGTCCTGGTCTTGTAGCACGGGAATGGAAACCTTTGGCTGATTCCTTGGGAATCCATGTCTGCGCTTGCTTTCTTAGCACCGAAGAGGAAACCTGCTGTACTGTGCCTGCTGGCGCCCGCCTGGCCTTGGTCATCATGGCCTGCGTCATATGAACCTCACGAGGTGGGGCTTGCATGGAAATCTCTGCTCCTCAGGAGCCGGCCTGGGGAAGCCGCTCCCTCCGGAGGTTTTGGCGTCGTCCGCCTCGCGAGGCTTGGCCCCTCGTGAGGGTCTTGTGTTGTTGATGCTGGAGAAGGGCCGTACCAGGCCGCTGATGAAGCCACGCTGTGGGCCGCAGGCAGGCAAGTCTGGGTACCCCGGTTCCTAGAACGCCGACAATAGCAAGCAGCAAAGCAACAACGTTGGCAGTAGTATGCAATAGTAGCAGTATAGAGAGGCAGCGGCAGCAATGGCTGACAACAGGGCAGCGGGTGATGCGGCTGGTAGCAGCGAGGCCTCGCGCAGGCCAGCAAGTGGGGGCTTGTCCGCACGGGCGTAGGAGACTGCGGGATGCGGCCAGGGCATGGCCGGACATGGCCAGATGCTCGCGGGCGAGGCTAGGGGTTGCGGGCGTGCGGAGCTCCGGAAACGACGGTGCGCATTGGCCAGCCGACCCTAACGATGAGAGCACATGCGTGTGGGTTCAAAGGCTAGCTGGTGGTGAGCTGCATCCAGCAGAGGCAACAGGAGGGTGCATGATGGCTTGTGCTCGCCGGCGAAGAGCTCGCGGCGGCGATCGGAGCATGGGAGTAACATGGGCGGTGCTACGGGGCATGCCTGGTCGAGTCGATGGGCTCAATGGCTTCCTAGGAGACCCTGGAGCACGTAGCAGTGCTTAGTGGTTGCTCGCAGCGGACCTAGCTACATCAGTGTGAAGGGGCGGTGGTGAGAGCTCACGGCCATGATGGGGACGATGGCCACGGCGCGAGACCAAGGGGAAAGAGAAGGGGAACTCGTAGGTGCTCACCGTGGAGCGCAAGGGGGCTCTGTGAGGGTCTTAGGAGCAGCAGGGCGCCTGGATCGACCTGGCGGAGCTTGAGGCCGAAGCGGGGGAGCGGTGCCGATCCGGCAATGGGGACTTCGCAGCCTCGCGCTGGTGGGCGGGACGGGCATGCGACGGTGCGGCTGAGCTCCCGGTCACGTCGGCTTGCCGAGGGAGTGGCTGAGGTCATAGCAATGATGACGGTGTGGCGGCGGCGGTGGGCGGTCAAGCTCGGGAGAGAGAGCATGGGGGTGCGAGGAGGGGAACAGAGTGGCCTACGGTTCGCACGGGGCTTGGGGTCGGCTTCGGGGCCAACTTGTAGGCAGGGGCAGGGGGCGGATGGGCGGCACGTGGCCGTGCCTGGCCATGGCGCCATGGATGGCTAGCCACGACTCCCTGTGAACAGGAAGAAGAAAAAGGCACTGCTGGGTTGGGCCGACTGTGCACTGTGCACTCATGGCCCAGTCTAGCAATAGTTCTTTCTTTTTCTTTTCTATTTTCATTTTTTCATTTTTCATTTGTGTTTTGCATTTATTTTTAACTACCAAAAGGGCCCGTGTGTTGCAACGGGATAAAATAATACCACACGCTCTTAATTTACAAAAAATGGTCTATAATCTGAGTATTTGTAATTACGGCCCAAACAAAGATGGTCTTTGCCTACAAAAGCGCAAGTTCAAGAATCCAGATGTCTTCTATTTAAACACGGCTTGCATGTAGATTTAATATGTACAAAGAAAAGGGCAAGTGATCTTCAATTTCATCTCCAATTCTGATTTTGCTAAGATGTTCATCCACAATCGGGATCAGTACCGATATGAAAGAAAGATGGATAATGCACCATTGATTAAGATTGCACCATAGTTAGTTTTTTAAATAGACAACAGGTAAAATAACATCATATTCAGATTCTATATAATTTTCTAATCAAATTCCATATATAACATGTTAAATTTGGAGTTACGGTTTACAAGATATGAGTATTTAAAAAAATATTTGATATGTACTGCGGGTTTAATGTCAGAACCATCAGGGGTTTTCTATAAAATAGCAAGACAGACTAAGAATACCTATTTCCTTTATTAGTAGGTACAAATAGCAATTGATTTTTATAAACTACGGAACTTGGCCCATAATTAGTATTGCAATTTTATACACTGCCACAAAATGTTTGGGAGGCATTTGAAATTGTTTGGATTTTTCATAATTTAGAAAAGCATTTAAAATGTTGTTTTGGCACAGTTTTAAATGCTAGAGCCCAAAAGAGCAAACAAGTGATGTTGTTTTATTTAACCAATATATGTTATGGAATATTTGCATGAAGGTGAATTATTTTCCAACCATGTTTGTGAATTTAAATTCTTACTTTAAATTTGAATTGATTTCAAAGGTGGAATTTGAAATGAGATTTGAACCCAAGTGATCAAGCACTGTTAAGCAAAGTGATTTAGCATAATCATGAGGGATTACTGTAGCTTAATACATGGGGGTGTTACAAGTACCTCAGCCCTTCTTCCTTGGTGGAATCCCCCATAGTAGCAAGAGAAGGGTCATGCTTCGCCTCAAATTTATGTGAAGGCAATTTCATGACCGAAGTTTTGGGCATGGCGATCAGCCCTATGAGTTTGGGGCCGTTGACTGGCGATCCGATCGATCCTTCAGTCGATCACACAATGGAACTCTCAATGAAAGTACCAATGTTGGTTCCAAAACAAGCAGACCTCGGCGTAGGGGGTCCCGAGCTGCGAAACTTGGACAGATGGTCACAGGAACGGAGAGACAATGTTTTACCCAGGTTCGGGCTCTCTTGATAGAGGTAAAACCCTACGTCATGCTCTTGTTTATATTAATGGAGATGTATTGAGTATAGAGTTGATCTACCTCGAGATCGTAAGATGTGGTCTAACTCTAGGGATAGGTGAATGATATTGTGTTGATCCTTCCTCTATGGGCTAAACCCCACGGCTTATATACACGCCAGATAGGGTATCTAGGGTTACAAGGTCGGTATCTAGGCACAAGGCGGCAGGAGAAATCTTGGAGTATACGACAAGTTTTTGGTGGAGGTAGTCTCGATCATGCCTCCTGTATACTGCCTCTGGAGTCCATCTTGAGTACGAATGAAGGCCCATCGGCCAAAACCGAGGATCACGGGCTCACTTGGTTAGCACCCCCTAATCCAAGACACCGTCACTAGGTATTGAAACCTCCAACTCTAGTTTTTCTTCAAAAGCTTTCATCATAGCTTCTACAATATGTTTAGTGAAAGCTTTATTTTGTTCATAAACATTGGATGAATTTATCATGGATTGCAACAAGGAAATACTATCAATTAAAGAACAACTATCATAATTAAATTCCTTGTAATCCAAAGTAGTGGGCACATCACTAGTTAAAGTCTTAACCTCCCCAAACCCACTTTTGTCATTAAGGTCATCACAATTCGAACAATTGCGATGCCTTCTAACTAAAGTTCACTCATCTCCAGTCCCTTTTTAATCAAGTTTTATATTAATAAACAAAGATTCAATGGGCAAGACAACAATCATTTCAATATCTTCATCATGATTACGGTAAAAATCGGGTGGAATAGCCTTTTCTAGGAAATCTTGCTTAGCTCTCAACCTTGCGGTTCTTTCTTTACTTTCATTAATGGAGACACAGATAGCTTTAATAGACTCATCAATATCATGCTTAGGTGGCAAAATTCTAGATTTAAGAGTTTCCACATCATGAGCAATTATATTCATGTTCCTAGCCATATCATCAACTTTATTCCATTTTTCTTCTACCATGGCATTAAAAATATTTTGAGAATTAATGAATTATTTAATATTTCTCTCAAGATCAGTAGGTATCCTATTATTATTATAATAATTTCCATAGGAATGACCATAATTATTAGAGGAATTTCTGGGATACGATCTATGATTAAAATGACCTCTATAAGCGTTGTTGTTGAAATTATTTCTAGAGACAAAATTCACCTCAACAACATCATTATATTGCTCAATCAAAGTAGATAATGGCACATCATTAGGATCAACATGAGCATTTTTATTATCAATCAATTTCATAAGAGCATCCATTTTATCACTCAAGGTAGTAATTTCTTCGACATAATTTACCTTCCTACCAGTTGGAGCTCTTTCGATGTGCCACTGAGAGTAATTTTCCATTATATTATCAAGGAGTTTTGTAGCTTCTTCCCATGTGATGTTGTCGGTGCAACAGACCCTGGGTCCATTGCACGAACTGTGCACAGGCCAGAGACACGATTGCAAGACCAATATCAGACCAAACAAGAGGGATCAATTCCTTTGAAGGATCCAAGTGCGAGTCGGGAAGGCCAAGGCGAGCCAGAGGAACGAAGCATCGCCAAGGGAAGGACCTACCTGGCCGGGCAGGCGAGCCTGGCAGGGTTGGGTTTTTCCCTGAAAGCAAGCTCACAGATCATCCCGGCAGGCCTGCCGGGGCTGGCGGAGGCAAGCCACTCCACCGCTCCACCTCACCAGCGACGCAAGTCAGTAATCAAAGCGGTGTCGAGCTCCAAGGTGACTAAGTGACTGCTTTCTACCACATGGCAGCCAGTTCCTACAGCAAACACCTCCATATGACACCCGTCCTGAGATGTGTCAAGCAAGCAGGCGCGAAGCTGGCAAAACAGCCCGGCAGGGCCTGCCGGGCGAGCTGTGATGTGACACTGAGCAGCGCATTTAATGCGCTCTATCAGCCTGCAGAGTTAGATATGATAGCATTGTTAGATATCTAATCAATACGCAAAGACTGATTTGCCACTGTGGTGCCCGCTTAATCTATAAAAGGAGGCCCATGGCGATCGTAGAAAGGGTTGGATCCTCGCATATCCATACGCGCGTAGCCACTCTCGCCCCCAGAACGACCTTGCCGGGTGAGTGTACTACGTTCACCACCATTATGTACCATCAATCCACCAAAGCAGGAGTACGGTTTTACGCCTCACAGCGGCCCGAACCTGGGTACAGACTGCCCATGTGATCAGGTGTAACAGACCCTGGGTCCATTGCACGGACTATGCACAGGCCAGAGACAAGATTGCAAGACCAAGATCAGACCAAACAAGGAGGATCAATTCCTTTGAAGGATCCAAGTGCGAGTCGAGAAGGCTAAGGCGAGCCAGAGAAACAAAGCATCACCAAGGGAAGGACCTACCTTACCGGGCAGGCGAGACTGGCAGGGTTGGGTTTTGCCCAGGAAGCAAGCTCCCAGATCGTCCCGGCGGGCCTGCCGGGGCTGGCGGAGGCAAGCCACTCCACCGCTCGACCTCACAAGCGACACAAGTCAGTAATCAAAGCGATGTCGAGCTCAAAGGTGACTAAGTGGCTGCTTTCTGCCACATGGCAGCCACTTCCTACAGCCAACACCTCCATATGACACCCGTCCTGAGACGTGTCAAGCAAGCAGGCGCGAAGCTGGCAAAACAGCCCGGCAGGGCCTGCCAGGCGAGCTGTGATGTGCCAATGAGCGGCGCATTTAATGCACTTTGTCAGCCTGCAGAGTAAAATATGATAGCATTGTTTGCTATCTAATCAGTACACAAAGACTGATTTGCCACTGTGGTGCCCCTTAATCTATAATAGGAGGCCCATGGCGACCGTAGAAAGGGTTGGATCCTCTCATATCCATACGCGCGTAGCCACTCTTGCCCCCAGAATGACCTTGCCGGGCGAGTGTGCTATGTTCACCACCATTATCTAACATCAATCCACCAAAGCAGGAGTAGGGTTTTACGCCTCACGGAGGCCCGAACCTGGGTAAAGCCTGCCCATGTGATCAGGTGCAACAGACCCTGGGTCCATTGCACGGACTGTGCACAGGCCAGAGACAAGATTGCAAGACAAGATCAGACCAAACAAGGAGGATCAATTCCTTTGAAGGATCCAAGTGCGAGTCGAGAAGGCCAAGGCGAGCCAGAGGAACGAAGCATCGCCAAGGGAAGGACCTACCTTGCCGGGCTGGCGAGCCTGGCAGGGTTGGGTTTTGCCCTGGAAGCAAGCTCCCAGATCGTCCCGGCAGGCCTGCCGGGTCTGGCGGAGGCAAGCCACTCAACCGCTCCACCTCACAAGTGACGCAAGTCAGTAATCAAAGCGGTGTCGAGCTCCAAGGTGACTAAGTGGCTGCTTTCTGCCACATGGCAGCCACTTCCTACAGCAAACACCTCCATATGACACCTGTCGTGAGACGTGTCAAGCAAGCAGGTGCGAAGCTGGCAAAACAGCCCGGCAGGGCCTGCCGGGCGAGCTGTGATGTGACACTGAGTGGCGCATTTAATGCGCTCTATCAACCTGCAGAGTTAGATATGATAGCACTGTTAGCTCTCTAATCAGTACGCAAAGACTGATTTGCCACTGTGGTGCCCCATAATCTATAAAAGGAGGCCCATGGCGACCGTAGAAAGGGTTGGATCCTCGCATATCCATACTCGCGTAGCCACTCTCGCCCCCAGAACGACCTTGCCGGGCGAGTGTGCTATGTTCACCACCATTATCTACCATCAATCCACCAAAGCAGGAGTAGGGTTTTATGCCTCACGGTAGCCCGAACCTAGGTAAAGACTGCCCGTGTGATCTCTGGCGTGCTGCGCGATGCTTCTCCGCTCTTTGTGCAACGTGTCCATCCCCCCGCCGAACCAAAAGGGGCTCATGGCCCCATAGGTGGCCGTGGTTTCCCACGAAATCTTTGGCGCGCCAGGTAGGGGGATCACTTGCGCGAAACCGAGAGCGTACGCTGCGCGTCATCTTCATCGACATTTTCTTCGTCGACGGCGTCATCGACTATGCCGCCCAAGAGGAAGCCCGGAGCTGCAAATCACCCGTCCAGCTAGAAGGCTCCGCCGCCCGCGACCGCCGACGTCACGGGGAATGCAGGGGCTCGCGAGGGTGTGGATGCTACGGGGGATGTGGTCAGCGCAGGCGGCACCGTCACCACCTCTCCCACAGCCGAAGCAGGAACGGGAGGTACTGGGGAAGGACAGCATCAGCAACATCCCGACAGCCATGCTCCATGAGGTACGGATGGAGGGATCATTCCGCCTGAACCCCTTCTCCTCGCCAACGGGCACAGCCGCAGTGATGGTGCTCGTTCTGGGGCGGATCGCAACCCTCCGGCCGCCCCCACTGCGGGCGCGACCACAGGGCACGCGCCACCCCCGGGGCGGGCTGACCCCGCTACTGTGCCCAATGGAGCCGCTGGCCCTCAGGCGCCTCCGCCACGTCACCATGTCGTCCAAATGGCTCATTCACAGTAGCAAGGGCGCAGCGTAGTCGCCACCGGCAATGTCAGGAGCCGAGCGACACTACGATCTACATCATCATCACCTATGCCAAGCACTACCTCAGAAGCCATGGCGTGAGCCCAACTGCTATTGAGATTTCCACCGCCGGCGGACCAGATGGATGAGTGGTGAGCCACCATCCAAAGTTTGATTTGTTTTGCCAAGGCGGAAGGATCACAGCGGGCTGGACCGCCACGGCCTTCCCAGGCAGCAATGATGGCTCGTGCGGGAGGGGCCACCCTCATGGTGCAATCCCCACCATGGCAAGCCGCCCGGGAGCCGTAAGTCCAGGCGCCCGATGACGTGCTCGATGGCCTCGTCAGATCCTCGAGCACGTCAAGGCCGACAGCATGCCCCGGAGGGCAGGGTAAGGGACGGCGCGCGCTTCATCGACGAGCGGTGCCACAACAACCCCTGCCGGTCCAATGGGTGCGATGGCCCCGACATCGACGAGCCCGCACTCGAAGATGGCGGGTGCCTGCCTTTCGAGGTTGGGTGCCCTGCCTTCACCCGTGAGCTGCGGCAAGTCCGTTGGCCGTCCACTCGCACGTTCAAGCCAGAGATACCCGAGAAGTATGATGGGAGACTAAACCCGGCAGAGTTCTTGAGCATCTACACCATTGTTGTTCAAGCTGCCGGGGGAAGAGATGAGAAGGTGTTCGCCAACTACTTCCCTTTGGCCCTCAAGTCAAATGTGAGGTCTTGGCTGATGCACCTGCTGGAGAACTCCATTTTGACCTGGGCTGACCTGTGCCACGAGTTCATTGGTGCCTTCACAGGGGGCCATCAAGAATCAGGGCGGCCCAGCGACTTGCAGCTTCTCCGGCAGAAAGAAGGAGAAACTCTGTGGAAGTACTTGCAGAGATTCAGTCAAGTCCACAGAAATATCCCAGATATCCACCCAGCTACCGTGATAGCCGCCTTCCAATCCAACATGCGCAACCGCAGGATACGTTCCAAGATGAACGTCTGGTTGCCCAAGACTGTGAAGGAGCTCTACACTTTGGTGGACAAGTGTGCTCGGGTGGAGGAGGGGAGAAAACTTCTTCGAGAGGAAGATTGCATCGACATCGACTCAGAAGATGACGACGAAACCATCAGTAAGAAGAAGAAGAACAAGAAGCACAACAAGAAGCGCAAGGATAAGACAGTGATGGCTGTTGAGGGGTCAGGCATGCCTAGTACCGGCAAGAAGGCCAAGGCTGAAGCCCCCGTCAAGGAGGCTACCGCATGCGCCGACTACCGGGAGGCGGCGGCTGCCGAGAAAGCTGGGAAAGGTGATGGGCCATACTATAAGATTCATCGGACCAAGGGCTATGATCTCCAGGAGTGTTATCAGGTTGACCAGCTCGTCAATAGACAGAAGGCTGAGTATGAGAAGCGCGATAAGGAAAAAGGTCAGAATGACGCTAGCAGGAAGGGCCGGGGTGGTGAAGTAAATCGCCCCGGCAAGGCTCCTCAGAACCAAGGGAAACCCGCCAGTGGCCGAAAGAAGGAGGATTGCAATAATGAGAGTGATGGAGGGAATGAATAGGAAACCAACGAGCAGGAATTCCAGAAGGCTACTGACGCCCTGTGCATTGACGGGGGTGCATCATTGCACTCCACTCACCGCCAACTTAAACAGTGGGCACGTGAAGTCAATGCCATGGAGCCAGCGGCAGATTCTCGGAAGCCGCCTAAGTGGTCACGCACGCCCATCATCTTTGATGAAGATGACCACCCCGATCGCATTACTGTGGTAGGGTGCTTGCCGTTGTTGGTCTCACCAACAATTCGCAACCTCAAGGTCACAAAGATGCTGGTTGATGGCAGGGCCGGGTTGAATCTGATTTCCCCAAAGGTTATCAGCAAACTCCAGATATCAGAGGAAGAACTTAAGGCCACATGCACATTTCAAGGAGTCAATCCCGGCAGGAGCCGTCCTAAGGGAAAGGTTACATTGCTAGTGACATTTGGAGGGGAGTTGAACTACAGGACTGAGAAAGTTGTGTTTGATGTGGTCGACCTCCCTCTACCATACAATGGGATCCTTGGGCGCCCGGCCCTGGCCAAATTCATGGCAGCATCCCACTATGCCTACAACACCTTGAAGATGCCAGGGCCGATGGGCGTCATTTCCGTTCCATCGGACAAGAAAGATGCAATTATTTGAGTGGATTAGATGTACCGGGACGCGGTCGTGGCAGAGGTCGCGGAAGCCACAGTTCCCGCCAAGGAAAAGCATAGCAGAGGCACTGGCAAGGAATCCGGGAAGCGTACCTCTGCAGAATGTGCCGCGCCCGTTGGTGACACGCCAGAGAGATCCATCAGCAAGAGATCCAAGGCTACTCCACCCCAAGTGAAAAAGCTCGCGGCAGGGCTGGCTGGCGCTGATGGTACTTTCACTATTAGCGCCACCCTTGATGACAAATAGGAAAGCGCGCTCATTGCCTTCCTGCGGGTGAATATCGATGTGTTTGCCTGGCAACCATCTGATATCCCTGGTGTTCCCAGGGAGGTAATCGAACACCACCTTGCTATCCGCCCACATGCCCGACCCGTCAGGCAGAAGGTTCGGAAGCAGGCCTTGGAACGGCAACAGTTCATTGCCGAGGAAATCAAGAAACTTGAAGCAGTTGGTTTGGTCAGAGGAGTATTGCATCCAACATGGTTAGCAAACCCAGTGGTTGTGCGCAAGGCTAATGGAAAATGGAGGCTTTGCATAGATTTTACGGACCTGAACAAGGCATGCCCAAAGGACCCATTTCCCTTGCTGCGCATCGACCAGATCGTGGATTCTACTTCAGGATGTGAGTTTCTCTCTTTTCTGGATGCATACTCTGGATACCATCAGATTTTTATGTCCAAGGAAGACGAAGAAAAGACCACATTCATCACCCCATGCGGCACATACTGCTTTGTGTACATGCCTTTCGGGTTGAAGAGTGTCGGGTCCACTTTTGCAAGAGTTGTCCAGATTGGCTTTGAACCACAGTTGCACAGGAACATTGAAGCCTATATGGATGATATTGTGGTCAAGACCAATGACAGATCAACCATCATCCAGGATTTAGAAGAGACATTTGCTAATCTGCGCAAGATCAACTTGCTGCTGAATCCAGAGAAGTGCGTGTTTGGCGTTCCCTCCGGCAAGCTACTTGGTTTCTTTGTGTCCCACCGTGGGATAGAGGCCAACCCCGATAAGATCAAGGCTATTGAGCAGATACAGGCACCCAAGACAGTTAAGGATGTGAGGCGTTTGACAGTATGCGTTGCCGCGCTTAGCAGATTCATCTCCAAGTCTGCCGAGCGTGCCTTGCCATTCTTCAAGATTTTGAAGAGGGCAGGACCCATGAAGTGGACCCCGGAAGCAGATGCAGCACTGCAGGATTTCAAGGCCTACTTGTCTTCTGTGCCTACTTTGGTCGCACCCAAACCACAAGAGCCATTACTGCTATATCTTGCAGCAACTAATCAAGTGGTTAGTGCAGCCCTAGTAGCATAGGGAGAAGTGGAAGAAGCAGCCACCTCAGCAAGTGTTCCGCACGGGGAAGAGGAAGAGAGCGGCCCGGCAAGGCCAGATATGGATCAGGACAAAGAAAAGCACGGCAGTGGAAGCAACCCCAAGGACACGACAAGGAAGAAAGTGGTGCAGTGCCCAGTATACTTTGTCAGCTCCCTGTTGCAGGGGGCTAGATCCAGGTATTCTGGCGTGCAAAAGTTGATCTTTGGCCTTGTCATGGCCTCAAGGAAACTGCGCCACTACTTCCAAGCCCATGAGATCACGGTTGTCACCCGCTTCCCGTTGTAAAGTGTACTTCGAAACCCAGAGGCCACCGGCAGGATAGTGGAATGGGCATTGGAGTTATCCAGCTTTGGCCTGAAGTTTGAAAGCACATCAAAAATCCAGAGCAGGGCGTTGGCAGAGTTTATTGCAGAATGGACGCCAACCCCTAATGAAGAAGTACAGGAAACAGTTATCCCCAGCAGGGAAGCACCCCAAGAATGGATCATGTATTTCGATGGTGCCTTCTCCCTACAAGGTGCAGGGGCTGGCATGCTTCTCGTGGCTCCCACTGGAGAGCACCTGAGGTACGTCATCCAGATGCACTTTCCCCAGGAGGAGGCAACCAACAATACAGCAGAATATGAAGGGCTTCTTGCCAGGGTCAGAATTGCCACAGAATTGGGAACCAAGAAGCTGATCATTCGAGGAGATTCACAACTTGTGGTGAGACAAGTCAACAAGGATTACCAAAGCCCATTGATGGAGGCATACGTCGAGGAAGTGAGAAGATTGGAGGAGCGCTCTGACGGGTTGCAAACAGAGCATGTACCACGTGCGGAAAACAGCATTGCTGATCACCTGTCAAAGTGCGCTGCGCAGAAGCTTCCTGTGGAACCAGGGACTTTTGTTCTCCATCTTACTCGGCCCTCCGTATCCCCGACAACAATGGCCTAAAAGAGGAGGAAATTGGACTCTGGTAAGCCTCTCCCAGTAGAGCCTTTCGGGGCTCCTGGCAGGGACCCTGCCGGAAACAACTCCCCTTCACTTGCCGGGCTGCACCCTCCTACTGGGCCACTAGTCCCCGCAGTCAAGGCATGTGGCCCCATGAATGAGGAGGTGCCACTAGTCCTTGTTGCCGAGCCTCAGGCTCCAACTTGGGCAAGGCACATAGTCCATTTCCTCCAAATCGGAGAACTTCCCGAAGAGCAAGAAGAAGCTGAAAGAGTAGCCCGGAGGGCCAGTATGTATCAGTTTGTCGATGACACACTATACAGAAGAAGGCCCAATGGTGTGAAATTGAAGTGCATTTGCCGGGAAGGAGGAAAGGAACTGCTGGTAGAGATACACAAAGGCATGTGCGGCTCCCACATTGGATCAAGGGCTTTGGTTAGGAAAGCATTCCGGCAAGGATTCTGTTGGCACACAGCCCTCCAAGATGCGGTTGAGCTCATCAGCAAGTGTGAAGCCTGTCAGTTCCATTCCAAAAATATCCATCTGCCTGCCCAAGCACTCTAGACAATCCCTTTGTCATGGCCGTTTTCAGTCTGGGGGCTGGATATCCTCGGCCCTTTCCCCCGAGCTGCCGGGGGCTTTGAATTCTTGTTCGTTGCAATTGACAAGTTTACAAAGTGGCCGGAAGTAGATGCCATGAGAAAGGTGACTGCTCAGTCAGCTATCAAGTTCTTGAAAGGATTAGTGTGCCGCTTCGGGGTCCCTGCCCGGATCATCACCGACAATGGCACCCAGTTCACGAGCCGCACCTTCATGCAATATGTTCATACCCTCGGAAGCAAGATCTCATTTGCATCTGTCGCACATCCCAGAAGCAATGGACAAGATGAGAGGGTGAACGCTGAAGTGCTGCCAGGACTCAAGACAAGAACATTTGATAAGCTGTGGAAGCATGACAGGCAATGGATCAATGAGCTGCCGGTGGTTCTTTGGTCCCTCAAAACAACACCAAACGAGGCAGACTCCCTTCTCCCTAGTCTATGGGGTGGAAGCAGTTCTCCCCATGGAACTCATTTACGGGTCACCTCGAGTGCTTGTCTACAATGAAGTAGCGCAGGAACAACACATGCGTGACGATGCCGTGCTTCTCGAGGACAACCGTCTCCGAGCTGCTACGCGTGTTGCACGCTCTCAGCAAGCCCTGCGTCGCTATCATAGCCGCAGGGTTCATGCCCGGTGTTTTGAGGAAGGCAACCTTGTCCTTAGGTGCATTTAGTCGCCAAGGGTACAAACAAGCTATCGCCGAAGTGGGAAGGCCCTTACCGGGTAGTACGAGTCACCAGACCTGGCGCAGTCCATCTGGAGGCCGGAGATGGCATTCAATTGCCAAACTCATGGAATATTGAGCATCTCCGCAAGTTCTACCCGTAAGGCACGGCTGTCGGGCCCTGCCCGGCAGCCACCCTTTTGTACAGGCCTTGCCTCAGTTGCATGTAACCCCTTGTACAAAGCCAGGCAAAGACCCAGAGAAACAGAGAAATAAATGAAGTGCTGGGGGCCCCCAACAAGTTGCATGCATGCATAAGCATTTCATAAGCATTGCATGATTCATGTAGATAGGTTGCATGATCATGTAGATAGATTGCATCTGGCATCATCTTCATTTGCATAAACTGCAGGCTCCTGCCGTGGACTTAGTCCTAGGAAGAGGATGCGAAGACAAGCCAACACTGCGATCTCCGGCAAGCCAAACAGATAAGTTCCATCTCTTATCCATACATGTTCATGAGTAGAACTTGTGCATACGAAAACCTCGCCGCCTCGGAAACAAAGGTGCTCCCATCTACTGGCACGAACGCTGCTTCGGTCAAGATGGTTGTAGTGGCCTTTGGCTGAAAGGGGTTGGCGGGAGGCTGGTCTCTCCCAATAGGTTCTGCGCCCGGCAGGCTCAGCCTCACAGCAGCAGTCCTATGGGGTGTCGGCAAGGTAGCTTACCAGGATCTACTTGTTTACGTGAAAGTATGGAGGCGTTTCACCTCTGCATGGATATCATACATGCACAAGTACCTGGCAAAGCTTATCTTTTTCATTAATATGCTGATCTACAAGTACCAATCTTACGGAACATAAACATGGATACAAGAGATTACATTATTTGAACTAAAATTTGGCAAGTGCCTATAGATTTAAGACTGAAAAAAGACAAGTGCCCGTAATGCCTTTTCTTGTCCCTCTCCTCCTAGGCACGGCAGTTGAAGGCGAAGAGGGCAAGAGGAGTGCCTAAGCAGAAGCCCAGCCTGACCCTGTCGGGCTCCAGGAAAGGATGCCCGGTGGGGGCGGGAGGGCGTGGATGAAGATGTCGACGGAGAGCATGGCGTAGGTGACCCGTCCGCCACCACCAAGGCCAACAGGGCATGGCAGGGCTAACGGAGCTGCAGCCCGAGAGAAAGCCTGCCGGGATCCAGCTGGAGGACCGCTGAAAGAGCTAGGGGGCACCATCACCACCTCTGCATCCAACTTCCCACCAAACCACCTTGCCGGGGAGAAAACACAGGTGCAGATGAAGGTGCCGCCGCCTCATGAAGATAGTGCGGGCGACGTTCAGCCGAAGTCGGAGTCGTCGCCCTCCCGGCCGCTGCCGTCGTCATCGCCGTCACTGTCCTCCTCGTCGCTTTCGTCGTCGGTCGAGCTCTCCGCGCAACACCATAAGCGAGCTCCCGGGCGCCCAAAGACCTTGACGGAAAGCAGGTCGCTCTCCATTAATTTGAACTGGAGAACATGCCCCTCCGACAAGCTATGGGCTCGAGCAAAGGTCTTCTAGCTATGGCGGAGGTACATAACATGAGGAGCAGGGAAGTCAACATCGACCCGCATGCCGCCATTCCCATAGCCCCTCATGTGCAACCTCAGCACACATGGCTGTTCGAGCTCCATCACCCTTGTAAATGGAGTAGGGAGGCGGAGGCGTCCTTGCGGAGGCTTGTACAGCCTGATGATGAACTCCAAGGGTTGATCTCCGACGTGGCATTCCATCAGGGGAGGAGCGTCCGGTGCGGGCGCAATTGAGGCGCCGCCCCGGCCTCCTTGGCCGCGCACACCACAATGACCTCAGCCACGCCCCCTTCCGCCTCCTCTCACAGCAGGTTCTGCCCCCACATCATCGAGAGGAGGGGGGAGACGCTGTCGAGCAGAAGTTCTCGTCGCCACCACTGGAGTACTACCACGCCCTCGCCCCCTCACCATGGCGAGCAAGGGAAGCTTTGAAGAAAGGGAGAAGGAAGGTGTGTGAGCGGACACACTACTCCTGCCCCCTTTTATAGAAGAACGAGGCAGGGGGCTGACCTCTCATTCAGCAGGTGGCCACCTTGCTCCTCCAATGCGGTTCCCCTTTGCACCTCCAATGGCTCGGGGAATCAGAGCTGCCCCTCTACACCACTCGATGACGCCTGGCTTTCTGCCATGGCGCCCGTTCCCGCGCCCTCCGCGTCCACCACCTACCCTACGCAATGCATGCGGTACACATGGTGGAGGCGCTCCGGGGCAGGAGGCAAGTGGGATGGCATTTTCCTACTCCGTGATCATGGGGCATGGGCCGCCCACAGGTTGTGGTTCGGTTTCTCCCCTAAGCATTGCATAACGCGTGGGAAAAACCGGAAACTAACCCAAGCTCAAGTTAATGAAGAAGCAAAGAAGATCTCAAAGGGCGGAGCCGCCCTTACAATTTTGCCTGTGCACTGGTTAGGGCCTACCCGACGATGCCCAGCAGCGCATCCGTGCCAGGCCCGGGGGGCTCCGGTCAGTGCAACAGACCCTGGGTCCATTGCACAGACTGTGCACAGGCCAGAGACAAGATTGCAAGACCAAGATCAGACCAAACAAGGAGGATCAATTCCTTTAAAGGATCCAAGTGCGAGTCGAGAAGGCCAAGGCGAGCCACAGGAACGAAGAAACGCCAAGGGAAGGACCTACCTTGCCGGGCAGGCGAGCCTGGCAGGGTTGGGTTTTGCCCCGGAAGCAAGCTCCCAGATCGTCCCGGCAGGCCTGCCGGGGCTGGCGGAGGCAAGCCACTCCACCGCTCCACCTCACAAGCGACGGAAGTCAGTAATCAAAGCGGTGTCGAGCTCCAAGGTGACTAAGTGGCTGCTTTCTGCCACATGGCAGCCACTTCCTACAGCAAACACCTCCATATGACACCCGTCCTGAGACGTGTCAAGCAAGCAGGCGCAAAGCTGGCAAAACAGCACGTCAGGGCCTGCCGGGCGAGCTGTGATGTGACACTGAGTGGCGCATTTAATGCGCTCTATCAGCCTGCAGACTTAGATATGATAGCACTGTTAGCTATCTAATTAGTACGCAAAGACTGATTTGCCATTGTGGTGCCCCCTTAATCTATAAAAGGAGGCCCATGATGACCATAGAAAGGGTTGGATCCTCGCATATCCATACGCTCGTAGCCACTCTCGCCCCTAGAACGACCTTGCTGGGCGAGTGTGCTACGTTCACCACCATTATCTACCATCAATCCACCAAAGCAGGAGTAGGGTTTTACGCCTCACAGCGGCCCGAACCTAGGTAAAGACTGCCCGTGTGATCTCTGCCGTGCTGCGCGACGCTTCTCCGCTCTTTGTGCAATGTGCCCATCCCCCCACCGAACCAAAAGGGGCTCATGGCCCCATAGGTGGCCGTGGTTTCCCACGACAGATGTCCATAAAGTTACCACCTATAGCAAAGTCTAGAAGATTTCTAGAAACAATGTTTAGTCCCACATAGAAATTTTATATAATCATCTATAAGCTTAAGCCATGAGTGGGACAATTCCTTATCATTAATTTCATTCTCTCCCAAGATTGTGCAACATGTTCATGCTCAAGTTGCTTAAAATTCATAATTTGATTTCCAAGAGAGATAATCTTAGCGGGAGGGAAATACTTGGTAATAAAAGCATCCTTACACTTGTCCCAAGAATCAATACTATCTTGAGGCAACGATGAAAACCAAGTTTTAGCACAGTCTCATAGTGAGAAGGGAAATTATTTCAACTTGACAATATCATTATCCACATCCTTTTTCTTTTCCATAACACATAATTTAACGAAAGTATTAACATGGGACGCTGCATCTTCATTAGGACTACCAAGAAATTGTTCTATCATGACAAGATTTAGCAAGGCGCCATTAATATCACATGACTCCGCACTAGTGGCGGGAGGAGCAATTGGAGTACTAATAAAATCATTATTATTAGTATTTGAAAAATCACACAACTTAGTGTTTTCTTGAGGAGTGACAAAGCAAGCAAATGAGCGAACAACAATATTTTTGTAGTTTTATGAGAAGCAGGGGAGATGAAAACGAGAGGCGAAGGCAAAATAAAAAAGCAAATAAAAAGTAGAGCAAGTAGATGATAGTTTGTGCGAAGGTACTTGATAGGTTTTGATGATGTCTCCCTGGCAACGGGGCCAAAAATCCTTCCTGCTACTTGTGAGCTGTGTTGGGATTTTCCCCAAAGAGGAGAGGAGATGCAGCACAGTAGAGATAAATCTTTCCCTTAGTGAGAACAAAGGTATCAATCTAGTAGGAGAATCTTGCAAAAACTCTTGAACAGCACCTGCACACAGAAAAACAAATACTTGCACCCAACGCGGGTAAGGGGGTTTTCAATCCCCTTGAGCTCGTTACTTGCAAGGATTAAATCTTGTATAGGTAGATAGATAAATTGCAAAAGAAAATAAAAGAAATAAAATTGCAGCAAGGATATTTTGTTTTATATATATGATAAAAGTAGACCCGAGGGCCATAGTTTTCACTAGGCGTTTGTCTCTCGAACACATAGCATATAGTGGGTAGACAAATTACTGTTGGGCAATTGATAGAAAAGCGCATAGTATGACGATATTCAAGGCAATGATAATGTATATAGGAATCACATCTGAGAGAAGTAGACCGTTCCTGCCTGCATATACTACTATTACTCCACACATCGACCTTTATCCAGCATGCATCTAGGGTATTAAGTTAATAAAAATAGAGTAACACCTTAAGCAAGATGACATGATGTAGACAAAGTAAACACAACTAATATGAATAAACCCCATCGTTTTACCCTTAATTGCAACAATACAAATATGTGTCCTATCCCTATTTGTCACTGGGATAGAGAACTGCAAGATTGAACCCATCACAAAGCACCTCTCCCACTGAAGATAAATCGATCTTGTTGGTCAATCCAAACGGATAGATCGGAGAGAAATATAAAGCTATAACAATCATGCATAATAATGTTCAGAAAATAATCAATTACTTCTCATGAATATTCAGATCATAAATTGACAATTCATTGAATCCAACAAACACACCGCAAAAGAAGATTGCATCGGATAGAACTCTAAGAACATCGAGGAGAACATTGTATTGAAGATCAAAGAGAGAGAAGAAGCCATCTAGCTACAAGCTATGGAAACTACTGATGCATCATCAGAAGGCAGCAAGGATGATGTAGAGTCCCTCCATGATCGATTCCCCCTTTGGCAAAGTACCGAAAAAGGCCTCCAAATGGGGTCACAGAAGAACAGAAGCTTGCAGCGGCGGAAAAAGTATTTCGGGTGGCTCTCTGGTATATTGGGAATATTTGGGAATTTATTGAGGCAGAATTAGGTCAAGAGGTGCCACGAGGGGCCCACAAGCTCATGTGGTGCCCCCCTGGGGCGCGCCCTGTGAGCTTGTCGTTCCCTCGTGGCTCTTCAGGTCTTCTCCCGAACCTTGATGGGTCCCTTTTCGTGCAGAAAAAATTAATCCAAAGATTTTTTTTCCGTTTGGACTCCGTTTGATATTGATTTTCTAAAAAGCCAAAAACAAGCAAAAAACAACAACTGGCACTGGGCACTAGGTTAATAGGTTAGTCCCAAAAAATGATATAAAATAGCATATAATTGCATATAAAACATCCAACATTGATACTATAATAGCATGGAGCAATAAAAAATTATAGATACGTTGGAGATGTATCACTTGCCACTGTATAAACTCCTAAAGCAAACGAATAATTTCAAATGGACCAGTGAGGCGGGTGATGCTCCAGAAGAAATTAAAAAACTCATCGCTACCAATCCCATACTCATAGCACCCGAAGTAGGCGAGACGATGTTGCTATACATCTCAGCCACTAACCAAGTCGATGCGCTGTCCTCGTAGTCGAATGCGACACTTAAGGTCACAAATTCAAGGTGCAAAGGGCGATATATTATGTTTCTGAGGTATTGACCCCATGTAAGATAAGGTATTGATATGTCCATTTCGCATCATCTATTTTCTACTAATATTTATTGCATTTTGGACTATTATTTCACTTTATGATTCCATTCTTATGCCTTTTTTCTCTTATTTTGCAAGTTTCACATGAAGGAGATTGCCGATAGCTGGAATTCTGGACTAGAAAGGGGGGCAACAAAGATAGCTATTCTGCACAACTACAAATGACATTAAAATTTACGAAGAATTATTTTGGAATATATAAAAAATATTGGTGAAAAAAGTACCAGAAGGGGACCCACTAGGAAGCCACAAGCCTGGGGGGCACGCCCTACCCCCTGAGCACGCCCCCGAGGTTGTGGGGCCCCTAGCAGGTCTCCGACACCCATATTCTCTTATATGATTCCATTCTCCCTAGAAAAAATAAGAAGAAGACTTTTGGGATGAAGCGCTGCCAACTCGAGGCGGAACCTGGGCAGGAGCACTTTTGCTCTCTAGCGGAGTGATTTTGCCAGGGAAACTTCCCTCTTGGAGGGCGAAATCGAAGCCATCAGCATAACCAACATCCCGCTCATCATGGGAGGACCAATCTTCATCAACATCTTCACCAGCACCATCTCATCGCACACCCTAGTTCATCTCTTGTATTCAGTCTCTGACTCAAAACCTCAGATTGTTACCTGTGGGTTGCTAGTAGTGTTGATTACATCTTGTAGTTGATGTTGGTTTATTTGGTGGAAGATAATATGTTCAGATCCTTAATTATATTCAACACCCCTCTGATCTTGAACATGAATATTATTTGTGAGTAGATACTTTTGTTCTTGAGGACATGGGAGAAGTCTTGTCATAAGTAATCATGTGAATTTGGTATTCGTTTGATATTTTGATGATATGTATATTGTTGCTTCCTTTAGTGGTTTCATGTGAACATCGACTACATGACACTTCACCATATTTGTGGTGTAATAAGTAGATGATGGGTTGCTAGAGTGACAGAAGCTTAAACCCTAGTTTATGCATTATTTCGTAAGGGATTGATTTGAATCCATATGTTTCATGCTATGGTTAGATTTATCTTAATTCTTCTTTCGTAGCTACGGATGCTTGCGAGAGGGGGTAATCATAAGTGGGAGGCTTGATCAAGTAAGAACAACACCCAATCATCGGTCCACCCGCATATCAAATTATCAAAGTGGCGAACGTGAATCAAACTAACATGATGAAAGTGACTAGATTAATTCCCATGTGTCTTCGAGAACGCTTTGCTTATTATAAGAGACCGTTCCGTCTTGTCCTTTGCTTTAAAAAGGATTGGGACACCTTGATGCACCTTTGTTACAATTTCTACTTGTTTCTCGTTACAAATTACCTTGCTATCAAACTATCTGCTACCGATAATTTCAGTGCTTGCAAAGAATACCTTGCTGAGAACCGCTTGGCATTTCCTTCTTCTCCTCGTTGGGTTCGGCACTCTTATTTATCGGAAGGGCTATGATTGATCCCCTATACTTGTGATCCATCAAGACTGTTTTGTGGCGCTGTTGGCGGGGAGTGAAGCGCCTTTGGTAAGGAAACATTTATATTACATGATGAAATTTACTGTCAATTGTTACTATCGAAAGTAATCCTTTGAGGGGTTTGTTCGGGGTATCTTCACCTCAACCAGAAGCAATAAGAGTTGCCCCTCAACCTAGTAAACATACTGAAAATATTTATTATGAGATTCCTTTGGGTATGTTAGAGAAACTTTTAGCTAATCCTTATGTAGGACAAGGAACAGTACACCCTGAGATGCACTTAATCTATGTGGATGAAATTTGAGGATTGTTTAAGCTTGCAGGTTTATCCGAGGATGGAGTTAAGAACAAGGTTTTCCATTTATATTTGGAGGGAAATGCATTGGCATGGTATCGGCTATGTGATGATATTGGAACATTAGATTGGAACCGATTGAAATTGGAATTTCATTAGAAGTTTTATCCTATGCATCTGGTTCATCATGATCAGAATTATATATATAATTTTTGGCCTCATGAAGGAGAAAGTATTGCTCAAGCTTGGGGGAGGCTTAAGTACATGATGTACACATGCCCCAATCATGATCTCTAAAGATAAATTATTATACAAAACTTTTTTGCTCGGCTTTCTCATAATGATCAATCCATGGTCGATTCTTCTTCTACTGGTTCCTTTATGAAGAAAACTATTGAATTCAGATGGGATCTTCTGGAAAGAATTAAAAGCAACTCTGAAGATTGGGAACTCGACAAAGGTAAAGAGTTAGGTATAAAACTTGAGTTTGATTGTGTTAAATCTTTTATGGAAACCGATGCTTTTCATAAGAATAGTGCTAAATATGGACTTGACTCTGAGATAGTAGCTTCTTTTGCGAATCATTTGCTACTCATGTTGATATCCCTAAGAAGAAGTGGTTTAAATATCACCCCCCTATTAAAGAAAAGATAGAGGAACCCTTTATAGTTAAAGATTGAACTATCATTTACAATGTTGATACAGTTGTGCCTACTGCTTATATTGAGAAACCTCCTTTTCCTGTTAGGATTAAGGAACATGCTAAAGTTTTGACTGTGGTTAACGAAAGTTATAACAAAACACCTAGACCCCCTGAACAAATTAATGTTGAGCCTAATATTGCTATGGTTAAAGAACTCTTGGTCGATAATATCGATGGGCATGTTATTTACTTCTGTGATGAAGCCACTAGAATTGCTAAACCTGATACTAAAGATAAGAATAATCATGTTGTTGTCATGCCAGTTCTTTCTATTAGAATAGGAGATCATTGTTATCATGGTTTATGTGATTTGGGTGCTAGTGTGAGTGCTATTCATTTTACATTATATCAAGAGATTATGAATGAAATTGCACCTACTGAGATAGAGGACATTGATGTTACAATCAAACTTGCAAATAGAGATACTATTTCACCGCTTGGGATTGTTAGAGATGTTGAAGTCTTGTGTGGAAAGATCAAATACCCTACTGGTTTTCTAGTTCTTGGTTCTCCACATGATGATTTTTGTCCCATTATATTTGGTAGACCTTTCCTGAATACAGTTAATGCTAAGATTGAGTGCAATAAGGAAACAATCAGTGTTAATTTTGGTGATATATCTCATGAGTTTAATTTCTCTAAATTCCGTAGACAACCTCATGATAAATAATTGCCTATAAGGATGAAATTATTGGTCTTGCCTCTATTGCCTTACTTCCTACCGATCCATTAGAACAACATCTGCTAGACCATGAAAATGATATGCATATGAATGAAAGAAATGAAATAGATGAGATATTGTTTAATCAAGAACCTATCCTTAAACATAATTTGCCTGTTGAAACTCTTGGAGGTCCTCCTCCACCAAAGGATGATACCATGTTTGAATTTAGGAAATTACCTGATACATTGAAATATGCTTATCTTTATGAAAAGAAGATATATCATGTTATTACCAATGCTAACCTTTCAGAGCATGAAGAAAAGAGATTACTTAAAAATATGAGGAAGCACCGTGATGCTATTGGATATACTCTTGATGATCTTTAGGGCATTAGTCCCACTCTATGTCAGCACAAGATTAATATGGAGCCAGATGCTAAGCCAGTTGTTGATCATCAACGATGGTTGAATCCTTAGATGAAGGACATGGTAAGAACTGAAATATTATAACTTCTCGAAGCAGATATAATTATCCCATAACTGTTGTTCCTAAGAAAGGACGTATAACTGTTGTTCCTAATGATAAAAATGAACTCATCCCACAAAGAATTGTAACTAGCTATAAGATGGTAATTGATTTCAGCAAATTAAACAAAGGTACTAGAAAAGATCATTACCCCTTGCCTTTTATTGATTAAATGTTAGAAAGATTATCTAAGCATACACACTTTTGTTTCCTTGTTGGATATTCTGGTTTTTCTAAATACCTCTGTCAAAAGAAGATCAAGAGAAAACTACTTTTACTTTCCCTTTTGGTACTTATGCTTATAGACATATGCCTTTAGGTTTATGTAATGCACCTGCTACCTTTCAAAGATGTATGACTGCTATATTCTCTAACTTATGTGAAAATATTGTTAAGGTATTGATGGATGATTTTTCTGACTTCTTTGTTGATTGCTTAAGCAACCTTGATCGAGTTTTGTAGAGATGTGAAGAAACTAATCTCATCCTGAATTGGGAGAAGTGCCACTTTATGGTGAACGAAGGTAGAGTACTTAGGCATAAAATTTCTGAACGAGGCATTGAACTAGACAAAGCTAGAATTGATGCAATTGCGAAAATGCCATGTCCTAAAGATATTAAAGGTATAAGAAGTTTCCTTGGTCATGCTGGTTTCTATAGGAGATTCATTAAAGACTTCTCTAAAATTTCTAGCCCTCTTACTAATGTTTTGCAAAAAGATGTTCCATTGGCTTTTGATGATGATTGCGTAGAAGCCTTTGAAATACTTAAGAAAGCCTTAATCTCTGCATCAATGGTTCAACCACCTAATTGGAACCTACCTTTTGAAATCATGTCTGATGCGAGTGATTATGTTGTTGGTGCTGTTCTAGGATGAAGAGTTGATAAGAAATTGAATGTTATCCATTATGCTAGTAAAACTCCAGACAGTGCTCAAACAAATTATGCTACTACTGAGAAAGAATTTTTAGCAGTTGTGTTTGCATGTGATAAATTCAGATCTTCTATTGTTGATTCTAAAGTAATTGTTCACACCGATCATGTTGCTATTAAATATTTTATGGAAAAGAAAGATTCTAAACCTAGGTTGATTAGGTGGGTTCTTTTGCCATAAGAATTTGACTTGCATATTATTGGTACAAAGGGAGCTGAGAATCCCGTAGCTGATATTTGTCTAGAATGGAATATGTTGTTGATGACCCACTGCCTATTGATGATAGTTTCCCTAATGAGCAATTAGCGGTGATGAATGCTTCTCGTAATATTCCTTGTTATGCATACTATGCTAATTTTATTGTTGCTAAATATATACCACCTAGTTTCACATACCAACAAAAGAAAAAGTTCTTCTTTTATTTAAGACATTACCTTTGGGATGACCCACATCGACGTTGTGTACCTGAACATGAACAGGAACAGGAACAAATCCTACGGAAGTGTCACTCCGAGGCATATGGAGGACACCATGCTGGAGACAGAACCACACATAAGGTATTACAATCTAGTTTTTACTGGCCTACTCTCTTCAAGGATGCACGTAAGCTTGTTTTATCTTATGATGAATGTCAAAGAATTGGTAATATTGGTAAACGTCAGGAAATGCCTATGAACTATTCACTTGTTATTGAACCATTTGATGTTTGGGGATTTGATTATATGGGACCTTTTCCTTCCTCTAATGTGTATACACATATTCTTGTTGTTGTTAATTACGTTACTAAGTGGGTAGAAGCTATTCCAACTAGTAGTGCAGATTATAACACATCTATTAAAATGCTTAAATAAGTTATTTTCCTGAGGTTTGGAGTCCCAAGATATTTAATGACTGATGGTGGTTCACATTTTATTCATGGTGCTTTCCATAAACTTCTTTCTAAATATGATGTTAACCATAGAATTGCATCTCCTTATCATCCTCAGTCTAGTGGTCAAGTTGAATTAAGCAATAGAGAAATCAAATTAATTTTGTAAAAGAACATTAATATATTTAGAAAGAATTGGTCTAAAAAACTTAATGATGCACTATGGGCTTATAGAACTGCTTATAAAAATCCTATGGGTATGTCTCCATATATAATGGTCTATGGAAAAGCATGTCATTTACCACTTGAGTTAGAACATAAAGCTTATTGGGCAATTAAATAACTTAATTATGATTTCAAACGTACCGGTGAAAAGAGGTTATTTGATATTAGCTCATTAGATGAATGGAGGACACAAGCCTATGAAAATGCCAAATTGTCTAAAGAATAAGTTAAAGGATGTCATGAAAAAAGAATCCAAAAACGAGAATTTAAAATAGGTGATCAAGTTCTTTTGTATAACACTCGTTTTAAATTCTTTGCAGGAAAACTTCTCTCCAAATGGGAAGGACCATACATCATCGAAGAAGTTTATCGCTCCAGAGCTACCAAGATCAACAATGCCGAAGGCAACAATCCGAGAGTGGTGAATGGGAAAAGAATTTAACATTATATCTCAGGTACGCCCATTAATGTTAACACTAATATTATTCGATTAATGACACCAGAGGAGCACATAAGGGAGGCCTTCCAGAATGCTTCAGAATCCTAAAAAGGTATAGGTATGTGGTACGGTAAGTAAACCGACCCCAAAAGTTCCATAAAAGTACTTTTTGTTCGTTTAAGAATATATGAAAAATTTAGGAAAATAATAAACAATCAGGAAAGTGCACCAGGAAACGACAAGCCTGGGGGGCGTGCCCTACCACCTGGGCACGCCTCCCAAGCTTGTGGATCCCTTTTGGACTTTCTGGACTCCGTTTTTCTTCCATATTACTTGTCCTGGACTAGAAAATTCATTATATATACTTTATGATGTTTTGACCACCGTATCGCAAGATTTTCCTCTGTCCTTGTTTTGTGCCATTTTTTGTTAGATCTCCAAAGCTAGATATCATGTCTTCCTCCTCCTCTAACAACATGGAAGACGATGCTTGGTTGATGCAGATGGAGCTTAGGAGAGAAGAGGAGGAGGAAGTCACCATGGAGGAAGATGATGGGGATTCGCTAGAAGTGCACCCTCCGGCTTCCGAGAGGGGCACCCTGGCCGATATCTTCACAACCAGAAACTCCCATCAAGCCATATAGACGGTATCTAACCAAGCAAGCCCTGAGATGCCAGAGGTACCTGCCCCTAGGAGGCCCCTACACAGGTTACATCAGGACAATTTTCATAATTTGGTTCATAATTATGGGGTTGAGAATACTCCCCGTATGCACATACCCTCCAATTGGGACATCTCTCGTCCAAGTGAAAGTGATGCAGGAAAGAATGCTTGGGGCCCAGAAAATAAACATCTTGTGGATGAAATTCAAAAGAATGCGGAGGTTATCTAACATGTGCTCTGAGAAATCCAGAGTTTGAAAGAGATCCTGATGAGCATTGTGAAGGACAAGCCAACTTCATCATCACTACCATCATCGAAGAAAGAAACTTGAGTACACGAGTATGGGCACCACCCTTGGCTTGTGCCAAGCTTGGGGGAGGTGCCCCGGTATCGTATCACCATCACTTTTATCATCATTATCTATCTTAGTTCGATCCTAAGTTATTTCATTATTTAGAAGAAAAAAAGTTTAGTATGCTTTAGTTTCGAGTACTTGCTTTGTGATCTATCTATGTAATCGTGTGAGAGTTTTATAATAAAGAGCAGTTTTGAGTTTTCCTTTGTTTTCTTGTTTCAATATTAGCAATGAAAGAAAAAGTAATGAAAGAATGAAAAGATCGTATGCTAAGCCCATGAGGAGTAATGACTTCACATAAAAGAAGTATAGTTGATAAAATTTGTTGGAAGTTGACAAACATAGCATTGGTCAATGGTGCAATCCATGAAAAGGAAGAGAGGTCTCAGATATAAATATACTATCTTGGACATATTTTATGATTGTGGGCCCCCATCAAATATTCTATATCAATTAGTTGACATTGGACAAGGAAGAAAACGTAATGAGTTATGGTTGCCTATATTCACACAGAATTTATATTATTATGGATCCTCTAACATGTTGTGCTTGTCTAGGATCTTTTGCTAGCCAAAAATCTGCACTAAGTAGACATACTACTTGTGCATCCAAAACCCTTAAACCCAGTTTCTTTCCATGAGTGTCCACCATATGTACCTATGGATTGAATAAGATCCTTCAAGTAAGTTGTCATCAGTGCACAAAGGAACAAAAATTACTCCAAATATGTATGATCTTTTATTGTAAATAAAAATAAGCTTGTACGATCTTGTGATGGTAAAGAAATAAAAGTGATAGACTTCATAATAAAGGTTGCTATCACAAGGGGCAATATAAAGTGATGTTCCTTTACATTAAGAGATTGCACATCCAAAAACAAAAAACGCATGATAACATCTGCTTCCCTCTATGAAGGGCCTATATTTTACTTTCATGTATTTATTTTTATGCAAGAGTCAATAATATTCTTCCCTATTCCGCTCTATGTACTCTTTAGTGTCAAGCATTATGTGGTGGATAGATCCATATATATATATATATATATATATATATATATATTGTGAAGTTAGAGGCATATATTATATATATATATATATATATATATATATATATATCGTTGAATGTAGGTGATCATGAGTTATTATTGTTGACATTACCATTGAGGTAAAAAAGTTGGGAGGCGAAACCATAAGCCTCTAACTTTCTATGTGCCTGACTGAAACTTTTTCTCTATAAATATGCCTTGAGTGTCAGCAATCATATAAGACTAAATGATAGTTGAGTATGTGAACTTGCTAAACAAAGATCTTACATAGACTCTTTCTAAAAATAAGATGGATTGTGATTGTTTCAATGACTGAAACCATAGTTTGTTAGTTTCCAATGATGTTTATGTTTCATACTTTAGCTTGTGAATGAATTTTCACTTTAGCATGAGAAGTTTTATGATGATATATTGCTGCTATGATAATGACCATGATGCTTCCATGTTCGTATTTTTATTTTTATCAACACCTCGCTCTCTCTAAACCTGTGGTCATGATGAGTGAAGTCCGTTTTAAACCCTGAATCCATACGGTTCGTTGAGATTGAACCCTAACCTCTCAATCCCTGAAATATGCACCCTATACTATCTAATCCCAGTCTCATCTCAACCCTGGATCATTTTATGCCTGTCTGGCGCGTCGGGAAAGTAAAAATCCCGATGGGATTACTCTTTACTCTCGCTTACTACACGGTTCCACCTGTCATATTAATATTCTCTCCTCCGACCACAGCGGCGCCATACATCATCTGTCGTGACCACGCTCTACAACCCTGATCTATGGCCATGCTGCGAGGAGTCTCATCATGCCACGACCCGGCTCTACCGTTGTAGCGCCCGTCTGTCACAACATCAAGAGATGGCATAGCCTCATGTTTTGATTGGCTGCATCGATAGCATGGTCAGTCAGCTAGCCGGTGTTGGTTCTAAAATGATTCACCGATAGTCGATAGACGTACTTTCAATTCAATGCTAGCTCAAAAGCAGGCAAGCAGCTTGATTTATTTCTCTAGCAGCAGTACGTGCACGTCTAGCGCGTACATGAACCTCGCTATAGCCTCTAGCTACCACTACCAAGCGACAGAACACAAGATGCTGATGCTGGTTGTCCGACACAACGAACAGATTCTATAGCGCCATAGCCGGCCGCACAGAACATGCATGTCGATCATGGAAGCAAGCATTCATTGGTCCAGCAAACCCCGCCAACAATGCCGCCATAGGCACGCGCGCGTTTGCCGTAGCATCCATCCGACAGACCCATTTCGATGAACGCCCCGAAGATGCTGCTGGAAGCCATGGCACAACACTCGCATTCGATTTGGACTGAGGCAGAGGTGACATCGCTCAGATGGATGCAAGTGTTGAGGCTCGAAACAGAGATGGACATGAGTACACCTGGCTGTGAGCCGCCCGAGGAGTCATCATCGGAGCGGCTCCTTCGATGAGGCCCATGACGGGGACAGTCGGCGCGGTGAGGATGACGCTGTGGGCGGGTAAAGCCTTCTGGACAACTGTGGGTGCACTAGTGGACACGATGCGGGGCGGCGGATGCGCGCCCCGCTCTAGTACATGAATGACTACCGCCACGGCTTCTCGTTCTGGTAGCCGCCCGCCATGGCCGACACACGTCCGCACACGGACAATCAAGCTTCACACTACACTGGGATGGTATGTTGTGCTCCCATCGTGGTTGTGCGGCGGCCGGCAGGGAAGGAGCCGAAGAGGTGGGCCAACGTACAGAAGGGGGATTGGGATAGAGGAAAGATATGACAGGTGGGCCAATGTGCAGAGGGGGGATTGGGACAGAGGGAAGATATGACAGGTGGGCTAACATAGTTAATGAATGTAGTGATTGATCCCGGTCAGGATCAACTTTTTCCCACCGCACCAAGCGGATCCAAGATTTATATTGACCAGGATTGATGAGTATAGGGTATGGATTGCAAGGATTTAGACATGAGGGTTCATTTGTGTCATGCACTATAATCTCAGGGTTTAAAATAGACTTCACTCGGTCATGATTATCGATTTCGGCTTTCGCTAGAGGACATGCGAGGTCTATGCTTGGGGGAGTTGATATGCCCATTTTGCATCATTTTTTCCTACTAATATTTATTGCATTTTGGACTGTTATTTCACTTTATGATTCCATTCTTATGCCTTTTCTATCTTATTTTGCAAGTTTCACATGCAGAAGGAGATTGCTAGCAGCTGGAATTCTGGACCGAAAAAGGGTGCAACAGAGATAGCTATTGTGCACAACTTCAAATGACCTGAAAATTTACCCATAATTATTTTGGAATATATAAAAAATATAGGCGAAAGAAGTACTAGAAGGAGACTCCTCAGGGCGCGCCCTCCATGCTTGCGGGGCCCCTAATAATAGGCCTTTGAGGCCCATCTTCTCCTACATGATGCCATTTGCCTTAGAAAAAATCAGAAGAAGACTTTTAGGAGAAGCACCACCATCTCGAGTTGGAACCTGGGCAGGAGCACTTTTGCTCTCCGGCAGAGCGATTCCGTTGAAGAAACTTCCCTCTAGGAGGGTGAAATAGAAGCCATCAACATCACCAACAACCCTCTCTTCGTGGGTGGACCAATCTTCATCAACATCTTCACCAGCACCATCTCATCTCAAACACTAATTCATCTCTTGTATTCAATTTCTGTCTCAAAACCTCACATTGGTACCAATGTGTTAGTGCAACAAACCCCAGGCGTGTGTTGCTCGGACTATACACAGGCTCAAGAGAAAGGTTGCAACATCCAAGACGAGACCAAGCTAAAGAGATAGCTCTTTGAGAAATCAAAGGGCGTATCAAGAAGACCAAGACCAACCAAATGGGCAAGATACCACTAAGGAAAAACCTCCCTTGCCGGGCAGGCGAGCCTGGCGGGGTCGAGGTTACCCGAAAGAGAAGTCTTAAGACTCCCCCGGCAGGCTTGCCGGGGACGCCGAGGGTGGACTACCCCGCCAAGGCGCCACCGCTCCACCTCACAGCAACGCAAGTCACCTATCGGTGCGGTGTCGAGCCCCAAGTGATTATGTGGCTGTTATTTGGCACGTGGCAGCCATTTCTGAGGAAGATCACCCCTAAGTGACACCCGTCCAGGAGACGTGTCACGCAGACAAGCAAGAACGTGGCTGAATGGCGCGACAAGGCTGTCGGGCTACACCTACGATGTGACACTAAGCAGTGCATTTAATGCGCCTTGTCCAGTCTATAGAGTTAGGTATGATAGTACTGTGTCTATCTAATCACATGATAATGACCGTTTTGCCATTGTGGTAACCCCTTGACCTATAAAAGGAGGGTTGTGGCTACCTTAGAGAGGATTCGGACCCCTGTACACTCATACGCGTGTAGCTGCTCTAGTCCCAATGCGACCTTGCCGGGCTTGAGCGGTGCATCTCCACCACGGTCCTTCCATCATTCCACCAAAGCAGGAGTAGGGTCTTACACCTCGCGGCTGCCCGAACCTAGGTAAAAACTGCTCATGTCATCGCTGCCGTGCTGTTCTATGCTCTCCGCTCTTTGTGCAATGTACTCTTCCCCCTTGCCGAACCACAAGGGGCCGATGGTCCCATAGGTGGCCGTGTTATACCACGACATCTTTGGCTTGCCAGGTAGGGGGAAGCGCTTGCGCGAACCCGAGGGTGTAAGCAGCGCGTCATCTTCATCATCATTTTCTTCATCGACGGCTTCATCATCCATGGCGCCCAAGAAAAAGTTCGGTGCTGCAGCTCACCCGTCCACCTCGAAGGCCCCTTCGCATGCAGCCACTGATGCCGTGGGGGCTTCGAAGGCGCACGGGGACATGGGCGCTGTGGGGGACATGGCCGGGGTAGGCGGCGGCGTCGGCATTCCCTCTGCGGCCGAAACGGGAGCGGGAGGCACCGGAGAAGGACAGTGTCAACAGCATCCCAGCGGCCATGCTCCACAGGATGCGGGTGGAGAGGTTATTCCATCTCCACCTCTCCGCCCCACTGAGGAACGCAGCCGCAGCGATGGTGCTCGCTGTGGGGTGAACCGCAACCCTCTAGCCGCCCCGCTGCGGGTGCGGCTACAGGGCACGCGCCACCCACAGGACAAGCTAGCCGAGACGATGCGCCGAATGGGGTCACCAATCCCCGAGTGCATCCACCTCATCGCCACGCCACCCTGGCAACCGGCTCACGACGACGAGAGCACGGCGCCGTCACTACCAGCACCGTCACAAGTCAGGCGACATCGCGTACTATGTCGTCGTCTATGCTGAGCACCGCTTCGGAAGCCATGGCACGGGCCCAACTCTTGTTGAGATTTCCACCGGCGACCGATCAGATGGATGAGTGGAGCGTCACCATTGAGAGCTTGATTGGTTTCGCTGAGGTGGGAGGATCACAGCGGGGAGGCCTACCACGGCCTACACAGGCGGCGACGACAGCCCGAGCTACTGGTCGTACCGAAGGGGCCATCCCCACGGTACAATCCCCTCCGCGGCAGCCAGCGCAGGGGCCACAGCCAAAGCCATGCGGCCAAGAACCCGACGACGTATCAATGGCTTCGTCTGATCCCCGGGCACGTCAAAACCAGCGACGAGTCCTGGAAGATGGGCGGAGGGAGGACGCGCGTGTCACAATCGAACAATGCCGCGAAACCCGCCGCCAGTCTGATAGGCGCAATGGCCCTGACATCGACGAGCCCGTGCCCGGTGGAGACGGATACCTGCCTTTCGAGGTTGGGTGCCCCGCCTTCACTCATGAGCTGCGGCAAGTCCGTTGGCCATCTACCCGTACATTCAAGCTAGAGATACCAGAAAAGTACGATGGAAGATTGAACCCGGCAGAGTTCTTGAGCATCTACACCATTGTTGTTCAAGCTGCCAGAGGAAGAGATGAGAAGGTATTCTCCAACTACTTCCCTTTGGCACTCAAGACAAACGTGAGGTCGTGGCTGATGCAATTGCCGGAGAACTCCATCTCGACATGGGCCGACCTGTGCCATGAATTTGTTGGCGCCTTCACGGGCGGTCATCAAGAACCAGGGCGGCCCAGCGACTTGTAGCTCCTCCCATAGAAGGAAGGAGAGAGTTTGCGGAAATACATGCGGAGGTTCAGCCGGGTGCACAGGAACATTTCGAACATCCACGCGGCAACTGTGATAGCTGCATTCCAGTCCAACGTACGCAACCGCAGGATACGTTCCAAGATGAACGTCCAGTTGCCCATGAATGAGATGTACACTTTGGCGGATAAGTGTGCCCGAACAGAGGAGGGGAGGTGTCTCCCCGGTGAAGAAGATGGCATTGATGTTGATTCAGAGGACGACAACGATGCCACCAATCAGAAGAAGAAGAACAAGGAACGCAACAAGAAGCGCAGGGATAAGGCAGTGCTAGCTGTTGAAGGATCGAGTACTCCTAGTACCGGCAAGAAGGCCAAGACCGAGGTTCCCGACAAGGAAGTTGTCGCGTGCACTGATTGACGGGAAGCCGCGGCTACCGAGAAGGCTGGGAAGGACGATGGGACATACTGCAAGATCCATCGGACCAAAGGCCACGATCTTCAAGAGTGTCATCAGGTTGAGCAACTCGTCAAGAAGCAGAAGGCTGAGTACGAGAAGCGTGACAAAGAGAGAGATCAAGATGGCATTGGCAGGAAGGGCTGAGGCAGCAGAGGTGGTCACCCCGGCAAGGCCCCTCAGTATCAAGGGAAACCTGCCAGAGGCCGTGAGAAGAAAGAATGCGATGACGAGAGTGATGAAGGAGATGAAGAGGAAACTAGTAAGCAGGAGTTCCAGAAGGCTACTAACGCCCTATGCATTGACGGAGGTGCATCCTTGCATTCCTCTCACAGCCAGCTTAAACAGTGGGTGCGTGAGGTCAGTGCCGTGGAGCCAGCGGCAGATTCTCTGAAGCCACTCAAGTGGTCCTGCACGCCCATCATCTTTGATGAAGAGGATCACCCTGACCGCACCACCGCGGTAGGGTGTTTGCCGTTGTTGGTTTCACCAACAATTCGCAACCTCAAAGTCACAAAGATGTTGGTTGACGGCGGGGCCAGGTTCAATCTGATTTCTCCCAAGGTCATCAACAAGCTCCAGATAGCATATGAAGAGCTCAAAGTTACTGGTACTTTCCAAGGGATCAACCGTGGAAGAAGTCGTCCTAAGGGGAAGATCACACTGCCGGTAACGTTTGGGGGGAGTTAAACTACCGGACTGAGGAGATCATGTTTGATGTGGTTGACCTCCCCCTGCCATACAATGGAATCCTTGGTTGTCCAGCCCTGGCAAAATTCATGGCGGCATCGCACTTTGCCTACGACACGTTGAACATGCCAGGGCCAATGGGCATCATTTCCATTCCATCAGACAAAAAGGACGCAATTATATGCGTGGATAAGATGTACCGAGAAGCAGTCACTGCCGAGGCCGCAGAAGCTACTGCTCCCGCCAAGGAAAGCAAGAAAGGGAAGAAAGCTAGCAAGGATGCCAGCAAAGAATCTAGGAAGCGCGCCTCTTCGAAGTGCGATGCGCCTGTTGATGACTTGCCGGAGAGTTCCAATAGCAAGAGATCAAAGGTTGCTGCGCCCGCTGTGAAGAAGGTCCCGGTAGGGCTGGTTGGCGCTGATGGTACATTTACTATCAGCTCCACCCTCGACAACAAATAGGAAACCGCGCTGATTGCCTTCCTGCGGGCGAATGTCGATGTGTTTGCTTGGCAACCATCTGACATCCCCGGTGTTCCCAGGGAGGTAATCGAGCACCAGCTTACTGTCTGCCCACATGCCCGGCCCGTCAAACAGAAGGTCCAAAAGCAAGCTTTGGAGCGGCAGCAGTTTATTGCCGAAGAGATCAAGAAACTTGAAGCTGCTAGTTTGGTCAGAGGGGTATTGCATCCAACTTGGTTGGCGAATCCAGTGGTGGTGCGCAAGGCGAATGGGAAGTGGAGGCTTTGCATAGATTTCATAGATCTGAATAAAGCATGCCCGAAGGACCCATTCCCCTTGCCACGCATCGATTAGATTGTGGATTCCACCTCTGGATGTGACCTACTTTCCTTCTTGGATGCCTACTCCGGGTACCACCAGATTTTCACGTCCAAGGAAGATGAAGAGAAGACCGCGTTCATAACCCCATGTGGCACGTACTGTTTTGTACGGATGCCCTTTGGGTTAAAAAGCGCTGGATCAACTTTTGCAAGAGCAGTGCAAATTGGTTTTGAGTCACAGCTGCATAGGAATATTGAAGCTTACATGGATGACATAGTGGTCAAAACCAAACACATATCAACCCGCATTCATGACCTACAAGAGACCTTTGCGAATCTTCGCAAGATCAACCTGAAGCTGAACCCGGAGAAGTGTGTGTTTGGCGTTCCTTCCGGCAAGCTACTTGGCTTCTTCGTATCCCACCGGGGGATAGAGGCCAACCCCGACAAGATCAAGGCAATCGAGCAGATTCAAGCACCCAAGACAATTAAAGATGTGAGGCATTTGACTGGATGAGTTGCTGCACAGAGCAGGTCCATTTCCAAGTCTGCCGAGCATGCTTTGCCATTTTTCAAAATCTTAAAGAAGGCAGGGCCTGTGGAGTGGACCTCGGAGGCGGACGCCGCACTGCAAGATTTGAAGACCTACCTTTCCTTTGTTCCCACCCTAGTCGCTCCTAAACCACAAGAGCCGTTGCTAGTATACCTAGCGGCAACCAATCAAGTGGTTAGTGCAGCACTGGTGGCCCAACAGGAAGTAGATGAAGGAGCCGCCGCGGCAACCATCCCCTCTGGAGAGAAAAGTGAACTCATCCCAGAAAGATCAGGAACAGATCAAAACAAAGAAGAGCAGGGCAGCGGAGACAATTCCAGAATCGCGGCAAGGAAGAAGGTGGTGCAGTGTCCAGTGTACTTTGTCAGTTCCCTACTGCAGGGGGCTAGATCAAGGTACTATGGTGTGCAAAAGTTGATCTTTGGCCTCATCATGGCCTCAAGGAAACTGCGCCACTACTTCCAAGCCCACGAAATCACAGTTGTTACCCGCTTCCCCTTGCAATGCATACTGAGCAACCCTGAGGCCACTGGCAGAATAGTGGAGTGGGCTTTGGAGTTATCAAGCTTTGGTTTGAAGTTTGAGAGCACATCAACTATTCAGAGCAGAGCATTGGCGGAGTTTATTGCAGAATGGACACCAACTCTAGATGAAGAGACGCTGGAGACAATTATTCCCGGCAGGGAAGCGCCCCAAGATTGGATCATGTACTTTGATGGTGCCTTCTCCCTACAAGGTGTGGGAGCTGGCGTGCTTCTTGTCGCACCCACTGGGGAGCACCTCAAGTACATGGTTCAAATGCATTTCCCCTGGGAGAAGGCTACCAACAACACCGCAAAATATGAAGGACTCCTTGCCGGGCTCAGGATCGCAACAGAACTGGGAATCAAGAAGTTGATCATTCGTGGAGACTCACAACTTGTGGTGATGCAAGTAAACAAGGATTATCAAAGTCCATTGATGGAGGCATATGTGGAGGAAGTGAGAAAGTTGGAGGAGCGCTTTGAAGGATTGCAAACAGAGCACTTACCCCATGCGGAAAATGACATTGCTGATCATCTGTCAAAGTGCGCAGCACAAAAGCTTTCTGTGGAACCAAGGAATTTTGTTCTCCACCTGACTCAGCCCTCCGTATCCAGAAAGAGGACAAAATTAGACTCCGGCAAACCTCTCCCAGCAGAGCAGAGCTTCCTGAAGCCCCCGGCAGAGAGGTTGGCGGGAACAACTCCACTTCGCTTGGCAAGCAGCACCCTCCCGCCGAACTTCCAATTCTCGCGGTTGAGGCGTGCGGTCCCACGAACGAGGATGTGCTGCTGGTCCTTGTTGTCGAGCCTCAGGCTCCAACTTGGGTACAACACATAGTCTATTACCTCCAAATAGGAGAACTTCCCGAAGAGCAAGAAGAAGATGAAAAAGTATCCCGGAGGGCCAGTATGTATCAGTTTGTCGATGACACATTATACAGAAGGAGGCCCAATGGTGTGAAATTAAAGTGCGTTTGCCGGGAAGAAGGGAGGGAACTGCTGGCGGAGATACACAAAGGCATGTGCAGCTCCCATATTGGATCAAGGGCCCTGGTCGGAAAGGCTTTCGGGCAAGGTTTCTACTAGCCCATGGCCCTCCAAGATGCAATGGAGCTAGGCACCAGATGTGAAGCCTACCAGTTCCACTCCAAGAATATCCATCAACCTGCTCAAGCTCTCCAGACGATCCCTTTGTCATGGCCCTTTTCGGTCTGGGGGCTCGACATCTTGGGCCCCTTCCCCTGTGTTACCAGGGGCTTTGAGTTCTGGTACATCGCCATCGACAAGTTCACAAAGTGGCCAGAAGTGGAGCCCGTGAGGAAGGTGACCACACAGTCAGCTATCAAGTTCTTGAAAAGGATTGGTGTGCCATTTTGGAGTACCCGCCAGAGTCATCACTGACAATGGCACCAAATTCACAAGCCGCGCCTTCATTCAACACGTTCATGCCCTCGGAAACAAGGTCTCATTTGCCTCTGTTGCTCATCCCAGAAGCAACGGACAAGCTGAGAGGGAGAACGCTGAAGTGCTGCGAGGACTCAAGACAAGAACATTTGATAGGCTGCAGAAGTGTGGCAGGCGATGGATCGACGAGCTGCCGGTGGTTCTTTGGTCCCTCCGTACGACACCAAATCGAGCTACCGGCTAGACTCCCTTCTCCCTAGTCTATGGGGCAGAAGCAGTGATCCCCACGGAACTCATATACGGATCACCTCGAGTACTTGCCTACGATGAAGTAGTGAAAGAACAACACCGGCGTGACGACGCTATGCTACTTGAGCAGAACCGTCTCTGAGCTGCTACGCATGCTGCACGCTACCAGCAAGCCCTGCGTCGCTATCACAGCCACAGGGTTCATGCCCGGAGCTTTGAGGAAGGCGACCTTGTCCTTCGGCTTGTTCAGTCCGCCAAGGGTGCAAACAAGTTAACGCCGAAGTGGGAAGGCCCTTACCGGGTAGTACGAGTTGCCAGACCTGGCGCAGTCCGTCTGGAGACCGGAGATGGCATTCAGTTGCAAAACTCATAGAACATTGAGCATCTCCGTAAGTTCTACCCGTAAGGCGTGGCTGTCGGGCCCGCCACCCTTTTGTACAAGCCTTGCCGATGTTGCATGTAACCCTTTGTACAAAGCCAGGCACAGACCCTGAGCAACAGATGAATAAACGAAGCGCTGGGGGCCCCTAAAACTTGCGTGCATGCATAAGCATAACAAGAGCATAGCATGATCATGTATATCAGGGCAGATGTAGCATTGTTTTCCTCTGCACTAAGCTGCAGGGTTCTTGCCATGGACCTGGTCCCGAAGAAAAGAAATGAAGACAAGCCTACGTATCAGTCCTCGACAGGCCAAGCAGATAAGTTATTTCTTATCCATGCATGTTCTGTAAGGTGAAAACTTGTGATATGAAAACCTCGTCACCTTTGAAGCATGGGTGCTCCCGTCCTGCGTACCGAACGTTGCTTCGGTTAGGGTGGTTGTAGTGGCCTTTGATGAAGAGGGTTCGACGAGGAGCTGGTTCCTTTCCATGGTTTTGTGCCCGGCAGGCCAAGCCCCGCGGGAACAAACGAAAGGCACCAGCAAGATAACTTGCAGGAGAAAACTTGTTTACTTAAACGTATAGAGGCATCTTGCCTCTGCATGGATAGGACACATGCACAAGTACCCGACAAGGCTTGTCTTTTTCACTAATATGCGATAAGCAAGTACAGATCTTACAGGACACAAACATGGATAAAGCAGATTACATATTTTAGACTAAAGTATGGCAAATGCCTACATATTATAGACTGAAAAAAGATAAGTGCCCCATAATCCCTTTCTTGTCCCTCTCCTCCTCGGAACTACCACGGGAGGCGAAGAGAGCAAAAGGGGTGCCTGGGCAGAAGCCCAGCCTGACCCCATTAGGCCCAGTGACAAGGAGCTTGACAAGATTGAGAGGGCGCGGGCGAAGGTGATGGTGATGGTGAAGAGAGTGGCGGAGACGACCCCCTGGCCACCGCCACCAGGGCCAGCAGGACGCGGCAGGACGAACGAAGCCGTAGCCCATGAGGAAGCCTGCCGGGGCCCAGCTGGAAGGCCGCTGGAGGAGCCAGAGGCACCATCCACACCTCCACATCCAACTCCCCGGCAAATCGCCTTGCCGAAGAGGAGATGCAGAGATGATGGTGCTGATGCCTGACGGTGACGGTGCGGCTGGTGTTCAGCCAGAGTCGAAGCCGTCGTCCTCTCCGTCGGCGCCGTCGTCATCACCGTCACTATCCTCCTCGTCGCTGTCACTTGAGGAGGAGCTTTCATCGTTGGTCGAGCTCTCTACGTAGCACCCTAAGCGAGCAGAGAGTCCGAAGACCTTGAGGGAGAGCAGGGTGGTGTCCATTAACTTGAAATGGAGGACGTGCCCGACTGCCAAGCTATGGGCACGAGCAAAAGTCTTCCAACCACGCCGGAGAAGCATAACATGAGGAGCAGGGAACTCTACATCCGCCCGCATGCTGCCATTACAACAGCCTCTCATGTGCAGCCTCAACCCAGGCGGCTGCTCAATCTCCATCACCCTTGCGAATGGAGTAGGAAGCCGAAGGCAGCTGCGCGGGGGTCCTCGCAGCTTGACGATGAACTCTCGCGGTTGGTTCCCAATGTGGCCTTCATTAGGATCTTTAGCAGCAGGAGGAGGTGCGATCAAAGCCCCGCCTCATCCTCCTCAGCCCCGAGTGCCGCGGCGACCATGACCTCATCCTCTCCCGCCTCCCCTCGCGGCGGGCTCCGCTTCCGTGTCCCCAAGGGGAGGAGGGAGGCGCTCTCGAGCAGAAGCCCTCATCGCCACTACTGGAGTACCGCTGCACCCTCTTCCCCTCATCATGATGAAGGAGCAATGTCAGAAGAAAGAAGGAGGAGATGGGTGTGAGCCAGCACCTCGCCCGCGTGCCCTTTTATAGGCAGGCAGGGCCGGGGGCTGGCTCCTCACTCAGGGGAGGCAACCACCCCTCTCTGCCAATCCGGCTCCCCCGCATCATCATCAGCCCGTGGAATCAAGGCTGACCCCCTGCGCCAATCCATGGCGCCTGGCTTTCTGCCATGGCACTCATTTCCGCGCTCCCCGCGTCCGCCACCAACCCTGTGCAACGCATGCAGCATATGTGGCGGAAACGCCAGAAGCGGAGAAGCTAGTGGAATGGCAGTTACCGCCCCGTGAATGTGGGACATGGGTAGCCCATGGATCGTGGCTCGTAGCTCCCTCATAATGTCTTGCATGACGCGTGGAAAAACCGGAAACTGACTCAAGCACAGGTTAATGAAGAAGCAGAGAAGATCTCGAAGGGTGAGCTACCACAACCCCCTCGCCTATGTACTAGATATGGCCTACCCCGACGACGCTCAGTAGCACATTCGGGCCAGGCCCGGGGGCTCCTGTCGGTGCAACAAATCCCAGGCATGTGTTGCCTGGACTGTACATAGGCTCAAGCGCAAGGTTGCAACATCCAAGACGAGACCAAGCTGAAGAGATAGCTCTTTGAGAAATCAAAGGGCGGATCAAGAAGACCAAGACCAACCAAATGGGCAAGATACCACTAAGGAAAAACCTCCCTTGCCGGGCAGGCAAGCCTGGCGGGGTCGAGGTTACCCCAAAGACAAGTCTCAAGACTCCCCCGGCAGGCTTGCCTGGGACGCCGAGGGTGGACTACCCCGCCAAGGCGCCACCGCTCCACCTCAAAGCAACGCAAGTCACCTATCGGTGCCGTGTCAAGCCCCCAAGTGATTATGTGGCTGTTATTTGGCACGTGGTAGCCATTTCCGAGGAAGATCACCCCTAAGTGACACCCGTCCAGGAGACGTGTCACGCAGACAGGCGAGAAGGTGGCTGAATGGCGCGGCAAGGCTGCCGGGCTGCACCTATGATGTGACACTAAGCGGTGCATTTAATGTGCCTTGTCTTGTCTATAGAGTTAGGTATGATAGTACTGTGGCTATCTAATCACTGGATAGAGACCGTTTTGCCATTGTGGTAACCCCTTGACATATAAAAGGAGGGTCATGGCTACCTTAGAGAGGATTCGGACCCCTGTACACTCATACGTGTGTAGCTGCTCTAGTCCTAAGGCGACCTTGCCGGGCTAGAGCGTTGCGTCTCCACCATGGTCCTTCCATCAATCCACCAAAGTAGGAGTAGGGTTTTACGCCTCGGGGTGGTCCGAACCTAGTTAAAAACTGCACGTGTCATCACTGTCGTGCTGCTCTATGCTCACCGCTCTTTGTGCAATGTGCTCTTCCCCCTTGCCCAACCACAAGGGGCCGATGATCCCATAGGTGGCCATGTTATACCATGACACTGTGGGTTGCTTGTAGTGTTGATTAAATATTGTAGTTGATGCTAGTTGGTTTATTTGGTGGAAGATTATATGTTCTGATCCTTAATGATATTCAACCCCCCTCTGATCTTGAACAAGAATATGATTTGTGAGTAGTTACTTTTGTTTGGAGAACATGGGAGAAGTCTTGTCATAAGTAATCATGTGAATTTGGTATTCGTTTGATATTTTGATGATATGTATGTTGTTGCTTCCTTTAGTGGTGTCATGTGAACATCGACTACATGAAACTTCACCATACATGGGACTAAGGGAAGGCATTCTGGAGTAATAAGTAGATGATGGTTTGCTAGAGCGACAGAAGCTTAAACCCTAGTTTATGCATTATTCCGTAAGGGGCTGATTTGGATCCATATGTTTCATACTATGGTTAGATTTATCTTGATTCTTCTTTCGTAATTGCGGATGCTTGCAAGAGGGGGTAATCAAAAGTGGGAGTCTTGTTCAAGTAAGAATAGGACCCAAGCACTGGTCCACCCACATATCAAATTATCAAAGTAGCATACGCAAATCAAACAAACATGATGAAAGTGACTAGATGAATTCCCATGTGCCCTTGAGAACGCTTTCCTTATTATAAGAGACTGTTCCGGCCGGCCCTTTGATATAAAAAAGATTGGCCAACCTTGCTGCACCTTTGTTACAATTGCTACTTGTTGCTCGTTACAAATTACTTTGCTATCAAACTATCTGTTACAGATAATTTCAGTGCTTGCAGAGAATACCTTGTTGAAAACCACTTGTCATTTCCTTCTCCTCCACATTGGGTTTGACACTCTTGCTTATCGGAAGGACTATGATTGATCCCCTATACTTGTCGGTCATCTGGTATCCTCACTACCAGAAGTTCACGTACATAGTATTTATGGCATCTCAGAAGTTACAGTACTACTTTCAGGAGTATTCTATCATTGTGGCATCCGAAGTCTTTCTACGCAACATTATCAACAATAGAGACGCTACTGGGCGTAATGCCATGTGGGCAATCGAAATCCTCCCTTTCTAAATAGTGTTTCACCCACGCCAAGCTATTAAGTCTCAAGTGTTACACGATTTCATGGGTGAATGGACAGAGGCTGAACTCCCTAGAGAGTACAATACATACTCACATTGGACAATTTACTTTGCGGCTCTAAAATGCTGGCTGGGTTAGGAGCTGGGGTAGTTCTCACCTCACCCACTGGTGACATCCGATATGTATTTCAAATCATGTATACTGACTCAAATAATGCAGCCGAATACGAGGCTCTGCTACACGGACTACAGATAGCTGTGTCTATGAGAGTCCAGCGTCTTGAGGTCCGAGGTGACTCCAACCTCGCTATATAACAAGTAAATGGTGAATTTGATGCAAAGGACCCAAAAATGATAGCATACTAGAATGCCGTCCTAGCTATATCAGCCCGCTTCGAAGGGCTGGAATTCCATCATATCCCATGAGATAGCAATCTAGCCACCGATACTCCTGCAAGGATTGGTGCTAAGCGCGATCCGGTTTGAGAGAACACATTTTTAGAACGGATTTTAAGTCGTCCGTGGTCTAGCAAGATGGGAATATCGTGCCGGCTCCCCCGTACTCCGGAAAGGTCAACTCTTTGGCAGTCGACACTACAAAAAAACACTTCTGTGATGATACATGTTTTTCATAGTATGTCACATTTTTGTCATGCATGTACATCCATGATGATTTTATGACAGAATCAAGATAGTCATACCTGTGCTGTCATAGAATTGTTCCATGACAATACTCAAATTATCATCACGGAAGTGTCCACTTCCATGTCGATAAATGGCGCGTCATGGAAGTGCTTTCGTCAAGGGTAACCAACATGTGGCATGCATCGTAACGGCTCACCGTTAAGCTATCGGGTCCGGTTTTGGATCCGATAACATGTTAACAACCAAGACCAATGATGATATTCCATGTGTAAAATTATCATTGGCCGTAGCAACCACGTGTCAACTCCGTGTTGGGACAGATGTCAACCGTCCTATCGACAGGAGGCGCCTATGGTACGTCGACATGTGGAAAGGCCCAACAGCAGCCCATTTAGGTTAAAAAGGCCGGCCTAGTCAAAATTAGCGGGCTGGCAGATTAACGGCCTGCTTGCAGACGACCCATTCGCAGTTAAGGCCCATAGGAATAGTGTCAAATTGGCCCATCAACAGCCTATTCTAGATTTCTAATCATTGTAGCCCATGGTCGCTTCTGGACCGTTAACAATCCGCTAAGTACTTGGGCCAAATTATGACCCGGTGTGCTTCTGGCCTGTTAAAGGTGCTACTACATTTGGGCCCATTTATTGCCCAATGAAATGTTCAGCCCATAAAAGACCATGAAGGAATTGGGCCATATTCGTCCATGACTGACATTCAGCCTATTAGCGGCCCACTGTATATTTGGGCCACTTCCAGCCAGTTGTGTTTTTAGCCTGTTAACGTCCCACGAAATCCATGGGCCATATGTGGCCCAACGTCACATCGGGCCTATTAACGTCCCATATAATAGCTGATACAAATCAAGCCCGACCGCACTTCCGGGCTGTTAAAGGCCCATGTAGTAGGTCGGCGCATTTACGAGCCGTCTGACTTTCAGCATGTGAATGATCCGCAATGTAAATGGCCCACCATGAGATGAGATACATTTCGGCTTGCTAATCACCAGTGGGTTATTTGGCACATTGCAAGCCCAATCATCTTTCAGCGTCCTAAAGCCATGGGCATAATCTAGCCCAATTAGGGCCCAGTCTGACTTTCGGCCTATTAAAGGTCCTTGTTATTTATGGGCCGTATTAGGCCTTCGAGATATTTACACATGTTAATGGCCTGTTGTTACGAAGGGCCCAAATTATGTTTAGGCCTGTTAACGGCCCACTGTGGGCACATGCCTATCAAGAATAAGAAAGCTTACACTACTGCAGTATGCTGCTAACGCGGCACTACGATCAGAGACCCTTTGACGAAATTGTGTGCGATGCATTAATCGCAAATGGTGATGTAAAAAACTGTCAAAAAAGATGCAAAATGTTTGCGATGGCGGATACATCAAACACGGTTGAGATTTTAGTTGCGTGTGCGATGCCGGGCATATGGTTCAGTCCAATAAACTGTTTGCGATGAGGCAGAAGAACAAAAATGGGCAGCCAGATGAAGGTGTGTGCGATATACGGCACACAGTTCACTCAGATGAACTGTTTGTCATTAGGCAACACAAAAGAAACGGTCAGCCAGGTGAAGGTGTGTGCGATATATGGCATACAGTTCACTCGAATGAACTATTTGCGTTGAGCCAAGAGAACAGAAATGGTTCAACTTAACAAGATGTGTGTGATACGCGGGAAACATGTCTGTAATCAGAAATGTGTGGGAAGACTGATAACAACACAGACGATTCCTGTTAACAAGCCGTGTGTGTTGTGAGCAAATGATTGCTATTATACAATTGTCAGTGATTGATGAAATCATCACCAACGGGTTCCATTGTTTAGTCCGTGTGCGATCTGATTTGCTCTGTCCGCACAACATCTACACTCTGTCTACAGAGCATCAACATATGTACTTAAAAAGACAGCATTGCATAACCAAATTAAGCATACAATTACACAAGTGACTACACACATAACATTTTCACAAACCAAAGTAAGCAATTACATGCATACTAAACTAGGAGAAACGAGGATCTAATCATCTACTTCTAGTTGCGATGATGCTTGCCATTGCTCTGCTTCCGGCTGGATCCCTAGCCATTTTGGGGAAGGAGGCATTTCCTCATGTCAACAATCCACCTGTACATCTTGTAGCTAGTCTATGCCTCCTTGGCCACGTACACGACATGAGCTTTGTCGAGTTTCTCCATCTAGGCCAAGTGTCAGGCATGCTTGTCCTTGTTGCAGGAATCTTTCATGTCCTGTAGTAGGGATTGATGATGGCCTCGGTGAGGTGAACCAGTGAGTCCTTCTCATGCTCGTTGCTACCCCAGATCTTGTAAAGGCCCTGGATGTCGAGAAAATTCTGGCAGGCAATGCCCGAATTCTTGAGCACCTTTACATCATTGGTGATGTCCATCATAGCGAACATGTAGTTGGGGCTGTTGAAAAACCTGGCGAAACACTCGCAAGGTCTTGTGGCAAGGCAGTAGTGGTAGACGAGGACGTGATTGTGCACACACATCTGGGCAACGGCAACCTTGGGACGAGTCCCGACACGAGCGCGGGTGTACTCGAGGTCGAACCCGGCCACCTTGTACTTCTCCTCAGCAAGCAACAGCTCCATGATGTGGATGGAGTGCTCCACCCAGATCGGGTTGTTGGTGTACACCACCGATAGCTCCGTGAACCTTCTGTGGGTGTCCACCACGGCATGCATGGTGAACTGCTGTTCGTCGTCAGCAGCCGCTCGAAGCGGCATTGGAGCCGCGCAGGATACCCTCTAAGTATTTGTCGTGGTGGGTGTGCTTCTTGCAATGGTGGGGCACGATCGAAAAGTTGAAGAGAAACAAGGGTTAAATGGCCGCTATAATAAATGGGGGCCGTCCGGCCTATAATCGTCACGTCTTGTCACCGCGCATAGCGGAGGATTCCAGTGCACGCTTGACAACACCGCTTGCATTTTGTTTGAACACGTGTGGGCTCGAAGAGGTGCCAAATGTATCGTCGGTGAGCCTGTTCCTGCGCTACCGCGCAGCTTACCGTGCAAGCTTCCCGCCCGGCTAGTTTGGCCACGTGTCGACTAGAAGAGGGACAAATCATGGGCATTTATTGGCAAAAAGCTTTGTAAAAACGAAGTGTGTGGAATGACTTCGGTCATAACTTTACCCGTGGGTGATGAAGTCAAAGTTACACAGAAGGGTGATGATGGACACTTGAGTGCGATAATTAGTTTTGCGCTCTACAGGGCACACGGTTGAAGAAACCAACTGTGTGCAATAATGTCGAAGATCGCAGTTGAGTTAGCTATACAGATCATGTGCTATGAGATCGACAAGGTAAACACATTCGAGAATGGTTAATAAAATCTAAGTACATTGCATATTAAGGTCAAATAGTGCTACCAATATACGAGTCTCATACAATGCCATTTCATTGATTGTACCACAAAAGCTCAAAATATTACAAGGTTCAAATTCCAGAGTTATATGGCTCAAATTCGAAGATTACAAGGTTCAAACTGATATTAGAAATGAAATTCAGCTCATCAGCTGCAAACGCTCATGCTAATCCGCTGAAAATGGATATAAGAGAGGTTCAAACTAATATTACCACTTGTAAGGCTGGTTTCGAAACCTCATAATTTTTGCAAATGTGTCAGCCACTGAGAAGTCATGTATGGGGTTGACATGATGTCTTCCGATTACTCTGTCATCTGAAGTTCCAAAATGAAATTCAACATTTTCGGAGCCTATTCCATTCTGCCACAGCTGTCGGCGCTGATCAACAAACCATTCATTTTTGCGAAATAAATGTAGGGAAAACCTCATTACCTTCAGCATCCTTGCTTTGACAACAAAGAACCTGGCGAATATAATCTCCGGTAAGGTCCCTCGGTAGGAGTTCAAAGTAATTTTTGTGAGATGCAGATCTAGGCATTCGATGTGATTGTTATATTGTATCACATTATCCACCACTGGTCCTAATCTTATCTGCAAAAGAAGAAAACATGTTAGTGCCTACATGCAGGTTTGAACACTACTACAGGCCTATTTGGTTTGTAGGATTTGTAAAATGCACTAACGTTCCATCTTCTATCTGACATGATTAACATGGGCATTTGATTACAATCTAGAAAAATATAGCCTTCTTCACAAGAGGTTGGAGTGGATGAAAAGTTCCCTAAGAAAACTAGTACTGATGAATCCAAAGGAGAAATGCTTATGGATTGTAACCATATGAATCAAGAAACCAATATGGGGGGGGGCATGTATGTACTGAAATCCTCCAAAAATTCTTCAGAAATCGAAGTACATTGTCATTGTAAACTTGGAAAAAGGTGTCACAAATTGAACTCCCTTATGGTTAACATTTAACAGGAAAGGAACATCACCTCGATATATAGCTTCTGCAGGCATGGAAAGCATCTCAGGAAATGACAACTTGGTTCAGGTTGGGGCCGATAGATTCTAGTGCAAAGACCTTCACTGTGCGCAATTTCGGGGTCAAGTTTGTCGGAATCATTTTCTGGATGACAGACGAACATACATCTTGAAAATTAGAAATAATGTTAATTTCTAGAAGGAGAGGTAGAAGGCGGCTGTTGTACCTGAACGGGTGTGGATCCAATAACAAGTTCGGAGTATTTGTCTGACGAGTAGCCCACCACTGTCAATTTTGGCACAGAAATGACATTGATTCTTGTTGGACCTTCTTGATCAACTACAAGTAATCTCTCAAGTGAAGGTGTGTCCTCAATGACCATACCGTGGTACACATCTTGTGATGTCTTCTTGCAGCACCAGCAACACACATAATAGTCCGGAGAGTCATGGAGGTGATATGGAAGCTACTCAACCCATTGATCGCCTGAAGATGAAGCAACTCGAGTGCAGTACAGCCACGGAGCAGGCGCTCCATGTCACTGTTTGGAAGGCAGACAGCAACGAGCTCGAGGTGCTTCAGTCGTGGTAGAATAAGAGCGGGCACGTCATTAAGGGGGGGGGATGGCAGTTCTTGAACTTGGCGATGCACAACATGGGCGCGAGGCGGAGCGCGGACGATGGCGGCGAGCACATATGCCCATCATCAAAAGTGAGCTCCTCGAGCTGATCTAGGGTGGGGGATCGGAACCAGTCATCAAGCTTTGCTCGGCCCTTGCCCTTGGAATGGAACTTGCCCATGCTAAGGCCTCTGGTTGGGCGAGGGTGACTACCGAGGATCTGGGAGAACGCATCCAAGCTTTTGCGATAGCTATGGCAGAGCTCGTGGGTGTCGATGAGGTCGAGAGGGGTGGAGTTCCATCGGGGGTGCCACCACCGGGAAAGGACGGTTGTCCGCGCCCCATATTTGATTGGGAGGAGGGAGATGATGACTGTCAACATATCATCGGGGAGGCTGCTGATGAAGTCTAGGCCTGCTAGAGTCGCTTGCGATTCTTGCTCGACCCGCCTCCGCTTGTTGGCAGCCCCGTTCTCCACCTCCAGAGTCTCCTCATCAGCGGCGCTTTCTGATAGAAGTGGGAGTACAAGGAATATTTAGTTAAAATAGGGCAATAGAAAAGTGTATTGGCAACTAGAAGTTAGTAGGTAGGAATAGAGTAAGAAAATGGAATAAAAATTGGTTGCTTAAATACTACAATATTCCTTTGATATTGTTGGGTAAGTCAACATGCAGATACTTGAAAAGAACACTTACTTTGAACAAAGTCTGGACGGATGATATCATCGGGGAAGTTAGCATATATCTCATGACCAGGCTCTTTTATGTGCAGTGCAATTTTAGTACCAGCTTTCAGTACATAAAACACAGAAATTTCTGTCCAAAGGCCCTTGGCAAAATAGGAGTGACCACATTCATCAAGTCTTACAGAAGCAACGATTGTAAATCCATGGTTTGTGTTCAGTATGACATCCCTCCAGTCTTAATTTATGTAAAGGGAAAGATTGTGTACTACATATTCTGTTGCATAGAAAGGGACGCGCTGCAGAAATTGGTATGATTGTTAAAGAATATGGTAACATGCAAATATGGGCGAAATTGAAAGAACTGTACATCAGTTCAAATCAAAGGACAAAAATTTATAATTAAATAGATAGGGTAACCATGATGTCATGGAAATAGGAGAGTAATCGAAAGAACAATACATCATTAATTTGCCTAATATAGAAAGAAGAGGAGAAAAAAATCCCCTTTGACGTATATGCTGCATGTGGCACCTTTTATCCAAATGCAGCAATATATAGTATATGTTCAGGAAAGTAGGCCATGCCAACCGATTTAGGGTGAGATTGAACATACCGCGCGCATCCTCAAGTCATCTGGTACGGTGAGATGGAACTCCATAGATGTCTGGCTGAGGCCGCAAAGTCCTGATGTGTCCGTGCACTGTACACTCTATGAATGAAAGAAAATCCTCAAATCAACTCGAATAAAAATGTATTCAGGGCGATTTCGGCCGGGTTATTAAAGGAGGCAGATGAACTGGGATAAGAGATGAGATAATATCTCATTAAATTAGTTACCTTGTTGTCCACGAGAAAAAACCCTCAATACGGCGGATTCCCAACCGGGCAGAGCTGGGTCGACCGCGAGCAGCGTCGAGAAAGTCGATGGCGATAGGCGGCGGCAAGCGGAAGTGGCGAAATGCGGTGGGGTTTGCCGGCAGCCTGGCGGCGGCGACAGGCATCGAGCTAAGTAGTTGCCACGGCGATAGGCGGTGCCATTCATAGACGCGGAGGAGCTTGTGCAGGTGTGAATGGGGACCGGAAGGGGTGGCGGGTGGGGTGAGGGTTTTTGTGACGTGGGGATGGTGAGGGTTTTCTTTTTTCTTTTTTTGAATTGGGTGATGAGGCTTTTCTGTCCCACAAAGTGTTTCGGAGGCAACGGTTTGCTAGAGCCAACCGTGTGTGATTGACATAACAGGGAAAATGAAAGTCATTGCACACGGTTCCAATTTTGGAAACCATGTGTGATTGACGTACTACCTCCGTCCTGGTTTATTGGTCCCCTTTGTAATTTGTGCCAAATTTTGACCAAAGATTTAACTAACAAATGTTTATGTATGTCACCAAAAATTATATCATTGAACACTATGTTCAAATACGCATCCAACGATATAATTTTTCCTGACCTACACTAACATTTTGTTAGTTAAATCTTTGGTCAAAATTTAACGCAAATTACAAAGGGGACCAATAAACCAGGACGGAGGTAGATTCCATCAACCGAACTGATTGCATCCATATCCCACATTTAGACATAAGTAAACATAGATTAAACATACTCAGACATAGATAATATCTATACACAAGCATAGTTCAACCATAAGTACATAGTTCAACCGTTATTAAGCATACTCAAGCATACATAGTTTGATCCCACATCTCATCTCATCTGCCGGCACGATCCTGAAGCTTCTCCAGGTACTCGGCGTGCGCCACCCTGCGAGAATATTTCTGCCTGAAGGAGCCAACGGCTCGTCCTCTTGCATGCGCCAGAACACTTTGATACGCGTCATGAAGCTTTTGGTTGCAAAATGGGCATCGATAGCTGCCGTCCCAGCTCCTAATACGCCTATTATGCATTCCCGCATAAAGCTCCCTGAGGATTTGCCTCTTTTACCTCCTTTGGCCATCTTCATCCTCGTTGTCGACATCATAAGACATCACCAATACATATAGTAAAAAAATGTGGCGTCAAATTAATGTTTACAAACTAATCTCTAGTGAACATTTGGCAGTTGCCAAAATTTGGCATCAAATCAATGTTTACATGCCGTAAAGTAGGATTAGGAATTTATGGATTTTATGGCTATTTTTTAGACATATCCAAAGATTATGGTTCAACTTTTAAGCACAATCGTCTATGTACAGACCAATCTTGAAAAAAGAATGGCACAAACAAATATTTAGGTCATTCAAAAATCAATTGTCAAGCCCTGGCTAGGAATTATTAGCACGAAACACTAACCCTAGTCAGATTATTAGCAAAAATCATTTGTACAGATGAAACAACTAATCACTTATCATTTCGACCATTCAAACAATCAATACACTATACGGATCTAACGAAACTTACTCAAATTTCATGGATTGAGAGAACATAACCATAGGATTTCTATTTCAAAAAGGGGGAGGCAAGAGTAACCAGAGAAACCCTAGGATGTATTTGACACATAAATGGGTATAGATGACTAACCGGTTGTCCGTCGTCGTCGGAGTCATCGCCAGAGTGGTCGTCGGAGTCGTCCCCGGAGTCTTCGGCGGAGTCGTCACCGGGGTCGTCGGTGTGGACCTCCGGCTCCGGCTGTGGAAGCACGACGCCGTCGACGACATCAGGGTGTTGCGAGACCTCGACGACGGCGACGACAACCTCTATCTCCATCTTCACGCCGTGCTCCGGTGCTTCCGCAGCGCTGGCATCGGCACTCCCTCCGATGGGGCGCTTCGGCGGCATCCTCGTACACAGACGACAGTGAGGATTGAGAGAGGCGTCGAGGATGCAGGCGGAGAGAGAGGATTGTGTGTGCAGCGAAGATGGAGGGTGTGGCCGCTCGGGCGTGCGATTAATATGGAGTAGTGGGAAAGAGGCGGGCGGCAATCAAACCACTGGCTCGCCTCCCGGTGAGCCTGCGCACTGGACTGCTAGCATGCCAACCGTCATTTCACATAGCTACTCGCACACCTCCCGATGACACTGTGCAGCAAGCATGCCTCCCATCAATTCACACACCTGCACGCATGCCTCCCGGTCTGCCTGCACGGCGGACTGGTCGCATGCGTCTCGTCAACTCACGCCTGCTCACACGGCACATGGGTCGCGTGGCGGCATGTATATTGTTTTTCTATTTTGATGATTAATGATGCGGCTTTATTGCTTAACTGAAGCATGACACGTATCCATTGTTGGTCTAACGCCCACGGTTCCAATAAATAATCCGTTTGCGATATTGGTTCCCAATTATTAATAATCTCCTGTTTGTAAGAAGATAAAGATTACATCAAAACTGGTCTCAAATTTGACAAAAAAAAGTACAATGCCACTTTGTTTTGGTGTCCATATGACAACACCATAAGTTTCATGAATTTCAAATAAGTTTTGGATGTACTAGAATTTAAAAATCAAGATTCTCAATGTTTGAAATTTCTTGCATGGGGAGTAAACATGCACCCAGTGACACACATGTGTTTTTCCAATCCATTTAGGTGCACTGTCACGTGTGCATGTAGCTCAAATTTAATTTTTGCACATTATACCCCTAGAAAATCAATCAATGTACTAAAATGTCTTAATGCTCTATGTTTTTTTTCCAAATTAAAACGTCCCTCCTTTGGTAACATATGTTCACCGCAGGAAAACTTAACATGCATCGTAGTTGCAGTGGATGCGCGATGTGTGTGTGTGTTTGTGCGCGTCTGGGGGGGTGGCTGGCAGTACACTACGAGTCGTGAGTCACCGTGTGGCCATTTTGTGAGGCACGTGCCACAATGTTTTGGCCACATGCAGTCGATGGTTGTCCTACACGACACTCACTCGTGTGTGATGCTTTCTGTGGGCCCGCGAGGTCGTCATCCATCACATTGACCAACAACCGGCAGAGAGGTTAATTTGACCAACAAGGTAGAATATTTTTTGTTTGTGTTATGGTGGGAGTATATAGTACACATTGAAGAGGTGGGAGGGGACTAGCAAATATACTATACGTACGCATCCGTGAACAAGTACACCTGACTTTTCGGTTTTTGAGGCACGTGCCACATCAAAGTTGTGAATTGGCTATTCAAACATCACACAACACCTCTTTGGGCCACATGCATGCAGGCGGTGGTTATCCTAGGACACTCACGTGAGACACTTCCATCTGTGGGCCTGCGAGGTCATCGTCAATGCATGCATCACTTTGACCTACATCGGGAGAGGTTAATTAATTTCACCATCAAGGAGGATTATTCTTGGGTTGTATTATAGTAGGATCATATAGTATGCGTCGAAGAGGGGGAAGGGGACCATCATATGTAGTACGCTTCATGAACCTCGATCTGTGTGGGGATTTTACGGTTTTTGAGGCATGTGCCACATCAAAGTTGTGCATTTTGGGTATTCAACATATGTTTGGCCCACATTCAAAACGATGGTGGTTGTTCTCTAGCACCCCCTCACGCGGTTATCAGCGATATCGATGCTATCCATCTGTGGGCCCGCTTGGTCCATCACTACTTTGCCTTACAAGAGAGGTTAATTTGACTTAGGAGGGGATTTTTTTTGTTTGTAATATGGTATATATACAGTCATGCTCTGCGATGACATGATACAGTTTGAGCACACACATGCATGTGTACGCATGAATCCCTGCCATCGAGTCAAAGTGGCTAGTACCACGACATGTCATGAACCGATCTCGCTCTTTGTGGGGACTGTACGATTTTCAACGCACGCGCCACATCAATGTTGTGAATGGTATTCAAACATGCATGCACGCATCACCTCCATACATATGCATGTAGTGGTTGACTTCGAATGGTACACTCCCTTGCGTGGTTATCGGCGACAAGCCTATATATTCGTGGGCCCGTGTGGACATCCATGATCACTTTGACCGACAACAAGATAGGTTACCATGGCGGATTCTTCCTTTGGTTCGTGTTATCGTAGTATAGGTCATGGTGAGATTCAGACCTAATTAAGTTTGAGTGCATACTATGCACGCATGCATGCATGAATCCCCGTCATCGGCTCGAAATGTGGTGTGCCATACATATGCATCGTCAACTAACCCTCGCTCCGTGTGGGGATTTCTGGTTCGAAAGCACGGTGCCACATCAAAGTTGTTCCATTGTGTATTCAAACATCAACACCTCTCCATACATATGTTTGGGCCACGCGCAGGCAGTGGTTGTCTTGGGGGACTAGCTACTTGCGTGATTATTGGCGAGCTAGCCCATCTCTAGGGTCACATGGACAGCCAACACTTTGACCAACAACAACAGAGAGGTTGTACGACCAAGGTGGATTATTCTTGGTCCGTTTTCCGATACATCTTGGTGAGATGCCCTCTCCTGCCTGCCGACTGAAAGTGTGTGTGGGTGCGTGCGCGCGCGCGTGTGTGTGTGTGTGTGTGTGTCATGGGGGGCTGCTACTTCGCACTTTGCTAGGTGAACCTCCGTGGGGGGGGCATGCGTTCATAGCTTAGTATTCCCCTCCTGTCGACACGAGGGGGGGCAAGCAATACCGTGCGATTGGCGAGATAGGTGTCACATCGAAGTTGCATTTGGTATTTGAACATCAAACCACCCTTTTCATACATATATTTGGTCCACATGCAAGTGTGTTCTTGTTCTGACCCTGTCCTGCGTCATTTTCGCCAAATTTTTGAACATTAGACAAGTCGGATGACGCAACAGACACGGTTCACTCACACTAACCGTGTGCCACACCGGTGCCCCTGTCACGCACATCCGCACAGTACATTGGGCTCCACGAGGCATCCCCTCTCAAAAATATCTACCCGCCTGCAGGTTTTTTCTATTTGATAACACACGGTTATTATGTTTCGACCGTGTGTGATGTTTGTTGTTCCCGCTCCCGCCTGCATCCCTCGAAAATATCTGCCCGCCTCGAGGGTTTTTCTGTTTCATAACACACGGTTGTTATTTCCGGACCGTGTGCGATGCACCATCATCCAAATTTTCAATAGGCCCAGCATTTCACTCCCGCGTTTGACTCCCGCGTAGTAAAATTTTTAGTAGCCGCGTCATTTCCTCAAACACACACCCCCTCCACACACACACACCAAAACCTCCTCGGGCGCATGCACGCTCACCCCCCCCCCACAACCCCTCCCTCGCTCGAAACCCTAGCAAGGTCGCCGCCGCCGCAAGGCCTTCGTTGTCAACATCTGTCAGTTTGCCCGTGCAGCTTACCCACCGATCTCCATACCCAGGCCGCCCTGAGTTTCTTAGATGACGCCTGCCAAAAGCTCCCTTTCCCACAGATCCCCATCCCCATCCCCATCCCCCACTCCAGAGCGTCGCAGCCTAAGCCTGGCTACGCTTCCCGTGGAGCTCGACGAGCGACTGTCCCAAAAGAGGTGTATCGCGGTTTCTTCGCCCGAGGTCGCCGAGGAAGCTGGTGACCATTACTGGCCGCAGGCACTCAATCAGCGGGCTAGATTATGCGGGTATGTCACGGACGCCGGCTACGATATCGAGGTCATCGACAGCGACGGTCTGACGTGGGCTATGTCACAGGTTAAGTGGCCCACCCCCAACCCCTCGGGTTCAACCGTCGTCGATCTCATCCATGGCCCCGCCGCTGATCTCCTCTGGCTCGCTGTCAAGAATTTGCCATCCTACATCACCATCGAGCCCCTTTTGTCATTTCTGAAGGACACATTCTGCGATGCTGGCTTGGGATCCATAGCTTCCAAGTCAGACCTCATCGACGGCGACCACGAGGAGGGCACCCTCTCCGGCTCTTCCAAGGGGAAAGAGCGGATATGCTCTTCAAAGGGGAATGATCCCATCTGCGACATCAGGGAGGACACCCTACAGCCATGCTCTTCCAAGGGGAAGGAGCCCATCTGTGACAACATGGAGCGCATCCAGGGTCCGTGCTCTTCCCATGGGAACGAGCCCATCTGTGACAAGTGAGGAAACCCATGATTTGTTTTGCCGTGCCTCTTCATAGGGGGGAACCCATGATTTGTTTTGTCGAGTCCCTTTTGTAGTGTAGTGAGAATATGTCCAGTTTTAATTGCTATATTTGGTTGTTTGCAGTATGCCTTGTTTATTTCAGTTGTTCACAATGTGATGCTCTATATGTGCAACTATTTACTGTGCAGTACATTTTCATCAATCCAGTTTTAAACATACCGATAGGAATGCATATATTTGCTTGCTGTTAAGCCTGCTATAGCTAGCATATGCCTCTTTTAAAGTTTTTTGATTGTTTGGTTGTTTGTAGTTAGCATATGTCCAGTTTCAAATGCTATCTTTGGTTGTTCGTAGTACGCCTTGTTTATTCCAGTTATTCACAATGTGATGTTCTATATGTGCAACTATGAACTCTGTAGTTCAATTTCATCAATATCAGTTTCAACAATACCACTATGAATGACTACATTTGGTTGCTGCATCTTGTAGTTAAAACGCCTTTCCATTTTTATTTAACAATAACCAGTGTACTTAGACCAGCACAATACCAGTTTGAATGACTATGTTTGCTTGTTGTTAAATGTTATGCTTGTTGCAGTTAACACACCTTTCCACTTGTTTTGCTTTACTAGCGTGCTTAAACCTGCACACTGAAGCTATCTTTTGGAGATTATTTTGTCTGCCATGCATATATTTGGTTGATGTTTAGCCTGTTGTGCTTAACATGCCTCTCGATGTACTTACACAGGACAATTTTGGGAACGACTGTTGTTTTCCATCGAGGTTAGTTTCATCCCATGGCTTATATATACTCACTGTTCAGGATATCGGTAGCTGGTACCATATAGGCCGGGGCTGATAAGGGACTAATCGGTGAATCAGACTTTTAACTGAATATATCTGTAACCCATTTATCGTTACGTTAACTAGGGCCATATGTAATATATCTGAGACTACATAGCAACATGCACTATACTTAATGTCTAAATATGCAATCCTAGGCTACATAGCAACATGGAAGAGTGTTACCTTAATGTTCTGATGATGTCTAGATATACGTAGAAGAGCAGGAGCAACAACAACAACACAGCCCTGTGTGGATACTCAACTTAGCTAGAGGTTAGAGTTAGTTTCTAGCTCATGACTAACCCTGAGCTAACTCTAGCCAAAGAGGTGTTTGGATGACAGGGTTAGATTGACAATAAATGCACTAGGAGAACTAGCTCCAATTAGCACCTCTTGGGTGGGATAGTTTTTTTGGGTGGGTTAGATGCAACTAGCTCAAACTGGCCCTCGTGTTTGGATATACTTTAGGGCTATTTGAGCCCAAACTACCTCAAACTAACTCTAACCCATGGATACAACAACAGTTAATCAGCCGATAATTTGTAAAAATGCAATAAACTCCCTCCGGCCCATAATATAAGATGTTAATTCATCTAATATGTGAGTATATTGGATGTTATAAGATATTATAAAAGAGTGTTGTACTACATCATTGTGCAATTGTTGTTTAGCTTCTAATATTAACTTGGTGATTTTTGCTACATATGTCATTGGTAAAGATCCGTGCTTCGACCCTTTCTATGTATGGGGCAATGAGATATCGATGAACCAGCATCAAGTAGGGAAGCTGATAAAGATTGTTAGTAAAATGGGTCAAAAGATGGCAATTAAACTATTTGTTTACACTTTATCCAAGACAACAGCGAACTGCAGGATGGTAAGTAAGAACTCTGTAGCCTTCTTTTTAAAGCACATAATGAGTTGTGTTAGATGACAATGTCTGAATCTTTTTCCTTTGCAGTGGTTTCCAAAGCAGTTTACTCAAGATTACCTCTCAAACTACATGATTGGTGGGCATGCAAAGGTTAAAGTATTTCTACCAGAACACGATGATTATCTAGATTTTTTTCATGAAGACCGTGAAGGATGGGTGGTCGGCCATCACAAGGGGTTGGACTAGAGTCGTGCGTGCCTTCTGCATGGAGGAGGGCACAATATGGGCATTTCGCTTCACCTTGTTCAGCAACCAGAATGTATTTCGCCTCTTTCTTTACCGTCTTTAATAGTACAAGTATACAACTGTGGTTCATCATTCTTTATTTGGTGCTTATGTAATTCTTGCACAAATGTACCTATGAATCGAATAATGCATTGGTTGTTTGAACCTGGTGGATATGAATAAAGCTATAGCATATTTTCAAATTAAAATCCGGTACAATTTGAAATAGCAGCAATTAAATTATGGTGAAATTATGCTCTGCAGGTTGTTACAGCGCACACGGTCGGTAAAACCCAAACGTTTGTGATATACACCATAATCTGACATGGTTCACAGAGAGGAAATATGTGCAAGCATGCACACAGTTGCCGTTTGCAAAGCGTGTGTGATGTCAGACAATATCACAAACGGTGCGGGCAAACTAAACGTTTGTGATAGTTGCCTTATCATACATGATTTGCAACCATGAACTATTTCTGATGTGGTACGCATCGTAAACGTTGCACCACAGAATAGCATGTGCGATAGTTGTCATGTACGGCGATGTTACAACGGTCCGACATTTTGTAATCCTATCCGACAGTCGTACGACGATTAGCTAATCTTCTAACTTAGTTATCGCATACAGTTCAGGAAAAGTGAATGTGTGTGATTGTCTGCTTATTGTACTCATTCTATAATCATGAACCGTTTGTGATGGGCCGCGCATCATAAACGTAGCACCACAGAATAGCGAATGCGATGGCAATGCGAGCACAAATGAGTTGCAAGGATGGAGCCCCTATCCCCGATGGTTTTTGGGTCATGTGGGAAGGACCCCCTATCGCAGTCACTCACTTGGCGACGGTTCCAAATGCCGTCGCGGAAAGGGGTTAAAAACATTTTGTATAGCACCTCGTTGTACCACTGTTATGCTGATTTAGGCCCAGATATTTTTAGTGGGCTACATGTCGATTACAGCCCATAATCGTTTTTAGCCCAATTGGAATTGTGCGACCGAGGAATGTTGGCCCGTTGGGCTCCTACGATGCTTTTGGCCAAAAGGAGATCGATGATGCCGAATACATTACTAAAATAAACCTACACTATACAAAAATAGCATCGTAATTTCTATGCCCTTTGGCAGTACGATAAATGTTGTATCACAACAAAATAAATTACAGCCATACAATAAAAGGATTGTTGGCATAAAAGTTTACAGTCCTTGCAGTTGAATGCACCATCAGATGTATGGAAGCACAAATCATTTGACGTGAGTTCTAATGTTTTAGGCTGTAGAATCTAATGGAGTAGCATGACCTTCCCCTTTTTTCCGCCATTGCTCTTGAACAACAAAGTAAATGTCTAATAGTCTGGTTTCAAAACCATTCATATCTTTACAACATTTGTTAACCACTATTCTTGTTTCAGAAATGACCTCTCTTAGGGATTGGACTTGTGTCTCGAGCACAGATATATCACTCTGTCTAGCCAGAAGATTTTGTTCAGTAGGCGATTTGGACGAGGTTACCTTGACAACCAACCCAGGATTACGCAGGAAGGTGCTTTTTACACTGTTAGTGGAGAGATACTGACGCAGTGCAGCAAGAGGTGACATTGTGCCTGTGGTAGCCTCGTCACCTTCAGGTGGTTGTGGCTGTTCAATCATTTGTTCCATAGCTTGCTGAAAGTTTGAATTTATAGATTAGTGTACCAGATAAGTTACTAATGAGACAAAAACAAAAAAAATAGGTTTCATGTTTATACATAACTTATTTTGGTGAACTATTGTAATACATTAGCATGTACTGTAGTGCTAACTACATAATAAAATCACTTTGGAACATATGTCCATGTAGCATGCCTACTGTATTGTCTATTTCCTCACATTCATTGACGTCTAAGGATAAAGAGACATGGTTTAAAGTAGGATAAACATAGTATGACATCATTCATACCACGGGCAAACAAATATCAAACAAACAGGCTATTGTATCATTGTGTGGGCACGTGAACATCACAACTAGAGTACAGATCAAGACCAAAAGAATATCCTTCCTCTCTTTTAAACCATGTAATGTGAAATGATACATTAAGACAACTGTGTACAAAAGTGAACAGAGTAACTGACATTGGCTGCAAACCAAGCAGTTAAATGAACACGTCATAGTAACAAGAAGTTCAAAGGCACGAGGAGTAAGGACTTACAACAGTAGCTTGAACTGGTCTGCTCATGCCCTTCTTGCTAGTATGACAATCCTTGAAGATTTGCACTGCATTTAGTTCAGGTTCTTTTTGGTCCGCACGGGCTTTCCTCTGTATTTGGAACAAGTCAATATAGATACGATAATACGGCACATCAAAAAGAAGGAACAAGCAGCTATTTACAAGAGCCTCGCAATGTGCAATATAGCTACGAGATCCTGTTGTCTATTGGAATTTCACTTTAGAACGGTTGGTCTTGTTCTTCAAACATTTAGCCTAGAAGAAGATAGACTTGTAAGGCACATACATAAATATGAGTTCAGTATGTGATCTGATCACATATATATACCCTACCAGATACTTTGGATCAAACCAGTGTTTAACAAGGGTTTTCCAGTCTTCATCCGTAATATATTCTACTAGAGATGTTTGGGAGATTTCATTGTTAGCCTTGCCTTCAAAAAAGTGAGTTTTTCTAAGGTGATACCGATACTGTCATAGAGCAGACTGAAAAACATGAGTGCATGCTTGTTTAGTTGCATCATCTTTTGGATCCAACTTGAACCTCATCTGTTGAAAAAAGAATGGGAGTCTCATTAGGAGGAAGCTAGAAAGTATGGGACAGAGCAAGACAATATTACAAATTGTTATGAATAACATTACTTATGGATAAATGGTCAAGGAAGGTATTAAACTGTGTATCATCTTTCTCATTCCTGTACCGGATCCACGTTGGGAGGATACGTGCATGACACCTGACGGCAACGGCTGCCTGTGATACTAACTTGTCTGACTCTGTAGCATCACGTGGACTTTTTAAACCTGCCTCAAAATGGATCTCCATACTTCCTCCTTTAGATTTTGTTAATCTATCAAGCATTACCCCCGATGTCTGTTTCCTCTTGCGCCGTGGTGCTAGTTCAACAACGAATATGGAAAGTGTTAGTGCACATCAAACTGTGAGCGTACATATAAAGGAGCATGCAACTGCAACTTGACTCGGTCAGGTACCATCTTGGTGTTGATGCTCATGAGGTTCATCTGGTCTTGCCAAGTCCTGTAGCGTCAGCAGTGCTTCAGAAGTAGTGTTAGATGTGAAGGCAGCTTGGGAACATGCCCCTTGCAGAGAAAACGAACGAGTAACTCGTTGAGATGTCGGTACATTTGAAGGAGTTGTTGCAGCTGGTGGAGCATGGATACTATGTTTGTAGATTTAGTCGGTGGACTTGGACCTTCTACTACACTATAAGTACTAGCAGAATCTCAAGGGAAGATCCCTTTCCATTGCACCCGACGAGTAACACCATTCCCTAATATATTCCTTACCATGCTCTTTTTTGGCTTTGCCATGTCAAGCCGTACCCACAACACAAAAGAATAAAATTCGCTGTTCACAACTCATTGATGCTTGATATAGACGAGCAATACTTTGATGTAAGATAACCGTATGAGGCAGATGGAATATGTAAGAAAAAGAGGACGGCATGACATATTCACACCTACGATGTGTAAACTAAGCAGAAGGATTTTCAAGAAATTAAAAGCAATGCAAGCTAGACACCATACTCTGCCAAGTTAAAAGTGTTTTGTCATAAGTGGAATTTCCTAAAATAAGAAGCAGTACAACCTAGAAATCAATGTAAGATGCGACCAATATCACACTGCCAAGTTAAAAGCATCCAATCATAAGTGATTGATGCAGGATACACAACAGCAATACTTTGATGTAAGAACATGGTACGATAGATAGATGCAGTGTATTCTAGACACAAAAATGCATGTCATATGCACTTGTATAACATATAAACTCAGCAGGTGTAATTTAATCAAATTAGAAGAAATACAAGCTAGATACCATATGCAACATGAAACCAATTATCACACTGTCAACATAGAGCAAGCACCTGTGATGGTGGAGTAGGGGAGATGAACTCATCATATAGACTTGGGACTTCAACTACAGTAGTAGTAGAAGTGGCAAATCTAGAGAGCCTCCGTTTGCGTCGGTCCGGAGGACCACCAACAACCCCTAACTTACTCTTTTCCTTCCTCTTTTTTGATATTGCCTTCTAAAGTCAAAACCAGAAGAAAAGGTATAAAATTAGCTCTGCATTACTGGTTGATGCATGATACAGATGAACACTACTTTGATGTAAGGCAAGCGCATGATAGGACAACATTGCATATTCACACCTATGATAGGAGGATGGAATATGTATGAAAAACAGTAAGCGGAAGGCATTTCAACAAAATTAGAAGAAATGAAAGCTAGGCACCATATGAACATGCAACCAATATCACTCTACCAGGTAAAAAATGTCTTGTCATAAGTGCCATTTCAACAAATTAGAAGCAGTACAAGCTAGAAGACAATGCAAGATGCAACCTATATCACACTCCCATGTTAAATGTGTCTTATGGGTAAGTGATTATTGCAAGATACACAACAGTACTTTGATGTAAGAACAAGGTTTGATACACAGATTTATAATGTTCTAGAAATAGGAACACTATCATATTGACAGGTATAAGTTGTAAGCTATGCAGATGCAATTCACCAAAATTAGAAGCAATACAAACTAGACATCATACGGAACAAGCAACCACATATAACAGTGCCAAGTTAGAGCAAGCACCTATGATGGTGGAGTAGGGGAGATGTGCTCATCATCTAGATAGCTACATTGAATGTCCAACCTTGTGTTGTCTTGCGAATCTTGTTGGGAGGATGGTGGAGTAGAATCTGTAGAGACCCACTGTTTGAGTTGCTCCGAAGGACCACCATCATCCACTGCCTTACTAATTTCCTTCCGTTGTATTAATTTTGCATTGTGAAGCATGATACTGACGAACACTACTCGGATGAAAGGCAAACACATGATACGAGGATGGAATATGTACGAAATACCGAATGGCATGACATATTCACACCTATGATGTGGTAACTAAGCAGAAGGCATTTCAACAAATTAGAAGCACTGCAAGCTAGACACCTTATGAAAGATGCAACCAATATCACTCCACCAAGTTAAAACTGTCTGGCTTTCAAGAAATTAGAAGCGATACATGCTATAAATCATATGCAAGACACAACCAATGTCACAGTCGTGATTTAAAGGTGTCTCATCATAAGTGACTGATGCGGGATACACAAGAATAGTAGCCTGATGTAAGAACATGGTGTGGTCAGATATAGTATGTTTTAGAAACAGGAACACATGCCATATTCACAGGTATAATGTGTAAAGTAAGCATATGCAATACAACAAAGTTAGAAGCAATACAAGATAGACATCATATGCAACATGCAACCACATATAATAGTGCCAAGTTAGAGCAAACACCTGTGATGGTGGAGTAGGGGAGATGTGTTCATCATCTACACAGCTACATTGACTGTCTAGCCTTGTGTTGCCTTGCGAATCTTGTTGGGAGGATGGCGGAGTAGAATCTATAGAGACCCTCTGTTTTAGTTGCTTGGAAGGACCACCATCATCCAGTGCCTTAAAAATTTCCTTCCACTTTATTGATTTTGCATTGTGAAGTCAAACCGACAAGAAAAGGAATAAAATTCACTCTTCAGAACTCATTCATGCATGATACCGACGAACACTACTCTGATGAAAGGCAAACTCATGATACGAGGAAGGAATATGTATGAAAAACTGGATAGCATGCCATATTCACACCTATGATGTGGAAAGTAAGCAGAAGGCACTTCAACAAATTAGGAGCACTGCAAGCTAGAAACCATATGGAAGGTTCAACCAATATCACTCTGCCATGTTAAAACTGTCTCGTCATAGGTGGCATTCAACAAATTAGAAGCAGTACATGCTAGAAATCATATTCAAGACGCAACCAATATCACACTGCCAACTTAAAGGTGTCTCATCATAAGTGACTGATGTAGGATACACAAGAACAGTAGTTTCATGTAAGAACATGGTGTGATAGATAGATATAGTATGCACCAAAAATAGGAAGGTGTGTCATATTCACACGTATAATGTGTCAGCTAAGCAGATGCAGTTTACACTAATTAGAAGCAATACAAGCTAGACACCATATGCAACATGCAACCAGATATCACACTGCCAAGTTAGAGCAAGCACCTGGGATGGTGGAGTAGAGCGGAGACTTGGAACTTGTAATGCACTAGCAGTACGAGGGGAATCTGTACATATGCTCCGTTTACGTTGCTACAGAGGACCACCATCACGGCCTTCCTTACTCTTTTCCTTCCACTTTTTTGATTTTTCCTTGTCAAGTCAAAGCCACAAGAAAAAGGAATAAAATTTGCTCTTCAGAACTCATTGATGAATGATACTGACGAACACTACTTTGATGTAAGGCAACTGCATGATAGGATGATGGAATATGTATGAAAAATAGGATGGCATGACATACTAACATGTATGTTGTCTAAAGTTTAAACTAAGTAGAAGGTGTTTGAAGTAATTAGAAGCAATGCAAGCTAGACGCCATATGAAAGATGAAACCAATATCACTCTGCCAAATTAAAAGGGTGGCCTCATAAGGGTATTTCAACAAATTAGAAGCAATACATGGCAACAGGCTAGAAATCATATCCAATATGCAATGAATAAAGGTGTCTCATCGTAAGTGATTGATGCAGGATAAACAAGAGCGGTAGTTTCATGTAAGAACATGGTTAACAGATAGATGTAGTATGTACCAAAAACAGGAAGGCATGTCATATTCACAGGTATAATGTGTAAACTAAGCAGATGCAATTTACTCTAATTAGAAGCAATACAAGCTAGACACCATATGCAACATGCAACCACATATCACACTGGGAAGTTACAGCAAGCACCTGCGATAGTGGTGTAGGGGAAATGCGGTCTTCAACTACAGAGCTACGTTGAATATCTTCATTTAGACTTACTGTTTTTTGAGAATCATGTGGGGAGGATGAAACTACACTCTTTGTAAGAGTAGCGCATCTCATACTAACCCACGGGTGTGACTGTCTCATCATAAGTGATAGATGCAGGATACACAAGAACAATAGTTTGATGTAATAACATGGTGTGATAGGCAGATGTAGTATGTACCAAAAACAGGATGGCGTGTCATATTCACATGTATAATGTGTAAGCTAAGGAGATGAAATTAAACAAATTAGAAGCAATACAAGCTATGCACCATATGCAACATGCAACCAGATATCACACTGCCATGTTAGAGCAAGCACCTGGGGTTGTGGAGTAGGGCAGATGAGATTTGGAACTTGCACTGCAGTAGGAGTACCAAAAAAGGCTTTCGCCCCGCTTTATATATAAAGCAAAGCACTAAGCACAAGGTTCAACAAAGGTACCAACATGCAAAAACACACACAACCGTCGCACGCAGAGTCCCACAACACAACACACACCACAGGGATAAGGTTCTGCTAAGGGCACAGCTCAACAAGCCCAAAAACACAATAAAAACGAACAAAACATAGGCGGCGGCATGGGCGGAGAAGATCTAGTCTGGCTCCGATGGTGGGGGAGGTAGCGGAGGTGCCAGTCGAAGAGCCATCGTGCATAGATGGGAAACGATGGAGTTGATGGCGTCCCGATCCCTGGGGCGGCCGCCAAAGCTGCAAATAACTACACCATTTGAACACAGTGTCAGTAGCACGTCGCAGAGGTATACGCTGAATCACAAGCTTATTCCAAACCGTTCGCAGTGTCCAGGCGAGGACCCCAATGGTCAGCCACCTAATGTGGTGGATCGTGGGAGGCAGGGCCTAGAGTTCGGTGAAGAGAGCGGGGAAGTTGTTATGGCACCAACTTCCACCCACCAACTTGCAGAAACAGCTCCAGAGGAACTGCGCGGACATGCAGGAGAGGATGATGTGGTTTGAGTCTTCCTCCGTCCCGCAGAGCGGACACAACCCATCGCCGAGGCCGTTGCGCTTAAGCACCTCTACGTCGTAGGGAAGGCGATCGCAGATCCATTGCCACACGAAGATCCTAATCTTCAACGGGAGCCAGATCTCCCAGATTGCCTTGAGAGGCTCAGGACCCAAAGATATCATGATAGCTTGGTAGAGGGATTTAGTGGAAAATTTGCGTGAGGGCTCAAGCCGCCACAAGGTGCGGTCATTCTCGTGATCCAAAGCAGGTTCTTGCAGTGCAATGCAGTCGAGTAGGTCATGCCATGCGCCAGCCTCCATTGGGCCGAAAGGCCGTCGGAACACAAGGTGCCCTATGTCAATAAGCGCCACCTCAACAGAGATCCTAGGTTCGACCACGATGGCGAATAGGTCTGGGAATCATGCCGGTAAGGGGTCATCTTTGGCCCATCGATCGAACCAAGACAATGTGGAAGTGCTAGAGCCAACTACAATCGAGGTCCCGATGCGGAGAACTGGGAGCAGTTGGATGATGGATTGCTAAAACTGGGAGCCTCCGGTGCGCTGACAGAAGGCAAGTGGCTGGCCGCGCAGGTACTTTCCTGAATGATGCGTAGCCAAAGGCCACCCTCCCCGTTCACAATCCTCCACAGCCACCGAGTAGGCAGGGCAATGTTCATGTGTTTGGAAGACATGATCCCAAGGCCGCCCTAATCCTGTGGCTTGCAGATTTCGGGCCATCGGACCATGTGGTACTTCTGCTTATCGCCCTCACCTGCCCAGAAGAAGCGGCCCTGGACCTTAGCAATCTCATGGTGTAGAGTCTCGGGCAGGCTGTAGAATCTCATGATGAACAGGAGCAGGCTAAAACAGGGATGAGTTAATGAGGACCGTCCGCGCGGCCTTAGATAGCCATCTGCCCTGCCAAGGCTCAATGCGGTGTTGCAGCTTGTTCACCATGGGGTGCAGATCAGCCACTGTTAACCTGGAATCGCTAATGGGGATCCCCAGATAGGTCATGGGGAAGCAGCCAAGCTCACAGTTCAGACAATCCACGATACTTTGGCGCTCGACCGAGGGGTTGCCCATAACCATCACTGCACTTTTATCAAAGTTAGTCTTGAGGCCCGACATCTGCTAGAAGCAGAGCAAGAGGAAATTCAGGTTTGTGATGTCGTTATCTGAGCCCTCAATCATGATGGTGGTGTCATCTGCATAGGAGGGAGACCCCATTCCCCCCCCCCCCCCCCCCCACGAGATGCGGAACTATGCCACGGATATGTCCCGCCACTTTGGCCTTATCAAGGATGGCGCCGAGGGCATCGACTACCATGTTGAAGAGGAACGAGGAGAAGGGGTCACCCTGCTGTAGTAGGAGTAGCAGGAGAATCTGCAGAGATCATCTGTTTCGGTTGCTCCAGAGGACCACCATCATCCCGTGCGTTCATCCTTTTAGATTTTGCCGTGTCAAGTCAAACCCACAAGAAAAAGGAATGAAATATGCTCTTCCAAATTCATTGATGCATGATACTAATGAACACAAATTTTATGTAAGGCAACCACATTGTAGGAGGATGGAATATGTACGAAAAATTCTAAGCAGAAGGCATTTCAACAAATTAGAAGCAAGGCAAGCTAGACACAATATGAAAGATCCAACCAAAATCACTCTACCTAGTTAAAAGTGTCTCATCATAAGTGACATTTCAACAAGTTAGATGCAGTACATGCTTGAATGGATATGCAAGATGCAACCAATATCACACTGTCAATTTGAAGGTTTCTCATCAGAAGTGATTGATGCAGGATACACAAGAAAAGTAGTTTGATGTAAGAACATGGTTAATAGAAAGACGTAGTATGTACCAAAAATAGGTAGGCATGTCATCTTCATAGGTATAATGTGTTAACTAAGCAGATGCAATTTACCCTAATTAGAAACAATACAAGGTAGACACCATATGCAACATGCAACCACATATCACACTGCCAAGTAAGAGCAAGCACCTGCGATGGTGGTGTATGGGAATGGCGGTCATCCACTACAGAGCTATGTTGATTATCATCATCTAGCCTTCCTATTTCTTGATAATCATGTGGGGAGGATGACACTGCACTCTTTAAAAGAGTAGCGCATCTCACAGTAACCCACTAGGGTGACTGTCTCATCATAAGTGATTGGTGAGGGATACACAAGAGCATTAGTTTGATGTAAGGACATGGTTAATAGACAAATGTAGTATGTATCAAAAATTGGAAGGCATGTCATTATCAAAGGTATAATGTGTAAAGTAAGCAGATGCAATCTAACCAAATTGGAAGCAATACAAGGTGGACACCATATGCAACAGGCAACCACATTTGACAGCGCAAAGTTAAAGCAAGCACCTGGGATGGTTATGTGTAGCAATTGAGATCATCAACTGCAGAGCTACGTTTACTGTATCCATCTGCTGACACTTTAGAGCACTGAAACGCTTATTTCTTATCCTCGAATTAGACTGGAGTGACTTCTGTCTTTTCTTTTGTGTATTTATCAACAATGCATTGAAGTCCGAAATACCCATGCATAAAAAAACAATAGTGTGAGTATGGGTGAAGTGTGTGCACAAGTAGTATACTGTAAAAGTAGCAGACAACAGGTGGGTGAGAAATAATGATGGAGACATATGATAGCTCTACAACATGCATGGCACATGAAATTGGATTCTAGGATTTTTGAAATATGAGCACATGGATGACTGGAAAATGTAGGTACTCCTCTAGCACACCACAAGATGTGGTCCTATGAAAATAATAGTCGACTGAAAACAAATAGGTCAGTCCATTTTTTCTGCACTGTCCGATGTACAAAGAATGGGCAGATGGCCTTCATCTACCTCCAGCCAATTAGTGTTGACGATATTCCTCGAAACGCCAGCGACCACCGCCCAGTCCCCTGCCTCCGCCCTCTCGACCTCACCGCACCGCCGTGCTTGGCACAGCCCCCCGACAATCCCTTTAAGCCCTGCCAACCTCCAGATCGGGCGCAAGCAGCTCCTGCGCCCCACAGCCCTAAGATAGACACCGATGCGCCGCTTCCCCGGCGAACAAGTGGACTAGGTGCTCCGCACACCTAAGCGGGTGCTGCTTCTTTTAATTGTGAATCAATTGACCCTGAATTGAAATCCAGGTGGGCGACTGACCTCTAGCTAAGGTGAAATAGTAAATGGGGGAAACCTTGTGCATTTAGTATCACGAAGAAGGTGCAGTAAGAAGTGGTCAACTAGTTTCTTTCGTGGGATGAATACGGTGTGAGCAGAGATGTAAGATTTGCACGAGTAAGGGAAGAGGAGTAGCTCTTTCTGCTGGCAGTGATGTGTCCTCCTTCTGTTTTTTCAACGATCTTCTTGTGGTTCATTGGAAACAAGATGTTGTGGAGGACGGTGGAGCCTTGGACGAACCCATGGCAAAGTTGTTGAGTTGGTGCGGTGGCCTTCTGTCAGTGGTGGGAAGCAGATCCGAGGCGGGGAACGACGGTGTAGCGGGAACAACTCTGGTGCGGTGGATGGTTGCAACAGTGGAGCGGCAACAGTGAGGCGCAGGACGGCGTGGTTGAAGTGGTTTGGGTATGGCGCACATCGGCGTCAGCGTTGTGGAGGTAGCTCTGCCTTCGCTTCAGCTGCTAAGTCCTTGAGGGCGTTGAGGTTGCGGTTGTGGTTGCAGTTGCGGTGGATGACGAAGTCGGGGTACCGGATCTGGCATGATGGAGGAGGGCGGCGGTGGATTGGGCGTGATGGGGTGGAGGACGGAGGAGGCTGGGGTTTCGCGGCTAGTGGAGAGGCCGTTTTGGCGCCCCCGGAGTATGAATGGGGAAACGGAGGGAGGGGGAGCTAAGGGGGGAACAATGTTTCGGTTTGGGACGCGCTTGCTTGAAATTTGGGGAAAGTTACAAACTTTTCCCCCATCTAAAATTTGGGACATATTGCGGGTCGGGGGGGGAGGATTTGTGGTAGTTTACTTTCGTTGGAACATTTGGAACATCTACGTGATGTTTTTATTGCTATATGTGATCCACGTTTGTTTGGTAACGATGGGAATTGACCTTTTGCACCGATCAAGTATCTTTCATTGGCTATGTTGTTACTCCACAGGGAATTGAAGTTGATAAAGCCAAGATTGAAGCTATTGAGAGTTGGCCGCAGCCCAAAATGGTCACACAAGTGATGAGTTTTCTGGGCCTCACTGGTTTCTATAGGCGTTTTGTGAGAGATTTCAGCACCATTGCTGCACCTCTCAATGAGCTTACAAAGAAGGATGTGCCTTTTGTGGGGGTACCACACAGCAAGAAGCCTTCATGGTATTGAAAGATAAGTTGACACATGCTCCTTTACTCCAACTTCCTGATTTTATTAAGAATTTTGAGCTCGTATGTGATGCTAGTTGAGGGAGTCCTGGATTAAGGTATCCTTGGGCCGCCGGCCCATTTGCGTATGGGCCAGACTGATGGGCCATTATGGGGCCAAGCTAGAGCGCAGATCCGTGGCCGGATAGGAGATCTTCGGAGTCGTGGTGTGCCCTCGTGTGATCTTTCCTTCATTGTAACCGATTGCATGTAACCCTAACCCAACAGGTGTCTATATAAACCAAGGGGTTTTAGTCTTTAGGGCTAGAGCAACATCCAATATCCCATCAACCTAGGGTTTAGCTCGCCTGATCTCGTGGTAGATCGACTCTGTAACCATATCATACACATCAAATACAATCAAGCAGGACATAGGGTTTTACCTCTTCGAGAGGGCCCGAACCTGGGTAAACACTGTGTTCATCGTCTCTTATTCCCAATTGATCCTAGATCCACAGCTCGGGACCCCCTACCCGAGATCCGCCGGTTTTGACACCAACATTGGTGCTTTCATTGAGAGTTCCGCTGCGGATCGCCAAAGGATCGATGGCCCAACTATTGATTGGAAACCCTGCCAGCCCCAGGGACATCTTCGTCCCCGGCCAGATCTTTATGTTCAGCAGCACCACTTTTTGTGCCGACCTCACCGGTCGTTTGAACCCGGTTGAAAACCTCACCGCCGATCACGAAGCCGGCCACCGTAACTTAGAGTCCGGCGCCAGCCCTAGGCGAAGCCCCGCTTCCGAAGAACCCGCTGAGCCCGACGCATTAACCTCGGATTCAGTGGATGTAAAGGGAGCCGACGCAATCTGGGATTTGGCCCTAAAGCCGGATCCCATCGAAGTATCCGAAGAACATCCCGTCGAACATCCAGGAGGCATGGCCCCGATGGGAACTACTTCGGTAAACAACCTGTTGGATCGATTCCTAGCTATGGGAATCTCCGTCAGTAGGCCTACGGCCTACAACTAGATCCGGCTTAAACCTGACAACAGAGAGATCCACATCCCGCCCATCACTCACCTCGTCGCTACCAGAGGGATCGCGATCTCTGAAGCTTATGACAGTATACACCCGGGTCTCTAGCCCGGAGACGGACACCAGTCAAGATAAGAGTTCAGACTCAGCCTGTGATACAGGATCTAACCTTGAGTCGGCCCAACCACATACAGGCGTACGTCTGAACACTGCGCTATTAGATCCGGATATAGCCCAGGCATTGCTCGCCGCTGCCGATGCCTCGGACTCACAGAAGACGGGATTGCCAAAAAAATTCAGACCCACCTCCCACGCCGAATATTGTCCAGATGAGAGAAGACCAGACATATGGGACCGGATGTACGTCAAGCAGCAGCCCGAAGAAATGGTCCTTCATTACTGGGCCAGATTTCTCCTGGTCAAAAACAAGATAATGGACTACTGTGACAAAGAAATAATTGAAGCCTTTCGGTTCAACTGGCAGGATGCAAGGATCTTAAATGCCCTCGCCCGCCGCCGCGTGCAAAACTTTGCCGAATTATCGGACTTGGTATGCAAATATTATGCCATGGAAGGCACCTGGAGGTTACAGCAAATGCGCAAGGAGTCAGTCCTTGCCCCGCAGCCCTAGCAAAGCGGGCATATGCGAGAGGGTTGCCCGAGCACGAGCCCGCCGAAAAGAAAAATAAACCCAGAACGGTCCTGGATGAATTGCTAGATAAACCATGCCCTATACACTCGGCCCTGCTTAATGCAAATCCAACTCACAGGCTTCGAGCTTGTTGGGTGGTGAGGCAGGTGGCCAAAAGTGGCAAAAATATCCTTGGTCTCACACCTCCTGATAGACGATCAACAACGCAAACCCACGACGACGATGTCCTGACAGTTTACGAGACTTTCTCCTCAAACAACCAAAGGAAAAGGGCTCTTTGAGAGCTCGGCCAAGTCTACCACACTACTGGAATCAGAGAATTTGCCGTCAGCCAGTTCTTTGTTGTCTACTAGCGGATTACATAGAAGGTCTTTGCCGTTCGGTTACAAAAAAACCCGCAAAGAAATGGCTGATGGCAAAGATACAGTTTTCCATCAGCCAGTTCTTTGTCGTCTACTAGCTGACAGCAAAGTCAACAAAAGCAGATGGCAAAGAGGTGGGTGGGGTCCACTGGAGGCCAGCGCCGGGCAGTACACTCTAACGGCCAACCCCACCTCTTTGTCGTCCGCTAGCAGACGGCAAAGAAATCACTTCCAACAGCCCTAACGGCCCACCCCCACCTCCCACTCATCTCTCTCTTCTCTCTTTGTCTCTCTCTCCCCCGACCCCCATCGCACCCGGCTGCCGCCCCCGACCCACACCACCGCCGATGCCCCTGACACCCCGCCGCCCCAGCCCGCCGCCCGCCGGCCACGATGCCCCGGCCAGCTGCCTAGCTCCCCCGATGCCCCACCACCCCTGCGGGTCACTGCGGCCGCCCCGGCCCGCCGCCCCGACGCCCTACAGGTGAGTTTTTTTGTTTTTTTGTTTTTTTCTTTGTTTTTTTTCAGATTGGGTAGAATAAAAAAAGGTTATTTAGGTTAGGTAGAATAAAAAGAAAGATGAAAAAAAAGAAGAAAAGAAGAATAAGTAGAAGAAGAAGAAGAAGAAGAAGAAGAAGAAGAAGAAGAAGAAAAGAAGAAAAGAAGAAGAAGAAGAAGAAGAAGAAGAAGAAGAAGAGGAAGAAGAAGAGGAGGAGGAGGAGGAGGAGAAGAAGAAGAAGAAGAAGAAGAAGAAGAAGAAGAAGAAGAAGAAGAAGAAGAAGAAGAAGAAGAAGAAGAAGAAGAAGAGGAGGAGAAGAAATGACAGCTATTTAGGTTAGGGGCTGCCTTGGCGTCGATGAAAGCCAAAATGACATCTATATAGGTTAGGGGTGCCTCGACGTCGTCGGAACACCGAATGACATATATTTCGGGTAGGGGTGCCTCCATGTGGATGGAACCTTAAATAACGTCAATTATGGTTAGGGCATACCTCGGCGTCGATGGAACCCTAAATTACAACTATTTAGGATAGTGGGTGACTCGGCATCGATGGAACAATAAATGACAGCTGTTTAGGTTAGCGGGTGCCTCGGTGTCGACGGAACCCTAAATGATAACTCTTTAGGTTAGGGGTTGTTGCGGGGAATGAGCAATGCGATTCGTTTTTTTACAACTTGGTGGTGGCATCCTGTTGTAAATATTTAGTTAGGTTGACAAAAAAACAATAACGCTATGTTACTCATCTTTGGATTTAAGTGTGCAGTTGTTTCGTCGCTGTGAGGGTCTGGTGTTCGACAAGCTCCGCCCCTGTGTTCATGGGTGAGCACAAATGACATCTCCTCCTCCCCCCCCTCATTTGCTCTGTTCTGGTCTTCATTCTGATGAAACTTGCTAGCTATAGGTGTCATCAATCATCAGTATGCGTGACCAGTATGCGTCTCCCGTTCGAAAGGGTTACATGTATAAATATGCATGCATTTGCATATTTATAACCGTGATTCTTTCGAATTGTACAATGTTATCCATGGACAGCCCGAGTATTTGTAGATTGGGTTCATTTTCCCATATGCTCTGCTCCGGATCCGATGCATAATTTCGTCAGTGCCTCCCTGTTGTTATCCGGGTACACATCCTCTCTGTTTTTTGCCTACACGTGTATCAGGAGAACAGCGGGGAGGTGCTGCCGAAATTTTGCGTCGGATCCGGAGCAGAGCATGGGAAAACGAACCCAATCTACACATACTCGGGTGGGATTAGGACCTATCTTTACCTATTAGCGTGTAGCTTGCATGGACGTAATAAAACTGACAAACTTGATTAACTGATGAATATATATGCTGAATTATATATATATATATATATATTTCTTGTGTGTCTAGTAGCTAGGAAAGATGAGTGATCATGCATGGATGTACACCGGTCACACTAGTCAGAAAGACATGACCAATGAATGGTTAACAAAAACCAAGGGGTTTGTGAGAGCTGCATTTGCAAATGGCCAGAGAAAAACCTGGTGCCCCTGTGTCCGGTGCGACAACTTTCAGAAGAGGACAGAGGGTGAAATGGGTAAACACCTGCAGAAGTGGGGTTTTATGCCTGATTATACGGTGTGGACATTTCATGGTGAGTCTGCCCAACGTGCCAGAGCTGAGGTGGTTCATCATCGCACCGACGAGCATGGTACCGGGATCGAAGACATGGTGGAAGACTTTGGTGATGCTCGGGATTAGGACGATGAGATGGAGGAATCTGCAAAGGCCTTCAATGAAATGTTGGAGTCTTCAAAGCGTCCTCTCCACGAGCACACTGAGCTTTGTCAGCTGGATGCCATCGCACAAGTAATGGCTCTAAAGGGTCAATTCAACTTGGGCAGAGAATGCTATGACGCGATGATGACAGTATTTGGATGCTTTCTACCCAAAGGGCACATAACGCCTGCAAACCTGTACCAGTCGGACAAAATCCTCCATGCACTTAAGATTCCCTATGAGAAGATAGATGCCTGTGAGAAAGGATGTGCCTTATTTAGGCTTGAGTATGCGGACTTGAACTATTGTCCCATTTGCAAGTCTTCCAGGTATGTTGTGGTAGACAATGGTATGGGTGAGAAGAGGCAGACCAAAATCCCTGTTAATGTTCTTTGGTATATGCCAATCGTACCAAGACTTCAACATCTTTTCATGATCGAAGAGATGGACAAACAGATGACATGGCACAAAATGTGCAAAAGAACCAACCTAGATGCACATGGGAATTAGATGATGGTACACACATCGGATGGTTCTGCGTGGAAGCACTTCGATGCATTACATGAGCAAAAAGCGATAGATCCAAGGCATCCTCGAGTCATCATCAGCACGGATGGGTTCAATGTGTTTGGTCTGACGGCAACCCAATACAGTTGTTGGCCTCTATTTGTCATTCCTCTCAATATCCCCTGGACAGATTATGCAAAGAAAAACATTTTCCTGACGTTGATAATTCCAGGGCCCAACTATCCGGGGAAGAATATGAATGTGTACATGCAGCCACTTAAGGATGAATTGCAAGAAGCTTGGGATAATGGGATCAAGACATACGACGCCGCTGCAAAAAAAACTTCCCAATGCTTGTGTGGTACATGTACTCGATGCATGACTTGCCGGCGTATGCGCTATTCGTTGGCTGGTGTGTGCATGGAAGGTTCCCGTGCCCCATATGCAAGGCAGCTCTTCAGTTTCATTGGCTGCAGGCGGGTCGCAAGTTTTCTTGCTCGACTTGCATAGACAGTTCCTCGATCCTCGCCATAAGTTCAGAAAAGACAAGAAGAACTTCATCAAAGGTAGAGTTTTCAAAAACTCTGCACCACTAATACGTCTCCAACGTATCTATAATTATTTGCTTGTTCCATGTTGTTATATTATCATTCTTGGATGTTTTACAATCATTTTATAGCAACTTTATATCATTTTTTGGGACTGTCCTATCGACATAGTGCCTAGTGCCAGTTGTTGTTTTCTGCTCATTTTTTACTTCGCAGAAAATCAATACCAAACGGAGTCCAAACGCAGCGAAACTTTTTGAAGAATTTTTCTGGACCAGAAGACACAAGATGGGCCAAAGAAGTACCAGGGTGCCCCGAGGGGGGCAAAACCCACCTGGGCACGCCTGGGGGCCCAGGCGCGCCCTGGTGGGTTGTGCCCACCTCGGTGGCCTCCCGCATCGCCTCTTTGCCCTATAAATACCCAAATATTCCAAAAACCCTAGGGGAGTCGACGAAACACAATTCCTGCCGCCGCAAGTTTCAGAACCACGAGATCCAATCTAGACACCATCACGGAGGGGTTCATCATCCTCATTGGTGCCTCTCCGATGATGCGTGAGTAGTTCATTGTAGACCTACGGGTCTGTAGGCATTAGCTAGATGGCTCATTCTGTCTTTTTGATTCTCAATACAATGGTCTCTTGGAGATCTATTTTATGTAACTCTTTTTATGGTGTGTTTGTTGGGATCCGATGAACTTTGAGTTTATGATCAGATCTATATCCATGAAAGTTATTTGAGTTCTTTGATCTCTTTTATGCATGATTACTTATAGCCTCGTATTTCTTCTTCGAATCTTTGGTTTAGTTAGGCCAACTAGATCGATTTTTCTTGCCATGGGAAGAGGTGCTTTGTGATGGGTTCGATCGTGCGATGTTCTTTCCCAGTGACAGAACGGGCAACAAGACTTGCATGTATCATTGCTATTGAGGATAACAAGATGGGGGCTATTCCTACATGAATAGATCTAGTCTACATCATGTCATCGTTCTTATTGCATTACTCTGTTTCTCCATGAACTTAATACAATAGATGCATGCTGGATAGTGGTCGATGTGTGGAGTAATAGTAGTAGATGCAGGCAGGAGTCGGTCTACTAATCTTGGATTTGATGCCTATATAATGATCATTGCCTGGATATCGTCATAATTATTTGATGTTCTATCAATTGCCCAACAGTAATTTGTTTACCCACCGTATGCTATTTTCTTGAGAGAAGCCACTAGTGAAATCTACGGCCCCTCGGTCTATTCCTTATCATATTTGCTCTCTGATCTATTTTTATTCGCTTTTATTTTCAGATCTATTATTCCAAAAAACCAAAAATATCTTGCTGCACTTTTTTGCTATTTATTTTATTCCACGTTTTATCGAGATCTATTTATCTAATATATCACAAATTTATCTATCTTTTTACCCGTAGAGGGATTGACAACCCCTCCTAATCATCGGGTTGCAAGTATTTGCTATTTGTGTGCAGGTACCATTTACATAGTGTCGCTTGGTTTCCTACTAGATTGATACCTTGGTTTCATAACTGAGGGAAATACCTACCGTAGTTGTGCTGCATCATCCCTTCCTCTTTGGGGAAATACCGACGTAGTTCAAGCGACATCAACCACCTGCGTTGACACGCCAACATACCCTGGATCAGTTAAACATTCTCAAGCCTGATCCAGAGCGTCCAGGGTATTTCAAAGGGTACAATTCGGAAAATGACTGGACTCACAGGACATGCTTGTGGGATCTACCTTACTTCAAAGACCTCCTTTGCCCACACAACATCGACGTGATGCATACTGAAAAGAATATCGCCGAGGCCCTTTTTGGTACATTGTTCGGCATAGAGGGAAAGTCAAAGGATAATCCTAAGGCTAGAGTCGATCAGGAGGCTCTATGTGATAGACCATTACAAAACATGCGACAACCAAAAGGAAAGCAGAACTGGACGAAGCCAAAGGCATGCTTCAATCTTGGAAGGCCAGCTATGAGGGAAATTATCTTGTGGGTGAAAATGCACTTGATGTTCCCCGATGGGTATGTGGCGAATCTAAAGAGGGGAGCGAGTCTTGAAAAATTGAAAATATTTGGTCTCAAGAGTCATGATTGGCACATATGGCTTCAGCGGGTAATGCCGGTGATGTCGCGTGGCTTTATCCCTGAGGATGAATGGCTAGTACTGGCAGAGCTGAGCTATTTCTTCCGTGTTCTTTGTGCAAAAGAACTATAGCTTGGCGTGCTAGATGAAATGGAAGAGTTGGCGTCGGAGTTGATCTGCAAGTTAGAGAAGATCTTTCCACTGGGCTTCTTTAATCCAATGCATCATTTGATTTTGCATCTCCCGACCGAGGCAAGATTGGGGGGGGGGGGGCGTGCAAAATCATTGGTGCTACGCAACTGATAGGATGCAGAAGATGCTTGGAGCAAAATGTAAAAATAAACATAGAATTGAAGCATCGATGGCCGAGGCATTCATTATTGAGGAGGCGGAAAACTTCGTGACAGCACACTACAAAGCCAAAATATATCATTTGCATAATCCGAAGCCTTGGTACAATGCTGGCAACCCTAAAAATGGTGGATCCAACCTCAGTCTATTCAAAGGGAAGCTCGCACTAGCCGGTGCTTCGAAAGCAATAGCGTTGGATGTCGAAGAATGGCGGACCATTTCGTTGTATATCTTCAACAACCTAACAGAAGTGCGGCCGTACATCGAGTAAGTTCTCGGTACTTTGTTTCGCAACTTCTAATTCCTTTGAACTGCTCTTATTCCTAGATATTTGATATAGTCGATACGTCACCAAATTCTTAGATGGAGCGGTGATACAAAAGGATTCCATCGAAGAGTATGAGCTTCTGGCAAAGCATGGAGGCGGCTATCCCGGTTTCATCTCTTGGTTCAAACAAACGGTAATTTCCATTAGACCATTTCATTTCTTTGTCTAATTTGTGGCTAATGCAACAATCTTGTCGTATTAAATTTGTAGGCTAATTGAGAGTCTATGGACGCCGAATTGAGACAAGTCACTAATGGTTTCGACTATAAGGTCCGTTCATTTGACTATTTTTTATGTTGTACTAATTTCTTTTACTCTTTGTCATGGCAGGTGTTGAAAGATGGTGGGCGCGGGTCCAGAGTGCTCCGAGGCTTCTTCTTCGTCAGCGTGTGTTGGGAGGGGTACTTCCATTCCACCCTAGCCTCTCCGAAGAGCGTTGCTCGACAGTAAGCAGACACTGGTGGGTGCTTCTTCGTCGGCATTGTTGCCCACCAGGAGAGGAGGCCGGGGGAAGAAGAGAGCTAGTAGAGGTGCACGTGGCCACATGAGAGGTAGGTAGGCTGCTACCCCTTCCTCACCGCCACGCCTAGCTGATTCACCCAAGTACAGGACTGCTAGGGTGGACCCATCTGAGGTGGAGGCTACGCGGACTCCGGTCCATGAGCCTCGGGTCGATGGGCCTTCAGCCCATGAGAATCTGGTCCAAGAGGCTTCGACCCATGAGACTCCAGACCAGGCTACGTCCCAGGAGACGTCCGGATGGGGTACCTGGCCGGATCCGCCTGAGGGGCCGAGTGGCCATGCTGATGGTGGCGGGGATCAGTTTTGTGATAGCGAGGACGAGGTGGTTGAGGGGGGCACCGTCTACCAGAGTGCTAGTACACGGCTCCCGCCCGTGTCGGCGACCCGCGAGCAGAGGTGGTTGACTAGGCCTTATGGGGAGAAGTAAGTGCATTTACTCTTTTTAACCTTTTGCCTTCATGTTTCTTCAAATATCTAATGCGTTGGCCTTGTCATACTGCAGGGGTTGGCTACACGCCAAGGATGTCCGCAAGCCCAACCAAGTCCTTGGTGTGATTTGCCGGCAAAACTTCCCGGGGTTTGTCACGTTGCCCGGTGAGGGTCAGCTTCCACAGCTAGGATTGAGCTGGGACCACTACTTGGCTGTCCTGGCCCCACCGGAGGAGATGATCGATGATGTCTTGTGCCACACGAGGGCCGACATGGTGATCAGAAAGTTTTGGGTAATTTCTCCTTTACACAATTAAAAATCAATAATAGATAGCTATTGTACTAATCAGTGTTGTCTCATCTGGTTGCAGACCTTCTATAGGTGTGAGGAGGGATACGAGGAGGCCGCGGCATAGGTTATCGATGCCGAGTGCAAGGGCCTACTACAAAACTTATGTCACGAGGCTTGGGCGCAGGCTGTTCGACACTACTACGCCTCGTGTGGTGTTAAGAAGGACAAGCCGTCATGTCGCGCAAAGTTTCTGAAGAAGGAGCAGTACATGAAGGTAATTACCTATTCTTAAGGCCTTGTACTTAGTTTCCTTGATTTGATTCGTAGGTGTAGCGCTCAAATTTCTCTTTACTAACTTAGGTGCCCCCGAGATGGTGTGCTTATAAGATGGATTCTTGGGAGGCGTTGGTGCATGAGTGGTGCGCAGACGAATGGCTAGCCATCCACAACAATGCCAAGGACCGGCATGCCAAAATGGTTGGTGTGCCACACCATCAAGGCAGCGTCAACTTATATCAGTTCAGGCGGAACTGGGTATGTGGTTTGCTTCATGATTCATGCAATTCATTCTTCATGCTAGCTTGAGCCCTTTAATTACTAATACTTTGTTCCTCTCTTTTAGGCACGACACAATAACACGGAGGTGCCAGAGGTGTATGACCTCTACGCCATGGCCCATACTGCCTCGTACAAGAAGGCCACGACATTCTCTGCGTCTGACCTCGATCATCCAGAGAACTTCACCAACATATCCTCCCACCACAAGCTCGTGAGGTACAGATATGAGGGGAAAGTGAGGAAAGGGAAGGACTTTAACCTGAGCCAGCATCCTTTTGATCCAGCGCTGGTGATGATATCTGGTGGTGGGAGGCCCCATGGCTCGATAGCCATTAGAGATGGACTTATATGTTGTCCTCACACTCTCCCGGAGATCAAGGTGCGCCAAACGAGGTCATGTCTTGAGATAAGGCCTCGTCCACGGCCAGTCGAGCTCGCCATCAAGATTAGTTATACAGACTCAGATATCTTTCCTCCATTACATTGTGTGTGCGGCCATCGACGATTACAATGCTAACGAGGAGTGGTGTTGCAGACTGCTCTTCAGAAAGAGAGAGAGAGGCAACCCATGCACTTTTGTAGGATAGGGACCGGCAGGCAGTGGACAAGGAGAGGGAGTTGGAGGAGAGGACGACTACGTTATAGGAGGAGGAGAGGGCACAGAATGACAAGGCTCACCGGGCCATGTACTAGCTCCTCGTGGTAAGTTTCTTATGCATATTAGCCAAATCATGCACGTAATGTTCATTTCACTACTAACTAATATGACTGACTCATCAAAACCAAATGTGTAGTCTGTGTGCGAGAAGACCGGTCAGACCCCTCCGCCAATGCCAGTCATTGCTCCGGTGACCACGATGAGTTTCATTTGAATAGTCATTAGTTACTAGTCTTAACCTTTGAGTGTCATCATGCTAACGAGACATTGCAAATGATCTTTGGTGCACCGTAAGTCCAGACAAGCATCGCATGAACCTTCTCCAAGTGTAACTGGCACGAGCAACCCCGGTGCTTCACCTCCGTGATGACGGTAAGTTTTCTCTAGTGTTTTGCTTAACAAATGCATAATGACCTATACTTAGCTTATTTAGTTCATTTATGACATAATTAGCTTACTTAGGTCAAAAAATTGCATAATAACCTTAGTTAGCTCATAAATGTCATATACTTAGCTTATTTTCCTCCAAAATGACATAATAAGCTTACTTAGCTCCAAAATGTCACACCCTGATTTTCATGCCACAACACTTAAGATAATAAATCATGATAAAATGTGGTTTTACAAAAACTTTTGAGTGTTTTGGACTTTGCTTGATTGGATTTTTGTTTGCTGTTTGCAAGTGCTCTAAAAATCAAATAAATCCTCCAACTCTTATACTCCTTCTCATTGATCCAAAACCTTGCCCAATGATCATTCCATGTGTATAGGATAGAATAGTATTTTCTTACAAAAATAATTTGGCCTAAAAGTATTTTCTAAATTAGGTTTTCCAAAAACCCCTGAATTGAGGCTTGCACTACAAGTACTTAATTTAGAGTGTGAAAAATCTTTCAAAAAGTATATTTGACTCCTATTAGATATAGGACTCCCAAAAACCACAAAAATATTATTTTAAAAGTTATTTTTATATTTTATTTAAAGACTTTTCTTATGGCCAGAAATGGTCTTTAATAGGTTAAAATTATTTTAATGTTTCAAAAATATTTGATAAAATTTAGGGAAGCTCAGTGGACATATATTGTCCATATATATGAGTTTCAACACATGGTCATGTTCAAAATATTGGACAAAACCCTCAAGAACCATTTCTGCATAATTCAAGTATTTGAAATATTTCTAAAGAAATATTTTCAAAAAAATCCAGGAAAATTCTAGCAAGTCACATATGCATAATGAGATGATATTTCAAAGTTTCATCTCAATCAAAATCATTTTGGTTCACAAAAGTGCCCCAAAACCATCCCTGTCCAGATCCAAATTTGACCAACTCTACAATGCCAACTTTCTCCTTTTGACCTTAAACTTTGTGGGCATGCTGAAATACCCAAATAATGACACTACACCAAGTGGTGCATCAAGGAGCAGAGATTAGCTTAGCTAGATCTAAGCAAATCCATTTCTGTTGATTTCTAGGGTTTACAAAAGTTACATTGTGAACTTTATCCAAATGAGCCCAAATTTCTACCACATTGCCAAATGGTCATGTGCATCATCCCCATAAAGTGGCACAAGAAGGAGACAAAGTGCAAGTAGGTCAAACTTGCATCAAACACCTTCTGCCATTTTTCCAAAATCATCACTTTGACCTCTTCCACTAATCTCCATGAGCCCAAATTTTTACCACAGATGCCCCAGGTCATGTCCTACCTCCAGTAACTCTCCTCCTTCAACAGCTCAATTATTGGGGGGTAAAACCCACCTCTTTCTCTCTCTGTTCACCCATGGCAACACCTCCTCTCTCTCCCATTTCTATTTGCAGCACCCCACCTAGCTCCTATCTACTCCAGAGCATCCAAGGCAGCCCCAAGACACAAGAGGACATGCCCCTGGCCTTTTAAAATGGCCATGCCGACCATATGCATGCTTCAGAGCGCGCTACAGTGCGCCAAGCCACTGTAGCCGCCCTCTGCCCGACGCCTCCGACCACCTCGGCCCTCCCCCGCTCGCCTGACGATGCGCCTTGATGTCCGTGACACGCTACGCCCCTGTCCCCCTCTTCCTTCTCCCTCCTGCTGCCTCCCTCACACGCGCGCCGTGGCCGCCCGAGAGCTCCAATGAGCGAGCTCACACGCGCGACGCCCTGGCACTCCCCCGCTCTCTCTCTTCCTTCCCCTGGTCGTAGACCATCCCTACAAACCCCCCGGACATGCTCCCACGAGCCCCCGTGACCTACAGCGACGGCAACGACCTCGCCGGCGCACTGGTCCACGGTGAGCCACGGGCCGGCTATATAAAGCCTCCCCGAGCCTCTCCCTCACCACCACTCGTCCTCTCCCACTCCAAATAGGCCCCCTGCACCCCAAGTAAATCTCCAGAAGCGCCCGAGCTCGAGATCGAGCTAGAGTCCCGCGGTACAGGCCTTCCCCGGCCCTCTTTCTTCTTCATCTGAATCGCCCACAGCACGCTGACCATTTCCCCTCTCTCTCCCGTGTCTTTTGCAGCCTGGGTCAAGCCAATCAACCTCGACCCGAAGCTCTGCCGTGCTACTCTTCGTCGCCGGCGAACCAGGCCCTCCCGGCGACCAACTCCGGCACCCCCCGAACGGCGACTTCCTCCTGAGTCCAACGGTGCCCCCCACTAGCCTCGCCATGGCCCACGTCGCCGCCGGTGAGCAAGCCATCCTTCCTGTCACGAGGTTGGAGATGACAGGCGGGCCCGCCTATCATACTCACCTCTCTCTCTCACTCGCTGACGGGCGGGGTCCACCCGTCAGGTTTAAAACGCACGCGTGCGCGTACCGGTTCGCTACGTCGGCTGAAGGCGTATTTTGCCTTTACGCCTTCGACATGGCAACCTCGCGCGGGCTGGATCCCCTCTGGGCCTGCTGCACTATGGCTGAATAGGCCTAGTTGCACAGTGCTGCTTCTTCTTTTTCTTTTTCCAGAAAATTGCAAAAATTACACAGAGATAAATATTTGTCCAAATGAGATAATTCCAACTCCTAAATTCTTCTAAAAATCCCACCTATTTAATGGTATAACTTTATGCAAATCCATCAAACTTTTCTGTACTGTTCAAATTTAAATTCAAATTTGAGCATTTATATTCCCCTCTGAAAATCCATTTCTATTATTCCACAACTCCAAATCCAAAAATAAGAATTTTTTCATTCTTAGTTTTCATCCTTATATTTAACAAAAATAAGTGAACATTTTTAGAGCACTTTTATTTTTCTGTTTTTGCTATTGCCTTATTTTCTGTTATTCTTTTGTGATGATTAGATTCTGTGTCTAACGAAGTTATTAGAGAGGAGTTGGAGAAGGACTTGAAGACTCTAATGATCAAGCCAACCAAGGCAAGCAGCCCTTTGACCATGTCTATGAAACCCTTTTATGCATTTCATATAGCACCTTATTATTGTTGCATCGGAATAATGATGAGATGGTAACCACTTTAGTGGGTTGCCTCCGTTACTTCCTTGTTGATACTTGCATTGTGCATGACCCTACCTTCCTATGAGGGTTATGCGGGTGGGAGTAGATAGGATGCCAAAGCAGTTGCTACGCAAATGAGTTGGGTATATGCATGGTGATGGAGACAAGTATGTTTTCAAAGACTTTTCGAAAACCCCATCGGGTGCCACTAATGCCCGAGGGAGATGATGAGCTAGGTAACCACTTGATAAAGAAGTGGTGTACCGGAGCAAGTTGTGTGAGTGTGATTTTCGAAAACGGATTTGTTTAAGTTGCGACCGTTATTCCAACCTTACATGTACAACCACAATACCCCTTATGGGACGGGGCTTTGTTGATTACTTTGGTCAATACTAGCAGGGAGCCCGCATTACTAGTGGCGGGAGAGTATGAGTTACTCTCTCGATACGAAGTCGTGCCAGGTACGGCGACTATGGCTATTTTTACAGACACCGGGCACACCGTTATGTCCCCTCTCGGATGGTACGATCTCGAGTGAGCCTCGTATGATGTACATCATGAGGACAAGGGCCAACGAGTGGACTCTTTGTTAGTGTTGTCAAGGGAAAGATAATGTTCGCGTGCTTACCTCAGGTATGTAATATACCGCGAGTCGTGGCTTGACACGGAAGTTCCCCGAGTCTTGTGGGTAAAGTGTGCAACCTCTGCAGAGTGTCAAACTATTCGAATAGCCATGTCCATGGTCAAGGACAGTTGGGTAACTGCTCTTGGGCTACGTCCACATCTTTATGAAACCCGATGAGTGTGTATGGGAAAGTGGAAAGAACTACTTGGGTCAAGTCAAAAGACTTGACATGATAAATAAGATGGGTTGGTTCCAACTCTATTTATGTTGATAACTGTAACCGGTCCTCATGGTTGCTTGAATACTTATGATGCATGCCTTACAAATTGTTGAACATGTCATAGCACTCAAAACTAGCTTTCTGCAAAAATTTACCTATGTCATGCATTGTTACCTTGATCCGAAACATGGGTTGCTTGCGAGTACATTCAAAGTACTCATTGGCTTGCCACTGGTTATTTAATTGGCCAGGCATGGAAGAGCAGGAGTTCGAGCAAGAGTTCTTTGGTGACGAACATGCGAACTAGGACGCTTTCCCAGTCAGAATGCATGTAGGGTTAAGGCAGATGGCATGGGTTCACGCTATCATTGAAGATTTCTGCTGCGATGATATACTCAAGACTTGACCATGATGGTCCTACTTGTGTAAGACGGTATGTATGGATGTAAGACTCTTGTTATTCAGCTTCTATGCGTTCAGCGAGCATTGATCTCTGGGATCACTATACACGTGCATTCGGTGATCACGACTTATGAGTCGGGGTCCCCACACAAAATGACCTATTTTACCTAAGTTAGCTCTAAAATGACCTATGCTTAGCTTTGTTTCCTCCAAAATGACATAATAAGCTTAGTTAACTCAAAAATGGCATAATTACCTAGGTTAGCTCAATGATGAACTATACTTAGCTTACTTATGTCAAAAATGGCATAATTAGCTTACTTAGGTCAAAAATGGCATAATAACCTTGGAAACCTCTTAAATGTCATATACTTAGCTTATTTTCCTCCAAAATGACACAATAAGCTTAGTTAGGTCAAAAATGGCATAATTACCTAGGTTAGCTCTAAAATGACACAAATAAGCAATAAGAAGATGAAAAACAAGAGGAGAAAAAGAAAGAGAAGAAAAACTCTTCTTCTTCTTCTACTTCTTCTTCTAGTCTTCTTCTTCTGACTTTCTTATTTCCCATTCTGCAGATTTGATTCACTTCATGGAAGCTTGCATTGATGCAGTGCTTGTGTTTACTTTATGTTTTGATTTTGTATCGATTAACAATGTGAAACTTGCTACCTATGGATGAAACTATTGTAATATGGATGAAACTATGTATGTATGGATGAAACTATTGTAATATGGCAGGGACATAGTTTATTATGTGCTAGATATCATATATTTGCTGTGAAACTTGCACATATTGTTTGCACTGTGAAATATATATATATATATATATATATATATCATATATTTGCTGTGAAAATGCTTGGATATAAGAAAAAACAGAATAAAAAGGGGCAATACAGGCACTTTGCTGTCTGCCCCCGACGGCAAAGGGCACTTTGCCATCTGCCACAGACGGCAAAGGTGACACGTGGCAGCAACCTGTGTAACCTGGGAGCACTGGGTCTGACCCGTTTGGTCACTTTGCCGTCAGCTGGCAGACGGCAAAGGCTGGTGTGATGTTGTCGTCGATGGCAGACGACAAAGTCTACCAGTACCCACCTAAGGTCAGCTGACATAACCTGGTAGACGGCAAAGGATGTTGTCTCTTTGCCATCTGCAGGTAGATGGCAAAGTCTTCCATTAGCCACCTAACGGGGCTAACCTCAGTGCTATGCCATCCACTAACTTTGTCGTCTGTTTGGCCTCTATGGCAGATGGCAAAGACCTTTGTTGGCCGCTTTTTTTATGCAGACGGCAAAGTAGCCCTTTACCGTGGTTTTTTGTGCTGGCAGTGGGGTCGTCTACCAGCAGACGGCAAAGGCTTTTGCCGTCCATGAACTTGTCCTTTGCCATCTACCATGGCAGACGGCAAAGCACCTGATTCCTGTAGTGCCAGGTGATGGCCGCACTGCCATCAGCAGACACACCTATCACCTTCGATCAAAAGGACGAGCCAAGGTCCCGCCCCACCCACGCGCCCACCGCACTAGTCCTTGACCCCATTATCGATGGCTTTAGACTAACTAAACTACTAATGGACAGGGGCAGTGGCCTGAACCTCATTTATGAAGACACACTCGATAAAATGCAGCTCAACAGATCCCACATCAAGCACAGTCATACCACATTCCGAGGAATTATACCCAGTAGGGAGGCACATTGTTTCGGATGCATAACCTTGGACATAGTGTTCGGTACTCCCAACAACTACAGATCTGAACCCTTGCTATTCCATGTTGTGCCCTTCCACAGCGGATACCACGCCCTCTTGGGACGTGAGGCATTTGCATGATTCCAAGCCGTACCGCATTATGGATACATGAAGCTCAAAATGCCAGGGCCTAATGGCATGATCTCGCTCGCCAGCGATTCAAACACAACCCTCCGAGCTGAAAATAAGACCGCATCGCTTGCCCCCGCTGCATTATTCGAGGCCCTAGCAGCCAAAGAATTAACATCGCTCCACACTACAGTCAACAGGGACGATGTGGTCCTCAGTAACAGGCCAAAATCCACGTCATTTAAACCAGCTGACGAGATAGTAAAATTCCAAGTACACCCGACAGACCCGAATAAAACGGCGTCCATCAGAGCACAACTGGACCCGCAGTTGATGAAGCGCTCCGTGCGTTTTTACATGAAAACTGGAACATATTCACTGGCCACCCTTTGGATATGCCAGGAATCCCACGGAGGCTGGCGGAGCACAGCTTGAACATCATAAAGGGCTTCAAGCCAGTCAAACAGACACTATGCTGATTCTCTGAACATAAACAACAGGCTATGGGTGAAGAATTCGCAAAGCTATTGGAGGCCGGATTCATCCATCAAATTAAGCATCCGGAGTGGCTAGCAAATCTGGTCATGGTACCCAAGAAGGACAAGTCCTGGTGGCTCTGTATTGACTTCAAGGACCTAAACAAGGCCTGCCCAAGGATCCCCTTACCTCGCATAGATCAGATCATTGACACCACTGCTGGACACAACTCACTATGCTTTCTCAATGCATACTCCGGATATCACCAAATAAAGATGAAGGAGTCCGACCAAGCTGCAATCGCGTTCATCACCCCCTACGGGCCATTCTGCTTCGACATGATGCCTTTCAGGTTAAAGAACGTAGGAGCCACATACCAACGCATGATTCAAACATGCCTGGAAAACCAAATTGGAAAATCGGTCGAGGCATACATAGACGATGTGGTCATTAAAACCAAAGAAGTCGATCAACTCGTGGACGATCTTCGCTTGACCTTCAAAAATCTACGGGCTTACGATATACGACTCAACCCAGATAAATGTGTCTTCGGAGTCCCCGCCGGCAAACTGCTCGGATTTATTGTCTCCCATAGAGGAATTGAGGCCAATCAGGCTGAAATCAAGGCCCTGTCCCAGCTAGCAATACCAACAGAGCTCAAATACGTATAGAAGCTAGCAGGTTGCGTGGCGGCTTTAAGCCGTTTCATCTCCCACCTTTGCAAAAAGGCACTGCCTCTCTACAGGCTACTCAAGAAGACAAAAAACTTTGAATGGACCAACGAAGCAACCGCGGCACTGGACGAAATTAAAACACTCCTGGCAAGCAACCCTATCCTGGCCGCACCAGGTATTGACGAACCTATGTTGTTGTATATATCAGCCACCAATCAAGTGGTGAGCACGGTGCTCGTCGTAGAATAGGAATCAGAGGGCCACAAGTTCCAGGTTCAAAAACCAGTCTACTATGTGTCAGAGGTTCTCACACCGTGCAAATCCCGATACCCACACTACCAAAAGTTAGCATACATGGTCTTTATGGCATCCCGAAAACTGGGACACTACTTTTAAGAGTGTTCGGTGACAGTGGTATCCGAGGTACCCCTCAATGATATAATCAATAATAGGGACGCCACGGGCCGCATTGCCAAATGGGCCACAGAGGTCCTTCCCTTCGAGATCATGTACAAACCACACCGAGCTATTAAATCTCAGGAGTTGGCTGATTTTTTATCCGAATGGACCGAAGCCGAACTCCCCAGGGAGTATAATACATATGCACACTAGACGATGTACTTCAACGGCTCTAAAATGCTAGCCAGAATGGGGGCGGGGGTGATCTTAACATCCCCCACAAGCGACAATATTCGGTACGTTCTACAGATCATATACACGGATTCCAATTATGTAGCCGAATACGAGGCACTGTTGCACGGTCTTCGGATGGCAACGTCGATGGGTGCTCGGCGGCTAGAGGTGCGAGGAGATTCGAACCTCTCCATCTCCCAAGTCAACGGCAAATTTGACGCCAAAGACCCAAAAATGGCGGCCTATAGAAACGCTGTCCTCAGGATATCAGCCTGATTTGAGGGTCTAGAATTCCATCATGTCTCTAGAGATAGTAACCAAGCCGCAGACGTCCTCGCCCGCATGGGCGCCAACCGCGACCCAGTCCCTAAAAACACCTTCTAGAAAGGCTCTTCAAGACATCCGTGGTATGGCAGGCGGGGATAGTGGCACCATGACCAATGAGCCCGCCCCAGATCATCCCCCTAGAAATCGAGCCCGATGATTATATCGTCGGGGGTTTTTCACTCGAAGAAACACCCTCGGCCCACGAGATCATGGCTATAATCACCCCGTGGACCGAGCCCTTACTTGCCTACCTCCTACGACAAGAACTCCCCGACGATCAGACGAAGGCGCGGCGCATAGTCTGACGCTCTAAAGCATACAAGGTCCATGAGGGCAAGCTCTATAAAAAGAGCACTACGGGGGTCCTTCAGAGGTGCATCTCCGAAGAGGAGGGGCAACATCTTCTCTCCGAGATACATGCCGGCATGGGCGTCCACCACATAGCATCTTGAGCCTTGGTCAGTAAGGCATTCCGAGCAGGGTACTTCTGGCCCACAGCCCGCGCGGACGCACGTACGCTAGTCCAACATTGCGTTGGGTGCCAGCTATTTGCAAATCAAAGCCATATGCCCCCACAGCTCTTCGGACTATACTGATAACCTGGCCATTTGCAGTATGGGGGCTTGAGATGGTCGGACCACATAAAGGGGGACCAAGAAAAATAAATACCTACTGGTTATGGTCGATAAATTCACTAAGTGGATCGAAGCAAAACTGGCAACCTCTGTAGAATTCGGACCAGCTGTTGACTTCACATCTAGTGTCGTACACTGTTATGGTGTTCCCCACAGGATAATCGCCGTTAATGGGTCTAATTTCACCGCCCAAGAGGTTAAAGATTGGTGCACTAAGATGGGAATAAAGCTCAACTATGCTTCGGTGTACCACCCACAAACTAGTGGGCAGGTAGAGCGAGCAAACAGACTAATTATGAGCGGCATAAAGCCTTGCTTAATCTGCTCACTAGAAGAATCAGATTGCCACTGGGTAGAGGAGCTGGACTCCGTGCTATGGGGGCTGCGCACCACTCCTAACCGCTCAACAGGATACACCCCATTCTTCATGGTGTATGGCGCCGAAGTAGTCCTTCCATGTGATTTGATCCATGACACACCTAGAGTACACATGTACGAAGAGAAAGAAGCCGAGCTGGATCGGTAGGACGCCCTGGAAGGAGAACGCGACATCGCATGCGCACGCTCCGCATTTTATCAACAACAATCACGGCGCTACCAGAATCGGGAGGTTCGAGCGAAGGCATACAACATGGGAAAGCTCGTCCTCCGCCTCCGTGAGAAGCAGGAGCACAAGCTTTCACCAAAATGGGAGGGCCCCTTCGTTATAGATGAAGTGCTCGCAGGAGGGCATACCGCCTCCGCAGCCCGTCAGATAACCGCCTCGAACCCAACCCATGAAACGCCGCTCGGCTTCGGTGTTTTGATACGTCCATTTTGCATCATGTTTTCCTACTGTTATTTCTAATGTTTTTATGCATAAAAATGCTATTGGGAGTAATTCTAATGCCTTTTCTCTCATAATATGCAAGGTTTACACAAAGAGGGAGAATACCGGCAGCAGGAATTCTGGACCTGAAAAAGCTACGTTAGAGTTACCTATTCTGCACATCTCCAATTGAGCTAAAAATTTACGGAGAATTGTTTTGCAATATATGAAGAATATTGGAGCAAATAACTACCAGAGGGGGCCCACCAAGTCGGCACAACCCACCTGGGCGCGCCAGGGAGCCTAGGCGTGCCCTAGTGGGTTATGCCCTCCTCGGCCCACCTCCAGTGCCCATCTTCTGGTATATAAGTCATTTTAACCTAGAAAAAAATAAGAGGAGGACTTTCGGGACGAAGCGCCGCTGTCTCGAGGTGGAACTTGGGCAGGAGCACTTTTGCCCTCCGGTGGAGCGATTCCGCCGGGGGAACTTCCCTCCCGGAGGGGGAAATCATCGCCATTGTCATCACCAACAACTCTCCCATCTTTGGGAGGGCCATATCCATCAACATCTTCAACAGCACCATCTCCTCTCAAACCCTAGTTCATCTCTTGTGTTCAATCTTTGTACTGGAACCTTAGATTGGTAGTTGTGGGTGACTAGTAGTGTTGATTACATCTTGTAGTTGATTACTATATGGTTTATTCGGTCGAAGATTATATGTTCAGATCTATTATGCTATTTAATACCCCTCTGATCTTGAGCATGATTATTATTTGTGAGTAGTTACTTTTGTTCTTGAGGTCACGGGAGAAGTCATGTTGCAAGTAATCATGTGAACTTGATATGTGTTCGATATTTTGATGATATGTATGTTGTGATTCCCTTAGTGGTTTCATGTGAACGCCGACTACATGGCACTTCCCCATATTTGGGCCTAAGGGGATGCATTGTGGAGTAGTTATTAGATGATGGGTTGCTAGAGTGACAGAAGCTTAAACCCTAGTTTATGCGCTACATCGTAAGGGACCGATTCGGATCCAAAAGTTTAATGCTATGGTTAGATTTTATCTTAATACTTTTCTTGTTGTTGCGGATGCTTGTGAGGGGGTTAATCATAAGTAGGAGGTTTGTTCAAGTAAGAACAGCACCTAACCACCGGTCCACCCACATATCAAATTATCAAAGTAGTGAACACGAATCAAACCAACATGATGAAAGTGGCTAGATGAAATTCATGTGTACCCTCAAGAACACTTTGCTTATCATAAGAGATCGTTTTGGCCTGTCCTTTGCCACAAAAGGATTGGGCTACCTTGCTGCACTTTATTTACCGTTACCTTTACTTGCTCCTTACAAATTATCTTGCTATCAAACTACCTGTTACCGACTATTTGAGTGCTTGCAGAAACTACCTTGCTGAAAACTACTTGTCATTTCCTTCTGCTCCTAGTTGGGTTCAACACTCTTACTTATAAAAAGCACTATGATTGATCCCCTATACTTGTGGGTCATCAAGGCTCTTTTATTGCACCGTTTCCAGGGAGTGAAGCACTCTTGGTAAGTGGAAATTGGTAAGGGAAATTATTACTACGTGCTGAAATTTATCGTCACTTGTTACTATGGAGAATCATCCTTTGAGGGGTTTGTTCGGGGTATCTTCACCTTGATCGGAACCACAATTAGCTACCCCTCAACCTACTGCACCTACTGAAAATATTTGTTATGAAATTCCTTCGGGTATGATAGAACAACTGCTAGCTAATCCTTATGCAGGAGATGGAAGCGAACATCCTGATATGCACTTGATATATGTGGATGAAATTTGTGGATTATTTAAGCTTGCAGGTTTACCCGGAGATGAAGCTAAGAAGAAGGTTTTCCCTTTATCTTTGAGGGGAAAAGCATTGGTATGGTATAGGCTATGCGATGATATTGGATCTTGGAACTGGAATCGATTGAAATTGGAATTTCAGCAAAAAAATTATCCTATGCATCTAGTTCATCGTGATCGGAATTATATATATAATTTTTGGCCTCGTGAAGGAGAAAGTATCGCTCTTGCTTGGGGGAGGCTGAATTCAATTTTATATTCATGCCCCAATCATGAGCTCTCTAGAGAAATTATCATTCAGAATTTTTATGCTCGGCTTTCTCGTGATGATCAATCCATGCTCGATACTTCTTGTACTGGTTCTTTTATGAAGAAAACTATTGAATTCAGGTGCGATCTTTTAGAAAGAATTAAATGCAACTCTGAAGATTGGGAACTCGATGAAGGTAAAGAGTCAGGTATTAAGCTTGAATTTGATTGTGTTAAATCTTTTATGAATACAGATGCTTTTCACAAGTTTAGCACTAAATATGGACTTGACTCTGAGATAGTAGCCTCTTTCTGTGAATCATTTGCTACTCATGTTGATCTCCCTAAGGAGAAGTGGTTCAAATATCACCCACCAATTAAAGAAGAAATTAAAGAACTGGTCACAACTAAAGATGAAACTATTATTTACAATGTTGACCCAGTTGTTCCTACTACTTATATTGAAAAACCACCTTTCTCTGTTAGGACAAAGGAACATGCTAAGGTTTAAACTGTGGTTCGCAAAAGTAATATTAGAGCACCTAAACCTGCTGAACAAATTAAAGTAGAACCTAGTGTTGCTATGGTTAAAGATCCCTTGGTCGAAAATATTGATGGGCATGTTATTTACTTCTGTGATGAAGCTGCTAGAATTGCCTAACCCGATGAAAAAGATAAACATAGACCTGTTGTTGGCATGCCTGTTGTCTCAGTTAAAATAGGAGATCATTGTTATCATGGTTTATGTGATTTAGGTGCTAGCGTGAGTTCTATTCCTTTTACCTTATACCAAGAAATTATGAATGACATAGCACCCGTTGAAATAGAAGACATAGATGTTACTATTAAACTTGCTAATAGAGACACCATCACACCAATTGGGATTGTTAGAGGTGTTGAAGTCTTGTGTGGGAAAATAAAATACCCTACTGATTTTCTAGTTCTTGGTTCAACACAAGATGACTTTTATCCCATTATCTTTGGTAGACCCTTCTTGAACACTGTCAATGCCACTATAGATTGTCATAAACAAACTGTCAGTGTTACCTTTGGAGATGAGTCTCATGAATTTAATTTTTCCAAGTTTAATAGACAACCTCATAAGAAAGAATTACCTAGTAAGGATGAAATAATTGATCTTACTTCTATTGTCGTGCCTCCTACAGATCCATTAGAACAATATTTGCTAGACCATGAAAATGATATGTACATGCATGAAAGAAACGAAATAGATAAAATTTTCTTCGAATAACGACCTTTGCTAAAACACAATTGGCCTATTGAAACTCTAGGAGGTCCTCCTCCACCTAAAGGTGATCCTGTGTTTGAATTAAAACAATTGCCTGACACTTTGAGATATGCTTATCTCGATGAGAAAAAGATATATCCTATTATTATTAGTGCTAACCTTTCAGAACATGAAGAAGAAAGATTATTGAAAATTCTGAAGAAGCACCGAGCTGCTATTGGATATACTCTTGATGATCTTTAGGGCATTAGTCCCACTCTCTGTCAGTACAAGATTAATATGGAACCTGATGCTAAACCCATTGTTGATCATCAACGACGTTTGAATCCTAAGATGAAAGAAGTAGTAAGAACTGAAATATTAAAGCTTCTGGAAGTAGGTATAATCTATCCCATAGCTGATAGTAGATGGGTAATTCTCGTTCATTGTGTCCCTAAGAAGGGAGGTATTACTGTTGTTCCTAATGATAAAAATGAACTCATTCCACAAAGAATTGTTACTGGCTATAGAATGGTAATTGATTTTAGAAAATTAAATAAAGCAACTAGAAAAGATCATTACCCTTTGCCTTTTATTGATCAAATGTTGGAAAGACTATCTAAGCACACACACTTTTGCTTTCTTGATGGATATTCTGGTTTTTCTCAAATACCTGTTTCACAACTCGATCAAGAGAAAACCACCTTTACTTGCCCTTTTGGAACTTATGCTTATAGATGTATGCCTTTTGGTTTATGCAATGCACCTGCTACCTTTCAAAGATGCATGACTGCTATATTCTCTGATTTTTGTGAAAAGATTGTTGAGGTTTTCATGGACGATATTTCTGTATATGGAACTTATTTTGATGATTGCTTTAGCAACCTTGATCGAGTTTTGCAGAGATGTGAGCAAACTAATCATGTCTTGAATTGGGAGAAGTGCCACTTTATGGTTAATGAAGGTATTGTTTTGGGGCATAAAATTTTTGAACGAGGTATTGAAGTGGATCAAGCTAAAGTTGATGCAATTGAGAAAATGCCATGTCCTAGAGATATTAAAGGTATTCGTAGTTTCCTGGGCCATACTGGTTTCTATAGGAGGTTCATTAAAGACTTCTATAAAAATTTCTAGGCCTCTTACAAATCTTTTACAAAAGGATGTTCCATTTGTTTTTTATGATGATTGTGTAGAAGCCTTTGAAACACTTAAGAAAGCCTTAATTTCTGCACCTATTGTTCAACCCCCTGATTGGAACTTGCCTTTTGAAATTATGTATGATGCTAGTGATTCTGTTGTTGGTGCTGTTCTAGGACAAAGAGTTGATAGGAAATTAAATGTTATCCATTATGCTAGCAAAACTCTAGACAATGCCCAAAGAAATTATGCTACCACTGAAAAAGACCTTTTAGCAGTTGTGTTTGCTTGTGATAAATTCAGATATTACATTGTTGATTATGAAGTCATTGTTCACACTGATCATGCTGCTATAAAATACCTTATGGAAAAGAAAGATGCTAAACCTAGACTTATTAGGTGGGTTCTCTTGCTACAGGAATTTGATTTACATATCACTGATAGAAAAGGAGCTGAGAACCCCATAGCTGATAACTTGTCTAGGTTAGAGAATATCACTGATGACCCGCTACCTATTGATGATAGCTTTCCTGATGAACAACTAGCTACAATAAATGTTTCTCATAACACTCCTTGGTATGCTGACTATGCTAAATATATTGTTGCTAAATATATACCACCTAGTTTCACATACTAACAAAAGAAAACATTCTTCTATGATTTAAGACATTACTTTTGGGATGACCCACATCTTTATAAAGGAGTAGATGGTATTATTAGACGTTGTGTACCTGAGCATGAACAGGAACAAATCCTACAGAAATGTCACTTCGAAGCTTATGGAGGGCATCATGTGGGAGATAGAACTGCTCATAAGGTATTGCAATCTAGTTTTTATTGGCCTACTCTCTTCAAGGATGCCCGTAAGTTTGTTTTATCTTGTGATGAATGTCAAAGAATTGGTAATATCGGTAAGTGTCAAGAAATGCCTATGAATTATTCACTTGCTGTTGAACCATTTGATGTTTGGGGTTTTGATTATATGGGACCTTTTCCTTCCTCTAATGGGTATACACATATTTTGGTTGCTGTTGATTATGTTAATAAGTGGGTAGAAGCTATTCCAACTAGTAGTGCTGATCATAACACATCCATTAAAATGCTTAAAGAAGTTATTTTCCCGAGGTTTGGAGTCCCTAGATATTTAATGACTGATGGTGGTTCACACTTTATTCATGGTGCTTTTCCGTAAAATGCTTGCTAAATATGATGTTAACCATAGAATTGCATCACCCTATCATCCTCAATCTAGTGGTCAAGTTGAACTTAGCAATAGAGAAATAAAACTAATATTACAAAAAACTGTTAATAGCTCCCGAAAGAATTGGTCTAAGAAATTGGATGATGCACTTTGGGCCTACAGAATAGCATATGAAAACCCTATGGGTATGTCTCCCTATAAAATGGTTTATGGAAAAGCTTGTCATTTGCCTCTTGAGTTAGAACACAAAGCATATTGGGCAATTAAAGAACTCAACTATGATTTCAAACTTGCCGGTGAAAAGAGGTTATTTGATATTAGCTCAATGGATGAATGGAGAACCCAAGCCTATGAAAATGCCAAGTTATTTACAGAAAAAGTTAAAAGATGGCATGACAAAAGAATCCAAAAGCGGGAATTCAAAGATGGAGAATATGTTCTTTTGTACAACTCTCGTTCCAGATTCTTTGCAGGAAAACTTCTCTCTAAATGGGAAGGACCATATATCATCGAGGAGGTTTATCACTCTGGAGCTATTAAAATAAATAATGCCGAAGGTACTAACATGAAGGTGGTCAATGGGCAAAGAATTAAACACTATATCTCAGGTACGCCTATTAATGTTGAAAGCAATATTATTCAAACCATGACACTGGAGGAACACATAAAAGAAACCTTCCAGAACACATCCATAATCCCTAAAAAGAGGAGGTACGTGATACAGTAAGTAAACGGACTGCGAAAAATCTGCAAAAATATTTTCTGTCAGTTTTGGAATATTTTAAAAATTAGGAAAATAAGAAACAACCAGGAAGGCACCCGAGGGGGGCACAAGACACCAGGGCGTGCCTCGGGCCCCTGGCACACCCAGGTGGGTTGTGCCCACCTCGGGAACCTTCCCGACTCTGCTTTCCTCTTGTTTGCTTGTTTCACAAGATGAAAAATCTTTATATACCCCCCAGACGTATTGACCACTGTATCACGGAGAAATCTTCTGTTCTTCTTTCTTGCTGTTTTCTGGCAGATCTGAAAATTTGTCGTCTCAAGATTCGGAGGGAGAGAGCTATGTCGCTGATTGTATTGCAAACCCCAAGGTTTATGGAGATGTGGAACATTATGGTTGGACCACGGAGGAAGAAGAAGACTATGATCTGAAGGGGAAAGAAGAGACAAGCTCAGATGAAGATGAAGTTCCATTACCTCAACCTGGGGACATGCACGTGGAATTCAAGAAGTCAAATCTCCCTAATAAAGCAAAGAAACCTAAGATCCAGTTTATCCCTTTTCGTCTTTTGTAGGAAAACAAGCAGGAATTATGCAAAAAGGTACTAAGGCTTGAGCAAGAGATCGATGACTTGAGGGAGGAAAATTCCATCCTCAAGCGTAAGTTGAGGAAGAAGAAATTCATACTTCATCACCACCTTCTTCATCAACAAAAGAGACTTGAGTTCATGGTATGGGAACTCCCCTTGGCTTGTGCCAAGCTTGGGGGAGGTGCCTCAGCATCGTATCACCACCACTATCTCACTTTTATCTATTTTAGTTGATCTTTAGTTTTCCTTTGATCTAGTTGAATAAAAGTTTAGTTCAATCCTTTCTTTTCAAGTGTTTGCTTAGTGATCTATCTATCTATCTATGTAATTGTGTGCGAGATACATAATAAGGAGTAGTTTGAGTTTTGTTTCTTTACTCTTTTGTTTCAATAAAATGAAAAGGAAAATAAATGAATAAGATCATATGCTAATCTTATGGTAAGTAATGACATCACATAAGGAAAAGTATAAATGGTAAAATTTGTTGGAGATTGACAAACATAGCATTGGTCAATGATTCAATTCATGAAAGAATTAATAAGGGAAGAGAAGATTCACATGCAAATACACTATCTTGGACATTTTTATGATTGTGAGCCCCCATTAAGTATTTTGTGTCAAAATAGTTGACGTTGGACAAGGAATACAACGTAATGATTTATGTTTGTTCATATTCACATAGAAGTTATATTGTCATAGATCCTTTAACATGTGGTGCTTGCTCAATATCTTTTCTAGCCAAAAATTCTGCACTCAGTAGAGATACTACTTGTGCACCCAAAAACCCTAAACCCAAATCTTATTTTGAGAGTCCACCATGCCTACCTATGAATTGAGTAAGATCCTTCAAGTAAGTTGCCATCGGTGCAATAAGGCAATAAAAATTGCTTCTAAATGCGTTGGATCATTTAGTGTAAGAGAAAATTGAGCGTTGTACGAACTTGTGATAGCAAAGTAATAAAAGTGACGGACTGCATAATAAAGGTTGCTATCATAAGGGGCAATATAACGTGACGTTCTTTTGCATTAAGGGATTTGGCATACAAACAAATAAGCGCATGATAACCTCTGCTTCCCTCTACGAAGGGCCTATCTTTTACTTTTATGCATTTACTTTTATGTAAGAGTCAAAGTATCTTCCCCTACTCTTTTTTTTATTCTCCCTTTTTGCAAGCATCATGTGGTGAGGAAAGATCTAGGCACATATATCCAGTTGGATATGAGTGGGCATGCATTATTATTGTTGACATCACCCTTGAGGTGAATACATTGGGAGGCGAAACTATAAGCCCCTATCTTTCTAGGTGTCTGATTGAAACTTTTTGTTCATGGGTACGCTGTGAGTGTTAGGAATCATAGAAGATTAAATGAGAGTTGAGTATGTGGACTTGCCAAAAGGCTCCGATGCGTGACCCTTCCTGAAAATATGATAAATTGTAGTTGCAAAGTTGACTGAGAACATAGTTTGTTGGTTTTCAATAAGGTTTATGCTTTATACTTCAGTGTTGTGATGAATTGTTACTTGTTCATGAGAAGTTATATGATGAAAGTTATTTGGTAAAGCTTTATGTTAAAGTTCCTTGTTGTTATAATAATATGCATGATGCTGCTATGTTCGTATTTTATTTTTATCGACACCTCTCTCTCTAAGCATGTGGACATGTTTTTCGATTTCATTTTTTCGCTTGAGGACAAGCGAGGTCTAAGCTTGGGGGAGTTGATACGTCCATTTTCCATCATGTTTTCCTACTGTTATTTATAATGTTTTTATGCGTAATAATGCTTTTGGGAGTAATTCTAATGCCTTTTCTCTCATAATATGCAAGGTTTACACAAAGAGGGAGAATACCGGAAGCTGGAATTCTCGACCTGAAAAAGCTACGTCAGAGTTACCTATTCTGCACATCTTCGATTGAGCTGAAAATTTACAGAGAATTGTTTTGCAATATATGAAGAATATTGGAGCAAATAACTACCAGAGGGGGGCCACCAAGTGGGCACAACCCACCTGGGCGCGCTAGGGAGCCCAGGCGCGCCCTGGTGGGTTGTGCCCTCCTCGGCCCACCTCCGGTGCCCATCTTCTGGTATATAAGTCATTTTGACCTAGAAAAAATAAGAGGAGGACTTTTGGGATGAAGCGCCGCCGTCTTGAGGCAGAACTTGGGCAGGAGCACTTTTGCCCTCCGGTGGAGCGATTCCGCCGGGGGAACTTTCCTCCCGGAGGGGGAAATCATCACCATCGTCATGACCAACAACTCTCCCATCTTTGGGAGGGCCATATCCATCAACATCTTCAACATCACCATCTCTTCTCAAACCCCTAGTTCATCTCTTGTGTTCAATCTTTGTACCGGAACATTAGATTGGTACTTGTGGGTGACTAGTAGTGTTGATTACATCTTGTAGTTGATTACTACATGGTTTATTCGGTGGAAGATTATATGTTCAGATCCATTATGCTATTTATTACCCCTCTGATCTTGAGCATGATTATTATTTGTGAGTAGTTACTTTTGTTCTTGAGGTCACGGGAGAAGTCATGTTGCAAGTAATCATGTGAACTTGATATGTGTTCGATATTTTGATGATATGTATGTTGTGATTCCCTTAGTGGTGTCATGTGACCGTCGACTACATGGCACTTCACCATATTTGGGCCTAAGGGGATGCATTTTGGAGTAGTTATTAGATGATGGGTTGCTAGAGTGACAGATGCTCGAGGCCTGCAAAATCAAGATAATAGAAGATCCTTAACTCGACCGTCCTGCCCAAATTAAGGCTTGGGGGCTACTAGGTTAGGAATTATGATTTGATTTAAAGCTATCTTGTACCTACACTTTGGCAGAAAAGAGGCTGGCGATCCCTTCAAGCCCTGTTCGGGCCGCTCCAAGGTACGCTTCCACCAAATTAAATGCATTGAACTCCTGATCGGTAAAGGCAACATGGCGCAAGGATTTTCTCTAGCGGCGCTGATTCATTACACTCTCGACCTCGGAGTTGGTAACCGAAACATCGTCAGGGTCCTCCGGATGTGCGCCAACAGCTGTGTGTTTGGCACGGTCCCTAGCCTATGCCGAAGGCCCAAGTTTGGAACTACGCCTCGGCACGCCCGGGGAGTCCTCGGACTGGCGTGGTGGTACTCTTCTTCTGCAAAGCTAAGCGAACATCAGAAGAAAGATATTAAGAACAACCCTTTTCATGGTCCCAAACATATTACCTTTGAGCCAAGGGAGCGGTTGCTTCTGCCCCAGTGGAGGCCTTACTCTTCGATGCCCCATTATGGGCTGAGGTGGGCGTATGCTGCATTCCTCCCACGGTTGCTCGGTGTGTAGCACGGCGACCCTTGGGAGTAGAAGTTAGAGTATGCGGAATGGTGCGAGGTGATCGCCCTGTTCGGGAAGAGGTCTTCCTTTCACTTACAGTGGAGGAAGGAAGAGCCCCAGGGTGATCAGCCTTCACGGCAACCTTGGTGCCGTCAAGGCTTTCCTGGTGAAAGACCCCATCTTCGAAATCAACTAACGTCTCCAGATCGTCATGATAGCCTGGGTCGTCGTCGCGGGAATGATTCTCCGGTTGAGGTGAGGGGCAGTGGACTGACTCGACCTGAAGCCTCCAACCCTGTGCGAGAGCAAAGTACAATCAGTAGCTGTTCGGACGTAATCACCGAATTACAAACTAAGGACTGAAGCTTACCTAGTCTGCCGGATTGTAGCCGGAGCATCCCTCCCGGATACTCAATTGAGCAAAGTCTTCCTCCTCTCCTTTGAAGAGGTCGGCTAATATTTTGGCCATGGCCGCTTTATCGTCCGGCCCTTGTCGCTTGTAGCGAGTCGCGTCGCTGGTCCTGTTGTAGCACCACAGAGGATGCCCCGTCTGTTGAAGGGGTTGTACACACCGGGCTATGGCGACGGCCATTACTTCGATCATGGTCAGCTTACTATGGGCCAGCAGTCGAATCTTAGTGGCCAAAAGGTGCACTTCTGCACTGTCTAGTTGGGAAGGGCTCTTGGGCCACCAGTTGAACTGCTTCTTTGGTGGGGCACTTGAGTATTTGGGCAGTCCCCTCTGGACTGGGTCGGAGAGAGGAACGTCTTCAATGTAGAACCATTCTGAGGTCCATTCCTCGTGATCCTTTCGTGGGGTCCCAACGGGGTAACTCGTCCCGGCTATCCACCACACCTCTGCTCCTCCCACTTCGAAGATTGACCACTCACGGGTACTAGGGACGAGGCAGAAGTATTTCCTCCATAAATCAAACTGGGCTTCACAGCTCAGGAATATATCACAGAGGGCCACGAAACCAGAAATATGCAGTATGGACCCCGGGGTGAGGTGGCGAAGCTGGATCCCTTAGAACTCTAATAAACCCTGTAAGAAGGAATGAATGGGAAATCCAAGGCCCCATAGAAGAAAGGGCACGAAACATACCCTCTCTTCCTTTCTTGGAGCAGGGAAGTTCTCGGCGAACGCTTTGCCATCCACAGAGATCAATCCGGCGCGAATAGGAACAAGATCCATTGCAGGAAGATATCCTTGTGTCTGTAGACTGCTCAGTTGAAGACGTGAAATAGAGCAGCTCGCCCAGTCGCCTGGAAGGGGACCATGAGGTCCTGAAGAGGAGCCTGGGGCGTCGGCCAGGGCAACTAAAATTTCTCAGGCGTTGGCCTCTGGGGGAAGGACGGGTCAGTTGTTTCCCGTACTTTTGGATCTATAAGTAGACGTTTCGTCCTAAAAGTTGAAGGGACGGGTCTTCAAAAAGGGGGTGTTGGGCTGTTCGCCTTCTAAAAGGCGTGCAACAGTCAACAGTTTGCCCTTGCCCCGAGGAGAGCATTAAACTCCGATGGCCCCACCGTGTTCTGGTGGGGTCCTAAAATTCCTGATTGTCAAACTGGTCTGGCATGAATACAGTATTGATCTGGACTATGCTGGGTGGCGAACCTCTAATGTTAATCCGGATAGTATTTGGCCATGGAACACTTCTCCGAACGATACAAGTAAAGGTGAAGAACTCACCTCACAAGCCGAAGATTTGGAGCACGCCAGATGACAATCCCCGGCGTTGGAGGCTAGTTCGGGGGCTAGTGAGGGAGTCCTGGATTAAGGGGTCCTCGGGCTGCTGGCCCCTTTGCGCATGGACCAGACTGATGGGCCATTATGGGGCAAGCTAGAGCGCGGATCCGTGGCCGGAAGGAGATCTTTGGAGTCGTGGTGTGCCCTCCAAGTCAAGGGTTAGCGTGATGTTTCCTTCATTGTAACCGATCGCATGTAACCCTAACCCTACTGGTGTCTATATAAACCAAGGGGTTTTAGTCTTTAGGGCTAGAGCAACATCCATTATCCCATCAACCTAGGGTTTAGCTCGCCTGATCTCGTGGTAGATCGACTTTGTAACCATATCATACACATCAAATACAATCAAGCAGGACGTAGGGTTTTACCTCTTCGAGAGGGCCCGAACCTGTGTAAACACCGTGTTCATCGTCCCTTATTCCCCATTGATCCTAGATCCACAGCTCGGGACCCCCTACCCGAGATCCGCCGGTTTTGACACCGACACTAGTGGAATTAGATTAAGAGGTGTGTTATTACAAGACGGTAAACCTGTTGCATAGTTTTTCTGAAAAATTGAGTGGGCCTAGTTTAAACTATTCTACTTATGATAAGGAATTATAGGCTCTAGTTCGGACTTTAGAAACATGGCAACATTATTTATGGCCCAAAGAATTTGTTATACATTCTGATCATGAATCTTTGAAACATATTAAAAGTCAAGAAAAACTGAACCATAGACATGCTAAATGGGTTGAATTCATTGAGAGTTTTCCTTATGTCATAAAACACAAGAAGGGTAAAGAAAATGTTATATCTGATGCACTGTCTCGTCGTTATACTATGCTCTCACAACTTGACTGTAAAATATTTAGTTTGGAGATCATGAAAGATCAATATGTGCATGATGCTGATTTTAGAGATGTAGTGCAGAATTATAAAGAGGGAAGAACATGGAACAATTTCATCTTTAATGATGGGCTTGTGTTCCGTGCTAATAAGCTATGCATTCCAGCTAGCTCCGTTCATCTTTTGTTGCAGCAGGATGTGCATGGAGGAGGGTTAATGGGACCCTTTGGCATGAATAAGATGGAGGATGTACTTGCTACACATTTCTTTTGGCCAAAGATGAGACGGGATGTTGAGCGTTTTGTTGCTTGCTGCACTACATGTCAAAACGCTAAGTCACGACTCATTCCTCATGGTTATATATGCCTTTGCCTATACCTAGTGTTCTATGGGAGGATATATCTATGGACTTTGTTTTAGGTTTACCTCGAACAAAGAAGGGGAGGGATAGCATATTTGTTGTCGTGGATAGATTCTCGAAAATGTCACACTTTATACCATGTCATAAAAGCGATGATGCTGCAAATGTTGCTGATTTGTTCTTTCATGAAATTATTCGCTTGCATGTTGTGCCAAATACTATTGTTTAAGATTGTGATACTAATTTTCTTAGCCACTTTTGGAGATGTTTATGGGCTAAGTCGGGGACTAAACTCCTTTTAATACTACATGTCAACCCCAAACTGATGGACAAACTAAAGTAGTCAATAGAACATTGTCTACTATGCTTAGAGTTGTTTTTAAGAATAACCTTAAAATGTGGGAAGAATGCTTGCCTCATATTGAATTTGCTTATAATTGTTCACTGCATTCTACTACTAATATGTGCCCTTTTGAGATTGTGTATGGTTTCCTACCTTGTGCACCCATTGATTTCTTACCTCTTCCATCTTCGGAGAAGGTTAATTTTGATGCTAAATAACGTGCAAAGTTGATCTTAATAATGTATGAGTTAACTAAAGAAAATATTGAACGCATGAATGCTAAATATAGACTTGCTAGAGACAAGGGTAGAAAACTTGTTGTCTTTGCACCTGGAGATCTTGTTTGGTTACATTTGCGTAAGGAAAGGTGTGATGGCTCGTATCCACGTCAGTATTTCCCCTAAGAGGAAGGGATGATGCAGTACAGCTTCGGTAGGTATTTCCCTCAGTTATGAAACCAAGGTTATTAAACCAGTAGGAGAACCAAGCAACACTATGTAAATGGTACCTGCACACAAAGAACAAATACTTGCAACCCGACGCGTAAGAGGGGTTGTCAATCCCTCTCGGGTAAAAGATAGATTGGTTTGTATAATTTTGGATAAATAGATCTCGCAAAAAAACAAAATAAAATAAATAAATAAAAAGTGCAGCAAGGTAGTTTTGAGTTTTTAGAACAATATATCTGAAAACAAAAGCAAATAAAAATAGATCTCAAAGCAAATATGATAAAGAATAGACCCGGGGGCCGTAGATTTCACTAGTGGTTTCTCTCGAGAAAAATAGCATACGACGGGTAAACAAATTACTATTGGGCAATTGATAGAACTTCAAATAATTATGAAAATATCTAGGCAATGATCATTATATAGTCATCACGTCCAAGATTAGTAGACCGACTCCTGCCTGCATCTACTACTATTACTCCAAACATAGACTGCTATCCAGCATGCATCTAGTGTATTAAGTTCATGGAAAAACGGAGTAATGCAATAAGAATGATGACATGATGTAGACAATATCTATTCATGTAGGAATAGACATCCTTAATAGCAACAATCAATACGTGTCTTGCTACCCCTTCTGTCACTGGGAAAGAACACCGCACGACCGAACCCATCACAAAGCACCTCTTCCCATGGCAAGAAAAATCGATCTAGTCAGACTAACTAAACCAAAGATTTGAAGAAGAAATACGAGGCTATAAGTAATCATGCATATAAGAGATCAAAGAAACTCAAATAATTTTCATGGATAAATAAATCTGGTCATAAACTCAAAGTTCATCGGATCCCAATAAACACACCGCAAAAAGAGTTACATCAAATAGATCTCCAAGAGACCATTGTATTGAGAATCAAAAGAGAGAGAGGAAGCCATCTAGCTACTAACTACGGACCCGTAGGTCTACAATGAACTACTCACACATCATCGGAGAGGCACCAATGAGGACGATGAACCCCTCCGTGATGGTGTCTAGATTGGATCTGGTGGTTCTGGAACTTGCGGCGGCTGGAATTGTGTTTCGTCAACTCCCCTAGGGTTTTTGGATTTTCGGGGTATTTATAGAGCAAAGAGGCGGTGTGGGAGGCGGCTGAGGTGGGCACAACCCACCAGGGCGTGCCTTGGCCCCCAAGCGCACCCAGGTGGGTTGTGCTCACCTCGGAGCCCCCCTCTGGTACTTCTTTGGCCCACCAGGTGTCTTCTGGTCTAGAAAAAAATCTCCTAAAAGTTTTGCTGCATTTGGACTCCGTTTGTATTGATTTTCTGCAAAGTAAAAAACAAGCAAAAAACAGCAACTAACACTGGGCACTATGTCAATAGGTTAGTCCCAAAAACTGATATAAAGTTGCTATCAAATGATTGTAAAACATCCAAGAATGATAATATAATAGCATGGAACAAGCAAAAATTATAGATACGTTGGAGACGTATCAGCATCCGCAAGCTTAATTCCTACTCGTCCTTGAGTAGGTAAATGATAAAAACAGAATTTTTCATGTGGAATGCTGCCTAACATGTTCATCACATATTCTTTTCTTTTGTATCATGGACATTTGGACTTTTATATGGTTCAAAGCAATAGTCTAGTTTTGACATGAAGATTTCAATACTCAAGCATATCAACAAGCAACCATGTCTTTCAAAATATCAACACTAAAGAAAGTTATCCCTAGCCCATTATGCTCAACCATTGATCCATTCATGAAACACACTCGCATATTAGCTACACCCAATGCTCAAGTACGATCATAGTGCCCCTTAGTTGGTGCTTCATAAGAGAAGATGGAGACTCAAAATAAAAATAAAAATTGCATAAAGTAAATAGAAAGGCCCTTCGTAGAGGGAAGTAGGGAATTGTAGAGGTGCCAGAGCTCAAAGCGAAAAAATAGAGATAAAACATTTTGGGTGGCATGCTTTTCCTGTCAACGAAAATGATCGAGTAGTTCCCAATACTTTCCATGCTAGATATATCATAGGCGGTTCCCAAATAGAAAATAAAGTTTATTCCTTTTTTCACCATACTTTCACATTCCACGGCTAGCCGTATCCACGAGTGCTGTCCATACCAACACTTTCCAAGGAATTTATTATTTGACGACATAAAGTAAATTCATTTTTCATCTCGGGACTGGGCATCCCTAATACCTTTGTCGTACTCTTGTGCAATGACAAGTGAATAAACACTCATCTTGAGAATAACACATCTAGCATGCAAAAATATCAGCCACCCCCTACAGTTTCATGAGCTGTACGAGCACACAAAAAGGAAATTTATTTTGAAAATTAGAGATGGCACATACAAATTTGCTTAGAACGGCACGGAAATACCGCATATAGGTAGGTATGGTGGACTCATATGGCAAAACTGGGTTGAAGGATTTTGGATGCACAAGTAGTATTCCTACTTAGTACAAGTGAAGGCTAGCAAAAAGATTGAGAAGCACCAACCAAGAAACAAAAAATCACATAAGCGAGCATTAAGCATAACTAACACCGAATAATGCACCACAAGTAGGATGTAAATTCGTTGCATAACTATTGACTTTCGTGCTTGCATAGGGAATCACAAACCTTAACACCAATATTCTTACTAAAGAACAATTAATCACCAACATGACTCACATATCAATATCATCATATCGCAAAACTATTACAAAAAATCAAGTTTATTTTGTCCAATGATCTTCAAGAAAGTTTTTATTATATCCCTGTTGAATATCTATCACTTTGGGACTATTTTCATATGTTGCTTTTGATAGCTCGAACAAATCTAAGTGAAGGACATGAGCATAAAATCTTCATCTCTCAAAATAATATAAGTGAAGCATGAGAGAATTTCTTCAAAAATTACTAACTCTCAAATAAATCTATGTGAAGCATGAGAGCATTTCTTGAAAAAAAAATATTAAAGCACACCGTGCTCAAAAAGATATAAGTGAAGCACTGGAGCAATTCCATAGCTCAAAAAATTTAAGTGAAGCACATAGAGCAATTCTAACCAATCATAGCATAATTTTGGCTCTCTCAAATATGTGTGTCCAGCAAGGATACTTGTGACAAAATAAAAAGACGCTCCAAGCAAAACTCATGATATGTGACGAATAAAAATATAGTTCCAAGTAAAATACCGATGGTCGTTAGAAGAAAGAGGGGATGCCACTCGGGGCATCCCCAAGCTTAGTTGCTTGTTTCTCCTTGAATATTAACTTGGGGTGCCATGGGGCATCCGCAAGCTTAGGCTCTTCTTACTCCTTATTCCTTCATCCATCGTGATCTCACCCAAAACTTGAAAACTTCAATCACACAAAACTCGACAAAACCTTTGTGAGATCTGTTAGTATAAGAAAATCAATCTTTACTTTAAGTACTGTAGAAAACCCATTCAAATTTTCTTATTGCATTATATCTACTTTATTCTAACTTTTCCATGGCTTATACCCCCCCGATACAATCCATAGAATCATCAAAATAAGCATACAATGCAAAGAAAACAGAATCTGTAAAAAACAGAACAGTCTGTAAAGACTCGAATTTTACTCATACTTATGTAACTCGAAAATTTCTGAAAAATTAGGAAAACAGAGGAAATTTGTGTATCAATCTTGTGTAAACAATTCAGAATTTTTACTCGCATCTGTGAATTTAGAAATTTATTTTACTGGATGCAAAGGTTTCAGTTTTTTCAACAGGATCAAATCAACTATTACCAAAACTATCCCAAAGGCTTTACTTGGCACATACACTAATTAAAACATAAAAAACACAATCATAACAGAGGCATAATTGTGCAAACACTCAAGAACAGAAAGAAAAATGCAAAAATAAATTTTATTCATTGGGTTGCCTCCCAACAAGCGCTATCGTTTTACGCCCCTAGCTAGGCATAAAGCATAGATTCAAGTATTATCATCTTTAGTTCTAGATCCATAAGGTGCCCTCATGATTGATTCATATGGTGGCTTAATTACTGTTCTAGGTAAGTGTTCCATTCCCTTTCTTAGTGAAAATTGAAATTTAATATTGCCTTCTTTCATATCAATCACGGCACCAATAGTACGCAAAAATGGTCTACCAAGTAAAATTGGACAAGACGGATTGCAATCAATATCAAGAACAATAAAATCTATGGGCACATAATTCCTATTTGCAAGAATAAGAAAATCATTAATTCTTCCCATAGGCTTTTTAATAGTAGAATCTGCCAAGTGCAAATTTAAAGAACACTCTTCGATATTGGTAAGACCAAGCACATCACATAAAGATTTCGGGATTGTGGAAACACTATCACCCAAGTCACATAAAACAAAACACTCACAATTTTTAATATTGACTTTAATGGTAGGTTCTCATTCATCATGTAATTTTCTAGGAATTGAAATCTCTTATTCCAACTTTTCTTCAAAATCTTTCATCATAACATCAACAATATGTTTAGTAAAAGCTTTATTTTGTTCATAAGCATGGGGTGAATTAATCATGGATTGCAACAAAGAAATACAATCAATCAAAGAGCAATTATCATAATTAAAGTCTTTGTAATCCAAAAGAGTGGGCACATCACTAATTAAAGTTTTGACCTCTCCAAACCCACTTTTATCAATTTTTTCATCAAGATTTTCACCCTCCGAATTATCGGGACGCCTTCTAACTAAAGTTGACTCTTCTTTAGTCCCTTTATAATCAATTTTAATCTTACTAAACAAGGAATCAATATAAGAAACACCAATCACTTTAGGATCTTCATCAGTTTTATGAAAGCAATCACTAGAAAACGCTCTTTCTAAAAATTCTCTTTTAGCTCTAAGCATAGCGGTTCTTTTCTTACTTTCATCCATAGAAACATATAAAGCTTTAATTTATTCCTCAACCTTAGGTACAAAAATTTTCAACTTGAGATTTTCTACATCATGAGAAATTCTATCAATGCTTCTTGACATGTCATCAATCTTATTCAACTTTTATTCTATCGTATTATTGAAAACCTTTTGAACATTGATAAATTCTTTAATATTATTCTCAAGATCAGAGGTGTTCCTATTATTATTATTATAAGAAGGATTACCATAGGAATTACCATAATTATTAGAGGAATTTCCAGGAAAAGGCCTAGGATTAAAATTACCTCTTGAAGCAGTGTTATTAAAATTGTTTCGTGAAACAAAATTCACATCTACGGAATCACTATTTTGCTCAAGAAAAGTAGACAAAGGCACATCATTAAGATCAATAGGAGCATTTTTATTAGCAACCAATTTCATAAGAGCATCAACTTTTTCAGTCAAAGAATTTATTTCTTCAACCGAATTAACCTTTTTACTAGTAGGCGCTCTTTTGGTATGCCATTGTGAATAATTTGCCATAATATTATCAAGAAATTTAGTAGCTTCACACAAAGTAATTTCCATAAAAGTACCACCCGCGGCAGAATCTAAAAGATTTCTAGAGACAAAATTCAATCCCGCATAAAAATTTTGTATGATCATCCAAAGATTTAAACCATGTGTAGGACAATTTCTTAGCATCAATTTCATTCTTTCCCAAGATTGTGCAACATGTTCGTGCTCAAGTTGCTTAAAGTTCATGATTTGAGTTCTAAGGGAAATAGTTTTCATGGGCGGAAAATACTTAGTAATGAAAGCATCTTTGCATTTATCCCAAGAATCAATACTATTGCGAGGCAAAGGAGAAAACCAAATTTTTGCACGATCTCGCAAAGAAAACGGAAATAATTTCAACTTCACAATATCATTGTCCACATCTTTTTTCTATTGCATATTGCATAATTCTATGAATGTGTTAAGATGGGACGCGACATCCTCATTAGGAGTACCGGACAACTGATCTTTCATAACAAGATTCAACAAAGCGGCATTAATATCACAAGATTCCGCACTAGTGGTGGGAGGAGCAACCAGAGTGCTAATAAAATCATTGTTGTTGGTATTGGAAAAATCACACAACTTGGTGTTCTCTTGAGTCATCGTGACTACGCAAACAAGATTGCACAGAAAAACAGATCTGACGAGAAAACGGCGAACGAAAAAGAGGGCGAATAAAACGGCAAAATTTTGTGAAGTGGGGGATATGAAAATGAGAGGCAAATGGCAAGTAATGTAAATGGCAAGGAGATGAGATTTGTGATCAGGAACCTGATAGATGTTGATAATGTCTCCCTGGCAACAGCACCAGAAATCCTTTCTTGATGGCTCGTATCCGCGTCAGTATTTCCCCGAAGAGGAAGGGATGATGCAGTACAGCTTCGGTAGGTATTTCCCTCAGTTATGAAACCAAGGTTATCGAACCAGTAGGAGAACCAAGCAACACTATGTAAATGGTACCTGCACACAAAGAACAAATACTTGCAACCCGACGCGTAAGAGGGGTTGTCAATCGCTCTCGGATAAAAAATAGATTGGTTTGTATAATTTTGGATAAATAGATCTCTGTCGGTGCAACAAACCCTGGGTCTGTTGCTCAGACGGTGCATAGGCATGGGGACGAGATTGAAGCACCAACCCAAGTCAGAATACAAGGGACTAAGAGGTTCAAAGGACTAACAAGCAGATCAGAGGGACCAAGATCAAGCCAAAGAAGCAAGGCACCATCAAGAGAAGGGCCTCCTTTGCCGGGCAGGCGAGCTCGGCAAGGGGCGAGGCCACCCCCGGAAGACAACGTCCAAGACGTCTCGGCAGGGCCTGCCGGGGCACACGAAGGCAAAACACCTCACCAACTACTCCACCACGACCCACGTCGTTGATCAGTACGATATCGAACCACAGAGTGACTAATTGGCAGCCATTCACCACATGGCAGCCTCTCCCTACAGGAAACACCTGCAGATGACACCCATCCTACAACGTGTCCAGCGAGCAGGCATGGAGCTGGCGAGATAGCCCGGCAAGCCTTGCCGGGCAACCAACGATGTGACATTGAGCGGTGCATTTAATGCGCCCTGTCAGCCCGCAGAGTTAGGTATGATAGCACTGTTTGCTATCTTATCAATACATAATGACTGTTTTGCCATTGTGGTGACCCCTTAATCTATAAAAGGAGGCCCATGGCGACCGTAGAGAGGGTTAGAAGGTTGGATAACTCAGACCCCCATACGCACATAGCCACTGCCGCCCTGAGGCAACCCTTGCCGGGCAAGTGTACTACGCTCCACCACCACCTTTCCACCATCAATCCACCAAAGCAGGAGTAGGGTTTTATGCCTCACGGCGGCCCGAACCTGGGTAAAAATGCCTGTGTGATCTCTGCCATGCTGCCACACACTCGTCTGCTCTTTGTGCAACCTGACGCCCCCCTGCGGAACTAGCAAGGGGCCTCCTGGTCCCATAGGTGGCCGTGGTTTCCCGCGACAATCTCGCAATAAAACAAAATAAAATAAATAAAGAAAAAGTACAGCAAAGTATTTTTGGTTTTAAGAATAATAGATCTGAAAACAAAAGGAAATAAAAATAGATCTCAAAGCAAATATGATAAAGAATAGACCCGGGGGCCGTAGATTTCACTAGTGGCTTCTCTCGAGAAAAATAGCATACGGCGGGTAAACAAATTACTGTTGGGTAATTGATAGAACTTCAAATAATTATGATGATATCCAGGCAATGATCATTATATAGGAATCATGTCCAAGATTAGTAGACCGACTCCTGCCTGCATCTACTACTATTACTCCACACATCGACCGCTATCCAGCATGCATCTAGTGTATTAAGTTCATGGAAAAATAGAGTAATGCAATAAGAACGATGACATGATGTAGACAAGATCTATTCATGTAGGAATAGACCCCATCTTGTTATCCTTAATAGCAATGATCAATACGTGTCTTGCTGCCCCTTCTGTCACTGTGAAAGAACACCGCACGACCGAACCCATCACAAAGCACCTCTTCCCATGGCAAGAAAAATTGATCTAGTCGGCCTAACTAAACCAAAGATTCGAAGAAGAAATACGAGGCTATAAGTAATCATGCATATAAGAGATCAAAGAAACTCAAATAACTTTCATGGATAATTAGATCTGATCATAAACTCAAAGTTCATCGGATCCGAACAAACACACCGCAAAAAGTGTTACATCAAATAGATCTCCAAGAGACCATTGTACTGAGAATCAAAAGAGAGAGAGGAAGCCATCTAGCTAGTAACTACAGACCCGTAGGTCTAAAATGAACTACTCACGCATCATCGGAGAGGCACCAATGAGGACGATGAACCCCTCCGTGATGGTGTCTAGATTGGATCTGGTGGTTCTGGAACTTGCGGCGGCTGGAATTGTGTTTCGTCGACTCCCCTAGGGTTTTTGGATATTCGATGTATTTATAGAGAAAAAAGGCGGTGCGGGAGGCGGACGAGGTGGGCACAACCCACCAGGGCACGCCTGGGCCCCCAGGCGTGCCCAGGTGGGTTGTGCTCCTCTTGGAGCCCCCCTCTGGTACTTCTTTGGCCCAACAGGTGTCTTCTGGTCTAGAAAAAAATCTCCAAAAAGTTCCGCTGCGTTTGGAATCCGTTTGGTATTGATTTTTTGCGAAGTAAAAAACAAGCAAAAATAACAACTGGCACTGGGAACTATGTTAATAGGTTAGTCCCAAAAAATGATATAAAGTTGCTATAAAATGATTGTAAAACATCCAAGAATGAAAATATAACAGCATGTAACAAGCAAAAATTATAGATACGTTGGAGATGTATCAAGGTCCCCTGATTTGCACAGGTCAAAGCTAATGCCAGATGTTGATGGTCCTTTTAAAGTGTTAGAGAAAATAATTGACTATGCATATAAACTTGAGCTGCCCGCAGATTTTGGGGTTAGTCCCACTTTTAACATTGCAGTTTTGAAGCCGTATTTGGGTTAGGAAGATGATCTTTCGTCAAGGACGACTTCATTTCAAGAAGGGGAGGATGATGAGGGCATCAATACCATTGTTACACCCACAACCCCTGATGCTATACATAAGGGACCAATTACTAGAGCTCACGCACGCCAATTGAATTATCAGGTACTTTTGTTTCTTGGTAACAATTGTAATGTAGATGAGAATATGATGCTGCCTAAGTTGGATACATTTGTGTTGGTTACTAATGAAGGGCCTAGCTTGGACAAGAGGGATGAACACTGGAGCAGGATCAAGCATGGGGATGAAGACGCATGTAACGGGAACTAGAACGACGTTTCTAGTGCAGATTTCAACACTTTGAAGCCTCCTTGATGACATACAAGGACATGGATGAAATATAAAAGATGCCCTTTCATAAATTTCATCCATAGCTTATTTTAGGTGTTGTGCCACCTTATTTTTGCGCCAGGCCCATGTAATTTCGAAATACAACTTACTAGGCTATTTTTAGAGTCCGTATGTATGGGAAAACAGAATTTGGGTTGGTTTCGGACCCCCTCCTCCAAGGGGTCACGAAATTCACCCCTATTCCACCATATATACAACTCTTAGGGCATCGTTTAGACTTTGGGTTTTGTTTAGATTAAAGTTCACCATAGCTACAACTCACGTCTTCGTTTGTGTTCAACGACCAGACCAAGACGTCATAGAACCCCACTTTCATCAATAAAGCTTTACTCTTATATTCGCAATATCCAGATTGCAATCTCAGTTTCTTGCTTGATCTTCGTTTGCTTGCAGGAAATAGACCCTCGTGGTCAGGTTGATTGTGCTCCGGCGTGGTGAATAACCCCTCAGAAGTTGGTTTAGCGATTGCTAACGCGTGACATCTTCGCACGTTCGTAGGCAGATCATTCGGTAGGATATCCCTGACAGTTAGGCTAGATTCTCATAAGAGGCAAAGTTTTACCCAAGTTCGGGCCCTTGTGGTCGAGGAAAAAGCCTACTCCCGGTACTGTATATTTGCGATTGGGGGGTGTACAAGTACACGTGAATACCAGGCATTGTGTGTGTGTGTGTGTGTGTGTGTGTGTACTATCGACGAACTAGCCCTTGAGCTTATATAACATACTCGGGGCCTAGGGTTACAAATCATAGCCGACTTATCGTCAGTGGGGATAGAGTCCTCCACGACTCTGGTATCTTCGTCTTGCACGTCGAGTCCTCCATGGGTCTTCGTATAACGCATCTTGGTCTGACCTATGTGGCACAGGATGGAACCGACCTGAGTCCTCACCTCGACACACCACACCTAAAATATGTGCCCACCACACCCCACACACCATCGACAACTAAGATAATAAGCATATACAATAGTACAAAGTTATACATGAATGTTAATTGCATGCTGCATCCAATCATATTTGTTCCGTATTGTGAATGTTTATATTTTCTCCTATAAATTAGTCACGGGAAAGAGAAACGAAGGGCATATATCTCTCTCTCTCCACCGCGCACCCCTCTCTCTACACCACTTTCACGTACACACACAAACTATCTCTCGGCCCTCTAAAACTATGCCCCTGACACATTCATGTGTGATGGTCACTGTATTTCAAGCGAAAGCATTATACGGTCACTGGACTTCAGAATATGCTCATTACGGTCATCGTATACATTCTTGTGGTGATCGTACATTCCCTAGCTCACCGTACGTCTCTGTATTTTGTTGATGACACTAACAGTCATTGTATTTGAAGCGTGCTTCGTATTTTGTTGATGACACTTACGGTCATTGTATTTGAAGCGAAAGCATGATATGGTCACTGGACTTCAGAATAAGCTCATTACGGTCACCATATACATTTTGTGGTGTGAACCAACCTGTGGTTGGATGGTTAGGAGGACAGTGGTATCCCCGGCCCACCTGTCAGCGTGTATATGAAAGAAAGAAACGGTAGCTTGGGTCTGTCCTGTGTTAAAAAAATACATTTTGTGGCGATTATATGGTCACTAGCTCACCGTACAACTCCATAATTTGTTGATGACACGATCAATTGAGCAGTCAAATGGTCCATGTGGCGCAACTAGTGTTGCCCCATCATCTCACATTACCGTAGGGCCCACCTGTCAGTGCATATATGAAAGACAAAAATGGTAATAAATTAGTGGTCGGTGGGGATTCGAAGTCGTGACCTCAGATTGGCAGCCCGCGCGCCCTAACCACAGTGGACAAGGTCGCCTTGTGATGATATGCTGAGCCGGCCATTTTAATTGCACGCACGCACGCACGCATGAGCTGCTTTGGTGAATACAAACACATCATACATGCACACAAACACGCCCGCAACGCCCACATGCATGCACTCACGCAATACTCACACGTACACATGCACGCACGCAACACTCGCACAAACACACACGCATGCAGCCATGTAACACTGACATGTACACATGCATGCAACACTGAAACGTACACATGCACGCAAAACTGAAATGTACACATGCACGCAACACTCACTTGTACGCATGCACGCACACAACACTCGCACGCCTGCATGCACACAACACACGAAGCAAGACATACGCTCAATCGATATGTGCATGCACCCTTTGTTAAGGACATGTATTGTTATGAGTATTAATCAATCTTATCTGCGATAAGCAGAACATTGATGTTTGCAGTGCTCTTTATGAACCATTGGTAAAACGAGCTGCTATACAAAAGGTTTTTAACCCCTTTCCGCGATGGATTTTTAAACCGTCGCTAGGCTAGTGTGTGCGATAGGGGGCATCCTTCCCATATGAACCAGCAACCTTCGTAGATAGGGAGTAGCAATGCATACATTTTGCATAACTAAGCGTATGTGTTGCCGGCATGTATCCCAAACGCGAGTCTTCAGACAACTGTTTGTGATATCTCGCATATCCCAAACGCTCCATCCTTGCGACTCATTTGTGCTTGTATTACCATCGTAGTCGGACTTCCGTGGTGCTACGTTTACGATGCGCGCCCCATCACAAATAGTTCACGATTATAGAATGCGTATGATAAGCAGACAATCACACACATTTACTTTTCCTCGACTGTATGTGATTCAATGTAAAAGTGCATACAGTTATCCCTATAAAACTGTATGCGAAGCTTGAATATATCCCACACGATTCATCCGTCGTACCCGCATCGGATAAGGGCCTATCACACGTGTTCTTCTTTGAGCAAACGTTTACGATGCGCACGACATCATAAACAATCCATAATTGCCAAGTGTGTGTGATAAGGTGACTTTCACAAACATTTAATAAGAAGGAACTGTGTGCGCTGCTGTTGTTAATCTCACACATTTTTTCTTGGCTAATCATGTGTGCAGTAGAGATTCATCGCACACGTAGTGGATCTGAGAAACGTATCTGATCTCGACGTTTATCGCAGACATTTTGCTTTCACAAACCATGTGCAGTGTACCGGACAGCAGAACCTAATTTATCCCTAATTTAATCCCTGCATTTAAAATTCACAGATTTTGAATTTGAAAGTAGGCAATCACTAATTTGATATCAAACCATGTTTATTACAAATATAGGTTCAGGCACGAATGCATAATTCGATGCATAGGTACATATACTGAAGAACTACAAAAGCACCAAGTAAAGAATGATGAACTACAGTTGTACTAAAAACTATTAAGAGAGAGGCGAAAGACATTCTGGTTGCTGGAGAAGGTTAAGCGGAATGCCCATATTGTGTCATCCTCCATGCATAATGCGCGCACGACTCTAGGCCAACCCCTTGTGATGGCTGCCCGCCCATCCTTCACTGTCTTCATTAGGACTTCTTGATGCTCATTTTAGTCTCGATGAAATACTTTAACCTTCATTGTGTGTCCACCAATCATGTACTTTGCAAGGTACTCTTGAGTAAACTGCTTTGGGAAACACTTCAAACGAAAAAGATTCAGATATTGTTGTCTAACAACTCATTATGGGCAGTAAAAAGTGAAGGCTACAGAGTTTTTAGTTACCATCCTACAGCTCATTGTTGTGTTGGATAGAGCGTAAACAAATAATTTGATTGCCACTATTCGTATCTCTTTGCTAATAAAGTAATAATCCTTATCTGTTTCCTCACTTGATGCTGGTTCATAAATATCTCATTGCCCCAAACGCAAAAAGGGTCGATGAGTGGATCTTTGCCAAGGACATATGTACCTACAAGAACCAAGTCAATATTAGAAGCTAAGAAGTGTCCAGGCCTGGATCTATATGCACTACATTACGGAACGATGGGGGGAGTACAAGCCGACGGATGAAACTAACCTCGGCGAAAAATGTTGGCCACTCCTGTTGTTGTCCTGCATAAGTAGTGGAAAGGCATGATAAGTACAACAACCTTAACATCAAACAAATATAGCCAAGGTAAACAACATCATCTCCAAATAATAGCTTGAATGTGTTGGTTTCAGCATGCTGTTAAAGCGGATATAAAATAGAAGGGAATGTTACCTACAACTGGCTTAACAGCCACAAAATATTGCAATTCAAACTAGTATTGTTGAAAATGAATAGAACCTAGCTCATGCTTAAACATCACACTGGATAAATGTGTAAAACTGAAATAAAGGGCGTGTGTTAACTACACCTGGCATAACAGGAACCAAAGATAGCTGTTCAAACTATTATTGATGAAATCGAGCTGCATAGTTTCGAAGTGCACATAATGAACATCACATTGTGAATAACTGAAATAAACAAGGCATATATGATCAGTATAACAACCAAATATAACCATTGTAATCTGGACAGAGGCTCACTGCAACCAACCTAACATGCAAATATAGATAAGCAGGGCATATGCTTGAAAATTGGACAAATGCTCACTTCAACCAACCAAACAAGTAAATACAGATAAACAAGGCATCTACTTGAAAACTGGACAAATGCTCACTTCAACCAACCTAACAACCAAATACAGATAAACAAGGCATCTGCTTGATAACTGGACGAATGCTCACTGCAACCAACCTAGCAACCAAATACAGATAAACAAGGAATCTACTCACTATAAACAACCAAATATAGCCATTCATGAAACTGAGGTGGATAATTCATACTTAAACATCACATAGCCCTATTAAACATTACATTTTTGCATAACTAAAATAATTAAACATGGCACAGTTAAAACACCGCATGGCAAAAGCTACTACAACAAAGGGTACGGGTTGGCTAGCTAGAAAAGTAAGATTTGCGGATAGGATATTGCCTCACTTGTCATGGATGGGACAATCCTTCCAGTTGGAAGAGCACAGACCCTTGGTGTGCTCTTTGATGTCGCAGATGGGCTATTTCACCTTGGAAGTTCCTTTGTGGATGCCCTCTGATGGAGTCCTGGATGAAGGGGTCCTCGGGCCGCCGGCCCATTGACTATGGGCCAGACTGACGGGCTTCTATGGAGCCAATCTAGGGCGCGGACCCGTGACCGGACAGAAGATCTTCGGAGCCATGGTGTGCCATCCAAGTTGAGATTTAGCGTGATCTTTCCTTTGTTGTAACCGACCATATATAACCCTAACCCTACTGGTGTCTATATAAACCAAAGTTTTAGTCTTTAGGGATAGAGCAACATCCAATCCCTCATCAACCTAGGGTTTAGATCGCCTGATCTCGAGGTAGATTGACTCTGTAATCATACCATACACATCAAATACAATCAACCAGGATGTAGGGTTTTACCTATTAGAGAGGGCCCGAACCTGGGTAAACACCGTGTTCTTCGTCCCTTGTTCCCCATCGATCCTAGATCCATAGCTCGGGACCCCCTACCCGAGATCCGCCGGTTTTGACACCGACATTGGTGCTTTCATTGTGAGTTCTGCTGTTGGGCCACCGAAGGATCGACGACTCGCCTGATCATCAGAGATGGCGTTAGCTCCAGGGACCTCTTTGTCCCCGGCCAGCTCTTCGCATTTGGCAGCATCGTGCTGCATACCAACCCAACTGGTCATCTAGACCAGCTCAACAATTTTGCCCCGAGCACTGGATTAGATTCGGCAAACTGCAGTACATCGCCGACGCTCGAGGCGATCTGGTCTTTTCCGGATTCGCAGCCTCACCTGGTACCCATGTGGGCCTCGCAGTACCCGCTCCGGAGCTTTCCCCCGATCCGATCTACGGATCGGCCTCAACCCCTCAGCCAGCCTCGTGCTCGGACTACTCCACCCTTTCCGGAGGCCAGGAATCCCCTTCAACCACGCCAATGATGCCCGCCGAGGACCCAGCTTCAGGCCTCAGCACAAAAGCGGTGTTCGGACACCAAGAGTCACCCTTGGCCGAACCCTCTCCTCCCAAAGCAGATCTGGCCTTCAGCCCTATTGATGGGTTGACATTCAGAAATTAGGAATCATCCCTGGCCGAACTCCCCCTCACCTACTTGGCCTCGAGCCCCAATACAGAGATAGCATTCGAAGACTAGGTTTCATCCTTGGTCCCTCATGCCTATCCGGCCGCGAGCCCAACCCCGGGCCTCGAGGTCAACTCGGTCCTGGAAGACCAGAATTTAGTCCGGGCCTGGATCACCCCTCGCCCCGCCACAACAGAGACCGGTGCTGAGCGGCCACCTTACACCAGCTCGGTAAGCCTCGCTTCGTTAAATGAGGCGCTTGACAGAATCAAGATGATGTCCACTCGAGATGACTCGCCCTCGTCCTACGTTCAGCAGCCCCCCGGGGCGAATTCAGGGAATTTTACGTCCCACCCACCACCCACCTAGTGGCCACAGTTGAGGACTTAACCGACATGTTGGACTACACCTCGAAAAACGTCGATTCCATGGATGAGGACAGTGGAGCCATGGCCAATAACAATGTCGCTCCCCCCGTCACCGGCCGCTGGACGGCCACGTCCACTTACGACATCTACATGGTAGACACTCCAAAAGAAGACGACGACACCCCTAGGAAGGATAACGGCAAGCCTAGCGCTGAACCGCCAAAACGCCACAGACAACGCCGCCGCTCCAGGGCACGTCGAAGCCATGCGAGCAACACGGACACCGGAGAGAACGTCACTCCGGACAATACAGACAACCTTGGTGACCCCAATGCCGACGAAGAACTACAAGACGACCACGAGGAGCATGAGGACCAGCTCAATCTCGAAGACATCAATGACTCTGAAGACAGAAACAACCTCCTCCTTTTCGAAGAGGAGGTCAGCTTGCGTGACGAAGATTTCATCGTCCCCGAAGACCCGCTGGATCAAGAGCGGTTCAAACGGCAGCTCATTGCCACCGTGCGTAGCCTGAAAAAACAACAGCAAAAATAAAGCCGAACAAGACACCCTCAATGACAGATGGACTAATGTCCTAACTGCTGAAGAGGAGTACGACCACAAACAACAGACAAAGAGCTACCCGAAGTGAAAACTATTGCCACAATTCAACGACGAGGACATAGATCAGGCACCTCCAAGGCACACTCAGGTAGATCAGCCAGACCGCCCCCTCGAGGATGGGACAGGACAGCTGATAAAGCCGAACAGCCTCCCGCCCACCTCGCCATCAAGGCAAGGAGCCATTACGGCCAATTTATAAGTATGACCTACGCCGTGACCTGGATGCTCGGGCAGGTCTGACAAGGTCCATTTACGAACCCAAAGGAGAGCCTCCTGTTAAACGGGACGAATATTAAGCCTGGCTAGACCGAAATGACAGAGTTCGGGAGCTACAACGAGCCCAGATGACAGACAATCTCCGGCGCGACGTAGCCTGAGTCAGGGGCGCCGCTCATCCCTTGTGCTTCATAGATAGGGTGATGCAGCAACAATTCCCGGAAGGATTTAAACTTGTAAATATCAAGCCATACGACGGGACAATAGATCTGGCCATATGGACTGAAGATTTCCTACTACACATTCATATGGCATGAGGAGATGACCTCCACGCCATCAAGTATCTACCGTTAAAGCTGAAAGGCCCTGCCAGGCACTGGTTAAATAGCCTCCTCGAAGACTCCATAGGATGTTGGGAGGAGCTCGAGGATGTCTTCTGAGCTAACTTCCAGTGCACTTATGTCTGGCCTCCGGACGCCGATGACCTGAGCCACGTAATCCAGCTGCCCGGCGAGTCAGCCCGGCAATTTTGGAACTGGTTCTTGACCAAGAAAAACCAGATTGTTGACTATCCAGACGCCGAGGCTATAGCCGCCTTTAGGCATAGTGTTCGAGACGAGTGGCTATCACGTCAGCTCGGCCAGGACAAGCCAAGAACGAAGGCAGCACTTACCTCCCTGATGACCCGCTTCTGCGCTAGAGAAGATAGTTGGCTGGCTCATAGAACCACCAACCCAGAACCCTCGATACCTCTGAAGTCCAGGACGGGAATGGAAAGCCACGGCGCAAGAAGAACAAGCGTCGCCACAATGACGGAGAAGTCGACGAGATGGCAGTAAATGCCAGATTCCGCAATCCGATGTTCGGATCACAGAAAAGGCCTTCTAAAGGCAACCAGGACGGACCAACCAAGTTGGATGCAATCCTGGGCAGGCCTTGCCATATACATGGCACACCTGAGAAGCCCGCCAACCACACCTACCGTAACTATTCGGTGGCTAAACAGGCAGCAAGATCACAGCCGAAGACTCTGGCAAAAGCCCTCGGAGCGAGGATGATGAGGAGCCCCGCATGCCGAACAATGGAGGCCAAAAACCCTTCCCCCTGAGGTCAAGATGGTGAACATGATCGACGCCACCCATATACCGAGAAAGGAGAGGAAGCGCGCGCTACAAGATGTTTACGCCGTCGAGCGCATAGCGCCAAAGTTTAACCCACGGTTGTCTTGCCCGATCACCTTCGACCGCAAGGACCACCCGACCAGTATCCGTCATGGAGGATCGACGACCCTGGTACTCGACCCCATTGTCGATGGGTACCACCTCATGAGAGTCCTTATGGACGGAGGCAGTAGCCTCAATCTGATCTATCCAGACACAGTGTGTAAAATGGGGATCGATTTGTCAAGGACCAAACCCAGTAACACCACCTTAAAGGGGGTTATTCTAGGTGTAGAGGCCCGTTGCTCAGGCATGGTAACTCTGGAAGTGGTATTCGGCTCGTCGGACAACTTCCGCAGTGAAGACTTGATCTTCGATATTGCCCCGTTCCGCAGTGGCTACCATGCCCTCCTCGGTCGAATGGCGTTTGCCAAATTCAATGTTATCCCGCATTACGCATACCTCAAACTGAAGATGCCTAGCCCTTCGGGTGTCATAACGATCAACGGCAACACGGAGTGCTCACTCCGGACCGAGGAGCACACTGCGGCCTTGGCAGCCGAAGACCAAGCCGTCGCCAATGGGCCTAGGTATCAGCCCGCCATAAAGGCCAAAGATACAACCAAACGGGCTCGAGCCCTATCCCCGTCATGGGAATCCGCCTACGTATGCTACAAATAGGGATACGCTCCCCACGCCACACCAACCATCATTGCGCTCTATGTGCCTCGTCAGCACAACTTCGCGCTCAATATACCATGGGGCGGCCGTGGGGGCTTATATCAAACAATGCCGCCATGTCTTCGGCTCAACCGAACTATGGCATCACCACGTCTTCCGACAGGGAACGGGTACGACCCTCAGACTCACCCAGCATCAAGCTGTGGCAACACGGCTACCTTTTGAGGTTCCTATTCAAGGCCCCCCTCGCCAGCATGTGTTCTTCTTCACGGACGCCCACCCACCCAGTAGAAGCAAAGGTGCAGACATGCAGCAGGGCACAGTTGAGGCTTCGACTCATGAATCAAGGCCCTATGTAAACCTTTCTCTGTAAAATTTTCTTTCTTACTCATAATAAATGCCTTGGCAGTTTGAATTGTATTGATAGACGTCCTGAGTTTATGGAAAATAAAAAAACCACCTTTTACGGTGTTCGGGCATTTGTTTTGTTCGGTCTTTCTTCTCCTTTTTTCCGCTCTTCGAACAGCTTGGCATGCACACATTGTGTAACAAATACAAATTGGTTCATTAACCAAGGGCTTGATCTTTTCATCAGCTCTACGTACTAAGTCCAGCACCATTTTTTGTTGTGTGTTCGGCGTCTTGGATATTCCACTATATGCATTAGTTCCGAACTATGTCTTGGGTCAATAGTTGGGTTGCCCGACTCCTGTGTTTGCTTTCTTACGTTTCGCATGTTCGGCTAAGAAGGTAAAGGGAGAACCCCTGTGATTGTGCTTCTGGCTAGCTCAGACAAGCACCTCAGGGGAGAAAGCCGAAAACTAACCATCATAGTAAGCGTGAACTGGTCGGCGATCCGATGACTAGTGTTAAACTTAAAAATCGGTTGCGATTTATCCGTGTCATGCGCAGGATTTGGTCTAGCACAAACCACGTGATTACAAAAGGCATGCCTCGGCTTCCCCGTACATCACAAAGCATCAGGGGCTAGTAATTAGCCCCCACAGTCAAGCTCCTATGGCTAAGTGAAAGTAATAAAGCCACATAGTCTGATTGCCTAGTCTCTCTCACGCACTACCGCCTTCAGGCACCGAGACGTCGGATAAGGGTAACAGTGCGGAGACGAAACACCCCTCGTAATATTCACTTGAGGGATGAAGCCGACGACTGGTAACTTTTAGAATAATAAACGGCCACACAAGAGTCAAAATAAAAACACCATAATATATTAACGGGTCGCATTATAAAGCAAAAGGTCAAGTTGACAACTTAATACAATCACTCAATGAATACATCTTTGGAACACTGGCCCTCTATCACCCGAGCACCCTCCATAACTTGCGTGAAGTACTATTCGGGGCAGCGATGCTCTTTTCCAACTGGCGGGGGGCCAGTGGCCATGTCCATGGGTTGATCTTAGGCTAATGAACCATGGTCTTCGCAAAAGCCAGCCTAGCTCCCACAAGGCATGCAGAACGATTCACGCCATCAATCCGGGGTGACGCTTCATGCAGTGTGACCACCCGAATATAAATCGATCGAAAGATCAATTACCTTCTTCGGAAGATTTGCAGCGTCGACAACAATGTCTTCGTTTTCGGCCGGCCACTCCTCCTGGGGCTTGAACAACAGCTTACACACCTTGTCATGGGTGGTGCCGAAGAAATACTGCACGGTGGCCGGATCCCAAGACTTGTAAGACCACATGGGGGTGGCCCTTTGCTGACAAGGAAGGAGGCGGTGACCGAGCATTATCTGGACCACATTGGTCAGCTTGGCGCCAGTTTCCATCATGTTGGTGATTCATTTTTGCAGCATCTTCACCTTGTAGGTGGATCCCCGGTTAAGGCCTTTCTTGGTCCACGAGATCAACCTCACAGGGGGTCCAGATCTGAATTCGGGAGCCTCCATCCAGGCTGCATCTCTTGGTTCCGTAATGTAGAACCACTCCTTCTACCACACCTTGACGGTGTCGATGAATGTGCCCTCTGGCCATTGAACTCGGGTGAGCTTGCTGATCATTGCCCCACCGTAGTCCGCCTGGGCGCCGCCAACTAGCTTCTTCTTAACGTTGAACACCTTAAGCCACAAGCCGAAATGCGGCTGGACTCGCAGAAGGGCCTCGCAAATGACGATGAAGGCTGAGATGTGGAGAAGGGAGTTGGGGGCTAGATCATGGAAGTCCATCCCATAAAATAACATCAAACCCCGAACGAAGGGGTGCAGGGAAAATCCCAGCCCCCGGATAAAATGGGGGGGGGGGGGACACTACCCTCTCGCCTGGCTTGGGCGTGGGGATGACCTGACCCTCCTCAGGGGCCCGGTGGGCGATGTCGGTCGATAAGTAGCCGACTCGCTTTAGCTCCTTGATGTCGTTGTTGGTGACAATGGAGGCATCCCACTTGCCATTGACGCTAGATCCGGCCATGGCTGAAGCTAGGGAAGAGCTGTGAAGGGATTCACCGCAGAGGAATAAGGCAGGGCGCTGGAGCTCTGTGTCATGGTATAACACGGCAACCTATGGGACCATCGGCCCCTTGTGGTTCGACAAGGGGGAAGAGCACATTGCACAAATAGCGGAGAGCGTAGAGCAGCACGGCAGTGGTGACACGAGCAGTTTTTACCCAGGTTTGGGCCGCCGCAAGGCGTAAAACCCTACTCCTGCTTTGGTGGATTGATGGGAGGACTGTGGTGGAGACACAACGCTCTAGCCCAGCAAGGTCGCCTTGGGACGAGAGCAGCTACGCGCGTATGAGTGTACAGGGGTCCGAATCCTTTCTAAGGTTGCCACGGCCCTCCTTTTATAGGTCAAGGGGTCACCACAATGGCAAATTAGTCATTATCCAGTGATTAGATAGCCACAGTGCTATCATACCTAACTGTGGCAGTTAGGACAAAGTGCATTAAATGCACCGCTTAACGTCACATCGCAGATGCGGCCCGGCAAGCCTTGCTGCGCCGTCTTGGTCATCTCCTGTCTACCTGTGCGACACGCGTCCGGACGGGTGTCACACAGCGGTAATCTTTTCTCCAAATAGCTGCCACGCGCTAAATGGCAGCCACTTAACCACCTGGGGGCTCGACACCGCACTGATAGATGACTTGCGTCACTGTGAGGTGGAGCGGTGGCGCCTTGGGGGGGGGGGGAGGGTAGTCCGCCCTCGGCGTCCCCAGCAAGCCTGCCGGGGGAGTCTTGAGACTTGTCTTTTGGGGAACCTCGACCCCGCCAGGTGCGCCTGCCCGGCAAGGGAGGTTTTTCCTTAGTGGTGTCTTGCTCATTTGGTTGGTCTTGGTCTTCTTGATCTGCCCTTTGATTTCTCAAAGGGCTATCTCTTTTGCTTGGCCTCGTCCTGGAGACTTGGCGCTGTCGTGGTGGAGGCCTGCCATCTGTGCACAAGTCAGAGGAAACACATACCCCCTATTTGTGTACCCCGACAGAAGCCCCCAGTCCTGAGCCATACGTGTCGCCGGGCACGTTGGGTTAGGCCCCAAACAGTGCACGGACACGTGCCGAGGGAACGCTACGCATCCAGCGGTTCGTCATGATGACCAATTGACCAATGTCCACTCCGCGTAATTACCGCGGGTCGTGGGGTCGTGGGACTATAGCAGGTAATGTAAAATGGTAACTTTCTGAGGGAAAGTTGCGAAGAGTCACCCCTTTCCCCATGCTCGTTCCCCATAAAGAGGAAAAAACACGAAGGGGCGCGGCTCATTCGCACATGTTTGTCCAGCCATCATCTTCTTCCTCTAGCCCCGCAGTCGCTCCGTGCCCATACTCGGTCTCATTTGCCTCATCTGATCCCCCATTCCCTCATTGCCCATAAGGATGGGAAGGAAGATTGCAGTCGATAAGGGGAAGTGGGAGGCCGCCACGAAGACGGTAGCCGCAGAGGGGAACAAAAGGAGAGCGGCGGAGTTGGACAAGAAGTGGCGGGGAGACGTGGTCTTCTCCCCGTCGAGCTTGGATGAGGGCACCTTGGTCGCAAGGTATGGGTATATGTGGGGGACGGAAGTTCCAAAAGGGAATGGGGCGCCCGTGGACTTGCTGGAGGGGGAAGAAGATCCGCCGAATTCATACCGGTTTTTCTGTGCGTACTTCTTCTGCGGCCTTTGTCCCCCTTTTTCGGATTTCTTTGAAGCGGTGATGATGGCGTATGGATTCCACCTTCTGGACTTCACGCCAAATGCGATGCTGTGCATGGCGATTTTCGCCCACTTGTGCAAGAACTTTGTCGGGGTCGCCCCTTATGTGGATCTGTTTCGACACTTCTTCATTCCGTGTCGGTGTACTAAAGTTTGGGCCCTTTTTAGTACCCCTTACTTGTGCACGGGTAGTTGTAGCCGCGACCGTGGCGAGGCTTGACGGGGGAAGCTAGGAACAGAATACAAGACAGCGGAGACGGCGTCCAAGCCAGTAACCAGGGAGCAGAAGACAAGCTAGAGCCCCGGCAAGATCCTTGCCGGGGCGGCTCGCGAGGCCCCGGCAAGACCCTTGGCGGGATGACTTGCGAAGCACTAACAAGAACACCACCCTTGAGGTTGAGAGCTCTGACACCATCGAAAAATGTTGAGACCAAGACCCAGGGGCGCATGGGTAGTGGCATGCGGATCTTTGTGAAGATTGGATGATCAAGCCCCCCCCCCCCCCCGGCAAGATCTTTGCCGGGACGGTTTGCGAGACCCCAGCAAGATCCTTGCCGGGGACATTGACATAGCTACAACAAGGCTCCGCCGCCCCGCCACCACTCTAGCACGGTGATCGACTTGCCAGCCTGGCTGGCACCTGCGTGGAGGCATGCAGATCTTCGCGAAGATCCTGCCACCGTTCTAGCGCAGCAGCCAGCCAGCCAGCCTGGCATTGCATGCCTCGTTAACCTGGATACGTGTCAAGGCAGGGCAAGGCGGTAACGGACGGGACGGGCTCGATTTCCGTCCCCAATAAAGCTAGGGGGCACTTAACCAGCGCATTGAATGCGTTTTGTCCCCGAATCTCAGTGATAAGCGTAGCCACTTTACACCACCTATGTGCCACTGTGGCAACCCCTTGGACGTATAAAAGGAGGCCCAAGGCATACTGGAGGAGCATTCGGACTTTTTGAACCCTCCGGCCCAGCTTGCATGCATAGCAGCTAACCGAAGCTCAAGAACTCATAATATACACACAAAGCAGGACTAGGGTTTTACGCTTCTCAGCGGCCCGAACCTGGGTAAAAATCCATCGTCTTGATCGTTAGATCTGCTCTTTGTGCACCCCTCTTCCCTGCCAAACCGTAGAAGGGGTCCATGTGATCCCGTAGGTGTCGTTTCCCTCGACATCTTTGGCGCGCCAGGTAGGCGGGTTAGGTTGTGCGAACCTAATCTAGCAGTGAGCATGTTATTTTCCATGATCACCATGGCTCCCAAGAAGAAGGCGATCGTGGCGATTGGTTCGTCTGGAGCCGGTCCGCCCGAGCCAGCGCGGACGGGCAGCGGTGTAGTTGCGGATGGCGGCGAAGGTGCGGATCACGAGCATCCACGACATTCTGGCAACCGAAGCCAGGCAAGCAGCGTCGTTCGCGTCCACGACGACGAACCGCGCGCCACTGGGTCCAAGGACGGTCCCGTGCTACCTATGGGCGGCGCGGCGACCTCCAAGGCACCCCTGCCGGTGCCCGCGCCACGGCCTTCCCAGGCCGTGCGCGAGGAACGGCGCTACGACGTTGGAGACCACAGGCGTCCCCACGGAAAGAGCCTTCAGCATCATTCTTGACATGCGCAGGGCCGGCATGCACGCCATGATGCTGGTGGAAACGGCACGCGGCCGCGGAACCGTGATGGGGCTCCTTCTAACATGGTTGGAAGTCCGAGCACCTCCCGTTCCTCGCGCTTGTCGCTGCCACTCACGCCAGCAGAGGCGTTAGCATGAGCGCAATTGCTCCTCGACTTCCTCCTGCTGCGGAGAAGCAGGAGGAGTGGAGGGCTACTATCCACAGCCTTATTGGCCATGCCAATAAGGATGGGTACCAGGAGGCAGGCCCTTCACGGCGTCGGTCCACTGAGCCGGCACGTGTCAACGGCGGAAAGGTCGGAGGCGCCGCAAGCACGATGCACTCCCCTCCACCACGCCAGCAACGGTCGCCAGTTCGGTAAGTCGATGCCCGTGATGATGGATCCACGACATCGTCAAACCCACGAGCTCGTCATGACCAACGTCAAGTTCTTGGGGAACAATGCAAGGAGGACGCTAGAACTACCATCGAGCGGCGACGGGATGCACGCCAGTAATCTGATAGGCACGCAGGGCCTACTGCCTACAGGCCTGCACCAGGGGATACTGGTGACTTGCCTTACGAGGTAGGTTGTCCAGCCTTTACCCGTGAGCTGCGGCAATTCCAGTGGCCCACTACCTGCACGTTCAAACCAGAGGTCCCAGAGAAGTACGACGGCAAAGCTCATCCGTCCGAGTTCCTGAGTGTTTACAGTATCGCCATGCAAGCCGTCGGAGCTCGGGATGGCAAGGTGCTTGCTAACTACTTCCCGTTGGTGCTCAAGCCCAACGTTAGGTCGTGGTTGATGCACCTGCCAGTAGATTCCATCTCCTCTTGGTCGGACCTGTGACATGAGTTCGTTGGCGCCTTCACTGGAGGCCACACGGCTCCTGGCCAGGCGAGTGATCTGCATCTCATCCCACAGAAGGATGGCGAATGCTTGCGCAAATACATACAGAGATTCAGCCGTGTGCAGTACAACATCCCGGATGTTCATCCTGCCGCTATCGTCAGTGCGTTCCATCAGAACATGCACAACCGCAAGATGCATGAAGAGCTGGCGATGAACAAGGTTATAGATGTTGCCGAGCTTTATGTTCTGGCCGATAGATGTGCTCGAGCTGAAGAGGGAAGGAAGTACGCCGGCGAAGATGCCGGTATGGGAAGCGACTCTGAAGACGAGGACGTCGTCGCCCCGGCAAAGAAGGGTCGACGACGCAACAGGAAGCGCAAGGGCAAGGCCGTGCTTGCCGTCGAGGAATTCGGCAACCCTGGCACCGCCAAGAAGGCCAAGGTTGATGACCCCGGCAAGGAGGTTGCCAGGTGCACTGCCAGCCAGGACTTGGCGGCCGCCGACAAGTCGGAGGGCTCCGACAAGCAATATTGCAAGATCCATCGCACCAAGGGCCATGACCTCCAGAACTGCCGGCAAGTCGAGTAGCTTGTGGAGAGGCAGAAAGCTAAGTACGAAAGGCGAGACAAGGAAAAAGGCCAGGACGGTGCTGAGGGGTCTGGCAAGAAGCGTGGTGGCAGAGGAGGCCGCCACGGCAAGGACAAGCAACAAGAGAGGCCTGCTCGAGGCCGCGACAAGAAGGAGGGAGATGATGATCATGAAGAGGACGACGAGTCCAGCGAGCACAAGTTCCAAAAGGCCACAGAAGCCATGTGCGTCGATGGTGGCGCCTCGCTACATTCTTCTCACCGCCAACTTAAACAGTGGGTGCGCGAGATCAATGCGACAGAGCCATCAATCAATGCCTATCATTTTTTACGCCGAGGATCACCCTGACCGCACAACTGCGGTCGGGTGCCTGCCATTGTTGGTTTCACCAACAATTCGCAACCTCAAGGTGACAAAAATGTTAGTGGACGGTGGGGCCGGCCTGAACTTGATCTCACCCAAGGTGATCAAGAGGTTGCAAATCCCTGATGAAGATCTTGAAGAGACGGGCACGTTTTAAGGGATCAATCCAGGGAAAAGCCAGCCCAAGGGAAAGATTACACTACCAGTCACATTTGGTGGTGAACTGAACTATAGGACATAAAAGATCATTTTTGATGTTGCCAAGATCCCGTTGCCGTACAACGGGATCCTTGGCCGTCCAGAATTGGCCAAGTTTATGGCAGCATCACACTACGCTTACAACACGCTGAAGATGCCCGGCCCGATGAGCATCATCACTGTCAACTCTAACAAGAAAGATGCGCTCATCTGCGCCGATCAGCTCTACCGGGAGGCGGTCGTAGCACCTGCCGCCAAGGCACTTGCTCCTGCCACTGGAGCTCCCGGGGAGAAGAAGACCGGCAAGACCTCTTGCCCCGGCAAGACCTCTTGCCCCGACAAGACCTCCTGCACCCACTCTGGCAAGCGCGCCTCTTCGGAGTGTTGCGCTCCCGTCGAGGAGGACGTGCCAGAGAGCTCCACCGGCACGAGCAAGAAATCCAAGGCAGCGCCACCAGAGACCAAGAAGGTGCCCGTCAAGGAGGACGGCACGGGCGGAGCTTTCACCATAAGCTCCACCCTCGACAGCAAATAGGAAAGCGCGCTCGTCGCCTTCCTGTGGGGGAATGTCAATGTGTTTGCATGGCAAGCATCTGACATCCCCGGTGTTCCCAGGGAGGTGATTGAGCACCACTTTGCTGTCTGTCCTCATGCGCGGCCCGTCAAGCAGAAGGTCAGGAAGCAAGCTTTGGAGCGGCAAGAGTTTATCATCGAAGAGATTAGGAAGTTGGAGGCGGCAGGCTTGGTTAGAGGCGTGCTCCACCCAACCTGGTTGGCCAATCCGGTTGTGGTGCGCAAGGCGAATGGGAAATGGAGGCTGTGTATTGATTATACAGACATAAATAAAGCCTGTCCAAAGGATCCTTTCCCTTTGCCGCGCATTGACCAGATCGTGGACTCCACTGCCGGGTGCGACTTGCTGTCGTTCCTTGACGCCTACTCAGGATACCACCAAATCTTCATGACGAAGGAGGATGAAGAGAAAACCGCGTTTATCACCCCATGTGGTACGTATTGTTTTATACGAATGCCTTTCGGGTTGAAAAGTGCTGGTTCGACATTTGCAAGGGTGGTCCAGATTGGTTTTGAGCCCCAGCTGCACAGAAATATGGAAGCATATATGGATGACATAGTGGTCAAAACCAAGGACAAGGCAACACTTGTGCAAGATTTGGGAGAAACATTTGCAAACTTGTGCAAGATCAACCTCAAGCTTAACCCTGAGAAGTGTGTGTTCGGCGTCCTATCCGGCAAACTTCTCGGGTTCTTTGTGTCTCAGCATTGGATCAAAGCAAACCTCGACAAGATCAAGGCAATTGAGCAAATCGAAGCGCCAAGACGAGTCAAAGACGTATGTCGGCTTGCCGGCTGCGTTGCTACTTTGAGTAGGTTCATCTCCAAATCTGCTGAGCGCGCCCTCCCCTTTTTCAAGATTTTGAAAAAGGCAGGGCCAATGAAATGGACTCCGGAGGCCGAGGCAGCGCTGCAAGATTTGAAGAGGTACCTCTCCTCTACACCAATACTAGTTGCACCTAAACCACAAGAGCCGTTGCTACTATATCTAGCGGCAACGAATCAAGTGGTTAGTATTGCGCGAGTGGCGCAGAGGGAAGTAGATGAAAAAGCAGTGGCAGTGGCGAGATCGTCGATTGACGAGCCAGAGCTCTCCCCGGTAGGGTCTAGTGCCGGCAAGACAGGAACCCCGGCAGAGTCTGGTCCCGACAGAGCAGAGTCTGGCACCGGCGAGACAGGATCTGTGCAAGCAAATGAAGTGATGCAGAAGAAGAAGATGATGCAGCACCCAGTTTATTTTGTCAGCTCCCTCTTGCAGGGGGCTAGGTCAAGATACTCTGGGGTGTAGAAGTTGCTCTTCGGCCTCCATATGGCCTCGAGGAAGCTGTGTCATTATTTTCAAGCACATGAGATCACCGTCATCACTCGCTTCCCGTTGCAACAGATCTTGCATAACCCAGATGCAACCGGAAGGATTGTGGAATGGGCGTTGGAACTGTCAAGCTTTGGCATCAGGTTTGAAAGCACTTCGACAATCCAGAGCAGAGCCTTGGCAGAATTCATTGCAGAATGGACCTCAACACCTAATGAAGAAATTCAAGAGACCACTCTCCCCGGCAAGGAAACGGGCCGCGATTGGATCATGTACTTTGACGGGGCTTTCTCGCTGCAAGGCGCCGTTGCCGGTGTATTACTTGTCGCACCCACCGAAGAGCACCTCAAGTACGTGGTCCAAATGCACTTTCCCCAGGAGAGATCAACAAACAACACCGTGGAGTATAAGGGACTGCTTGTCGGTCTCAGGATCGCAGCAGACCTTGGAATCAGGAAGTTGATCGTCCGGGGAGATTCGCAACTTGTAGTGAAGCAAGTAAACAAGGATTATCAGAGCCCGTTGATGGAAGCTTATGTATATGAAGTGAGGAAGTTGGAAGAGCGTTTTGACGGTCTACAAGCAGAGCATGTTCCTCGAGCAGAGAACAGCATTGCTGACGACCTGTCGAAATGTGCTGCCCTCAAGTTACCTGTGGAACCAGGGACCTTTGTGCTCCAATTAACTCAGCCATCCGTTGAACCATCAGCAGGACAGAATAAGCGAAGGAAATCAGGCCCCGGCAAGTACTTTCCCGCCGAGCTCCCAGGAGCTGCAGCAAGGAAGCTGCCGGGGACGCCAGGCTTGCCGGGGAGCGCCAGACTCCGGCAGGGCCACAAGCCCTTGCCGCCTAGGTGACTGCTCCCGCGGTGGAAGATGTGCCTTTAGTCCTTGCCGTCGAGCCTCAGGCTCCAGCATGGGCACAGCACACCGTTCGTTTCCTCCAAACAGGGGAACTCCCTGAGGAACAGGAAGAAGCAGAGAAAGTAGCCCGTCAGTCCAGCATGTACCAGTTTGTGGATGATGCCCTTTACAGGAAAAGACCGAACGGTGTAAAATTGAAGTGCATCCCTCAGGAGGACGGGCTGGAGCTGTTAGCAGAGATACATGGAGGCGTATGTGGCTCTCACATATGATCAATAGCTCTCGTCGGCAAGGCATTCCGGCAAGGTTTCTTTTGGCCCACTGCTCTCCAAGATGCAACTGCACTAGTAACCAAGTGTGAAGCGTGTCAGTTCCACTCGAAGAAACTCCACCAACCAGCTCAAGCTCTTCAGACAATCCCTCTTTCCTGGCCATTTTCGGTCTGGGGGCTCGATATACTGGGCCCTTTTCCCCATGCTGTCGGGGGCTTTGAGTACTTGTACGTTGCGATCGACAAGTTCACAAAGTGGCCAGAAGTGGAAGCAGTAAGAAAGGTGACAGCACAATCAGCCATCAAGTTCTTCAAAGGACTAGTTTGCCATTTTGGTGTGCCAAACAGGGTCATCACCGACAACGGCACGCAGTTCACAAGCCACACCTTCATGCAATACATCCAAGACCTCGGCAGCAAGATATGTTTTGCTTCTATTGCACATCCACGAAGCAACAGCCAGGCGGAAAGGGCAAATGCTGAAGTGCTACGAGGCCTCAAGACGAGGACTTTTGACAGACTGCACAAGTGGGGAAGACGCTGGATTGATGAGTTGCTGGTGGTTCTTTGGTCAATTAGAACAACGCCAAATCGAGCCACCGGCCAGACACCCTTCTCCCTCATATACGGGGCAGAAGCAGTTCTCTCCACAGAACTCACATACGGGTCACCTCGAGTGCTCGCTTATGATGAGCTTGAGCAAGAGCAGTTGCGGCAAGATGACGCTACGCTCCTTGAGGAAGATCGTCTTCAGGCTGCTGTGCGAGCTGCACGCTACCAGCAATCCTTGCGCCGCTATCATAGCCGCAAGGTTCATGCCCGAAGCTTTGAGGAAGGCGACCTTGTTCTTCGGCATGTTCAGTCGGCCAAGAATTCCAACAAGTTGACGCCAAAGTGGGACGGCCCTTATTGGGTAAAACAACTCACCAGGCCCGGCGCAGTCCGCCTGGAGACCAAAGTTGGTATCCCAGTGAGCAACTCCTGGAAGATCGAACATCTTCGCAAGTTTTAACCGTAAGGCGCGGTTGCCGGGCCCCCCGGCAGACCATCTTTTGTACAAGCCCTGCCGACAAGGCATGTAACCCTTTGTACAAAGCCAGACGCAGACCCTGAGCAACAGATGAATAAACAAAGCACTGGCGCCCTAAGAATTAGCATGCATGTTAGGTTGAGCTTCTCTCTGGTAGGGTTGATAGTGCTTAGCGGCAACTAACCCCTAGCATAGAGGTCGAGTGTGTGTCTCTTTGTCCCTTCCAGTCCTTTTTGGTTCGCAGGCCGTACGGGCGCTTCAGCGGAACTTTTTGGAGGAAAGGAGACAAACTGACACCCCAAACCCCGGCAAGTCAAGGGTGCCGTTGGCAACAAATTCAGATAAGTCCTTTTTTCCGCTACGCATTTCCGTATGAAACTTGAACGTACAAAACCTCGCTCGGTCCCATGCCACCGTGCTCCCTCCTTCCTATGCCCAAAACCCCTTTTGAGCTGGAATTTGGTTGTAGTTGCGGTGGAAAGGGGACGAACGAAGGGCCTGATCCTACTTTACCCATACCTCCGCCAAGCGTGTGAGTGTAGTCGTGGTATAAAGCGGGAGGACGTCAAGGCCTATTGCCGGGGGATGTTGTTTACTTAGGAAGATAACAAGGACTCGTTCCTTGGTATGAGCCTCGCTCGCGCAAAAGAGAACCCGGCAAACACACTTTTTCCTTCATTAATACGTTGATTAACAAGTACAATTCATACGGAATACAAGCATGAGCAAGGGGTTACAAAGTTTAAATTTGGCAAGTGCCCGCGAGCTTAAGATCAAAAAAAAAGATAAGATGCCTGTAATCCCTTTCTTGTCCCTCTCCTCAGGAGGCGGATCAAAATAGCGGGGGGGCAAAAAGAGCACCTAAGCGAGGTGCACGTGGCAGAAGACACCAAGAGAACATCCCGGTGGCCATCCAGAAGAGGGCTGGTGATGACGGTGCCGGGGGAGAAGCCGAAAGATGAGGCAGCGGGCCGGCAATACAAGACGAAGGCGTCGATGCCATCGTGCTCCGACTTGATGGCCCACCACCCGCTTTTTTTGTCTTCTCCGGCCTTCTAGCGCCGGCCGCCAGAAGCGGCAGCCTCAAGAAGTTCAAGGAGCTGGCTTGGAGAGCCACCACCAAGAACTGCCCCCCCGGCAAATCGCTCTGCCGGGGAGAAGGCCAAGTGCAGATGATGGTGCTTCCGAGGTCGCCTGGTGACGGTGCGCCCGACGTCTAGTCGGACACGTCCCCGTCGTCCTCCCCATCGGACTCCTCCTCGTCACTATCGCTCGAGGAGGAGCTTTCATCGTTGGTCGAGCTCTCCGCGCAACACCCTAACCGGATTCCCGAGCGCCCAAAGACCTTCATGGAGAGCAGGTCAGCCTCCACTAGTTGAACTGAAGGATGTGCCCTTTCATCAGGCAATGGGCGCATGCGAAGGTTTTCCAACCGCGATGAAGGAGCATTACATGAGGGGCGGTGAACTCTACGTTCACCCACATGTCGCCATTTCAACAACCCCTCATATGAAGCCTCAAATTCGGCGGCTGGTCGACCTCCACAACCCTCGCAAACGGCTCGGGAAGGCGAAGATGGCTGCGCGGCGGTCCGCGCAGCCCCACGACAAACTCCAGTGCCGTGTCCCCAGCGTGACCACTGAACGTAGTAGGAGGAGAGGGCGGCGCTACTGATGCTCCACTTCCGCGTCCACTTCTGCCTCGACCACCTCGCCGACCACGACCCCGTCCAGCACCTCCACCTTGGGCAACTGGCTATTCGACACCTCCGCCTTGAGCATCTGGCTCTTCCTTAATCACTGCGGCTCTCTGGCGAGAGGAAGATCTCGTTGCCTTTGCACGAGGGTGGCCGCGGCCACGCCCTCTCGGCATGATGGTGGATGAAGAACAAGGAGAAGGAAAGATGCGAAAGGATGCCCCTCCTTCTCCTCCCAATCCCCCTTTTATAGCCAAGCAGGAAGGGCTGGGGGCTCGCTCTATACTTACTCCATAGAGCCCCTTCAACTCCGGCTCATTAAAGCCATTGGCAACGAGCGAAGTCGTCGACCGCCCTCCCCGCGCCAATCAAAGACGCATGGGTATCTGCCATGGCACGCCTTTCCATACCTTGCGCATCCGCCACCTACCCCGCACCATGCATGCGGCGTACGTGGCGAGAAAGGTAGGTGTAGCGGGAGGCGCGAAACGACGGTTACCATCCCGTGAATAAAGGCTATTCACGGGCCGCTGCGAGCACAGCAGACGAGAAGATTACAGCAGTTAAACCCCTGCCACGTGTGCCCGCGCACTGTTTGGGCCTAGCCCAACAACGCGTTGTGCCCCCATGTGTGGCCCAGGCCCGGGGGCTCCTGTCGGTGTACTAAAGTTTGGGCCCTTTTTAGTACCACTTACTTGTGCACGGGCAGTTGTAGCCGCGACCGTGGCGAGGCTTGACGGGGGCAGCTGGGAACAGAATACAAGACAGTGGAGACGGCGTCCAAGCCAGTAACCAGGGACCAGAAGACAAGCTAGAGCCCCAGCAAGATCCTTGCCGGGGCAGCTCGTGAGGCCCCAGCAAGACCCTTGCCGGGACGACTTGCGAAGCACTAACAAGAACACCACCCTTGAGGTTGAGAGCTCTGACACCATCGACAAATGTTGAGACCAAGACCCAGGGGCGCATGCGTAGTGGCATGCGGATCTTTGTGAAGATTGGATGATCAACCCCCCCCCGGCAATATCTTTGCCGGGACGGTTTGCGACACCCCGGCAAGATCCTTGCCGGGGACATTGACGCAGCTACGACAAGGCTCCGCCGCCCCGCCACCACTCCAGCACGGCGATCGACTTGCTAGCCTGCTGGCACCTGTGTGGAGGCATGCAGATCTTCATGAAGATCCTGCCACTGTTCCAGCGCAGTGGCCAGCCAGCCAGCCTGGCATTGCATGCCTCGTCAACCTGGATATGTGTCAAGGCAGGGCAAGGCGGCAACGGATGGGACGGGCTCCATTTCCGTCCCCGATAAAGCTAGGGGGCATGTAACCAGCGCATTGAATGCGTTTTGTCCCCGGATCTCAGTGATAAGCGTAGCCACTTTACACCTCCTGTGTGCCACTGTGGCAACCCCTTGGACGTATAAAAGGAGGCCCAAGGCATACTGGAGGAGGATTCAGACTTTTTGAACCCTCCGGCCCAGCTTGCATGCATAGCAGCTAGCTGAAGCTCAAGAACTCATAATATACACACAAAGCAGGACTAGGGTTTTAAGCTTCTCAGCGGCCCGAACCTGGGTAAAAATCCATCGTGTTGATCGTTAGATCTACTCTTTGTGCACCCCTCTTCCCTGCCAAACCGTAGAAGGGGTCCACGTGATCCCGTAGGTGCCGTTTCCCCCGACATCCCATGGGTGGAGAACAAAGCCCACCGTTCCAGGTATATAAGCTGGATCCCTCGAGTGGCGAAGGAAACCTGGGATTATCTGCCAGGGCAACAGCATGTCAGGTGGGAAGAATGGAGGGCAGACTGGTGCTGGATCCAGGATGAGGAGGCCCCAGAATTTTGCTAGGCGCAGACGGAGTGTATTGAGCGCCGCCACGACTGGAGGGAATTCGGCCTTACCGACGACAGGCTTCACCCAGCACTGAACAGGATCATCCGACTTAAAGCCACCAGATTGACCATCGAGCAGTTGGGGGCCGATTTCCTCCGACGCCACAGCGCACCTCTGCAGAAAAGGGACAGGTTTTCCTGGCTGTATGGGGAGGCCGGAGACAAGATGCGATTGTACCCGGGTCTGTCCAACAACTTGTGGGTCTACGGCCATGGTTGGTTTTGCGAACAGCAGTTCGACAGCCTTGGGCCATTCAAGTTGCCGGTAGGTGTCATCCCGCTGGACGTCAACTCCGCCCAAGATCAGATTCTGAAATGGATGCCAGATTGCAACGCTCATGGGGTTGTTGGTGATTGGCAATTGCCCGAACTCGATGATGAGATCAAGTGGTTCTCCGGCCTGGAGGAAAGAGCTACCAGGGTGGAGACCAACATGTTCAAGCGCACCTCCAAGGCAGAGGTGGCGTTCATCAAGAAGTGGATTGAGGAGGACAAAGTGCTCCGGGCCGCCAGAAAAGCAAGGCCCAGAAGAGGGGAGGAGGAAGAGAAGGAGGAAGCAGAAAGCGAAAGGGTTACCCACGGCAAGAGCGAAGGGCGAGCCAAGGAAGGGGCTATCGAGGATGATCCTGTCGGGGATGAACCTGCCGGGATTGAGGCTCTGTACGCTGCAGCAGCGGGAGCTCAGCAAGAGGATGACGCCATGGAGGTAGCGCAGCCCGGGGAGGAGTGGCTTGCCACGGGTCCCCAAGCCCCTGAACCGGATTTGGAACCTCATCCGCACAGGCGGCCCGGCCGAGGAGCAGCCGCCCCAGCCCCCAGGCCCGCCAAGAGGGTCAAAAAGGTCACCTCCAAAAGCGGCGGGGCGGAGGTGGAGCGCCGGCATTCCTCTTGCCTTTCCGAGGCCAAGACCCCTCCCGCCAAGCGACCGGTAGCCACAGGGGGGATTCCAGCTCCCAGTTAGATTTGAGCTCTTCGAGCAGCTCGTCTTTGCCGGAGATCCCTCCGCCCAAGAAGGACTTGAAGTTACCAGGGAGTACTGTTCCCCCGGTCCTGAAGAGAGGCAGAGTGCCTCTGCCACCCATGGAGTTCGAGCTGGGCTCCATGCCCATGGACTCGGAGTAAGAAAAATATTCTCCGTTCTCATCCGAGTCTAGCATACTTGTTGGTTTGCTAATTCAACCTCACTTGCTGCCTTCAACAGGGAAGTGGAGGAGGAGGAGGAGACCCTCATCCACCGAGCCAAGCAGCTCAGGCATGCAGAGCCGTCAAGGTCCCCAGGAGGCACGGGTCAGGCAGGGAGCAGCACGAATGATCCAGTGGTAAGCCCCCAGCCCAGCCCTCGCCGCGAAGGCACGTGACTGATCGCCCCCACCAAAGACGGTGCAGAAGATCACTCCCCATCTCCAATCAGAGAAGAGGGGGAGTCTGCCTAGGATGGGGCCTCCCAGGAGGGGCCTACTCCGCCTGTTGGCCGAGGCGAAGAGACCCTGACAGAGACTCCCACGGAAGGCTCTGTCCAAGTCGACCCCATAGTTACTGGGGAAGGGCGTGGTGTCCATGTCCCGGCAATTTACGTTGCCAGGGAAAATGAAGATCCTCCAGGGTAGACAACTCCTGGTAACTTATTTGTTTTTGCTTTATAATCTTGTTCCAAGTTCTTGGTCTTCCAATGTTTCTTCCCCCACATGATTGCTTGTTTGCTCTTGCTTGCAGTACCACTGGCCGAGGAGCCCGAGTTGTTGGAGGAGGTGGCCAGCATCGGGAAAGACGTTGTCGAGGAAGCCGCCAAAATTGATGCCGCGGAGGGGCAAGAACACGCTGCCGGGGATGCCCAGGAGCCCCCGTAGGAGGAAGGACAGGCCCCTGGCAGTGCGTCAGGATCGGGGATGTTGGTTGAGGAGAAAATCCCCCTTCAAACCATGTGCCCTCCTCCATCGTTTGGCACCTCGGCTGGGATCCCGCAGCCAACCTCAAGCCAACTGGCATTAGTGCTGGCCCAACTTGGTCTCGGAGCCCCCGATTCTTCGGCAGCAGCGAGTGCAGAACTAGACGAAGAGATCCAGCGTATCATGGCCCCCTTGTCTCAGCAAATCGGAGAGACCGATGGCTCTGTTGATGCAGTCTTGGACCTGTCCTTTCTAAATTCCGTGGCGGCAGGCATCAAGGAAATGCAGAACCGGTACGGCCAGAAGTGGCAGGTACTCAAGGAGCAGCGTAAATCCGCCAACAGCGTCGACCAGAGGCTGAGGGACAAGGGTAACAAACTGCGCGAGTGGCACGCCAAGCAGTTCCGAGTCCTCTTGCGGCAACAGGAGATGATCTCCATGGCGAAAGAGGATGTCGCCGCCCGAGAAGCTCGCCTAGTGGAACGCATAGTGCTTCTGGACGCGAAGGAGCAGAGCATCTCTTCACGGGAGGAGAACCTCGAGGCCACTCTCCGTGCCAAAGATGATGAACTGGAAGCCCTCATCCAGCAACGTACCAAAGAGCAGGAGGACAAGCATAAGGCAGCCATGCATGCTCTTACTGCTGACTCTCCCGCCCAACTAAAGAAGCTTGCTAATGATCTTGCTGCTGCATCTACTGCCAAGGCTGATCTCGACCAACAGGTGGCCAAACTAACAGAAGAGCTTGCCGGGAGTGCCAAGGAAATTGTGACCCTCAAGGAGGAGGCGCAGATAGCAGAGATCCTTCTAAAGGAGGTGCAGTCGCAGCTCTCCTCCAAGAGCCAAGACCTTGAGACTGCCAACGGCACCATTGAAGACATGAAGGCCAGGGTTGGCACCCTGGAGAGCTCGATCAAATCTGGCGAGGTCCGTGAGAAGCAGCTGATGAAGGATCTGGACAACGCGAGACTCCTTCGAAAGGATGCGGAGGACAAGCTGGCAAACCAGTCTGAGCAGGTCGACCTTTGGATCAAGAGCCTGATCGACATCGCCGAGCGCCTCACTACCTAGATTGCAACGATGGGCATGGAGGGGCCAGTCTTCTCAGTGGACAGACATGAGGTCCCGAGCATCAAGTTAGGGCTCTTCTTCAATGAGTTGATTGAAGGGTTGAAGACCCATGAAGAAGGAAGAGATGCCCTTTTCGAAATCGAGTCTTGAAAGCTTGCCCGCAACTCCCTCTTCATGGTCTTGAGCAACCTCGCCTACCGCCACGCCAAGCTCAACCTTGCTGATGGCTTCAGGAAGCTCCCGGCAGGTGCTGACGTTTCCGCTACCGAGGAGAAGGCTACCCCCTACGCCGACAAGGTGCTCTTCGTTCCCAGGGCTCCATAAGGCCGCCAAGCATGGCCTTGAACCATTCACGTCGCTGTGGTGCCCTGAATCAAAACATTATGCATGCCCTGTGTTTAGACACCTTACTTCTTTTATTCATGCTAAACTGATGTTTAATTAATTTCGAACGCATGCTATCCCCTTTGCATTTTACCCATGGATGTTCGTATGGTTAGTTTCTTTTTACATGTTTTGGTTACCTGCCAGCAACATGTCGCCGCAATTTCTGTGAGGAGCGGGTCCTTAGCATCGGCTGGCGAGGACATGTCCTGGCAAGTTTTTCCCTTAGGAGTCTTTGATGCAGCCACCCGCTCCGTGAGCAGGCTCGGAACAGAGTGGGGGCGAAGACAATCCGTCAAGGTGCCATTACACGAAAAAGACTTCTTCATACGAAACCCATTGGTATCTGGGGGATAAGCAAATGCAGACTCTGGATCTATAAAGGTGCAATGATCACGTGTGACTTAGCTTTCATCTGTGCTTCCTCCCCCCCCCTTCCAGCCACAGCCACTTGTCGCGTCCGTGTATCTTGGGAGGATGGTGCCTCGCTTGTTGCTTCCAGGTTCCCGGCAAGGGTCGAAAGGAACCATAGATATCTTGTGAGTGATAGAATGCGATGCAAGGCTGGACCGGTTTCTCTCTCCTCCTCTTTACACTTTTAATGATCTTACGGCTGCTGGCACAAAAGTCACGCTGATGCGAACGGCCTTGCCGGAGCATGCTTGCCGGGGCGTCAATCAACGAATTCGCACCGGCGCTCTACTCAGGATTTTCCCTTAGCAGGGCAAATACTAGACCGAGTTTCGCGTAGGCTCATCTATGTTGACGACGCTAAACCCAGTGTAGTTTGATCGTCGACAAGTGAAAGTGGCGGAGAGAGGAACCATGTACCTTATCACCTTGCCCCCTTTTCCAAACGGGGCTCACATGGTGACCATGCCGCCCGAGTCGTTCGGGGCTGTCACGCCGCTGTCATTTCTTTCCCCCGCTGCCATTGCAGCCGCGGTGGAGAATGATGATGGGAACTGGACGGGGCGGGCGAAGGAACGAACTCGCTTCCTTCCCGATCCACTACGCCATGTTCTTCCTTGGCGTCATGGATGATGAAGCCATTGATGAAGATGACGCGCTGCTTACACCCTCAGGTTCGCGCAAGCACCTTCCCCTTCCTGGCGCACCAATTCGAGCATGTGGGAGGGAATCCTGAGAATGCATGAGCTCAAACTTTGCTCAACATGTCACCGTGACCCGCCCTAACACGAACTAGGAGGAATCCATTCATGGCCAAACCCCCCTCGTTATCGGTCAAAGGGATGATATATATAGACCCCGGGGAGCCCACAGATATGTGTGTCGTGTAAAATCCGCACAAGGGAGACGTGGTCGATCAAAAGACCCCCTATACCCTACATGTGGCCCGAAAATATGTATGGGTGGTGTGTGATGTGTTCAAATCCCCAATGCACAACTTCCATGGGGCACCAACTACATTACAAACCGAACACCATACCCCCAAGCCAGGTTGAAGACGTACGATGTCGGTTCCCCAACTTCGAGGCGGGGGGGTGTTGTCCAACGCATGTGCTCAAACTTAATTTGGTGTAACATGGCACACCGAGCAAGAGGAAACCGTCATGGTCAAACCCTTCTCGTACTTTGGGTCAAAGGGATAGATTATGTGGGCCTACAGATGTCGGGGATATCATGCGACATATTCCAGGGGATGGCTTATCGTGGATGGGGACAAAAGTACGTCGCCGGGCTCTAGAAGCGGGAGTGAGCAAGACCGCGTACGCTTGTGAATCTTATCCAGGTTCGGGGCTCTCCTAGGAGATAACACCCCTAGTCCTGCTCTGCGGGGTCTCCGCATGATCACTATTTCAACAGGTGGCTACAAGCTTGCTCCTTGAGCTACCTGGCTGGAGGAGGAAGAAGGGCAAGGCTAGCTCTACTCCACTCTCTCTGCGTGTGTGTGTGGTGCTGTGAGTGCTCGACGAGGCCTCTTCCAAGGAGCCAACCCCCTGCATGGGGTGACCTGGGGGGTTTATATAAGCCTACCCCCCAGGGGTACAACGGTAATCTGGCCAGATGCGGGGCCCGGCAGTCAGCGTCACTGGTCGCCGGCTTCTCCGCCGACCGCCGGGGCCCGCCGCCTAGTGGGTCAACCGACTGCCGTGATCTCAGCCGACAGGTGGGTCCCGCCGTCCATGGACCGCGTTGACGGCTTTATGCTGTAGCATTGCCCCTAGTGACGAAGGCCTCGTCAGGGGGAGCGTGGATACAGTCCCGCCGCCTGGCGGGAACTCATTGTAGCCATACCCCGTCGTATCTGGTTAATGGCGCACGGACTTCGAGGGAGGAGGAGGGCCGCCTGCTGGGAGCTGGCCTCCCACTGAGCCGACTGGTCTGGGCTCGCCGCCTTCTGGCTTGTCACGGACAAGTAGGGCCCGCCGCCTGTGGGCCGTACTGACCGACCGGCACGGGAGCATGGCTTCCTCTGCCATGGGTGATGTCATGAGCGGCATGGCAACAGTCCTGCACTGGGCGCAGGATGCCTGCTTGGTACGCAGTACTGTGGCCACGCTCTGCCCTGGATTCGGGGGTGGCAGGCCTGTACTGTAGCCATGCCCTGTCTCATCATGTTTATGTTGGCGCTGACTTTGAGGGCGCGAGGGGCCGCCTGCTAGTACTCGGCATCCCAGGAGGCCGCCTGCCAGGAGTCGGCCCACTTCATGGCCGTCTTGTGGACTCCGCCGCCTGCCGGCAACCGGCTGCTTGGACCAGCCGGCCTCAAGAAGGCAGCCCTTGTCCTTGATGTTTGAGGGGCGCAGCCTGCCCCGATGTCTTGAAATACCAAAGGGAGCTGATGGGGTTACCCATGGTCATTTACTCCGACAGTAGTCCCCGAAGCTGATGAGGCGCTGCGGCTGATGGGCCGAGAAGCCTCAGCAGCTTCATATTCCGGGTCGTCTGGTATTCTGCTTCGTCCGTCTTCCGAAGTACCGGCTGGTAGGTGTCGGCCATGACGAGGCAGGCCACCTGGCGATTTCGAAACGTCGTGGTGGGGACCAGGTGGCATGCCAGCCAGGCGTTAGGCTTGCTGCCCGTGCATGTCGGCCACGTGGCGTCATCAGGTCAAGCCGGCCTGCCAGCCCACGCACGCGACGAGACGGCGCCGCAGGCCGGGGCCTGCCACTACAGTGCCTCGGCCCGCGCGTGGATCCGCTGCGGCCGAGGTGGACGGTTGGTCTTTTGTGGTAGTTAATACGCGCCTTTACCGGCGCCGCAATAGTGGGAACGTGGGGGAGTGGGCGTAGTTAATCCCACGATCCCCCACTTCCCCGTCCCCTCAGCTTCACCGCCTGGGGCTATAAGTAGGGGGAGGAGGGGGGTGGCAGATGCACGCACGGCCTCCTCTCCCTTCGCCGTTCTTCATCTTCTCCGCTGCCGTCGAAGTGCTGCCGCAGCCCGCCATCATCGAGCGTCCTCTCGCTGCGGCTTCCTTGCTCCACCGCAGCCTCGCCCGCTCACCACCGCGCCGCACCTGCAACGAGCTCCTTCGTCCATGGTGCGCTCACGAGCCGGCGACTGGGACGGCTCCAACGTCCATGATGATCATCTCTCCTTCCTCTGTCAAACATGGCGGCTGCCCCGGGAGGCGAACGTGCTGGTGCAGGTTCCCCCCGAAGCAAAAATCTCGCCGGCGCCGGAGGACGATGAACGCGTCGTCTTCCGGTCCCATTTCCTTCGCGGCTTCGGCCTTCTGGCCAGCGACTTCCTCTGCTCCTTCCTCGACTTCTACCGAGTCCAGCCGCACCACCTCACGCCAAACACGGTGGTGCTACTGGCTGCCTTCGTCACCATGTGCGAAGGGTACCTCGGCACTCTCCCCACTCTCGAACTCTAGGGGAGTGCTTCTACCTCAAGCTGGGCACCGCCGCTAAGGGCCAGGCGGCTCAATGCGGAGCCTGTGTGGCGGTGCGGCGCCCCGGCACCGGGAACCGCTTCCCGCCCGTCTCCTTGCTGCAGTCGGCCAAGCTGTGGCAGAAATCCTAGTTCTACGTCAAGAACATCCACCCGACAAGCGACTATGTCAACTTGCCGGCCTACGCAGCCGGCCCGCCAGCCGAGCCACGCGCCAACTGGCAGTACAGGCCGAGTTCCCTGTCAGCCGCCTCCTCCGCTGCCCTTCCCCGACTTCAGGCGATGTCAGAGTCGGAGGGCCTGAAGGGCTCGGACTTGCTGGCTGCCTTCGTGACGCGCCGAGTGCTCCCCCTCCAAGCCCGGCCTCATATCATCAGCTGCATGAGCGGGCACCGGGACCCGTGCCGGATGTGCACACGGGACCTGCCGGACGTGGAGGTGGTCCGGCTGGTCAACTATATCTCCAACTGCAAGCTGTCGGAGGTGGACTGGCGGTTCGGCATGCGGCCGTACGACCGCGCACATCCGCCGCCTGCGGTGAGTCTTGTAATTCTATTCTCTTTGCTGGTCTGAGTTCTTGTTTTGCCGCCTGACCAGTCGGCCATGGTGCGGGTCCTCCCGGCCCAGTCGGCCGCCGGCGCTCTGGATCCAGTTCAGGATTATATGCCGGATCGAACTAGGAGCGAAGTGGAAGACCCCGACTTGGGGGCGGCCGCCATGGAGGAGGACGACGCCACAGGTGGTGGCGGTGGAGCAGGCAGCTCCGGGGGAGGAGGCGGCCTTGAGGACTGGCCGGATGACGATGAGGAGGAGAACGAGCCGCGCCGCCCGCACGGCACTGACAGGGCGGGCATGAGCTCCTCAGCCGCGCCGACCGCACCAGGCGGCCAAAAAAAGCGCCGGGCCGGCTCGTTGTTGTTCGGCAGCCTGCCGAAGAAGTCCAAGAACGCGGCCGCCGCGACCAGGAGGCAAGAGGCCGCCGCAAGAGCGGCCCAGTTCCAGAGGGCCCCGAAGCAGCCCCTGATGGTGTCCGCGTAAGTGCTTGGCTGTGTTTTCCTTTCTTCTTCCTTGCAAACTTTTTCTGAGTTTTTCTCTTGTCTTGCTTGAATCAGGGCCCCACTCACTTTTGAGCGGTCTGCCGCTGCTTCCGTGATCGGAGAGGCGGAAGGCTCCGCCAATACCCGCCGCGTGGACCCGCTCGCCGACCTTCGGGCGGTGACGAAGAGGAACGCACGGGAGGCGCGCGAGGAGCGGGAGGAGGCGGAGAGGCAGGAGGTGGAGGCGGCCAAGGCAGCGCGGGCGGACGCCGCCGCCAAGGCTCGGGCGGACGCCGCCGCTAGGGCGCAAGCGGAAGAAACCACGCGCGGCTAGGCCCCGCAACTTGTCATTCCGTTGCGCGCGGTGCCGCCAGCGCCAGAGATCCCGGTGCCGACTGGAGGAGCCGGCGATGACCAGCCGGTCATGGAGAGGGGAGGAGGCGACGCCATCGTCTCGGAGGCGGAGGTGCCCCCGCAAGCACCGACTGCCGGGGCCCGAGGCAATCAGCCTGACGTGCCACCGGCGCCGCCGGTCAGTGTCGAGTTGGTGGTGGGGGCGACTCCCGTGGTCCGCCCTTCGGTGCGCCGGCGTGCGGCGAAGGAGGCCTCGGCGCCGCGGGCGCAGGAGGTCGGGGCCGCGAGCTCGTCGGCCCTAGACGTAGAGGCCACCAGTGCCACCTCACCAGAATGGACGCCTGGGGGCGGGACGGGCGTGCTGAACAAGGCCGCGTAGGACGTCCAGGCCCAGCTCCAGGCCCAAGGCGCCACCCACCAGCAGTGTACGAGGGCGTTCTTGGCGACGCGGACGGCCGTTCGGGTATGCTTCTTTGCTTTGTTTTTTGATTCTTGCAGTCTTCCGTGGGGGCGCGCCAGTGCACCCACTGGGTGTAGCCCCCGAGTTCCGGGCCGGCTGCTGAGCAGGCGGCTCGGAACTTTAAAGTAGGTTCCGAGTGCTAACTTGTTTTCTCTTCTTTTGTCTTCGTTGTAGGACTACCACAACATCCGCGCAGCCGCCTTCAACTCCCAGGTCCAGGAGTTGGCTAAGCGGACCGCCGACCTCACCGAAAGCCTGCGTAAGCATTCTGTCTACTTCCTCGCGGGGGCGCGTCAGCGCACCCGCTGGGTGTAGCCCCCGAGATTCGGGCCGACTGCTGAGCAGTCGGGCCGGATCTTCTGGCAACCACTTTCCTTTTTTGGTCATCTTTGTTGATTGTCCTCTCTTTCTCATTTTTGCAGGAGCCAACGCCACACTGCAGCAGCATCTGGGCGAAGTCCAGACCAAGCTGCGTGTCAAGGAGGAGGAGCGCCGTAAGGCGGCCCTGGAGCGCGACCGTCTGGCCAAGAAGTTGGCGGACCAGGCGGACCAGCACAAGGCGGAGCTCCAGAAGCTCAAGGAGGCGGAAGGCGCCCTTCAGGCCGAGTTTGAGATCGAACGCTCAAAGTGGGCCGAGAAGGAGGCGATCCTCGCCACTGGCTACGGCGAGATTGAGGACATGATCGACGGTAAGCTTCTTTCTTTGGAATAGCCGCCGACTACATCGGGAGTCGGCTTCTGATCTTTGTTTTTCTTTTGCGTAGACTTCTTTCCTGGCCACGCCATCGCCGTCAGCCAGGCCATCGAGGCGCGGCGCGACCGGCGTAGGAGGGAAGTAGTGGAGATCCTGCCCGACGCGCCTCGAAACATGAACGAGCAGCTCCTGGCCGTCAGGACGCGTTTACAGCCGATTCACCGTCTGCTCCGCCGCCTTCAGCGTGCCGGGTCTCAGCTGGTTTCCGCCCTCTGGCCAGGCGGCCAAGCTCCACGCACCCCCAGTCGGACCGCCGACTGGTTGGAGGCGGTAATCGGCCGCTTCGAGGCTTGGAGGGGCTCCTCCGCTCGGGCAGGCGCCCGAAGAGCCTTGGAGTTCGTCAAGGCGTGGTATCCTGGGCTGGACCTAGCCTAGTTGGCCACGTTCCGGCAGGAGGCCATGGAAGAGTTGGTGGCAGCGGGGCCCGCGCTCACCCATCGTGCGGTGGCGATCACCGAGTACACTGACACCAGCGTCTTCCTCCCCGAGCTGGACGAGGAGGGTGCCGAGGTGCCGATGGACTGGTTCGGGCTGAACCCGGATGACGGCGAGGACTCGGCGGAAGAAATCGCCTCAAGCGATGAAGGCGAGGACGAGGAAGATGAGGATGGTGAAGGCGACGCACCGGAGGGCGGAGTGGACGCCCAGCCTCAGCTTGATCGGGCCTCGATCAACGAGCCGCGTGTGAGTGCATCGACTGCTGCTGAAGGTGACCAAGCCGAGACTCGCCAGACGGCCACTCCACCAGCTGGCACCACCGACTCCACCAACCTGCCGGACCCGCCTGTTGCTCATTTGGCCTAGGCTGCCAACTTATCTTATCTTTTCCTGCTTTGGTAATCTTTAGAACAAACTTTGTTAAATTCGCGCAGTTCCACCCGCTGGGTGTATTCAAACTTTGTTGAATGCTGGCCGAAGGCCTCTTGCTATGTGATTTAATCCTCGCACAAGATGTGCTTTGCCGAGCTCTGACTTGTCTTGCTTTATGTTCTTTTGGCTTTTTCCTTTGCCGCTTTCCCTTGGCTGCCGCCTTGCCAGCCAGACAGCCATTCTTCGGTCTGCTGGCCGGGTCAAGTACTTGGCCATTTTGGGAAGACAAGTACTTTGGCCGCTTAGAACATAGCAATTTAAGTGAGAAGCCGGCTGGCCGGCTGCTCAGCAACCGGACGGTTAGGCGAGGAGCCGACTTGGGCTATGTGGGTGCTTTCGTCCTTAGCCATTTTTCATGTGAGCACCATTTCCTGCCTTTGACCCTTGCCTGCCAGACAGTCGCTCTGCGAGCTGCGGCTTATGGCAAGGGTGGGCTTAGATGCCGGCACACTACTTGTCCGACTGCAGGTAGAGCCAACATAGTACAAGGCGGCAAGCCCCCGGGCCGACTGGTCGGACCCGGTGCCGGGCGTAGGAATGAAATAACATACTCACATGCATGAAACTTATCACATAGATAAGAAAGGTAGCCCCCGAGTGCTCCTCGAGGGACCCGGTGCCTTTGCCCTTAGTACAAAAGGTAGCGTGGTACATACTGCTTTTAACTGTAAAATCTTCGGAGAAGATTTGCGTTCCATGGGCGCTCTACTTCCTTGTCGGAATTGTCCCTTTTGCGCGCCCTGGGCTTCTGCGCGTCGATGAGGTAATAGGAGTCATTGCCCAAGGCTCTGCTAATGATGAAGGGGCCTTCCCAAGGGGCCGAGAGCTTGTGCTGGCTGGCTGTTCGCTGGATCAGCCGGAGCACAAGGTCTCCCTCTTGGAAGGATCGTGGCTTGACCTTCCGACTATAGTAGCGGCGCAGGCTCTGCTGGTAGATGGCGGACCGGCTGAGTGCTAACAGCAGGCCTTCTTTTAGCAGATCGATGCCGTCTTCTCGTGCTTCCTTCGCCTCCGCCTCCGTGTACATGGTGGCGCGAGGTGAGTCGAACTCGATGTCAGTTGGGATGACGGCCTCGACCCCGTATACGAGGAAGAAGGGAGTGAAACCGGTTGATCTGTTCGGAGTGGTGCGGAGACTCCAGAGGATGGCTGGCAGCTCGTCGATCCAGCAGCCGGCCGAGCGCTCCAGTGGCTCGACCAGTCGGGGTTTGATGCCGGATAAGATGAGGCCGTTTGCTCGTTCTACCTGGCCGTTTGACTGCGGATGGGCAACGGACGCTAAGTCCAGTCGGATGCCCTGCGTCGAGCAGAAACGGGCCAAGGCGCCTTTGGCAAAGTTAGTGCCATTGTCGGTGATGATGCTGTGTGGTACACCGTACCGGACGGTGAGATCCGCGATGAAGGTCACAGCAGTCAGACCATTTAGTTTCTTGTTTGGTTTTGCTTCAATCCACTTGGTGAATTTGTCCACGGCGACCAGCAGATGGGTCATGCCACCGCATGCTGTCTTGAATGGGCCCACCATGTCCAGCCCCCAGACGGCAAAGGGCCAGGTAAGGGGGATGGTCTTGAGTGCAGAAGCCGGCAGATGTTGCTTGGAGATGAATTTTTGGCACCACTTGCATTTCTTGACCAGATCCTTGGCGTCCTCCAAAGCAGTCGGCCAGAAGAAACCATGGCGGAAAGCTTTGGCGACAAGGGATCTGGAGGCCGCGTGGTGGCCGCACTCGCCTTGGTGTATGTCTCTGAGGATTGCCTTGCCTTTCTCTGGTTCGACGCAGCGTTGGAAAACGTCGGTCACGCTGCGCCTGACAAGCTCTCTGTTTACTATCGTGTAAGCTCCTGCCTGGCGTTGCACCTGCCGGGCCGAGATCTCATCAACTGGCAGCTCTCCGCCTACCAGAAAGTTGAGGATGGGCTGCGCCCATGATGGTGCTTTGACTTCGTCCACTGTCATTACGGCTACTGAAACTAGGGCGGTTGGGTCGGGAGGTGGTGGGGTGGAGTCGGCCGCGTCTTGCTGCGTTGTTGAAGTCCCCGGGACGTCCGCTGTAGCCCCCGGGCCGGGTTGTAGAGTCCCTGGGCCAGGTGCGACTGCCGCAGTCCCTGAGCCGCTTGCCAAAGTCCCTGGGCCGGCTGCTACAGCCCCCGGGCCGGGTTGCGAAGTCCCCGGGCCGCGTGCGACTGCTGCAAACCCCGTGCCGCTTGCCGAAGTCCCCGGGCAGGCTGCTGCAGCCCCCGGGCCGGGTTGCGAAGTTCCCGGGCCGGGTGCGACTGCTGCAGTCCCCGTGCCGCTTGCCGAAGTCCCCGGGCCGGCTGCTGCAGCCCCCGGGCCAGGTTGCGAAGTCCCCGGGCTGGGTGCGACTGCTGCAGTCCCCGTGCTGCTTGCTGAAGTCCCCGAGCCAGCTGCTGCAGCCCCCGGGCTGGGTCTGACTGCTTCGGGAGTAGCCGGCACGAAGATGGATTCTGATTCTGGGGAAGGCTTGATAGACGGCCTGCGGAGGCACTGAAGCGACACGCCGGCTGGTATGGCTTGCCTGGTGGAGCCGATCCGTGCCAGGCCGTCTGCTTGCTCGTTGTCGGCCCGTGGCACGTGAAGGAACTCGCACCCATCAAAATATTCGCCGATCTGCTGGACGAGGAAGCGGTAGCTCGCCATATTTGCATCCTTGGCGTCCCAGTCGCCGGACGACTGTTGGGCCACCAAGTCCGAATCGCCGTAGCACAGAATCCAGCGGATGCCAATCTCCTTGGCCAGCCGGAGTCCGTGTACTAGCGCCTCGTACTCGGCCACGTTGTTGGAGGCGGCAAAGTGGATTTGCAGCGCGTATCTGAGCTTGTCGCCTTTGGGAGAGGTGAGGATGACGCCGGCTCCCAAACCGGTGCGCATCTTCGAGCCATCAAAGTGCATCCGCCAATGAGTGGAGTCTGGAGCTGGCGGCAGGTACTGGGTCTCGGCCCAGTCGACGAGGAAGTCGGCCAGTGCTTGGGACTTGATGGCGGCGCGAAGCTGGTAGAAGATGGTGTAGGGGGCCAGCTCGATGGCCCACTTGGCCACTCGGCTCGATGCGTCTCTGCTGCCTATGATCTCCGCAAGCGGGGCGGTGCAGACGACCGTGATGGGATGCTCTTGAAAGTATGGCTTGAACTTCTTGGCGGCAAAATGCACGCCATAGCACAACTTTTGGTAGTGGGGGTAGTTCTGCTTGGAAGTTGACAGCACCTCACTCAAGTAGTAGACGGGACTCTGGACCGGCAGCGCATTGCTATCCTCTTGGCGCTCCACCACCATAACTGTACTGACCACCCAGCTGGTGGTGGCGATGTAGAGAAGCATGGGCTCCTTGGCAGCCGGAGCGGCCAGGACAGGCGGCGTGGTCAACATCTTCTTGAGCTGGAGGAACGCCTCGTCCGCCTTGTCGTTCCACTCGAAATGAGTGGTTTTCTTCATCAACTGGTACAGGGGAAGAGCCTTCTCGCCCAGCCGACTGATGAAGCGGCTGATGGATGCCAAGCAGCCGGTGAACTTCTGAACATCTCGCAGTCGGATGGGCCTCTCCATCCTCTCGATGGCCTTGATCTTGACAGGGTTGCACTCTATGCCGCGCTCTGAGACAAGGAAACTGAGGAGATGGCCGGCTGGTACTCCAAAGACACACTTCTCTGGGTTGAGCTTGATTTGAAAATGGCGCAGATTATCAAAAGTTTCCTTGAGATCTTCCAGGAGGGTACCGCGCTTCTCCGTCTTCACCACAATATCGTCTACATAGACGTGGGCATTTCTGCCGAGTTGCTTGAGGAGGCACTTCTGCATGCAACGCTGGAACGTGGCACCGGCATTTTTCGAGCCGAATGTCATGGTCAGGTAGTAGAAGGCTCCGAATGGTGTGATGAAGGCGGTCTTCAGGCGGTCGGCCGGGCTTAACTTAATCTGGTGGTACCCCGAATAGGCATCCAAGAAACTCAACAGCTCGCATCCGGCTGTGGAGTCTATCACTTGGTCAATCCGAGGCAAGGCGAACGGATCCTTCGGGCAAGCTTTGTTGAGGCTGGTGTAGTCAATACACATGCGCCATTTGTTGTTCTTCTTTAGTACAAGGACTGGGTTGGCTAGCCACTCTGGGAAGAATACTTCCATAATGAAGCCGGCTGCTAGAAGCTGGGCTATCTCCTCACCACAATTCCTCTCTTCTCCTCCGACAGGCGGCGGAGGGGTTGCCTGACTGGTTTTGCATCTGCTCTGACATGTAGCTTGTGCTCGGCAAAATCCATCGGAACACCCGGCATGTCCTTTGGAGACCACGCAAAGATGTCCCGATTCTCACAGAGGAAATCGACGAGCTCACTTTCCTATTTGCTGTCGAGGCAAGCTCCTATGACAGCAAACCTCTCCGGGTGCTCCGGGTCCAAGGGTATCTTCTTGGTTTCTTTGGTCGGTTGGAAGGGGCCCTGAGCTTCTGACCCCTTGCGATCTGGCGACAGGTCCGGCGGCTCGCCGGCCATGGCCACGACCCGGTCAAGGAGCCGTTTCTCGGCAGCAATCACAAGGGACTCGGCCAGCCGGCTGCTTGCAGTGGCACAGGCGGCAGACTTCTGGTAGTCGCCGGCTATGGTGATAATGCCCTTGGTGCCCGGCATCTTCATCTAGAGGTAGGCGTAGTGGGGGACCGTCATGAACTTGGCCAGAGCAGGCCGGCCAAGCAGCGCGTGGTAGGGGCTCTCAAGGTCAACCACCTCGAACCAGATTGGCTCTCGGCGGAAGTGACTCTTGTCTCCAAAGAGGACATCTATCTTGATCTTGCCGATTGGTGAGCAGGATAGGCCAGGCACAATGCCATGGAAGACAGTCCGGCTGGGCTAGAGCTGTTTCTCTTTGATGCACAACTTCTCCATGGTGTCGCGGTAGAGGATGTTGATGCTGCTACCGCCGTCTATCAGTATTCGGGAGAAACGAGGAGCCCGCCTCTCTGTTGCGAAGGTGGCATCCAACACCAGGGCATAGGAACCCGGAGAAGGCATCACCTCCGGGTGGTCAGCTCGGCTCCAACTGATCGGCTTCTCCGACCAGTGCATGAACTCTGGGGCTTCAGAGGCGACAGTATTCACTTCTCGGCGTTGTTGACGCTGGCAGTGCCTATCGTTAGTCACGCTGGTGAAGACGACGTAAGCTCCATGCTCTTCAGGAAACTCGTCTTGGATCGCGCCGACTGGTCGGACCGCCGGCTGCTGGGGAGGCGGAGGCGGCGGGCCAGCAGGCGGCGGAGGCAGTCCTTCGCCTCTGGCGATGCGGGTGAGCCAGTGGCATTTCCGGGTGGTGTAGTTGGATGGCTTCGCGCCGCTGTGGAACTTGCAGGGAGCGTCGAGGGTTTGCTCAAACGAGAAGGCGGGCAACCAGGTAGGCTTGCCGCCCTTCTGGCGTTTGGGGCCGGGCTGCTCTTCTGGCTGCTGGTCTTCGACTGTCGCCACCTGCCGGCTGGTGGTAGCCGGCTGCGGGGCCTTGCGCTTATTGTCGTTTGACTGTTGGCACCGACTGGAATCACCAGCCGGTGTCTGAGGGGCCGGAGGGAGCATCTTTCCTGACGCATCCACTCGGAGTTCCGACTTCATGGAGGAGTCGGCAGTGGCGTACTTGTCCGCTATGATCAACAGCTCGTCGAGCATGGCCGGCTCGTCGCAGAGGAGACGGTGCTTGAGTAGGGTGCCCTCTCGGCACCCGGCAGTGAAGTATTCAATGGCTTGCACCTCATGGACCCCTTCACAGGAGTTGCGCAGCTCAGCCCACCACGTTAAGTATTCGCGGGTGGACTCGATCGGGCCTTGGATGCACAGGGAGAGCTGGCGAGGCTTGGGCGGCCGCTTGTAGGTGCTGGTGAAGTTGCGGATGAAAACTTCGGTGAAGTCTAGCCAGCTGTTGACGCTGTAGGGCTTGAGGCTGTTCAGCCATGTCCGGGCCGTGCCCTGGAGCATGAGCGGAACATACTTCACGGCGACACGCTTGTTGCCATTCGCTATGTTGACGGCAGTGGAGTAGTCGACCAGCCAATCTTCCGGCTTCACGGAGCCGTTGTACTTAGGAGTGTCCCGAGGGAGCGAGAACCCTTTGGGGAAGGGCTCGTCGCGAATGCAGGGGCCGAAACAAGGCAGGCCGATTGCATCTTCTTCTTCCAGCGCCAGGGACCAAGCCAAGTGGTCGATCCGGTTGCGAGCGTCGTTCTCTCCGACTCCTTCACGGGGGCCCAGCCGGCGCCTGAGAGTCGGATGCTCAACAGGCAGCGGAGAGGCGCGCCTCTCCCTGCGTGGGGGAGGGGGTTGACGATCGTCCCGCCGCTCTACTGCTCGTGGGCGGCCATCTTGGTCGCGCTCAATGGAGATGCGGGTGCGGCTGCAGCTAGCAACCGGCTCTGGGTCTCCTCGGTCGCGGGCGCCGGCTGTCGGCGTCTGGGAGGTCGCGCCGTGCTCCCGGCGAGGGGGAAGGTTCCCAGTCTGTAGGCCGAGTTCCACCATGCGGCGGCCGGCTTCTTGCTGCGCGGCGGCCGTGCCGATGAGCTGCTGGACGCGCTCCATCATGCAGCGATGCTCGTCGCACTCCAGGCGGTCCAGCTCGTCTGCCGCTGCCTGGGCGGCGCGCAAGTTCTCCATGGGTGTGGCGTAGACCGGGCGGTCAGCCCCCAACATGCTGGCGATGGCGGCGCCGCGTTGCCAGACCGTGCCCACGCGGCTGGGTTCGTCAGCGGCCGGTGTGCCGCAAACGGCGCGGTCGATCTCGCGGTGGTAAGCCTCGGTGAGGCATCTCATGGCCGCCAACTTGTTGGCGCTGTCGAGAAGTGCGATACGGCATGCCTCAAGCGTTTCACCGCTCGCACCGGGCGCTACGGGAGCGGACAGGTCCCGCATTGCCGCCTGAAACGGGTCCTGGCCGGCCTGGTCGGAGGTTCCGTCGTGGCTGATGACCAGCACCTCAGTGACGGTGCTGGTGTCGGCGCTGCTGTCTGCAGCGGGAAGTGGATCGACGAAGATCACCACGTCACCGGGGAAGGCATCAGGAAGCGCGACGTCGGCGTCGACGAGCAGGTCGGTGGAGCCAACGGACTCCGGGTCGGAGACCGGCTCGTCGGCGATGTGAAGCTTGCCGAGGAGATCGACGAGGCAGCTCTCGGAGCTAGCTGCGCCCGCGTCGAGTGCGGGCTCGTCGAAGAGGCGGATCCCGCCGATGAGATCAGCGAGGTTGCTTGCGGCGCAAACAACTTCCACGCTGTGCAGCGTGTCGGTGCAAACGCCGTCGGGCGTGCCGGGATGGCTGCGATCGCTAGGGAGGAAGAGGGTTCCCGTCCAGAACGTGTTTCCGGACGACGGTGCACCTAGCCCCACGATGGGCGCCAAATGCCGGGGATATCGTGCGACATATGCCAGGGGATGGCTTATCGTGGATGGGGACAAAAGTACGTCGCCGGGCTCTAGAAGTGGGAGTGAGCGAGACCGCGTACGCTTGCGAATCTTACCCAGGTTCGGGGCTCTCCTAGGAGATAACACCCCTAGTCCTGCTCTGCGGGGTCTCCGCATGATCACTATTTCAACAGGTGGCTACAAGCTTGCTCCTTGAGCTACCTGGCTGGAGGAGGAAGAAGGGCAAGGCTAGCTCTACTCCACTCTCTCTGCGTGTGTGTGTGGTGTTGTGAGTGCTCGACGAGGCCTCTGCCAAGGAGCCAACCCCCTGCATGGGGTGACCTGGGGGGTTTATATAAGCCTACCCCCCAGTGGTACAACGGTAATCTGGCCAGATGCGGGGCCCGGTAGTCAGCGTCACTGGTCGCCGGCTTCTCCGCCGACCGCCGGGGCCCGCCGCCTGGTGGGTCCACCGACTGCCGCGATCTCAGCCGACAGGTGGGTCCCGCCGTCCACGGGCCGCGTTGACGGCTTTATGCTGTAGCATTGCCCCTGATGACGAAGGCCTCGTCAGGGGGAGCGTGGATACAGTCCCGCCGCCTGGCGGGAACTCACTGTAGCCATACCCCGTCGTATCTGGTTAATGGCGCATGGACTTCGAGGGAGGAGGAGGCCCGCCTGTTGGGAGCCGGCCTCCCACTGAGCCGACTGGTCTGGGCTCGCCGCCTTCTGGCTTGTCACGAACATGTAGGGCCCACCGCCTGCGGGCCGTACTGACCGCCCGTCACGGGAGCATGGCTTCCTCTGCCATGGGTGACGTCATGAGCGGCATCGCAACAGTCCTGCGCTGGGCGCAGGATGCCTGCTCGGTACGCAGTACTGTGGCCACGCTCTGCCCTGGATTCGGGGGTGGCAGGCATGTACTGTAGCCATGCCCTGTCTCATCATGTTTATGTTGGCGCTGACTTTGAGGGCGCGAGGGGCCGCCTGCTAGGACTCGGCATCCCAGGAGGCGTCCTGCCAGGAGTCGGCCCACTTCATGGCCGTCTTGTGGACTCCGCCGCCTGCCGGCAACCGGCTGCTTGGACCAGCCGGCCTCAAGAAGGCGGCCCTTGTCCTTGATGTTTGAGGGGCGCAGCCTGCCCTGATGTCTTGAAATACCAAAGGGAGCTGATGGGGCTACCCGTGGTCATTTACTCCGACAACAGATCTCGATCATTCTCCAATTTTTTAGAACAAGAAATAACGGAAAAAAACATCATTATACAAATTACCGAAACAAGGATCCCAAGGTTTATAAGCGCTTTAATGAAGCTTGAGATATGCAACTTCCCACTGGGTCACCCATCCTTAGACTCCTCCAGCACCAGCCCGCTTAACTTCTGTATTCTATTCGACTCGGCTAGCGGATGGGAAGTCGCCCGTTGCTGATAAGAGTTGCCTCCTTGCCTTTAAGGGGTTTCACGCTGGTCACCGTATGGGACGTACTCCCTACTATAACACACGTTTTTGCTTTTAGAAACTGTGTGCAATCTTTATATGTTTGGTGTGTCGCGCCTAACCTTCTACGAGCACTAACACAGGCAGCGGGAAACCGATGGGAGAAGAGGCGGGAAACTGATGGGAGGAGTGGTGGGAAACAGTGGCGTGTTTGGATATATAACAACATTAATATGAAAACTTAGTAAAGAAGGAAGCATGAGCTAGCACGACGCATGCACACAGTGCTAACCCACGGGTGCCAGACGGTTGACCAGAACCACTTTAAATATTCAGGGTTCGTTTGGCCTTTTTTATACATTATAATTTAGTTTTCTAATCATTAAATTAATGTGCATAATTCAAATTATTGCACCAAAATGGCTACAAAAATCATACATGTGTCCTTGCATGCATGTTTAGGTCCCATGCAGAGAATGGGAATGAATTACAACCGTCTGGCCTCTAGCTTGGCCTTAAACATTGAGAATCTCGGTTTTTAAATCCCCGTAAATCCAAAACTCACCCGAAAATCGTGAAACTTGGCATGGTGCCACGACATGGCACATATATGTTGTGGAAAAAATGTTCAATTTGGGGCAAGTTTTATTACAAGCCTCTTACAAACCGAAGCTTCTCTCAAGAAGCCTCATTGTTTCGATAGGGAAACGTGTCCCCCTTGTGGGCCAAACGATAATCGCTACCACTTCCCGCCTTGTATTATTTTCTATAGGCAACATGGAATGACAGGATATTCGTGCTGAAATTTGAAATTATTCTGGGTTCATTTAGCCTTTTGTATACATTAATTGAGTTTTCTAAGCATTTAATGTCCATAATTCAAATCTAAACTACAAATACATGCTCCAGTGCACCAAAATGGATAGAAAAATCATACATGTGTCCTTGGGTCCATGTTTAATGCAAGGAAGGGGAATGAATTACAACCGTCTCGGCGTCCTGGCTCGGCCTCAAACATTGGGAATCTCGGTTTTTAAATCCCTGTAAATCCAAAAATCAACAGAAAATCATGAAAGTTGGCATGGTGTCACGACATGGCACATATATGTCATGGTAAAAAGTTGTCCAATTTGGGCCAAGCTTTATTACAAACCTCTTACAAACCAGAGCTTCTCGCAAGAACCCTCATGGTTTCGATAGGGAAACATGTCCCCCTGTGGGCCAAACGATAATCGCTGCCTCTTCTCGCCTTGTATTTTTTTCTATAGGCAACATGGAACAACAGGAGATTCATGCTGAAATTTGAAATTATTCAGGGTTCGTTTGGCCTTTTTATACATTAATTGAGTTTTCTAGGCATTTAATGTCCATAATTAAAATCTGAACTACAAATACATGCTCCAATGCACCAAAATGGGTAGAAAAATTGTACATGTGTCCTTGGGTGCATGTTTAGGTCCCATACAAGGAAAGGGAATGAATTCAACCATCTCAGCGTCCTGGCTCGGCCTCTATTGGGAATCTCGGTTTTTAAATCACCGTAAATCCAAAACTCACCAGAAAATCATGAAACTTGGCATGGTGTCACGACATGGCACATATATGTCGTGGTAAAAAATTGTCCAATTTGGGCCATGCTTTATTACAAGCCTCTTACAAACCGGAGCTTCTCGCAACCCTCGTGTTTCCAATAGGGAAACGTGCCCCCCTTGTGGGCGAACCGATAATCGCTACCTCTTCTCGCCTTGTATTTTGTTTTCTACAGGCAACATAGAATAACAGGAGTTTTGTGCTAAAATTTGAAATTATTTAGGGTTTGTTTGGCCATTTTATATATTAATTGAGTTTTCTAGGCATTTAATGTACATAATTCAAATTTGAACTACAAGCACATGATCCAGTGCACCAAAATGGGTTGAAAATCGTACATGTGTCCTTGGGTGCATGTTTAGGTCTCATTGAAGGAATGTGAATGAATTACAAACGTATCATTGTCCTGAAACATTGAGAATCTTGGTTTTCAAATCCCAGTAAATCCAAAACTCACCCATTAATCATGAAACTTGGCATGGTTTCATGACATGGCACATATGTGCCGTGGTAAAAAAATCGTCCAGTTTAAGACAAGGCGCACACATTAATAGCCAACGAAGTCCTTTTGGAACAAATAGCTGACACGTTACTATCGCAAACGGTTGTATTATTTGAACCGTGTGTGTTCCCGTAACCATTTAAGTGCGGCCACGCGTCCCTCTTTTTATTGGAGAGTACTTCCTCGGTCCTGGTTCATTAGTCCTCTTTATATTTTATGCCAAAATTTAACCATATTCGGTGGCGTGCGTGCAACTATTCGATTAGATGGGACGAGCGCGAGACGTCCACCGTGCAGGCTCGACGGGATGTGTCCAAGTAGTCCGCCGCGCAGGCTCGATGGGACGTGTGCGACCTGTCCACCGCGCAAGCTCGATGGGACGCGTGCGACCTATTCGCTGCGCAGGCTAGATGGGACACGTGCGAGCAGTCCGCCGCATATTCTCACCGGTACGCGAGCTCTTTGACCTCCATCCACCGGCCGCCCGCCTCGCTCACAACTTCTCCATTAATGGCCGCCAAGCCGTTGTTTAACATGCGGTTAATTAAAGCACCCGGACGGAGGGTATTTGCTTGTGATCCCATGGCCCCGCTCAATGTTAGCATTTGCTTTATTCGTGCCTCGCTAAGAATGTGATTTTAGCTTGTTTTCAACTCATATTCCAGATAATTTAAAATGCCAGATACGACAACTGATAATATGACGACAAAATAAAATGGCAACGGATAATACGACAACAAATTTACAATGGCGTGGATAATAATTGTGTTACATATTTCGGATAATTTTAAATGCAACATGCGGAAACGCCCGGAAGACATGGGGGCAAGAGAAGAAGGAAATCGCAGACAACGATCTGGTTCGCTACTGTCTCTACTCCTCGATGGATCGTCGGGCGATGAGATCCTCCACCTCCTTCAATTCCTCATGACTTTGCTTGACAGCAGCCACAGATTCCTCCACCTCCAGCACACGCTGGATGCAGAGCTTCCTCAAGTCACTCATAAGTTCCTCGACAACTGCTTTCAGCCATCCCCGAGGCACTGCTCTTCTCATGCAGCTTCTTCCAGCCGACGGCCTCCTCCTCCTTCTTGGCGAGCACCTTGAGGAGCTTTGCATTGTCACCCATGAGTTGCACGACGAGCCCAGTCGCCTTCTCAACCGAGGCATCGCTAATCTCGAGCAGCTTCACCAAGACATTGACCAGCTCCTGCTACTTAATTAGGCTAGCGAGATTGTCGTCATCGTTGGCCAAGGAATTCAGCACCGCCAGCTCGTTGGGATCACTGATGCAGCGAGTGCGCTTATGAGAGCCCTCGCCTCCCGATCAGAGCTCGTTCGAGGGCTCCGCGGCGCGCTAGGACATCGCTGTTGCGGCTGCCGCGTAGTGGCGGGACCTCTCTAGTGGTTCTGCTCCCTTGGTCTTTGCTCCCTGGTTATATGTCGACTTGAAACTCCTCCTACCAGTCATGGCGGAATGACTTGACAAGACAGACCTGTTTTATGGGTGATGAGGAGAGGAATTGTGAAGTAATTTTTGAGTGGGTAGTTTTTATAGCCTAGTGCTAAGTGGGAACACGTTTAGGTTTGATTAGTGTGAACAAATTTGCAATTACTTATTGCGTGGTAATCTGGAATGTGATGAGAAATAAGCTCAAAATTTATTGATGGTTCTAGGCTCAAAGCCCGAAACGGTTCCCGGATGGCGTACGTTGGCCCGCGTTCTCGGATGTGTACTTGGTCTACCCAGTATCACACATGGTCCAGATATCACCATCGTGTCCGATGGATGGGCCGTTGCGCCTCCCACACGGTGCGAGAAGGTTTACCAGAATTGTAATATGCAAGTGTGGTTGCTTGCTATTGAGGCGGCCGCGGCGCGCTCTGCTTGCCCCCCCCCCCCCCGTGCGCTCTGCTTGTCATTGAGGCGGCTGCAGCATGCTCTGCTCGTGTCCGTCCATGCGTTTTACTCGCCATTTGAGGCGCCCACGACGCGCTCTGCTCGCTGTTGAGGCAAATTTACAATGGCAATGGTTAATTATTGTCTTACATGTTCAAGATAATTTAAAATGCCACATGCGGCAACGCCCAAAACACACACGAGCTACATATGTTTAGTAACTTAAAATGTCAATATGCGAATTTTCATACAATTATAATAAAATGCATGCTAAAAGGCTGAGCTGCCGGCCTTCTGACGATGGTCTTCTCGGACTCCATGATCAGCATAGCACCCTTGCGCCCGTTCATTCCGAGTGTCCTGACCCGCGGCTACGGTACCCATCTCGGCCTACGGAGCTGCTGGCACTGCGAGGCTCTTTGGGCTGCTGGGCCACTTCCAGTAGAGCTTGAGAGCATGCAATCGTGCGCATGACACGCCCATGAAACTGCTCCATTTCCATGTCTCTACCCTGGTAGCAATTGCGTCCATCACCTGCATCCTCAAGATACCGCGTTGGCTATGTTCTACTTTGTTGGGGACGTCAACTCCGCCAAGGATGCACTCGAGCCTATCCACCACATCATCGGGATCGAGGTTGACACGGCTGCCGCCGGCAATGATGAATCCGTAGGCAGCTATCTCATAACTGAATCGCAAAGGTCCTTTGCCCATTCCTGGTGGGGCATCAGGCTCTCGATGAGCACCGGTGACGGCGGCTCTTCGGGTGGGTCGTCAATCATGCCGCATAGCAGCTCTGGATCTTTTGAACAGTGGATGGCAAACTGCTCATCAAACTTCCTCTGCAATATCTCCATTGTGTGCCCAAGGAATGGCATGGCTATATCGATGTCGATGGGCCATGGCGCCTGCACCAGCCGATCAAGCTCTTGCTCCCCGACCTGCTCCGGCTCGTTCTCCTCGTCGAAGATGTAACGCAAGAAGGGGTCGACGTTGAAGCTTTGGTCCTTGCCTGGCATGCTCAGAATAACTAATGCTAGATGGGTGTGGACTAGATCTGTGCACAATGTTGCTATGGTGCGTTGGCACCTAGGTCATATGGAGCCAGCCACTAGCTGGTGGCGGGAAACTGATGAGGGAAGAGGCGGGAAGCATTGGCGTGGATTGCGAGACACGTGTATAACGTCATTAATTTTGCACTGGGCATCTGTGTTGGTATAGGTACTACCTCCGTCGTGGTTTATTGTTCCCCTTCGTATTTTGTAGGACCAAAATTTGACCTTAGATTTAACTAACAGTATATTAATGCATGTCATCAAAAATAATATTGTTGGACGGCTATTCCCTGCTATGTTCAACTGCTATATGCAATAATTATGCATGTGCTTGCTCGCCGTTTAGGCGGCCGTGGCGCGCTCTGCTCGCATCCCTCTGCATGCTTTGCTCGCTGTTTAGGCACCGAGGCACCCTCGGGTCGCGTCCCTCTAGCTGCCCTGCTCGCCGTTTAGGCGCCAAGGCACGCTCGGGTCATGTCCCTCCGTACACGCTTTGCCAGTGGTTGGGGCCGGCGCATGATCATGTTGGGGAAGCTTTAGTTATTTGATCTCAGATTATGTTAATTAACTATACCTCCAGAGCCAGAATCATCCGGCTCTGGAGGTATTTCGGCTCTGGAGGTATAATTAATTAACCTAAACTATGATCTCCGGCGCCCGTTTCCGTCGCTCAACTCCATCCTATTGGGGGTATGCCAGTATGTGTGGGTACCTTGAAAGCAAGTGGATAAGTAGCGAGTTGCCGCTGCCGGCCATTGCTGTGGTTATTTATAGCTAGCAGCTAGCTAGGGGTTGGGGATTTTACAATTCACCCCCGTGGAGTGCGGGAAGCCTTCGTTGGAGCGCGGGAAGACTAAGTGGAGTACACAACCCAACAACCGTATGTGGTGTCACGTGTTATCACACACATGTTAACATAAGGAAACATATGTGTAACTCAGTAATCATTGCACACGAGTACTCGCACACGCATCGTGTGTGATACTCCTAGCCATCGCAAGCAACTAGTATGCGTTTTTCAAAGTTTTTTCTACACACAGAATCGCACACGAATTAAGTGTAGTAACCGTCTGTGTTATATTTTCTCATCGCAAACAGTTCGTCTGAGTGGGCAGTTTGCCGCATATCACATCTTGTTTACACTGATCGTTTGTGTTCTTTTGGCTCATCGCAAATAGTTCATCTATGTGAACTATATGCCGCATATCACACACATCTTGTTAAGTTGAACCGTTTCTGTTGTCTTTCCTTATCGAAAACAGTTCATCCGAATGAATTGTATACCGTATATATCACACACCTTGATCTCATTGACCGTTTCTATCGTGTTCCCTATGCAAATAGTTCATCCGAGTGAACTGTATGCCGTATATCACACATATCTTGATATGTCTGCTCGTTTCTGTTGCTCTGGCTCATTGCAAATAGTTCTTATGGATTAATCGTATTCCACGCATCACACACACAACTACAACCTGAATCGTGTTTGATGTCCACGCCATCGCAAATGTTTCGTATCCTTTTTTACGGTTATTCTACATCATCGTTTGCGATTAATGCATCGAACACAATTACGTCAAAGGGTCTCTAATTGTACTGTCACATTTGGACCATCCTGCAATAGTGAATAACAACGTATTGAACGGGCTATCAACGTATATATGAAAATTTAAAAAATTTCTTAAATTATATAGTAGGCCTATCAACCTACATGAATTACATGACCTCACACGCAATGAACAATCATCGGTTTATGAAATGCCCGCTTCTCACCGCCCTGGCCCACCAAAAACCCCTCCCCCTCCCACGTGCGATTCCCGCCCGGCGACAGCTGCCAACATTCATGTGGAACCGGCTCCTCTATCATGTGCTGCCTGCGTTGGGTCATTGACATGCAGGCCAGGTACCCAATAGGCCCACGCGTCAGTGGAAGAACGGCACGGTGTCGTACATCAGACGATCTGGTCGAGGGCGCCGCCTGTTGCACGCCCGACTGAACACGCCTCCTTGCCGCATTCAAACGCCTCCATGAAACCCGTGTGGAAGCCGAGAAACCCACTCCGGCCACACGTCCGTTCATGACCGGGCCGGCATTAACCGCAACGCCGGCCAAGCTCCTCCTGTCCGCCCTGTATTTAATCTCCTATTTAAACGAGGCCAGACACCGGCCAAGAATCGCACACCTCCGCCGCTCCCCTATCTCCTCCTTCACCATTTTCTCCACTCTTACAATGGCTTAGGAAGAGTAGTTATCTGGCATACAAGCCAGCTAGGCAGCCTGCCCAGCCCTCCGGATATGAGCTATGCAGCTTGCTGATCCACCTCCCTCACCTCGCCCGACAGAGCTAGTTGCCGCCCCAAGCTGGCGCGTGGTTCAGCAACCCGCCGCTCCAGGGCAGCTCGATGAGGAGCGGCGAGTTGCTCCATGCCGGCACGGCGGGGAACACGGGCGTCGTCACTGCCATCCACGAAGCCGCCTCATACCATGCGCTCCCGTGTCTGTGGCCGCGACTCTCATGCATGCGGCCGCTCCATGCAGGCAAAGACAATAGCCGGGTGCGCGGAGAGCGAAGAGTCGGTGGCTAGCGCCTCCGCATCCGCCTCCATCATCAAGGAAAGGTAGAACATGGGAGGCTGCCGCTTGGGTCCCATGAAGTCCACCGCCTAGGCGACGCCAGCGTACATAGCAGGTGTCTTATCGGGTCCTTCTATTGCGAGGACCTTCGTCAACCCTGCATGGGCTCCAGGGAAGCGGGGAAGCCCCCTTTGACTCCATCTTAGGCATCAGCAAAGGATTTCACTCAGTTGAGCGGTGGGTAAGCGAGCCGTCCTTTGCGCTGAAGCGTATACCTCCGGGGCTCCCGGCAGTCCGATGATCGTGCTGCTGGACATGAGGAAGACAAAGGGCTCCGCGGGCGACCATTTAGATTAGGTATTATTATACCTACAGTTTAGGAGTAGCACCGCATAGTTGATTAAAATGTAATGAAATCCATCATGTTTATATGAAAGTCTGGTATTTTAAATGAATTTTTTCATGCTTACATGAAATATCGCCGTGTTTGCACGAATTTCATTCGGTTAGTTGAGTTGTTGTCAGAATGTGTGCGGCTACAGTTGGATGGCGTAATTTGCGGGCCGCCGTTGGAGATGTGCCCTAAGTCGGTCTGCGGTCGACTCGTGCGGCAAGGTGGGACAAATTAAAACCAGCTCGTGCGAGCTTGTCTCTGACACGCGCGCTAGAGGAGGAGCACCCAAGCTCTTCCTCGTTCATCGGTGGCAAAGCCATGGGTGGACAAAAGGCTCGCCAATATTTTGGCTACCCCAGGCTAGATCCAAACAGCCCCTTCCAGCACATTCAAATCCCTCGTTCGCCATGAAATTTTGCGATGTATTGTTGTTTTCAAGGATATTTTGCTGTGTGAAAACAAATTTAAATATGAACGAATAATTGGTGTCCGCGGTCTTCTACCGGGACCCGGTTGGATGGCCTCATAGTAGTAGTGTAGAGTAGTAGGAGTAGTACAGTGGTTGGAGTAGTCCAGTGTAGAGTAGTACGAGTCTCATCTGACACCAATTTCCTTGGAGTCCATGCTACAACAAGCTACCCTAGGCTATGTTAGTAGTAGTACCTCCATAGTGGGTGTGTACTCCGTAAAATCAGATTTTCCCAAAACTAAGTCGCTCAACCTTAATTATTTGCTTGTGTCCCTTCCTGCCTCGTTGTTCTTCCCCATGCAGCCAGAAAAAAAATGAGGTCATGTGAATAGCAATTGATTACTCGGGTTGATGGCTGCATGTGTCTAGGCCAACGCATACACTTTTTGCTTGGTGCTCGTTGGGCAATCCGAGCAGAAAAAAGGAGGGGTACTACTACAGCATGCCGGACTGAGCATGTGGGGGTACCTCCGTCCTGATTTATCGTTCCACATCATATTTTGTGCCAATTTTGACCATATATTTAACTTACAAAATGTTAATGCATGTCATAAAAAATAATATCATTGGAAAATAGTATGTTCAAAGACAAGTCCAACAATATAATTTTTGGTGACATGCATTGACGTTTTGTTAGTTAAATATTTGGTCAACACTTGACACAAAATACAAAGAGGACCAATAAAATCGGACGGAGGTAAGTACTCAACACCGTGCATGCTAGTACTCGTAGTGATGTGAAAGGGCCCACTTCAAAAAACCAACAAAGAAAGAAAGGGCCCAATACACGAGTGCAGCATTTCGGTGCCCAGGCTCATCTGCACCCGGTCAAAAAAACTCACAAAAACTTCATAAAAATTCAAACAAATTCAAAAAAAAATTGCATGGTAGAAATTTGTTGCGTGAGGTCCGCTCCAATTTTTAGATCATTTGGACATTTGAGTAGCTCTCGAAAAAAAGACAAATTGGGTCAGACCAGTGCATGAACAGTAAACTTTTTTACAGACCTTGAATTTGTCTTTTTTGCTGAGAGCTGCTCAGCTGTCCAAATGATTTGAAAATTGGAGCGCACCTCACACATCAAATTATCTACCTTGGAAAAAAATTGATTTTTTGAATTATTTTAGTATTTGTTTTGATTTTTTTTCTTGGGCGCGGGTGCAGATGAGCCTAGGCTCAGAAGTCGATTATCGCCCAATACATATTCAAGCATTTCATCGCATCTTTCTCTCGCTCTATCTGTCAAACAGACTATGCCAAACTCCCCTGCCTACCGCACGGGAAAACACCCACCATCGCCTTTTTTAGTCAGGGTTTGTATCGATGGATCACGCGAAGCTGCAAAAACCAAGTTGTGTCTTGTACTCCTCCGTCGTAGTAACTTAGTGGAGACGCTCTCTTTCATAAATATTCTACTACCTCTCGCTGACATGTGGGACATATAGCAACCGGGTCCATGTGTCATGCACCAAATAACTGTGCAGAACAGCAGGGGGGACGCACCCCAGTCGAAGCGCCCCAGTAGTAGTAATGAGAAATGAGACGTCAAATCACAAAGCCACACCTTTCCCGCAGACGGAGGAAGCAACCATTTTTTCACACTTCCCTGAATCCGCTTCTCCATCATCTCCTTCAAGAAAACCACGTATTGCTTCTGCCATTGTTCTGCCACAAGAGGGACACGCATCGGCTAGGTACATCATGGCAAGTGGGACCTCATGACAGGCCATGCTCCCCCGCCCACCACTCGGTAAAATCACCTCATTTTACTATCTTTTTAGATCAATATAATTGGGATTCACCAAGGAGCAAAACCAAGTGGTAGGCTGCTCCTATCGCGTTGGCGTGGCAACTCAGCAGGGTTAGTCCGCACACGAAATGGCGCCACACTTACAGGACCCCTTTCGCCGACATTTGGGTCATCCACCATCTTGTTCGACGTGTGATGCACCAAATTACAGTTCAGAGCAGCGGTTGGACTTGGAGGCACCCCAGTGGTAGCATCGCGGTAGTAGTAAATGAGCAATGAGGGGTTAAATCACAAAGCCGACCTTTCCCGCATTAAGCTGGACTGACGAAGCAACCATCATTTCACTCTAGGGCGCAAGAGCATAAAGAAAAAAGAAAACCAATGATGCGTGCGACAGCTACCTAGGGCGCCCTAGGGTAGGAGCCTCCACTACAAATCCGCTTCTCCCTCGGCTTCTTAAAAAACCGATGATGCCTTCAGCGGGTAGGGTTTCTAGGAGCACTACAACATGTGGGGCCCACACCATAGTAAACGGGAGAGGGATCGAGTTTGAGTCGACGCCTTAATACGGCGTGGGCTGCTCGGTTTTACGGGAACGAGGCAGAATTTTGGGTCCGGGGAGCAGTGGAGATATACGTACAAAAATTTATGGATGTAGGTTCGACCAAAAGGCAGTGACGCATGGGCCCCACAATTTGATATACCTGTGGCCACGTGAAATTTGCTACTCAAAATAATGCATAAAAGTTGCTTCAAAAATATCTATAACTAATGGGAAGCTACACTGGGTATTCTATATGTGCATTTGCTCTACGAAAACTCGGTAAAAGTTTGCGAGGTTCAAATTTTCAATAAAGCTATATGCACTACATTTTGGAACGGAGGGAGGAGCATACGGCAGTTGGTAACACTCACGTGGAAGATTTATGTGTCGGTGGAGTGGCTGTTCTGTCAAATGCCATGGCAATACTGGCACTGTCGGATGCCGATCTGATGGTTCTTTCGGCGTTCGTCAGGAAACGGCTTGTGGCGAAGTTTGTTGTAAGAAAATTTAGGTATAGCATTTATAGTAATAGAAATTTTTAGTAAGTGTTGAATAGAGTAGACCAAGGGTATTTAGTTATGTCAATCTCACATTGTCAAATTTAGAGAGAGAGAGAGAGACCTAGTTTCTATATTGAACCATTGTGAATGAGTGTCAAGTTTGAATGCTCATGTGTGGCATAGGGTATATCAACGATGAGTCGGTCGACGATGCCCAGAAGATCACCGACGACACCCGCATCCTCGATAGCCATCGTCTATAGTGAGTAAACATGTATATCTAGTGTTGTGTACTAGCTAGTGTTGCTCAAATATGATGTAGATATAAACATGTATATCTAGTGATGCTCAAATAGGATATGTGCTTGCCCAAGTGGCCTATGTTTTCAGGGAACACCTCCGAGTGGCCTATGTTTCGCTGGAGTGTTGATTAATTTTCGTTCCGCAAATTTCATGCGCTCGATATGTCCTTTTTAGCAAAGGTCATGCTGGATTTTTCTGTGAATTTTAGCATGGCTTGTGCTAGATTGTAGGAAATATCGAGTGCCTTGGATTTGCTAGAAAGAGCATTAAACGACATTTTGGGTTGACTTTAAGTCTGTCGGGGCTCCATACATGACAGTCAAAAAGCAGTGAGGGAGTGTCCACCATATATGAGAGAAGAAGAATGCCGACTGTTGTCGTGGGGTCGTTCTTCCTCTTCTTTCTCGTGATAGACCTTTTGGTAATGCACGGGAAGGAAGAGAAGAACAACCATTACCGACGGTCGCAAATGTCAGAGATGAAGAATCCTGACTGTTGTCATGGGGGTCGCTTCTCCTTCGTTCCCGTGTGCTAGACAATTTGATGTAATGCACTCGAGGACGAAGGGAGGAGCGACCATCACTGACGGTCGAATATATCAGAGAGGGAGTGCCCACCATATACACCACGTGAGATGGGAGTTTTCAAGGAAGACTCGATAGACCAAAAGTCAACCCGTGATTAATATTAATGATCGAATTAGTTTTTGTAGTACATATATTGAAATTTAGAAGTTTAATCTTTGAATTATGAACATAGGAAATGTCTAATGAAGAAAGGATCCATGAGTGCGACGACCGGGGTCTATGCGACAGACTGCCTCACCTGGAAGACGGTCGGCGCTTCACTGTTAAACTCGACGAGACCTTCGATGTTTGTACGGTACGCAACGACGACAAGTCTTTTTTCGTAATTAAGCATGCCTTCTACGCTTCATCAACATGTAATTCTGCTTTTTTACAATTCGACTAGTGCATCCCCTACCATGCAAGAGATTATGTCTTGGAGAAGCTGAATTTCAAAGATCACGAGAATATGGAGACAAAGAGAGTTAACCTCAGGACCCATCATGGTTATGCTTTTTTCGTAAAGCTATACAATGCGGTGACCTGCTCCCATTTCGGTTGCTCGAATTGGGAAGCACTATGCAAGGCGTATGGTTTTCAGGAGGGTATGCATGTCACCTTCGATCTTGGTGATCCTGAAGATGATACTAACAAAGATAATATAGATGAAGATAGTATCGACAAAGATAATATCGACATTTTGGGTCGATGTTATACGCCTCCACTTCTACCTCTATGTGAGTTTCTCAAACATATTTATTAAGTAATGTATATTGTTTATTTCAAAATAGTTGATAGCTTATTTCCATTGACAACTTATTTCCATTCTTCAAAAAATATACGGAAGATAGTAGACAGAACCTACTACACTGATGGCTCTGAATTAACTTATGAGGAGGAAGATCATCTCATCTCATTTATTATTGATGTTGAGAATTACAATATCAATTATGAAACTCCTGCACATTATGGTCAATACGTGCCACTAGTGCACGTGTTGAACTACGGTAACATCCATGGAGATGCATGGTAAGATTTTTTACTATTACGACATCAGTGCATCTTTTGCATACATTCTTCTAAAGCTAAAGTACATTGCTAACTACGACATTATTATTATATTTTTCAACAGAAAATCCCGAAGGATTGTGTGCCTCATCTGATGTTTCCGAAAGGTCGCCTTGATGTTATTACCTTACGGCCAAGTCCGCCTAGGCTTCACCGCTGTTCATACAATATTTCTCAAACCAATGAAGACATGACAATCAAAGAATGGAAAAAATGTATGAAGAATCATAGGGAGCTACTTGGAAGCAACATTGTGTGAAGCGCACGAATTGGAGATAGGATAATCTCCATTCTCCATAATGGAGAGTCAGGGGCTATCTTGTTTTATGCTATTTTACCTTAGAGAGGGTAGTAGGTCCTAGCTAATACTCATGATCATGTGCTAAGAAGAATTAACTAGGGTTGGTTAGATGACAATGATGATGAGTATGACTTGTTATTATGATAACGAGTAGAAGTTGTTAGATGACTATGATGATGATGAGTATGACTTTTTATTATGATAATGAGTAGAAGTTGTTAGATGACTATGATGATGATGAGTATGACTTGTTATTACGATAACGATGATGAGTTAATATTAATGATGATGATGCTTAGTTGTTATATCATTATGAGCATGATCAGTTATTATATATATATCAATGGGTGAAATAAACATGGATTAGATTCAAGTGGAGGCAACACATGGTGCAGATCGAAAGTACTACTAATCCAAACTTGATCATACTAATCCAAACTAAAGTGATCAAGTTTGGATTAGTAGTACTTTGGATCTGCACCATGTTGCCTCCACTTGAATCTAATCCATGTCTCTTTCACCCACTGAAATAATAACTCATCATGATCATAAAATCATATGATGAGACTACTATATAAAACCAGTACAAATACAGCGGCAATATGCAGTAGAAAAAAAACCATCAAACTTTACCAGTAGCGCGGGTAACCCACCAGGCGCTACTGCTAGGGAGGTGTAGTACTAGCGCCGGGTGGAACAAACACGCTACTGCTAGGAAGGTGTAGTAGTAGCGCTGGGCGTCCACAGCATGCTACTGCTATGCAGGATAGTAGTAGCGCGCCACGCCCGCGCTACTGCTCAACATTAGCTGTAGCGCCATATCAGTAGCGCGCCCCCCGCGCCACTACTACGCCTCCAACCCGCGCTACTGCTAGGCTTTTCCCTAGTAGTGACTAATTAGCTACTAACCTAAACAGGGCCATTCTCATCCAGAGACCCAGCCGGCCATACACACACATGGCCCCGCACACACACACACACACACACACACACACACTGCACACACACAACACGGAACACAGCAATAGCGGCATGAGCAGCAGCGGCAGCAACAAGAGCAGTAGCGCACGAGAGCGGCGGCGCCAACTAGCAGCGATGGCGGTGGGAGTAGTAAGCAGCAGCACCATGCGGCAGTGATGCTAGCAGTAGCAGTAGGTAGCAGCGGCAAGAGCAAGCAAGCAGCGGTAGTAGCAGCTGGCAGCGACAAGGGCAGCAACTAGAAGTGGACAGTAGCGGCAGCAACTACGGGCATACAAGCGCCGGTAGGCACAGGGGCGTGGCCATGGGCAGGAGTAGGCGGCAGGAGCACCACGCACGCGTACGCGGGAGCTCTTGAGAGATCGGTCCATGGTGATCAAGGCATAAAAAGAGACGAATCGAAGGGGGGAAACAAGGGAATCAAGGGGGAGCTCACCCCGGAGCTTGTAGACATGGTTAGGGGGCGCGGGGCGGCCGAGATGCGTTGAGCTCATCGATGAGGTGTGGCAGCCGTGGCGGTTAGTCAGCTTGATGCCGAGTGTATGGCAAGGGCGGGCATGATTCGAAGGATGTAGACGAAGGAGACGAGGGTGGGGAAGTTGCTGTACATCTTCTTACGTGTCGGGGAGGTTGGTGGCTGCGACGACGATGATGGCCATGGCGGCTGTAGTAGTTGTGCGTGCATGATGCACAAAAGCGGCACGAGGGGAAAAAGAAATGGCGCTAGAGTTCGTCCATGGCGTTGGAGTGGTACTTAAGCATCACAGGACATCGATGGATGAATGACACGAGTCCATCCGGCACGTGGACGGCATGCACGCGTGCACAACGGCATCGCCTCTTTGCCTCTGCACAGAGGTGGGGGGAAAGGCCTTGGTGAGCTGGGCTGCAGGCACTGTAGTTGCTTAGGGTACATCGTAGCAGTAGGTTTAGGTCCTTTTTCTTTTATATTTATGCTTTTCTTTTCTTTTTTGTATTTTTTGTCACTGTTTTCTAACATATTCTTGCATCAATTGAATATAGCTGAATTTGGAAATTGGCACATAAATAGTATGCAATATATTGAAATAGCTCACAAAGTTTGGGTGCATTTGGAAATGTTTGAATTTAGTTTTATAATTAAACGGCTCACTTAAGTGTTGTTGGTACGATTTTAATTAGGTTAGGGGCATTTTCTCTACTACTGTTAAACAAGCAAACATATTCTTCTCTAAACGCACCCCATCTAACGTACACACAATAGCCCGCAACAATTAGAGCCACCTGATCAGATTCAGTCATTTAGATCTAACCGTCAATATAACAATATGCCTCATCAAAAGTGCATTTAGCAATTTCAGGAGACGGACAAAAACTCTGCCATCCCCATGCGCTCCGCAGCCGCGACCCTCACGCACGAAAAAAAACATATCCCAATCAGAGGACCCCTACAATCACAGCATGGAAAAAGAGAAACAGATCCCAATCGGATCGCCTCACCCACAACCGGCCGTTGCGCCTCCGGCTTGCCATTGCAAGACCTCCCATTGGTGTGATCCTCCTTCCCCACCTCACCTGATTTCGTCCTTGCCATTGAGTGGTCTTCAAGGGGACGCCGGTGACTCCACTACTCCTCCGATGGTGGTTGTGGGGTCGTCCGGAGAGGCGGGGAGCAGCGGCGCACTGGCGGACCGATCGGGAGCTACCTCGTGCTAGGGTTCCTCCCCACACCCCCGCTGCGCCTCATCCCCCTCTTGCTGCACCCCTCCCATCTATGGTCTCTCTCCCAGTGGCTGAGGCATAGCGACAGGCGATGGCTGTTGTGGTGCGTGCGCGGCCCGACGGGCCAAGGGGCGTGGGGTTGATGGCCGGAGGTCAAAAGCGAGCGGGGGCGGCGGCCGGGTGCAACAACCTGGACCCGGCCCAAGAGTGGGCGACTGCGTGGCGGGCCGTCTTGGCCCAAGTGGCTTGTAATAGCAAGTACTTATAGTGCGTGTGTGCGTGTGAGAGGGGTAACGAATGTAATCAGAACATTATTCCTATCCAAGCTTTCCTCACTGCTCTTTCCCCTGCTCCAAGTTCTCTCTTCCCCTGAGCCAATTCCTCTGGTTTGAGATCCAGATCCCGGCGAGACGCAGGGAGGTGCTACAGGACCGTAGCATTTGGTACTCAGAGCCGTGTATCGATCCGAGTCCGCTGATCCGAAATTTTTTCATCCAGATCTCGCGATCAATCCTTCGATCGGCTTGTAATTCCTGGCAAAAGGTGCGGATCCCCTCGGGCGATCTCGCGCAAAACACCTCGGTGTACCTGCGCTAGGTCGAGTACATCGAAGAGCTCTACGACGGCTCGTTCGGCCAAGCCTAACCTCTCAGCGCGCATGGCGGCCGCGGAGCTCACCTTGGCGGACCTGCAGCAGCTCGTTCAAGCGACGATCCTGCAGAGCAAGGCGGTCTCGGAGGCGGGCGCGAAGACGGCGGAGCGATTGGAGGGACTACAGGACTCCTTCGACAAGTACGCATCATCCTCGGCCAAAGCCTTCGATGCGCTGGCTACGACGACCACAGGGTCGCTGGCCCGCACAGAGTCGACTCTGGGTCGTGTGCTCGTCGCGCACAACTCCCTCGATGCGGCCGTGGCGGAGATGAGGAAGTCTCTGGAGGGGATCGTCCGCCCCGTCGACACCCTGGCGCAGCCGACGCACACATCGCAGCCCCAGGACCCGCTGACTGCACGGACAGAGCCACTGCAGACAAATCGATAGGGGGCTGCTCAACAGCAGACAGGACAGGACTTCAGGGGTCTACGGGTGCCATCTCAGCATCGAAACCGTGGTGAGCATGCCAAATCCCAGGCTCCTTTCCAGGAAGAACTGTCTGATGAGTATGAGGACGGTGATGGATCGCCGAATTCTCAGTTTCAGTACACTCCGGGGAAGTTTTCTGCTTGTATTCCGCGATCTGATTTCCCCAAGTTCGAAGGAGAGAATCCCAAGTGGTGGAAGCAACAATGCGAGAAATATTTTCGCATGTACAATGTTAAGCCTGAGTTATGGGTCGATTTTGCGACCATGCATTTCGCAGGAAATGCGGCGTTATGGTTGCAAACCTATGAAGCAATGCACAACATTGACAGTTGGGCAGCACTGTGTGTGGCTGTCTATGCAAAATTTAACAGGAACAAGTACTCTCGAGACATCGATGTGTTTTTCTCTCTGAAACAGCAGGATTCAGTCGACAGTTATGCACATACATTTGAGGAACAAATGCACAAAATGCTGGTGTACAATCACTCATATGATGAGACCTTCTTCATCAATCAGTTTGTGGAAGGGTTGAAACCTGCCATTCGCGCTCCTGTCAAGTTACAGCAACCGACCTCAGTGGGTTTGGCTTATTCCTTGGCTCAAACACAAGAAGCTCTGCTGGCCGAAGACACATACAGATCTAGCAGGCGTTGGCACTCCAAACCTTATGTGCATGAAGGAATTATGGGCACAGCACCTACTATCAAGAGTGTGGATGAGCGTCCCAAACAAACTGACAGAGTGGATTCCTTACGGGCCCAACGCAGAGCACGGGGTGAGTGTTTCAAGTGTGGAGAAAAGTACAGTCCTGACCACAAGTGTCCTCCAACAGTGCAATTGCATGTTCTGGAAGAACTCATAGAGGCTCTTCAGATGTCTGAGATACCTGATAGTGAGTCTGAATCTAAAGTGGACACACCACAGACTACTGAGCCAAAGAACACTGACCCTGAGGCTTGCATGAAACTATCGGTTCATGCAGCAACAGGAACCTCTTCTAAAGAAAGTATTAAGCTGCAGGGCATGGTGGGGAAAAGACAACTCCTGATCCTGGTTGATTCAGGCAGCTCCACAAATTTCATCAGTGCAGATCTAGTACAAGAATTACACTGTCCAGTGGAGGAAATTGCTGCAGCCACAGTCACTGTTGCTAATGGTGGAACATTGCAGTGCAACAAACAGGTGCCAAATCTTCAGTGGTTCTGTCAGAACAACTCCTTCAACACATCCCTGAAAGTGCTTCCTCTTGGCACATATGACATCATCTTGGGAATGCAATGGCTAGAAACAATGAGCCCCATGTGGGTAGACTGGAGGAAAAAAGTGATGAGGTTTAAGTACCAGGGTGTGAGAATTACATTGAGAGGAGTCAGAGACAAGCTCACCTCTTGCACAACCATTTCAGGGAAACACCTACAAGGTTTGCTCAATACAGGAGCTGTGGAACAAGTAATTCAGCTGTGTCACATTGTAGAAGCCCCAGCAACTCAGGACCTGATACCTCCTTCAGTTCAGTCCATTCTGGACAAACATAAGCAGCTGTTCCACACACCTGATACATTGCCCCCACACAGATCATTTGATCACCAGATTCCCCTGTTACCAGGAGCTAAACCTGTCAACAGCAAGCCCTACAGATACAATCCTATGCAGAAGAGTGAAATTGAGCAGCAGATCTCTACTATGCTACAACAAGGAGTTATTCAAGAGAGCACCAGCCCGTTTGCTTCTCCAGTATTGTTGGTCAGAAAAAAAGATGGGAGTTGGCGATTCTATGTGGATTATAGACAGCTCAATTCATTTACTGTGCAACACAAGTACCCTATGCCTGTAGTTCAAGAGCTCTTGGATGAGTTGGCAGGGGCAAATTACTTCACCAAACTAGACCTCAGATCTGGGTACCACCAGATAAGATTAGTGGAGGGGGAAGAATATAAAACAGCATTCAAGACACATCATGGTCTCTATGAATTTAAGGTTATGCCATTTGGACTTACAAATGCACCAGCAACCTTTCAAGCTGCAATGAATGCACTCTTTGCTCATTTGTTAAGAAAGTGTGTACTGATTTTCATGGATGACATCCTCATATTCAGTGAGACTTTGGAACAACACCTAGCACACTTGGAAGAGGTGTTTACAATTCTGCAGAACAACCAGCTGTTTGTGAAATATTCTAAGTGCACTTTTGCTCAGTCAGAACTAGAATATTTGGGTCATGTCATCAGTGGCAAAGGAGTTCACACAGATCCTTCCAAGATCAGAGCTGTTCAGGAGTGGCCAGTACCTCTTAATGCAAGAGATATCAGGGGATTCCTTGGACTTACTGGATATTACAGGAGATTTATTAAAAATTATGGGATCATTAGCAGGAGTCTATCTGACCTACTGAAAAAGGATGTGGTGTTTGCTTGGACATCAACTACTCAGGCTGCCTTTATGCATTTGAAAGAAGCTTTGGCCACAGCCCCAGTGTTGGCCCTCCCAAATTTCAAGAAAGAATTTACTGTGGAAACAGATGCCAGCAACAGTGGCATTGGTGCTGTATTGATGCAAGAAGGCCACCCCATTTCCTATCTCAGCAAAGCTCTGGGCCCTAAATCTCAGGCGTTGTCCACTTATGAAAAGGAGTGTTTGGCAATATTACTGGCTGTGGAAAAATGGAAATCATACTTGCAGCATGCTCCCTTCACTATTGCTACATATCACAGAAGCTTGGTTCATTTGCAAGATCAGAAAATGTCCAGCCCCATGCAACAGAAAGCATTTCTCAAATTGCTTGGACTGCAGTATGCGATTGTGTACAAGAAAGGATTGGAAAATACCGCAGCTGATGCTCTGTCCAGACCACCTGCCCCTATGGAACTGTCTGCAATTTCCTTCTGCACCCCCAAGTGGCTGTCAGTCGTTGCCGAAGGATATCAAGCTCATTCAGCAGACAAGGGACTTCTCCAAGAACTGGCTCTCTCTGGCAGAAATGACAAAGGCTATGTCCTGCATAATGGAATTATTCGATATAAGGACAGAATTTGGCTCGGCCATAATACTGAAGCACACCAGGCAATTATGCTGGCACTGCATAGTAGTGGAGTTGGGGGTCACTCAGGGTTCCAAGGCACATATCAGAGAATTAAGGCTTTATTTTCCTGGCCTGCCATGAAACAGACCATCCAGTCATATGTGCAAAGTTGTACAGTCTATCAACAGGCTAAGGCTGAACATGTCAAGAAACCCGGATTACTCAGTCCTCTTCCCATACCAAAGGAGGCCTGGAGTTTAGTCAGTATGGATTTCATCGGGGGGCTGCCCAAGAGCAAATCCTTCGACACTATCCTAGTGGTGATCGACAAGTTCAGCAAGTACGGGCACTTTGTACCTCTGTCACATCCTTTTACCGCACTGCAAGTTGCACAACTCTATGTGGATCAGGTCTATCGGCTGCATGGCCTACCCAAAGTGCTGGTAACTGACAGGGATCCCATCTTCACAAGCACCCTTTGGCAAGAACTGTGCAAATTGACGGACACTACCATGAACATGAGCTCAGCTAGTCACCCTGAGACAGATGGACAAACAGAGAAGCTGAATCAGTGTCTGGAAACGTTCCTGAGATGCATGGTCCACTCAACTCCTAAGAAGTGGGCACACTGGCTGCCCCAGGCAGAATATTGGTACAATACGAATTACAATTCAGCACTGGGCACAACACCATTTCAAGTCTTGTATGGATACCAACCTCGTCACCTGGGAGTTGACAACTTGCAGAGTCCACTATCTTCTGACCTGCCAGGCTGGTTAGCTGAGAGAAAACTGATGCACGGCTTAATCAGGGAGCACTTGCTGCGCGCCCAACAGCGAATGAAGGCTCAAGAAGATACTAAACGCTCTGATCGTCAGTTCAAGGTGGGTGACTGGGCATTCCTGAAACTCCAACCCTATGTGCAACAGTCAGTTGTCCGACGACCGAACCACAAGCTGGGTTTCAAGTACTTCGGACCGTATCAAATAGTTGCTCGCATTGGTGAGGTGGCTTACCGGTTGGCCCTGCCGGAGTCCAGCAAGATCCACCCAGTGGTGCACGTTTCACTGCTCAAGCCGGCGGCTCCTCCATCCAATTCAGAGGATTCTTCAGAGTCGCTACATTGTGTGCTCGAGCATGCATCCAGACCAGCTCAAGTGCTCCAGTCGCGTTTGGTGCAAGTGGGGGGTCATACCCGCACACAACTAAAGATTGCTTGGCAAGGGTTGCCGCTGTCCATGGCAACCTGGGAGTGGGCAAGTGCGATCGCGCCAGCGACAACGACCTGATACTGAACAGTCGAGGGCGAGCTGTTCCTTAAGGAGAGGGGAATGCAACAACCTGGACCCGGCCCAAGAGTGGGCGACTGCGTGGCGGGCCATCTTGGCCCAAGTGGCTTGTAATAGCAAGTACTTATAGTGCGTGTGTGCGTGTGAGAGGGGTAACGAATGTAATCAGAACATTATTCCTATCCAAGCTTTCCTCACTGCTCTTTCCCCTGCTCCAAGTTCTCTCTTCCCCTGAGCCAATTCCTCTGGTTCGAGATCCAGATCCCGGCGAGACGCAGGGAGGTGCTACAGGACCGTAGCACCGGGGGTTCGCATGTGGTACGCACGGGCTGTCTGCTGGCTGTGTGCATGGTGCACAGACGGTAGTAGTAGCAGCCACGAGCTTTTCTCTGAATTTGCATCGACAGCAGCAATAGCAGGGTCATGGACAGTCAAATCCCTCTGAATTCTTGCCGGTTCAGGTTCTTCTCGTGCACTGGCTGATCGAGGTGGTGAAGCACATGTTGGCCGTGTGGATGGACCTCGGCAACCCCGGCTTCGTCAATGTCACCGGCAACGCGTCCGAGATGATGTCGCTGGAGTTAGCCAGAGTTCTTGTCTTACTATGTTGTCTTCTGAACTACTATCTCTTAATTTATTTAAGGTTACTTCTCATATCTCTGTTCTAAAGTAAATGCATCTTTCTATCTTCTGTACATATATGTGCTACAACATGTGTCTTGCTTGTTATGTGGATGTGCAACAGATTTGTGCTACAAAGAAGGGTTCATGTGCAAGGAAGCATAGAAGATATGAGGCAAAAAAAGAAACAAAATGATCAAGGGTAGAATAAATTCAGTGTGCACTTAGAATAAATGTCGTATGGGTGTTTAAAAATCTTCCCTTTATGACTGTTTGGAAATCTGAAGTATCAAGACTGTTCTATTTATATATGATTTTTTAGTATGAGGCACAAAACATGCTTGCTGATATATAGTTTTGAAATCATAATTGGGATTTTCTCCCTCCCATGTTATATCCAATACTTGTTGTCAAACCTGAACCTGAACATCCAAAACCATTTTCATTTGTATTCGATAGTATGATAAATAACTGCTCCAAAGTCATCAAGCCATCATCATTCACGGGTTTAATTTGCAGGTAAGGAAAAGTTGATTTCTTATCAGATTAATAATTTACAAGTGAACATGTGTACAACTGATGTTTGCATTATTTTGTGAGGATTATTTAGGTGCTCTAAAATAATAGAGGTACGGTTCTGAAAGAATAGATGTTGATCAAAACCTTGCTTGAGTGCAGGTGTGTAATGTCAAACAATAATTTCTTATTTGAGTGTCAGAAATGCTTTCTGAGTGAATCATTGCCATTGACTGCTTCTTATTACCATGTATATGTAATGAAAGGTTGTACTTTTACTTTGCCTTCGTCACACAGGTCCATGAGTCTAGCCTAAGCAGACAACTCATATGACAAAACAGAGTGAACAACTTAATCTCTTGTATGTCTAACTATGCGGATATAGGTAACACAACATTTATTTGTTTTCTATAACTTTACTGCGCATATGTGTATGAGTATATCTTTAGTTTGTTCCACACCTCTCTTTTTTATATAATCTCGTGCCATTTTATATTTGTACAACTTGCATGGAAGGAAGTGAAGCAAATCTGGGATTCACCATGACGATGTGCATTCTAGGATTCACCATGACGTCGTGCATTATAAAAACACATAAACAAATTCCTATCACTTAAGAAGTTAAGATACATTTACTACTAGCGGAACAATGGAATGGAGTGTACAAAGTCTTACGTACCAATTATTCATGCTGATGGAATACTCATCCTTCATGCTTTGCAGAACAATGGAGTGGAATGTACAATGTGGTTAACCTCATGAGGAGAAGGGATAACCTTGGTTGGTGAAGAAGACATACTTAGTCCACTCCTTGCTCTGCTTACTAATGATGTACGAAACAGCAAAATACTATTTCTTTTGTTTTATGTGCGTGCAAAATTTTGGATGCAGATGTAGACCAACATCTTTGGCTCCACTATTATTGATGAAAAATGGATGTGGTGAGTGTCGTCGAAATTTTATCCATTTTTCATTTTCTTCACATTTTTAGTAGAGTGAATATTCAAGCAAGATTAGAAAATAGAGAAATTGGTTCCATAACGTTTGGATTTTGGAGGCTTGTCATGCACTGCAAGTTTTACATGTTGATAAGCTGTCTTGCATATCAATGAAGTTATTAAGCCAGTGTTTGCACACATATATTTGGTTTTATTGTAAGATCACTCTTCATAAGTCTTATTTTCAAGGCCGAGAAGGTGTTGCTGTTCATGACATGTGCTGTAACAGTGGGACTAGTACTGTTGTTTATCTTGTAATAATAACTCGATTTGATAGTGCAAACTGGTTGAATTATCAATGTACATTTGGGCATAGAGCATGAGGATGTATGAAACTTCTGAACACTTTCAGGTTATCTATAAATTAGTAGTCTTGGCCACTTTTGAAAAGCACGTTGTACAACTAAATTGTTGAAAGTGCAGTTCTACATTAAGTACCTAATGATATTTTCAGGTTGCTGGACAAACTACAGTTACAAATAGTATGCCTCATTTGGCTCTTGTGGGGGCAGAGAGATAAAATAAATCTGCCATTAGTAGGCGAGTTCCAACACTGAATGGCAAGGCAATGCTATGTTTGGAAACAGTTATTCGCTTGAAGGAGGTAGAAGGCGGTGCAGCAGCTGCAGTTTTCACCTCACTTGTGCTAGCCATTTTTTTCTTGAAGATTTGTTCTAGCCAATTTGGGTATGGGTGATGCTCATGGAAGCCATTCTTTGTAGCTCATGGACTGTCTTGTCTATATAATTCTTGATGTAGCTGATGATTGAATCGTGGAATGCTAAGATTCCACGAAAGGAAAATTCGTGTGCAAGATTGGTACATTTTGTGATGGAAGGATTAGTAGATATTATCTTCTTCTTTTACAACCTGTGAGAATAAGTGAAACAACAGACGTTATTGACCACAAATTCGCAATGGTTTCTCACTATTGGAAACACAACTTGAGTGGCGTTGAAACATTGTGTATTTTTTAATTTATATATTTTTGGAAAAAATTCATGTTTCAATTATATACTTATTATGAAATTGGTTAAGTCTTGAGACGTGCGTTGCACGTGCACACTTACTAGTAATAAATCAAAAGATGTTGGTTTCTACATGACAATTACTTAGTGAATATTTGCAACATCTCGAACATTTTTGTTCTTTGTTTGGATAAATAATATTTGACTTGCAATTTAAATTTGATTTTGACTTTCGTTATTATCAAGTGGCAATTAGCTTAGAAAAATGGTGATGACATGGTATCATTTGTGTGAGGTCACTGTAGCATGACACTGGGGGTGTTACAAAATCCCAACGCAGTTCACAAGTAGCAGGAAGAATTTATTGCGTCGTTGTCGGGGAGACATCATCAACATTTATGAAGTACCTATGCATAAACTTTCATCTCCTTGTATTTATTTTATTTGCCATTTGCCTCTCGTTTTCATCTCCCCCACTTCTAAATTTCTTTTACAAAAATACAAAAATATTTTCCGTTTGCCTTTTTTTCTTGTTTGCTTCTTTGCTTGGTTGATATCTTGTTTGCGTAGCCATGATGTCTCAAGAAAATACAAAATTATGTTATTTTTTCAAATACTAATAATAATGATTTTATTAGTACTCCTATTACTCCTCCCGCCACTAGTGTAGAGACTTGTGATATTAATGCCACTTTCTAAATCTTGTTATGAAAGAACAATTTTCTAGTAGTCCTAATTAAGATGATGCATTCCATCTTAACACTTTCGTAGAATTGTGTGATATGCAAAAAAAAAAAGATGTGGATAATGATATTGTGAAATTAAAATTATTGTCGTTCTCATTGCGGGGTCATGCAAAAATTTGGTTTTCATCTTTGCACGAAATAGTATTGATTCTTGGGATAGGTGTAAAGATATTTTTATTATCAAGTATTTTCCTCCCTCGAAAATTATTTCCCTTGGAAATCAGATTATGAATTTCATGCAACTTGATCATGAACATGTTGCACAATCTTGGGAAAGGATGAAATTAATGATAAGAAATTGCCCTACTCATGGCTTAAATTTATGGATGATCATACAAAAAAATTATGCGGGATTAAATTTTGTTTCTAGAAATCTTTTAGATTCCGCCGCGAGTGCTACTTCTGTAGAGATTACATTGGGTGAAGCTACTAAATTGCTTGATAATATTATGGCAAATTATTCACAATGGCATACTGAAAGAGCTCCTACTAGTAAAAAAGTGAATTATGTTGAAGAAATTAGAACTTTGAGTGATAAAGTTGATGCACTTACGAAATTGGTTGCTAGTAAAAATGCTCCTATTGATCTTAATGATGTGCCTTTGTCTACTTTTATTGAGCAAAATAATGATCCCGTAGATGTGAATTTTGTCTCGTGAAACAATTTTAATAGTAATGCTTATAGAGGTAATTTTAATCCTATGTCGTTTCCTAGAAATTCCTCTAATAATTATGGCAATTCCTATGGTAATTCTTTTAATAATAATAAATATAATAATAATAGGATGCCCTCTGATCTTGAAAGTAATATTAAGAATTTATTAATGCTCAAAAAGTTTTCAACACTACGATAGAAGAAAAATTGAGTAAACTTGATGATATGTCTAGGAGCATTGATAGAATTTTTCATGATGTGGAAAATCTTAAGACAAAAATTTTGCCACACAAAATCTATATGAATGAATCAATTAAAGCTTTATATGTCTCCATGTATGAGAGTAAGAAAAGAACCGCTATGCTAAGAGCTAAACTAGAATTTTTAGAAAAAGTGATTCCTCCCGATTTCTATCGTAGTAATGATGAGGATATTAAAATGATTGGTGTTTCATCTATTGATTCCTTGTTTGGAAACATAAAACTTGATGAAAATGGTATTGCAGAAGAGTCAACTTTAGCTAGAAGGCGTCCCCATAATTCGGAGGGTGAATATCTTGATCAAAACATTGATAAAAGTGGGTTTCGAGAGGTAAAAACTTTAACTAGTGATTTGCCCACTCTCTTGGATTACAAAGACTTCAATTATGATAGTTGTTCTTTGATTGAGTGTATTTCTTTGTTGCAATCCATGCTAAATTCACCCAATGCTTATGAACAAAATAAGGCTTTTACTATACATATTGTAGAAGCGATGATGAAAGCTTTAGAAGAAAAGCTAGAATTAGAGATTTCAATTCCTAGAAAATTATATGATGAGTGGTAACCTACCATTAAAGTTAAAATTAAAAATTATTAGTGTCATGCTTTATGTGATTTGGGTGCTAGCGTTTCCACAATTCCAAAATCTCTATGTGATGCGCTAGGTTTTACCAATATGGATGAATGTTCTCTTAATTTGCACTTGGCGGATTCTACTATTTAAAAGCCATTGAGTAGAATTAATAATGTTCTTACTCTTGAAAATAGGAACTATGTGCCTATTGATTTTATTGTACTTGACATTGATTGCAATCCGTCTTACCCCATAATACTTGGTAGACCATTTTTACGAACCATAGGTGCCATTATTGACATGAAAGAAGAGAATATAAAATTTTGGTTTTCGCTAAAGAAGGGTATGGAACACTTTCCTAGAACTAGAATTAAGGCACCATATGAGTCAATCATGGGGGCTACTTATGGAACAAAAAACCAAAGAGGACAACACTTGAAACTATGCCTTATGCCTAGCTAGGGGCGTAAAACAATAGCGCTAGTTGGGAGGCAACCCAATAGTTATCTTAATTTTTGTGTTTAATTTTGTGTTTTATTGTGTGCACACAATTATGCTACTGTTATGATTTTTGTTTATGTTTTAATTAGTGTTTGTGCCAAGTAAAGCCTTTGGGATGATCTGGATGATAGTAGCTTTGATTCTGTGCAAGAATAGAAACTTTTACGTCCAGTAGCAGAATTGTTACAATTTGCTGTAATGTGGATTTTTTTTACACATGATTTATATACAAATTGCCTACGATGTCCTAATTTTTAAGAACTTGTGGAGTTACAAAAGTATAGTCAATATTCAGATTGCTATAGACTATTCTATTTTTGACAGATTCTGTTTTTGATGCATTGTTTTGCTTGTTTTGATGAAACTATGGATTGTATCGGGGGGTATAAGCCATGGAGAAGTTAGAATACAGTAGGTATAATGCAAAAATAAAATATGAATGGGTTTTCAACAGTACTTAAAGTAGTGATTTGTTTTATTATACTAACAGATCTCACGAGGATTTTGTTAAGTTTTGTGTGATTGAAGTTTTCAAGTTTTTGGTGAGATCACGATGGATGAAGGAATAAGGAGTGGCAAGAGCCTAAGCTTGGGGATGGCCAAGGAACCCCAAGGTAATATTCTAGGACTCCCAAGCAACTAAGCTTGGGATGCCCCGGAAGGCATCCCCTATTTCTTCTAACGAACATCGGTAATTTTACTTGGAGCTATATTTTTATTCGTCACATATCATGAGTTTAGCTTGGAGCATTGTGTATTATATGAGTCTTTGCTTTGTTTGCTTTTTAGTTTGTCACAATCATGTTTGCTGGACACACCTATTTGAGAGAGCCACACCCTTATCATGATTTGTTAGAATGCTCTATGTGCTTCACTTAAATCTTTTGAGCTAGGCAGTTGCTCTAGTGCTTCACTTAAATCTTTTTGAGCATGGCGGTGATTATATTTGGAAGAAATACATGCACTCTAATGCTTCACTTACATATTTTTGAGAGTTGATAAGTTTATGTTTTGAAGAAATATTTGCACTCTCAGGCCTCACTTATATCTTTTTGAGAGTTGATAATAGTAATGGTAATTTGCACAAGATATGAATTTGGTCCTAAAGTGATGAATATTCAAGAGCGATACAATAAAAACTTTCATGAAAAGATCATTGGATATGATAAGTTTGAATCCTTGCAATAGTTTTGCGATATGGAGATGATGATATGTGTCATGTTAGTGGGTAATTATGCTTTAGTAAGAATATTGGTGTTAAGGTTTGTGATTCCCTATGCATGCACATAAAGTCAATAGTTATGCAACAAAGTTATATCCTACTTATGGTGCATTATTCAGTGTTAGTTATGTCCAATGCGTGTTTATGATTGTTTTTGTTTTTTGGTTGGTCGCTTCTCAATCTATTTGCTAGCCTTCATTTGTACTAGGTGGGAATGCTGCTTGTACATCCAACTCCTTAAAACCAAAGTTGTGCCAAATGAGTCCACCATACCAACCTATATGCGGTATTTCCATGTCGTTCCAAGTAATTTTCCATGTGCCAACTCTAATTTTCCAAAATAATTTTCCGTTTTGTGTGCCGTACTGCTCATGAAGCGACAGGGGTGGCCAATATTTTCCATGCTAGGTATTTTATTCTCATGATGATTGTTTATTCACTTGTCATTGTACAAGAGTGTGGCAGGTAATAGGGATGCCTAGTCCCGAAATGAAAAAATATTAATATGATAATAATAATAAATTCCTTGGAGAGTGTTGGTATGGAAGGCACCCATGGATACGGCTAGCGATGGATTGTGAAAGAATGGTGGAAAGGAAATAAACTTTATTTTCTTTTTGGGAACTGCCTATAGTTTGTCTAGCATGGAAGATATTGGGAATTCTTGGTCGTTTTCATTGACAAGAAAAGCATGCCTCTCAAAATAATTTTATATCTCTAATTTTAGCCTTGAGCTCTGGCACCTCTGCAAATCTCTGCTTCCCTCTGCGAAGGGCCTATCTCTTTACTTTTATGCAATTTTTATTTTTATTTTGAGTCTCCATCTTCTCTTACAAGGCACCAAATAGAGAACACTATTGTCATACTTGTGCATTGGATGTAGCAAATATTTGAGTGTGTTTCATAAATGGATCAATGATTGAGGAAAATGAACTAGGGATAACTTTCTTTAGCGTTGATGTTTTGAAAGGCATGGTTGCTTGTTAGTAAGCTTGAGTATTGATCTCTTCACGTCAAATTATACACTATTGCTTTGAATCATTCAAGTCCAAATGTCCATGGCACAAAAGAAAAGAGAATATGATGAATATGATAGGTAGCATTCCACATCAAAAAATTTGTTTTTATCATTGGGCCATTTGCATTTCTACCCCTAACTCGAACCACCTACTCAGATTTGCCCCTAATTTCGAAGCCTGCTCAAATTTGCCCCCTCTACCGTTAGGTGCTCTTAGAAAAATGCCCTTCTGCGCCATTACCGTCCGGTCAACGGAATTTGACCATCCTGAAAAAAATAGCGAAAAAAATCTAAAAATCTAAATTTTTGTGGGATCGAAGATACTCATGTGCACAAGGTGCGTGCAAATTTTCATGCTATTTAGGCATTCCAGGAGCTCGTGGCGAGGAAAAGCAGTTAATCTGTATACTTGTGAACAGTAAATTTGAAATAAAATAGCAAGAAAATTCAAAAAAATATGAAATTTTTTGGCATCAAAGAGGATTGGGTGCACAAGGTGCTTGCAAGTTTTTGTGATCAAATGACATGCGAGGAGCTCTAGCAAAAAAACAAATTAGTCATTTTTTCTAAAGTTTTTTCCCGAGCCAAATTTTGTTTTTTTCTCCACGAGCTCCTACAGTGTCCAAACACAACAAAATTTTGCACGCACCTTGCGGACCCGAGCCTCTTTGATGCCAAATTTTTTCATATTTTTTTGAATTTTCTTGCTATTTTTTTGAATTTACTGTTCATAGACATACATATTTACTATTTTTTCTTTGCCATGAGCTCCTGAAATGTCCAAATAGCACGAAAATTTGTACGCATCTTACAAACCTGAGTATCTTTGATACCACAAAATTTCAGATTTTTTTGATTTTTTGCTATTTTTTTCAGGACGGTCAAAGCCCTTTGACCGACTTTGACCGGACGGTAATGGCACAGAAGGGCATTTCTATAAGTGCACATAACGGCAAAGGGGAAAATTTGAGCAGGCTTCGAAATTAGGGGCAAATATGAGTAGTGGGTTCTAGTTAGGGACACAGATGTAAACGACCCTTTATCATTTACCTACTCGAGGACAAGTGGGAATTAAGCTTGGGGATGCTTGATACGTCTCCAACGTGTCTATAATTCTTTATTATTCCATGCTATTATAGTATCAATCTTGGACGTTTTATATACACATACAAGCAATTATATATGATTTTTTGGGACTAAACTATTAACTTAGTGCCCAGTGCCAGTTGCTATTTTTTGCCTGTTTTTGGTTTTTCAGAATATCAGTACCAAACGAAGTCCAAATGCCATGAAACTTTTGGTTATTTTTTCTCGACATAAGAGACCCTAGAAGCTTCGGGAGGGGACGAGAAGATGGAGCACTGGCCCACGAGGCACCAGGGTGCGCCCAGGGGGCAGGGCACGCCCTGGCGGCTTGTGGGGCCCATGTAGCTCCGTTTGACCTAAGTCCGCCTCTATAAATTCTCTAAAATTGGGAAACCAACAGAGGAGTCCACGAAACACTTTTTCCGCCGCCACAAGTTCCTGTTGTCAAGAGATCCTATCTGGAGGCCTCTTGTAGCACTCTGCCAGAGGGGGATTCGATCACAGAGGGGCTCTACATCATCCTTGCTGCCCTTCCGATGATGCGTGAGTAGTTTACCATAGACCTACGGGTCCATAGTTAGTAGCTAGATGGCTTCTTCTCTCTATTTGATCTTCAATACAATGTTCTCCTCAATGTTCTCGGAGTTCTATCCGATGTAATCACTTTTTGCGGTGTGTTTGTTGGGATCCGATGAATTGTAAGTTTATGATCAGGTCTATCCATGAATATTATTTGAGTTTTCTCTGAACTCTTTTTTGCATGATTACTATAGCTTCATATTTCTCTCGGGTCTATTTATTTGGTTTAGCCAACTAGATTTATTTATCTTGCAATGGGAGAGGTGCTTTGTAATGGGTTCGATCTTGCGATGCTCAATCCCAGTGACAAAAGGGGACATGACATGCATTGTATCGTTGCTGTTAAGGGTAAAAAGATGGGGTTTATTCATATATGTGTTTATCTTGTCTACATCATGTCATCTTGCTTAAGGCATTACTCCATTCTTTATGAACTTAATACTCTAGATGCATGCAGGATAGTGGTCGATGTGTGGAGTAATAGTAGTAGATGCACTCTAGTATGGAGTAATTTGGTGCATGGCAAGTGGACCCCGATGCTGGCTGTGCCACACGTCGGCGAAAGTGAGCTGCAAGGTTCCCGATGACCGTGGAGGAGGATCCGCGCGGTAGAGTGTCTCCACTATTTCTTAAAAAATATTTTTTATTACAACAAGCATTTCCACTCTTACGACCGACGAGTGCGAAACACGGCAGCCACTTGAACTTACACTACTAGTAATCCTACTACTAGACATGTGCAGTGGTTCATACGGCAGTCTTTATTGTTGCTAGTGTATTAAGATATGACGATAAAAAATGATGTATAGTAAACTGATTATACCCGCCCAAAGGAAAGTAACTGAATATAAATAAATCTGTGGCGAGGGATATTGTTGCGAGTGTTTCAACATATTTTTGGTTTACATCACGGCTAGTATTCGCGAATACGGTCCTGGGTGGGTCCCCTATGTGTACGTGATACGTCTCCGTCATATATATAATTTTTTATCGTTCCATGCCAATATTATACAACTTTCACATACTTCTGGCAACAATTTATATGATTTATTGGACAAACTTATTGATCCAGTGCCCAGTGCCAGTTCCTGTTTGTTGCATGTTTTTTGTTTCGCAAAATATCCATATTAAACGAAGTCCAAACGCGATAAAACTTTACGGATATTTTTTTGGAATATATGTTTATTTTTAGAAGAAGAATCAATGCAACACGGTGCTCGAGGGGCCCACTAGGCACCAGGGCGCCAGGGGGGCCCAGGCGCGCCCTCATGGGTAGTGGGCACCTCGTAAGGCGGTTAATACCCTTCTTTCGCCGCAAGAAAGATAATTTATGGATAAAAACACCTCCAAATTTCAGTCCGATCGGAGATACGGATCTCCGGGAATTTAAGAAATGGTGAAGGGCCAGAAAACAGGATCGCGAAACAGAAGAGAACTGATATGTCTCCAACGTATCTATAATTTACGAAGTATTCATGTCATGTTGAAAACAATTTTATATGGTTTTGGTATGATTTGGATGGAACTAACCCGGACTGACGCTGTTTTCTGCAGAACTACAGTGGGTTTTAGTTTTTTGTGCAGAAATAAAAGTTCTCCTAATGCAACGAAACTTTTTGACGATTTTTTTGGAACAAAAGAGGCACTAGAAGCTTCATGGGAGGACCAGAAGGTGAAGGAGGTGAGCACAAGACACCTGGGCATGCCAGGAGGCCCAGGCACGCCCATGTGGGTTGTGCCCACCTCGAGGCCCATCTTCGCGTGATTCCAACGCTGAAAAATCCTATAAATAGAGAAACCATCAGAAATAACCCTAGATCAGAAGTTCCGCCGCCGCAAGCCTCTATAGCCACGAAAAACCAATCTAGACCATGTTTCGGCACCCTGTCGGAGGGGGAAATCATCACCGATGGCCATCTTCATCATCCCGGCGACCACCATGATGAGGATGGAGTAGTCCACCCTCGGGGCTGAGGGTTTGTACTAGTAGCTATGTGTTTAATCTCTCTCTCTCTCTCGTGTTCTTGAGGTGGCATGATCTTGATGTATCGCAGGCTTTGTTAATATAGTTGGATCATATGGTGTTTACCCCTCTCTATCTTGTTGCGATGAATTGACTTTTCCCGTTGAGATTTTGTCGGTGCACTAAGTATTGGGACTTTAGTACCCCATACTTGTGCACGGGCAGTTGTAGCCAAGCCCGCGGCAAGGCTTGCCGGGGGAATAATTGGAGATTAGTGCTAGATTGTCAAGGGGACGCTCAGACCAAGAATCAAAGGATCAGGAGTTAATAGGAGCTGAAGACCGAAGTCCAGGTCCCCGGCAAGATCTTGCCGGGGTGACTCACGAAACCCGACAAGACTTGAGCCCGGCAAGATTTGCGCCCCGGCAAGATTCTATCACTGTTCCACCGCTTCAGCACAGCAATCAGCCTGGCATCCTGGGCCCATTCCTCGATGAGTGGCAGGGTACCAGTGGAGGAGAGCTTAAGCGGTGCTGATGGGATGGCCCCTTTTTCCATTCCAAAGAAATGAGGACACCTAAACGGACACCTCACGGTGCATTAATGGCATTTGTCCTAAACCGTAAGTGGTTAGGTATGATTACCCTGTAGCTACTTTACACTTCAATGTATGTACATTTTGCCACTGTGGTGACCCCTTTGGACATATAAAAGGAGGCCCAGGGCAACTGCTACAGGGGGAGGATCTTCTGGCTCATTCTGCATGCGTAGCTGCTCTTTGAACGTACTGTTCATCGCTAGCGCTCCTGGAGTTTGAGCTCAAGAACACCCTTAATAAAACAAAGCAGGAGTAGGGTTTTACGCTGATTAGCGGCCCGAACCTGGGTAAAACCACCCCGCGTCGATCGTTGGTTCTGCTCTTTGTGCATACCTCTTTCCCTGCCGAATCGTAGAAGGGATCCCAGCGGTCCCATAGGTGTCGTACGCCGACATCTTTGGCGCGCCAGGTAGGGGTGAGAAGGTTGTGCGAACCTGATCCAGTGATCGGCGCCTCAATTGCTTCATCATCTTCATCACCATGCCACCCAAGAAGAAGAGTGCCGCAATGGTGCTACCATCTACGTCCGTTTTGCTTGTGCCTTCGCGGACGGGCGACGGCGTAGATGCAGAAGGTAGAGGTTTAGAGCCTCCACGGTGTTCTGGTGATCCAAGCCAGGCGAGCGGCGTCGTCCGCAGCGGCAACGGCCATCCGCACGCCGCTGGATCCAGAGATGGAGCTGTGCTGCCTATGGGCGGCGCAGCGAACTCCAGAGATTGAAGGACGCCTCCTAGGACTCCCGCGCCGGCGCAAGCGTTGCGGCCTTCACAGATTGCACGCGACGACCAGCGCCATGGCGCTGGTGGTTCGGGACGCCCCCATGAAATAACTTCTGCGCATCGATCTCAAGGTGCGCAGGCCCAGCATGCACGCCCAGCTGCTGGTGGAAGTGGCGCGCATTCCCGTGATCATGACGGTGCTCCTTCTAACATAGTTAGGAGTCAGAGCACCTCACGTACCTCGCAGCTGTCGCCGCCACCCACACCGGCGGAAGCCTTGGCACGTGCGCAGCTGCTCCTCGACTTCCCTACTGCCCCAGAGAAGATGGAGGAGTGGCGATCTACTATCCAGAGTCTCATCGGCTTCGTCAACAAAGATGGGCCGCAGCAGGCGGGGCCCTCGCGGCGGCGATCCATCGATCCGGTGCGAGCCGATGGAGAGAAGACTGGAGGCGGTGCGACCATGGTGCACTCTCCTCCACGACAGCAGCGGCGATCGACGACCTGGCGGACCGATGACCGTGATGATGATTCCACGGCGTCATCCGATCCGCGGATGCACCGCGATCAGCGTCAAGTTCTTCGGGAACGGAGCAAGGAAGACGCTCGAACTACCATTGAGCGGCGACGGGAAGCGCGCCATCAATCTGATAAACGTGGAGGACCTGCTGTCGACAAGCCTGCGCCAGGGTACGCAGGCGACTTGCCTTACGAGGTAGGTTGTCCAGCGTTTACCCATGAGCTACGGCGATTCTAGTGGCCCAATTCCTGAACTTTTAAGCCAGAGGTCCCGGAGAAATATGATGGCAAGACCCATCCGTCGGAGTTCCTGAGCATCTACACCATTGCGGTGCAGGCTGCCGGGGGCCGAGACGACAAGATACTTGCCGACTACTTCCCGTTGGTGCTTAAGCCCAACGTCAGGTCGTGGTTGATGCATCTGCCGGAGAATTTCATTTCTTCTTGGTCAGATCTAGTCCATCAGTTTGTTGGCGCCTTTGTTGGAGGCCATAAAACTCCTGGCCAGGAAAGTGATTTACATCTCATCCCCTAGAAGGAGGGCGAGCCTCTACGCAAGTATATCCAAAGATTCAGCCGTGTGCAGTATAGCATCCCTGATGTTCATCCTGCCGCTGTTATCGGTGCGTTCCGTCAGAACGTACGTAACCGCAAGATGCGGGAAGAAATGGCAATGAACAAGATCAGGGATATCACCGAGCTTTATGCTCTGGCTGATAAATGTGCTCGAGCTGAAGAGGGAAGGAGACTCCCCGGCGAGGATGTTGGCGCAGGGGGCGACTCCGAAGGCGAGGATGCTGCCGCCCCGACAAGGAAGGGCCGGCGGCGAAACAGGAAGCGTAAAGGCAAGGCCGTGCTTGCTGTCGAGGGATCCGGCGACCTTGGCCCCGCCAAGAAGGCCAAAGTTGGCAACCCCGGCAAGGAAGTTGCCGGGTGCGCCTCCTGTCAGGCCTTGGCGGCCGCCGACAAGCCGGAAGGCTCCGGCAAACAGTATTGCAAGATCCATCGCACCAAGGGCCACGATCTCCAAAATTGCCGGCAAGTTGAACAGCTTGTCGAAAGGCAAAGAGCTGAGTACGAGAGGCGAGACAAGGAGAAGTCCCAAGACAGTGCTGAGGGGTCCTGCAAGAAACATGGTGGCCGAGGAGGCCGCCGCGGCAAGGCTAAGCAACAGAAGGAGAGGCCTGCCAGAGGCCGTGACAAGGAAGAGGGTGATGATGATGATGAGGAAGATGATGAGTCCAGCGAGCACAAATTTCAGAAAGCTACAGAGGCCATGTGTATTGACGGAGGCGCTTCGTTGCATTCATCCCACCATCGACTCAAACAGTGGGTGCGTGAGGTTAATGCAACGGAGCCATTGTTCGATGCACGTAAACCTCTGAAGTGGTCCAACACGCCTATCATTTTTTACGCCAAGGATCACCCTGATCGCACAACCGTGGTTGGGTGCTTGCCATTGTTGGTTTCCCCAACAATCCGCAACCTCAAGGTGACAAAAATGCTAGTTGACGGTGGGGCCGGGCTGAACCAAATCTCACCAGACGTGCTCAAGAAGCTGCAAATACCTGATGAAGATCTCGAGGAAACGGGCACATTCCAAGGGATCAACCCAGGAAGGACCCAGCCAAAAGGCAAGATAACGCTACCGGTAACATTTGGTAGCGAGCTCAACTACAGGACGGAGAAGGTAGTGTTTGATGTCGCCAAGATCCCCATGTCATACAATGGGATCCTTGGCCGCCCAGCGTTGGCCAAGTTCATGGCGGCATCACACTACACATATAATGTGCTGAAAATGCCAGGGCCGTTGAGTGTCATCACTGTCCACTCTGACAAAATGGATGCGCTCATCTGTGCCGACCAACTCTACCGGGAAGCAGTTGCAGCACTTGCTGTCAAGGCATCTGCTCCTACCGATGGAACTCAATCTTGGCGCAAACTCCGGCAAGCGCACCTCCTCGGAGTGTTGCGCTCCCGTTGAGGATGTACCAGAGAGTTCTACCGGCAAGAACAAGAAGTCCAAGGTTGCTCCACCAGAGACAAAGAAGGTGCCCGCCAAGGAGGATGGAACGGGAGGAACTTTCACCATAAGTTCCACCCTTGATGACAAATAGGAAAGCGCGCTCATTGCCTTCCTGCGGGCGAATGTCGATGTGTTTGCATGGCAACCATCTGACATCCCCGGTGTTCCCAGGGAGGTGATTGAGCACCACCTTGCTGTCTGTCCCCACGCGCGGCCCGTCAAGCAAAGGGTGAGAAAGCAGGCTTTGGAGCGGCAAGAATTTATTGCCGAAGAAATCAGGAAGCTAGAAGCGGCGGGTTTGGTTAGAGGGGTGCTTCACCCAACGTGGCTAGCCAATCCAGTTGTAGTGCGCAAGGCGAACAGAAAATGGAGGCTATGTATTGATTATACAGATATCAATAAAGCCTATCCAAAAGATCCTTTCCCCTTGCCGCTCATCGACCAGATTGTGGACTCCACTGCTGGTTGTGACCTACTATCGTTCCTTGATGCTTACTCGGGGTATCATCAGATCTTCATGGCAAAAGAAGATGAAGAAAAGACCGCATTTATCACCCCATGTGGTACGTATTGTTTTATACGAATGCCTTTCGGGTTGAAAAGCGCTGGTTCTACTTTCGCTAGAGCGATTCAAATTTGTTTTGAGCCTCAACTGCATCGAAACATGGAAGCATACATGGATGACATAGTGGTCAAGACCAAAGATAAAGCGACGCTCATACAAGATTTAGAAGAGACATTTGCAAATCTGCGCAAGATCAATTTAAAGCTCAATCCCGAGTAGTGCGTGTTTGGCGTTCCTTCCGGAAAACTTCTCGGGTTCTTTGTGTCTCAGCGAGGGATCGAAGTGAACCCCGACAAGATCAAAGCTATTGAGCAGATTAAGGCGCCAAGACGCGTCAAGGATGTACGTCGTCTTGCCGACTATGTTGTTGCCCTAAGCAGGTTTATCTCCAAATCTGCTGAGTGCGCCCTACCCTTTTTCAAAATTTTGAAGAAGGCAGGTCCAATGAAATGGACTCCGGAAGCGGAGGCTGCGCTGCAAGATTTGAAGAGATACCTCTCCTCTCCGCCAACGCTGGTTGCGCCTAGCCCACAAGAGTCGTTGCTGCTGTACTTGGCAGCGACAAATCAAGTGGTTAGTGCTGCACTAGTGGTGCAGAGAGAAGCTGATGAGGAGGCGACACCAGTGGCAGGACCGCCAAGTGACACGCCAGGATCACCCCCGGCAAGGACTGATGCCGGCAAGACAGGATCTGCGCAGTCAGAAGAACTAGTGCAAAAGAAAAAGATGGTGCAGCGCCCAGTTTATTTTGGTAGCTCCCTTTTGCAAGGAGCTAGATCAAGATACTCTGGTGTGCAGAAGTTGCTTTTTGGCCTTCTTATGGCCTCGAGGAAGCTGCGCCATTATTTTCAAGCACACGAAATTACCGTCGTCACTCGCTTCCCGTTGCAGCGGATTTTGCGAAATCCAGAGGCAACCGGCAGGATCGTGGAGTGGGCGCTGGAGTTGTCAAGCTTTGATCTCAAGTTTGAGAGTACTTCAACAATTCAGAGCAGAGCCTTGGTAGAGTTCATTGCGGAATGGACCCCAACGCCAGACGAAAAGATTCAAGAAACGACTCTCCCCGGCAAGGAAACTGATCAAGAATGGGTTATGTACTTTGACGGGGCTTTTTCGCTGCAAGGCGCCGGTGCTGGCGTGCTGCTTGTCGCACCCACCGGAGAGCACCTCAAGTACGTAATCCAGATGCATTTTCCCCGGGAGAGTTCAACAAACAACACTGCGGAATATGATGGACTGCTTGCCGGTCTTAGGATCGCGGTAGACCTTGGTATCAAGAAGCTCATCATCAGAGGCGATTCGCAGCTTGTTGTCAGGCAAGTTAACAAGAATTACCAGAGTCCATTGATGCAAGCCTATGTGGATGAAGTGAGAAAAATGGAAGAGCGCTTTGATGGTCTGCAGATGAAGCACATTCCCCGTGCCGAAAACAATATTGCCGATGACCTGTCAAAGCGCGCTGCCCTCAAGTTGCCTGTGGAACCAGGAACTTTTGTGCTCCATTTGGCTCAACCATCTGTGGCACCATCAATGCGACAAGAGAAGAGAAGAAAGTTGAACTCTGGGCAGTACTTTCCGGCAGAACTCCCTGAAGCCACCGGCAAGGAACTTGCCGGGATCAGCGACAAGCCTGCCGGGGAACAACAGGCTCCAGCGAAGGCTCAAGCCTTTGCCGTTGAGACAAATATTCCCCCGGTGGAAGAGATGCCTTTAGTCCTAGCTGTCGAGCCCCAGGCTCCAGCATGGGCATAGCATATCGCCCATTTTCTTCTGATAGGAGAACTCCCCGAAGAGCAGGAAGAAGCGGAAAAAGTAGCCCGTCAGTCTACTATGTACCAGTTCATCTATGACGCCCTGTACAGAAAGAGACCGAACGGTGTGAAATTGAAGTGTATTCCTCGGGAAGATGGACTAGGGCTATTGGCAGAGATACATGGAGGCATATGTGGCTCTCCCATAGGATCAAGAGCACTTGTCGGGAAAGCGTTCCGGCAGGGTTTCTTTTGGCCCACTGCCCTCCAGGATGCAACTGCACTAGTAACCAAGTGTGAAGCGTGCCAGTTTCATTCGAAAAAATCACATCAGCCAGCTCAAGCTCTTCAGACGATCCCTCTCTCCTGGCCATTTTTGGTCTGGGGGCTTGACATACTGGGCCCCTTTCCCCGTGCTGCCGGTGGCTTTGAGTACTTGTACGTTGCCATCGACAAGTTCACAAAGTGGCCGGAGGTGGAAGCGGTAAGGAAGGTGATAGCACAATCAGCTGTCAAGTTCTTTAAGGGAATAGTTTGCCGTTTTCGTGTGCCCAACAGGATCATCATCGACAACGGCACGCAATTCACAAGTCGCACCTTCATGCAGTACGTCCAGGACCTTGGCAGCAGAATTTGTTTTGCCTCTGTTGCTCATCTGAGAAGGAATGGCCAAGCGGAGAGGGCTAATGCTGAAGTGCTACGCGGTCTCAGGACCAGAACTTTTGACAAGCTGAAAAAGTGCGGAAAGCGCTGGATTGATGAGTTGCGAGTGGTTCTTTGGTCAATCAGAACGACACCAAATCGAGCTACTGGCCAGACACCCTTCGCTCTGGTCTACGGAGCGGAAGCAGTTCTCCCCACGGAACTCATATACGGGTCACCTCGAGTGCTCGCTTATGATGAGCTCGAGCAAGAGCAACTGCGCCAAGATGACGCTGTGCTCCTTGAGGAGGACCGTCTTCAGGCTGCTGTGCGAGCTGCATGCTACCAGCAAGCTTTGCGCCGCTATCATAGCCGCAAAGTTCATGCCCGAAGTCTTGAGGAAGGCGACCTTGTTCTTCGGCGGATTCAATCCGCCAAGAATTCAAACAAGTTGAAGCCGAAGTGGGAAGGCCCTTATCGGGTAGTGCGAGTCACCAGGCCCGGCGCTGTCCGCCTGGAGACCGAGGATGGCATTCCAGTGAGCAACTCTTGGAATATCGAACATCTTCACAAATTCTACCATTAGGGCGCGGTTGCCGGGCGCCCCTGGCAACCACCTTTTGTACGAGTCCTGCCGGCAGGGCATGTAATCCTTTGTACAAAGCCAGGCACAGATCCTGTGCGCAGTTAAATAAGATTAAGTGTTATATATTTCTTGTCGATTTTTCATGTTTATATATATGCATGCTTGTCTGAGATATTGTATGACACTCATTCCCGGTAAGTTGTAACGAACCGCCAAGGTTCCATATTTTTATTTTCTCTTCTTTCTTTTTCTCAAAAGATAGAAGGGTTCCTCGCACGCACGTTTGCCGGGGGGGAAGGAAGATATGGATACCAGTGGGCGATGTTAAGAATTGACACCTTGCCGGAGGAAACAAGAAATACAGCGACAGAGAGCTAAGTTGCTAAACCTGAGCAAGCTTTTCAATTTTTATTACAAGGTTATTTTCCTTGGATGATTTCGACCTTTGTATGGAAAACCTACAGGCGAAGGAACCCTTGTCATAATTAGCTACGCCTTTATTCTTTTTCGAGTCCGCTCAACAGTTTAGATGGCTACACTGAGAATGCCAAGGTGTCTTGCTGGCCGCTGTGCCTCCAGCAGGCTACTGAAGTCCCGCACCCAGCGCTCGCGGCAGGTTGCGCCCCGACAAGTTTTCAGTTAGCGTATGGTGAACTCCATACATAAAGGAATCAGACAAGGGAAATAGCATGCATGTACCCAAACATAAGCAAGTTATATTACATTAATAAGTTGCTGCAGTTCTAACTTAAGACTTAATTGTCTTTGGCATGGAATGGCGACGGCAAGAAGAGGTGGAGCAGCTAATCTCTGCGCTCGCCTTCGACCCTTTTGATTGAATCCACCTTCTCAAGGATAGGCGCGACAAGCTCTTCAAGTGCCTTGAGATTTGCGTCCTTTGGCAGGCAGCCGAGCACATTGGTGAGGTCGATACCAGGATTATTATACACCACCTTGATGAGTACCTTGCGGAGGACGGCCCGGCAAAGCTGGCGGGATTCGTTGGCCAGTTGGGTCGCCCGGTTGGACTGAAGCAGCCTTAGAGCTTCAATGACGCTTTCAAAGAATATGGTCAGCCTGGCACTACGGGATACCCTTTCTTCAGTGGAATACTTGAAGTTTGGCAGGCCCATGGTTGACAATTGTGCCGTGAGCTTCTCCGCGGCATTGATGAGGCGTTCGGTCAAGATTTCCACCCCCTTTTCGTAGTCAACTTGGGCGGCGGCGGCGCTCTTGAGCAGGTTCTTCTCATCTTGGAGATCCTTACTCAGGGCCTTCTCACGGGCCCTGCCGTCCTCAAGTGATTTTTCCAGCGTGGTCAACTTCAGCCTCAGATCGGCAATAGCATCATTAGCTGAAGAGAGCTGCTTGGTCTTGTCGGACATGGCAACTTGCATCTCCGCCAAGGTGTGGAGGGTTTTTTCCCTGTCACCTTTGAGCGTCGAGAGCTCCTTGCCACGTTCTTCAAGATCCACTTCTAGCTTCTTCACTTTGTCGCTTAGCTCATTCTTGGTGGCCTCTGCAGCCTTGGCAGTATTGACGGCCTCCTTGAGCTTGCCGGCGTGATCTACAGTTAGAGCTTCGAGCGCCTCCTTGTGCTTCTGCTCCAGCTCCTGGGTCTGCCGCGCGACAAGCTTTTCGATTTCTTCATCCTTGCTGCGAAGCTTGGCGGCGAGCGCCTACTCACGTGCGATAAGGTGTTCCTCATGAGCATTAAGCGCAATGCGACGCTCCGTCAGGAGGGCATCTTCAGCAGCAATTCTTTGCGTAGCTTCCTCTTGCGCCTTCTCTATGTCAGATTGCTTCAAGAGGAGCTCTGTCCAGCTTTGGCTCACTTGTTCCCGATTGGCAGTCAGCTCTTGATAGGCCTCGGCATACCAGATTTGCGTTTGCTCAACACGCTTTTGGAAATCTGTTTCAGCTGCTTCAACAACTGCAGCTCTGGAATCTACCTTCTCTTTTTGGGCGTGGTGGAGCGCTTGGAGCTTGCGGAAGTTATCGCCCATGGCCTGAAGGAGCTGATCTTCCTCAGATTTGCTGCTGCTGGCACTTGGTTCATTGACGATCTCGAGCCCGGCGGCAGCGATGATCTCTTCATCAAAAGTTCCCCATTCGGTCGATGCTCCAATGCATGCCATCCCTGGCAAGTTGATGAATAGGTTGTCGCCAACCTTGAGATATTTGCTTGTTGGAGGGGCTTCGGATGTCGATGGCTGATCCTCGGCAACCGCCTCACCGGTAGCTGGGGGCTCTATGGCTAGTGCAGCGCCTGGCGCTCATGCGGCAGGAATGCCGTCAGTGCGGTCACCAGCCTCCTTGCCGGTCCTCTCAGCAGATTCCTTGGCGGCCTCCTCTTGTGCAGCCTTGGCGGCCTCGTCGGCAGCATTCTTGCCGGCCTCGGTAGTGGTATCCTTGGCGGCCTCGCGAGTTGCGATCTCATCGGCTTCGGTGGCAGCATCTCTGGCCGTTCCCTCGATGACAGCGTTGACGTCCATGTGTTCCATCACAGGGAATTCTGAGGGGCGAAGGGGGGGACAAAATAAGACCATGGATGAAGTTCAAAAAGACAAAAGAAAGAGAGATAAAGGAAAAGATAAGCGAGCGCTTTGAGGCAAGCAGTTACCTGCGTCGAGCTGTTGAGAGGTGGCCTCGCCCCTCCCGGCAACCTTGGTTGCTGCAGAAAGGTTGCTGGTGCCCATGCTTGCCGACTCCTCCTCAACCAAGATAGGCTCGTCGGTAGAGGCTCTTGCCGGAGATGCGCTTGCAGGCGGCGTAGTTGACGGAGGCGGCACGACGGGGGCGTCTTCCAGTGACCCTCCCTGATGCCGTTCTTCTCCTGCAAGCCCAAAGATATCAGCGGCAAGAATGGATACCTCAGCACCTGCCAGTAGAAAAAGAGTAATGAACTCACGCTGGGGGCTGTGCTGGGGGCTGCGTCGAGGGCTAAGCTCCGGGCTGATGGTAATAGTTTCAGGCACGCTTGTAAAGCCTGCCGGGGGCTCATCGCCCGTGGAAGTCTTCGCCCTCTTCGCCATCCTTTCCGCCAGGGTTTCTCCATCACTGCGGAAACAAGACAAAGCAAAGTAATAAGATCAACTGAACTCAAAGTTTGGAAGATAAAGGCTGTCACAGGGTACTTACTCTTCTTCTTCATGTTCCGGGCTGAAGCCGGAGATGTCGAAATCGACCTTCGTTGCCGTGTCCGTATGAGGAGGCGGAGGAGGGGTCCTGGGTCGCTTGGCTGTGGCATGTGCAGGGGGTTGGCATGGCTCTGCTGCCTCAGTTTTCGGCACGGTTGTGTGAGACGACCCTGCCGCCCTAGTGTCTGCCGCGGGTGTGTGTCTCGCACGCCACACGGGTAGCTGTCTAACTCCTTGCCGCGGTACAGCCTTGCCGGCCGCCTTCTTGCCGGGAGCTTCGCTGCTCGAAGAAGGTTGGTTTGCCGGGACGCCAGAAGTGGCCTTACGAAGAACGCGCTTTGTCTTCTTCGGGGCTGGGGGCTCCTCCTGCGGCTCTTCTTCAGCTGCGTCTCCATCGGACGAGCTCTCAGCGGCTGGGCCGCTCTGTTCCCCGGCAACCTTGCTCTCCCCAGCAAGACTTTCTTCCACCACAACCTCTGCGTCACTGGTTTCCCATTCCGTGAAACCGACGCTGCCGGCCTCCGCGGCAAGAGCCGCCTCCTCTGCCCTAGTGGTGATGTATGCCACTTCTTCATCAGTGGTGGCCCGGATGAGGTCTGCTTCTTCCCGGATGGCTCTCTCCATCAGGTTATCAAAGAACTTTTGTGCCTCCTCCTCAGATGGCTCGACCCAAGTCGCGTCAAGATAGTGGGCATTGAATACTGGCATTATAGCAATGATTGAACCTAAGGAGGAGTTGTTGAATTGAGGGATAATTCTTCTCGGCAACCGATGTTTGTTGTCGCGCTGGAATAGCCTTTGGCGAAGAGCACCAAGCTACATAGCAGTCAGGTTGTTGTTTAGCCCGGGGCGCAGCCTCATGATGTCTGCAGCGTTCCGGTACTCCCAAGTTGGTCTCCCCCTGTTCTGCAGAGGGGCGATGCGGCGGCGAAGGAAATCAAAGCCGATCATCTCCATCGTCATCCCGGCAACTTTCAGACGAAGGATTCTGGTGGTGGCGATCGTGAGCTTCTCGTCTTCAGCAGCGAAATCGCTCCAATCGTCACCACGGACCACTTTCTGCCATCGGGGCAAACAGAACGGATGGGGATCTGCTTCCTTGATCCAGCACCACTCGCCCCGCCATTCGTCCCACTTCTCGCGGTAAACCCCTTCTGGGTATTTCTCCTTGTTCCAGGCCCTTGGGATCCAGGTGATAGAACCGGAGAGGGCTTCCCCTTTTTGGATTCAGGGATAAAAGTAGTGGCGGAAAAGAGCAGTGTTGGGGATTACTGCGACAAAGTTTTTGCAAAGATGGACATGCACATTATGGCGTTCGGAGTGAAATCAAGAAGACGGAAGCCATATGTGTACATAATGTCATTGAAGAAATCTGAAAATGGAGGACAGAGCCCGCAATAGAAATAAGCGGCGAAGAAGGGATATCTATCTGGTCCGATTTTGGAACAAGAACCTGGAATCACGTGAGTTGCGGGGTGAGCCTTCGTCTCCCTCGCCCACATGCACTGGTACCGGTTCTTCAGGGCTTTTGCGTCGAGCGTCAGGGCGAAGACGACGTACTTCTTCCGCATCTTCACCAACTCGCTCTCCGGGACATCGGCTTTCGTTTCCTTGCCCTTGCCTTTGCTGGTCTTGGGCGGCATGGCGACTGCGGTGGCGAAAGCCGAGGATGGAGCGGGTGTGGAGGCGATGAGCGGATGAGGAGAAACTTTGCTCTGAGCTTGAGAGAAGGAAGGCAATGGTGGATTTCAGATTAAGAAGAAGAAGAAGAGGGGGGTAAATAGGCAGCGCCTCTGCAGTTTCCTTTTTATGGGGAAGGAGTGAGGCCGCCTCTTTTACTGCCCAATGTGAATACGCCTCTACAAGCGCGCTGCGGCCGTGGCCGTTCAGCGCACGCGCCCCACGTCGCACATTCAATGCGTGTAGTGGGGGGGCGCGCAGTAAGCAAAATCATTACAAGCAGTTAATCCCCTGCGACACGTGTCCGTGCACTGTTTGTGCCTAGCCCAACAATGCCTCGCACTCGTGTATCGCCTAGGCCCGGGGGCTCCTGTCGGTGTACTAAGTATTGGGACTTTAGTACCCCATACTTGTGCACGGGCAGTTGTAGTCAAGCCCGCGGCAAGGCTTGCCGGGGGAATAATTGGAGATTAGTGCTAGATTGTCAAGGGGATGCTCAGACCAAGAATCAAAGGATCAGGAGTTAATAGGGGCTGAAGACCGAAGTCCAGGCCCCCGGCAAGATCTTGCCGGGGTGACTCACGAAACCCGGCAAGACTTGAGCCCGGCAAGATTTGCGCCCCGGCAAGATTCTATCACTATTCCACCGCTTCAGCACAGCAATCAGCCTGGCATCCTGGGCCCATTCCTGGATGCATGGCAGGGTACCAGTGGAGGAGAGCTTAAGCGGTGCTGATGGGATGGCCCCTTTTTCCATTCCCAAGAAATGAGGACACCTAAACGGACACCTCATGGTGCATTAATGGCATTTGTCCTAAACCGTCAGTGGTTAGGTATGATTACCCTGTAGCTACTTTACACCTCAATGTATGTACATTTTGCCACTGTGGTGACCCCTTTGGACGTATAAAAGGAGGCCCAGGGCAACTGCTACAGGGGGGAGGATCTTCTGGCCCATTCTGCATGCGTAGCTGCTCTTTGAACATACTGTTCATCGCTACCGCTCCTGGAGTTTCAGCTCAAGAACACCCTTAATAAAACAAAGCAGGAGTAGGGTTTTACGCTGATTAGTGGCCCAAACCTGGGTAAAACCACCCCGCGTCGATCGTTGGTTCTTCTCTTTGTGCATACCTCTTTCCCTGCCGAATCGTAGAAGGGATCCCCGCGGTCCCATAGGTGTTGTACGCCGACAGATTTTGTTTTATCGGATTGAATACATTTATGGATTTGAGAGCACTTGATCTACGTCTTGGCACTCAACTCGCGGATTCTCGAGGTGACATTGGGGTAATCTATGCATAGGGTTGATGCATGTTTTCATCCTTGTTTCTCCGGTACAAATCTTGGGGCACTCTTTGAGGTTCCTTGTGTTGGATTGAGTATTATGAATCTGAAATTGTTTGATGCATATCGCATAATCAACTCACGGATACTCGCGGTGACATTGGAGTATCTAAGTGACATTAGAGTTGGTTGATGTGTATCATATGGTGTTATTTTAGTACGAACTCTTGGTTAGATCGATCGGAAAGATTAGCTTGGTGTTATTTTAGTACAAACTCTAGGATATATTGATCGGAAAGAATAGCTTTGAGGTGGTTTCGTACCCTACAAACAATTTCTTCTTATGTTCTCCGCTAGATAAGAACTTTGGAGTGATTCTTCCTCGCACGTTGAGGGATGGTTATATGATACAATTATATTAGCATTGTTGAGAGATTGCACTAGCGAAAGTACAGACCCTAGGCCTCATTTCCAAGCATTGCAATACCGTTTGTGCTCACTTTTGTTACTTGCTACCTTGCTGTTTTTTATTGTTCCTATTACAAAAATCAATATATACTATCATTACAACGCTTTTATTACCATCTCTTCACCGAACTAGTGCACCTATACAAATTACCATTATATTTGGTGTGTTGGGGACACAAGAGACTCTTTGTTATTTGGTTGCAGGGTTGTTTGAGAGAGACCATCTTCATCCTATGCCTCCCACGGATTGATAAACCTTAGGTCATCCACTTGAGGGAAAATTGCTACTGTCCTACAAAACTCTGCGCTTGGAGGCCCAAGACGACTCTACAAGAATGAAGTTGTGTAGTAGACATCAAGCTCTTTTCTGGCGCCGTTGCCGGGGAGGTGAGTGCATGAAGGTATATCTTTAGATCTTGCAATTGAATCTTTTAGTTTCTTGTTTTATCACTAGTTTGGTTTATAAAGATAAAACTACAAAAAAAATGGAATTGAGGTGGCCTCATATTATTCGTCTTTATCATGTCTTTCTTGAAAATGATGGAAAGGAAAATTGTGCTCAATTGGTAGAAGAAGAATTCAATAAAATGTTTGGCATAAAAACTTTGAATGATGAGCATGATTGTAATGTTGTTAGTATGAATTCTTTGAATATCCATGATGCTAATGATATGCAAAGCCATAAGCTTGGGGATGCTATATTTGATGAAGATGATATTTTTTGTGCCCCAAGTTTTGATGAGAAAAATTATTATGATGATAGCATGCCTCCTATTTATGATGATTATATTGATGAAAGTGGGTTTGGAAGAGTGTCAACTCTAGGTAATGATGATCCCACTATTTTGGAGGGTGTTGAATCTTATTGTAATAATTATGAAAGTGGATTTGGAGAAGTCATGACTTTATTTAGTGATGAATCCACTATTTTGGAAGAGGTTTCAATTGACTATGATAACGAAGTTGCTATCTATGATGATTATGGTGATGAAATATATGCTATAAAGAGTAGTGATAGCAATGAAACTTCTCATCATGATTTTAATTTTCAATCTCATGATGATTATGATATGAGTTTTTCTTGGAGAGTCATTTTATTTTATTAGGATTTGCTTGATGCTATTTAGAATAATGTTTTGCATCTCTTACTTCAATAATAGTGGCAAGGATAGCCTTCACCATGCTTATTTTGCAAGTATATGAGTTGCTGTTTCAAAACAAAAAGTTTATCGTTGTTGCAAAAATTCTCCAGAAAAGTCAAAATGTGATAAAATGTTGAACTGTTTTGCACACTAAGATTTGATAAAAAATTTACAGTGTGGTAAATTTTCAGAATTTGTGGAGTTAGGGAAGTACGAGGATAATTGCACTCTTTACAGACTGTTCTGTTTAGACAGATTGTTGTTATGTTTGCATATGTTTGCTTGTTTAATGATTCTATTTAAGGATGGAAGTATTAAGTATGCAGACACATTTAGTATGCAATCTTAAATAATAATTTTAGTGATTTGCTACATTAGTGAATGATAAGGTTATTGCATTGATTTATACTAACTTATCTCACGAGTTCTTGTTCAGTTTTGTGTGGATGAAGTCTTTAAGATTTAGGGAAACCGTGATATAAAAGGAATTAAGGAGACACAAAAGCTCAAGCTTGGGGATGCCCAAGGCATCCCAAGTTAATATTCCAAGAAGTCTCAAGCATCTAAGCTTGGGGATGCCCCTGTAGGCATCCCACCTTTCTTCATCGACAGTTATCGGTTAGTATCGGTTGAGCCTAAGTTTTAGTTTCTTCACATGAGTTGTGCTATTCTTGGAATGTCATTTAGTTTTTGTTTTGCTTGTAGTTTTAATAAAATACTTATATCTGAAAGTTTTTAAATAAGAAAGAGTCCTCACATAGCTACCTATTTACTTAACTACTCGCTTGATCTTCACTTATATCTTGTTGGAGTAGCTTGTCATTTACTCTTGTGCTTCACTTATATCCTATGAGTAAATTGTTGAATGAATTGAATATCATGAAGTTGAAATTATATGTTCATATCATGCCTAGTGGTAGCTTCACATTGGGTTTAGAAAGTGAAATCTTTTGAAGCTTGACAATCACAATATTGGTCATACAAGCAATTTATGAATGATTAGTATAAGGAAGAGAACTTTCACATACAAATATATTATCTTGGACATCTTCTATGATTGTGAATACCCATAAATTATTTTCAAACTTGAGCAAATTAGTTGAAGTTGGACAAGGAAGACAACGTATTGAGTTATGTTTGGGTATATTTGCATAGAAGTTATATTGTTATGGATCTTCCAACATGTGGTGTTTGCCTAGGATCTTTTGCTAGCCAAAAATTTGTACTAAGTAGAGATACTACTTGTGCATCCAAAAACCCTTAAACCCAGTTTCTTGCCATGAGTGTCCCCCATACTTACCTATGGATTGAATAAGATCCTTCAAGTAAGTTGTCATCCTAAATATGTTTGATCTTTTATTGTAAGGGAAAATTGAGAGTTGTACGAACTTGTGATGGCAAAGTAATAAAAGCGACGGACTGCATAATAAAGGATGCTATCATAAGGGGCAATATAACGTGACATTCCTTTGCATTAAGAGTTTGGGCATCCAAAAATAAAAAGCGCATGACAACCTCTGCTTCCCTCTGCGAAGGGCCTATCTTTTACTTTTCAGTATTTACTTTTATGCAAGAGTCAATAGAATGCATTCTCATTTCAACCTCAATTATTCTCTAGTTGGCAAGCATCATGTGGTGGGCAAATATCTAGGCACATACGGCTAGTCAAATATATTTGATCATGATTTATTATTGTTTTTGATGATTTATTATTGTTGACAATTATCTCTATGATAAATGAGTTGGGAGGTGAAACATAAACCCCTATCATTCTCTGTGTTCGATGGATGCCATTTGTTCTTAAAATGTGCTTTGAGTACTAGCAATCATAGAAGACTATATGATGATTGAGTACGTGGAGCTCTTACTTAGACATTGTTGAATAAGTTGAATTGCAATTGCTTGGTGACTGAGAACATAGGTTGTTAAGTTTCAAGACGGCATTGTTTGAACCATAACATGTGAATTGATTGCTACTTTATCATGATGAGTTTTATGAGAAAGAGTTGCTGTTATGATGCTAGGAAAAGTGATTGAAATTATCATTGATCAAACTTATGCACTTTGCTAGCATTCACACTTCATAAATTATTTCTTTTATCATTTACCTACTCGAGGACGAGTAGGAATTAAGCTTGGGGATGCTGATACGTCTCCAACGTATCTATAATTTATGATGTATTCATGCCATGTTTACAACAATTTTATATGGTTTTGGTATGATTTGGATGGAACTAACCCGGACTGACGCTGTTTTCAGCAGAACTACCATGGTGTTGTTTTTTGTGCAGAAATAAAAGTTCTCCAAATGGAACGAAACTTTTTGACAATTTTTTTTGAACAAAAGAGGCACTAGAAGCTTCGTGGGAGGACCGGAAGGTGAAGGAGGTGAGCACAAGACGCCTCGGCGTGCTAGGAGGCCCAGGTGCGCCCAGGTGGGTTGTGCCCACCTCAAGGCCCATCTTCGCGTGATTCCAAGACTGAAAAATCCTATAAATACAGAAACCATCAGAAATAACCCTAGATCAGAAGTTCCGCCGCCGCAAGCCTCTGTAGCCACGAAAAACCAAACTAGACCCCGTTCCGGCACCCTGCTGGAGGGGGAAATCATCACCGGTGGCCATCTTCATCATCCCAGCGGCCACCATGATGAGGAGGGAGTATTCCACCCTCGGGGCTGAGGGTTTGTACCAGTAGCTATGCGCTTAATCTCTCTCTCTTGTCTCCAACATTATCGGTAACCTCACATGGAGCTATATTTTGATTCGTCACATGATATGAGTTTGACTTGGAGAGTCATTTTTTTATTAGGATTTGCTTGATGCTATTTAGAATAATGTTTTGCATCTCTTACTTCAGTGAAAGTGGCAAGGATAGCCTTCACCATGCTTATTTTGCAAGTATATGAGTTGCTGTTTCAAAACAGAAAGTTTATCGCTGTTGCAAAAATTCTCCTGAAAAGTCAGAATGTGATAAAATGTTGAATTTTTTTGCACAATAAGCTATGATAAATTTTCTACAGTGTGGTAAATTTCAGAATTTGTGTAGTTAGGGAAGTATGGGGATAATTGCACTCTTTACAGTCTGTTAATTTTAGACAGATTGTTGTTATGTTTGCATATGTTTGCTTGTTTAATGATTCTATTTAAGGATGGAAGTATTAAATATGCAGAGGCATTTAGTATGCAATGTTAAATAATAATTGTAGTGATTTTATATAGTAGAGAATGATAAGGTTATTGCATTGATTTATATTAACTTATCTCACGAGTTCTTGTTGAGTTTTGGGTGGATGAAGTTTTTAAGATTTAGGGAAACCGTGATATGAAAGGAATTAAGGAGACACAAAAGCTCAAGCTTGGGGATGCCCAAGGCATCCCAAGTTAATATTCCAAGAAGTCTCAAGCATCTAAGCTTGTGGATGCCCCGGTAGGCATCCCACCTTTCTTCATCGACAATTATTGGTTAGTATCGGTTGAGCCTAAGTTTTTGCTTCTTCACATGAGTTGTGCTATTCTTGGAATGTCATTTAGTTCTTGTTTTGCTTGCTATTTTAATAAAATACTTATGTTTAAAAAAATTTAAATAAGAAAGAGTCCTTAGATAGCTACCTATTTACTTAACTACTCGCTTGATCTTCACTTATATCTTGTTGGACTAGCTTGTCATTTACTCTCGTGCTTCTCTTATATCCTATGAGTAAATTGTTGAATGAATTGAATACCATGAAGTTGAAATTATATGTTCATATCATGCCTAGTGGTAGCTTCACATTGGGTTTAGAAAGTGAAATCTTTTGAAGCTTGACAATCACAATATTGGTCATGCAATCAATTTATGAAAGATTAGTATAAGGAAGACAACTTTCACATACAAATATATTATCTTGGACATCTTCTATGATTGTGAATACCCATTAATTATTTTCAAACTTGAGCAAATTAGTTGAAGTTGGACAAGGAAGACAACGTAATGAGTTATGTTTTTGTATATTTGTATAGAAGTTGTATTGTTATGGATCCTCCAACTTGTGGTGTTTGCCTAGGATCTTTTGCTAGCCAAAAATTCATATTAAGTAGAGATACTACTTGTGCATCCAAAAACCCTTAAACCCAGTTTCTTGCCATGAGTGTCCACCATACCTACCTACGGATTGAATAAGATCCTTCAAGTAAGTTGTCATTGGTGCATAAAGCAATAAAAATTGCTCCTAAATATGTTTGATCTTTTATTGTAAGGGAAAATTGAGCATTGTACGAACTTGGGATGGCAATGTAATAAAAGCGACGGACTGCATAATAAAGGTTGCTATCATAAGGGGCAATATAACATGACGTTCCTTTGCATTAAGAGTTTGGGCATCCAAAAATAAAAAGCGCATGACAACATCTGCTTCCCTCTGCGAAGGGCCTATCTTTTACTTTTCAGTATTTACTTTTATGCAAGAGTCAATAGAATGCATTCTCATTTCAACCTCAATTATTCTCTAGTTGGCAAGCATCATGTGGTGGGGAAAGATCTAGGCACATATGGCCAGTCAAATATATTTGATCGTGATTTATTATGGTTGACAATTATGTCTATGATAAATGAGTTGGGAGGCGAAACATTAGGCCCCTATCTTTCTCAGTGTTCGATGGATGCCATTTGTTTTAAGAATATGCTTTGAGTACTAGCAATCATAGAAGACTATATGATGATTGAGTATGTGGAGCTCTTACATAGACATTGTTGAATAAGTTAAATTGCAATTGCTTGGTGACTGAGAACATAGGTTGTTAAGTTTCAAGAGAAGGCATTGTTTGAACCATAACATGTGAATAGATTGCTACTTTATCATGATGAGTTTTATGAGAAAGAGTTGCTGTCGGGGACGAATCCGCGATCACCTATGGGACCCAGGGAAGGACCCCTTTACGTTCGACAGGGAGAGACGGTCGCACGAAGAGCAAATCTAGCGAAGAACACGACAGTGCACGAGAGAGATTTACCCAGGTTCGGGCCGCACGGATGCGTAAAACCCTACTCCTGCTTTTTGGTTTATTATCTGTATGATTGTTCTAGCTCCAGGAGCGCTACAGTACCGAGTAGCTGCGTACAATACTGGAGTTCTCCATCTCCCCAGTTCCTCTTTTTTTCTTTTTTCACGTTGCCTATGGGCCTCCTTTTATACGCACAAAGGGGTCACCAACAGGTGGCAAACAGTAAAGGTAGAGGTGGAAAGTTGCTACAGTAAGGCCACTATTACCAGGATGACATGTCCTACCTACCACTGACGGCAGGGGACAAGGGCATTAAATGCCCATGCCTTTGCTGTCCACATACATGTACCCGGACGTCTTGGACGTGGGAAAAGCCTATCCCACCTGCTCCTGCACCGCTAGCTACAGTGCACCACCGTCTACACAGTGCCCTGCCACGCACGCTTGGAAGGACCCAGAGCGCCACGCTGGTAGAGGCACCAGAGCAGCACAGTAGCACAGTGGTACAATAACGCTTGCCGCGGCAAGACCTTGCCGCACCTGACAGCTTGCCGCAACCCATAGTTTGCCGCGCAAGGTAACTTGCCGGGGCAAGTACCTTGCCGCAGCCAATGACTTGCCGGGGCAAGTACCTTGCCGCGGCAAGTACTCTGCTACAGCATTTACATGCTTATCACTGACGGGTCAGGACAAGCGCATTAAATGCTCTGTCTAGGTGTCCCTTAGCTTCTTGGGGATGGGAAAAGGGGCCATCCTATCAGCGCCGCTTGGCACAGTGCTCTGCCACGCATGCCTGGAGAAGGGTCCAGAGTGCCATGCTGGCGGCCGCACTGGAGCAGCAGCATAGTGGCATAACCTTGCCGGGCTCAGCTGGTCATCCCGGCAAGAACCTTGCCGGGGCCTTGTCTCCAGTCTAGCTGTCCCCCGGCAAGCCTTGCCGGGTTCAGCTGGTCATCCCGGCAAGAACCTTGCTGGGGCCTTATCTTTAGTCTTGTCGAGTCCTGAGCTTGCCGGCCCTGATCTCGCCGGCAGTAGTAGACCTGATCTTCTGGTCGATCCGCCTGGAGTCTTGTCTTGCCAGCTCTGCCTTGCCGGCTTTGCGTGGACCCATTCCCGGCAAGTAGACCTTGCCGGGAACCGGGCTTCGAATGTACTCTTGGGTGGATTCCTCCTCTGCCATGTCCTTCCCGCCTGGAGGCTGCGACTTGCCGGTGCGTGTCCAGGGGTAGTGAACACCCCCCTGTTTATTACACCGACAGGAGCCCCCGGGCCTGGGCCGGACAGGCGTGCACAGTGGTTGTCCGGGCTAGGCCCAACGACGCACACTGGCAACATGTAGATCTGTTCCCTGCCGTTCCTCCTGCCTGGAGGTCGCAACCCTGTTGCTGCAATGGCACGCATAAAGAAACAATTTACCTTGATTAGGCCAAGCTTTATGGCACAAGAGATATTCCTTAATGCTAAATGAATGCATGCTTCCCCCTTGATTGATTCCGTCCTTGCACGTATCTTGTACCCTACGCTGTCTGGAAACCCTGCCGGTGCGCACGCTTGCCGCGAGCGCTAGGTGCGGGTCTTTAGCAGCCTGCTGGAAACGCCACCGCCGGCAAGGCGACTTGCCGGGCCAGAACGCAGCTGCTAAGTTTGCCGAGCGGACTCGAGGCGAAACCAGAGCGCGGACTAACCACGGCAAGGTCCTTTCACGTGCAGGTCGATATACGAGAACGAGGAATCAATCAAGACGACCCACGCTTGCTGGAAAGCTTTCCGGTGCGCATGCTCCAGGCAGCGGCGCTTGGGGATCGGGTCCTTAGCAGCTCACCGGGAACGCCGCCTCCCGGAAAGGTTTACCTTCCCGGTTCTGGTGCAGCTGCTCACATCGCCGAGCGGACTCGAGGCGACTAGGAGCGCAACTAGCCCCGAGAAGGCTCCTTCGCGTGTAGGTGTAAGAAGCGAGTGAGGACAGTAAAATGAATGCAATTGCCAAAAAATCTGTGCAACTTAGGCTTTTCTGCTAGGGCGCCGCTAGCCCTCGAGCTTGTTTCTTGCTCAAAGAGTGGTTGTCGGAGCCCCCGGCAAGGGAGGCTCTTAACTCTGGCGGAGAACTTTGACGTTCTCGACGCCAGCTTCCGGCAAGGGGTTGCCGGGAAGGCTCTTGACTCTGGCGGAGAACCTTGACGTTCTCAACGCCAGCTTCCGGCAAGCTTGTTGCCGGGGAGGCTCTTGACTCTGGCGGAGAACCTTGACGTTCTCAACGCCAGCTTCCGGGAAGCTTGTTGCCGGGGAGGCTCTTGACTCTGGCGGAGAACCTTGACGTTCTCAATGCCAGCTTCCGGCAAGCTTGTTGCCGGGGAGGCTCTTGGCTCTGGCGGAGAACCTTGACGTTCTCAACGCCAGCTTCCGACAAGCTTGTTGCCGGGGAGGCTCTTGACTCTGGCGGAGAACCTTGACGTTCTCAACGCCAGCTTCCGGCAAGCTTGTTGCCGGGGAGGCTCTTCAGGGGGTTACTATCTGGGGCGTTGCCAGCCCCCGAGCTCGCCTTCCATGCGTGTTCCTACAACACTGACTGGGCATGAAATGCCACAACAGCGTTTGAGCACAACAAGTTGATTAGCTTCTGGTTAATGTCGGATTCGCTGCAATCTTGACTCCTGCTGAATATTCCCTTGCTTGCCGGAACACTTTCCGGTGCGCATGATCCAGTCAGCAGCGCTTTGAGGAACGGATCCTTAGCAGCATGTCGGGAACGCCGCCTCCCGAAAAGGTTTACCTTCCCGGCTCTGGCGCAGCTGCTCAGGTTGCCGAGCGGACTCGAGGCAACTAGGAGCGCGACTAGCCCCGGGAAGGCTCCTCAGCATACGGGTTTACGCAGGAACCTTAGAATAAAACTCGCTAAGTCCTTCTCCTTAAACGACTGCATTTTTGCACAGTGAGCCCCCCACGCTTGCCGGAATACTCCCCGAATGCGCACGTTCTGGTCGATGGCGCTTAGGATCGAGTCCTGTTCAGGAGCCTATCGAGAACGCCGCCTCTTCGGGAGCTTAACGCCTTAGAAACAATCGCAGCTGCGTCTGCATTGTTGGGCGGACCCAAAACAACCAGGAGCGCAGAATGTTTCAGGAGCGCTCCTTCGCGCATAGGTTATGCACAAAAATATCGTCCAGGATAAGACTTAACAGCAGAAAGTAATTAAAGCTTTAAAACTTAGCTTTTTGCGAAGGTTCAGGCCCTTCTTCTTGGACGCTATGGCGGTGAAGATGATGAAGAAACTACCGCGCTGATCGCCAGATCAGGTTCGCGCAGCCCCTCACCCCCTACCTGGCGCGCCAAAGATGTCGGGGACGAATCCGCGATCACCTATGGGACCCAGGGAAGGACCCCTTTACGTTCGGCAGGGAGAGACGGTCGCACGAAGAGCAAATCTAGCGAAGAACACGACAGTGCACGAGAGAGATTTACCCAGGTTCGGGCCGCACGGATGCCTAAAACCCTACTCCTGCTTTTTGGTTTATTATCTGTATGATTGTTCTAGCTCCAGGAGCGCTACAGTACCGAGTAGCTGCGTACAATACTGGAGTTCTCCATCTCCCCAGTTCCTCTTTTTTTCTTTTTTCACGTTGCCTATGGGCCTCCTTTTATACGCACAAAGGGGTCACCAACAGGTGGCAAACAGTAAAGGTAGAGGTGGAAAGTTGCTACAGTAAGGCCACTATTACCAGGATGACATGTCCTACCTACCACTGACGGCAGGGGACAAGGGCATTAAATGCCCATGCCTTTGCTGTCCACATACATGTACCCGGACGTCTTGGACATGGGAAAAGCCTATCCCACTTGCTCCTGCACCGCTAGCTACAGTGCACCGCCGTCTACACAGTGCCCTGCCACGCACGCTTGGAAGGACCCAGAGCGCCACGCTGGCAGAGGCACCGGAGCAGCACAGTAGCACAGTGGTACAGTAACGCTTGCCGCGGCAAGACCTTGCCGCACCTGACAGCTTGCCGCAACCCATAGTTTGCCGCGCAAGGTAACTTGCCGGGGCAAGTACCTTGCCGCAGCCGCTATCTTGCCGCAGCCAATACCTTGCCGCAGCCAATGACTTGCCGAGGCAAGTACTCTGCTACAGCATTTACATGCTTATCACTGACGGGTCAGGACAAGCGCATTAAATGCTCTGTCTAGGTGTCCCTTAGCTTCTTGGGGATGGGAAAAGGGGCCAGCCTATCAGCGCCGCTTGGCACAGTGCTCTGCCACGCATGCCTGGAGAAGGGTCCAGAGTGCCATGCTGGCGGCCGCACTGGAGCAGCAACATAGTGGCATAACCTTGCCGGGCAGGAACCTTGCCGGGCTCAGCTGGTCATCCCGGCAAGAACCTTGCCGGGGCCTTGTCTCCAGTCTAGCTGTCCCCCGGCAAGCCTTGCCGGGTTCAGCTGGTCATCCCGGCAAGAACCTTGCCGGGGCCTTATCTTTAGTCTTGTCGAGTCCTGAGCTTGCCGGCCCTGATCTCGCCGGCAGTAGTAGACCTGATCTTCTGGTCGATCCGCCTGCAGTCTTGTCTTGCCAGCTCTGCCTTGCCGGCGTTGCGTGGACCCATTCCCGGCAAGTAGACCTTGCCGGGAACCGGGCTTCGAATGTACTCTTGGGTGGATTCCTCCTCTGCCATGTCCTTCCCGCCTGGAGGCTGCGACTTGCCGGTGCGTGTCCAGGGGTAATGAACACCCGCCTGTTTATTACACCGACAGTTGCTGTTATGATGCTAGAAAAAGTGATTGAAATTATCATTGATCAAACTTATGCACTTTCATAAATTATTTCTTTTGTCATTTACCTACTTGAGGACGTGTAGGAATTAAGCTTGGGGATGCTGATACATTTCCAACGTATCTATAATTTATGAAGTATTCATACCATGTTTACAACAACTTTATATGGTTTTGGTATGATTTGGATGGAACTAACCCGGACTGACGCTGTTTTCAGCAGAACTACCGTGTGTTGTTTTTTGTGCAGAAATAAAAGTTCTCCTAACGCAACAAAACTTTTTGACTATTTTTGTTTGAAATAAAAGAGACACTAGAAGCTTCGTGGGAGGACCAGAAGGTGAAGGAGGTGAGCACAAGACACCTGGGCGTGCCAGGAGGCCCAGGCACGCCCAGGTGGGTTGTGCCCACCTCAAGGCTCATCTTCGCATGATTCCAACGCTGAAAAATCCTATAAATAGAGAAACCATCAGAAATAACCCTAGATCAGAAGTTCCGCCACCGCAAGCCTCTGTAGCCATGAAAAACCAATCTAGACCCTGTTTCGGCACCCTGCTGGAGGGGGAAATCATCACCGGTAGCCATCTTCATCATCTCGGCGGCCACCATGATGAGGAGGGAGTAGTCCACCCTCGGGGCTGAGGGTTTGTACTAGTAGCTATGTGTTTAATCTCTCTCTCTCTCTCTCTCTCTCTCTTGTGTTCTTGAGATGGTACGATCTTGATGTATCGCGGGCTTTGTTAATATTGTTGGATCATATGGTGTTTTCCAATCTCTATTTTTTTGTGATGAATTGAGTTTTCCCTTTGAGATTTTGTTTTATCAGATTGAATACTTTTATGGATTTGAGAGCACTTGATCTATGTCTTGGCACTCAACTCGCGGATTCCCGAGGTGGCATTGCGGTAATCTATGCATAGGGGTTGATGCATGTTTTCGTCCTTGTTTCTCCGATACAAATCTTGGGGCACTCTTTGAGGTTCTTTGTGTTGGATTGAGTATTATGAATCTGAAATTGTTTGATGCATACCGCATAATCAACTCACGGATACTCGCGGTGACATTGGAGTATCTAGGTGACATTAGAGTTGGTTGATGTGTATCACATGTTGTTATTTTAGTACGAACTCTTGGTTAGATCGATCGGAAAGAATAGCTTGGTGTTATTTTAGTGCGAACTCTAGGATAGATTCATCGGAAAGAATTGCTTTGAGGTGGTTTTGTACCCTACAAACAATTTCTTCTTATGTTCTCCGCTAGATAAGAACTTTGGAGTGATTCTTCGTCGTACGTTGAGGGATGGTTATAGGATCCAATTATATTAGCATTGTTGAGAGATTGCGCTAGAGAAAGTACGGACCCTAGGCCTCATTTCCAAGCATTGCAATACCGTTTGTGCTCACTTTTGTTACTTGCTACCTTGTGGTTTTTTATTGTTCCTATTAGAAAAATCAATATCTACTATCATTACTATGCTTTTATTACCATCTCTTCGCCGAACTAGTGCACCTATAGAAATTACCATTGTATTTGGTGTGTTGGGGACACAAGAGACTCTTTGTTATTTGGTTGCAGGGTTGTTTGAGAGAGACCATCTTCATCCTACGCCTCCCACGGATTGATAAACCTTAGGTCATCCACTTGAGGGAAAATTGCTACTGTCCTACAAAACTCTGCGCTTGGAGGCCCAACACGACTCTACAAGAACAAAGTTGCATAGTAGACATCAAGAACCGAGAGAGAGAGATCCAATCTAGGATGGGCTCCTGCCCCTCCGCCTCCATGGAGACCATGGACCAAAGGGGAAACTCTCCTCCCATCTAGGGGGAGGACAAGGAAGAAGAAGAAGGAGGGGGGCTCTCTCCCCCTCTCTCCCGATGGCGCCGGAGCGCCACTAGGGCAATCATTGTGATGACGATCTACACCAACAACTTTGCCACCGTCAACACCAACTCTCCCGCCTCTATGCAGCAGTGTAACCTCTCTATTCCCGCTGTAATTCTCTACTGAACAATGGTTCTCAACACTATATATTATTATCCAATAATATGTGGTTATCCTATGATGTTTGAGTAGATCTGTTTTGTCCTATGGGTTGATTGATGATCATGATTGGTTTGAGTTGTATGTTTTATTTTGGTGCTGTCCTATGGTGCCCTTCATGTCGCGCAAGAGTGTGGGATTCCCTCTGTAGGGTGTTGCAATACATTCATTATCTACTTACGATGGGTGGCGTGAGTGACAGAAACACATACCCGAGTAAGTACGTTGTTGCGTATGGGATTAAAGAGGACTTGATACTTAATGCTATGGTTGGGTTTTACCTTAATGATCTTTGGTAGTTGCGGATGCTTGCTAGAGTTCTAATCATAAGTGCATATGATCCATGTACGGAAAGTATGTTAGCTCATGCCTCTCCCTCATATAAAATTGCAATAATGATTACCAATCTAGTTACCGATTGCCTATGGACAAAATACTTCTCTTGTGTTACAAAAAGCTATCTACTAAATAACTAACTTTTATTATCTTGCAAAGTACTCCTAGTTTTATTCTTGCAAAGTAGTTCTAGTATCACATGTGCAAAATAGTTTCATACTTGTTCTAGGTAAAGCGAACGTTAAAGTGTGCGTAGAGTTGTATCAGTGGTCGATAGAACTTGAGGGCATATTGATTCTACCTTTAGCTCCTCGTTGGGTTCGACACTCTTACTTATTGAAAGAGGCTGCAATTGATCCCCTATAATTGTGGGTTATCAAGACCTTTTTCTGGCGCCATTGCCGGGGAGCAATAGCGTGGGGTGAATATTTTCGTGTGTGCTTGTTTGCTTTATCACTAAGTAGATTTTATTTTGTGCTCTTGTTTTCTATCTTTAGTTATGGGCAGGAAACGCAAAATACCAAAAAAATTAGTTGTACCTGCTAAACCAATGGTTGAAGAGTCACCCAAAGTCTATCATACTGCTGAATCTTTCTACTTGGATCATCTTCGATCCCTATGTGCTCGTACTAAAAACCCAACTAGCTTAGTTGAGGGAAAATCATTAAATGAGCATGCTTATTTTGTGCGACACCGCTTATCTCAAAAAGGGAAACTTTTATGGCATCATATTAATATACTTCAAATTTATGTGAAATACATGATTTTACTTGTTGTTCTGAAGACCCTAAAAAACACGTTTCTTTCCAATGTGAGTTTAAGGATAATGCAATCTTATCTTATTATGCCAAGGGTATTTATAATTACTATGATGTTGAACAAATTGAAGAATTTGTTGCTTTTAAGGGTGCTTATGAAATTGCTTCTTTGATTGAAAAGTATGATGCTACTCTTTAAAAATCTGAAAATTTTGCCATACTTAAATATTGCTATGAAAACTATGCTTCTAATGTTATGTTAAACCATATATTGAGGACTTCTTCGTTGTCCAAGAAGAGATTAATATTTTGTAGGAAACTATGGAAGAAGAAATTGATGAAACTATGAGCTCATTAGATGAAAGATGAGGAGGAGAGCGAAGAACAACATGAGGAAGAGTGGATTAGTTACCCCTGCCCACCTTCTAATGAGAGTAACTCTTCAACTCATACATTGTTTAATTTCCCTTCGTGCTTACCGAAGTATGAATGCGATGATCCCGTTGATTCGTTTGAAATATCCCTTTTCGATGAAAATGATGCTTGCTATGCTTGTGGCCATGATGCCAATATGAATTATGCTTATGGATATGAACTTTCTATAGTCCCTTATGTTAAGAATGAAATTGTTGCTATTGCACCCACACATGATAGTCCTATTATCTTTTTGAATTCTCCCCACTATAGTATATCGGAGAAGTTTGCGCTTATTAAGGATTATATTGATGGGTTGCATTTTACTATTGCACATGATGATTTTGATGAATATAATATGCACGTGCTTGCTGCTCCTACTTGCAATTATTATGAGAGAGGAACTACATCTCCACTTCTCTATGTTTCCAATACGATAAAATTACAAGAAACTGTTTATACTATGCATTGGCCTTTACTTGATGTGCATGAATTGTTCTTTTATGACATGCTAATGCATAGGAAGAGAGTTAGACTTAGTTTTTGCATGATATATGTTGATTTGTGCTTACTACTAAATTACAAATGATTGTTAATTAAATTTGGCTTTGATATACCTTGGGATCCGGGTGGATCGATTACTTGAGCACTATATGCCTAGCTTAATAGCTTTAAAGAAAGCGCTGCCAGGGAGACAACCCAAAAGTTTTAGAGAGTCATTTTATTCTGTTGTGTGCTTTTATGAAGTTTAAAAACAAAAAATTATAGAGGGGAACCTAAAAACTTTTTCAAAAAGAGAAGCGATTGGAAGGTTATGCATTGGAGAAGTGAGGGTCGACCTTGAACACTTGTGTTCATGCTCATGGAAACAATGTAAAAAATTCATGGAAGTTTATCACAAAAATAATTATCCCCTTGTACAAATGCATTGTATTATAAAAGTAAGGTGCCAAGATTTGCCTTTAGGATGATTAGATTGCTTGTTTGGTATGTGCGGTGCTAAAACAGAAACGTTTGCTGTAGTGCGTGAATTTACATTTTTTACTAGGACATGCAAAAAATCTAAAAAAATTATACAGTAATGCCATGAATTTTTTTTATTTTTTCCTAATGTTTCAGAATTTTTGGAGTTACAGAAGTATGGTCAAAGTTCAGATTTCTACAGACTGTCCTGTTTTTGATAGAATTTGTTTCTGATGCATTATTTTGCTTGTTTTTATGGAACTATGGATTGTATCAATGGTATAAGCCATGGATAAGTTAGAATACATTAGGTATAATGAAAAAAAAATATGAATGGGTTTGCAATATTACTTAAAGTAGTGATTTGCTTTATTATACTAACGGATGTCACTAGGGTTTTGTTAAGTTTTGTGTGGATGAAGTGTTCGAAGATCGAGGAGGTTTCGATATGAGGAGAAGGAGGAGAGGCAAGAGTTCAAGCTTGGGGATACCCAAGGCACCCCAAGTAAATATCTAAGGAGACTCAAGCGTCTAAGCTTGGGGATGCCCCGGAAAGCATCCCATCTTTGTTCAACAAGTATCAGTATGTTTTCGTTTTTATTTTGTTCAAGTGATATGCGTAAATCTTGGAGCATCGTGTGCTTTTTATTTTTCTTTTAATAATGCGCCATGCTGGTATGAGATAGTCCTTAGTTGATTTATAGAATGCTCTATGCACTTCACTTATATCTTTTGAGTATGGCTTCATAGAATGCTCTATGCACTTCACTTATATCTTTTGAGTATGGCTTTATAGAATGCTTCGTGTGCTTCACTTATATTATTTGAAGTTTGGATTGCATGTTTCTCTACATATAGAAAACTGTTATTTGTAGAATGCACTTTTGCTTCACTTATATTTATTAGAGCGTGGGTAAGTGTAGAAAGAATTAAACTCTCATGCTTCACTTATATCTGTTTAGGGAGTCAACAGGAATTGGTCATTCGCATGGTTAGTCATAAAATCCTACATAAAACTTGTAGATCACTGCATATGATATGTTTGATTCATTGCAATAGTTTTTCGATATAGAGATGATAATATGTGGGAGGTACTAGTGGATGATTGTGGTTAGTAAGAATATTGGTGTTAAGATTTGTGATTCCCGAAGCATGCACGTATATTCTCTCGTTATGCTAAGAAGTTGGAGCATGATTTATTATTGATTGTCTTCCTTATGAGTAGCGGTCGGGGACGAGTGATGGTCTTTTCCTACCAATCTATCCCCCTAGGGGCATGCATAGTAGTACTTTGCTTCGAGGGGTAATAAACTTTTCCAATAAGTATGTGAGTTCTTTATGACTAATGTGAGTCCATGGATTATATGCACTCTTACCTTTCTGCAATTTGCTAGCCTCTTCGGTACCGTGCATTGCCCTTTCTAACCTTGAGATGTGGTGCAAACTTCGGCGGTGCATCCAAACCCCATGATATGATACGCTCTATCACACATAAGCCTCATTATATCTTCCTCAAAACAGCCACCATACCTACCTATTATGGCATTTTCAAAGCCATTTCGAGATATATTGCCATGCAACTTCCATCATCATCATATACATGACTCGAGCATTCATTTTCATATTGTTTTGCATGATTGTAAGATAGCTAGCATGATATTTTCATGGCTTGTCCGTTTTTTGATATCTTTGCGATGCTAGATCATTGCACATCCTGGTATACCACCAGAGGCATTCATATAGAGTCATATTATTCTAGGTATTGAGTTGTAATTTTTATTTCTTTTGAATTGTAAGTAAATAGAAGTGTGATGATCATCATATTCATTATTAGAGCATTGTCCCAGTGAGGAAAGGATGATGGAGACTATGATTCCCCCACAAGTCGGGATGAGACTTCGGACGAAATAAAAAAAAGGGCCAAAAAGAGCCCAAGGAAAAAAAGAAAAAAACAAAACAAAAATGAGAGAAAAGGAGAGAAGGGGCAATGTTACTATCCTTTCCACACTTGTGCTTCAAAGTAGCACCATGTTTTTCATATAGAGAGTCTCCTATGTTGTCACTTCCATATACTAGTGGGAATTTTTCATTATAGAACTTAGCTTGTATATTCCGATGATGGGCTTCCTCAAATGCTCGAGGTTTTCGAGCAAGCAAGTTGGATGCACACCGACTTGGTTTCATGTTGAGCTTTCATACGCTTATAGTTCTTAGTGCATCCGTTGCATGGCAATCCCTACTCCTCGCATTGATATCAATTGATGGGAATCTCCATAGCCCGTTGATTAGCTGCGTCGATGTGGGACTTTCTTACCTTTTTGTCTTCTCTATGTTTACCCCTATCGTCATACTCTATTCCACCCATAGTGCTATGTTCATGGCTTGAGCTCATGTATTGTGTGGGGGTTGAAAAGCTGAAGCGCGTTAAAAAGTATGAACCAATTGCTCGGCTTGTCATCGGGGTTGTGCATGATAAATACTTTGTGTTAAGAAGATGGAGCATGACAAGACTATATGATTTTGTAGGGATAGCGTTCTTTAGCATTAATATTTTGAAAGACATGATTGTTTATTGGGATGCCTGAGTATTGATGTCTTTGTGTCAAATTATAGACTATTGCTTTGAATCACTCATGTCTTAATATCATGCCATGATTAGATTATATGATCAAGATTATGCTAGGTAGCATTCCACATCAAAAATTATCTTTTTTATCATTTACCTACTCAAGGACGAGCAGGAATTAAGCTTGGAGATGCTGATACGTCTCCATTGTATCTATAATTTTTTATCGTTCCATGCCAATATTATACAACTTTCACATACTTTTGGCAACAATTTATATGATTTATTGGACTACCATATTGATCCAGTGCCAAGTGCCAGTTCCTGTTTGTTGCATGTTTTTTGTTTCACAGAATATCAAATGAATTTCAAACAAGATAAAACTTTACGGAGTTGTTTTTGGAATATATGTGAATATTTGGAAGAAGAATCAATGCAAGACGGTGCTCGAGGGGCCCACTAGGCACCGGGGCGCGCCAGGGGGCCCAGGCGCGCCCTGATGGGTAGTGGGCACCTCATAAGGAAGTTGCTGCCCTTCTTTCGCCGCAAGAAAGATAATTTATGGATAAATAGCCCCTTAAATTTTCAGCCCGATCGGAGTTACGCATCTTCGGGAATTTAAGAAACGGTGAAGGGCCAGAAAACAGGAACGCGAAACAGAAGAGAACAAAGAGAGATCCAATCTAGGAGGGGCTCCTGCCCCTCCGAGCCATGGAGACCCCTATACTTGTGGGTTATCAAGAGTACGTGCTTCCCATCCTGTTGTACCTCGGCGGGCATACAGGCGACCTGTGGTGTACTTATTATTTTTATCAGTCAAGGCAACTGGAGAAGTAGAATCAAGGGATGGAGGCGGCAGCCGCTCCGGAAGGGTGTCTCCGGAGGATTGACATCCAGTTGACATGTTGTGCGCTTGTCAACTATGAATAGTAGTGTAACATGCCACTTTTTTGACTGTCCGGTTGAGAATGAACGTTTAGACCAATGTCAATAGTAGTCGGGCTACAGTGAACAGAGAGTACGCTGCTACGGTACTCGATGAACATGAACCAAATGAAGCATGCCTCTATAGTGTTTTGTCCTACAGTGACTGATCTGGACCGTCTGAGTTTGATCCAACGGTCATAATACACCATGACATGCCCATGCAGAGGATGCCTAAATGGCACCGAAGTCCCTCTGCTTCTCCAGGAGTATGATGGCGGTGATGCAGGGTGCCACCGCCCACAGAGCCCACTCTCGGTCGACAGGAGCCAACTCGCCAAAGATGGCATCCCATGGCACAGATGGATTCCGGTGATGAAGCCCGGAGAGGATTCGCCCGGTAACGGCGATGGACACCCGCACCCCCTCCTTGTTCAGCACCGCCCACACCAACGGGCAGAGATGGTTCAGCTCCTCGGAGATATAGGCGAAGAAGGAGACCAGGTCAGGAGGCCGCATCTCGTTGAAGTCGATGGGGTGGTCGAACGGGTTTAGCCCGACGGCCGGCATGGTCGTGCTGGCACGACAGTAGGCATCGCGCAACCACAACACGTGTGTGGCAACATGGTCCAGCAAGTGGTTGAGGCGATCCTGGACCTCGTCACCATCAGCCCACTCATGCTCCAGCCAACTAGCCATTAGGGCAACCTGGCTGCCTAGCGTATTTCCTACTTTCAGCAACAACATCGCCGATGCCTCAAGCATCTTTGTGTTGGACTCCTGTCGCTTTTGAAGCCGTGAAATCCTGCTCATAACGGAGGAGCATGGCACTCTTCTCCTCCCTGAGGTCACAGAGCTCCATGTACTTGGCCCTGAGCTCAGCATCCTTGGCCTAGAGATCCTCTGTCAGGCGCCTCACCTTAGACTCCATGATCTAGTGTGCCGCCATGGAACCCGGTAGAAGCCATGGGGAAAGGAAGCAAAGGGGGTGAAATGGATGAAAGGGAATGCAATCTACGGGAAGGCGGATGGAGCCAGTGGAGGAGTGGGTAAATCTTTTGGTTTTCACCATGGGAAACCCCACTCGATGCCTTTCCAACTCAGGGAGCAGTGGGTTTTACGAGCGGAGTCATCATGACTGATTCCTGCTATGCTTGCTCCCGTAAAAAAAACATTCCTGCCATGCCTCCCATGCCCAAAGACCAAAGCAATGCAGCAGTGGATATTTTAATTTACCTAGCGGCAAGGAGGGGAAAATGCATGAAAAAACAATGTGGCGGCAGCCTAGCTGATCGGTCGCACTAGCCCAACTAGCTAGCCACCGTGCTTCACTGATATCCTCGGCGGGATAGGTGGGGTTTTGTGATTTGATGACTCATTACTTACTTCGGTGCTACAACTGAGGAGGACCCAGAAACCATGGGGTAGGGCGTCCCACATCTCAGCAAGGAAGAAAATATACGTGCACCACCCGGGAGGATCCGGAAATCACACGGTAGGGCGTGCCACGCCTCAGCATGTTGTATTAGACGTAGCTATGGTTCGAACTCAGGACCTAGCCAGTCGTCGAAAACTCCCCACTATCCACACAGCTTCATCATGCTAATGTGGCATGGAGGATAGGTGTGGTTAGCTCTGTATTGACCAGCCATGAGGTCTCTTGTTCTAGGCGATTCATCTATTTTCCAAGCATTTTTTTAGTGATAATAACACCACGGCCAGCTCGTGTCGCTCTTCTGTTTGTGCGTGTGTCTAAAGGTTGTAGATGGATAGGAGAGAGAGATCGCAAACATGGGACCCGCCAATAAGTGAGTCAACATTCATGCACGTGCTGACGAGCCACTCCCTCTACTCTACTCAACGTAATACAGTAGAAAATGAAGTTATGCGACAAAGCCAACAACCGTTGCTATTTCTGGCTATCGATGTACGCTTTGTAGTCCAAGTTGCCGATTTGAATCTTGTCCTTTTGATTTTTTTTGAGGTCCAATTTTTTTCCATGACAAGTGGAATCCCCGTGTGTTGTTCCGATCATTTTGTGTACGAGGGATTTTTACACAAACACTTTGCATGGTTAGAGAAGTTACAGAACCAATTACATGTATTTTACAAGTTTAGGAACAAAAGTGAAAATGGCGGAGAATATCAAGTGCTCCCCGCAGCTTAGATGCTACGGTGATACGAGATTCTACATCGTTTGATCTGAGATACAATGGCATGTGAGTAGTCTTTGTGCTTATGCGCAGTTCCCAAACTCTTCGAGGGCTTTTTTGCAAAAAAACATTCAGACCTCCTGTGAGCTGCTAGATCTTGGATCCAACGGCTCCTAGGAGCTTGTATCACCGTAGCATCTAAGGTATGGGAGCAATCGATATTCTCACGTGCGAGAGAACATAAGGTGCTCCCTGCAGCTTAGCCTCTACGGTGATACGAGCTTCTAGGCTGTTGGATCTGAGATCCAATGCCATGTATGTAGTATTTGTACTTCTGCGCAGTTCCCAAACTCTTTGAGCCCTATATTGCAAAAACATTCAGACCTCCTACTGGGAGCCATTAGATCTCCCAAGAGCTCGTATCACTGTAGTATATAAGGTGTGGGAGCACCTCATTGTCGGCGTTCTCGGATCGAGGGTACCCAGATCTGCCTGCCTGTGGCCCAGTGATAACCCACAAGTATAGGGGATTGCAACAATTTTCGAGGGTAGAGTATTCAACCCAAATTTATTGATTCAACACAAGGGGAGCCAAAGAATATTCCCAAGTATTAGCAGCTGAGTTGTCAATTCAACCACACCTGAAAGATTTAATATCTGCAACAAAGTTTTTAGTAGCAAAGTAGTATGAAAGTAATGGTAACAGTGGCAAAAGTAACAGTAGCAGTTTTGTAGTGATCATAACAGTATCAACGGAAAAGTAACTTAGCAAAGATCAATATGTGAAAAGCTCGTAGGCAACGGATCAATGATGGATAATTATGTCGGATGGCATTCGTCATGCAATAGTTATAACCTAGGGTGACACAGAACTAGCTCCAATTCATCAATATAATGTAGGCATGTATTCCGAATATAGTCATACGTGCTTATGGAAAAGAACTTGCATGACATCTTATGTCCTACCCTCCCGTGGCAGTGGGGTCCTGTCGGTGTACTAGAATAGGGGTACCCTAGTACCCCGTACTTGTGCACGGGTAGTAGTAGCATCCCGCGGCCAGGCTTGCGGGAGGACAGCCAGAGAGAAGCTCAAGATTATTAAGCCATTCAAGAACAAAGTATACAAAGCAAGAGTTAAGGCCCCGGCAAGAGGAGCTTGCCGGGAGGGACAGCTGAGGCCCAGCCTGAGGTTTGCTGTAGCAGAGTACTTGCCGCGGCAAGGTACTTGCCCCGGCAAGTCATTGGCTGCGGCAAGATAGCAGCTGCGGCAAGGTACTTGCCCCGGCAAGTTACCTTGCGCGGCAAGCTATGGGTTGCGGCAAGCTGTCAGGTGCGGCAAGGTCTTGCCGCGACAAGCGTTACTGTACCACTGTGCTACTATGCTGCTCCGGTGCCTCTGCCAGCGTGGCGCTCTGGGTCCTTCCTAGCGTGTGTGGCAGGGCACTGTGTAGACGGCGGTACACTGTAGCTAGCGGTGCAGGAGCAGGTGGGATAGGCTTTTCCCACGTCCAAGACGTCCGGGTACATGTATCTGGACAGCAAAGGCATGGGCATTTAATGCCCTTGTCCCCTGCCGTCAGTGGTAGGTAGGACATGTCATCCTGGTAATAATGGCCTTACTGTAGCAACTTTCCACCTCTACCTTTACTGTTTGCCACCTGTTGGTGACCCCTTTGTGCGTATAAAAGGAGGCCCATAGGCAACATGGAGAGAAGGAGGAACGGGGAGATGGAGAACTCCAGTATTGTACGCAGCTACTCTGTACTGTAGCGCTCCTGGAGCTAGAACAATCATACAGATAATAAACCAAAAAGCAGGAGTAGGGTTTTACGCATCCGTGCGGCCCGAACCTGGGTAAATCTCTCTCGTGCACTGTCGTGTTCTTCGCTAGATTTGCTCTTCGTGCGACCGTCTCTCCCTGCCGAACGTAAAGGGGTCCTTCCCTGGGTCCCATAGGTGATCGCGGATTCGTCCCCGACATCTTTGGCGCGCCAGGTAGGGGGAAGGAGGTTGTGTGAACCTAATCTAGTGATTTGCGCGTTAGTTTTTGGGCCATCCTCCGCCTTATGGCTCCAAAAAAGAAGACTTCGGCCATCGGTGCGTCTACGTCCAACCCGCCTGCTCCCATGCAGGAGGGTGCCGACGTGATTGCAGCTGCTGGGGGGACTGGAGAGCGAGAGCTCCTATTACCTCCACCTGTCCAAAACCGGGCCAGCAACGCCAATCTTGGCGCTGCTGGATCTGGGAATGCAGCGCTGCTCGCTGCTGCTGGCCCTGCAAGCTCCAGAAACGATGCTGCGCGTTCTAGAACGCCTGCGCCGGTTCAGACGCCGCGACCTTCGCAAGAAGCCCGTGACAGGCAGCGTCCTGACGCCCCAGGTGCCAGGCGCTCCCTGGATAATGAACTTGCGCATTGATCTCGAGATGCGCGGGGTCACCATACGCAACAACACGTTGGCGGGGTCGAGGTGCGGTCGCCTGGGCATGGAGATGCTCCTTCTAACACTGTTAGGAGTAAGAGCATCCCACAGTCCTCACGCCACTCGATACCTCGCTCACCAGCAGAAGCATTGGCGCATGCGCAGCTGCTCCTGAACTTCCCTCCACCAGCAGATAAGCTTGACGAGTGGAGGGCAACCATTCAGAGCCTTCTCAGCTTCGCTGATGCCGACCCGGTGCGCGCGGCCGACAAGAGAACTGGTGACAATGCTGTCACCAACAAGAACGGCGAGGGGGCAACAACCGTACACTCCCCGCCCAGACGGCCTCGGTCGCCGACACGTTGAAACGACGCCCATGGCGATGATTCCACAGCGTCGTCTGACCCGCGAGCTCGTTGTGACCAGCGCCTCGTTCTTCAGGAACGCAGAGGAGAAGACGCTCGTACCACTATCGAGCGAAGGAGAGAAGCGCATCGTCAGTCCGACAGACGCGCAGGGCCCGCCGTTGACATGCATGCGCCAGGGGATCCTGGCGACTTGCCGTACGCGGTAAGTTGTCCAGCGTTCACCCGTGAGCTGCGGCAGGTCCAGTGGCCCAATCGCAAGGCTTTCAAGCCTGACGTGCCGGAGAAGTATGATGGCAAGACACACCCGTCGGAGTTCCTCAGCATTTACACCATTGCGGTGCAAGCTGCCGGGGGACGAGACGACAAGATTCTTGCTAACTACTTCCCGCTCGTGTTAAAACGCAACGTCGTCTCATGGCTCATGCACTTGCCGGAGAACTCCATTTCTTCATGGGCGGACCTGTGCCATCAGTTTGTTGGTGCCTTTACTGGCGGTCATCAACCTCATGGCCAGGAGAGTGATCTTCATCTCATCCCCCAGAAGGAAGGAGAGCCCCTGCGCAAATACATTCAAAGGTTCAGCCGCGTACAGTACAACATCCCAGATGTTCACCCCGCTGCGGTTATTAGCACGTTCCATCAGAACATGCGTAACCGCAAGATGCGAGAGGAAATGGCGATGACCAAGGTCAGAGACATTGGCCACTATATGCTCTCGCTGACAAGTGTGCGCGTGCTGAAGAGGGAAGGAAACTTCCCGGTGAAGGTGTTGGCGCAGGGGGGAGCTCTGACAGCGAAGGTACCGCCCCGGCAAAGAAGGGCCGGCGGCGGAACAACAAGAAGAAAAAGGGTAAAGCTATGCTTGCCGTCGAGCAGTCCAGCGGCAACGGCAGCGCCGACAAGGCCAAAGTCGAGGGCTCCGGCAAGGAGATTGCCGCGTGCGCCAACTGTCAGGCCTTGGCGGCTGCCGACAAGCAGGACGGCTCCGACAAGCAATATTGCAAGATCCACCACACCAAGGGACACGATCTCCAGAACTGCCGACGAGTCGAGCAGCTTGTCGAACAGCAGAAAGCTGAGTATGAGAGGCGCGACAAGGAGAAGGCCCCAGAAGGTGCTGGCGGGTCCGGCAAGAAGCGCACTGCCCGAGGAGGGCGTCGCGGCAAGGCCAAGCAGCAGTAGAGAGACAGGCCTCCTCGTGGCCACGACAAAGATGATGATGATGATGATCTAGATGATGAAGAATCCAGTGAGCATGAATTTCAGAAAGCCGCAGAAGTCTTGTGTGTTGACGGTGGTGCTTCGTTGCATTCTTCTCACCGCCAACTTAAACAGTGGGCGCGAGAGATCAATGCGGCGGAACCATCTGTTGACGCCAGAAAGCTTCTGAAGTGGTCCGACACGCCTATCGTCTTTGACATTGAGGACCACCCTGACCGCACAACGGCGGTCGGGTGCTTGCCGATGTTGGTTTCACCAACGATCCGCAACCTCAAGGTCACGAAGATGTTAGTTGACGGTGGGGCCGGCTTGAATCTGATTTCGCCCGCTGTGCTCCGGAAACTTCAAATCCCTGACGGCGAGCTTGAGGAAACTGGTACTTTCCAAGGAGTCAATCCAGGAAGGAGCAAGCCGAAAGGGAAGATCACGCTGCCAGTGACATTTGGCGGCGAGCTGAACTATCGGACCGAGAAGGTCACCTTTGACGTTGCCGATATTCCATTGCCTTATAATGGGATACTTGGCCGTCCAGCGCTCGCCAAGTTCATGGCAGCCTCTCATTTTGCCTACAACGTGTTGAAGATGCCAGGCCCAGTAAGTGTTATCACAGTTCCCTGCGACAAGAAGGATGCGCTTATTTGCGCCGACAAGATCTACCGGGAAGCAGCTGCCGCAACTGCCGCAACTGCCGCCAAGGCACTTGCCGCTGAAGCTCTCGGGGGGGAGAACAAGAGGAAGTCCGGTAAGAGCTCCTGTGCCCACTCCGGCAAGCGCACCTCTTCGGAGTGCTGCGCTGCCGTCGAGGACGCACCAGAGAGCTCCACCGGCAAGTGCAAGAAGAACAAAGCCGCTCCGCCGGCGACAAAGAAGGTGCCCGCCAAGGAGGACGGCACTGGTGGTTCCTTCACCATCAGTGCCATACTTGAAAACAAATAGGAAAGCGCGCTCGTTGCTTTCCTGCGGGCGAATGTCGACGTGTTTGCATGGCAACCGTCTGACATCCCCGGTGTTCCCAGGAAAGTAATTGAGCACCACCTTGCCGTTTGTCCCCACGCGAGGCCCGTCAAGCAGAAAGCCAGAAAGCAAGCTGTGGAGCGGCAAGAGTTTATTGCGGAAGAAATCAAGAAGTTGGAAGCAGCAGGCCTCGTCAGAGGAGTGCTCCATCCTACGTGGTTGGCCAATCCTGTTGTCGTGCGCAAAGCGAATGGAAAATGGAGGCTTTGTATTGATTTCACTGATGTCAATAAAGCTTGTCCCAAAGACCCATTTCCTTTGCCCCGCATAGACCAGATTGTTGACTCCACGGCAGGATGTGATTTGCTTTCATTTCTTGACGCATATTCAGGGTATCATCAAATCTTCATGGCTGAGGAAGATGAGGAAAAGACCGCATTTATCACACCCTGTGGCACATACTGTTTCGTACGTATGCCATTTGGTTTGAAAAATGCTGGTTCAACATTTGCAAGAGCCGTCCAGATTGCTTTTGAGCCTCAGCTGCACAGAAATGTGGAAGGCTATATGGACGATATAGTGGTCAAAAGCAAGGACAGGGCTACTTTGGTTCAAGATCTCGAAGAAACTTTTGTAAATCTGCTCAAGATCAACCTGAAGCTCAGCCCCGAGAAGTGCGTGTTTGGAGTTCCCTTCGGCAAGCTTCTCGGGTTCTTTGTGTCTCAACGTGGAATTGAAGCCAATCCTGACAAGATCAAAGCCATTGAGCAAATTGAAGCACCGAAGCGCGTCAAGGATGTACGATGACTTGTCGGCTGTGTTGCTGCTCTCAGTAGGTTTATCTCCAAGTCAGCTGAGCGCGCCCTGCCATTTTTCAAAATCTTAAAAAAGGCAGGTCCATTGAAATGGACTCCGGAGGCGGAGGCAGCGCTGCAAGACTTGAAGAGATACCTCTCCTCTCCTCCAATACTTGTCGCACCTAAACCACAAGAGAAGTTGTTGCTGTATCTAGCGGCAACCAATCAAGTGGTTAGTGCTGCGCTAGTAGCGGAGAGAGAGGTGGATGAGGAGGCAGTAACTGCGGCAAGCACGTCCAGCGACAAGCTGGGGGCTCCCCCGACAAGTTTTGCTGCCGACAAGGATTCGTCTGCGCAGTCAGGTGAAGTGATACAAAAGAAGAAAATGGTGCAGCGCCCGGTCTACTTTGTGAGCTCTCTTCTGCAGGGAGCTAGGTCAAGGTATTCTGGTGTGCAGAAGCTGCTTTTCGGCCTTCTCATGGCCTCGAGAAAGCTGCGCCATTACTTTCAAGCACATGAAGTTACCGTCGTCACTCACTTCCCGCTGAAAAAGATTTTGCAAAATCCAGAAGCGACAGGCAGGATTGTCGAGTGGGCGTTGGAGTTGTCGAGCTTTGGTCTCAAGTTTGAGAGTACATCAACCATACAGAGCCGAGTTTTGGCAGAGTTTGTCGCAGAATGGACACCAACGCCAGATGAAGAAATCCCAGAGACGACTCTCCCCGGCAAGGAGACAAGCAAAGAGTGGCTTATATACTTTGATGGTGCCTTTTCGCTGCAAGGCGCCGGTGCTGGCGTACTGCTTGTCGCACCCACCGGAGAGCACCTCAAGTACGTGGTCCAAATGCACTTTCCCAAGGAACAGGCGACGAACAATACTGTAGAATATGAGGGGTTGCTTGCCGGTCTCAGGATTGCAGCAGACCTTGGGATCAAGAAGCTTATTGTCAGGGGAGATTCGCAGCTTGTCGTCAGGCAAGTGAACAAGAACTACCAATGCCCATTAATGGAAGCTTATGTAGATGAGGTGAGGAAGTTGGAGGAACGCTTTGACGGCCTACAAATGGAGCACGTCCCACGTGCTGAGAATGACATTGCCGATGGTTTGTCAAAGCGCGCCGCACTCAAATTGCCTGTGGAACCAGGAACTTTTGTGCTCCAACTAACTCAGCCATCCATGACGCCATCAGTAGGGCAAGGCAGGAAGAGGAAGTTGGCTTCTGGCGACTACTTCCCGGCAGAGCTCCCCGAAGCCGCCGGCAAGAAGGCTGCCAAAGCCAGCGCCAAAGATGCAGAGGGGCAACTTGCTCCGACAAGGCCTCACGCTCTTGTCGTTGAAGCGGGTGCTCCTAGGCAAGAGGCAAAGGGGCAACTTGCTCCGACAAGACTTCAGGTCCTTGTCGTTGAAGCAGGCGCTCCTGATCGAAGCGCTGAGGAGCAAGATGCTCCGACGAGGCCTTGGGCTTCCGTCGTTGAAGCAACTGCTCCCGACGAGCTTGTTGAAGGACAGCACGCTCCAGCAGGGCCCCAGGCTCTTGTCGTTGAAGCGGCTGTTCCCGCCAAGCTCGTCGGGGAACAGCCGGCTCTGGTAGAGCGACAAGCTCTTGCCGTAGGGCCTGATGTTCCCGCAGCAGAAGAAATGCCTTTAGTCCTCGTTGTCGAGCCACAGGCTCCAGCGTGGGCGCAGCAGATCGTCCGTTTCCTTCAGACAGGAGAACTTCCCGAAGAGCAGGAAGAAGCGGAGAAAGTAGCCCGACGGTCCAATATGTATCAATTTGTCGATGACATGCTGTGCACAAAAAGACCAAACGGTGTGAAATTGAAGTGTATTCCCTGGGAAGAAGGACAGGAGCTGTTGGCGGAGATTCATGGAGGCATATGTGGCCACCACATAGGGTCAAGAGCCCTTGCTGGAAAGGCTTTCCGGCAAGGTTTCTTTTGGCCCACCGCCCTCCAGGATGCAACTGCACTAGTAACTAAGTGTGAAGCGTGCCAGTTTCATTCCAAGCAGATTCATCAGCCAGCTCAAGCTCTCCAGACAATCCCTCTCTCCTGGCCATTTTCGGTCTGGGGGCTCGACATCCTCGGCCCCTTTCCCCATGCCACCGGGGGCTTCGAGTACTTGTATGTGGCCATCGACAAGTTTACGAAGTGGCCGGAAGTGGAAGCAGTGAGGAAGGTGACAGCACAATCAGCCATCAAGTTCTTCAAGGGAATTGTTTGTCGCTTTGGTGTTCCTAACAGGATCATCACCGACAACGGTACCCAGTTAACAAGCCACGCCTTCATGCAGTATGTCGAAGACCTTGGCGCCAAGGTCTGTTTCACTTCTGTTGCTCACCCGCGAAGCAACGGTCAAGCTGAAAGGGCAAATGCTGAAGTGTTGCGTGGGCTCAAGACGAGAACTTTCGACAGGCTGCGCAAGTGTGGCAAGAACTGGATCGAGGAGCTGCCAGTGGTTCTTTGGTCGATCAGGACGACGCCAAATCGAGCTACTGGCCAGCCGCCTTTTGCTCTAGTTTATGGAGCAGAGGCAGTTCTCCCCATGGAACTCGTATACGGGTCACCTCGAGTGCTCGCTTACGATGAGCTTGAGCAAGAGCAACGGCGGCAAGATGACGCTGTGCTCCTCGAGGAGGATCATCTTCAGGCTGCTGTGAGAGCTGCTCGCTACCAGCAAGCTTTGCGTCGCTACCATAGCCGCAAAGTTAATGCCAGAAGTCTCGAGGAAGGCGACCTTGTTCTTCGGCGCGTTCAGTCGGCCAAGAATTCAAACAAGTTGACGCCGAAGTGGGAAGGCCCTTATCGGGTGAAACGAGTCACCAGGCCCGGCGCTGTCCGCCTGGAGACCGAGGATGGCATTCCAGTGATCAATTCCTGGAACATTGAGCATCTTTGTAAGTTTTTTCCATAAGGCGCGGTTGCCGGGCCCTTCCCCGGCAACCACCTTTTGTACAAGTCTTGCCGCTGTTGCATGTAATCCTTTGTACAAAGCCAGGCGCAGACCCTGTGCATAAATAAAGCTGTTGTATTTCGCAGTTTTTGACGATTTCATGTTTATTTTTATTTTGCATGATTATCTGACATACTGTGCAGTACAGCCTCCCCGGTAAGCATTAACGAGCCGCCAAGCTCCTATATCTTTATTTTCTCTTCTTTCTTTTTCTCAAAGAGACAGAAGCTTCCGTCGCGCACAAGTTTGCCGGGGGGGATGGGATAATGATATGGACCAGGCGTGGACCAGGCGTCGTTCAAAGAAACTTTGCCTTGTCGGGAAGAAGGCAGCGGCAAGCAGTGACAAGACCTTGCTGCGGAGAGATCAGCGACAAAGCTAAGTGCCAAAGTTTGAACAATCAAATTCTTTTTTATTTTCAAGGTTATTTTCCTTGAACGATACTACTCTTTGTATGGAAAACCTGTGCGCGACGGAACCTAAGCATAATCGGTCGCGCCCTTACCTTGTTTCGAGTCCGCTCAACAACCTAAGTGGCTGCACTGAGCGCGACAAGGTTGCTTGCCGGCAGCGGCACCGCCAGCAGGATGCTGAAGTCCCGCACCCAGAGCTCGCGGCAATGGTGCGCGCACCGGCAAGTTCCCTATAAGCGTAGGGCAAGTACACACAAAGAAAGAAATTGCTCAAGGGAGATGACATGCATTAACTACAAAATATTGCAAGTTATATTACAAGATAAGTTGCCGCGGCTTAAACAGATTGTTCTTTAACATGTCTAGCGGCGGCAAGGAGGGAGAAGAATGGGCTCTCTAATTGCGGTGCTCGCCTTCGACTCTCTGGATATGGTCCACCCTCTCCACGATGGGCGCGACAAGGGCCTCTAGTGGCTCGGGGTCGTATCCCTTCGGCAAGCTTTTGAAGATGTTGCTGAAGTCGACGCCCGGGTTTCTGTATGCTATCTTCACCAACAACCTCCGGAGAACTCCCCGGCAAAGCCTGCGTGACTCGTCGGCCAGTTGAGCCTTGTGATTGACTTGGAGCTGTTGGAGTGCTTCTACTACTCCGTCGAAGAACTCGGCTAGCTTGACGCTAGTTTGCGTGTTCTTGTCGGTGGAGTACCCGAAGTCCGGCACCTTCAGGGCAGTCAGCTCCTTGTCGATGTCCTCGGCGGCGCTGGCAAGCCTGTCTGTGAAGATCCCCATGTTATCCCTGAACTTCTTGTGGGTTGCAATAGCGTCTTGAAGCAGACCCTTTTCCTTCTGGAGCTCTGTCATTAGAAGCCCTTCGCGCTTTCTGGTGGTGTCGAGCGTCTCCTTCAGCGTGGTCAGCTTCAGCTTCAGGTCTGCTCTGGAGTCGTTGGCGGCGGCAAGCAGATTGTTCTTCTTGGCTATGGTAACTTGCATCTCCGCCAAAGTGTGGGTCACCTTTGCCCTCTCACTTTCAAGCGTTGAGAGCTTGTCACCGTTTGCCTTGAGGGCGGCCTCTAGTCTTGCCACTTTCTCCTCCGTTTCCTTCCTGTTCACTTCTGCAGCAGCGACAGCGTTGGTGGCCTCCACCAACTTGCTGGCGTACTCTTGGGCCAAGGCTTTGATTTCCTTCTGGTGTTTTTGTGCCTGCCCCTGGGTCCGCTCTGCGACAAGTCTTGCCACCTCCTCGTCTTTCTGCTGGAGGGTTTCGGCAAGTTTCTTCTTGCGCTCGGCAAGTTCCTCTTCGTGGGCATCAAGGTCCACTTTCCGCTGGTTCAGATCACCGGCCTGAGCAGACAACTCCTTGGCGATCTCCTCCTGTTTTTGTTCAATGTCTTGCTTCATCAGGAGGAGGGCCTACCGTTCTTCGGCCAGCTGTGCCCGCTTGACCTCTAACGCATTAAGAGATCGCGCGCGGACGTCCGCCAAGATCTCCGCGCACCTCAACATGTCAGCTTCGGCCTTCTCGATGAGCGCCTCCCTGGAAGCTAGCTTCTCCCGTTGGGCACGATGAAGATTCAGCAGCTTTTGAAGAAGTTGCTCCTCTTGAGACGTGCTGCTGCTGCTGGCGCCTGGCGCATCCACAAGCTGGAGCCCGGCAGCGGCAAGGATCTCCTCGTCCACAACATCCTCCTTGGTTGGTGCTCTGGAGCCCACCGTCCAGGGGAGGCTGACGTAGACGTTCTCGCCGACCCGGATGTATTTGCTTGGCGGAGGCGAGTTGGGCGCTGCCGCCTCGTCAGTGGTTGAGGGACCCGTAGTCGGAGTAGCGCCTGGCGCTCCTGTGGCCTCAGGGCCGTCAGTACGACCACCGGCTCCCTCGCCGGCCTCCTCAGCAGCCTTCTGGGCGGCCTCAGCTTCAGCAGCCTTGGCGGCTTCATCGGTGGGCGCCTTGGCGGTATTATCCTCGGCGGCCTTGCCGGCCTCTTTGGCAGCCCTGGCAGCTTCTTCGTCGGCAAGCTTGTCGGCTGCCAGCTTGTCGGCCTTGGCAGCGGCGGCCTTGGCGGCCTCGTCGTCGACGGCCCCTGCGGTGTTCTCCTCGGGAGAAGAGTCAATGTTCATTGGCTCCACCGAGGAGGGCTCTGCCAACCCGAGAAGTAAAGCAAAAAGAGCTTCAGGAAGAAATTCAAGAAGACAAAAGAAAGAAAGCAGAAAGAGTTTTGCGGCAAGTGGGTTTACCCATGTTGAGCTCAGGGGCGGTGGGCTCCCCTCCCCCGTCAACGTTTGTCATTGGGGTGGGGTCGCCAGCACTGGTGCTTGGCGCTTCGGCGCTTGCCGGCTCCTCTTCGTGGCTCGGCTCGCTAGTGGGAGCCCTTACCGGAGATCTTCTCCTTGGCGGTGTGGTCGAGGGGGGTGGTACTTCTGGAGCACCTTCAGATGGCTCCACTTGCTGCTCCTCTCCTACACGCCCAAAGATGTCAGTGACAAATTCTTGTTCCTCAGCGACCGCCAGCGAAAGGTAGTTGAAATACTTACGCTGGGGGCTGCGCTGGGGGCTGCGACGAGGGCTAGGCTCCGAGCTGGTCGGGATGGTCTCAGACGCTCCCCCGGTGGTTGCCGTGGGCTCATCTTCGACGACCACCACGGTCTTGCTCGTCGAGACCTTAGCTCTCTTCCTTGTCCTCTCCGCCAAGGTTTCCTCCCTATGGAAGCAAGGCCGGAGCGCGACAAGTGAGGAGAGAAACAAAACCTTACAAAGATTGATGGTCGCGGCAAGGGAACTTACTCTTCCTTGTCGTCCTCTTCGCTGAGAGCGGAAAAATCAAAGTCCGCCTCCGTGTGAGGAGGGGGAGGAGGGGGAGCTGGGCTCCTTGGCCGCTTGGTGGGGGTAGTAGCAGCGGTCTTTGATGACCCTGCTCCAGTTGCCGGGGCCGCGTGAGACGCTCCCGCAGCACCAGCCCTTGCCGCGGTCGAGCGCGTCGAACGGCGCTCCGGCGGTTGTTGAACTTCTTGCCGCTCAGCCACTTTGCCAAGCCTGCGAAGGCGTTTCCTCCTCAGAGGGGCTGGGGACTCTGACTGCGGTGGGCTTTCGGTGCCCTCCTCGGAAGAGGAGCCCTCATCCTCCGAGCTGCCTGACTCGTCGGCAGGCTGGCTTGGCCCGACATCCTTGCCGGGTGCGGCGAGCTCGCCCTTCCCGGCAAGCATCCCCTGCTCGGCAAGGCTCTCTTTTTGTGCCTCGTCGAGCTCCGCCAAAGTATAACCAAAATCGCCAGCTTCCCTGGCGAGCCTGTCCTCCTCCACTCTTCAAGCAATGAATTCTATTTCTTGCTCAGTGGTGTTGCGGACGAGCCACTCCTCCACCCGGACCTGCTTTTCGACCGTGGAGTCAAAGAATTGCCGCACGTCTTCTTCGAGCGGCACGTCCCAAGTTGCTTCAACGCTGTGCGCATTGCAGAGCGGCATCATAGCGATGATTGCACTCAATGCAGAGTTGTTGCAAAGGGGCACGATGTGCTTCGGCAGCGTGAACGCCTTGTCGCGCTTCTCTGGATCTGTCTCTTGCTTGAACAGTTCTCGCATGAAGAAGTCGTGCTGCAGAACTGTGAAGTTGTTAATCAGTCCAGGGCGCAGCCGCATGATATCGGCTGGGTTCTTCCAATCAGAGGCCGGCCTTCCTCTCTGCTGCAGAGGAGCAATGCGGCGGCGGAGGAAGTCTGCGCCAACCATCCCTATGGTGAGCCCGGCCTCCCTGAGCCGTATGATCCTGGTAGCGGCAATCTCCAGCTTTTTGTCCTGGGGATCCAGATCGCTCCAGTCCGTGCCACGCGCTACTGGGGTCTTGCGAAGCTCACAGTATGGTGGTGGCTCGTCGTCAATGATCCAACACCATTCAGACCGGATTTCTCCCCATCTTGGGCGGAGATCCCCCTTCAGATAATGCTCCTTGGCGCCCAATCTTGAAACGAACGAGACGCCAACAGTGAGAGGCTCCCCCTTTTCAGCACGGGGAGTGAAGTAATGCCTGAACAGCGCGGTGTTGGGTACGACGCCGATGAAGTTCTCGCACAGATGCGCGAATATTGCCATGGTGGATACGGCATTCGGTGTGAGATCCAGCAGACGGAGATTGAAGGTGTACATGACGTCGCTGAAGAAATCCGAGTACGGTGGGCAGAGCCCGCACCAAAAGTAGCAAGCGAAGAAGGGGTACTTGCTCACTTCGCTCTCGTCGGTGGCTGGGCGAACGCGGGTGGCCGGATGCGCCTTGGTCCTCACGGCCCACATGCCTTGGAACTTGGCCTTCAGATCCGCCCCCGTGAGCGTCGGAGCGAAGAGCGCGTACTTCTGCCTCTTCAACTGCGCCTGGGTCTCCGTCCTTGAGGACTTCCCCGTCTTCCCCTTTTCTCCTTTGGGAGGCATGGCGAAGGCGGAGCTGAGGTCCGAGGGAGATGCGGACGCGCACGGTGGTGGAGGATTGGGAAACCGCTTTGTTTTGGAGCGGAGGAAGAAGAAGGCGGAGATTTGGAGATCGAGAATGGTGAGAGGGGTGTGTGAGTGCTTCTGCAGGTCCCTCCATTTATGGGGAAAGATGCGGAACCATCCGCCCCTTCGTCATTCGAGATAACTGCGCACGCTTCCCATGCTCCGCATTCAACGTGCGATGCATGGGAGAGCGTGCAATTAAACAGCATAGAGACGTTTCGGCTTATCCCAGCCACGCGTGCCCGTGCACTGTTTGGGCCTGGCCCAACAACGCCCAGCATCGTGTGTGGCCCAGGCCCGGGGGCTCCTGTCGGTGTACTAGAATAGGGGTACCCTAGTACCCCGTACTTGTGCACGGGCAGTAGTAGCATCCCGCGGCCAGGCTTGCGGGAGGACAGCCAGAGAGAAGCTCAAGATTATTAAGCCATTCAAGAACAAAGTATACAAAGCAAGATTTAAGGCCCCGGCAAGAGGAGCTTGCCGGGAGGGACAGCTGAGGCCCAGCCTGAGGTTTGCTGTAGCAGAGTACTTGCCGCGGCAAGGTACTTGCCCCGGCAAGTCATTGGCTGCGGCAAGGTATTGGCTGCGGCAAGATAGCAGCTGCGGCAAGGTACTTTCCCCGGCAAGTTACCTTGCGTGGCAAGCTATGGGTTGCGGCAAGCTGTCAGGTGCGGCAAGGTCTTGCCGCGGCAAGCGTTACTGTACCACTGTGCTACTATGCTGCTCCGGTGCCTCTGCCAGCGTGGCGCTCTGGGTCCTTCCAAGCGTGTGTGGCAGGGCACTGTGTAGACGGCGGTACACTGTAGCTAGCGGTGCAGGAGCAGGTGGGATAGGCTTTTCCCACGTCCAAGACGTCCGGGTACATGTATCTGGACAGCAAAGGCATGGGCATTTAATGCCCTTGTCCCCTGCCGTCAGTGGTAGGTAGGACATGTCATCCTGGTAATAATGGCCTTACTGTAGCAACTTTCCACCTCTACCTTTACTGTCTGCCACCTGTTGGTGACCCCTTTGTGCGTATAAAAGGAGGCCCATAGGCAACGTGGAGAGAAGGAGGAACGGGGAGATGGAGAACTCCAGTATTGTACGCAGCTACTCTGTACTGTAGCGCTCCTGGAGCTAGAACAATCATACAGATAATAAACCAAAAAGCAGGAGTAGGGTTTTACGCATCCGTGCGGCCCGAACCTGGGTAAATCTCTCTCGTGCACTGTCGTGTTCTTCGCTAGATTTGCTCTTCGTGCGACCGTCTCTCCCTGCCGAACGTAAAGGGGTCCTTCCCTGGGTCCCATAGGTGATCGCGGATTCGTCCCCGACAGGTCCTAATGGAAACTAAGGGATATTAAGGCCTCCTTTTAATAGAGAACCAGGCCAAAGCATTAGCACTTAGTGAATACATGGACTCCTCAAACTACGGTAATCACCGGAAAGAATCCCAATTATTGTCACCTTGGGGTATGCGGATCATAACTCGTAATAGGTGTCTACAACTTGCAAGATAGGATCAAGAACACAAATATATTCATGAGAACATAATAGGTTCAGATCTGAAATCATGGCACTCGGGCCCTAGTGACAAGCATTAAGCATAGCAAAGTCATAGCAACATCAATCTCAGAACATAGTGGATACTAGGGATCAAACCCTAACAAAACTAACTTGATTACATGATAAATCTCATCCAACCCTTCACCGTCCAGCAAGCCTACGATGGAACTACTCACGCACGGCGGTGAGCATCATGAAATTGGTGATGGAGAAAGGTTGGTGATGATGATGGCGACGAATCCCCCTCCCCGGAGCCCCGAATGGACTGCAGATCAGCCCTCCCGATGAAGAACGGGAGGCGGCGGCAGCTGCGTATTGTAAAACGCGATGAATCCTTCTCTCTGATTTTTTCTCCCCGAATAGGGTTATATGGAGTTGTAGTTGAGGTCGGAGGGGCTCCAGAGGGCCCACAAGCCTGCAGGGCACGCTCCACGAGGGTGGGCGCGCCCCCAGGGCTTGTGGCCTCTCGGTGGCCCCCTCTGGTTGATTCTTTCGCCAATATTTTTTATATATTCCAAACATATTCTCCGTAAATTTTCAGGTCAATTCGAGAACTTTTATTTCTGCACAAAAATAACACCATGGCAATTCTACTGAAAACAGCATCAGTCCGGGTTAGTTCCATTCAAATCAAGCAAATTAGAGTCCAAAACAAGGGCAAAAGAGTTTGGAAAAGTCGATACGATGGAGACGTATCAACTCCCCCAAGCTTAACCCATTGCTTGTCCTCAAGTAATTCAGTTGATAAACTGAAAGTGACAAAGAAAGACTTTTACAAACTCTGTTTGATCTTGTTGTTGCAAATATGTCTAGCCAGCATTCAGGTTTTCAGCAAATATTATGAACTAACCATATTCACAATAACATTTAGGTTTCACATTTACTCATATCAATGGCATAATCAACTAGCAAGCAATAATAATAAATCTCAGATGACAACACTTTTTCAAAACAATCATGATATGATATGACAAAATGGTATCTCGTTAGCCCTTTCTGAGACCGCAAAACATAAATGCAGAGCACCCCTGAAGATCAAGGACTGACTAGACATTGTAATTCATGGCAAAAGAGATCCAGTCACAATCATACTCAATATCAATTAATAACAACACATACAAATGACAGTGGTGCTCTCTAACTGGTGCTTTTTATAAGAGGATAATGACTCAACATAAAAGTAAATAGATAGGCCCTTCGCAGAGGGAAGCAGGGATTTGCAGAGGTGCCAGAGGTCGGAGCTTTTAAAATAGAGATGAATATAATTTTGAGCGGTATGCTTTCATTGTCAACATACCAACCAAGAGATCTCACTATCTTCCATGCTTGATACATTATAGGCGGTTCCCAAACAGAATGGTAAAGTTTTTACTCCCCCTCCACCAACAATCACACTCCATAGCTGATCCGAAACAACGGGTGCCGTCCATACCAACAACAATCATGGGGGAGTTTTGTTTGAATTTATATTTTGATTTGATTTCGAGCATGGAACTGGGCATCCCGGTTACCTGCCACTTTCTCGTGAATGACAAGTGAATCAACACTCATCGTGAGAATAACCCACCAAGCATGGAAGATACTGACAGCCCCCAGTCACTACATGAGCGATTCGGGCATACAAAACAGATTATTATTTGAAGGTTTAGTGTTTGGCACAAGCAAATTTACTTGGAACGGCAGGTAAATACCGCATATAGGTAGGTATGGTGGACTCATATGGAACAACTTTGGGTTTAAGGAAGTAGATGCACAAGCAGTATTCCCGCTTAGTACAAGTGAAGGCTAGCAAAAGATTGAGGAGTGACCAACTAGAGAGCGACGACGGTCATAAACATATATTGAGATTAACCAACATTGAGTGCAGGCATGAGTAGGATATAAATCACCATGAACATAAATATCGTGGAGGCTATGTTGATTTTGATTCAACTACATGCGTGAACATGTGCCAAGTCAAGCCACTTAAATCATTCAAAGGAGGATACCATCCTATCATACTACATCATAACCATTTTAATTTTCATGTTGGCACACAAGACAAACCATTATACACTCCTAGCTAATTAAGCATGGCATGAGTAACTATAATCTCTAGTTGTCATTGCAAACATGTTTCATTCATAATAGGCTGAATCAGGAACGATGAGCTAATCATATTTACAAAAACAAAATAGGTCGAGTTTGTACCAGCTTTTCTCCATCTCAATCATTCCATCATATATCGTCATTACTGCCTTTCACTTGCATGACCGAACGGTGTGAATAATGATAAGAGTGCACGTGCATTGGACTAAGCTAGAATCTGCAAACATTTATTCAAAGGAGAAGACAAGGTAATATGGGCTCTCTGTTAGATCAACAATAATGCATATGAGAACCACTCAACATTTTCATCGTGGTCTTCTCCTTACAACCCAAAGAAAAGGAAAAGAATTTCAAAGAAACACACTGAAATATTTTTTGAAGTTTTTTGTTTTTCTGAAGAAAGTAAAACAAGAACGAGAAAAACTATTTACACGGGAAAGCTCCCAACAAGCAAAAGAAGAACAAGAAATCTTTTTGGGTTTTCTTTTAATACTACAACTAAATTAAACTAGAAAGAAAAACTAAAAAAAGAAGCGAGAACTATTTATTTTTTTTGGATTTTCTCAAAGATTTTCAAACACACAAGAAGAAGGCGAGAAAAAGAAATAAACTAACATGGATAATACAATGAAAAAGTATGAACACCGACAACTGAAATGAGTGTGTGAACATGAATGTAATGTCGGTGAGAAATACGTACTCCCCCAAGCTTAGGCTTTTGGCCTAAGTTGGTCTAGGCCATTGCTCAAAATAACCCTCTCCTCGATACTCCGGAGGCTCCTGAGGGTTCCACTGATTGGTGAGCTCCTATGGCTCCCACTGAAAAACGGGCTCCTGATATGGATCAGGAACTGGTGCTGGCTCAGGTGCTGGGGGTTGTACAAGACCCCAAAATCTGTAGATGTCCTCGGGCATTATAGTGTACCTGCCTGAACGAATATCGAACAAAGAAGAAGCAAGAAAAGCAATAGTCTCACAAGTACCCTGACTAAATACTAAGTTATAGAGGAGTCTCTTGTCCTTATCCTTCTTAATAAAATCGTACGCTACCATACTATTATAGTTCAAATATCTAGTGGGTAACAGCATCTCCTCCTCCTCATCATGCCTAATAGGTATCTCAAAATGTTTAGCAAGGCGAGAGGCATAGATGCCTCCAAAGATGGGCCCCTTTGTACGGTTCATGTTCAAAGGTCTAGCAACAATGGCGCCCAAACTAAAAGTTCTATCATAATACAAAGCATGGCGCGAAAAAGCAAGGTTCGGGGCACTAAGGCCTCCGTGCGCGCTGCCGGAGGCTATGGCGCGTGGGCATCAAGACCGAGCTCACCCCGTGCGCGCTGCACCCGTGAGTGTGGCGGGCTGCCGTGCCTTCACCCTGGAGCTGCGCCGCGTCGTCTGGTCCAGCAAGTTCAAGCCAGACCTGCCTTCGCACTACGATGGCACCCCCGACCCTGCGGAGTTCCTCCAGCTCTACTCGTTGAGCATCAAGGCGGCGAATGGTGACGACAAGGTCATGGCGAACAGATTCCCCATGTCCCTCAAGGATAGCGTGCGCTCCTGGCTCCTGCACCTCCCGGAGGGATCGATCTCCTCCTGGGATGAGCTCCGCGAGTGCTTCATCGCCAACTTCCAGGGCACCCATGACCGCGCCCCTGCAGTAGGCGACCTGCGGCGCGTGAAGCAGCAGCGGGGCGAGACCCTGCACAAGTACATACAACGCTTCACGAATGTTCGCCTCAAGATACTCAAGATACCGAAGACATCGGACGAGGCCATCATCTCGGCGTTCAATGATGGTGTCCGGGACGTCAAGATGAAAGAGGAGCTCGCCATCCACAAGGACTTGTGCTCGGCCCTGGAGATGTTCAACCTGGCGAACAAGTGCGCTAGGGCCGAGGAAGGGCACCTCTCCCTCCTCGAGCTTCGAGAGGCCGATCCCGAAGACAAGAAGGCCAAGGCTAAGGAAGCAAAGCGCAAGGGCCCTGCCGTGCTCGCGGCCGAGCCAGAGATGAAGCATGGTCATGACCACGATGAGCCTCCCAGGGGCAACTGCCCATTCTGCATCTTCCACAATGTACACAGCCACAACACCAATGACTGCCAGGAGCTCACGGCACTCCGCGACTGGCACCTTGGCCGCCACCCCGAGCGCGGCGACCGTGGCTACGGCCATGGAGGAGGCCGTGGTGGATGCCACTGGGACAACCACAACCCTCATCAGGATTGGCGCGACCAGCCTCGCGAGGACCGCTGGCGGGATCAGCCTCACGACGGCCCCTGGCGAGACCAGCCTCGTGAGGACCGCCCTCAGGGCAATGCCAGCCTCCCTCCGCTGCCGCCGCCACCAAGGAAAAACGACGACAACAAACAAGATGATGGGGTCGGGGACTTCCAAGAGCCTCGTACGATCGCCTGCATCCTGGGTGGTGCTCAGGCCCCTGCCTCACATCGCATCTTCAAGGAGTTCTCTCATGAGGTGAACGCGGCCCTCCCGAAGCTTGAGGCCGCGCATCCCCTCAGGTGGTCACAGTACGCCGTCACCTTTGACTCCAAGGACCACCTCAAGTGCTCTGCCACCGCTGGCGTGCTCCCCATGCTCTGCACGCCCACCATGAGCAACGTCCTCGTCACCAAGACCCTCATCAACAGTGGCGCCTGGCTCAACGTTCTTTCTGTCGAGACGTTCGAGACGCTTCAGATGCCTTATGATCAACTCATGCCAACCAAGTCGTTCTCCAGAGTGACCGATGGCTCCATCGTCCCCCTGGGGCAGATACACCTCCCAGTCACTTTCGGCAAGCGCGACAACTACCACACCAAGCTCATTGACTTCGGCGTTGCCCACATTGGCCTCCCGTAAAACATCATCCTCGGGTATCCGGCCCTCGCCAAGTTCATGGCGGCGACCCACCACGGTTACAACATCCTCAAGATGCCAGGTTGCAGCGGCATCATCACGGTCGCTTGCGATGAGAAGGACGCAGCCTGCTCCCTTGAGCGTGCCTATCAGGCTGCGGCGGCTGAAAACTCTGACGACGAGGGTGGCATCCTGCCTCCCGAGGCTACCCCCAAGAAGAAGAAGCAGCTCCTCCCCAATAGTCGTTCGGAGGCTGGGACGCCCGCTGGCGGTGCCTCAGGCTCCGCGCCCACCGCTGGGGCACCTCTTCCTCCTGCATAGGATGGCGAGCCCAACGCCTCCCTCAGGACAGGCTCGGGGGCTTCCGTCTGGCGAGCCTCTCACCTGACCGGCGCGACGAGGGAGGTGCTCGGGCGTCGCTTGGAGGCGTGCCTTGAAGCGCGCCCCCACAAGCAAGGAGCAAGGTGCGAGGCGCTGGGAGCGAGGGACTTCATCACAAAGGCGATCGAGGAGCTTCAGGAGGCGCGAGCCATGCATGGCGAGCGTCACCCCGCGCCACCCAGCGCGGCTACGTCCCCAGATGTAGGCGACAAGCTGCGTGTCTGCGTCAACATCCTGGGCCTCAACAGGGCCGTGCTACTTCTTGAGCTTGCGTTGGTTTTTTCCTTGAAGAGGAAAGGGTGATGCAGCAAAGTAGAGATAAGTATTTCCCTCAGTTTGAGAACCAAGGTATCAATCCAGTAGGAGACAACGCACAAATCACCGAATACCTGCACAAACAATCAAACAACTTGCACCCAACGCGATAAAGGGGTTGTCAATCCCTTCACGGTTACTTGCAAAAGTGAGATCTGATAGATATAGATGAAACTAAATAAAAGATAAAGAAATATTTTTGGTATTTTTTGTTTATAGATTGGAAAGTAAAAGATTGCAAAATAGTAGATCGGAAACTTATATGATGGAAAATAGTAGATTGGAAACTTATATGATGGAAAATAGTAAATCAAAAACTTATATGATGGAAAATAGACCCGGGGGGCATAGGTTTCACTAGAGGCTTCTCTCAAGATAGCAAATAATATGGTGGGTGAACAAATTACTGCCGAGCAATTGATAGAAAAGCGCAAAGTTATGATGATATCTAAGGCAATGATCATGAATATAGGCATCACGTCCATGTCAAGTAGACCAAAATGACTTTGCATCTACTACTATTACTCCACAGATCGACCGACTCCTGCCTGCATCTAGAGTATTAAGTTCATGAAGAACAGAGTAACGCATTAAGTAAGATGACATGATGTAGAGGAATAAACTCAAGCAATATGATGTAAACCCCATCTTTTTATCCTCGATGGCAACAATACAATACGTGCCTTGCTGCCCCTACTGTCACTGGCAAAGGACAGCGCAAGATTGAACCCAAAGCTAAGTACTTTTCCCATTGCAAGAAAAACAAATCTAGCTGGCCAAACCAAACCGATAGTTTGAAGAGAATTACAAAGATATCAAATCATGCATAAAAGAATTCAGAGAAGATTCAAATAATATTCATAGATAATCTGATCATAAATCCACAATTCATCGGATCTCGGCAAACACACCGCAAAAAAGTATTACATCGAATAGATCTCCAAGAACATCGAGGAGAACATGGTATTGAGAATCAAAGAGAGAGAAGAAGCCATCTAGCTACTAGCTATGGACCCGTAGGTCTGAGATAAACTACTCACGCTTCATCGGAAGGGCAATAGGGTTGATGTAGAAGCCCTCCATGATCGAATCCCCCTCCGGCAGGTGCCGGAAAAGGTCCCTAGATGGGATCTCATGGGTACAGAAGGTTGCGGAAGTGGAAAAGTGTTTTCGTGGATGCTTCTGGTGGTTTGGGAATATATGTGAATATATAGGCGAAAGAATTAGGTCAGGAGGGTCACGGGGGGCCCAGAAGGCAGGGGCGCGCCCTCCACTCTTGTGGCCACCTCGTGGCTCCTCCGACTTCATCTCCAAGTCTCCTGAGTGTCTTCTGGTCCAAGAAAAATCATCGCGAAGATTTTATTCCGTTTGGACTCCGTTTGGTATTCCTTCTCCACGAAGCTAAAAAACAAGGAAAAAACAGAAACTGGCACTGGGCTCTAGGTTAATAGGTTAGTCCCAAAAATAATATAAAATAGCGTATTAATGCATATAAAACATCCAAAACAGATAATATAATAGCATGGGACAATAAAAAATTATAGATACGTTGGAGACGTATCAAGCATCCCCAAGCTTAATTCCTGCTCGTCCTCGAGTAGGTAAATGATAAAAACAGAATTTTTGATGTGGAATGCTACCTAACATACTTATCCATGTAATTTTCTTTATTGTGGCATGAATGTTCAGATCCATAAGATTCAAAATTTTAATATTGACATAAAAACAATAATACTTCAAGCATACTAACAAGGCAATTATGTCTTCTCAAAATAACATGGCCAAAGAAAGCTTGTCCCTACAAAATCATATAGTCTGGCTATGCTCCATCTTCATCACACAAAATATTCAAATCATGCACAACCCCGATGACGAGCCAAGCAATTGTTTCATACTTTTGATGTTCTCAAACTTTTTCAACTTTCACGCAATACATGAGCGTGAGCCATGGACATAGCACTATGGTGGAATAGAATATGGTGGTTGTGGAGAAGACAAAAAGAAGGAGATAGTCTCACATCAACTAGGCATATCAACGGGCTATGGAGATGCCCATCAATAGATATCAATGTGAGTGAGTAGGGATTGCCATGCAATGGATGCACTAGAGCTATAAGTTTATGAAAGCTCAAAAGAAAACTAAGTGGGTGTGCATCCAACTCGCTTGCTCACGAAGACCTAGGGCAATTTGAGGAAGCCCATCATTGGAATATACAAGCCAAGTTCTATAATGAAAAATTCCCACTAGTATATGAAAGTGACAATATAGGAGACTCTCTATCATGAAGATCATGGTGCTACTTTGAAGCACAAGTGTGGTAAAAATGTAGTAACATTGCCCCTTCTCTCTTTTCTCTCATTTTTTTTATTTGGGCATTCTCATTTTTTTTGGCCTCTTTTTTTTTATCCGGAGTCTCATCCCGACTTGTGGGGGAATCATAGTCTCCATCATGCTTTCCTCACATGGGACAATGCTCTAATGAAGATCATCACACTTTTATTTACTTACAACTCAAAAATTACAACTCGATACTTAGAACAAAATATGACTCTATATGAATGCCTCCGGCGGTGTACCGGGATGTGCAATGAATCAAGAGTGACATGTATGAAAGAATTATGAACGGTGGCTTTGCCACAAATACGATGTCAACTACATGATCATGCAAAGCAATATGACAATGATGAAGCGTGTCATAATAAACGGAACGGTGGAAAGTTGCATGGCAATATATCTCGGAATGGCTATGGAAATGCCATAATAGGTAGGTATGGTGGCTGTTTTCAGGAAGGTATATGGTGGGTGTATGGTACTGGCGAAAGTTGCGCGACACTAGAGAGTCTAGCAATGGTGGAAGGGTGAGAGTGCGATAATCCATGGACTCAACATTAGTCATAAAGAACTCACATACTTATTGCAAAAATCTATTAGCTATCGAAATGAAGTACTACGCGCATGCTCCTAGGGGGATAGATTGGTAGGAAAACACCATCGCTCGTCCCCGACCGCCACTCATAAGGAAGACAATCAATAAATAAATCATGCTCCGACTTCATCACATAACGGTTCACCATACGTGCATGCTACGGGAATCACAAACTTTAACACAAGTATTTCTTAAATTCACAATTACTCACTAGCATGACTCTAATATTACCATCTCTATATCTCAAAACAATCATAAGGAATCAAACTTCTCGTAGTATTCAATGCACTTTATATGAAAGTTTTTATTATATCCCTCTTGGATGCCTATCATATTAGAACTAAATTTATAAACAAAGAAAATTACCATGCTGTTTAAAGACTCTCAAAATAATATAAGTGAAGCATGAGAGTTCAACAATTTCTATAAAATAAAACCACCGCCGTGCTCTAAAAAGATATAAGTGAAGCACTAGAGCAAAATTGCCTAGCTCAAAAGATATAAGTGAAACACATAGAGTATTCTAATAAATCACGATTCATGCGTGTCCCTCTCAAAAGGTGTGTACAGCAAGGATGATTGTGGCAAACTAAAAAGCAAAGACTCAAATCATACAAGACGCTCCAAGCAAAACACATATCATGTGGTGAATAAAAATATAGCCTCAAGTAAAGTTACCGATAGACAAAGACGAAAGAGGGGATGCCTTCCGGGGCATCCCCAAGCTTAGGCTCTTGGTTGTCCTTGAATATTACCTTGGGGTGCCTTGGGCATCCCCAAGCTTAGGATCTTGCCATTCCTTATTCCATAGTCCATCAAATCCTTACCCAAAACTTGAAAACTTCACAACACAAAACTCAACAGAAAATCTCATAAGCTCCGTTAGTATAAGAAAATAAATCACCACTTTTGGAACTGTTGTGAACTCATTCTTCATTTAAATTGGTGTAATATCTACTGTATTCCAACTTTTCCATGGTTCATACCCCCCGATACTACCCATAGATTCATCAAAATAAGCAAACAACACAAAGAAAATAGAATCTGTCAAAAACAGAATAGTCTGCGAAGATCCGAATTGTTCTAATACTTCTGTAACTCCCAAAATTCTGAACTCTGAGGTAAACAGAGGCAATTTGTATATTAATCTCGTATAAAAAATTCAGGGTTTTTCATTGCACCAGTTAATTATTAAAATTCTGTGACTGGACGCAAAAGTTTCTGTTTTTCAGCAAGATCAAATCAACTATCACCGTAAGCCATCCCAAAGGTTTTACTTGGCACAAACACTAAGTAAAATTGCTTCATACACCGTGTGCTGCTGGGTACGGCCTCTCCCAAGCACCTCCGCAAGGCAAGCCATTCCTCTTTTGCGCAAATCGCTTGCACGTTAAAAGGGGGCTCTTGAGCATCGCGCCTTAGGAGCTCCTATTGGCTTTTGAGCCCTCACCCCCTGGCCTTGATCACGGCATCATGACCTGGCATACCAGTGGCGGCTGAGTTCCGCTCGAGGGCCGGGTCCTGAGGACGTAGAGCATTATGATGGGCAAAGAAAGGGAGGCCGCCTGCCTCGCGGGGGAATACAGGTAGAGGGGTGTGGCCCGGCGGCGCTAGCGTTCGTTCTTTCGGAATATGATGGGCATCAGTCCCCTCACGCACCTCTAGCGGGGTTTACCTTAATCCATTATAGAACAGGGAACATGCACAAGGTCAAAAGCTCTAGAGAAGCTCGCCCTCGCGACGAAAGAACCACCGCGGACCGCAACCTCGCCAAGCTAAGTTATCCTACACACGCCAGCAAGAGCCTCACCGCTAACATTTTATTCTTGCGCGACCTCGCTCGGGCAAGGGACCCTGCCTATTTAATCTTTCGGCAGCCGCTTGCACGCCAAAGGGGACCTCCTAAGCATCGTGCCTCAGGAGCTCTTACTGGACCTCGGGTCGCTCACCTCCTGGCCTTGCACACGGCATCGCGACCTGGCATACCAGCGACAGCTGAAGCTCACCTAGAGACTTGGTCCTGTCGACGCAGAGCAACACGCTATCGTAAGACCAAGAACGGGACCGGTGCCCAAGCGAGAAACGCGAGCGCAACCAAGAGCATGAACTGGAAACGGTAATATAAAGGCGCAAGCGCCACGGTTCTTACAGGCCCCCGCGCGGCCCCTCATGATTTTGATGCAGGGAATAAACCAAAAGGAAAGGCCTCCCAAGGGCCACGAGTTCCCAAGGAATCCCCCAAAGATTTCCATTCTGATGCAACAAGACCAAGACCACAAGCTCGGCAGGACGGATGTCATCGCCGAGGCCATCGTTGCATCACGACCAGAAGCTTTGCAGGCGAAGACCACCTTTCATCAGGATTAGATGTACTTCTTGTCCCCATTGAAATTGGCCATTGTGGGATCCCTTCCCGCCTAAGTTTTGACGGAAGAGGACCAAGGCCGCTATAAATATAGGTTAGCCACCGCCATAAAGAGGGATCCAGAATCGGACCCTTGACCACTCTATCTGCATCACTCGAGCCGTCGCGAGGCTGCTCAAACCACTGTACTAGTTCATCCTCAACCTCCTCGTGATGCCAATCCACCACAAACCAGGAGTAGGGTTTTACACCGCAAGGTGGCCCGAACCTGGGTAAACTGCCGTGTTCATCTTCTTCCCCGCTCGTGTGAGCTCAATGAGGCTAGGCTGTAGGGTGGCGAGCTTGAGACTTGGGTTGGTTGAGATCTTCGCACATGCCCTAGAGTTCGAACCTTATTGGGTCTGCGGAGCCCTGAATCCGACACTCATATTCTCGCGGGCGAGAGAACATCAGGTGCTCTCGCATCTTGGATGCTACGGTTATACAAGGTTTGAGGCCATTCGATCTAAGATCCAATGGCATCTGAGTAGTCTTTGTACTTGTGAGCAATTCCCAAACACTTTGAGGGCTTTTTTGCAAAAAACCATTCAGACCTCCTAGGAGATCCAACGGCTCCGAGGAGCTCGTATCTCCATCGCATCTAAGGTGTGGTAGCATGTGATATTCTTACGGACGATAGTATATGAGGTGCTCCCGCATCTTAGATGGTACAGAGATACGAAATTCGAGGCCGTTGGATTTTGTATCCAATGGCATCTGATTAGTTTTTGTACTAATTGTGTGCAATTCCCAAACTCAATAAAGTTTTTTTGCAAAAATATTCAGACATCTGTGAGCCGCTGGATCTCAAATCTAATAGCTCCCAGGAACTCGTATCACCATATAGCATCTAAGGTGTGGGAGCACCTGATATTCTCCCGGAGGGGGGCACAACCCATCGTTGTTTGTGGGGGTGGGGCCAAATGTTTTAAAAATATAATCTAAAACCTCCTAAAAAAAGACCTTCACAATTTTATCTATGGTTGGGGGGTTACCTTTCGACAATCTACATAGCTCCGCCTATGCAAGAGATGTAGAGGGAGCGTCTATGTGTGAGATAGACGACGCGAGAAAGCGAGGTCAATCTAGTAATATATAGAGGGAGAGATCGAGTGAGTGTGGGCTAGCGTACACTCGAATGTGAAAGCCGATAGAGAGAGATATCGTGCAAGCTGCAGTGAGGGCTGGAGGGAGATCGTTAATTACCGAGAGAGTGTCCTAGATAGACTTTCTGTGTGTGCGTGCGGCGTGAAGTTTTTTTATAGAGGCAATGTATGTGTCTAGAGGGAGGGAGATATATATAGAGAGGGGGAGAGAGAGCTCGTCATGGATGGCACGACGAGGTTGTGTGTGAGAAATACATTTGTTGAGACCGTGAGGGTGGGTGTGAGTTAAACGGAGATCAAAACATGAAGAGAAAGAATGAGCGTGTGTCAGATACCAATAGCTCTATTAACAAAGAGATGAAGATCGATCGATACAGGAAGCATGTGTGGTGAGGGGGGGTGTCGATGGAAACACCTAAACACAACATTTGAGTGTACATAGTAGTAGACTTAATATTCATGTTTCAGTTTAGTGTACATTGTAAACATTGAATTGAGGACCATGCATGGCTTACATTTTATTTTTGAATTTGTGCCATACATGCACGGTTTTGAAAAGTAGATGCACTATACTGACTCGATTGTTGTTCTATTTGTGTGTGTGGTCATATGCTTGAATACATACAAAGTTTTCTCACCACCATACCGTTCATCTTTTAAATTTGAATTTGCATTCACAAGCTTAGAGTGGATACCATGAAATGTGAAATCCACGTTGAGATCACTATATCACAAACTCACTCTAATTCAAGAACTCGTCATAAATCAATTACCGTCCCTTTTGGAATGACCAATTATTTGCAAGAAAAATACGGGCATTGTAACACATATAAATCTATTTGCCAATTTTAAAAAAGATTCTTTTCGCATTCTGGAATGGTAGCACCCGACGGCGTACCAGCCAGACCGGGCTCGTGTCGCGGAGGTGGCGTGTGTGGTACGCACATTAGCCAACCCCAACCAAGAACCGAATAAAAACTTCACGCCTCCGCTCGAGCCTCCATGTTTCGAATTAAAATATTTGGCGGCCAGAATTCCAGCCCAGTGAAATTCCCCTTATGTCCTCGGTCCATAATGACTACTACCCATAAACAATGGAGGGATGCTTTGCTAACTAGCACATGTTACCTACCGTGCTGAGCACGTTCAAGTCCCTTGGTCGCCGCTACCCAAGGTCACCCGTCAACTCCATTGCCTACAACACTAGGGTGAATATAGAATGGAGCTTTGTTTGTTCGTGCTTACTAGAGTATCACGCAATGCACTGGTACGGAGGGAGTATCTTTTTTACTCTGTATATATAATTTGTTTGAAGTCTAACTAAGCAATGTTTGACCAAATTCTATCTTAGAAAATATGAACAACTACAACACTAAAGATGTATCGCTTGAAATTTTATTTCATGATGCATGTACTGATATTGTTTTGAATACTGGTTTTTAAATTCCAAAAAATTCAAAACTCATCTGAAATACATGAAACTGCGTATGGTTTCGTGATATGGCACAAATAGGTTGTGGTAATTTTTTGTTCATTTTGAGACAAGCTGCTTATGAAAAGCTGCACACATGAACATCCAAGGTGTTTTGGAACAAAGAGTTGTCACGTTAGCGCGAACGGTTTCACTATTCAAACCATGGGCATTAGACTAACATGCCGCCACGCATCCCACTTCTCATAGGCAGGTGTCATCCGAGCAAGTATGTTAGTGGACGGAGGTGTGCGAGTGGGCCGCTGCGTAGGCTCACCGGGAGGCGAGCCCTTTGACCAGCCTCCACCACCCACCTTCCTCCCAATTGCCCCCACTTTTAATGGCGCCCGCGCCGCAATTTAAATCACCGCCGCACTCCCCATTCTCACTACAATCTTCTCTCTACTTCTTCGATTCTCTTGTCATCTCCCTTGAATCAGCCTGACCTCGACGTACACCATGGCGCATCAAGATGGGCTGCCCCTAGTATTCCAGTTTCCTGAGAAAGACCCTAAGGAGCTTTCGACGAGCTTGACCTGGCCGTGTGGGAAGTCACCACGTCTGTCCCCGAGCCCATTCCAGCTCTCGTCACCACCCCTGCGCCAGCGCCCATCCCTGTGGCATTGATGAGCTAGGGGCTGCACATTGTCACCCGGCTTGAAATTGTAGGGATCCAGGAGGTCCCCATTGACTTACACGCCCCCGTGCACCTGCCAACCCATGCGCCTGCGCATGCATTGACGCAAGCGCCCTTGTCGGTGCCCGTGCACACGAATGTCTCTGCTGAGCCATTGCCAGCGCCTGTCCTCGTACCGGTGCCAGTGCCCCCCTCAGAAGCATGGGTCACCGCCGTTGACCGCTTCCTTGCAGTGCCACCAGTCGCCTCCTCCTGCCATTTTGACTGGCTCCTGGAGTACACCAATGGTACATGTCCAGGAGTACACCAATGGTAGCGCAAGATGCAGCCGATCAGTGGCCCAACGGCACACAGGGAACGACAGAGGAGCCGCTTCCCGCCGTAAGACACCCCCTCCGCCGCTTCAATTAGTTTTATTCATTTATTTATTTAGTTCGATCATGGTATAAATGTAAAGTCACAGTCAGACTGAATGAAATCTATGGTTTGATCGATTGAGTGTTCTACTAGAGGCCTATCAAATTAAAAAAGAAAGTCATCAAGCGACATGTATTCCTTCTCATCACAAACATTTCATGTTAAATACATGCGTCAATTCCAAATATATACTTGTAGGACGGGAGCAGGTCCCTTGTTTGAGCACTAGGCGATACAACTATTTATCCATGCATTTAATTATTACTAGTTAAATACACCACGGGGGGCTGAACTTGTCTGTCATGGTCATTTTTGTTCCTAAACTTGTAAAATACTAGTAGGTGAAACTGGTGTGGTATCTTGTGAACGCGTCCAGATATTGTCGATGGCATCGGGCATCTGCCCCAGATGGTGCACCAAGTTTACTGGCTCAAGCGTTCTTCGTGTTTGCCCGTGCATCTAAACGTAGAAGGGGGGAAAGAAGACATGGGACCCACCAGTAAGTGGCTCAACAAAGAGGTAGTACGTGCTAACGCGCCGGTCCCACAAATTGTAACACCCTGGTTTTCGCTCCCTGTTTTTTTCCTTCGAGGGATTTGACTCCCGTCTTTTTTCTCGGTGTTATCGGATTTCTCTAGCTCTTGGGAATATGAAGATGGTCATATAGTCTTGCCTTTCCTATCCAGCCAGAGATTCTCTTCAGATCAACCTTGCCACCCAAGATCTATTCTTAGAATTTTGCCGCCACCCTACCTTCCGAGTTGCAGGAAGGGAAACCCTAATTCTTCCCGTTACAAAGGAATCTCAATTTCCTCTTATCTGTTGCCTCCCAAACGTTTCCCAATGATCATACTTCATCTATAAACCCTGGATACACAAAAATATTGCCAAGTCATTTGCAATATTTTTCATTCATAATTAATTCCTTTTTCTGCTGTTTAAAGGAATTAAATGCAGGAAAATATCTATCCATCTCCAAAGTTGATGAAAACTTGTGGAGATATTCTTTGTGATCATATTGAGCTCCCATAAAAATATTGGCCATAATTAGATAGGGGAAATTGCATTTTCTTATTTAATACCAATATTGCATTTTGGGCACTTTCTAAAGGAACTACCATTTTGGTAGCCATGAAAAATCCCAAATAAATTGTGGAGCTTCTCCTAGCTATATATTCGCCATTTCCATCTAGAACCCAAGTTCCACCCATTAAATTTTGAGCACAACACCAATTTCCAAATTCTGTCCAGTTGGGCAAATTGCAAAGGAAGTGCTTGAACCCTTGATCAATTTGAGCTGAAATTTTTCATGGTGATTCACATTGCTAAATCACTCATGGAAACCAAAAACCAGCTCAATCCATTTATCCATTTGTCCATAGCATTTTTCTCAAGTTTCTGTCCATTTGGAAGTGTTGTGAAGGAAGTTCCATTTTGGTGCACCCAAATGATCTGAAACTTTTCCAGTGCCTTCATATGTTCAAATAATCACCCTCCACAAAAATTCAGCCCATTTCATCAAGCCAGATGAGTGCAGCTTCAAAATCCCTTTTCTGGACCAAATTTTGCATTTTGAAGGAAGTATGTGCAAATGAGGTCCAAATGACCTAAAATTCTTCCAGCATTTAGTCCTTCCTACCCCATTTCACCTTGACAAAGTTGCAACTCCCCACCCTCATCCATTCCTCCTCTAGAATCCAGTAAAGTTTGTTGTTAAAATCTTTTTCAGCAAGGTTCACTCATCCTGGAGCTATCTAGGTGGTTCCAACCACTTGTCCCATCTATTTGAGCAGTGAGGCACCTGTTTGACAAGGCCTGGCAGGCAGATGCGGGCCAGAGCGTGCGGTGCATGTGGTGACCACATAGCGGGCATGCAGAAATGGCGCTCTGCGCTTGGCCTGCTCCGTTCGGTCACCTCCGGCCAGCCCTGGCTTGTCCGAGCCTGTCTAGCGGTTCCCCTACATCCACGCGCCCCTCTCCAGCACCTTCTCCCCTCCTCTTTCCCTCTCATCGCGCCTTGGCGAGCGCCGCCGCAGCCACTGTTTTCCCCGTGACCGCCGTCGTCTACCTCTCTGCTGTCTTCTTCCTCCCCGAGCCATCGCATCGCCTTGAATGCCGTCAGGTCGGCTGCTCTGCGACACCAGCAAGGCTCCAGCCACATCGCCCGTAGCTCCAGTAAGCCGATAAGTCCGCCACGACGGCCGTGGCTATCTGCTCTCGTCGGCCGGCTATATATAGCTCGCCCCCGAGTACTCCCCAGCACCACAGCCTCCTCCTCGACTGCCCAGCACTTCCCCTGCGCCCGAGTTCGCTCGAAGGGCTCCTCTGCTCTTCCGTGGCCGAAGCTCCGCCGATGAGGCCCCGTTCAAATTCGGCCGCCTCCGGCCCCTCCTCTCCTCCTAGCCACCACAGCCGACCACCGCCACCACCTACAAGCCCTCCCCGCCTCCATTTCTTCCCGGGATAGGCTGTAGCTCCAGCTCGAGCTCACCACCGCCGCCTCTGCCGTCTACCACGACCGGCGCCGTAGGCACTCCGGCCCAAGTCTCACGTTCTCATCTCGTCGAGCCCGATCTGTTGGTGCCATTTTCATTATGTTGTCACATATTGAAAATGACCCTTTTGCCCTTTGCCCTCAAACAACCCCCTCCGAGAGAGAACCTTTTGCGGCGAATTCTTCCGCGGCTCCACCGCACTTCTTCCCGGAGTAATTCTTCGACCCCGGGCAAGCCGACCATCTGATATATGCCCTAAAGCATTGCTCTGTGATATTTTTTGCATGTTTAAATTAATATGCTTGTGCTTGTCTGAGTAGTAGTGAGCTGTATGTGATGCTGACGAACCCTTGCTTGCACTTTCTTCGGTGACGGCACCACGCCTGTGTTCTGAGCTGTTTCTGGCCGTCCGGGGTGGATGCCAACTTTTATTTCTCTTGTCAGCAACTGTCCGTGTTCTGAACTACTTTTTGGCCGTCTCGGGCAGCTGTTGATTTTCTTTTCGTAGCGGTGACTCTATGCTATGAGCTGGTTTTCGGCCGTCTTAGGGAACTACTACATTCTTTTTATCAACACCGTCTCATGCTCTGAGCTGCTTTCCAGCCGTCTTGAGACGGGGTTGAGTTATTCCGGTAATGTCCCAGATCTGAGTTGTAAAGGCCGTTCTGGTGGCTACTAGTTTCTTTGCCGGTTTTATGCAAGGGTTCCGATGATCGTAACTTACAGCTCGAACTTAAAAAGTGATAACTTGCCATTTAAATCGTGTTTCACTAAGGACCTGTCGTGATATCTTATGGAGATAGGTTGTTATGGTCATGCATAGCTACTACCATCTCAAGTTATTGCGATAAACAACCATCCTGGTTAAATAATGGCTAAAACTAAACCTAGTCGGTTGATCTTGAGTCACCTGTCCGGGCTTATTCGTGCAACCACATTTGCCGGTATGGGACGGACTTGACTTGGTCTGATCGCGTGCTCTTTCACTGGTACCTCCATCTAGGGAGGGTTATGCGTGCGTGCTACCCTGATCAGGTAGACGGCGATAACCCTGTGAGCCCAGTTGGTTGTTTGCGCGCGGTCCCCGTTTGGGACAGTTTAGTTTGGCCACGATGGTAGCAGGTGTCACGAGGTGACACAAGGGCCACCCAGGGCTTGACTCCGGGGGAGGATGATTGTCGGTGGTACGATGGGAGAGTCATGGGTCAGGCAGGTTTCGTTGGAGCAATGTTGGTCCACCCGAATGGGATCACGAGGTCAGGTGCTCCATAGTGTGGGTAAAGTGCGCAACCTCTGCAGAGTGTAAAATCTATTCGAATAGCCGCGTCCATGTTATTGGACAGCCCGTCCAGACCTTACTAGGTGGTTAACCGTAATAAGGATAATAATGATGGAAGAACTCATCTTGTGTAGACATCAGATGATGTTAGGAATATGATATGTTAGCCATGGGATGGCTATATGATGAGTGGTCGGATGACCACTTGAGTTGGATCGGATTTGGATCGGATTCAGGTTGGATCATGAGAATATTCGGAGTATGGATTATTTACTTGATATGCTTTACTTTACTGTATTTTATCTTAGTAGTTATCTTGCTGGATAAACCTGTTATGACTTGATGGTTAATCTTGCCAAATAGGTATGCTATGCCATGTCATGATAATTAATGATGCTCTAATAACTTATGCATGCTTGAATGCCATGGATGCATTGCTTGGTGTATATGTTAGTTTGGTTTGCTTGCGAGTACAATCAAAAGTACTCAGCGGCCATCAATGTGGCCAGGTTCATGTAAGGATCTGTCGTCGAGGAGCCGGAGCATTCGTGGGCTAGGAGAGTAACCCAGTCAGATCCCTGTGGATTGGAGCCGCACCAAGACCATGCTGCCTTAGATAGAGCTTTTCCGCTGCCATCCCTTTGTAACTATCATGTAAGACTTATATACCCATTAATAGAAATACCTGTGTTCATGATACTTGTTGTAAAAGCGCATGCCAGAGTGATTTCCTGGGCTGGTATGCATGGTGACCGTCTTGCTACAGTGGTAATCAGGCGGGGCGCCACACAAATCTACTGAAAGTAATATAAAAACATGTTATCCATTAAAGTTATAACAAACATTGCTACTATGTTGGCTATTGACGTGCGCCTAGAAGGACAAGGTCGCTTGTTCGATCCTCATCCTTTTTTTAAATTTACATGAGTCCAAATTTGTTCCATGACATGTGGGCCCCCCAGTGTGTAGTTTTTATCATTTTAATTTACGGGTCGAAATTTGTTCCATGACAGGTGGACCCCGGCGTGTAGTTTGTAGTTTTTTTGTAATAATTGCAGAAAACCCAAGAGTTATTTTTCAAAAAATACCATGGTGCGATGGGAAGGTGAGAAAGAGCGTGCGATAGAGCGGTGACTGTTGGGGATATAACCCTGAGGTATGACCCGCCCAGGAGGGGCCGGGTTACACCGTTGGCGACTCAATATGAAGAAGACCCAAGTAGGTCCAAGAAGATGAAACATGAGGACTGGTGGCGGCTTACAAGGTGGGCCTATTGAAGGCCCAAGACCTGGTGGTAGGATCATGACTCGGAATGTGTGAGCCGCCACAATGGCGACTTACCTAACACGGCAGGGCGACTTAGAAACCGAGTTGGTCATGTTGGGTGATCCAGCTTGGACTCTTGTAAGCCTAGGGCCTTGACGTGTGTATATAAAGGCGAGACCCTGCGGCGGGTTAAGTTAAGAAACAATTGATCGAGAGCTAGGTATAGTGATTCCGCTCCCTTGTAATCGATATTCAAGCTATAGTCAACAAAAGCAGGAGTAGGCTTTTACCTTGTTGTGAGGGGCCGAACCAGGGTAAACCTTGTGTCCTTTGTCCCGTTCAACCCCTTCGAGCTAACCTACATCGCGATGGCTCCACACCTAAGTCCGTTCATGAGGGCATCTCCCGTGATAAAACCATGACAGTTGGCGCCCATCATGGGGCCAGAGCACGGTGGTTTCGAGTTCTTGAAGGGCGATTTCCCAAGGATCAAAGGATACGCCATGGGCCGGATGACTAAGAGTCACCGCGGCAAGCTGTACATTGACGACGCTGGCTGGGGCCCCGAGGCCGGCTCAATCGAGTACGGGTACCTGGTCCCCTTTGGCGGAATTCACATCTTCATCTGTAAGATTGGCGAGTCAAAGCCTAAGCCAGACATCTACATCGACATCGTTGAGACGGCTCAACGCGCGCGAGCCGCTAGGGTTCAACCCGGCCGGAAGCACGTTTTCATTGGTTGCATGCAAGGCATGGAGCTGGCGGAAGGTTCCGAATCTGGAGGAGAGACGGCCATCTACTCAGGCGATGAGTCCTCAACCGGAGAGATGGAATCCATCTATCAGCTTCAAGACAACGGGCTTGGGGGCTACTCCGATGGCAACAGTATTCCGGACCCCTATGAGCCGCCTTCCAGCGCTGCAATCTTCATGGCTGGCACTGGGCCGACTCTCTACTCGTCAACAACGGCGGCTATGATGTCTGGATCGACTGCTGTTACGACAGCTGGGGCCGGCGGCTCAGTTCGTCCGCCGGCTCAAGTTTTATCTGAACTCTTGGGCACTTTGACGACCCTGTTGGCAACAGAGGTCACTACACAAATCAAGCACATCATAACGCAGAAGTTGCGAAGGTACGTGATGAGGTGGCCAAGGCTCAGGAGGAGCTTAATGCAAAGAACGCCAGGATGGTAGAGGAACGAGCCCAGATGGATGTTGAGTCACAATGCATCAGGGCGGATGCTTTTCGCTTAAGTTTGGATCAAAACGCTTCTAATGCTGTTTTTTGAAGGAGGTATCAAACCCGTTTGCCTTTGTCGTATGAGGCGCGGAACCATTTCAACACACCTGGGGCCGGGCCAAGTAACCCGCCAGGCATAGCCCGGGCAGCTGAAGTCCCAGGGAGCGGGGCGGCAGCTCAGCCCCGATTACCAGACCCGCCCCATACGGATCGAACCCTGCCCCGACGTTTTTCCACACCATTTGGCCATTATTCCAACCCAGTGGATAACATGATAGCAGCGGCCCGTCGGCTCAATGCAATCCCTATCACAGATGAGACGCCTTTTGCAGCTGAGGTGCGGAACGCAATTGAGCTTTTACAGACAGCGGTCGCACAATAGGAGAAGTATACACATAGTCGTGAGAGAGTGCATTTGACCCCCTCCCAAGCCGCAGTTACAGTCGACGCATGGAGTCACTGGCGGTTTCCAGTAGCAAGCGACGACATCGACAAAATCAAGATGACTCGCCCCATGGGAATAACCCGCCCCTTACTCATGCTCAGGCGATTGTGGATGATGCCAGAGCCCGCCGAGATGCAGAGGTGGCGACGGCTTAGCTGGGGGCTTATCAACAGCCTTCGGTAACCCCTTCGGCATCAGTAGGGGCTGGTATAATTTCCAGATCTGTTGGAGTGCCTTGTTTAGTACCAGCGTTACGTAATGAATGCTTGCCTAAGGATTTTAAGGGTCCTTGCAAGGTGGCTAACTATACAGCTGATCTCCCCCCTGAGGCCTGGATTGAGAGTTATGAGTTAGCCATGGAGATGCTGGATGTCAATGATGTTGTCTGTGCTAAGTACTTTACCATGATATTGGATGGGCTGGCTTGGACCTGGTTAAAAGGATTGCCCGCCAACTCCATCAATTCATGGGCAGAGTTGAAAGCACGGTCATTCAAAATTTTAAAGGAACGTGCAAGCAGCCTTTAACGATTATAGATCTTGATAACTGTGCGCAGCGTGAGGAGGAGTCGGCTCATCATTGGGTCCGGCGGGTCTCGACTATTATGCACTCTTCAGACAGTATTGCGGCGGTCAAGCAGTTCTGGTTTTGGAGAAGAACTGTCATTTTACCCCCCCTTAAGCAGAAGCTTGGGCGGCTTAAACGTCATTGTAATGACATTGGAGAGCTCATGGTGGCTCTCATCAAATATGCCGACTCTGATACCACCAAAGATCCTGAATCTGATGATGAAAAATCCAATAAGGGAAAGAAGTGTGGCAATGGTAAGGGTCCGCAGCAGAATGTGACAGGGCATAACAGCAACAACCAGGGTAACGGTGGTAAGCGCAAACAACCCGATGGCGGGTCAGATCTTGTAGCTAAGACCAACACTGGATATAAAAACCAGCGCCGTAATGGTAATGGTAAGCAGTCCTTTGGAGGGAAGAACTTTAATATTGAGGCGATGATGAATGAGCCTTGCCCAAAACACAGCCTGCCTAATAAGCCGGCGACGCATGCTTGGAAGGACTGTTTCATCATGCGAGAATACAGGAATTCCAATTTTAATCAGAATCATGGCAACAATAATGGCCCACCTGGCGGGTCAGGATCGGGTTCACAGGGGCCCGGCTTTGGTGGTGGCGGTTCAAGTTCTGGCTATCCAGGACAGGGCAACCAGGGTGGTTATAACCAACAATCTGGTTAGGGTAACCGGCAGTATCAATTGGGGTATCAAAGTAATCCAAAGTAGCTCAATAGTGGCCATTTTCACCACAAGTCTTTTCAAGCGAGACCAAAAGGTTCATAAACGCACGGTCAGTGCAATTGAGCCGGCGGTGCCTCAATACTTGCGGTGGTCGGAGTATCCAATCACATGGAGTCGAGAGGATCACCCGCCCCGGGTTGACAATCCGGGTCAGCTAGCGTTTGTGGTAGCCGCTCAGGTCGTGGGTTATAAATTCACTAAAGTACTCATGGACGGTGGCAACAATATGAATATCCTTTATTATGACACCTTCGCCGGATGAACTTAACTGATAAAGAACTTAAGCCGTCTCCTACAGTTTTTCATGGCGTGGTACCTGGTAAGTCGGCATATCCTGTTGGAAAGAATGCCCTGGAAGTGGCTTTTGGTGATGACCATGACTACAGAATAGAGACGTTATGGTTTGAAGTGGCCAAGATCAAGAGCCCTTATCATGCCTTGTTTGGACGGCCGGCTTATGCCAAGTTCATGGCTTGACCTTGTTATGTTTATTTACAACTTAAGATGCCAGGGCATAAGGGCACTACTACGGTCCATGGTGATCAGAAGATTGCCTTGGAATGTGAGGAAGGAGATGCTGCCTATGCTGAGTTAGCTTGTGCCACGGAAGAGCTTAAGTTTTATTAAGATAATGTTGACCCGGCTGATATGACCCCTTTGAAGAAGCCCACTACTGAGCAAGACCCTTTGTTGAAGTTTAAGTCGGCTGATGACACTAAGCATGTTGACTTTGTCCCTGGCGACTCTTCTCAGCAGTTCACAGTAGGAGCCAATATGGATCCTAAATAGGAAAGCGCGCTCATTGAGTTCATCCATGAGAATCGGGACATCTTTGCATGGAAACCTTCTGACATGCCGGGTGTACCGAGAGAATTTACTGAGCACACTCTTAGTGTAGATCCTAAGTTTAAGCCGGTCAAGCAGTTCCTTCGTCATTTTAATGAAGAGCGACATAAGGTTATTGGGGAGGAGGTAGCCCGGCTCTTAGCAGCTGGGTTCATTGTGGAAGATTTTCACCCTGAGTGGTTGGCTAACCCGGTGTTGGTACACAAGAAGAACGACACTTGGCGTATGTGTGTTGACTACACATATCTTAACAAAGCTTGTCCAGCTGATCCGTTTGCTCTCCCTCATATCGACCAGATTATTGATGCTACAGCGGGTTGCAAGAGTTTATGCTTCCTGGGTGCTTATTCTGGTTATCATCAGATCAAGATGGCAGTTAAATACCAAGAGAAAACATCTTTTATCACCCCTTTTGGAGCTTTCTGCTATGTTTCTATGCCTCTTAGGCTTAAGAGTGCTCAGGCGACTTATCAACGCTGTGTTCAGAATTGCTTTCACAGTCAGATTGGACGCAATGTGCATGCTTATGTGGATGATATTGTGGTTAAGTCCAGAAAGAGGGAGACTCTCCTGGACGATCTAAGGGAGACTTTTAACAATCTCCGGGTCTATAAAATGATGCTTAACCCGGCCAAGTGTGTGCTTGGTGTGCCTGCAGGCAAGCTCTTGGGTTTTCTGGTCTCAGAGAGTGGTATTGAAGCTAACCCGGAGAAGATCAAGGCTATCACTTCATTGGCTAAGCCGGCGTGTGTCAATGACGTCCAGTGCCTGGCGAGTCATATCGCAGCTCTAAGCCGGTTCATAAGCCACCTGGGAGAGAAGGAAATTTCTTTATACCAGATGATGAAGAAGACAGATCATTTTGTCTAGAGTGATGCTGCTAATAAGGCATTTGAGGCGCTCAAAAAATAGTTAGCTGAGCCGCCAGTCCTTGCGGCACCCATTGAGAAAGAGCCTTTGCTCCTGTATGTGGCGGCTAACAGTACGACTGTCAGTGTGGCAATTGTTGTGGAGCGCAAGGAGGCGGATAAGGAGTACCCAGTCCAGCGGCTGGCTTATTATGTCAGTGAGTTGTTGATTGAGTCCAAGCAACGATATCCGCATTGGCAGAAATTGGTATATGGGGTGTTCATGGCGAGTCACAAGCTAAAGCATTATTTTCTTGGTCATCCTATTACTGTGGTCAGTTCTGCTCCCTTAGGAGACATTATTCAAAACAGGGAGGCCACAGGCCGGGTGGCTAAGTGGGCAATTGAACTTGGACCTCATGGTTTGAAATATGTGCCAAGAACAACCATTAAATCTCAGGCTATGGTGGATTTCATCAATGACTGGACAGAGTATCAGACGCCAGAGGAGAAGCCTGATAACACATATTGGACGATTCACTTTGATGGGTCCAGACAGTTGGAAGGCTCGGGGGCTGGAGTTATTTTAACTTCCCCACGAGGAGACAAATTATGTTATGTTTTAAGGCTAATGTTTCCTTGTACTAACAATGCAACTGAGTATGAGGCTTTACTCCACAGCCTTCATATGGCCAAGGAGATGAATTTAAGCTGGGTCAGGTGTTTTGGCAACTCAGACCTTGTGGCTCAGCAAGTTTCAGGCAAATGGGATTCCAAAGACCCGCTGATGGCGGCTTATCGCCGGGCGGTTGACAATATTGCTCGTCATTTCAAGGGCTACCAGGTGGAGCACCCCTATCAAAGGAAGAATGAGGCGGCTGATGCCTTAAGCTGGCTTGGATCTCAACGTAAGGTGGTGCCTCCTAACGTGTTTCTTGACATCTTGCATCATCCTTCGGTCAAGTTGCCATCTGAAGAAGACCTTGCTGTCCCTGACCCGGAGGCGCAGTTGATGGCGGCTCTCCATGCTATTCCTGATTGGATGCTTCCCTACTTGCCCTATATGACCAGGGGCGAGTTACCTGAGGATGAAACTTTGGCAAGACAAATAACCAGGAGGTCTAAGTCTATGACTATTGTCAACGGCGAGTTACACCGATGCAGTGTGACAGGTGTGTTTCAATGTTGTGTTTATCCTGAAAAGGGCCGTGAGATCTTAAGAGAGATCCATGAAGGTGATTGTGGTCATCATGCTGGCTCTAAGTCTTTAGTGGCTAAAGCTTTTCGTCATGGCTTTTATTGGTTGACAACTCATGCTGATGCAGAAGATATCGTTAGTAAGTGTGACGGATGTCAGAAATTTTTTCGACGAGCTCATGTGCCGGCTCAAGATTTGCGGATGATTCCAATCACTTGGCCGTTTGCAGTCTGGGGGCTTGATATGGTTGGACCTTTCAAAAGGTCTAAGGACAAGAAGACCCACCTCTTGGTTGCGGTTGACAAATTTACCAAATGGGTAGAAGCAGAGCCAGTTAGCAAGTGTGATGCAGCAACTATAGTTCAGTTTGTTAAAAAACTGATCTACCATTTTGGTTATCCTCATAGTATCATCACTGATAATGGCACTAATTTTTCTAAGGGCGCTATGAAGGAGTTCTGTCAAAGAGAGCATATTCGTCTGGATGTTTCTTCTGTGGCCCATCCACAGTCTAATGGTCAGGCAGAAAGGGCTAACCAGGAAATTTTGAGAGGCATCAAGCCCTGGCTTATGGTTCCTTTGGAACGAACACCGGGTTGTTGGGTTGAGGAGTTACCTTCAGTACTTTGGAGTATCAATACCACCCCCAACAGGTCAACAGGCTATACGCCCTTCTTCATGGTCTATGGTGCAGAGGCGGTTCTCCCAAGTGATATCCTTCATGACTCGCCCAGAGTGGTGGCTTATGTTGAAACTGATAATGAGATGGCACGGCAGAATGCACTTGATGCTTTGGATGAAGAACGTGACCTTGCGGTGGCTCCTTCAGCAATATACCAGCAAGACCTGCATCGCTATCATAGCCACAGAGTCAAGACTCGGGCATTTTAAGAAGGCGACTTAGTGCTCCGACTCATTCAGGATTAGACAGATGTGCATAAGCTGTCTCCACCTTGGGAAGGACTCTTTGTGGTCAGTAAGAACCTCAACAATGGCTTGTATCATCTCATTGATCTACGTGAGCGCAAGAAGTCACACACCTCTGAGCAGGAGACCAATAGGCCATGGAATATTGCTCATCTTCGGCCTTACTATACTTGAGCCACCGGCTCTCCCCATTGTACATACTTCTGTCGATGTATATATCTTTAAATAAAGCTGGCATCCCTGAAAAATTCAGGGCCTCTGTCATTTCATTTCTGTGTATCTGAGTCTTTATTAATTTGTCATAAGGTCACTTGGGGGGTTCCAACCCACCGGGTTTAGCTTTCATACCCTCTTGACCGGCCTGAGTTGCCATATTCTGAGTTACACCTGCCTGTTTGCAACTTGCTACTCCACTGGGTGACCCGCTGAACTATTAAACAGTCAATCTTTTTTAAGACCATGAACTTGTTATGGTTAAAACCATGGCTTGTGTGAGGTGAGAGCCGGCTTACAGTGAGCTAGGATAAACTCAACGGTTGTGCGGCCTTGAAAGCACAAGGCCTGTGAAATAGCTTGTTTGCTCGTGGTTTGAAAACTGGCCTAACAACAATTTGGGATCTTTGTATTTCTCTTTTGGTTTTATTTGGATGTCATTATGCTAAGTTTTTGCTTTTGTACACATTTTGACTACCCGGGTCATGAGGCTCTGGGTTATGATTACTCATGTTTGAGTATTCTTGGGTTGTGACCCACCCTAGCTTTGGACTTTAAGTTGCCAGTATGTTTTGGTTTGAACAGCTGTAGTTATGAGACTACAGTCTTCGGGTTGTCACTCGCCCGGGCTTTTTGGTTTTCAAGCCGCTGGCATGATTTGGCTTTACAGCCATGTTAATCATGTTTTCAACTATTATATGAGACTGCGAGTCTTCGGGTTTGATAACCCGCCCTGGTTTCTGACTTTAAGTCGCCAGTATATATGTTGATGAAGTCTTTTGCAAAGTATACACAACCAAAGGTGAAGAGCATAGTGATGTGCAAAGGCTTATATATATGGTGAAATTGAGCATGACACGAAGTTCAACTACTGGATCAAAAGCGAGGATAAACATGCACGAAGGCATGACAAGGCGGATTAATGCTTTAACTAGCCTATTACACGGCTTCAGTTGAGCCCAAAAAAGTTTTTTGATCAAGAGTTTTTGGAGCTACACTCCCATAACCCGGCCTGAGAGCCGCCTGGATCATCCTTGTTATAATCAGTTGTCTTCCTGATGCCTTGAAGATTGTGGGTCATCCCACGCTGACTCTTCTTCTTCGACCATCTGGAGGTCAGCCGATGTCCAGTCGATGCCGGTTAAAGCTTCGAACATGGCTTCATCATTAAGTATAATTGAAGAGTCAAGATCAGGGGCGAAGATGTGCTTACGCCTGGGAGGAACAAGATCCGTCACTTCATGCGTGGGCGGCTTGATCTCGTTGTTATTCTCATCATAAGCCGGCGTATAATGGTTTAAGTTCATCTCTTCAATCAGCTTACATGCCACGGGCCGCATCTCCCTAACACATTTGTTGAAGTCTTGTTCTTCAAAGACGGACCCGTCATCCTTGAACTCTGGGCATCCGGTAGATATCTCCTACGGGTCAAGTTCTGATTGCCACGCTTTTGCCCGGCCTAGAGTAACAATGGCTCTGGCTCAGGCGGCTGATAATTTGATCTCTTCAATTTGAGCCGGTGCGGTTGACAGTTGCTCTAAATCCGTCTTGATCAGCGTTGGAATCTTCTTTCCACCTGATAAAGCTGCAAGGCTGTGTTGCGTCCCAGCGTAAGACTGTTCGGCCAATGAATACACCCCCTTTAGTTTGAGCAACATGTTCTGGCCAAGATTGGTGCTTCTGGGGCCTGTTCAAAAGTCGCCAGGTGAGTTAAATATTCTCTATTATGAATCGCGAGGCGGGTCAAAGAAGTATTAAAACAAAGGATGAAGTGCAAGTGTTTAGCTTACCGAAGATGGCGGTTGTCATATGGATTATGTGTTGCTTTAAGCCGGCAAGTTCCTCAGTCACCGGCTTAAGTTGATTTTCAGCCTCTTCGGCTCTCTTCAGCAGTGCAGCTTTCTCAGATTCCCAGGCGTTTCTTTCCGCATCGAAACCCGCCTTGACCTTTTCAAATTCTTTTAATGAAATTTTTAGCTTTGACTCGGCCTTGGAAGTTTCATCCTGTTGCAAATCAATATTTTTCTTCAAGTCACCCAGTTGTGACTCTTTCATGTTCAACTCTTCCTAAAATACAATGTTGAAGCAATGATTATTACACAATGAACAATGTCAATATTATGCAAATATTTATGTCCCAAAGCACATTGCAAGCGATATACTTGGCACTTGGGGGCTAATGTAGGTCATTTCAATTCTTATTATGACGAGGCTTATCTTGTCAGATTAAGCCGACCCTTGGGTGCTACATGTTTGATTTTACTAAGGTCATTGAAGACTCGGCTTATCTTGTCAGATTAAGCCAGCCCTTGGGGGCTACATGTTTGATTTTATTAAGGTCATTGAAGACCCGGCTTATCTTGTCAGATTAAGCCAGCCCTTGGGGGCTACATGTTTGATTCTATTAAAATCATTGAAGACCCGGCTAATCCTTGTTAGGATAAGCCGGCCCTTGAGGGCTACATATGGTTTTGTTCAAAATTAATGCTTTGGAGAACCGACTCATCCTTGGTAGGATAGGCCGGCCCTTGGGGTCTACATGACTATATGCATATGAACTAGTAGAAAGAGGTTTAGTTTGTAACTCGAACTTCTGCCTCATCAGGTTAACCAGGCCAGCCTCCATATCGCGGCTTGTGTGCAAACGACTTAGGTAGCCTGCGTGCAACTCGCCTGCGCTAAAATCTGCATAGTGCTGCAGATCTAGTTTTAGCTTGCCCTTGTCTGCGGCTGGCGGCTCTTCTTTGGCACTATGTTTAGCCAAGACAGTAGGATCTCTTGGCTCTATATAACCTGCGCCAGTAATGATAACATCTGCAGTGGTCTTCTCGGGAGGGATATCTTCAGTTGGCTACAGAGGAGTTGGCGACTTGGGGCTTGGCGGGTCTGGATGAGTAGCCGGGTTAATTTCAGTATGAATTGGCTCACTAACAATGGCATCAATTGATGGTGGTGGGTCATTGACAGGCTCTTCAGGATCTTGAATAAGGGCCTCAGACATTTCTACTGTTTGCTTCTCTGGTTCAGCAGCTTTGGGATCCTTGGAAGACCCGCCTAGCTTTTGTTTTTTACCCGCCTTGGCTACCCCTCTATAACAAAGATACAAGAGCTCATGAGAACATCTCATTGCAAATTATTTATGAATAAGTATAAATACTTACCCATGGGCAACCTTGAATACAGGCATTTGAGTCCGGGTAGGTTCGCCGGATGATGGAGGTGTTCCCTGATAATTTGAGTCGGAAGGATTAAGAGGTTGACGAAAAAGACCAGCCTTCGGAAGAGAAATAATTGGGCTATGAGGCACCTCATTTCGACGCTTGCGAGGAGCAGGAGTATTGGGTAAGCTAGAGTTGAGGTCTTGAGTACCGTCACTCCGGGTCATACGTCTTGAGTCATGCTGCTGCTTCTTCAAAAGAAAATTGGGGTCCAAATGAGCAAGAGGATGAGAAAATCTTACTTTTCGGATGACCCGCCGGGTTTTCTTTCTTGGCAAAGGGTTTGAGTCGGAGGAGACAGGTATTACCTCTACTACATCAGCCTGGCTTGTCTCCGCATCATCCTGAGAAGAGTCGGCATTAATAAGTTGCATAAAAAGATGACCAAGGGAGTCGAGTTCTACCTCCTAGTCATCCAGCTTGAGAAGATCTTCTACAACTTGTTTCTTACGGCGGCCCGGAGCACGGGTTTTGGTCTTAGGCTTTTTGACCGGGGCGGCGGCTTCCGGTTTCTTGGTCCAGAAGGTGGAGTCAGCCTAGATAAGTACAAAAAGATTAAAACAAGGCATAATGCAGAATTGATCTGTATTGAACCAGATAAAGATAAACACTTACAGGTGGAGCTGGATTTTGTTTAAAGAAGGGCGGTATACCAACTTTATTACAGTTCTCCTGAGACTCACCAAGCAGGGTCCTCATAGCTTTAAAGACTTCTTAGGCGGTAAAGTTGTCTTCGGTGTACCATTGAGGGTCATTGGGCTTGCCAGAGTATTCATACATTAGGCCGGGATGACGGCTTAAAGGGAGTATCTTCCAAGAGACCCAGCACCGGGTCAAGTCAACTCCAAGTAACCCATGAGCCAACAAAGCTTTAGCCTTGGAAAGGAATGGGAAGGCCTCGGCATGCTCTTCTAGAAAAACTTTGCTTGGCGGGTCAAAATTTGTTGGAAGACAATTAGCCCTAATCCCGGGCAAAGGATTTTCGGTTGCTGGAGCAGTATTCTTACAGTAAAACCAGGTGGTCACCCATCCCTTAGGGTGACTTGGTAAGATGGTGGAGGCAAAACTGTTATCTCTTCGTCTCTGAATAGAGACTCCACCTAATTCCTGGCTTGGGCCATTTTGACATTCAGTCTGGCAGTTTATATAAAAGAACTCCTTGAACAGGGGTGCAGTGGGTGTTGTTTGCAGATAAACCTCACAGAAGATTTGAAAGTGGCAGATGTTGGATACTGAGTTTGGACCTATATCTTGAGGGTGCAAGTTGAAGTAGTGGAGGAGGTCCCGAAAGAATTTAGACCCGGGTGGGGTAAACCCTCTGAGTATGTGATCAGTAAAGGCCACAATTTCATCCTCGGCAGGAGTAGGGATTACTTCCCCATTGCTAACTCGCCATCCAATTTCTTGCTGACTCACCAATAGGCCTTGGCCTACAAAATCATTGAGAATTTCCTTGGTAACCAGAGAACGTTCCCAGTTGTCGATAATCATTTTCGGCGGTTTAAAAGCTACGGCCTGGAGATATAATGTGATGAGTTAATAGTACGGTGATAAGTTGATTAATGGTTACAAATGACAGTTCAGTAGCTGCAAACCAACTATGGATATATGATTAATCATCGTTAAGAGTAAATTATAAGCCACCTATATGGTGAAGGGCGGGTCAGCTACAGTTAAGAGCTATCTTAATCATGGAATGAAGTAACTATCAAGGTATGAGCAACATATTGGCGGGTCAAGTTCCAGAAGCATGTTCAGAGCTTTTGGTAGGTTATAAATTCATGATTAAGCCGGTTAGAGGCTGGCGGGTTATAAGGTCATTATTTAAACCGCCCAGATAGCATTGGCAGGGCAGTTATCTATAGATCTGGGATGATGAAAATTTTGTTAAGTATGGGGCAAACAAGTTTCGCAGTTTATGCCTATAATTTTGGATCTATGGTGATTCAAAAATGAAGAATAATTGCTAAACCTAAAACATGGCAGTGGAGGAACTAAGGAACTGGTTATTGATTCGTGGGAAGATGGGATCTATCTAGGATATGAGTAAAGGGCCACAAACTGCCACCGTGGTACTTCTGCTTAGTCTTGGATCGAAATACGCTTTTTAAGTGATGCATGGATGAACTACGATGAACTACGATGGACTACGTGAACTAGGGCAACCTAATGTGGATCTGAGCCGAGGAAGAAGCATTACCTGAAGATTTGACTGAAGAGCGGAGGGGCACCGTGATATCTGGTCACAATCAGGTTGATGCAGCGGCCTGGATGGAGCTGCTGGTGAAGGTCGGCTGGGGCGGCGGAGCTCCGGCAGCGGCGGCCGGCGTGAGGAGGAAGAAGAAGAGAGAGGGGCGGGGGTAAAAGTGAAAAGAGAGGCTTCCCATCCCTATTTATAAGGAAACAGTAAAATGGCATGCGCAGAAATCGAGGAGGCAACATGATTATCTCAACAGTGGAGGCGCCTCGATTCTTGGACGACCTGTTAATGCAAAAGATCCGTTGTGATGTCATGGGTTTTTTATGGATATACTTCGCATGACATCATGGCGGGTTACAGTGATTTATTCAAGGTTAAGCATTGGAAAGATGAATTGCCAACCGAAGCAGTGAAGATTGACATGAACAAGTTCAAATCAATCTGGGGCCTAATGTTGGGGATATAACCCTGAGGTATGACCCGCCAAGGAGGGGCCGGGTTACATCGTTGGCGACTCAATATGAAGAAGGCCCAAGTAGGTCCAAGAAGATGAAACATGAATACTAGTGGCCGCTTACAAGGTGGGCCTGTTGAAGGCCCAAGACCTAGTGGTAGGATCATGACTCGGAAGGTGTGAGCCGCCACGATGGCGACTTGCCTAACAAGGCAGGGCGACTTAGAAACCGAGTTGGTCATGTTGTGTGATCCAGCTTGGACTCTTGTAAGCCCAGGGCCTCGACCTGTGTATATAAAGGCGAGACCCTGCGGCAGGTTAAGTAAAGAAACAATTGATCGAGAGCTAGGTCAAGTGATTCCTCTCCCTTGTAATCGATATTCAAGCTATAGTCAACAAAATCAGGAGTAGGCTTTTACCTCGTTGTGAGGGGCCGAACCTGGGTAAACCTTGTGTCCTTTGTCCCGTTCAACCCCTTCGAGCTAACCTATGTCGCGATGGCTCCACACCTAAGTCCTTTCACGAGGGCATCTGCCGTGATAAAACTATGACAGTGACGGAGCTAGAGGAAAATCAATAGGGGGAGGGGTAGGGGGCAACAGTGTTTGCAGTAGTTGTGGGCCAAATGCTAGAAAAAAAATCTAATCTAAACCCTCCAAAATAAATGCCTTCACAAATTAATCCAAGGTTGGAGGCATAGTCCCCACGGAAATGTAAATAGCTCCGACTCTATGAGAGATGGAGAGGTAGCGTTTATGTCTGGTAGAGACAGTGTGAGAAAGCGAGGTCAATCGAGACATAGATAGATAGAGAGATAGAGTGAGTGCGCCCCGACATTCGGTCAAAAGAGAGATATCGTGCGATTGAGCTTTTGGGTAGGGTGAGGGTTGTAAGAGAGATCTTGAGAGATTGACCTACATAGACAATGTGCGTGACAGAGTATAGAGAGTGTGGATCGAGGCCCATATAGGAAGATATACCATTTGTCTGTGAGAGAAAGCAAGGTCAATCGAGACATAGATAGATAGATAGATAGAGAGAGAGAGAGGGAGAGAGAGAGAGAGATCGAGCGAGTGTGGGCTGCCATGCGATTGAAACACTGAGATGGGTTGGAGAGTGACCTAGATAGACAATGTGCATGAGAGAGTATACAATATGTCGAACTAGGCCCAAACATGGAGATATATCGTTTGTGTGTGAGAGAAAGCCAGGTCAATTGAGGCATACATAAAGAGACATACAAATTGAGTGAGTGTGGGCCGCCATGCGGTCGAAAGAGTGAGACAGCTTGGAAAGAGTGACCTAGATAGACAATTTGCGTGAGAGAGTATAGAGTGTGTCGATCAAGGCCCAAACAGGGAGATATATCATTTGTGTGTGTGAGAAAGCGAGGTTAATTTAGACTTAAATAAAGAGAGAGAGAGAGAGAGAGAGAGAGAGATTCAATGAGTGTGGGCCATCATGCGGTCGAAAGAGTGAGACGCTCTGGAGAAGGTGACCTAGATAGACAATTTGCGTGCGTGTGCGTGAGAGAGGGGGTCTAGAGAGGCAATGTATGTACCTAGAGAGAGAGGGTGGGAGGAAGAGAGAGAGAGAGAGCTCGGCATGGAGTGCAATGGCGGGTGTGTGAAAAAAATATGTTTGCTGATAGAGTGGGGGGAAGGGGGTTGTTTATTTGAGCGAGTTAGAGATCGAAACATGGAGAGAAAGAATGAACTTGTGTTAGAAACCAATAGCTCTAAAAGGTGGTTAAGATGGGAAGATTGATCGATAGAGGAAGTATGTAGTGTGTGTTTCGGGGGGGGGGGGGGGGGGGGGTCCAAACACAACATTTGAATGTAGATAGTACTAGACTTAATATTGAAGTTTAAATTTAGTGTACATTGTAAAATTTGAATTGAGGACCATGAATATGGCTTCTATAATTATTTTGAATTCATGCCATATTAGGTTTGGAAAAGTTGATGAACTAGTATTGACTCAATTGTTGTGGTATTTTGTATGTGTGTGGTCATATGCTTGAATACATCCAAAGTTTTATAAACACCATAGTGGTCATCTTATACATATGAATTTGCAATCAAAAACTTAGAGTGGATACCATGAAATGCGAAATCGATGTTAGAATTGGAGATCACTATGTCACAAACACACTCTAATTCAAAGAACTCATCATTAATTAATTACTATTATCTCGTTTCGAAGGACTAAGTATTTGCAAGGAAAACACGGGCATGGTAATACATACAAATTCATTTGCCAATGAAAAAAAGATTTTTTGCATTCATCAGGCAGACCAGGGCCGAGTCATGGTGGTGGCGTGTGTCGTACGGATGTTAGCATCCCCCCCCAAAAGAACGGCGACAAAAAACATCACGCCTCCATGTTTTAGATTGAAATATCTGGCGGCCCAAATTCCAGCCCTGTAAAATCCCCCTTCTCCCCCGTCCCCTTCCGCGCCCAGAACGCTCAAATCCCTAGTTTGCCGCCACCCAAGCAAAATTCGAATCGCCCCTCGACTCGTCTCTTTCCCCACCTCTGTACCAGGTTACGAAGGCGACGGTCACGCTTCACCACCGCACTGGAGCTACCTCATCTACACCCTGGTCCACCGCACCTGGTGCTCCACCGACAACATCACCCGCCGTAGGTGACGTGCTCCACAGACACCGACTTCCACTGCATCAGGTGTGCTTCATCGATGTCGTCTTCCACCTCACCGGGGTTACTTCACCGAGCACATCGCCGCACCTCCACCCCCGAGGCCATTGGTGCTTCACTAATGGCCTCATCCACCGCATCCTACCGCTCGGTCGCTGCTCAAGATCTGCATATGTAGGCAGCCAGCCAACGCAAGCGCATCACCCTCAACGGCTCTGAAGTGACCCGCACTCTAGGAGAGTATGCCCAAACGCCAGCCTGAACTAGGTATCCACATATCACTGTGATGTGCACTGTTCTAATGGTGTCTGGATATCCTTTCACTATTCTCTTAGTTTACACACCTATGCAACTTTGACTTTAACTCTTATTTCTTCTGGAGCTATCATCTGAAATAAGAAAAATCATTTTTTAGCGAAGCATGACGGCACTACGGGATCTGGTACACATCATGCATGCTCGTATAACCTTGTAAGTACCTGTCCTTCGGTACAACAGCAAGGTCAATTCCTCTCATTTGATCAACCATTCGCCGTGCCAAAAATGCAGAGGGGGTAGGAAGGAGCACATGGCCTGCATATCCAAGAAAGTGGTAACATGGACTTCTACATGGAACATACCAAGCGCAAGCAGACCTATAGTGAGCCTTTACAATGAGCTAGTGTAAGTCCCTACATTTCATTTAATTCCTACTGGCCTGTGTTTATGTTTTGCGTGTATGAATGGGGTAGTGAAATGTACTCGAGTGGCGCTTTGATTTACCCACATAATGGTTGAATTACTTTTTTCTATGAACTAAGTTGGCCAATAATGAGAAGGATGACAGTCTTTTCATCCTATTGTCGATTACTTAGATCTTGATATGCAAAATATAATCGCATGAAATATACAGTAAAAGCCAGTGTGATGTGTGTTGCTACAACTACTCTGACAACGCAAAAAAAAAACTACTCTGACAACTTGTCCTCATATAACATATCAAGGTCGCACCACCTTATTAGGTTAACCATTCGACTTACCAAAATGAAGTGTGGGAAGAAAGGAGTATTGGGACTGTGTATCCAAGCAAGTGATGCCATGGACTCCTTCGTAGAACCTTGTAAGGAGAAAAAGAAGTTGTAGTGTGCTTGTAGAAAGAGCTAGCGTAAGTTCAGTTACCCACTTCTCGGAATTTTAGTTAGATACTAATTACAAAATTGTTCAATTACCTTGCTTGCCTTAATTTAGTTTGCTACTGATTACATAATGCCATTGCCTGTTAATCCTGTTATAGACTGTGCCTATCTATGTGTTTGTTACTTACTGTTTATAGAATTGCCTATTTACCTGAACTTAAATATCTACTTAAGCACATAGATAGCTGGTCATATCTACTTCTAGGGTGTAACAAAATTCATGTGTAATTTACCTTCTGATACCATGTTTGTTTAAATGGTTTGCTATTATGACTTCTAGCACTAGTAATGTTTGCATGTTCATCGAGAGACAACTATCGGGTTTATATGAGGGACACCGTCTTTTTAACTTATATATATATATATATATCTGTGTGTGTGTGTCAGAATCATTTTGCTTACATAAATGAAATTCACATATGTCTGTGTTGCTAGTAAAATGTACCGACTTGTTAATTTAATATGTTGCCAAAAACTTGTTAGTTTTACTAGTTCACGTGTAATTAAATATGTTGCCAAAACTGGTTAGTTTTACTAGTTTGATGTTAGTTTCTTATGGCTCTTGCAACAATTTATTTATGCTTGCTAACTTTCAAGTTTTCAGGATCCAATTGAAGCTCCGATGGCACAACATGTATGTTTTGAAAAACTTTCTTATTTAACTAGTTTGTTGATGTAACTTGTTCCTCTAATCATGTTACCAGCTTCAACTTTTCAGGATCCAATTGGAACTCCAATTACAATGTAGGTACATTTTCAAAAACGTATTTGTGTAACAGGTTTGCTGCTGTAACTTGTTGCTCTAATCAACTTACTGACTACTCAACTTTTCAGGATCCAAGAGAAACTCCAACGGCACAACATGTGCCTTTTGTAAAACTTGTTTGTTTAAATGCTTTGCTGCTGCAGCCGGTTGCTCTAATGATGTTAATGACTTATACTTTTCAGCATCCAATCAAAACTCTTTAATTACTTGTTTGTTTAACTGGGTTGTTGTTCTAACTCCCAGTTGAGGTGTTTTGCTAACTTCAACTTTTTCAAATCCAATCGGAATTGTAATGGCAAAACTGGTTAGCCCAAGATCAAAGAGGGAGGTCCCCATGCACGTTGGATCATCCCAGTGCAATGGCACCTGCCCAACCGTGCATCATGAATTGCCAACTGATGATGCTTTAGAGGCTAAACTATTGGTAGAAAGAGAGTGTGCTTCTGCACTTAGAGATGAAGTTGACATGTTGAGGAAGCGAACATCACAATCACAAGCAGTACTCACGAAAACCATTAAATATTTGGTGGATTTCAAAATGAAGCAAGTTGAGACTAACTGCATTGTTAAGGTCCTAGAGGAAAAAAGAAAATTAAAATCCCACTTCGTAAATCGTAGGTGAAATGTTTTTTCCATCGTTGAATGACCTCTGAATTGTTTGTTCATGTAATTGATTGGAACCATTTGTTTTAGAGATCATGTAATAATTGTTTTCTATTTTTTGGTCTGTATTTTTTTAGCACAAGTCAGTAATAATTGATAAGGCTATGAGACATTACATTTTTTTTAGGCAAAGACATGTCATCATGTTTGCTATGCCAGACCTACAAATATAACAATCAGGCTGTATGTGCATTGATGAACCACAAGTATAGGGCATCAATCTTAGTCCTTTCGATAAGTAAGAGTGTCAAACCCAACGAGGAGCAGAAGGAAATGCCAAGTGGTTTTCAGCAAGGTGTTTTCTGCAAGCATGAAACAGTCGATAACAGGTAATTTGATAGCAAGATAATTTGTAACGGACAAGTAACGGTGACAGCAAATAAAGCGCAGCAAGGTAGTCCAACACTTTTGTGGCAAAGGAAAGGCCAAAATGGTCTCTTATATTGAGCAAAGCGTTCTTGAGGGTACACGGGAATTTCATCTGGTCACTTTCATCATGTTGGTTTGATTCACGTTCGCTACTTTGATAATTTGATATGTGGGTGGACCGGTGCTTGGGTGTTGTTCTTACTTGAACAAACCTCCCACTTATGATTAACCCCCTCACAAGCATCCGCAACTACGAGAAAAGTATTAAGATAAAATCTAACCATAGCATTAAACATTTGGATCCAAATCGGTGCCTTACGAAGTAGCGCATAAACTAGGGTTTAAGCTTCTGTCACTCTAGCAACCCATCATCTAATAACTACTCCACAATGCATTCCCTTTGGCCCAAATATGGTGAAGTGCCATGTAGTCGACGTTCACATGACACCACTAAGGGAATCACAACATACATATCATCAAAATATCAAACACATATCAAGTTCACATGATTACTTGCAACATGACATGTCCCGTGACCTCAAGAACAAAAGTAACTACTCACAAATGATAATCATGCTCAAGATCAGTGGGGTATTAAATAGCATAATGGATTTGAACATATAATATCCACCAAATAAACCATATAGTAATCAACAACAAGATGTAATCAACACTACGAGTCACCCACAGGTACCAATCTGAGGTTCCGGTACAAAGATTGAACACAAGAGATGAACTAGGGTTTGAGAGTAGATGGTGTTGTTGAAGATGTTGATGGATATTGCCATCCCAAAGATGAGAGGGTTGTTGGTGATGACGATGGCTTCGATTTCCCCCTCCGGGAGGGTAGTTCCCCCGGCGGAATCGCTCCGCCGGAGGGGAAAAGTGCTCCTACCCAAGTTCCGCCTCAAGACGGCGGTGCTCCGTCCCGAAAGTCCTCTCCTTATATTTTCTAGGTCAAAATGACCTATATACCAGAAGATGGGCATCGTAGATGGGCTGGGCTGAGCACAACCCACCAGGGCATGCCTGGGGGGCCTGGCGTGCCCTGGTGTCTTGTGCTCACCAGGTGGCCCCCTCCGGTAGTTATTTGCTCCAGTATTTTTATACATTCCAAAATAATTCTTCGTAAATTTTTAGCTCATTTGGAGATGTGCATAATAGGTAACTCTGATGTAGCTTTTTCAGGTCCAAAATTCCAGCTGCGGGCATTGTCCCTCTTTTTGTAGACCTTGCATATTATGAGAGAAAAGACATTAGAATAACTCCATAAAGCATTATTATGCATAAATACATTATAAATAACAGTAGGAAATCATGATGCAAAATGGACGTATCAACTCCCCCAAGCTTAGACCTCGCTTGTCCTCAAGCGAAAAACCGAAATCGAGAAACATGTCCACATGCTTAGAGAGAGAGGTGTCGATAAAAGCAAAATACGGACATAGAAGCATCATGCTTATTATTATAACAGCAAAGAACTTTAACATAAAACTTTATCACACAACTTTTATCATATAACTTCTCATGAACAAGTAACAATTCATCACAACATTGAAGTATAAAGCATAAACTCTATTGAAAACTAACAAACTATGTTCTCAATCAACTTTGCAACTACAATTTATCATATTTTCGGGAAGGGTGACATATCAGAGCCTTTTGGAAAGTCCACAAACTCAACCATCATTTAACCTTCTATGATTGCTAACACTCACAGCATACCCATGAACAAAAAGTTTCAACCGGACACATAGATAGATAGGGGCTTATAGGTTTGCCTGCCAACGTATTCACCTCAGGGCTGATGTCAACAATAATAACTCATGCTCACTCATATCCAACTGGATATATATGCCTAGATCTTTCCTCACCACATTATGCTTGCAAAAAGAGAAAATAAAAAGTAATAGGGAAGAATACTTTGACTCTTGCATAAAAGTAAATACATAAAAGTAAAAGATAGGCCCTTCGCAGAGGGGAGCAAAGGTTGCCATGCGCTTTTTGTTTGTATGCCAAATCCCTTAATGCAAAAGAACATCACGTTATATTTCCCCTTATGATAGCAACCTTTATTATTCAGTCCGTTGCTTTTATTACTTTGCCATCACAAGTTCGTACAATGCTCAATTTTCTCTTACACTAATTGATCCAAGTCATTTAGAAGCAATTTTTATTGCCTTATTGCACCAACGACAACTTACTTGAAGGATCTTACTCAATCCAAAGTTAGGTATGGTGGACTCTCAAAATAAGATTTTGGGTTTAAGGGTTTTTGGATGCACAAGTAGTATCTCTACTTAGTGCGGAGTTTTTGGCTAGCAAAGATGTTGAGCAAGCACCACATGGTGAAGGATCTATGACAATATAACTTCTATGTGAATATGAACAAACATAAATCATTACGTTGTCTTCCTTGTCCAACGTCAACAATTTTGACATATAATATTTAATGGGGGCTCACAATCATAAAAGATGTCCAAGATAGTGTATTTGCATGTGAATCTTCTCTTCCCTTATTAATTCTTTCATGAATTGCATCATTGACCAATGCTATGGTTTGTCAATCTCCAAGAAATTTTACGACTTATACTTTTCCTTATGTGATGTCATTACTTACCATAGGATTAGCATATGATGTTTTTCATTTATTTTCCTTTCTTTTTATTGAAACATAAAAGTAAAGAAACAAAACTCAAACTACTCTTTATTATATATCTCGCACACGATTACATAGATAGATATATCACTAAGCAAGCACTGAAAAATAGATCGAACTAAACTTTTATTCAACTAAATCATAGGATAACTAAAGATCAAACTTAAATAGATAAAGGCAAAGAAAGTGTGGTGATACGATACCGGGAACCTCCCCCAAGCTTGGCACAAGCCAAGGGGGGTGCCCATACCATGTACTCAAGTCTCCTTTGGCGGGGGAAGGTGATGATGGTGGTGGTGATGAGGTAGTGTCACACTTCAGGCTCAGGAGGTACTCCAATCTATGAATGATGCTCCGGATGGCGATGATTTGCACTTGCAACAGAATATTTTCACGAGTGAGATATTTATTTTGCACATGAACCGTTTCAATGGTCCTAAAAGCTTCAATTTCAGTAGGGGTAAGATGATCGTAGTATGGTTGAAGGATATCTTCTTCTTCTGCTGCTGGAACGGCCTGCCCTACTGGTGGAGCTTGATCTCCTGCAGCTTCTTTGACCTTATCACCCTTGATGGTTTCCTTTGGTTCCTCTCTCTTTAGTTCTATCTTCATCAACCAAGCATCCTCTTCTACTTTGTTGGAGGAGGGAGAAGACATGATGCCTGGCTTGACATATCCGACAGAAAACAGCAAGAAAGAAGAATAGAAGATTTCTCCGTGATGCGGTTGTCAATATGTTCGGGGGGTATATAAAGAATTTTTATCTTGGGAAACAAGCAAACGAGAGGAAAACGGAGTCGGGAAGGTTCCCGAGGTGGGCATAACCCACCGGGGCGCACCAGCCAAGGCAGGCGTGCCCTGGTATCTTGTGCCCTCCTTGGTTGCCTTCCTGGTTATTTCTTATTTTCCTAATTTCTGTAATATTCCAAAACTGAAAAAAAATATTTTTAAGGTATTTTTGGAGTCCGTTTACTTACCATATCACGTACCTCCTCGTTTTCAGGATTCTGGAGTGTTCCGGAAGGTTTCTTTTATGTGTTCCTCCGGTGTCATGGTTTGAATAATATTACTTTCAACATTAATAGGCATACCTGAGATATAGTGTTTAATTCTTTGCCCATTGACCACCTTCGGGTTAGTACCTTCGACATTATTAATTTTGATAGCTCCAGAGCGATAAACCTCTTCGATAATATAAGGTCCTTCCCATTTGGAGAGAAGTTTTCCTGCAAAGAATCTAAAATGAGATTTGTACAAAAGAACATATTACCCAACTTTGAATTCCCGCTTTTGGATTCTTTTGTCATGCCATCTTTTTAACTTTTTCTTTAAATAATTTTGCATTTTCATAAGCTTGAGTTCTCCATTCATCTAATGAGCTAATATCAAATAACCACTTTTCACCGGCAAGTTTGAAATCATAATTAAGTTCTTTAATTGCCCAATATGCTTTATGTTCTAACTCAAGAGGCAAATGACAAGCTTTTCCATAAACCATTTTATACGGAGACATACCCATATGATTTTTATATGTTGTTCTGTAAGCCCAAAGTGCACCATCTAATTTCTTAGACCAATTCTTTCGGGATCTATTGACAGTTCTTTGTAATATTAGTTTTATTTCTCTATTGCTAAGTTCAACTTGACCACTAGATTGAGGATGATAGTGTGAAGCAATTCTATGGTTAACATCATATTTAGCAAGAATTTTACGGAAAGCACCATGAATAAAGTGTAAACCACCATCAGTCATTAAATATCTAGGGACTCCAAACCTTGGGAAAATAACTTCTTTAAGCATTTTAATGGAAGTGTTATGATCAACACTACTAGTTGGAATAGCTTCTACCCACTTAGTAACATAATCAACAGCAACCAAAATATTTGTATACCATTAGAGGAAGGAAATGGTCCCATATAATCAAAACCCCAAACATCAAATGGTTCAATGGCAAGTGAATAATTCATAGGCATTTCCTAACACTTACCGATATTACCAATTCTTTGCCATTCATCACAAGATAAAACAAACTTACGGGCATCCTTGAAGAGAGTAGGCCAATAAAAACCAGATTGCAATACCTTGTGAGCAGTACTATCTCCCGCATGATGCCCTCCATAAGCTTCGAGTGACATTTCCGTAGGATTTGTTCCTATTCATGCTCAGGTACACAATGTCTAATAATACGATCTACTCCTTCTTTATAAAGATGTGGGTCATCCCAAAAGTAATGTATTAAATCATAGAAGAATTTTTTCTTTTGTTGATATGTAAAACTAGGTGGTATATATTTAGCAACAATGTAATTAGCATAGTCAGCATACCAAGGAGTATTATGAGAAACATTTATTGCAGCTAATTGTTCATCAAGAAAGCTATCATCAATAGGTAGTGGGTCATCAAGATTATTTTCTAACCTAGACAAGTTATCGGCTATGGGGTTCTCAGCTCCTTTCCTATCGGGGATATGTAAATCAAATTCTTGCAGCAAAAGAACCCACCTAATGAGTCTAGGTTTAGCATCTTTCTTTTCCATTAGATATTTTATAGCAGCATGATCAATGTGAACAATTACTTTGGAATCAATGATATAAGATCCGAATTTATCACAAGCAAACACAACTGCTAAAAATTCCATTTCAGTAGTAGCATAATTTCTTTGGGCACTGTCTAGAGTTTTGCTAGCATAATGAATAATATTTAATTTATTATCAACTCTTTGTCCTAGAACAGCACCAATAGCGTAATCACTAGCATCACACATAATTTCAAAAGGGAAGTTCCAATCAGGTGGTTGAACAATAGGTGAAGAAGATAAGGCTTTCTTAAGTGTTTCAAAGGCTTCTACACAATCATCATCAAAAACAAATGGAATGTACTTTTGTAAAAGATTTGTAAGAGGCCTAGAAATTTTATAGAAGTCTTTAATAAATCTACAATAGAAACCAACATGACCAAGGAAACTACGAATACCTTTAATATCTTTCAGACATGGCATTTTCTCAATTGCATCAACTTTAGCTTTATCCACTTCAATACCTCGTTCAGAAATCTTATGCCCCAAGACAATACCTTCATTAACCATAAAGTGGCACTTCTTCGAATTCAAGATAAGATTAGTTTGCTCACATCTCTGCAAAACTCGATCAAGGTTGCTTAAGCAATCATCAAAAGAAGTTCCATAAACAGAAAAATCATCCATGAAAACCTCAACAATCTTATCACAAAAATCATAGAATATAGCAGTCATACATCTTTGAAAGGTAGCAGGTGTGTTGCATAAACCAAAAGGCATACGTCTATAAGCATAAGTTCCAAAAGGGCAAGAAAACATGGTTTTCTCTTGATCAGATTGTGAAACAGGTATTTGAGAAAAATCAAAATATCCATCAAGAAAACAAAAGTGTGTGTGCTTAGATAATCTTTCTAGCATTTGATCAATAAAAGGCAGAGGGTAATGATCTTTTCTAGTTGCTTTATTTAATTTTCTAAAATCAATTACCATTCTATAACCAGTAACAATTCTTTGTGGAATAAGTTCATTTTTATCATTAGGAACAATAGTAATACCTCCCTTCTTAGGGACACAATGAATAGGACTCACCATCTACTATCAGCTATGGGATAGATTATACCTGCTTCTAGAAGTTTTAATATTTCAGTTCTTACCACTTCTTTCATCTTAGGATTCAAACGTCGTTGATGATCAACAATGGGTTTAGCATCAGGTTACATATTAATCTTGTGCTAACTGAGAGTGGGACTAATGCCCTTGAGATCATCAAGAGTATATCCAATAGCAGCACGGTGCTTCTTCAGAATTTTCAATAATCTTTCTTCTTCATGTTCTGAAAGGTTAGCACTAATAATAACATGATATATCTTTTTCTCATCGAGATAAGCATATTTCAAAGTGTCAAGCAATTGTTTTAATTCAAACACAGGATCACCTTTAGGTGGAGGAGGACCTCCTAGAGTTTCAATAGGTAAATTGTGTTTGAGCAGAGGTCGTTGTTCAAAGAAAATTTTATCTATTTCATTTCTTTCATGCATATGCATATCATTTTCTTGGTCTAGCAAATATTGTTCTAGTGGATCAGTAGGAGGCACGGCAATAGAAGCAAGACTAATTATTTCATCCTTACTAGGTAATTCTTTCATATGAGGTTGTCTACTAAACTTGGAGAAATTAAACTCATGAGACTCATCACCAAAGCTAACACCGACAGTTTGTTTCTCACAATCTATTTTAGCATTAACGGTATTCAAGAAAGGTCTACCAAAGATAATGGGACAAAAATCATCTTGTGGGGGACCAAGAACTAGAAAATCAGTAGGGTATTTTATTTTCCCACACAAGACTTCAACATCTCTAACAATCCCAATCGGTGTGATGGTGTCTCTATTAGCAAGTTTAATAGTAACATCTATGTCTTCTATTTTAGCGGGTGCTATGTCATCCATAATTTCTTGGTATAAGGTAAAAGGAATAGCACTCACGCTAGCACCTAAGTCACAGAAACCATGATAACAATGATCTCCTATTTTAACTGAGACAATAGGCATGCCAACAACAGGCCTATGTTTATCTTTTTCATCGGGCTTAGCAATTCCAGCAGCTTCATCACAGAAGTAAATAACATGCCCATCAATATTTTCCACCAGGAGATCTTTAACCATAGCAACACTAGGTTCTAGTTTAATTTGCTCAGAAGGTTTAGGTGCTTTAATATTACTCTTGCAAACCACAGTTGAAACATTAGCATGTTCCTTTATCCCAACAGGGAAAGGTGGTTTTTCAATATAAGAAGTAGGCACAACTGGATCAACATTGTAAATAATAGTTTCATCTTTAACTATGACCGGTTCTTTAATTTCTTCTTTAATAGGGCGATGATATTTAGACCACTTCTCCTTAGGGATATCAACATGAGTTGCAAAAGATTCACAAAAAGAGGCTACTATCTTAGAGTCAAGTCCATATTTAGTGCTAAACTTGCGAAAAGCATCAGTATTCATAAAAGATTTAACACAATCAAATTCAAGCTTAATATTTCACTCTTTACCTTCGTCAAGTTCCCAATCTTCAGAGTTGCGTTTAATTCGTTCTAAAAGATCCACCTGAATTCAATAGTCTTCATAAAAGAACCAGTACAAGAAGTATCGATCGTGGATCGATCATCATGAGAAAGCCGAGCATAAAAATTCTGAATGATAATTTCTCTAGAGAGCTCATGATTGGGGCATGAATATAACATTGAGTTAAGCCTCCCCCAAGCTAGAGCGATACTTTCTCGTTCACGAGGCCAAAAATTATATATATAATTCCAATCACGATGAACTAGATGCATAGGATAATTTTTTTTGGTGAAATTCCAATTTCAATCGATTCCAGTTCCAATATCCAATATCATTGCATAGCCTATACCATGTCAATGCATTTCCCTTCAAAGATAATGGGAAAACCTTCTTCTTAGCTTCTTCTCCGGGTAAACCTGCAAGCTTAAATAATCCACAAATTTCATCCACATATATCAAGTGCATATCAGGATGTTCAGTTCCATCTCCTGCATGAGGATTAGCTAGCAGTTGTTCTATCATACCCAAAGGAATTTCATAACCAATATTTTAAGTAGGTGCAGTAGGTTGAGGGGCAACTAATTGTGCTTCCGATCGAGGTGAAGATACCCAGAACAAACCCCTCAAAGGATGGTTTTCCATAGTAACAAGTGACAATAAATTTCAGCACATAATATAAATTTTTCCTTACCAATTTCCACTTACCAAGAGCGCTTTACTCCCCGGAAATGGCACTAGAAAAGAGTCTTGATGACCCACAAGTATAGGGGATCAATCGTAGTCCTTTCGATAAGTAAGAGTGTCAAACCCAACGAGGAGCAGAAGGAAATGACAAGTGGTTTTCAGCAAGGTGTTTTCTGCAAGCACTGAAATAGTAGGTAACAGGTAATTCGATAGCAAGATAATTTGTAACGGACAAGCAACAGTGATGGTAAATAAAGTGCAGCAAGATAGCCCAATCCTTTTGTGGCAAAGGGTAGGCCAAAACGGTCTCTTATATTGAGCAAAGCGTTCTTGAGTGTACACGGGAATTTTATCTAGTCACTTTCATCATGTTGGTTTGATTCGTGTTCGCTACTTTGATAATTTTATATGTCGGTGGACCGGTGCTTGGGTGCTGTTCTTACTTGAATAAACCTCCTACTTATGATTTACCCCCTCGCAAGCATCCACAACTACGAGAAAAGTATTAAGATAAAATCTAACCATAGCATTAAACATTTGGATCCAAATCTGTCCCTTACGAAGTAGCGCATAAACTAGGGTTTAAGCTTCTGTCACTCTAGCAACCCATCAGCTAATAACTACTCCACAATGTATTCTCTTAGGCCCAAATATGGTAAAGTACCATGTAGTCAACTTTCACATGACAACACTAAGGGAATCACAACATACATATCATAAAAATATCGAACACATATCAAGTTCACATGATTACTTGCAACATGACTTCTCCCGTGACCTCAAGAACAAAAGTAACTACTCACAAATGATAATAATGCTCAAGATCAGAGGGGTATTAAATAGCATAATGGACCTGAACATATAATCTTCCACCAAATAAACCATATAGTAATAAACTACAAGATGTAATCAACACTACTAGTCACTCACAGGTACCAATCTAAGGTTACGATACAAAGATTGAACACAAGAGATGAACTAGGGTTTGAGAGGAGGTGGTTCTATTGAAGATGTTGATGGAGATTGCCATCCCAAAGATGAGAGGGTTGTTGGTGATGACAATGGCTTCGATTTCCCCCTCCGGGAGGGAAGTTCCGCCGGCGAAATCACTCCGCCAGAGGGGAAAAGTGCTCCTCCCAAGTTCTGCCTCGAGAGGGCGGTGCTCCATCCCGAAAGTCCTCTCCTTATTTTTTCTAGGTCAAAAGGACCTATATACCAGAAGATGGGCACCGGAGGTGGGCTGGGCTGAGCACAACCCACCAGGACGTGCCTGGGGGGCCTGGTGCGCCCTGGTGTCTTGTGCTCACGAAGTGTCCCCCTCCGGTAGTTATTTGCTCTAGTATTTTTTATATATTCCAAAATAATTCTCCCTAAATTTTCAGCTAATTTGGAGATGTGTAGAATAGGTAACTCTGACATAGCTTTTTCAGGTCCAAAATTCCAGCCACCGGTATTCTCCCTCTTTGTGTAGACCTTGCATATTATGAGAGAAAAAGCATTAGAATTACTCCGTAAAGCATTATTATGCATACAAACATTATAAATAACAGTAGGAAATCATGATGCAAAATGGACGTATCATGAATTCTGCAAAAATAGTAGTATTGATGGGCCTTAAGTGGCACACATCTGAAAGGGCCAAGATGTTGTACTATTTTGCTAAAAAAACATGCTCTTCTAGCCAAAAACACTATGCGGCCTAGGTTATGTATGTTAGTTGATATTATTGATCCATATATTATATATGTGGTCATATGTCTGTTATTTTCTATATTATTGGTTAGTTGACTCAGTATTTTGAATTTCGATAGATCGATTGGCTTCTGAAATTCATATCTACATGGGAGTACACTATATGTTGTGTGTGTCATACATGTTACACTTGAGTTGAACATAAAGTGGTTTCAAATATACAGATTCACCTTAAACTGGATTCAACCTTCTGAATTCGAGTATCATGGCATTTGTAAATCATATTCATATAATAACATAGAATGACTTATAAAGATTCGTATAAGAATACAAAATGGATTCGAATTTAGTTGCCAAGGTAAACGTGAATGCTTATTCTCCCAAAATTTCAAAGAAGCGACAAAACACCCACTCCCACATCGGCTTCCCGAAACCAATGTTTGCGAGATGGAAATTACTGTCTACCCCTGACACGCACAACCTATCGGCCTGATTTCCACTTCTTTCAATAAGGGTAGGTTTGTAACTTCACTCAAACATGACACGACCACCTCTCACCCCATGCTTATACGGTGGGTGACAAAACTCATTTGGTCCAAGCTCGTCCCAAAGACCTCTCTCTCCCTCCATTTCCCCATTCATAAACGGTGGGCGCCAAGCAAACTCTCATCATCCAAAATCGATCTCGTCAAATATTTTAAATAGGGGCAGGTTTGTAACTTCACTCATACGTGACACAACCACCCTACCTGTCAGCCCCATTCATGCATCATGGGTGCCAACCGTGGGTGCCAAAACACCCTCTCCTCGCCGAAATCACTCTCAGCAAATATTGGGGAGATGCGAGATGTTGGGGTACACAAACAGCGGTGTATGTTTCCCCTGACTTGTGCATGGATGAAAGGCCTCCTCCCCGGCAACCAAGGCCAAGCCAGAGAAGCAGCTCTTAGTGAGATCAAAGAGCGGATCAAGAAGACCAAGGTAACCAAGACATAAGAATATCACCTTGGGAAGGCCTCCCTTGCCGGGCAGGATAGCCTGGCCGGGTCGAGACCTTCTCAGGGGCAAGTCCAAGACATCCCCGGCAAGCTTGCCCGGTCCGCCAAGGACAGGATCCCCGCCAAGACACCAGCGCTCCACCGCACAACGACGCAAGTCACTTATCAGTGCGATGTTGAGCACGCAATTGATTAAGTGGACTTTGCTAAGCATGTGGCGGCCCATTGGAAGACAAGATTTATCCAAGTGACACCCGTCCGGAGGCGTGTCAAGATGGTAAGCAAGAGATGATTAAGCAGCTCGGCAGGACTGCCGGGTTTCGCCCTCATCATGACACCTAGCAGTGCATTTAATGCACTTTGTCTTAACTGCTAGAGTTAGGTATGATAGCACTGTTGGCTATCTAATCAGTAGATAAAGACTGTTTTGCCATTGTGGTTACCCCTTAAGCTATAAAAGGAGGTCCAAGGCGACCTAGCAAAGGATTCGGACCCTCACACACTTGTACGCGCGTAGCTGCTCTCCCTGAGGCACCCTTGCCGGGCTTGAGCGTTGCATGCTTGTTGTGTTCTTCCACTCAAACCACCAAAGCAGGAGTAGGGTTTTACGCTATCCAGCAGCCCAAACCTGGGTAAAAACCACCAGTGCCACCACCATCATGTTGTTCCATGGCTTCTATCTTTGTGCAACATGATCTCCCCCTTGGCGAACCACAAGGGACTCATGGCCCCATAGGTGATCGTGATCCCACCATGACATCTTTGGCATACCAGACAGGGGAAATCGCTTGCGCGAATCCGAGGTTGTAAGCAATGTGTCAGGCTGCATCACCATCTTTGTCAATGCTCTCTTCGTCAATGGCTTCGGAGAGGAAGTACAACGTCACTCCCTTGCCTTGTCCTACCCAGATTCCGTTGCTCGTCTCCGCTGTAGCCGCGACGGCAATGGGAATGGAAGGTGATGGCAATGCGATGACCGCGGGCGGCTTGGGTGGCGTGTCCACCATGCTACCCGTGTCCGGAAAAGGAAGCAAGGTGTGCGGCGACATCGCCCTCCTTGCGAGCTCCTATCAAGCATGTCCGATACCGAAAAGTATCATTTGGGCAAACAAGAAAAATGGTACGTGGTCGGCCCCCTCCTCCCTTCTCACTTGCCAATGATCGAGCCATGCAGTGGTAGCATTATCAGCGTCGATGAGCCCGTGTGGAACTCGGTCCAGCACTTATCCCGCCAAGGGTAAATCCTGAGTGGAACGCCGGGGCGAATCCATTGGTCGATGCCCCGGCAAGCATGCTCGCCATCGAGAGATCATTAACAGTATAAGTAAAGGGAGAGAGGAGCCGACCCTTCTTTCCTACCATACATCATCAGCTACAAGCATTTCATTAGCGCCCCCCAGCTCTTGCCGGGGTTGGACACATAACTAATAAACCGCCAAGTCTTTCCCTTGTGCGCCTTCTCATTTGTTATCTTTTCAAAACAAGGGTGGATACACGAATGGGAGGAACAATCGCGAGTGGGGAAGGAGAAATTATACGTGACCAAATGCATGCCCGCCAAGAGAGGGGAGCATGAACGAAATATAAGTTAACATGATTATTAACTTTTCCTCGAAGCTTGCGCTTGCTTATCCCTCGGACAACCAAGGTTTTCCTATGACTAGTCTTTCGTGTGATGGCACCTTATTGTATTTGTGTGCGACCCCGCTTTGTTTCGAGCCTGCTGAATGAAGTGGGCGGTAGCGTCAAAGACTGCTAAGGAAAAACCTGCCGGTGGCATTTCCTCACCAACTGAATGCTAAGGACCCATTCCTCACAGCAATCGCAGCAGCATGCTACTGGTAGGCAACCAAAATACGCAAAAGAAACTAACCATACAAAAATCAATGGGTAAACGCAAGAGGGATAGCATGCATTAACGTACTTAAACATTAGTTTGACGAGCATCAAAGCAAGAACAGTATGAGGCCTAAACACAAGACACATATTATGTTTTGTTACAGGGCACCACGGTAATAAAAGTAGCTCAAGGCTAAGCTTGGCGATCTCCAGGGACCCTTGGGATGGAGAGAACCTTGCCGGCAAGGGGACCAGCCTTCTCCGCAGCAGCTGAAGTATCAGCACCTGGTGGCAACCTCTTGAAGCCATCGGCGAGGTTGAGGTTTGGGTGGCGGAAAGCAAGGTTGCTGAAGACCATGAAGAGGGCATCGCGGGCGAGCTTCCGGGACTCACTAGCAAAGCATTCAGCTCTGTCGTCCTCTTACATCTTCAACCCTTCAATCAAACCTTCAAAGAAAAGCGTCAACTTGACACTTGGAACTTTGTGGTTGTTGACGGAAAAAGCCCAGCTCTTCATGTCCATCTTCGAGATCTGGGCAGTGAGGCGCTCGGCGATGTCAACCAAGTTTTTAATCCAGAGGTCGCGCTGTTCAATCTTGTTTTGAAATTTGTCTTCCGCGTCTTTTTGAAAGGCTCTTACATTATCCAGGTCCTTCATCAACAACTTCTCACGAACTCCGGTAGATTCAATTTCGCTCTCCAAAGTGCCAAGCCTTGCCTTCATGTCAGTGATAGTGTCGTTGGCAGTGTCAAGATCCTGACTCTTGGAGGAAAGCTGCGATTGCACCTCCTTCAGGAGGGTCTCTGCTTTCCGTGCTTCCTCTTTGAGAGCCACGATTTCCTTGGTGCTCCCGACAAGATCCTCTATCAGCTTGGCCACCTGTTGGTCAAGATCAGTCTTGGCAGCAGACGCAGCAGCAAGCTCATCGATGACCTTCTTCAACTTAGCAGAAGAGTCAAGGGTGAGCGTGTCAAGAGCCGCTTTGTGCTTGTCCTTCAGGTCCTTGGTGCGCTGCTAGACAAGAGCCTCCAGTTCTTCATCCTTGCCACGGAGGGTGGCTTCAAGGTTCCCTTCCCAGGTAGAGATGTCCTTCTCCTTGGCATTCAGAAGCGCTTCGTGCTCCGCCAGGCGGACCTCCCGGGCAGCAACATCCTCCTTGGCCATGGTTAACACCTCCTGTTGCCACAGAAGGGATTGAGACTGTTTGCTGTGCCACTCACGCAGTTCACTGCCCTTATCCCTCAGTTTCTGATCCATGAGACCGGCAGAGTCATGCTGCTCCTTGATCATCTGCCACTTCAGGCTATACCTGCTCTGCATATCTTTGATACCTGTTGCCATGGACTCCAAGAAGGACAGTTCCATGGCTGTGCCAACATAATCATCAGCCTCTCCAGTTCACCTGGACAACGGTGCCAAGACGCGCTGGATCTCTTCATCAAAATCCACACCCACTTCAACAGATGAGCTGGGGGCTGAAAGCCCAGGTTGGGCAAGGAACAGTGCCAGCTTGCTTGAGGATGGTTGTGGGACTACGGCCGGTGTGCCAAACGGGGGAAGCGGCCCCATAGTTTGCAGAGGGGTCTTCTCCTCCACAACTGTGTCTTGGCCAGATGTGCTGCCCGGGGCTTTCTCTGTTCCTTTGGGAAATTCTTGTATGGCCCCGATAGTCTAACCTTGGCCTTCCGCAGCAGCAATCCTGGTGGCCTCCTCCGCGGTGTCCTTCCCAATGCTGGCTACTTCATCCAGCAGCTCAGGTTCCTCGGCCAATGAAGCTGCAGACAAAATTAACAAGCAATGAAAAAGAGATGCTACAAATCACTGAGTCAGAGATCTGGGAGCAAAATAAATCAAATAAGAAGAGACAAGGGCAAGCAGATTACCTGGTGGCATTTGCCGCAGAAGGGCATCGGTCTCCCCGGCAACATCGGTTGCCGCGGTGCGGTCCATGTCCCCTTCCTTGGTGACCATAACCTCGGCATGAGCCAACCCCTCGGTGGAGGCCCTTGCTGGTGATTTCTCTGCTTGGACGACGGATGGGGTGGACCTCTCATGGTGGGCCCCACCCTAGTGGATCTCCTCTCCTTCCTTGGCGGGGATGGGGCACGTTCTTCCACGTCTCTCCTGGCGGGTGAAACTTGCTCCATACTTTCAGGCTGAGGGCTGGGCTAGGGGCTGGGCGCAGGATCCTCTGTGCTATCTTCCGCCAGACCGGTGCCTGCCAAGGGCCCTGATGATGCCACCTACTTGGTTTGCTTGGCCCGGTGGATGAGGGGTTCTTCGTCCCTGACAAGTCAGCAAGCCAAATTGAGTCAAGCAAGCATCAAATACATAGTCCCTCAACAAGAAAAGCCAGTGTTCTCCTTACTCTGGGTCTATGAGCATGGAGCCCAGTGCGTATCCCGCAGGTGGCGGGGTCGCTCTTCCCCTCTTCAGGGTCGGGGGAGTAGAGCTTCCCGATAGCTTTGGGCTCTTTGGTGGAGCAGGGGCTCCGACGGGGTTGAGCTGCGTGAAGATGCTAGACTTGACTGGGGGCTGGGATCAACCCCCATGACCGCTCGTCGCTTGGCGGGTGGACTCTTGGCCTCGGAAAGGCGGGAGGAATGGTGGCGTACTACATCCGACTTGTCATTTTTGGAGGCAATCTTCTTCACTCTCTTGGTGGCTGGCACGGGAACAGGGGCCACTGTTCCCCGGCCGGCCCGCCTGCGGGGACGCTGGTCGAGGTCTGGCTCTGGAGCTTGGGGACCCATTGCGAGCCATTCCTCCTCAGGCTGCTTTGTTTCCTCGACCTCGCCTCCTCCTTGGGCATCTGCTGCCGCGGGCTGAAATTTTTTGGCCCCGGCAGGACCAATCCCGGCAGCCTCCTCCGAGGCGTGCCCCTCATCCCTTCCATCTGAAGAGCCTTCACCTTCGGCCTCCACTTCTTCCTCCTCCTCCTCTTCTCCGGGCCTCGCCTTCCCGGTAGCACGGAGCGCCTTGTCCTCTTTGATCCACCTCTTGATAAATTCTGCCTCTGCCTTAGAGGTGCACTTGAACCCTGGTAGCCCTTTCTTCCAGATTGGAGACCCACTCGATCTTTGCATCTAGGTCAGGCAGTTGCCAATCAGCCTCGACCCCATAACTATTGCAGTCAAGCATCCACTTCATAATTTGGTCCCGGGCGGAGTTGATGTGCAGTGGGACGACCCTTGCCGGCAAAGGGAATGGCCCAACGCTGCCGAACAGCTGTTCGCACAGCCAGGCGTGGCCGTATATCGAAAATTGTTGGCAAGGCCCAGGTACAGACGCATCCTGTCAGCAGCATCCCCATACTCCCAGGCGAATCTGTCCCTCTTCTGCAGTGGTGCGATGTGGCGCCGGAGGAAGTTAGCCCCCACCTGTTCGATGGTTAGCCCGGCAGCTTTGAGGCGGGTGATCCTGTTCAGTGTGGGGCGAAGCCTGTCATCATAAGGCATGGCTTGCCCCATTCGCTGCCGCGTACGACGCATTCCGTCCGTGCCCAGCAGTACTCTGGGGCGTCCTCATCCTGGATCCAGCACCAGTCTGCCCTCCATTCTTCCCATCTGTTGCGCTGTTGGCCAAGGAGATAATCCCAATTCTCCTTCTTGCCCCGAGGAATCCAGCTTATGTTCCCCAAGCAGTGAGTCTTGTCTTCAACCCACGGGACAAAGAAGTGCCTGAACAAATCCACGTTGGGGGCAACTCCAACAAAATTCTCGCACAGATGGGCAAAGATCGCCCTACACGCCATTGCATTGGGCGTAAAATCCAAAAGGTGGAATCCATACACCACCATCATGGCTTCGAAGAAATCTTAGAAGGGGGAAGTGAGGCCGCAGAGAAAGTACGCGCAGAAGAAGCGTTATGAGTTCTATGGAACTTCTTTTCCCTCCGGCAAGACAACGGACGCTCCATGCCCCTTCGAGAGTTCCCTCCCCCACATATATGCATACCTCACAGTTAGGGCTTTGCTGTCCAAGTTCAATGGGAGGAAGATCATGTCCTCCTGCCGCTTCCTGTCCAGCTCCGCTGCCCTCTTCTTCTTCCCCTCCGCTGCAGCATCCTTCGTGGTGGTCGCCCACTTCCCCCTCGCGGCGGCGGCTTTCTTTCCCATCCTTTGGGATTGACAGAAGGACGGAATATTTGGCAGAGCGATGGAGGCGAATGTTGGCGTGGGAATAGTTGCTTGGCTTAAGGAAGAAGATGATAGAAGGAGGAACAGATGCGAACGAGCAGCGCTCCTTCGTGTGGCCTTTTTATTGGGAACGGGCACAGGGGGCTGGCTCTTCGCTATCTTTTCTCAGGAAGTTACCATTTTATGGGCGCACTACCCATTAACTGGTACAATCCCACGACCCCACGACCTGCAGTAATTACACGGAGTGGATGTTGGATTGACTGTTCATCATGACAACCATTGCATGTGCATCACTTTTTCAACGTGTGTCCGTGCACTATTTGGGGCCTAACCCAATGTGCCCGGCGACACGTATGGCTCAAGCTCGGGGGCTTCTATCGGGGTACACAAACAGGGGTGTATGTTTCCCCTGACTTGTGCACAGATGAAAGGCCTCCTCCCCGGCAACCAAGGCCAAGCGAGAGAAGCAGCTCTTAGTGAGATCAAAGAACGGATCAAGAAGACCAAGGCAACCAAGACATAAGAATATCTCCTTGGGAAGGCCTCCCTTGCCGGGCAGGAGAGCCTGGCTGGGTCGAGACCATCTCAGGGGCAGGTCCAAGACTTCCCCGGCAAGCTTGCTGGGTCCGCCAGAGGCAGGATTCCCACCAAGACAACACCGCTCCACCGCACAACAACGCAAGTCACTTATCAGTGCGGTGTCCAGCACGTATGTGATTAAGTGGCCTCTGCTAAGTATGTGGCGGCCCATTCGAAGACAAGATTTATCCAAGTGACACCCATCCAGAGTCATGTCAAGATGGTAAGCAAGAGATGATTAAGCGGCTCGACAGGCCTGCTGGGTTTCGCCCTTAGCATGACACCTAGCAGGGCATTTAATGCACTTTGTCTTAACTACCAGAGTTAGGTATGATAGCACTATTGGCTATCTAATCAGTACATAAAGACTGTTTTGCCATTGTGGTTACCCCTTAAGCTATAAAAGGAGGTCCAAGGCGACCTAGCAAAGGATTCGGACCCTCACACACTTGTACACGCGTAGCTGCTCTCCTCGAGGCACCCTTGCTGGGCTTGAGCGTTGCTTGCTTGTTGTGTTCTTCCACTCAATCCACCAAAGCAAGAGTAGGGTTTTATGCTATCAAGCGGCCCAAACCTGGGTAAAAACCACTAGTGCCACCACCGTCGTGTTGTTCCATGACTTCTGCTCTTTGTGCAACGTGATCCCCCCTTGCCGAACCACAAGGAGCTGATGGCCCTATAGGTGATCGTGATCCCACCACGACACGAGATTACCGTCCTATCCCCAACCAACGAGATGTCCTAAATTTTAAACAAGGGCTAAGTTCATAACTTTCCCATATTTCGGACAAGCGCATCCCAAAGACATGGTTCCCCCTACCCCTCTCCCTCCATTTTCCCATTCATACTCCGTTGGTGCCAGAACACCATCTACAAACCAGCCTCCTCCATCCGCCAGCCCATCCACCGCCACCCTCCTCCACTATGCTGGAGCGCCTACCCAGACCATGTCGTCCACTATAATAGATCAATATTTTCTCATCCATGACACCAGACCAGGAGCCTTGCATCGTGTCCTCTTGCTTCATCTGCGCCATTGTCCAGCTGGTCGGGGCTGCTCCAGCGACCTTCTCGTCCACCGCAAAGGGACTTATCCCCCGATGCCTCCGTCTACCTTCGTAGATCTACTTCTATGCCGCCGACAGCCATCACACCCCTGATGCCTACACGGCGCCTCAAGAGAGGTGGTACTCCTTCATATCTGCTCAACTTTTTGATCTCAACCAAAAAATAGATCGTCACTTGTTTACTGTACTTTCTTTTCAGCTCTTAGAATCTTAGTTGTTAGTTCAAAGCAAACATTGGTTGCTAAGTAGCCTTTATGTGGTTTGAAACTTCAGATCTGCCATGGCACAGTCATAATAGGGTTTAATTAATCATGCTTAGGGTTTTCCCCCTTTTATGATCAGCCTACGTGCTTCGTGTCATAATAGCACTGCTCAACTCATCAAGCTAAACTAGCTTAGCTGTTCAAATGCGAATCTGATATGATGCTGATATTAGTAAGATGGGGTCATTTAATTGGTAAACTAAATGTTCCTAATTTAGTTTCGAAATGCATGTGGACCACTGGGGCAGATCTACAGGTTGGCCAGGGTGGGTTGCGGCCCACTCAAGGATGTTGGATCAGCCCAGACCCCGATTCCCCTCTGTTCTACTGCGGTTTCGATCTCTACTCACCGCCAGCCGCTTGCCTCGCCGGTGACTTTCCATTGCCCGACAACATGACTTTAGGAGGAGACGCTGGACTAACAGGAGGCCAGGAGCCGCTCGCCCAATAGCGTCACCGCTTCCTGGGCGCGCCGGCGTGCCTAGCTTCCCAATCCATTCAGGGCTCAGGCATGCAGCACCCACTCATCCAACCCGATTTATCCTGAGATACGTCCTCGACACTCAGTAGCCACTCCCCATCACCCATTTTCTGATTGATCCATTACTCATTAGGTAGGACTCTCATTAGGGTTTGTTATGTACTGAGTGCTACCTACACTTAATGGTTCAGATGTTTCAGTAATCTTTAGTACCTGTAAAGTTGACAGGGTCTCAAAATTCCTGGCCTAGGAACAAACACTAGTCATGTTGGATTGTTGGTCATAGTGACATTGACCCAGATTACTACTCCAGGCCGGATTTGTTGACAATTTTACTTGTCTCTGTTACTCATTTGACATGATATCATGTTATTCACTTCGATTAGTTGCAAACAATAAGTGCTAGCCCAACGACTGTCTCGTACTGCAGTTACGATTCTGCATACTTGTCCTAGTTAGCTCAGAAGTAATGATTGATTCACAAGATCTATGCTTGCCTTGTCATATTTGTTGTCATAATTTTTTAGGGTGGACCACCCTGTTTCAAAATCCGGGAACCGCAGACATGAGTGAATACTATTTCTCTGTGTGATCTCTTCCATATGTGTGGGCAATGAACACTGCATTGTATAGAAAGAAAAGTATTATGGCCACCATTTACATAGACTGCGATCTTTTACATGGAATACAATCTGCCTAATTGCTTTGTGTCGCACTACCAGCACTCCACCCTTGAAGCTAAACATTATGCCACTCTTAATTCTGAAGTTTATTTGTTCAAATACAAATTTGATATGATGTTAATGTTCCTACTTCATTTTTGAAATGTGTGTCCGCCCCCTTGTCGTGGGAAACCACAACCACCTATGGGGTCAAGGGCCCCTTTTGGTTCGGCAGGGGGACTGAGCGCGTTGCACAAAGAGCGGAGGAGTGCAGCGCGGCGCGGCAGAGATCACACGGGCAGTTTTTACCCAGGTTCGGGCCACCACGAGGCGTAAAACCCTACTCCTGCTTTGGTGGATTGATGGTGGATGGTGGTGGAAACGCAGCGCTCTTGCCCGGTAGGGTTGCCTCGGGGCGAGAGCAGCTACGCACGTATGAGTGTACAGGGATCCGAATCCTTTCTATTGTTGCCATGGGCCTCCTTTTATAGATCAAGGGGTCACCACAGTGGCAAATCAGTCATTGTGTACTGATTAGATAGTCAATAGTGCTATCATATCTACTCTGCAGACAGAGCAGTACGCATTAAATGTGCCGCTTAGTGTCACATTATGGCCTGCCCGGCACGCCTTGCCGGGCTGTTTGGCCACCTTCTCTCCTGTCTACATGACACGTCGCTGGACGGGTGTCATTTGGAGGCGATTCCTATAGGAAATGGCTGCCATGTGGCAAAAGGCAGCCACTTAGTCATCTTGCGGCTTGACACCACATCGATCGATGACTTGCATCGCTGCGAGGTGGGGCGGTGAAGCCCTGGCGGGGTGTTTTGCCTTCGCAGGACCCGGCAAGCCTACCGGGGTGGTCTTGAGGCTTGCTTCCGGGGCAACCTTCACCTCGCCAGGCTCTCCTGCCCGGCAAGGGAGGTTTTCCCTTAGCGGTGTCTTGCTTCTTGGCTTGACTTGGTCTTCTCAACCTTCCCTTTGATTCCTCAAAGAGCCTATTTCTTCATCTTGGCCTTGTCTTGGATGTTGCAATCTTGATCTTGGGCCTGTGCACGGTCTGGGCAACAGACCCGGGGTTTGTTGCATCGACAGGAGCCCCCGGGCCTGGCCCGAATGAGTTGTCGGGCGTCGTCGGGGTAGGCCCTAACTTGTGCACAGGTGAGGGGGAAATAGTTGCTTGTCCTTTGATATCTTCTTTACTTTTTCATTAATCTGAGCCCAGGTCAGTTTCCGATTCTCCCGCACATCACGTAATGCCGACCGCAGTGATGGAGATAATGGGCCACGATGCGTGGAGTTACCCATGTCCCTTGTTCACGGGGCGGTAACTGCCACCCCACTATCCCTCCCAGCTCCATGTGCTTCTGCCATGTGTATTGCATGCATTGCGCAAAGTTGGTGGCGGATGCGGGGGGTGCGGGAATGAGTGCCATGGTAGAAAGCCAGGGGTCGTGGATTGGCGCACGGGGTCGGCCTAGATTCTTCGAGCTGTTAATGGCGAGGAGGAGCCGGACTGGCCGAGTGGGGCGGCCACCTCTACGAAGGAAATCCATCCCCCTGCCACGCCCGCCTATAAAAAGGGGGCGTGGTGCGAGATGTTCCTTCACACCTCCTTCCTTCTCCATTTCTGCAGTTGCCCACGTCTACCATGGTGAGAGGTTGGGGGTCCGGTCCTCGCCAAGTGGCGACGAGAACTTCTGCTCAAGCGCGTCTCCCTCCTTCCTCCGAAGATGCGGGGACGGAGCCCATGACGAGGGGAGGTGGGAGAGGACGAGGTCGAGGCCGTCGTGGTGCACGGGGCCGAGGAGGACGGGGTGGCGCTCTGATTATGCCCCCACCGGCCGCCCCTCCCCTGTTGGAAGGCCACGTTGGAGACCAGCCTCTGGAGTTCGTTGTTAGGCTGTATAAGCCTCCACGTGGCCGCCTCCGTCTCCCCACCCCATTGGAAAGGGCGATGGAGCTCGAACAGCCGCGTGCGTTAAGACTGCACATGAGGGGCTGCGCGAATGGCAGCATACGAGTGCATGTGGATTTCCCCGCCCCTGATGTCATGTACTTCCGCCGTGGCTGGAAGACCTTTGGCCGCGCCCAAAGCTTGTCGGAAGGGCACGTCCTCCTCTTTAAGTTAATGGAGGCCGATTTCCTTTCTGTCAAGGTTTTCGGGAGCTCAGGTGCTCGTTTAGGGTGCTGCGCGGAGAGCTCAACCGACGACAAAAGCTCCTCCTCGAGCGATAGCGACGAGGAGGACAGTGACGGCGATGACGACGGCATCGGCCGGGAGGGCGACGACTCTGACATCGGCTGAGCACCAGCTGCATTGTCACCGTCAGGTGGCGGCACCATCATCTGCACCTGCATCTCCTCCCCGACATTTCCCTTAGCGGTGTCTTGCTTCTTGGCTTGACTTGGTCTCTCAACCTGCCCTTTGATTCCTCAAAGAGCCTATTTCTTCATCTTGGCCTTGTCTTGGATGTTGCAATCTTGATCTTGGGCCTGTGCATGGTCTGGGCAACAGATCCGGGGTTTGTTGCACTGACACCCTTATAGAGACATAAGAGGTTTGTCTTTTTGTGTGTGGGGTCTAGTCAGCACGGTTAGGGGATGAACTTTGTTTACGCAGGGTTTGTAGGGAGACACTATTGGAGTAGAATCCGCAATGCATTCCATAGATAATCTGACTACTTTTATGTGTTCATGAATCTCATATACTCAACATCATCATAAAGATTATGAGCTTGCGCGCATGAGAAGAATAAAGCCGAACAATGCCATGGCTGTCAAACTTGGCATTAAGGGACTGACATCCAGTATGGATGCAATGGAATGCACACGCTCTCCACCAATTGGTTTGTGTTCAGAATATGATCCTAACAATGATTCCGAGCTAGAGGGAGACCTAAGTCAATGTAGCTCCCTAGTGGAGGAGTCAGAGGCAGATGCACTATCTTTTTCACCCATCAAGGTGCTTGCTCTAACTTTGCAAGGTTATATTAGTCACACATTTCTTGCAAATTATGATTTGCATTGCTTCTACTTTGTTGCACCACCATTTGCTTCGTTTACACATAATATATGTGAATATATCCTACCTATCCATTTTCAGTACATATTCCATCCGTCATCATACCATATTTCTCGATTCAAATGTTGTTCTTGTGTATCGGACGTTCAAAAGGAAGAGAGCGATTGCTGATCGCGAAGGAGCACAAACTATTTGGAAAAGGTAGTGACACCTAAAAAATCATATAGCCTATTAGGTGTAATGTCAATATCACCAGACCCACAAAACACAGCCCCAATCTAGCAAACTCTACCCCTACTCCACTGGCCATCTCAGATGCCCCAACTCAGCAGACCCCAATTGCATCAAACAGTATTACGATGTCAGTTGACATAGCACCAGCTCCACGACGCAAAACCCACATTCCAGCAAAGAGTACACCAACTCCAGTTGCCAAATCCCTTTTCGAACTGGAGAGAGCCCCAATTGCAGCAAATAGGACCCATATTCCACTTCTTCCTAGTTTAGAAGATGAGGCTTTTATTGTTGTCAGGAACTTTGTGCACATCTTTCCTTCATGGAAAGATTATACTACACACAAAGAACAATTTCCAATCTTCCTCCGCAACTTACATGTAAGTAATATACTAATGTTATTCATGGTAATTAGTGCCTATGTTTCTACTGACAGACCACAAAATATTTCATTCTTTTAAATAGGTGAGGACCAAACTAGATAGTCAAGACGAGCAAAGCTTGCTTGTACTTCTCAAGAACGCGTTGATGAAGTACCGTTCTACTTGAGGAAAGAGTACTTCGATGGCAAGCCTCTAAACGAAATTTCTATGAAGTCTCCGGTGTTACATTTACAACACAGTGACTGAAATAAGCTTGTTATACATTGGTCTCTTCTACAGCGTAAGGTACTGTCTATGATATCACATCACAATTTGAACTACATTTCTGCATGTGCCTTACTGTCTCACTTGTATGAAAACTGTTTGCAGAAGAATATTCATTCTCAAGGGACCACAGGATCTCGCAACTATACTGCACACTGCATTTCTCTTGTGAGTACCTCTTGCCCTGTATCACCATACTTACTTTCATAGCTGGTTGATTATGTAGCATCACTGCACATGTTAGCCTCCTTATCCTCCCACCATGGACATTATAAGATCCGTACAGACTTTTACATAAATTTAGAATCAACCCAATGCTTTCAAAGAGGTTTAGCTCTGTAGTCCTCTTGTAAGGACCGAATGTCTTGTATCACTATACTTATATTAACAGCTACTCCCTCCATCCCATAATATAAGAGGGTTTTGTACAGTACACTAGTGTACAAAACACTCTTCTATTATGGAAGGAGGGAGTGGTTCATTGTGTAGCATTACTCTGCATATTATCTCCCTCGTCCACTGCTTCCTAAAAATTATCAGATCTATATTTAATCTTACCAAAAAGTTGAATACACAGACAATGTCAGTGCAGTAGTGTAGCCCATTGCTCTTATCAGTATATTTTGTCCTGTAATGTTGTACTTACATGGATAGGTAGTTGATTATGTAGCATCTTATCTTCATTATCCTCTATCCCCTCCAGTATTATCATATCTACAAAATGTTGAGTACAGGCAATGCTTATGAAGAAGATTTTGTGCTAAAATTCTTGAGCTATCCCTCCGTTGACATGGAGAAGGGAATTATAGAGTCGGTGTTAACTGTTAATGTAACTCAGTCCTTCTAAAGCCTTTATGCTCAACTACTTTTAATTTTCTCATACTCCCTATCGTCAATTGTGTTTAGTTTGTTGTTTCTATCAAAATCCATGTTCGCAACAACTGTAAGTTCCAAGTTTTAGTCGTAAAACCAAATTCCTTATTCATACCATGCACATTATTCAATAAAGACCTGATGATTTTCTTTACCCCTGCATGTATGCTTGTTTTGTTAACCTGTAATCAGTGTGTGGTGAAGCTGCCCACATTTGCACCTTGTCATTTCCTGCTTTATCTTACTGATATGGCTAATGATATGAACAACATGCCATGCACATTAACCAAACAAGATACAATGATTGTTTTTTGCCCTACATCTATGCTTGTATTATTGATCTGTATCCAGTAGTGTGGTGAAGCTCCCCACATTATGAACAATACCAAATTATGCAATTGACCTATTGAATTGTCTTTTTAATTTCTAATATGAAATTGGATGGAATTGACAGTGCAGTTACCATCTTTGTTTATATACGTGCAAAACCTATCATATGTCTGCTTGTTTCAGGGTGATATGCCTGATGGACGAACAAGTCTGCTGAAGACTGTGAGACAAACCCAACATTTATTGCAGCAAAGAAGGAAAAACATCTTGAAGATAGCAAGACAACCCCAAAGTCATGTCTTGATGCAGTGTTCAAGTTACTTGAGGCTAGTAGTCACACAAGCTCACAGAAGTCGCTGCCTGAATCAGTTCGACTTCTTCAGTCTCAACTTCATGCAGAAAGGCATTCTACAACTCAACTTTGACTTCAAGTCCTATCTCTAAGGAAGATCGTAGAGAACTCCGATGAGAACCTCATTGTTAAACAGCTAGAGCTGGAGGATATGACTGACATGCTAGGCCGGTCTCACTGCCTTGCTCAGCTACTTGCGCAACAGCTCCCGTGCAAGGCTAACGTTTCTTGAACTGTGTTGAAGTGGTCTTGGTTTAATATTATTTTGTTGCGCTACAATGGCAGGACCTTTGATGCCTAGTTTTTCTAATCTGCTTCTTGGTTGCACTTTATGATCACTAGTGGTGAACTTTGATGCCCAGCGGATGTAATATGCCCTAATTCCTTTATTGTATAGTATAGGTTTATTCTAAGTTACTATGTCATAATCTATTTATTATACATGGTAGCTTTGTTCTTAATTCCTAGTTACGTATATGCCATCATTCACTATCAGAAAAAAATGGTGAAAATCTGATGGAGGCGAGCGGGCCAAAACATGCGCCCCCTAACGAGCCTGCATTTCCGTGGGCCATAATTGGGCCGGCCCGCAACAGGCTTTACATGGGCCTACGCGGACCTGCCATATGGGCCCTACATGGACACGGTGCGCCCAGATCCGTAACTCACATGGGCCTTTAATGGTGCCAATGTTTAGTTGGGCCCATGTAGCTTTGGACCATTAATAGGCTGAATATTCTCCTGGCCTACTATGGCCCGGAAGACACCATGGGCCTTTAGCATGCTGGAAAGCATGTTGGGCCTCAGTTTTCAAGAGTCGTCCACGGGCCTTTAGCAGGCTGAAATATACCTTGGGCCATTATTGGCCCAGTTACATGGTGGGCTATTATCAGGGTGAAATATACCTCGGGCATGTGTTGGCCCAATGATATCATGGGCCTTTAATAGGCCAAAAGCTTAGTAGAGGCACCAACGGTCCAAATTGTACCACATGCCTTTAATAGGCCCAAAGTTAGGCTGGGTTAAAATGTTGCCACCGAGATCACGACCCATTTAATGGGCCGAATGTCACGTCAGACTATATATGTCCCATGTGTAGCATGGGCCCTTACCAGGCCGAAAACTAACTGGGCCGTAACAGGCCCGATCTGGCAGTGGGTCGTAAATGGGCCATGTTTAAGCAAGCCGTTAGTGGGCCGGCCCACTAGTACCTGAGTAAATATTATGGGCCACATGTTGGTTACCCTTGACGAAAACACTTCAATGACGTGTCATTTATCATCATGGAAGTGGCCACTTCCATGATGATAATTTGAGTATTGTCAGGGAACACTTCTACGACAGCACAGGTATGACTATCTTGATTCTGTCATAAAATCATCATGGATGTACATGCATGACAGAAATCGTGACCTACTATGACAAACACGTATCATCACAGAAGTGTTTTTTTTAGTGATGGGAACTATGAACTTTGTAGCCTTCTCTTTTGATTGCCCATAATGAGTTGTTAGACAACAATGTCTGAATCTTTTTTGTTTGCAGTGGTTCCCAAAGCAGTTTACTCAAGATTACCTTGCAAAGTACATGATTGGTGGAGATGCAATCAAGGTTAATGTATTTCATCAAGAAGTCCTAATGAAGAGAGTGAAGGATGGGTGGGCAGCCATCACAAAGGGTTGGCCTAGAGTCATGCGCGCATTAGGCATGGAGGAGGGCACAATATGAGCATTCTGCTTCACCTTCTCCAGCAACCATAATGTCTTTTGCCTCTCTTTTTACAATCTTTAGTACAACTATTGTTCATCATTCTTTACTTGGTGCTTCTGTAGTTATTTAGTATATGTACCAATGCATCAAGTTATGCATTCGTTCTTGAACCTATATTTGTAATAAACATGATTCGATACAAAATAAGAGATTGCCTACTTTGAAATTCAAAATTTGTTTCAAATTCAGTGAATTTTAAATGCAGAGATTAAATTAGGGATAAATTATGCTCTGTAGGCAATTACACTGCACACGGTTTGCGAAAGCAAAACGTTTGTGATAAACGACAAGATCAGACACGTTGCTCATAGCACTAGGTGTGCGATGAATCTCTACTGCACACGCGATCAGCCAAGAAAAAATTTGTGAGATTAACAACAGTAGGGCACATAGTTCCTTCTTATTAAATGCTTGTGATAGTTTCCTTATCACACACGCTTTGCAATCATGACATGTTTATGATGTCATGCGCATCGTAAATGTTGCTCATAGAAGAGCGCGTGCAATAGGCCTTCATCCGACACGGGTACTACAGATGAATCATTTGGGACATTTTATATATCGCAAACGCTTTATGGACAGAGCAATGTGTGGGATATATTTAAGATTCGCATACAGTTTTATAGGGACAACTGTATGCACTCTTACATCCAATCGCATATGATGCAGGGAAAGTAAACGGGTGTGATAGATTCCTTATAATACACGGTTTACAATCATGAATTGTTTGTGATGGGGCGTGCATCGTAAATGTTGCAACACAGAATAGCACATGTGATGGTAATGCCAACCCACATGAGTAGCAAGGATGGAGCATTTGGGATATTGAATATATCACTAACAGTTGTGTGACGACTCGCGTTTGGGATAGATGCAGGCACCGCATACGCTTAGTTCCGCAAAATGTATGCATTCCAACTCCCTATTGCCGACGGTTTCTGGGTCGTGGAGGAAGGACCCCCCCCCCCAATCACACACATAGGCAAGGTGACATTTTAAAACTTTGTCGTGGAAAGGGGGTAAAAAATGTTTGTATAACACGTTGCCACACTAGTGACTACTAGTAACCCACAGGTACCAATCTGAGGTTTTGAGACAAAGATTGAATATAAGAGATGAACTAGGGTTTGAGAGGAGATGGTGCTGGTGAAGATGTGGATGAAGATTGGTCCTCCCATAATGAGAGGAACGTTGGTGATGTCGAAGGTTTCAATTTCCCCCTACCGGAGGGAAGTATCGTCGGTGGAATCGCTCCACCAGAGAGGAAAAGTGCTCCTTCCCAAGTTACACCTCGAGACGGCGGCGCTTCGGCCCGAAAGTCTTCCTCCTATTTTTCCCTAGGGCAAAAGGCTTCATATAGCAGAAGGAGGGCGCAGGAGGGCTGCTATGGGCCCCACAAGGCATTAGGGCGTGCCCTGTTGCCTTGTGGACAGCAGGTGCCCCCCCCCCCCCGCCTCTGGTGGTTCTTTGTTATAGTATTTTTTATATATTCAATAAAAAATATCCATGAAATTTTAGGTTATTTGGAGCTCCGTAGAATAGCTATGTCTGTTGTAGCTCTTTTAGGTCTAGAACTCCAGCTACAGGTAATTTCCCTCTTCATATAGATCTTGCAAATTAAGAGAGAAAAGGCATTAGAATTGCATCATAAAGTGAAATAATGACCAAAAACATTATAAATAACAGTAGGAAAATGATGTGTACTATGCAACTTTTCTTCTTGTAAACTCTGTTGGGCCTCCAAGTGTAGAGTTCTGTAGGACAACAGCAAATTTCCCTCAAGTGGATGACCTAAGGTTTATCAATCCGTGGGAGGTGTTGGATGAAGATTGTCTCTCTCAAACAATCCTGCAATCAAATACAAGAAATCACTTGTGTCCCCAACACACCCAATACAATGGTAAATTGTATAGGTACGCTAGTTCGGCGAAGAGACACTAGTGTAGGCGACTACTATACAAATGGTTTTTACCCCCTTCATGTGATAGAGTTTTAAACTGTCGCCTTGCCTGTGTGTGTGATAGGGGGGTCCTGCCCACATGACCCAGAAACCATCGGTGATAGGTGCTCCGGTCACACACGCGGGGAAAAAAGAGCTCATGTGCAATCGGGTGAGCCATCGTAGACAATTATACAAGCCCAATCATTTCCATTCGTCTGTACATCCCACACAGTGAATCCGAGAGAAACATTTCCGTTCGTATACACATCCCACATAGTGAATCCCAGATAAACGTTTCCGTTCATACGTACATCACACACAATTTTTTGCATCACATCGCATGTGATAGCGTTGCTATTGCAGACGATATTAATAATTTTATCGTTTGCATTATTGAACGCATCACACATGGTGCCTATAAGAAACTGTGTGGCATAGGTTGTCCATCACACAAAGTTTTTATGTGGAAAACATTTGTGCAAGGTGGCCTAATGCAAACAATTGTTAAGAGGAAGTTGTGTGTGATTGTTCATTGATCCAACACGTTTACTTCCTATAAACTCTGTGGGTTGTCTGAGGTCATCGCCCATGGTGTTTTCTCAATAACCATTTGCAATAGAAAAACCCAATAAGCAGGCTAATTGGCCAACTATTTTCAATCCATTTAGTAATCAAATTTACATTTCATATTAAACATATAATATATTCCATTTTCGTATTATGGAACTAGGATTTCATAAATGAAATACATCAGAGTACAACATCATATAGTTTCAGCACTCAGTTACACCATATAGGCATATAGCTAGCTGCCCCATTACACAACAGCACCAAGTTTCACATGCAACATCAAAAACCTTTGAACATTAGCATCATATACAGTAGATAGAGAGATGAATCTCATCTAGAAAACTGTTGAAGCGGGAGGCGAATATTGGGCCTTCAATTATGTTAAAGGTCCTTGCAACTTTAGGCCAGTGCCTCTTGAGGAAGACTTCAATATTGTAACGTGGGTGTTGTATGAATACATTCCTTAGCAATTGTAGAAACTAGTAAATATATAGAGAATGGACCCGGGGGCATAGGTTCACTAGAGGCATCTCTCTCGACAGCATGGTAGCGAAGGGTAAACAAATTAGTGTCGGGAAATTGTTAGAATTGCGCATAGTTATGAAGATCATCCAAGACATAATCATTATATAGGAATTCTGTATGTGACAAGTAGACCATTAAACTTACTAACGTCTACTACTATTACTCCACCCCAAGACCACTATCCAGCATGCATCTCAAAGTTTTAAGTTCATACAAACAGAGTAACGCATTAAGCAAGATGACATAATGTAGACAGAATAAGACCAAAAAAAATGTTGAAACCCCATCGTTTTATCCTTAGTAGCAACAATAAAAATATGTGCACTTATCCTTTCTGCCACTGGACAGGATCACCGCAAGATTGAACCTACTATAGAGCACCTCTCCCACTGAAAATAAACCAATCAAACTTAGCAGAAGTAGGCCGAGAGATCAGAGAGAAATGCAAACCTATAAAATTACACAATAATGAAGGCTCAAGAACTCAAAATAGATTAATGAATAATCTGATCATAAAACTACAATTCATCGAATCCCAACAAACACATCACACAAGATTACATCATATTGATCTCAGAAGAGATCAATGTATTGAAGTTCAAAAGATAGATAGAGAGATAGAGAGCCATCTAGCTACTTCTATGGACCCGTAGGTCGTGTAGGAACTAGTCAAACATCATCATGGAGGTAGCAAGGTTGATGAAGATAGCCTCCCCAATGGTTTGTCCCTCAGGCAGAGTACGGGAAAAGGCCTCTAGATGGGATCGTAGGAGAAAAAAGGCTTACAGAGTAGGAAGAATTCTTTCGGGTCTCACTTTGGGGGTTTTGGAATATAGGGAATTTATAGGCCAGAGATTAGGGAAAATGGAGGCTCAAGGGACCCACAAGCTTACTTGTTGCTCCCTTGTATGTCTTCTGGTCTCTCCCCAATGCTTCTAGGGTCTCTTATGTTCCACAAAATATCACCATAAAGTTTCATCGTGTTTGCACTTTGTTTGGAATGATTTTTCTGCGAAACAAAAAACATGCGGAAAATAGGAACAGGCACTGGGAACTAAGTTAATAGGTTAGTACATAAAAATATTTTAACATGACATATAAAGCATACAGAAGTGATAATATAGTAGCATTAAACAATAAAAAAATTATGGATACGTTGGTGATGTATCAACATCCCTAAGCTTAATTCCTACTCATCCTCTAGTAGTTACACGATAATAAAAGAATTTTTGATGTGAACTGCTACCCAACATGTTCTTGATCAATGATGTAACTTGGATATGAATATTGGGATACGAATGATGCAAGGCAATAATCTATTTGGCATTAAAACAATAATACATAAACATGCAAATAAACAATTTATTGCCTTTCAAAATGATGTTAAAGAAAATGACCCCTACACATTTAATCATGATAAGCATGGCACGCTCAGTCTTTCTTGCATAGAAGTGTCCAATTAAGAACAATCTTGGTGCCAAACCATGCAATTAAATCATACTTTTTCTCGCATCAACTTTTTAAACTTTCACGCAACACTTGAGCGTGAACCAAGGTCTTTAGCACTTACGATGACAAAGATAATGATGATTAGGGTTTGTAGGAGAAGACAAAAATGTATAGGAAAGTCTCACGTCAAGGAGGCTAGATTCTTAGGCAATGGAGACGCCTTACAATCAATGTTGATGTGAGGAGTAGGGATTGACATGCAATGGATACACATAGAGCTATAAGTGTATGAAATCTCTCTATATGAAACTAAGTGGGTGTGCATCCAACTTACTGGCTCATGAAGACCTCAAGCATGTGAGGAAGCCCTCAATCGGAATATGTAAGTCAAGTTCTTATAATGAAAAATCCTACTAGTATATGAAAGTGAAAATCATGGAGACTCTCTAAATGGACTACGTGGTGCTACTTTAAAGCAAAAGTGTGGAAAAGGGATAATAGTGTGCCCCTCTCTATTTTTTCTCTCATTTTTTTATTTTCTCCCTATTTTTCATTTTTTTCAAAATGACCTCTTGGACATCATCCCCTCTTTTTTAGAGGACTTATAAGCCTCCTCCAATTCATTTCCTCACAAGTAGGGGTACACTCTAATAATGATGATCATCACACTTTTATTTTACTTACAACTTGAATAATATGAACAACATGATGACTGAAAATGAATGCCTCTGGCAGTGTACCAGGATGTGCAATGATCTAGCATAACATGTATTATAATGATGAATGGTGGCTTTGCCACAAAATATCATGTCAGCCATCTATGATCATGCAAAGCAATATGATAATGAGTGCTCAAGTCATATGAAAGTTAACAATGGAAGTTGCATGGCTATATATCTTGGAATGGCTATGGAAATGCCATGATAGGTAGGTATGGTGGCTGTTTTGATGAAGGATATAAGGTGGCTTATGTGTGAAAGAGCGTATCATTTCATGGTGTTGGATGCACCGATGAAGTTTGCACCAAGTCTCAAGGTGAAAGAGGGCAATGCACGGTACCAAAGAGGCTAGCAAAATATGGATAGGTGGAAGTGCTTTCAGAGAAAAGGTTCACATTAAAAATAAATAACTCAAGTATTTATTGTGAAAATTTAGTTAGCCCTCAAAGAAAAGTAGAACTTGCGTCATCCTAGGGAGGAGTTTTGGAGGAGTTAACCATCACGCGCTCCCAATCCAAACACACAAGGGTTTATTCAATCAGTGATAAATTATACTCCGGCCTCACCGCAAATGCCAGTGACCACCTCTTTCATGCATAAAGACTCACAAACTTTAGTACCATTATGAATACTTATCTTTAATTATCTACTAGCACAATCACATATTACCATTTAAATATCACAAAATTATTGCAAGGGATCAGAAGATATCATATTCAATGACCTACAAGTCCATGCAAGTTTTTATTATACCACCTTTGTATACCTATCATTTTTGGACCAAACATATAACTCATGCAAATTACCACTTCCTATTCAACTCTCAAAATGATATAAGTGAAGTAAGAGGGTGCAAATATTTTTTATAAAACATATTGCCATGCTCAAATAAGTATAAGTGAAGCACTAGTGCAATTGCCTCAACTCAAAAAGATATAAGTGAAGTACGAATGGGCATTCTATAAATTAGATAAATGTGTGGATTCTCATAATAGATGTCCAGGAAAAGATGATTGTGACAAACAACAAGAAAAAAATAAATAAAAGAAAAGACACTCCAAGCAAAACACATATCATGTGAAGAATAAAAATATAGCTCCAAGTGAGGTTTACCGACACTATTGAAGACAAAAGAGGTGATGCCTTCTGGGGCATCCCCAAGCTTAGATACTTGAGTCTTCCTTGAATATTTCCTTGGGTGCCTTGGGCATCCCCAAGCTTAGAACTTTGCCGCTCCTTGTTCTTCTTCATATCTCCATCTCACCCAAAACTTGAAAACTTATTCACACAAAACTCAACGGAACTCGTGAGATACATTAGTATAACAAAATAAATCCTTAACTTGGTTACTGTCAAAACAAGATTCATAATTGTTCCCACCTAATACCTATTGTATTCTATTATTTCTACAATTTATATCCCCCAATATAAGCCGTACAAACTTTAAAATAAGCAAACTATGAAATAAAAATAGAATTTGTCAAAAGCAGAACAACACGTAAAGATCTAATTTTTAGGCATACTTCTGTAACACTTCAAATTCTAAAAAATTAAGCCAACGCGGACAATTAGCATAGCAGTCTGTGTAAAAATTTCAGCAATTTATCACGTTCTTGTACATAATGAAAATTGATGTGGACGCAAAAGTTTCTATTTCTGCCTAAAACCAAATAAACATGCGTCCAAATCACCCTAAAGGCTTTACTTGGCACAAATATTAAAATAAAAGATACAAACATAATTACTACAGTAGCACAAACCATTTAGACACATTGAAACTAAAAAGGATAAAGAAAGATAACTATTGGGTTGCTTCCCAACAAGCATTATTCTTTAATGCCCGTAGCTAAGCATAATGCAAGATATCAAGTATTATCATCTTTGTATTCCTCAATAAGATAACTTGGTTTCCTACGAGACTTAGCAAGCATTCTCTCAATTAAAACACTCATAGGCACAAAGTTTAAAAGGTGTGTGTCATAAATTGTTCCTTCTTTATCTTCATGAAATTTGGGTGGATGCTAATCATTTTTAAATCCACCATCTCCTTACTAGAAGAAGCACCCCTATTAGTTTATGTCCCTTATTCACACAAACAAGTTTCAGATTTTTAACCATTACAAACTTTTCTATTAGACTTAATGAAGGAAAAAGCAAAGTCCAAAACATTAATAACTTCCTCCAACTTATCAATACCAGAGGGGCGCTTTTCTACTCTATCGGTGATTGGTACTTTATCCTTTAACAATTTTAACACATTTCCTGCTGTAGAGCCTAACTTATTCATACGATCATGCATCTTTTAATCAACTTCTTCTAGTTGTTGACTAGTAAGTATCCTATTCTCAATAATATCCAGTATTTGCATAACATGTTCCAAGGTCAAAATAGTTTCATTAAGTATAATAGGTGGTGATCCCACTAAGTTTCCCATAACATTAAACGCATATAGAGGGTGACAAGTTTAGAAATTCCCTCCGATAATAGTATCAAGCAAAAATCTATACCAAGTAGTAACACCAGTATAAAAATTGCAAAGACGAACAATGGTAGATTGCTTATGAGTGGATCTATACCAAACATCTTTCAGACTTTCTCCGCCCCTTTATTTGAAATTTAGCACTTCTAGTTCAGGCTTAGGAATGACAAGTGAAGAACTAGCCATGATAACAATGCAATAAGAGATAGCAACAAAAAGTTATTTTTGGTATTTTTGAGTTTTTGATAGGAAAAGAGAAGAAAAATAAAAAGGCAAAAAGAAAAAAAGCAAGGAAATAAAAACAAGCAAAAAGAAAGTATTTGTGCGAAGGCACCTGATTTATAAGATGAAGCCTCCCCGGCAATGGAGCTAGAAATTCTTCTACTACTCCTGTAGGAGTTGTTGGATTTCCCTGAAGAGGAATGCTGATGTAGCACAACAGCATAGAGTATTTCCCTCAGTTAAGAAACAAGGTTTATCGAACCAGTAGGAGGCAACACATGTACAATGTTAGCAGCACCTGCACACAAAGAAAATAATTGCTTGCACCCAACAAAGGCAAGGGGGTAGTCACTCCTCTTGTTCTTGCTAGCCACAAGGTTAAAAGAAAATAATAATAATGATAGCAAAGGATAATAGTAAATAGGACAATGATAGCAAATTGATAGTGATATGTCTCCAACATATCTATAATTTTTTATTATTTCATGCCATTGTCCTAAAATTTCAACATACTTTTGGCAACAATTTATATGATTTAATGGACTAACATATTGATCTAGTGCCCAGTGTCAATTCCTGAATTTTGCATGTTCTTGTATTTCATAGAAAAGTCATATCAAACAAAGTACAAACATGATAAAATATTGTAGTGATTTTTTTGGAATATATGAGATTTTTTGGTGCAAGAATCAACGCAAGATGATGCTCGAGGGGGCCACAACCTCTGGTGGGGCGCCCCCTACACTAGGGCGAGCAGGTTGGGGAGTCCCTCGGCCGCAGGGAAGTTAATATCCGGATAAAAATCCTCTCAAAATTTCAGCTCAATCGAAGTTAAGGATCTCCAGATATTTAAGAAAGTGTGAAGGGCCAGAAAATAGGGACGCAAAACACAAGAGAAACAGAGAGAGAGATCCAATCTCAGAGGGGCTCCTACCCTCCGAGAGCCATGACGGCCAAGGAATAGAGGGGAAACCCTCCTCCCATCTAGATGGGAGGCCAAGCAATAAAAATAAGGAGGGGGTTCTCTCCCCCTCTCTTTCGGTGGCGCCGGAGTGTCCCCAGGGGAACCATCGTCACGGCTCTACATCAACAACTTTGCCACCGTCAACACCAACTTTCTCCCCCACTATGCAGTGGTGTAACCTCTCTAGTTCCATTGTTATCTCTACTTAAACATGGTGGTTTATGCTATATATTATTATCCAATGATGTGTAGCCATCGTATGCTATTTGAGTAGATTTGTTTTTGTCCTATGGGTTAATTGTGGTATGGTGTGATTGATATGAGTTGTATGTTATTATGGTGTTGTACTATGGTCTCCTCCATGTTGCGCAAGCATGTGGGATTATCGTTGTAGGGTGTTGTAATATGTTCATGATGCTTATAGTGGGTTGCGGGGGTGACGACAGCCTAAACCCGGTAAGAGGATTGTTGCGTATGAGATTAAAGGGGACTTTACACTTAATGCTATGGTTGGGTTTTACCTTAATGATCTTTAGTAGTTGCGGATGCTTCCTAGGGTTCCAATCATAAGTGCATATGATACAAGTATGGAAATTGTGTTACCTTACACCTCTCCCTCATTGCATATGATAAGTATCTATCATGTTATATTCAATTGTTGATACGTCCATTTTGCATCATGTTTTCCTACTTTTATTTATAATGTTTTTGATCATTATAACACTTTGTGATGCAATTGCAATGCCTTTTATCTCTTAATTTGCAATATTTACTTGAAGGCGGAGATTGTCGGCGACTAGAATTCTGGACCTGAAAAAGCTATATCAGAGATACCTCTTCTGCAAAACTACAAATGAGCTAAAATTTCACGGAGAATTATTTTGGAATATATAAAAATACTGGGCCAAAGAAGTATAGGAGGGGACCCACCAGCTGCCCACAAAGGCACCTGGGTGCGGCCACCCCCTGGGCGCGCCCAGGTACCTTGTGGGGCCCACAGCTGGCCTCCGGCCCCCATCTTCTGCTATATGAAGGATTTTGACCTAGAAAAAGTAAGGAGAGGACTTTTCAGGACAAAGCGCTGCCGTCTCGAGGCGGAACTTGGGCAGGAGTACTTTTGCTCTCCGATGGAGCGATTCCGCGGGGGATACTTCCCTCCGGGAGGGGGAAATCAAAGCCATCGACATCACCAACCACCCTCTCCTCGTTGGACGTCCAATCTTCATCAACATCTTCACCAGCACCATCTCATCTCAAACACTAGTTCATCTCTTGCATTCAATCCTTGTCTCAAAACCTCAGATTGGTACCTATGGGTTACTAGTAGTGTTGATTACATCTTGTAGTTGATGCTAGTTGGTTTATTTGGTGTAAGATTATATGTTCAGATCATTGATGGTATTCAATACCCCTCTGATCTTGAAGAATATGATTTGTGAGTAGTTTCTTTTGTTCTTGAGGACATGGGAGAAGTCTTATTATAAGTAATCATGTGAAGTTGGTATTTGTTTGATATTTTGATGATATGTATGTTGTGATTCCCTTAGTGGTTTTATGTGAATGTCGACTACATGACACTTCACCCTACTTGGGCCTAAGGGAAGGCATTGTGGAGTAGTAATTAGATGATGGGTGGCTAGAGTGACAAAACCTTAAACCCTAGTTTATGCATTATTCGTAAGGGGCTGATTTGGATCCATATGTTTCATGTTATGGTTAGATTTATCTTAATTATTCTTTCATAGTTGCAGATGCTTGAGAGAGGGGTTAATCATAAGTGGGAGGCCTGTTCAAGTAAGAACAACACCCAAGCACTAGTCCACCCACATATCAAATTATCAAAGTAGCAAATGTGAATCAAATAAACATGACAAAAGTGACTAGATGAAATTCTCATGTGTCCTCGAGAACGCTTTGCTTATTATAAGAGACTGTTCTAGCCTGTCCTTTGCTATAAAAAGGATTGTCTACCGTGATGCACCCTTGTTACAATTGCTACTTGTTGCTCGTTACAAATTACCATGCTATCAAACTATCTGTTACCGATAATTTTAGTGCTTGCAGAAAATACCTTGCTGAAAACCGCTTGTCATTTCCTTCTGCTCCTCATTGGGTTTGACACTCTTACTTATCGAAAGGACTACAATTGATCCCCTATACTTGTGGGTCATTGATACGTCTCCAAAATATCTATAATTTTTTATTGTTCCATCTTGGATGTTTTATATACATTTATAAGCAACTATATATCATTTTTTTGGGACTAACCTATTAACTTAGTGCCCAGTGCCAGTTGCTGTTTTTTTGCCTATTTTGGTTTTTCAAAATATTAGTACGAAACGAATTCCAAATGCCATGAAACTTTTTGGAGATTTTTTTTCTGGCAATAAGAGACCCTGGAAGCTTCGGGAGGGGACGAGAAGATGGAGCAGTGGCCCACGAGGCATCAGGGAACGCCTAGGGGGTAGGGCGCACCCTGGTGGCTAATGGGGCCATGTAGCTCCATTTGACCTAACTCTGCCTCTATAAATTCTCTAAAATCGGGTAATCAATAGAGGAGTCCACGAAATACTTCTTCTGCCGCCGCAAGTTCCTGTTGTTGAGAGATCTCATCTAGAGGCCTTTTCCAGCACTCTGCCAGAGGGGGGTTCAATCACGGAGGGGCTCTACATCATCCTTGCTGCCCTTCCGATGATGCGTGAGTAGTTTACCACAGACCTATGGGTCCATAGTTAGTAGCTAGATGTTCAATACAATGTTCTCCTTGATGTTCTTGGGTTCTATTCTATGTAATCACTTTTTGCGGTGTGTTTATTGGGATCCGATGAATTGTGAGTTTATGATTAGATCTATCCACGAATATTATTTGATTTTTCTCTGAACTTTTTTATGCATGATTACTATAGCTTTGTATTTCTCCAATCTATTCATTTGGTTTGGCCAACTATATTGATTTATCGTGAAATGGGAGATGTGCTTTGTAATGGGTTCGATCTTGTGGTGCTCAATCCCAGTGATAGGGGGGACATGACACGCATTATATGGTTTCTATTCAGGGTAAAAGGATGGGGTTTATTCATACCCGAGTTTATCTTGTCTACATCATGTCATCTTGCTTAAGGCGTTACTCCATTTTTTTATGAACTTAATACTCTAGATGCATGCCGGATAGCGGTCGATGTGTGGAGTAATAGTAGTAGATGCACGTAGGAGTCGGTCTACTTGTCTCGGACGTGATGCCTATATATGATCATTGCCTTGGATATCATCATAATTATTTTCTTTTATATCAATTGCCGAACAGTAATTTGTTTACCCATCGTATGCTATTTGTCTACTTCTATCATATATTAAAAATCCAAAAAATACCTTGCTGCAATTTTACTTTATTTCTTTTATTTTGTATTTTTGTCCGATCTATCTATCAAACACCATACAATTTAATCTTGCTCATAACCGTCGAGGGATTGACAACCCCTTGTTCGCGTTGGGTTGCAAGGATTTGTTGTTTGTGTGCAGGTGCTGCTAACAAGGTGTTGCTTGGTTCTCCTACTGGATTGATAACCTTGGTTCTTAACTGAGGGAAATACTTATCTCTACTATACTGCATCATCCTCTCCTCTTCGGGGATATCCCAACGTAGTTCACAAGTAGCAGGAAGAATTTCTGGAGCCGTTGCCGGGGAGACATCATCTACATCAATCAATTACCTACGCATAAACTTTCATCTACTTGCATTTACATTATTTTCCATTTGCCTCTCGTTTGATCTCCCCCACTTCTAAAAAGTTTTTACAAAAATATTTTCCGTTTGCCTTTTTCTTGTTTGCTTCTTTGCTTGCTTGATATCTTGTTTGCGTAGCCACGATGTCTCAAGAAAATACAAAATTGTGTGATTTTTCCAATACTAATAATAATGATTTTATTAGTACTCCTGTTGCTCCTCCCACCGCTAGTGCGGAGACTTGTGATATTAATGCCGCTTTGCTAAATCTTGTTATGAAAGAACAATTTTCTGGTAGTCCCAATGAAGATGCTGCATCCCATCTTAACACTTACGTAGAATTGTGTGATATGCAAAAGAAGAAAGATGTGGATAAATATATTGTGAAATTAAAATTATTCCCATTCTCATTGCGGGATTGGGCAAATATTTGGTTTTCATCTTTGCCATGAAATAGTATCATTTATTGGGATAGGTGTAAAGATGCTTTTATTACCAAGTATTTTCCTCCCGCAAAAATTATTTCCCTTAGAAATAAAATTTTGAATTTCAAGCAACTTGATCATGAACATGTTTTCCCAATCTTGGGAAAATATGAAATTGATAATAATAAATTTCCCTACTCATGGTTTAAATTTGTGGATGATCATACAAAAAAATTATGCGGGATCAAATTTTGTTTCTAGAAATATTTTAGGTTCCGCCGCGGGTGATACTTTTATGGAGATTACATTGGGTGAAGCTACTAAATTACTTCATAATATTATGGAAAATTATTCACAATGGCATACTAAAAGAGCTCCTACTAGTAAAAAGGTGAATTCTGCTGAAGAAATTAGTACTTTGAGTGAAAAAGTTGATGCTCTTATGAAATTGGTTGCTAGCAAATATACTCCTATTGATCCTGATGATGTGCCATTGTCCACTTTGATTGATCAAAATAATGATCCTGTATATGTGAATTTTGTCTCGCGAAACAATTTTAATAGTAATGCTTATAGAGGTAATTTCAATCCTAGACCTTTTCCAGGAAATTCCTCTAATAATTATGGCAATTCCTATGGTAATTCTTATAACAATAATAATAGGATGCCCTCTTATCTTGAGAATATTATTGAAGAATTTATTAATGCTCAAAAGGTTTTCAACACTACGATAGTGGAAAAATTGAATAAAATCGATGATATGTCTAGGAGCATTGATAGAATTATTCCTGATGTGGAGAATCTTAAGACTAAAATTTTGCCACCCAAAATTGATATTAATGATTCAATTAAAGCTTTATATGTCTCCATGGATGAGAGTAAGAAAAGAACCACTATGCTAAGAGCTAAACGAGAATTTTTTGAAAAATCGATTCCTCCTGATTTCTATCGTAGTAATGATGAGGATATTAAAATGATTGGTGTTTCATCTATCGATTCCTTGTTTAGCAATATAAAACTTGATGAAAAGGGGACTGAAGAAGAGTCAACTTTATCTAGAAGGCGTCCCCATAATTCGGAGGCTGAAAATCTTGATGAAAAAATTGATAAAAGTGGGTTTGGAGAGGTAAAATTTTTAACTTGTGATGTGCCCACTCTCTTGGATTACAAAGACTTTAACTATGATAGTTGTTATTTGAATGAATGTATTTCTTTGTTGCAATCCATGCTAAATTCACCCAACGAACAAAATAAGTCTTTTACTAAACATATTGTAGAAGCGATGATGAAAGCTTTAGAAGAAAAGCTAGAATTAGAGATTTTAATTCCTAGAAAATTATATGATGAGTGGGAAACTACCATTAAGGTTAAAATTAAAAATTATGAGTGCAATGCTTTATGTGATTTGGGTGCTAGCGTTTCCACAATTCCAAAATCTCTGTGTGATGTGCTAGGATTTACGAATATGGATGAATGTTCTCTAAATTTGCACCTGGCGAATTCTACTACTAAAAAGCCTTTGGGTTGAATTAATGATGTTCTTATTCTTGTAAATAGGAACTATTTGCCCATTGATTTTATTGTACTTGACATTGATTGCAATCCGTCTTGCCCCTTAATACTTGGTAGACCGTTTTTACGAACCATTGGTGTCGTTATTGACATGAAAGAAGGGAATATAAAATTTTAGTTTCTGTTAAAGAAGGGTATGGAACACTTCCTTAGAACCATAATTAAGCCACCATATGAGTCAATCATAACGGCCACTTATGGAACCAAAACCAAAGATGACAACACATGAAACTATGCGTTATGCCTAGCTAGGGGCATAAAACAATAGCGCTAGTTAGGAGGCAACCCAATAGTTATTTTAATTTCCGTGTTTATTTTTTTGTTTTCTTGTGTGCACACAATTATGCTATTGTTATGATTGTGTTTTTATGTTTTAATTAGTGTTTGTGCCAAGTAATGTCTTTAGGATGATTTGGATGATAGTTGCTTTGATTCTGTGCAAGAACATAAACTTTTGCGTGAAAAAATTCTGAATTTTTTTCACATGATTGATATACAAATTTCCTACATTTTCATAGTTTTTCAGAATTTTTGGAGCTACAGAAGTAGAGTCAATACTCAGATTGCTACAGACTATTCTGTTTTGATAGATTCTGTTTTTGATGCATTGTTTTGCTTGTTTTGATGAAACTATGGATTGTATCGGGGGGTATAAGCCATGGAGAAGTTAGAATACAGTAGGTATAATGCAAAAATAAAATATGAATGGGTTTGCAATAGTACTTAAAGTAGTGATTTGTGTGATTATACTAATGGATCTCACGAGCGTTTTGTTAAGTTTTGTGTGATTGACGTTTTCAAGTTTTGGGTGAGATCACGATTGATGAAGGAATAAGGAGTGGCAAGAGCCTAAGCTTGGGGATGCCCAAGGCACCCCAAGGTAATATTAAAGGGATCCCAAGCAACTAAGATTGGGGATGCCCCGGAAGGCATCCCCTCTTTCTTCTAACGACCATCGGTAATTTTACTTGGAGCTATATTTTTATTCGCCACATATCATGAGTTTTGCATGGAGCGTCGTGTATTATATGAATCTTTGCTTAGTTTTCTTTTTAGTTTGTCACAATCATCTTTTTTGCACACACCTATTTGAGAGAGCCACACATTTATCATGTTTTGTTAGAATGCTCTAAGTGCTTCACTTAAATTTTTTGAGCTAGGCAGATGCTCTATTGCTTCAATTAAGTCTTTTTTAGCACGATGACGATTATATTTTGAATAATACATGCACTCTCATGCTTCACTTATATTATTTTGAGGGTTGAGAAATTTTGAAGAAATATTTGCACTCATGCTTCACTTATATCTTTTTGAGATTTGACAATAGTAATGGCAATTTGCACAAAATATGAATTTGGTCCCAAATTGATGAATATGCAAGAGGGATATTATAAAAACTTCCTTGAAAAGATCATTGGATATGATAGGTTTGATTACTTGCAATAGTTTTGTGATATGGAGATGATAATATGCGGGCCATGTTAGTGAGTAATTGTCCTTTAGTAAGAATATTGGTGTTAAGGTTTGTGATTCCCTATGCATACACATAAAGTCAATAGTCATGCAACGAAGTTTATATACTACTTTTGGTGCATTATTCAGTGTTAGTTATGTTCAATTCGTGTTTATGACCATTTTTTTGTGTTAGTTATGTTCAATTCGTGTTTATGACCATTTTTTTGGTTGGTCACTTCTCAATCTATTTGCTAGCTTCATTTGTACTAAGTGGGAATGCTGCTTGTGCATCCAACTCCTTAAACCCAAAGTTGTGCCAAATGAGTCCACCATACCTACCTATATGCGGTATTTCCATTCCGTTCTAAGTAGATTTGCATGTGCCAACTCTAATTTTTCAAAATAAATTTCTAGTTTTTGTGCCCGTACCGCTCATGAAGCGGCAGGGGGTGGCCAATATTTTCCATGCTAGGTATTTTATTCTCACGATGAGTGTTTATTCACTTGTCATTGCACGGGAATGTGGCACGTAATAGGGATGCCTAGTATCGAAATGAAAAAAAAATTAAGATGATGTTAATAATAAATTCCTAGGAAAGTGTAGGTATGTAAGGCACCCGTGAATACGGCTAGCCATGGATTGTGAAATAATGGTGGAAAGGAAATAAACTTTTTTTTCTGTTTGGGAACCGCCTATAATTTTTCTAGCATGGAAGATATTGGGAATTCTCGATCATTTTCGTTGACAAGAAAAGCATGCCTGTCAAAATAATTTTATCTCTAATTTGAGCCTTGAGCTCTGGCACCTCTGCAAATCTCTGCTTCGCTCTGTGAAGGGCCTATCTATTTACTTTTATGCAATTTTTATTTTTTATTTTGAGTCTCCATCTTCTCTTACAAAGCACCAACTAGAGAACACTATTTTCATACTTGTGCACTAGATGTAGCTAATATTTGAGTGTGTTTCGTGAATGGATCAATGATTAAGCATAATGGGCTAGGCATAACTTTCTTTAGGGTTGATATTTTGAAAGACATGGTTGCTTGTTAGTATGCTTGAGTATTTATGTCTTCATGTTAAATTATAGACTATTGCTTTGAATCATTCAAGTCCAAATGTCCATGCCACAAAAGAAAAGAGAATATGATGAATATAATAGGTAGCATTCCACGTCAAACAACTCCTCGCAGTATACCGGGCCACACCCTCCAGCCGGTCCCATGGACCCTGCGAACGAGGCATGTGCTCCCGCAGCAGTGGAGGTGCCGCTAGTTCTCATTACCGAGCCCCAGGCTCCAACTTGGGCAAGGCACATTGTCCACTTCCTCCAAATCGGAGAGCTTCCCGGCAACCAAGACGAAGCTGAAAAAGTAGCCCGGAGGGCCAGTATGTATCAGTTTGTCGATGACACTCTGTACAGAAGGGGGCCCAACAGTGTGAAATTAAAGTGTGTCTGCCGGGAAGAAGGAAAGGAACTGCTGGCTGAGATACACAAAGGCATGTGCGGCTCCCACATTGGATCAAGGGCACTAGTTGGGAAAGCATTCCGGCAAGGATTCTATTGGCCCACAGCCCTCCAAGATGCGGTCGAGCTAGTCACCAAATGTGAAGCCTGCCAGTTCCATTCCAAGAAAACCCACCTGCCTGCCCAAGCTCTTCAAACAATCCCTCTATCATGGCCATTTTCAGTCTGGGGGCTCGATATCCTCGGCCCCTTCCCCCGAGCAATCGGGAGCTTTGAATTCTTGTTCGTTGCTATCGACAAGTTTACAAAGTGGCCGAAAGTGACTACCGTGAGAAAGGTGACTGCTCAGTCAGCTATCAAGTTCTTGAAAGAATTGGTGTGTCATTTTGGAGTTCCAGCAAGGATCATTACCGACAACGGCACCCAATTCACAAGCCGGGCCTTCATGCAATATGTTCATGCCCTCGGATGCAAGATCTCATTTGCCTCTGTGGCACACCCCTGGAGCAATGGGCAAGCTGAGAGGGCGAACGCTGAAGTGCTGCGTGGACTCAAGACGAGAACCTTTGATACACTGTAGAAGCACGGCAGGCGGTGGATCGAGGAGCTGCCGGTAGTTCTCTGGTCCCTCAGAACGACACCAAACCGAGCTACCGGGTAGACTCCCTTCTCCCTGGTCTACGGGGCAAAAGCAATTATCCCCACGGAACTCATTTACGGGTCGCCTCGAGTGCTTGCCTACGATGAAGTAGCGGAAGATCAGCATCGGCGTGATGACACTGTGCTACTCGAGGAGAACCGTCTCTGGGCTGCTACGCGTGCTGCACACTATCAGCAAGCCCTGCATCGCTATCATAGCCGCAGGGTTCACGCCCGGTGTTCTGAGGAAGGTGACCTTGTCCTTAGGCGCGTTCAGTCCGCCAAGGGTACAAACAAGTTGTCACCGAAGTGGGAAGGCCCTTACCGGGTAGTACGAGTGACCAGACCTGGCGCAGTCCATCTGGAGACCGGAGATGGCATTCAGTTGCAAAACTCATGGAATATTGAGCATCTCCGCAAGTTCTACCTGTAAGGCGTGGCTGTCGGGCCTTGCCCGGCAGCCACCCTTTTGTACAGGTCTTGCCTCAGTTGCATGTAACCCCTTGTACAAAGCCAGGGCGATGACCCTGTGCAAGAGAAAATAAAGAAGCGTTGTGGGGGGCCCCTGACCAAGATTGCATTCATGCCTGAGCATTCCAAGATCATTGCATAAGCATTTCATCAGCATTTGCATATGCATATAGCTAGGATCGCACCCTGCATTCATTCTCATCCTCGTGAAGCTGTAGGTTCCTGCCGTGAACTTGACCTTGACAGGGAGTTGAGAAGATTGCCCGGCACTGCGATCCCCGGCAAGCCAAACAGATAAGTTCTACCTCCTGTCCATTAGTGTTCTGTAAGTTATGACTTGTGCATAAGAAAACCCCGCCACTCTTTTGAAACTTAGGTGCTCCCATCCCTGACTCGAACATTGCTTCGGACAGGATGGTCGTAGTGACCTTTGGTAAAAAGAAGTTGGTGGGGGGCTGGCCCCTTTGCATGTTGCCTGATAGACATAGCTCTCCGGCAGACAGAAAAGGTGCCGGCAGGATAGCCTGCCAGGAAAAACTCATTTATTTACACTAAAGAGGCATCTCGCCTCTGCATGGACGTACACATGCACCGATTCCCGGCAAGGTTCATCTTTTTCATTAATATACTGATACAAGTACAAGCATTACAGAACACAAACATGGACTCAAGAGATTACATTATTTGAATTAAAATTTGGCAATTGCCTACAAGTTTAAGATTGAAAAAATATAGGTGCTCCGTAAATTCCTCTCCTTGTCCCTCTTATCCCAGGTAGTGCGGTGGGAAGAGAAGAGGGTGGGTGATGCGCCGGCACAGCGCCACCCCGATCCCCGTCAGGAGCTGTCGGACACAGGCTGACAAGATCGGGAGTGGCGAGACTGCGAAGGAGGAAGACGTGCGGAGCGCCCTGGCGGCCCCAGGATCACCGCTTCCAGGACCGAGCGGGGGGCTCCAGCACAGGCATCGACAGGGAAGGATGCCGGGGCCCAGCCAGAAGACCCCCAGGGGAAGCGGAAGCGCCAGAGGGGCAAGCCTTTCCTCGGCGGCCCGGGAAAATGGTGATAACTATGCCGGGGAAAGGGAGGAGAGCCAGACAGACAGGTAGCGGGTCGCCAGTACGAGACAAACGCGTCGATGCAGTCGTGCTCCTACTGGACGGCTTGCCTCCCGTCTTCTCCTTCTCCCTGGCTTCGACTTCATCAATGCCGTTCCGGGGGAAGGCCGGGACTCCAGCCCGGCGCCTTCCCCGGGGAGACGGCGAGCGGCCAGGACGGCCAGGGGGCTTGAGGCACACCGCTCTCCGCCTTGGCGGGCAGGAAGGTGCGCCTCTCATCAACATCAGCCCCAAGACGTCTGGGAGGGGCGGTGCTGGGATTACCAATGATCTCCGGCCCCGCCTCCCGGCCGAGCCTCGAAGGAACCAAGAGGTTCGCCACAGCAAGGACCAGGTTCACTCCCCGAGCGCCAGCGCCAGCATTTGGCGATGCTAGCCCCAACCAAGAGCCCGGGGGCTGGCCCCAGGCCCTCCTCTTCAGCATAACCAGCAGAGGCAGAAAGCGGAGGAGAAGAAGAATGCGAGGGTGGGTGACTTCGCCCTCCTCCACCCCTCCATTTTATAAGCAGATCGGGGAGGGGAGCCGCTCCCTCAACAGGCGATCGCCGCCCCTCTCCGCCAATTCAAGAAGACCGGGCCCTCACCTTGATGCTCTCCCACACCACGCGCCTCCGTTACCTACCACGCGCGATGCATGCCGCATAAGTGGCTAAGGATAAGGGCGTGGTGGGAAGAGTGAATTGGTAGTTTCTCCCCCGTGCGTTAAAGTCATTCATGGGCGATCACTTGAGCAGCCCCACCACCATTGGCCTTACACAACGCGTGGAGAAACCGGAAACTGGCCCGAAATCAAGGCTAATGAAGAAGCAAGGATGACCTCAAGAGACCAGCCTCTTCAGCGACCCCGCCTGTGCACTTATTAGGCCCTACCCCAACGATGCTCGGCAACGCGTTCGGGGCAAGCCCGGGGGCTTCTGTCGGTGCAACAAACCCTGGGTCTGTTGCCTAGATTGTGCACAGGCACGGGGACGAGATTGAAGCACCAACCCAAGTCAGAATACAAGGGACCGAGAGGTTCAAAGGACTAACATGCAGATCAGATGGACCAAGATCAAGCCAAAGAAGCAAGGCACCATCAGGACAAGGGCCTCCTTTGCCGGGCAGGCAAGCTCGGCAAGGGGCGAGGTCACCCCAGGAAGACGGCGTCCAAGATGTCCCGGCAGGGCCTGCCGAGGTGCACGAAGGCAAAACCACCTCACCAACTACTCCACCACGACCCATGTCGTTGATCAATGTGGGGTTGAACCACGAAGTGACTAAGTGGTAGCCATTCACCACATGGCAGCCTCTCCCTACAGGAAACACCTGCAGATGACACCCGTCCTGCGACGTGCCAAGCAAGCAGGCATGGAGCTGGCGAGATAGCCCGGCAAGCCTTGCCGGGCAACCAACGATGTGACATTGAGCGGTTCATTTAATGCGCCCCGTCAGCCCACAGAGTTAGGTATGATAGCGTTGTTTGCTATCTCATCAGTGCATAATCACTATTTTGCCATTGTGGTGACCCCTTAATCTATAAGAGGCACATGGCAACCGTAGAGAGGGTTAGAAGGTTGGATAACTCAGACCCTCATACGAGCGTAGCCACTGCCGCCCTGAGGCAACCCTTGCCGGGCAAGTGTACTATGCTCCACCACCACCTTTCCACCATCAATCCACCAAAGCAGGACTAGGGTTTTACGCCTCGCAGTGGCCCGAACCTGGGTAAAAATGCATGTGTGATCTCTGCCGTGCTGCCACACGCTCGTCACCTCTTTGTGCAACGCGACGCCCCCCTGCCGAACCAGGAAGGGGCCTCATGGTCCCATAGGTGGCCGTGGTTTCCCGTGACATACTTTGAAGCACAAGTGTGGAAAAGGATAGTAACATTGTCCCTTCTCTCTTTTTCTCTCATTTTGTTTTTTTCTCTTTTTTTATTTTGGGCTCTTTTTTTATATTTTGGGCTCTTTGGCCTCTTTTTTTTTTATATTTTAGTCCGGAGTCTCATCCCGACTTGTGGGGGAATCATAGTATCCATCATTCTTTCCTGACATGGGACAATGCTCTAATAATGATGATCATCACACTTTTATTTACTTACAACTCAAGAATTACAACTCGATACTAGAACAAAAATATGACTCTATATGAATGCCTCCGGTGGTGTACCGGGATGTGCAATGATCTAACGTGACATGTATAAAAAATATGAACGGTGGCCAAGCCACAAATATTATGTTAAATATATGATCATGCAAGGCAATATGACAATGATGGTGTGTGTCCTAATAAACAGAATGGAGGAAGTTGCATGGCAATATATCTTTGAATGGCTATGGAAATGCCATAATAGGTAGGTATGGTGGCTGTTTTGAGGAACATATAAGGTGTCTTATGTGTGAAAGAGCGTATCATATCATAGGATTTTGATGCACCGGCGAATTTTGCACCAACTCTCTAGGTGAGAAAGGGCAATGCACGGTACCGAAGAGGCTAGCCACGGTGGAAGGGTGAGAGTACGTATAATCCATGGACTCAACATTAATCATAAAGAACTCACATACTTATTGCAAAAGTTTATTAGCCCTTGAATCAAAGTAATACTACGCATGCTCCTAGGGGGATAGATTGGTAGGACAAGACCATCACTCGTCCCCGACCGCCACTCATAAGGAAGACAATCAAAAATAAATCATGCTCCAACTTCATCGCATAACGAGAGACCATACATTCATGCTTCGGGAATCACAAACCTTAACACAAATATTCTTACTCAACCACAAATACTCACTAGCATGACTCTAATATCACCGTCTTTATATCTCAAAACAAATGCAAGGAATCAAACTTCTCATATATTCAATGATCTTCATGAAAGTTTTTATTATATCCCTCTTGAATACCCATCATATTAGGACTAAATTCATAACCTAAGCAAATTGCCATACTATTTATAGGACTCTCAAAATAATATAAGTGAAGCATGAGAGTTCATTAATTTCTTCAAAATAAAACCACCGCTGTGCTCTAAAAAGATATAAGTGAAGCGCTAGAGCAACTACCTAGCTCAAAAGATATAAGTGAAGCACATAGAGTATTCTAATAAATTCATGATTAATGTGTGTCCCTCTCAAAAGGTGTGTACAGCAAGGATGATTGTGGCAAACTAAAACTCAAAGACTCATATAATACAAGACACTCCAAGCAAAACACATATCATGTGGTGAATAAAAATATATCCTCAAGTAATTTACCGATGGATCGTAGACAAAAGAGGGGATGCCATCTGGGGCATCCCCAAGCTTAGATGCTTGGTTGTCCTTGAATATTACCTTGGGATGCCTTGGGAATCCCCAAGATTAGGCTCTTGCCACTCCTTATTCCGTAGTCCATCGAAACTTCACCCAAAACATGAAAACTTCACAACACAAAACTCAACAGAAAACTCGTGAGATCCGTTATTATAATAAAACGAATCTCCACTTTGAAGTACAGTTGTAAACTCATTCAAATTTTATATTTGCATTATATCTACTGTATTCTAAATTCACCATGGCTCATACTACCCATAGATCCATCAAAATAAGCGAACAACACAACAAAAATAGAATCTTTCAAAAACATAACAGTCTGTAAAGCCCGAATTAAAGCCATACTTCTACAACTCCAAAAATCCTGAAACATTAGGAAAACGTAGGCAATCTGTATGTCAATCTTGTGTAAAAAAATTCAGAATTTTCCACTTTCCGGCAAATTTTAACAATTCTGCTAGTGGATGCAAAAGTTTCTGTTTTTCAGCAAAACCAAATCAACTATCATCCAAATCATCCCAAAGGTCTTACTTGGCTCAAACACTAATTAAAACATTAAAACACAATCATAAAATAAGTATAATTCCGTATTTATTGAAAAACAGATGCAAAAACAAAAAAATAAAAAATAAAATTGGGTTGCCTCCCAACAAGCGCTATTGTTTTACGCCCCTAGCTAGGCATATTACATAGATCTAGGTATTGCCATCTTTGGTATTTAATCCCGTAGATGTATTTTTGTCGGGAGGTTTTTCAAATATAACATGAAACACATCATCCATAGAAATTTTAGCATTATCAAGTTGTCCCTCTACATATCCCCTTTGATTACAGGCTACAATCCAAGAATATTGTTAATTAACATCATTGAAAACTTGTTGAATCATATCCAAAATAGGAACTTCCTTTTTAAGGTTCTCATCAAAGATGCGATCATTACCAAGAAAATGCCTTAACAAATAATAACTGTTGTAAAGGATCTCATCTATTACCGGTTTTTCACGGTTCATACCATAAAAATCAAAGATCTCTCAAGCTTACTGTACTATGTAGTCAAATTCATTCATAAGGACAAGGGTGGCTATCTTCTTAGCTCTAAGATCTTTTATAACAGGCAACTCGTAAAACAATCTTTGCGAGGTAGGATGAGTACGAATAAATTTCTTCAAAAGCTTAAGAACAAGTGCTGAAATAGCTTCTGCATAAGTTTTAGTTCTTTTAAGTATAGGGGCATCATCACAAGTCAAAGTTCCAATCCAATTAAAGAATTCTCGGATAGCCCCCTTTCCTATAACATTCCCTTGTCCCATAATGAATGTTTTAGCATCCAGATTAGTGGAACGTCCAATTTTACGAGTTCTACCATCATCTGTTTCTGCCATACCAAAATCACTCATGATGATAGGTTCAAAGCAAGCAATCTAGCACACAAGCAAACGAAAAGTAAACGAAAAGACAAACGGAAAGAAGGCAAATAAAAAGGAAAATATTTTTGTGTTTTTCTAAAAAGTTTTAGAAGTGGGGGAGAGGAAAAGGAGAGGCAAATGGCAAATAATGTAAATGCAAGAGATGAGAGTTTATGATGGGTACTTGGTAGGCTTGATGTAGATCCTCCCCCGCAACGGCGCAAGAAATTCTTCCTGCTACTTCTTGAGCTTGCATTGGTTTTTCCCTTGAAGAGGAAGGGGTGATGCAGCAAAGTAGAGATAATTATTTCCCTCAGTTTGAGAACCAAGGTATCAATCCAGTAGGAGGAACACACAAGTCACCAATGGTTGCACCTACACAAACAAACAAATACTTGCACCCAATGCGATAAAGGGGTTGTCAATCCCTTCATGGTTACTTGCAAGGATGAGATCTGATAGAGATAGGTATAAAAGATAAATAAAAGTGCAAAATAAAGTAAAGGTAAAATAAATTGCAGCAACGTATTTTTGGGTTTTTGGTTTTATAGATTGGAAAATATTATGATAAAAATAGACCTAGTGGCCATAGTTTTCACTAGAGGCTTCTCTCCCGAAAGAACGCATACGGTGGGTAAACAAATTACTGTTGAGCAATTGATAGAAAAGCTCAAAGTTATGATGATATCTAAGGCAATGATCATGAATATAGGCATCACGTCTGTGACAAGTGGACCGACTCTTGCCTGCATCTACTACTATTACTCCACACGTCGACCGCTATCCAGCATGCATCTAGTGTATTAAGTTAACAAGAACGGAGTAACGCCTTAAGCAAGATGACATGATGTAAAGGGATATCCAATCAATATGAATAAAGCCCCTTTTATCCTTAATGGCAACAATACAAATACGTGCCTCGCTACCATTTCTATCACTGGGTGAGGACACCGCAAGATTGAACCCATTACAAGAAAAATCAATCTAGTTGGCCAAACCAAATCAATAGATCGGAGAGAAATACAAAGCTATATTAATCATGCATAAAAGAGTTTAGAGAAGACTCAAATAATATTCATAGATAATCTGATCATAAATCCACAATTCATCGGATCTCAACAAATGCACCGCAAAAGAAGATTACATCGAATAGATCTCCAAGAACATCAAGGAGAACATTGTATTGAAGATCAAAGAGAGAGAAGAAGTCATCTAGCTACTAGCTATGGACCCGTAGGTCTGTGGTAAACTACTCACACATCATCGGAAGGGCAGCAAGGTTGATGTAGAGGCCCTCCGTGATCGAATCCCCCTCCGGCAGAGTATCGGAACAGGTCTCCAGATGGGATCTCACGAGGACAAAAACTTGCGGCGGTGGGAAAGTACTTTTGGTGTACCCTCTGATATACGGGGAATATTTGGGTATTCATGGAGCTGAGATTAGGGTTAGAGGACCCACATGGGGGCCACAAGCTCGGTAGGTGCGCCCCCCTAGGGCACGGCCTCCGAGATTGTGGTGGCCTCGTGGCTCTTCTGCCCTCCTCCCGAAGCTTCCTAGGTGTCTTCTGGTCCAAGAAAATCGTCACCAAGTTTTGTTCTGTTTGGATTCCATTTGGTATTGATTTTCTGTAACAGACAAAAACATGGAAAAAAACAGCAACTAGCACTGGGGACTAGGTTAATAGATTAGTCCTTAAAAATGATATAAAATAGCATAATAATGCGTATAAAACATCCAAGATGGATAATATAATAGCACGGAACAATAAAAAATTATAGATACGTTGGAGACGTATCAACATGCATCTAGTGTATTAAATCATGGAATAACGGAGTGATGCAATGAGAACGATGACATGATGTAGACAAGATATATTCATGTGGGAATAAACCCCATCTTGTTACCCTTAATAGCAATGATACATGCATGTCATGTCTCTTTCTGTCACTGAAATTGAGCACCGCAAGAACGAACCCATCACAAAGCACCTCTTCCCATGGCAAGAAAAATCAATCTAGTTGGCCAAACCAAACCAAAATTTTGGAGAAGAAATACGAGGCTATAACAATCATGCATATAAGAGTTCAGCAAAGAATCAAATAATATTCATGGATAGAACTGATCATAAACCCACAATTCATCGGATCCCAACAAGCACACCGCAAAAAGGAGTTACTTCAAATAGATCTCAAAGAACATCGTGGAGAACATTGTATTGAAGATCAAAAAGAGAGAACAAGCCATATAGCTACTAGCTACGAACCCGTTGGTCTGTGGTAAACTACTCATGCATCATCGAAGGGGCAACAAGGATTATGAAGAACCCCTCCGTGATTGTTGCTCCCTCCGGTAGAGTGCCGAAAAAGGCCTCTAGATTGGATCTCGTGGTTCTGGAACTTGCGGCGGCTGGAAAAGTGTTTCATCGACTCCCCTAGGGTTTTTGGGATTTTGGAGTATTTATAGAGGCGGAGGTCGGTGGCGAAGCTTCCCGTGGGCTCCACTACCCAATAGGGCGCGCCTGGGGCCTCTGGCGCACCCTGGTGCCTAGTGCGCCCCACGGGCTTCCTCCCTTGTGCTCCTTTGGCTCCCTGGGTGTCTTCTGTCCAGAAAAAATCTCTAAAAAGTTTCGTTGCAATTGGAATTCATTTGGTATTGATATTCTGCAAAGTAAAAAGAAGGAAAAAATAGCAACTGGCACTGGGCACTATGTCAATAGGTTAGTCCCAAAAAATGGTATAAAGTTGCTAGTAAATGAATATAAAACATCCAAGATTGATAATATAACAGCATGGAACAATCAAAAATTATAGATACAATGGAGATGTATTAGGATCCCCAAGCTTAATTCCTGCTCGTCCTCGAGTAGGTAAATGATAAAAACAGAATTTTTTATGTGGAGTGCTGCCTAACATGTTCATCGTATAATATTTTCTTTTGTAGCATGGATATTTGGACTTTAGATCATTCAAAGCAGTAGTCTATGATTGACATGAGGACCTCAATACTCAAGCATATCAACCAGCAACCATGTCTTTCAAAATATCAGCACTAAAGATGTTGGAGTTATGCCCTAGAGGCAATCATGTATGATGATATTTCCTATGTGTTTATGAATAAATATAGTCCTTGGACATTATCAATGATGTGTATCAGCAAGTACATGACTTGTTTGTGGGACTATGCATTGTATGATGACTGTCCTAAAAGGTCCCTAGTCTAAAGGGCTGTGTGGATGCACAGCTGACTAGACTAGCATATGACACAATGGATGGCTCAGTCTCACTAGCCATGGAGCATTGGATGCTAACCAGATAATATGGACTTGGAAGGATCTGGTTGGATTTGACTTAGTCGGATCCGAGTCGTGATAAGGTCCGAGTCGGATAGATCGAACCATGAGACGCAGCGATATGTCATCTGTGAGTCTCTATTCTATGTCCTAAGACCTGAGCTGGCGCATGTACTCGAGATTGTGACTGGCCTACTTTGGGCTGACCAAATGCTACTCCATAACTGGGTAGTTATAAAGGTAGGTTTCGGGCTTGTCCGGACCCATGTTGCGAGACATGGTCGAGCAAGATGGGATTTGCCCCTCCGATCAAGAGAGATATACTTTGGGCCCCTCATGTGATCCGACCAAGATAAGAATGGCCATGCGACAGGGATTATGAGATAATCCAGTTTGTGGTCGGCATCACTGGAACGAGAAAGAGGGTCGGGCTATCAGAAGGATGACAGACTCGCCTTGAGCCCGACAACATATATCGTGTAGCAAAAGGAACAGAAGTGTGATGTACAGGTTCGCCTAACCAGCTTCATCGGCCACTTAGAATCGGCACGCTTTGCTAGAGGCCGCTACCGACTAGCTGAGCTGGATGTGATCAGACTCGCGACCAAGTGAACGAGAACCTAAGGGGTAGCGCGCTTAAGGGAAGGAACATGTGAGGCCCGGTCCGACTCTACGTGTCAGAAGTGATCCTACTCGGACTCGGATCCAGGCCGAATAGACTTTGGGCTTTAGGATCCATGCGAGGCCCAAGTCTTGAGTCCATGACGGATGCCTATATAAAGTGGGGGCACGGCACACTCATTCGGTTGATTGCTTCGGCACTATCACTAGGGCTTTGCATGTGTTGCGAATAGCCACCTCCACTTGCCGCCGACTGTGTGATCAGATCTACCAGTCCGCCACACGGTGTTTCTCCTGCACGCGTGTCGGTGTTCTGGGATCGGGGGTACCCAGACCTGCCTACCTGCGGCCAAGCGCGTGGGCCCATCGATGGCCTTGTACGGCCCAGCTACAACGACCCCAAGGCAAGACCCTCGCGAGGGCCCCCAACCTCGCGAGGTGGACGGCATCAAGACCTCCAGAGGAGCGGAGATTTCTATGCAGGTACCCAACCTCACGAGGCTATGATGATGTGAGCCATAACGACCAAGGCCAGGCGAGCGCCAGCGGGCGCAGAGGAGGTAGTTTCCCTTCCGGTGCTAAGGAGGCAAGGACAGACGTGGGTTCCCAAGGAATCCCCCAAAGGTTTCCATTCCGGTGCAACAAGACCAAGACCACGAGATAGGCAGGACGGATGTCATCGCCGAGCCCACCGCTGCTTCATGACCAGAAGCTTTGCAGATGAAGACCACCTTTCGTCAGGATTAGATGTACTTCTTGTCCCCTTTCAAATTGGCCGTTGTGGGATCCCTTCCCGCCTAAGTTTTGAGGGAAGAGGACTAAGGCCACTATAAATATAGGTTAGCCACCACCGTAGAGGAGGATCGAGAATCGGACCCTTGACCATTCCACCCTCATCACTTGAGCCCTCGCGAGGCCGCTCGAACCACTGTACTAGTTCATCCTCAACCTCCTCGTGAGGCCAATCCACCACAAAGTAGGAGTAGGGTTTTACACCGCAAGGTGGCCCGAACCTGGGTAAACTGCCGTGTTCATCTTCTTCCCCACTCGCGTGAGCTCGACGAGGCTAGGCTGTAGGGTGGCGAGCTTGAGACTTGGGTTGGTTGAGATCTTCGCACACACCCCAGAGTTCGAACCTTATTGGGTCTGTCGAGCACTGAATCCGGCATTTGGTGTGCCAGGAAAGGGGCATGTCGAAGCTCCGCCTCTTCACGGACCACGCTTTGCCCTCGCCTTGTTGTTTCCATGGCGGACGCTGTCCCGCCGGTCTGGCCGCCCGAAGCCTATGGGAGTGCGGCGGGCTGCCCGGCCTTTACTCCCGGCTTGCGCCGGGTGCGGTGGCCCGTGAAGTTCAGGCCAGTGCTGCCCCCGCGGTACGATGCTGCTACAGAACCCAAGGAGTTTCTCCAGCTGTACGCGCATGCCATCCAAGCAGCTGGTGGTGATGACAAGGCCATGGCAAACTGGCTCCCCTTGGCCCTCTTGGAGGCCCCTCAATCTTGGCTTCGCGGCCTCCCAGACACCTCGATCTCTTCTTGGGAGGAGCTCCAAGGCCAGTTCGTCGCGCGTTTCGTGGCTCCGATGCCCCATGCGGTCGCATGCATCATCGATGGGTCGCGGGCACCTGCCTCCAGCCGCCACATCAAGCAGTTCTTCCGTCGGCCGGGCGCTACTCGGCCACAGCATGAGGCCTCCCAGGGGCGCGCCGGGCCTGAGGCCGACATCACCTTCGACGTCAAGGATCACCCCAAGACTACGGTCGCTGCGGGTGCGCTCCCCATGCTATGCATGCCCACCATCAGCAACATTGCGGTCACCAAGACCGTCATCGACGATGGCGCCAGCCTTAACGTCCTCTCCGTGGAGACCTTCGACCTGCTCCAAGTGCCCTACGACCAGCTCATGTCCACCAAGCCCTTCTCGGGGGTGGTCAAGGGCTCAACCGCCCCCCTGGGGCAGGTACGCCTCCCTATCACCTTCGGCAAGCATGACAATTACCGCACTGAGCTCATCGACTTCGACATCACCCACATCGGCCTCCCTTACAACGCCATCCTGGGGTATCCGGCCCTCGCCAAGTTCATGGCGGCAACTCATCCGGGCTACAACGTCATCAAGATGCCAGGCAGCGGCGGCACCAGCCACTACAAAAAAATACCACTTCCATGATGATACGTCTTTGTCACAGTAGGTCATGTTTTCTGTCATGCAGGTACATCCATGACGATTTTATGACAGAATCAAGATAGTCATACCTGTGCTGTCGTAGAAGTGTTCCATGACAATACCAAAATTATCATCACGAAAGTGTCCACTTCCTTGACGATAAATAGCACGTCATGGAAGTGCTTTCGTCAAGGGTACCGACACGTGGCGTCCACCGTAACGGGTCACCGTTAAGCTATCGGGTTTCGGTTTGGATCCGATAACCCGTTAACCGCCCGGACCAATGGGGATTTTCCACATGTAAAATTCTAATTCGCCTTAGTATCCACGTGTCAGCTCCGCGTTGGGACAGGTGTCATCAAGTGAGTGGACGGGACAAGCCTATGGTATGTCGACACGTGGCTCGGCCCAATAGTGGCCCGTTTAGGTTAAAAGGCCGGGCCTGTCAAAATAAGCGGGCCGGCCCATTAGTGGCCTACTTGAGTCAGGCCCATTCACAAGCATGGCCCATACAAGTTACACAGAATCGGCCCATCAAAGGCCCATTCTAGATTTGACAATTTCTAGCCCATCGTCAGTTCCAACCCGTTAACGGCCCGCTACGTCTTTGGGCCCAATTATGGCCCGACCTTCTTTCGGCCTGTTAGCAGCCCATCGTCAGTTCCAGCCCATTAACGGCTTGGTACGTCTTTTGGCCTTTCCTCGGCCCATTCTGTAGTTGGGCCAACTTCTAGCCCGTTGTGACTTTCAGCCTTTCCTCAGCCCATTAGGTAAATGGGCCAATTCCTAGCACATTTTGTCTTCCGGCCTGTTAACGACCCGCACAACAGTTGGGCATTTAACGGTGCAACCTGATTTTGGGTCCACTAGCGGCCCACGTTCCGCAGGACACAATTTCTGCCCGACACAACTTTCGGCCTGTTAAAAGCCTAGTTTGCAAATTTGGCCTCTTCTGGCCCAAAACACTTTCGGCCTCTTACTGGCCCGTAAAGTAAAAGGGCCGAGACAAAATTGACATTTAATTTGGCCTGCTATGGCCCATGGGCCATTTCCATTTATACGGCCCTATCGAGCTTTCACACTGTTAACGGCCTGTTAAAAGCCGTTGTTACGGTGGGCCACATCGTTTGGGATCCACTGAATATTAAGTTGACCAGCCCAATTAAGGCCCGCTTTGACTACTCATGTTTGTTCGTTCGGATGGTGTCCAGGTAATGTTTGGGCATGTTGGCCCCCATTTCAACGATATAGCATATACAAAGAATTATCCTACTCTATACTATCGCCTCTAAAAAACCTACACTATACAATAAAGAGACTAAGGGATAGAAACGAAGAATAATCCTACACTATACAATAAAGAAATTACTGCAGATTATACCCGCTGGGCATTATAGTTCGGCACCAGTGATAATAAAGCGTACACAAACAGCAAATTACATACACTGGGAAAATAAAGCTCATACATCATGGACACGCATCAACAGAACTTACCATTTGAACTATAATCTCTTCAGAAAATAGGATTGGCCGGATTCAGATAGCACAAAATTTAGTCTGCAAAATCTCCAATTCCTTTGTGGTTACCTCAGTGTCTTGTTTCATTTTTTTGACTCCTGCATCTAATACCTGCAACTCTAGTCTCAACATGTTGATTACATGTTCAGAATCATGTACACTTTGTCTTGCCACCTCTAGTTGATGCTCGAGAACATCAGCACATTCCAATTCCAATCCATAATCATTTGCTAACAGCCATGCCGCACTGCTCTCAGATCTTTGTGTTGATGTCACTTCATCCTGAAATGTTTCTGTAAGTACACATGACTAGGGCAAAAATATAGTTACAACAGTGAAGCGAGCATGACAGACTATTTTGTACATGGCAAAACAGGACTAACAATAATGTTACATGTCATGAAGCATAAGCAGGTGATATTTTAAAAGTTATAAAAATGGTAGTCTGTGCAGCCCGCATACAGAAATCTCTCTTAGCTCACCAGAGGAGCATGATGTTGGGGCCAAATCCAAAACACAGATAGGTTACAAATTTAGACCACACGCAGCTACTGAACATTATATATATACTAGCAAGATGCTCGTGCATTACACGAAACATCAAGATGCATTTGTATGAGTAGTTTATCTTGTGAGAGAAAAGGATGAATGAGGGAAGGCCTTATTTGCAAATGTGGAGAGGGGTGTGGGTATCTTTTTGCAAAATTGCCATAATTTCCTTCCTATCCGTCAGATATAAATCAGACGGCCTATATTGCAGGATGACAGGCACACCATCATTGCCAACTCTATTTTTTATACGAGTATATATATATATATATATATATATCTTGCATATAAGTAAGCAAGTAGTTGGCCATTCTGTAGCTCAATTAAAGTCTTAGGGAGCATAATGAACAGCAGAGGGATTCATACAAACCTACTACAGCAAGCAAAACTACTCAATCATTAGCCTCGTATAAACTAGATTGTGAGCCTCATGCGGTAATAGTTGGTTAATAGACTTCAAAGCTTCAGGCACACTTCGCCGGAGTAATTACATGGTAAGGCCTTTAACTATGTCAACTAATAGTTATACAAGTACCCAACATCAGGCATCATTGTTTAGGCATCTCATTAACTGAGGACAAATAAAGCAATTGAAAAGAGGAATTTAACTATGCCTGAAACAAACAAGCAATTGAACTGTTGAGTTGGCATCATGCATACATGCATGCCTCAAGAACATCCATGGCCTAGCTACATTTACTATATAAAGGAACAAGTAATGTAATATTGTTTGCCCCCTATGAAGTATCTCGACTAGTATGTAATCAAGATCCTAGTAATGATAGGGAGGCTAATGATGTGAATATGCGTTTCGTTATGACATTTATGACATCTACAACTCTACCATAGTAGGAAGCAGTTTCACACTGTTCACTACTATAAGATGTTTTAGATATTTAAAAGTAGACTACATCCATAATGAGTGAATAGACACATTAAATGTGTTTACATACATCTGATTTACAAAAAAGTTAGAACATCATATAGTAGTGAGCGGAGGGGGTTTTAATGAATGGCCCAATGACTAGGTTACAGGTGAAGAACCCTATGCAAGCACAATGTCAGACAAATAGGATGTCCTGGTAATTGTAATATAGTGACTTACCATAACTGGTTGAACAGGCCCAGCGCTGCTCCTCCTTCTTTGCAAGGCTCCTTCCTAACATCTTGTACTTGGAAATCCTCAATCATATCTTCATTGCACCCCCTCTGCAAGGTGACACAAACTAGTTACTGGTCTCCTTGGAAGATAAATATGCATACTTTCCAGTCTGTGAACAACACGAAAGGATGAGTTTATAACAAAACACCACCACATAATGAAACATGCCACATCTGTTGCACACAATGAAATGAACATTTACTATGTGTGCACTATGTAAAAACTAGGCATACCTTCGAACTGGATCTCCAGGTACTCTTGGAGAGCCTACTTTAGTGTACAGCCAAACCTTTATGTCACCTATGAGTTATACAAGCCCCCACTACAGCAGCCCTTAGTGTTTAAATCATTGACAAGCTCTGTTAGGTCAAGAACAGCAAGTAATCAAAGCAAACAGTCCTAGTATGGCTGGCTGATACAAACAAGCAATTGAACAGATGTGTGAGCAAATCTTGCACAACACTGAATTACATATCAAGAAAAGAAGGATAGAAGGAGGCTTAAAGACCATCACTTGACTGACCAGATTTAAGGTGCATTTAAACATCATGTGCAATGTATGAACTAACATAAACATTGCATATTTCAGATTCTATAATGAAATGCACATGTATTAGGTTATGCCATGTATGATGCCTAAATGTACTCTATAGCAGGCAGGAGTGATTCATCATTGCACGCACAATTGAATTGCAGGTTAAGGGCCAGTTCTATTCCGCCTTTTCAGAGCTTATTGTCAAAATAAGCCATAAAAGATGTAAAGAAGTCATTTTTGAGTTATGGGCTTGGGCTTAACTTATTTTTGCTTTGGGAGGGGGTGCTTCGGGTAGAAGCTCACTAAAAATTGAAGGGAAGGGGAATTGTGAAATGACTCTGTTGTCTGCCTATATTACACTCAAAATGCCACTGCTCACGTCCGCGTCACACCTGACCCTCAAGTAAAAACAAACACGCAAGCGTTCATTGCCCTGCCCGCTTGCATCTCCTCTCCCCTTTCCCTCTACCTCGATCCCCTGCCTGCAGCGCTAGGGTTCCTCCAGCGAGCCGTCGCCACTGGTCCCATCTGGCCTACTCCTCGACGATGCTCTATCTAGCTAGGCTACATGGCCGGCGGGTAGGGCCAAATCTCCCCGGCTGCTGCTCCCTCTGGCGCCGCCTCTCATTCTCATGGTCTCCAGCAGCTGCTCCGCTATGGTCCGTCCAATGCACTACTCCGACGGTCGCCGCACAACTACGACCGATGCCCCACTCCGGCAGAAGGCACCTCATTCCCCCTCCCCTCCTCCCAGGCCATGGCCTTGAGGTGTTGTTGAAGGATGAGCTCATCCAACAAGGTCAGGATCTCCTCTGATTTTTTGCCAAATTTTCATTCTGATCTGCTATACGATGAATTGCTATGAGCTGCTGCTGCTATATGGTGCATTGATATGAGCTGCTCCTGCTGCTGCTATATGATGAATTGCTATGAGCTGCTGTTGCTATATGATGAATTGCTATGAGCTGTTGCTGCTGCTATATGATGAGTTGCTATAAGCTGCTCCTGCTGCTACTATATGATGAATTGCTATGAGTTGCTCCTGCTGTTGCTATGTGATGAATTGCTATGAGCTGCTGCTGGCATATGATGAATTGCTTGCTTTTGCTGCTGTATGATGAGTTGCTGCTGCTATATGATGCTTTCAGGTGGTGCTGCTATATGATAATAACCAGCCACTTGGACCATCGAATTTCGATAAATAATGGTTCTTCATTTAAATTTAGGTCATGCATTCTTCATTTAAATTAGGCAATGGGATCTCTATGGAAGATATTGACCAAAGTAGATTGTGCCAAGTTGTATTTGCATTTTGAACAAATATTGATGGTCTATTTTCCTATCATATTAATTATTGCACTGGGTTCAATTTGTGATGTTTGCAAGTCAAATTAATTTTCATATGGGCAGCAAAATGACAAAATATAATGAAATCTAGACTTTTCACTGATCATACCACAGATAAGCTGAAAAGGCAGGCAATGAAAAGAACTGGTTGGCTTATTATCTGGAAATTATATTCAAAGGTGCTTATTTTCATAGGATAACTCGAAATAACTGTCCCTAAGAAACTTGGCCAACAGCACTGACATACAAATAACATGTCATGATGATTGCAATGGAGAGTGACCTACCATAGCATACTGTATAGGCTCACTGCTGCCTCTCCTTTTTTTGCGATGTTCCATGAAATTGCCACATACATCTTGTACTAAGAAATCTTGTACTTTTTCATTGCGTAACCCTATCTACAAGTTGACACGGCTAATTTCAGATATCTCTACATGATAATATATTGCATATCCCTTGCGCATATTTAAACCACCAAATAATGATTGTGTGCATAGCATAAACTAGCCATGACTCTGTGTACTGGACTAGCAGGCACTCTAAGGGAGCCTAATGTAGTGCACTGGAATTCCTACATGCCACCTTCGATTTTGTGTAATGTACTACCCCTGTTCCTAAATATATGTCTTTGTAGAGATTCCAGTATGGACCACATACTGATGTATATAGATGCATTTTTTGAGTGTAGATTCACTCATTTTGCTCTATATGTAGTCTATAGTGGAATCTCTAGAAAGACTTATATTTAGGAACGGACGAAGTATCATGTATGACATCTACATCTCTAATTTAGCAGCCAGTAGTGGAAATCATTGTCTGTACAAAGGGATTACTGGTCAAAAATCCTAGCAAAGCACGCTGGCAGGCACACAACAATACAAGAGAGAGAGACACACTTACAAGATCATAGCAATGCCTCAGTCCAGGATCTTGGTTGGCCAAACTGTTAGATCCAGAAGAAACATCGTCCTTGTAGTTTTTGCCAGCTGCATAACATCTAACAGTGACCTGTTAGTATATTTGAAGTACATCGGGCATGTGATGCTGGACGGGTTTAAAGGTGACAAGTACCTAGGCCGCAGCGGGTGCTTGGCATCTTGCCAGACAGTGGGAATCAGGTTAGAAACGTCAAGGGTGATGACGCTACGCTGGCTGTCGGGGTCCGGTAAGGAGATCTAGAACCGTGGAGTAGGGTGTTTGTGGAGCGGCTCCGGTAGAGTGGACTACGGTGTGGGTTAAGCGGATCTGAGGCCGTGGACGAGGGCGTCGGTGAAGCTGCTCCGGTGGTTGGGTTCAGGATGGTGTCGACGATGCGGATCTGCGGCCGTGGACGGGGCGTCAGAAGCTGCTCCATTAGGTTGGACGAGGGTGCGATGAAGCGGATCTGAGGCCGTGGACTTGGGCGTTGGCAAAGCGGCCCCGGTAGGGTTGAGAATGGTATAGGCAAAGCTACTCCGGTAGGGTTGAGGATGGTGTCGGCGAAGCGGCTTCGGTACGGTTGAGGAAGGTGTCTGTGAAGAGGATCAAAGGCCGTCGACGAGGGCGTCGGTGGGGCGGCTATGGGGGTGTGGACCAAGCATCTCCGGTGGGGAGTAGGAAGGAGCCGCTGCAGATGCGCTACGGTTGACGAGAGAACCAGCGAAGCAGATCCGGCATTGTGAACAAGGCCGGCACTGAATGGGCTGTGGTGTAGTGGGGATGAGCAGTCTACTTGTTTCTAGGGGAGGTGGGAGGGGTAGATGCGGCCGCAGAAGCAGATCCGACGAGGTGGACGCCACTGGCAGTGAATGGGCTCTGGTACGCTGGTGGATGAGCAGTCTAGGGCTTCGAGAGGGGAGGGGTAGAAAGGCCGATGAAGTACGGACGACGTGATGTAACATGCTCTGGTGCTGTGGAGTAGTCGTTTTTGTGGGAGGGGGAGAGGAAATAGGGGTGCCATGTGGTGGGGTGAACCGGAAGTTACCAAAGTAGCCCCGACCTATTATGTAAATGAGGGGCGTATTGTAACTATTGTTCTCCGTGCAGAAAGGACAAAAGGGGAATTTCACATGCTAAAGACTAGGTGGCGGAAATTTTAGAAGGAGGCGGGAGATTTTGCCGCCCGCGGGATCGTTCGTATCTAGTTTCAACTAATTTTGGACAGTGCTAGCGGGAAGGTCATGCGAGACTGTGTACACGGGGCACACATCAGCAGTTAATAACTGGTATGAAGTCCACCCCAGAAAATAGACAATAACTCGGGATGATGCACCGATAACTGGACGTTCACACGGGCGCGGCCAATCGAACGGGTGTAGAGGCACGTTCACAAAAAAGGGATTAAATACTCAGCCTATGTATTTCTCGTGTAAATATATAATTTAGTGCCATTGGTTATTTATTTTAAACATTATGCATTGACGTGTTATTGTAGAGGCACACAAAAAGAAATGGATATTGTAGTTCCACAAAAGAAATGGATATTGTAGTCCGCTACTTAAAAGTGTTACCTCATATGATTACATGGCCTCCATTTCATAAATTGCGTACCCCTTGAATTCATATATGAATATTACATATATTACTTCATAATAGAACCTTAAATCATCCAAGACTAATGAATTTGAATGCAAAACTAACAATGGTGCATGTACATGGTAGCTACAGTGGTTGTTTGAAGAAACATCACTGTAACTTTGGCATGCACAATTGAAAAGGATTATTTGGAAAAAAAGCGAGATGTGAGTGTCCAATCTTTATACCGTTGAATCTATATTGTATCTTTAGCCACGATACAAAGTAGATATTGATTTATGTTCAAGCGATGCACGTCCACGATCTCTAGATAGTGATACGTGAATGAATTGTGCAATCTCTCTCACACGCATACATATCTCATTTCTTCGTGGGTATCGGAATCACACACGCGCACTTCGTGTATTTCTCTCCCTCCATCAAAGTTAGCATTCGTCTTTCTACCCCGTCCTACAAGTCTCTCACACAGAAACACACACGCTCTCTCTATTGAACACGCCCACCCCTTTAATTCCGCCCACCCACCGCCACCAATGTCTCAAAGTATAACTATGTCTCGCACACATATGACTAAGGTTAACTCAAGTCCCGGAACCATATGAATACATACAATCGATTCCAGCAGAGCACCTTTTGTTTTCAGATTTCGCTCTCACACACGCACACGCGCGCGCACACGCACATGCACGCAGACATTGTTTCTCTCTTCATTTTTTTCCCGGCACTTGCATGCTCACCGCTTGTTTATCTCCGTGATGCTTTAAGTATGCCTCGCACACATGCTATCTACCTATCCCTTAATATAGATATGTATCACACAAACTCCTTCTCCCTATATCTAAGTGTCACTGCCCCCCCCCCACACCCACACACACACTTTTCGACACCGAAGGAGTAGGGTGACACCTCAATCTTGATAATAATCTATCCACTGGCTTCTCTCTCAAACACACACACACTACCCGACACCGAAGGAGTAGGGTGACACCTCGATCTTGATAGTAATCTATCTACTGGCTTCTCTCTCAAACACACACACACACTCGCTAGTTGTGCCTCTGTGCCTACCGCGCGCACACTCTCGATACGTCTTTCTCTCTCTCCCCCCTCCCCACCCCCCAACAATGACAGCAGAAGGGTGACAACTCGATCTTGATCTTAATCTATCAATTGGCTTCTCTCTCAAACACACACACACACACACACACACACACACACACACACACACACACACACACACACTAGTTGTGTTTCTGTGCCTCGCTCACACACACTCGATACGTCTTTCTCTCCGTAGCCCCCTCGATATGTAGACTTCTCGTGCGTGCACAGCTGTAGTGACGATGACGCTGAACCCAGTGTGCCTTGTTTTTACCGGCCTCATGTGATAGTTTTCACCCTGTTTTCTGTTAATTAACAAGGCAACCTTTTCTTTGTTACTACTAGTGAATTTGAGATCATTCGGGGTAGACATAAAATATATCACTTCAACCCAATTATTGCAGTAACTATTTAAAAAGAAACTAGCAAGATGCCCATGTGTTGCACGGAACATCAAGATGCATTTGTATGAGTAGTTTATCTTGTGAGAGAAAAGGATGAAGGAGGGAAGGCCTTATTTTCAAATGTGGAGAGGGATGTGGGTATCTTTTTGCAAAATTTCCATAGTTTCCTTCCTATCCGTCAGATATAAATTGGACGGCCTATATTGCAGGATGGCAGGCACACCATCATCACCAACTCTGTTTCTCATAAGAGTAGAGATATATCTCTTGCATCGTCCACAATGAACAACTGCTGGACTGGTTAGCACATTCTCGCAACGCGATGACCTGAGTTCGAATTCTGTCCTAAACTTTAGATTTTTATATTTTTTTAATATATACTTCTTTCGCTATTGTACTGACAGTGGAACCCATAGAGTACTTAGAATACAATATTAAGGATGGATTTGTTTCTTTTTAACTTTCTGTACGAATATGTAGCCACCCTGCAAGTCATGTACAATGTACATGCAATTAACTTTTTATAGAGGGAGAATCATACACGCAATTAACTCAAATGGATTGGATGTGACTATAATTTCCAGCATAAGAGCATCTCCAACGGCAACCGGCAAATTTCCTCCCGCTTCCTTCCGCGGAGGACGACATCCAATGCCAGCGGCATACATTTACACAACTCTAACCAACCAGAGGAAATTCGTGCAAACACGGACTGATTTCATATAAGCATGAAGGATTTCGTATAAAAAGCCGAATCTTCATATAAACATGACGAATTTCATTACATTTACATGAACTAAGCGGTGCTAATCTGGCTCTCGTGGTACAATTAATACCTAATCTAAATGACCGCCTGCGGATCCCTTTGTCTTCCTCATGTTCGGCAGACACTTGTGGGGTTGACAAAGGTCCTCACAAGAGACGAAGCAGCCAAGAAACCACCTGTATACGCAGTCGTCGCCTCGGCGGTGGCCTTCCTGGGACCCAAGCGGTGACGGCCTCCCGTGTTTTACTTCTTCTCGATGATGGCGCGAGAGACGGAGAAGCTGGCCACCGACTCGTCGCTCTCCGTGCACCGGGCTTCTGTCTCTGCCTGCATGGCGCTCCCGCAGGCATGGGAGGCGCGCCCACAGACACGGGAGGCGCAGCCACCGCAGACACGGAAGGCGCAGCCGCAGACACTGGTGGCGCGATACGACGCGGCAGCGACGACGCCCGTGCCGCCATGCCGGCGTGGAGCAACTCGCCACTCCTCATCGAGCTGAACTGGAGCGGCGTGTTGCTGAACCACGCGCCAGCTTGGGGCGGCAACTGGCTCCATCGGGCCAGGCGAGGTAGGTGAAGCACCGAGCAGCCTCGCTCATATCCGGAGGGCTCGGCGGGCCACTGCTACTTCTTGAGCTTGCGTTGGTTTTTCCCTTGAAGAGGAAAGGGTGATGCAGCACAGTAGAGGTAAGTATTTCCCTCAGTTAAGAACCAAGGTATCAATCCAGTAGGAGAAGAACGCACAAATCACCAACACCTGCACAAACAATCAAACACTTGCACCCAACGCGGTAAAGGGGTTGTCAATCCCTTCACGGTCAATTGCAAAAGTGAGATCTGATAGAGATAGATAAACAAAAGATAAAATATTTTTAGGTTTTTTGGTATATAGATCTGAAAATAAAAGATTGCAAAATAGTAGATCGAAAAGTAATATGATAGAAAATAGACCCGGGGGCCATAGGTTTCACTAGTGGCTTCTCTCATGAAGGCAAATAATACGGTGGGTGAACAAATTACTGTCGAGCAATTGATAGAAAAGCGCAAAGTTATGACGATATCCAAGGCAATGATTATGCATATAGGCATCACGTCCATGTCAAGTAGACCGACTCCTGCCTGCATCAACTACTATTACTCCACACATCGACCGCTATCCATCATGCATCTAGAGTATTAAGTTCATAAAGAACGGAGTAACGCCTTAAGTAAGATGACATGATGTAGAGGAATTAACTCAAGCAATATGATGAAAACCCCACCTTTTTATCCTCAATGGCAACAATACAATACGTGCCTCGCTACCCCTAGTGTCACTGGGTGAGGACACCACAAGATTGAACCCAAAGCTAAGCACCTCTCCCATTGCAATAAAAACCAATCTAGTTGGCCAAACCAAACCGATAATTCGAAGAGAAATACAAAGATATTAAATCATGCATAAAAGAATTCAGAGAAGATTCAAATAATATTCATAGATAAGCTGAGCATAAATCCACAATTCATCGGATCTCGACAAACACACCGCAAAAGAAGATTACATCGGATAGATCTCCAAGAATATCAAAGAGAACGTTGTATTGAGAATCAAAGAGAGAGAAGAAGCCATCTAGCTACTAGCTATGGACCCGTAGGTCTGAGGTAAATTACTCACACATCATCGGAAGGGCAATGCAATTGATGTAGAAGCCCTTCGTGATCGATTCCCCCTCTGGTGGGATGCCGGAAAAGGCCCCAAGATGGGATCTCATGGGAACAGAAGGTTGCGGCGGTGGAAAAGTGTTTTCGTGGATTGCCCTGGTGGGTCTGGAATATATGTGAATATGTAGGAGGAAGGGCTAGGTCAGAGGAGTCCCGAGGGGCCCACAAGGTAGGGGGCACGTCCTCCACCCTTGTCGCCACCTCGCGGCTCTTCTGACTTGGACTCCAAGTCCCCTGGGTGTCTTCTAGTCAAAGAAAAATCATCGTGAAGTTTTATTCCATTTGGTATTCCTTTTCTGTGAAGTTCAAAACAAGGAAAAAACAGAAACTGGCACTGGGCTCTAGGTTAATAGGTTAGTCCCAAAAATAATATAAAATAGCATATTAATTCATATAAAACATCCAAAACAGATAATATAATAGCATGGAACAATCAAAAATTATAGATACGTTGGAGACGTATCAAGCATCCCCAAGCTTAATTCCTCCTCGTCCTCGAGTAGGTAAATGATAAAAACAGAATTTTTGATGTGGAATGCTACCTAACATACTTATCCATGTAATTTTCTTTATTGTGGCATGAATGTTCAGATCCATAAGATTCAAAACAAAAGTTTAATATTGACATAAAAACAATAATACTTCAAGCATACTAATAAAGCAATCATGTCTTCTCAAAATAACATGGCCAAAGAAAGTTACCCCTACAAAATCATATAGTCTGGCTATGCTCCATCTTCACCACACAAAGTATTCAAATCATGCACAACCCCAACGACAAGCCAAGCAATTTTTTCATACTTTTGATACTCTCAAACCTTTTCAACTTTCACGCAATACATGAGCGTGAGCCATGGACATAGCACTATAGGTGGAATAGAATATGGTGGTTGTGGAGAAGACAAAAAGAAGGAGATAGTCTCACATCAACTAGGTGTATCAACGGGCTATGGAGATGCCCATCAATAGATATCAATGTGAGTGAGTAGGGATTGCCATGCAACGGATGCACTAGAGCTATAAGTTTATGAAAGCTCGAAAAGAAACTAAGTGGGTGTGCATCCAACTTGCTTGCTCACGAAGACCTAGGGCAATTTGAGGAAGCCCATCATTGGAATATACAAGCCAAGTTCTATAATGAAAAATTCCCACTAGTATATGAAAGTGACAATATAGGAGACTCTCTATCATGAAGATCATGGTGCTACTTTGAAGCACAAGTGTGGAAAAAGGATAGTAACATTGCCCCTTCTCTCTTTTCTCTCTCTTTTTTTTGGTGGGCTTCTTTGGCCTCTTTTATTTTATTTGTGGGCTTCGTTGGCCTCTTTTTTTTCCTCACATGGGACAATGCTCTAATAATGAAGATCATCACACTTTTATTTACTTACAACTCAAGAATTGCAACTCCATACTTAGAACAAAATACGACTCTATATGAATGCCTCCGGCGATGTACCGGGATCTGCAAGGACTCAAGAGTGACATGTATAAAAATTATGAACGGTGGCTTTGCCACAACTACTATGTCAACTACATGATCATGCAAAGCAATATGACAATGATGGAGCGTGTCATAATAAAATGGAACGGTGGAAAGTTGCATGGCAATATATCTCGGAATGACTATGGAAATGCCATAATAGGTAGGTATGGTGGCTGTTTTGAGGAAGGTAAAAGGTAGGTGTATGGCATCGGCGAAAGTTGCGCGGTACTAGAGAGGCTAGCAAAGGTGGAAGGGTGAGAGTGCGTATAATCCATGGACTCAACATTAGTCATAAAGAACTCACATACTTATTGCAAAAATCTATTAGTCATCGAAACGAAGTACTACGCGCATGCTCCTAGGGGGATAGATTGGTAGGAAAAGACCATCGCTCGTCCCCGACCGCCACTCATAAGGAAGACAATCAATATATAAATCATGCTCCGACTTCATCACATAACGGTTCACCATACGTGCATGCTATGGGAATCACAAACTTTAACACAAGTATTTCTACAATCCACAATTACTCACTAGCATGACTCTAATATCACCATCTCTATATCTCAAAACAATCATAAGGAATCAAACTTCACATTGTATTCAATGCACTTTATATGAAAGTTTTTATTATATCCCTCTTGGATGCCTATCATATTAGGACTAAATTTATAACCAAAGCAAATTACCATGCTGTTTAGAAAGACTCTCAAAATAATATAAGTGAAGCATGAGAGTTCAATAATTTCTATAAAATAAAACCACCGCCGTGCTCTAAAAAGATATAAGTGAAGCACTAGAGAAAAATTGCCTTGCTCAAAAGATATAAGTGAAGCACATAGAGTATTCTAAGAAATCACAATTCATGCGTGTCCCTCTCAAAAGGTGTGTACATCAAGGATGATTGTGGCAAACTAAAAAGCAAAGACTCATATCATACAAGACGCTCCAAGCAAAACACATATCATGTGGTGAATAAAAATATAGCCTCAAGTAAATTTATCGATAGATGAACACGAAAGAGGGGATGCCTTCTGGGGCATCCCCAAGCTTAGGATCTTGGTTGTCCTTGAATATTACCTTGGGGTGCCTTGGGCATCCCCAAGCTTAGGCTCTTGCCACTCCTTATTCCATAGTCCGTCAAATCTTTACCCAAAACTTGAAAACTTCACAACACAAAACTCAACAGAAAACTCGTGAGACAACTTTTGGTACTGTTGTGAACTCATTATTTATTTATATAGGTGTAATATCTACTGTATTCCAACTTCTCCATGGTTCATACCCCCCGATACTATCCGTAGATTCATCAAAATAAGCAAACAACACAAAGAAAACAGAATCTATCAAAAACAGAACAGTCTGCGAAGATCTGATTGTTCTAATACTTATGTACCTCTGAAAATTCTGAACAATTAGGACAACAGGGGAGATTTGTATGTAAATCTTGTGTAAAGAATTCAGGGTTTTTCAGCGCTCCAGTGAATTATTCAAATTCTGTGACTGGACGCAAAAGTTTCTGTTTTTCAGCAAGATCAAATCAACTATCACCGTAAGCCATCCCAAAGGTCTTACTTGGCACAAACACTAATTAAAACACCAAAAAACAATTACTACAGAGGTAATAATGTGTATTTTATTCAAGAATAGAAGCAAAACAAAAAACACAAAAAAAAATTGGGTTGCCTCCCAACAAGCTCTTTCTTTATAGCCATTAAGATAGGCTTGAGATTTCAATGATGCTCACATGAAAGACAAGGATTGAAGCACAAAGAGAGCATCATAAAACATGTGACCAACATGTTTAAGTCTAGCATACTTCCTATGCATAGGCATTTTATAGAAAAACAAATCATCAAGGCAAGGAAAAGCTACCATATGCAAGGAACAAGAAAGAAACAATAGCAATCTCAACATAACGAGAGGTAATTTAGTGACACAAAAATTTCTACATCCATATTTTCCTCTCTCATAATAATTACATGTAGGATCATATTCAAATTCAGCAATATAGCTATCACATAACATATTCTCTACATGATCCACATGCATACAAAGTTGACACTCTTCCAAGATGGTGGGATTAACATTAACTAAAGTCATGACCTCTTCAAACCCACTTTTATCAAAAATTTCATAAGATTGATCATACTCCAAAGTAGTGGGATCATTATTACCTAGAGTTGACACTCTTCCAAACCCACTTTCAATATTATTGCAAACATATTCATCATGAGGCTTAAATAAATTTCAAGATCATAAGAAAAATCACCCCAATCATGATCATTGCAACAAGTAGTGGACCTACCAAAACTAGCATCCCCAAGCTTAGGGTTTTGCATATCATTAGCACAACTAACATTAATAGAATTTATAGTAGAACCATTGCAATCATGCTTTTCATCCAAGGAGATATCATGAATCACTTCATAGATTTCTTCTTTTAACACTTCATCACAATTTTTAGATTCACAAATTTCAAGCAAAACTTCATAAAGATAATCTAGTGCACTCAAATCACTAGAAATTGGTTCATCATAATTGGATCTCTTAAAAAGATTAGCAAGTGGATGAGGATCCATAAACTTTTAGCAAGCGAAGATGCAAGCAAAAAGAAGGCACATGGTAACACAAGCAAACAAAAGATTGAACGGAAGAAGGGCGAATAAAAAGGCAAATATTTTTGTATTTTTTTGAAAATCATTTTAGAAATCGGGGAGAGGAAAACGAGAGGCAAATGGCAAATAATGTAATGCGAGAGATGAGAGTATATGATGGGTACTTGGTATGTCTTGACTTGACGTAGATCTCCCCGGCAACGGCGCCAGAAATTCTTCCTGCTACTTCTTGAGCTTGCGTTGGTTTTTCCCTTGAAGAGGAAAGCGTGATGCAGCACAGTAGAGGAAAGTATTTCCCTCAGTTAAGAACCAAGGTATCAATCCAGTAGGAAAAGAACGCACAAATCACCAACACCTACACAAACAATCAAACACTTGCACCCAACGCGATAAAGGGGTTGTCAATCCCTTCACGGTCAATTGCAAAAGTGAGATCTGATAGAGATAGATAAACAAAAGATAAAATATTTTTGGGTTTTTTGGTATATAGATCTGAAAATAAAAGATTGCAAAATAGTAGATTGGAAAGTAATATGATGGAAAATAGACCCGGGGCCATAGGTTTCACTAGTGGCTTCTCTCATGAAGGCAAATAATAAGGTGGGTGAACAAATTACTGTCGAGCAATTGATAGAAAAGCGCAAAATTATGACGACATCCAAGGCAATGATTATGCATATAGGCATCACGTCCATGTCAAGTAGACCGACTCCTGCCTGCATCTACTACTATTACTCCACACATCGACCGCTATCCAGCATGCATCTAGAGTATTAAGTTCATAAAGAACGGAGTAACGCCTTAAGTAAGATGACATGATGTAGAGGAATTAACTCAAGCAATATGATGAAAACCCCATCTTTTTATCATCGATGGCAATAATACAATACGTGCCTCGCTACCCCAACTGTCACTGGGTAAGGACACTGCAAGATTGAACCCAAAGCTAAGCACCTCTCCCATTGCAAGAAAAACCAATCTAGTTGGCTAAACCAAACCGATAATTCAAAGATAAATACAAAGATATTAAATCATGCATAAAATAATTCAGAGAATATTCAAATAATATTCATAGATAAGCTGATCATAAATCCACAATTCATCGGATCTTGACAAACACACCGCAAAAGAAGATTACATCGCATAGATCTCCAAGAACATCAAAGAGAACGTTGTATTGAGAATCAAAGAGAGAGAAGAAGCCATCTAGATACTAGCTATGGACCTGTAGGTCTGAGGTAAACTACTCATGCATCATCGGAAGGGCAATGGAGTTGATGTAGAAGCCCTTCGTGATCGATTCCGCCTCCGGCGGGATGCCGGAAAAGGCCCCAAGATGGGATCTCAAGGGAACAAAAGGTTGCGGCGGTGGAAAAGTGTTTTCGTGGATTGCCCTATTGGTTCTGGAATATATGTGAATATATAGGTCAGAGGAGTCCCGAGGGGCCCACAAGGCAGGGGGCGCCCCCCCTAGGGCGCGCCCTCCACCCTTGTCGCCGCCTCGCGGCTCTTCTGACTTGGACTCCAAGTCCCCTGGGTGTCTTCTGGTCCAAGAAAAATCACTATGAAGTTTTATTCTGTTTGGACTCCGTTTGGTATTCCTTTTCTGCGAAGCTCAAAAACAAGGAAAAAACAAAAACTGGCACTTGGCTCTAGGTTAATAGGTTACTCCCAAAAATAATATAAAATGGCATATTAATGCATATAAAACATCCAAAATAGATAATATAATAGCATGGAACAATAAAAAATTATAGATATGTTGGAGACGTATCGGCCACCCAGCCGGGTAGTATGCCGGAGAACGGCTCCTCGGAAGCCATCAGAAGAGTAGAGAAAATGGTGAAGGAGGAGATGGGGGAGCGGCGGAGGGGTGCGATTATTGCCCGCTGTCTGGGCTCATTTAAATAGAGAGCAGACGGTAGGAGCTTGGCCGGCGTCTGGCCTCGATTAAACTAAGGGCAGACGGGAGGAGCTCGGCCGGCATTGCGTTTAATTCCGGCCCGCTCATGAACGGATGTGTGGCCGGAGTATGTTTCTCGGTTTGCATGCGGGTTTAACGGAGGCGTTTGATGGAGGGGAGGAGGCATGTTCAGCCGGGCATCCAGCGGGCGGCGCAGTACTATTTGATTTGACAGCTACTAGTAAACCAGGACAGTTCCTGATACGGCTTTAATGCAGACGAGGGAGAGGGTAGCGGTTCCCGAAATGTTGAACGGCCAATGATGCATCCTCCTTCAATTAGCATGCTGATGAATGCATGAGGGAAGTAATGGGAGGAGGACAGGGAAAAGAGGCAGCACGATGTGAATGCAACGCAGTTTGCACTCATATAAAGGCGCCCCTCCATTCCAATGCATCTACCGCATCGTACGGACTTAAGCACCTACTACTAAGCGCAAAAGTGCTCACTCCAGACCCATGGCGGCGATGCGCGCGAGCGGCCAGCGGCTGTGCCAGATGGTCCATGACGCCGGCCTACAGCATGGCACCAAGGATCGTCTCCAGAGGGTGTTGGCGACCGGCTAGTTCATGGCCATCGTCGACGCCAGCTACGATTCTCAGTTGGACAAAATGATCGTTGCCGCCATCAACAAGTTCATCATTGTGAAGAAGCTCGTGGAGGACATCGCCATACTCCTCCAGCCTGCGTGCCCAGGCTCCTCATTGCCTGCCACCCCAATCGGCCTCAATGGCGAGAACCTCTTTCCAGCACTGGTGGCCCTGTGACTGCCCGCCGACGCAACGAAGAATGTCCACCTGGAGATCACGCTCAGGGCGAGGCGCCTCGCCCTGCAAGAATTTGTCGACCTACACATCCACGTGTATGAGGAAGTCATGTACATTTTTATCTACAAGGCCGGTGAGGACGCTACGACGTTGGCCTTCGTCAACCGGCTGGAAGCCTTGGACGCCTTTATTGAGAAGCACCTTGACCTCGCTACAAAAGCCGCTGCTCCTAAGCCGCCGGTCGGTGGCCCGGCGCACTGAGTCAAGGAGGAGGAGGTCGTACGTTGATGGATGCATCTTTCTTCTTGCCTACTGTAACCACCACTGCGATCGCATCATCGTGGCCTTAATTCTTATTATGCTATTGCATTCTCGTTCCAGTCAATACAGACATGTGCGATCCTTTTGCTCACATTTGGAGGCAATTATATACATCACTGTAACTAGTACTCCACCCGTCAATTTATAAGTTGTGCTTACCTTTTCCATCAACTTCGTAATTTACGTTCGATGCTTGACCCGACCTACGAACTACTCCTAAATACAAAAACTAAGACCGAACTTATAAATTCAAAACTACTCATGCAGCACGGCTGTCACGTTCACAAGTTCAAAACGAGAAACTGGAACACGTACATGAAGTATGTCCCACTACAGGAATCAGCTTCTGTGCCGTCTGCCATGGCAGATGGCAAAGGTACCAAAAGAGGACGGCAAACCTCTTTGCCGTCTGCCACCAACGGCAAAGCTGCCCGGCAAAGAAAGAGACAGTAAACAGGTTCTTTGCCGTCTGCTTCCTCAAAGCGGACGGCAAAGGACCTTTGCCGTCAGTGGTAGACGGCAAAGAATTTGGACGGTAAATAACAGGCGTTAGCCACGTTAGGTGGCTAAGGTGGCTAACGGCAGCCTTTGCCGTCCGCCAACAGACGGCAAACATGCCCTCCACTGTGTCGTCTGCTATCTGACGTTAGCCATGCGTCATGCCCTCCCCAGCCTTTGCCGTCTGCCACAGACGGCAAACTGCCATAGCCTTTGCCGTCTGCCATATACGGCAAAGTAACCAAATGGGTCAGCTCCCATATTGCACAGGCTGCTGCCACGTGGCCACTTTGCCGTCTTTGGCAGACGGTAAAGGGCTCTTTGCCATCCGTGGCAGACGGCAAAAAGCCAGTATTGTTAGTGTTTTTTCTATTTTCTATTATATCCCTGCATTTTCAAAAGACATAAATGATATATATAGTTTCAACCTCAAACATAGGCCATGTATCCATCATCTAGCAGTCCATCAATGCAACAGAACACATAGGGTATTAAAACGTCCAATACATACATAGTTTCACGGAGTTCATCAACATAAATACATAGTTTCACGGAGTTATTCAACATACATTGTTCATCAACACACAATCAAAACAGACACTAAAACTAGCAGTCCATCAATGCCAGCTTCCATGAAGTGAATCAAATCTACAAAAATGGGAGTAAGCAAGTTAGAAGAAGAAGAAGAATACTAGAAGAAGAGGAAGATGAAGAAGAAGAAGACTAGAAGAAGAAGAAGAAGAAGGTTTTTACCCTTTTCCTTCCGATTCTTCTTCTTTTATTCTTTCTTTTTCTTCTCTTTCTTCTTCTATTCTTTCTTTTTCTCCTCTTCCTTGTTTTTCTTCTTCTTATTCCTTATTTGTGTCATTTTAGAGAACATAGGTAATTATGCCATTTTTGAGCTAACTAAGCTTATTATGTCAATTTGGAGGAAAATAAGGTAAGTATAAGTCATTTTTGTGCTAACCTAAGTAATTATGCCATTTTTGAGCTAACGTAGGTAAAATGGATCATTTTGGAGCTAAGCTAGCTAAAATGGATCATTTTGGAGCTAACCTAGGTAAAATGGATCATATTGGAGATAACCTAGGTAAAATGGCTCATTTTGGAGCTAACCTAGCTAATTATGCCATTTTTGAGTTAACTAAGCGTATGATGCCATTTTTGACATAAGTAAGCTAAGTATAGGTCTTTATTAAGCTAACCTAGGTAACTAAGCATATTAGAGCTAATTTAGTATTTTAGAGCTAACTTAGAGCTAACTTAGGTCATTTTGGAGCTAACTTAGGTAAAATTGATCATTTTGGAGCTAATTAAGCTTATTATGTCATTTTCGAGGAAAATAAGCTAAGTATATGACATATATGAGGTTACCAAGGTTGTTATGCCATTTCAAACCTAAGTAAGCTAATTATGCCATTTTTTACATAAGTAAACTAAGTAAATGTCATTATTGAGCAAACCTAGGTAACTAAGCATATTAGAGCTAACTTAGGTCATTTTGGAGGAAACAAAGCTAAGTATAGATCATTTTAGAGCTAACTAAGGTAAAATGGATCATTTTGGAGCTAAGTAAGCTAATTATATCATTTTGGAGGAAACTAAGCTAAGTCTAGGTAATTATGGTAAGCATTTTGGAGGAAATAAAGCTAAGTCTAGGTCATTATGCATTTGTTAAGCAAAACACTAGAGAAAACTTACCGTCATCACGGAGGTGAAGCACCGGCGTTGCTCGTGCTGGTACCACCACCTGGAGAAGGATCGTGTGATGCTTGTCTGGAGGTACGCTGCACCAAAGATCATTTGCAATGTCTCGTTAGCATGACGACACTCAAATGTTAATATTAGTAACTAATGACCATTCAAATTAAACTCACTGTGGTCCCCGGAGCAATCTCTGGCATCGGCGGAGGGGGTCTGACCGGCCTTCTGGTACACAGACTGCACATTTGGTTTTGACGAGTCAGTCATATTAGCTAGTAATGAAACGAACATTACGTGCATGATTTGGCTAATATGCAGAAGAAACTTACCATGAGGAGCTCGTACATGGCCCGGTTCTGCATGTCATTCCATGCCCTCTCCTCGTCCATCAACCTTGTCGTCTTCTCCTCCAACTCCCACTTCTTCTCCTCCGCCTGTCGGACCCTCTCTGCCAGAAGCACCTGGGTTCTATCTCTCTCACTCTGAAGAGCAGCCTGCAACACCACTCCTCGTTAGCATTGTAATCATCGATGGCTGCACACATAATGTAATGCTTGAAAGAAATCTGAGTTTGTATAACTAACCTCGAAGGCGAGCTCGATTGTCCATGGACGAGGTCTTATCTCAGGATCTGAGCTCATTTGGTGCGCCTTGATCTCTAGGAGAGTGCGAGGATAACGTATAAGTCCATCTCCAATGGCTATCGAGCCATGGGACCTCCCACCACCAGATATCATCACTAGCTCCGGATCAAACTGCCCGCTCGGGTTAAAGTCCTCCCCTTTCCTCGCCTTCCCCTCATCTATGTACCTCATGAGCTTGTTGTGGGAGGAGATGTTAGTGAAGTTCTCTGGATGATCGAGGTCAGACGTAGAGAATGCCTTGGCCTTCTTGTACAGGGCAGTATCGGCCAGGGCATAGAGGTCGAACACCTCTGGCACCGGTGCCATATTGTATCCCGCCTAAAAGAGAGGAACATAGTATTAGTAATTCAAGGGCTCAAGCTAGCATGACAGAATTAATTGCATGAATCATGAAGCAAACCACATACCCAGTTCCGCCCGTATAGATATAAGTTGGCACTGCCTTGATGGTGTGGCACACCTCTCATTTGGGCACACTTGTCCTTGGCATTGTTGTGGATGGCTAGCCATGCGTCTGAGCACCACTCATCCACCAACGCCACCCAACAATCCATCTTATCCGCACACCATCTCGGGGGCACCTAAGTTAGTAAAGAGAAACTTGAGCGCTACGCCTATGAATCAAATCAACGAAACTAAGAACAAGGCCTTAAGAATATAGGCAATTACCATCATGTACTCCTCCTTCTTCAGAAACTTTCTGCGGCACTTCTTCTTGGGCTTCCGAACACCACGCCAGGCGAAGTAGTCTCGAATAGCCTGCACCCGAGCCTCGTGCCATAAGTTTTGTAGTAGGCGCCTGCACTAGGCATCGATAACCCATGCACAGGCCTCCTCGTATCCCTCCTCACACCTGTAGAAGGTCAATCAAACGAGACAACATTGATTAGTACAATAACTAAGCTTATTCGAAGATTTTTAATTATGTAAAGGAGAAATTACCCAAAATGTTCTGGTCACCATGTCGGCCCTCGTGTGGCACAAGACACCATCGATCATCTCCTCCGGCGGGGCCGGGGCAGCCAAGTAGTGCTCCCAGCTCAATCCTAGCTCTGGAAGCTGACCCTCACCGGGCAACGTGACAAACCCCGGGAAGTTTTACCGGCAAATCACACCAAGGACTTGGTTGGGCCTATGGACATCCTGAGCGTGGTCCCAACCCCTGCAGTATGACAAGGCCAACGCATTAGATATTTGAAGAAACATGATGGCAAAAGGTACAAAAAGAGTAAATGCACTTACCTCTGCCCATCAGGCCAAATCAATGACCTCTGCTCGCGGGTCACCGGCAAGGACGGGAGCCGTGTACTACCGCGCTAGTAGATGGTGGCCCCCTCAACCACCTCGCCCTCGCAGCTATCAGAAATCTGATGCCCGCCACCATCAGCATGGCCACTCGGCCCCTTAAGCGGATCCTGCCAGGTACCCCATCCGGACGTCTCCTGGGACGTAGCCTGGTCCGGAGTCACGTGGGCCCAAGTTTCCTAGCCCGAAGTCTCGTGGGCCAAAAGCCCGTCGACCCGAGGCTCGTGGACCGGAGTCTCGTGGGCCGAAGTCTCGTGGGCCGAAGGCCCGTCGACCCGAGGCTCGTGGACCAGAGTCCGTGTAGCCTCCTCCTCAGACGTGTTCCCCTAGTAGTCGTGTGCTCGGGTGACTCACCTGGGGGTGGCGGCGAGGAAGGCGTAGGAGCCTGCCTACCTCTCCTGCGACCACGTCCTGATCTACCTCCTCTCTTCTTCCCTCCCAGACCTCCTCTCCCGGTGGGCACTGACACAGACAAAGAAGCGCCCGCCGGTGTCCTCAAACTGTCTATCAATGCTCTCCAGAGAGGTGTGGGTGGAATGGAAGAACCCCTCCCACGACGCTCCGGACCCACGCCCACCATCTTTCAACAACTGTCATGACAGAAGAGTAAACGGAATTAGTACAACATAAAAAAAATGAATACCAACATGAATAATAAAATGTATATTCATCAGATAATAGGTAAAGATAGGCCCATAAGCATGTATATTCATTAGCTAATCTAGTTTGACAATTTTGAAACTTCAAACAACCAAACTGACTCATGACAAAAGATCGTCGACCATCGACCCCTCGCCCCTCGACCCCTCGACCCCTCGGCGATGAGGATTAAAGGCCAAGTTTTGAAACTTCAAACAACCAAACTGACAAAAAATCAGGGCGTAAAAAGAGAAATGAAAGACGAAATAATACATAGTGAGAGGTTGTGCAACTAGGATGATTTTCTGTACCAGCTTTTTTAATGAATTGGAGAGGATGATGGCGAAGAAGTCGAAAGACACCAATCGCTTTCGAGTTCTTCACCATCATCCTCTCAAATTCGTTAAAAAAGCTGTTACAGAATATCATCCTAGTTGCACAACCTCTCACTACGTATTGTTTCGTCTTTGGTTTCTCTTTCTACGCTTTGAATTTTTGTCATGAGTCAGTTTGGGTGTTTCAAGTTCAACACTTGGCTTTTAATCCTCGGCGATCATCGACCCCTCGCCCCTCGACCCCTCGGCGACCCTCGACCCCTCGGCGATCCTCGACTCCTCAGCGACAGTCGACCCCTCGACCCCTCAGCAATCCTCGACCCTCGACCCCTCGGCGGTCCTGTCGAACACCTTCACTGTGAGCATGGTGCGGCTGTTGTCGTAGCTTAAGATGCGAACGTGCCCGAGCAGAAGGTCATCAGCGTGGGCGAACTGCTTCCATCCGTTCTTCGCGCACGGATGGAAGCAGTTCACTCACGCTCATGACCTTCAGCTTGGGGACATCCTCATCTTAAGCTACGACACCAGTCTGTCAGCACTCGGACCGGAAGATCCTCGACCATCGACCCCTAGACCCTCGACCCTCGACCTCGTTTCCCCTCGACGACCCTCGATCATCGACCCCTCGACCCCTCGGCGAACCTCGACCCTTGGCAATCCTCTTTTTCTACTTTTCCTACTTTTTTTCATCTTGTTTTTCTACTTCTTCTTCTTTTTTTTTCATCTTCTTCTTCCTCCTCCTCCTCTTCTTCTTCTTCTTCTTCTTCTTCTTCTTCTTCTTCTTCTTCTTCTTCTTCTTCTTCTTCTTCTTCTTCTTCTTCTTCTTCTTCTTCTTCTTCTTCTTCTTCTACTTCTTCTTCTTCTTGTTCTTCTTCTTCTTATTTTTCAACTTTCTTCTTTCTTCTTAACCTAAACTAAACCTAAACTAAACAAAATCTAAATGTAAACCTTAAAAAAAACAGAAAAAGCCTAAACTAAACCTAAACTAAAGTAACTCTAAACTAAACTAAACCTAAATTAAACGTTAACTAATTCTAAAAAAACAGAAAAAAGCGAATGCCTCGAGCTCACCTTGGGAGGGGCGGCCGGTGGAGGAGGGGGCCGGTGGAGGAGCAGCCCGGCGCAGTGGAGGGGGGCGGCGCCGCGGCCTGCCTCATGGCGGGGCTCTGGCGGCCGCCGCAGGGGAGGGGGCGGGGCGGCCGCGGCAGCCGGCGGGCAGCCTGGGCAGGGGCGGCGGGGGCGGTGGGGGTGGCCGGTGGCTGCAGTGGGGGATCGGGGGGCCGGGCGGCCTGGGGCAAGGCAGCGGGGCGGCCGCAGAAGCTGGCGGGCGGCCTGGGCAGGGCGGAGGGGCGACGGGCCGGGGCGGCGGGCGGTCAGGGGTGGCGGGGGTGGTGGGGGTGGCCGGCGGCTGCGTTGGGGGATCGGGGGAGGAGAGAGAGATGGCACGTGGTAAGAGAGAGGAGGCGTGGGGGGGGCGCGTTAGTCGAACGTTAGGTACTAACCTCTTTGCCATGTGCTAGCAAACGGCAAAGATTCTTTGTCGTCCGCTCGTAGACAGCAAAGAGGTGGGGGGTGGGCCGTTACAGCGCTGGACCCCACCCACCTCTTTGCCGTCTGCTAGCAGATGGCAAAGAACTGGCTGATGGCAAATAGTATCTTTGCCGTCCGCCAGTTCTTTGCCGTCTGTTTTTTGTAAGCTGACGGCAAAGACCTTCTTTGTCGTCCGCTAGCAGATGGCAAAGAACTGGCTGTTGGCAAATTCCCTGATTCCAGTAGTGTCCCTTCCCCGTCGCATACCACACTGTCGTTCCGCCCCCCTGTCAACACGCATTGGCTAGGCTTTATATCACTACAACATGTGGACCGTGTTGGGGAACGTAGTAGTAAATCAAAAAAAAATTCCTACGCATCACCAAGATCAATATATGGAAAGACTAGCAACGAGAAAGAGAGGAGTGCATCTTCATACCCTTGAAGATCGCGATGCGGAAGCGTTGCAAGAACGCGGTTGGAGGAGTCGTACACGCAGCGATTCAGATCGCGGTCGATTCCGATCTAAGCACCGAACAACGGTGCCTCCGCGTTCAACACACATGCAGCCCGGTGACGTCTCCCACGCCTTGGTCCAGCAAGGAGGAGGGAGAGGTTGAGGAAGACAGCTCCAGCCGCACGACGGCGTGGTGGTGGAACTTTGCAGTTCTCCGGCAGGGCTTCGCCAAGCTCAACGGAGGAGGAGGAGGTGTTGGAGAGGGGAAGGGGCTGCACCAAGGGCAAGGTTATGGCCTCCCTCCCACCCCTCCACTTTTTATAGGCTGGGGGGGAGAGGGGGCCGGCCACCTAGATCCCATCTAGGGTTGGGGCGGCGGCCAAGGGGGGGAGGAGTGCCTCCCAAGTCAAGTGGAGGCCCTCCCCCTTTAGGGTTTCCCCTCTCCCATGCGCATGGGCCTTAGGGGGGCTGGTGCCCCTAGCCCATTAAGGCTAGGGCACCCCCTTACAGCCCATGCTGCTGTATTGGACGTGGTGGAACCCTTTCTGGACTTCCGAACCCCTCCGGAATCCTCCGGAACCTTTCGAAAGCTTCCCGGTACAATACCGAAAAAACCGAACTTTTCCGGAACCCCAATAACAACTTCCCATATATAAATCTTTATCTCCGGACCATTCCGGAACTCCTCGTGACGTCCGGGATCTCATCCAGGACTCCGAACAACATTCGGTATTCACATACTATTTCCCATAACAACCCTAGAGTCACCAAACCTTAAGTGTGTAGACCCTACGGTTTCGGGAACCATGCAGACATGACCGAGACATCTCTCCGGCCAATAACCAACAGCGGGATCTGGATACCCATGTTGGCTCCCACATGTTCCACGATGATCTCATCGGATGAACCACGATGTCGAGGATTCAATCAATCCCGTATACAATTCCCTTTGTCTACCGGTATGATACTTGCCCGAGATTCGATCGTCGGTATCCCTATACCTTGTTCAATCTCGTTACCGGCAAGTCTCTTTACTCGTTCCGTAATTCATGATCCCGTGGCTAACTCTTTAGTCACATTGAGCTCATTGTGATGATGCATTACTGAGTGGGCCCAGAGATACCTCTCCGTCATACGGAGTGACAAATCCCAGTCTCGATTCGTGCCAACCCAACAGACACTTTCGGAGATACCTGTAGTGCACCTTTATGGTCACCCAGTTACGTTGTGACGTTTGATACACCCAAAGCATTCCTACGGTATCCGGGAGTTGCATAATCTCATGGTCTAAGGAAATGATACTTGACATTAGAAAAGCTTTAGCAGATGAACTACACGATCTAGTGCTATGCTTAGGATTGGGTCTTGTCCATCACATCATTCTCCTAATGCTGTGATCCCGTTATCAACGACATCCAATGTCCATGGTCAGGAAACCGTAACCATCTATTGATCAACGAGCTAGTCAACTAGAGGCTCACTAGGGACATGTTGTGGTCTATGTGTTCACACATGCATTACGATTTCCGGATAACACAATTATAGCATGAACAATAGACAATTATCATGAACAAGGAAATATAATAATAACCACTTTATTATTGCCTCTAGGGCATATTTCCAATAGTCTCCCACTTGCACTAGAGTCAATAATCTAGGTACATTGTGATGAATCGAACACCCATAGAGTTCTGGTGTTGATCATGTTTTGCTCGTGGAAGAGGTTTAGTCAACGGATCTGCGACATTCAGATCCGTATGCACTTTACAAATATCTATGTCTCCATCTTGAACATGTTCACGAATGGAGTTGAAGCGACGCTTGATATGCCTAGTCTTCTTGTGAAACCTGGGCTCCTTGGCAAGGGCAATAGCTCCAGTGTTGTCACAGCAGAGAGTCATTGGGCCCGATGCATTGGGAATAACTCCTAGGTCGGTAATGAACTCCTTCATCCAGACTGCTTCCTGCGCTGCCTCCGAGGATGCTATGTATTCCGCTTCACATGTAGATCCCGCCACGACGCTTTGCTTGCAACTGCACCAGCTGACTGCCCCTCCATTAAAAATGTACACGTATCTGGTTTGTGACTTAGAGTCATCCAGATCTGTGTCGAAGCTAGCATCGACGTAACCCTTTACAACGAGCTCTTCGTCACCTCCATAAACGAGAAACATATCCTTAGTCCTCTTCAGGTACTTCAGGATGTTCTTGACCGCTGTCCAGTGTTCCATGCCGGGATTACTTTGGTACCTTCCTACCAAACTTACGGCGAGGTTCACATCAAGTCTGGTACACAGCATGGCATACATAATAGACCCTATGGCTGAGGCATAGGGGATGACGCTCATCTTTTCTCTATCTTCTGCCGAGGTCGGGCATTGAGCCGTGCTCAATCTCACACCTTGTAATACAGGCAAGAACCCCTTCTTGGACTGATCCATATTGAACTTCTTCAATATCTTGTCAAGGTATGTGCTTTGCGGAAGACCAATGAGGCGTCTCGATCTATCTCTATAGATCTTGATGCCTAATATGTAAGCAGCTTCTCCAAGGTCCTTCATTGAAAAACACTTGTTCAAGTAGGCCTTTATGCTTTCCAAGAATTCTATGTCATTTCCCATTAATAGTATGTCATCTACATATAATATGAGAAATGCTACAGAGCTCCCACTCACTTTCTTGTAAACACATGCTTCTCCATAAGTCTGTGTAAACCCAAACGCTTTGATCATCTCATCAAAGCGAATGTTCCAACTCCGAGATGCTCGCACCAGCCCATAGATTGAGCGCTGGAGCTTGCATACCTTGTCAGCATTATTAGGATCGACAAAACCTTCCAGCTGCATCATATACAACTCTTCCTTAAGGAAACCATTAAGGAATGCCGTTTTGACGTCCATTTGCCATATCTCATAATCATAGTATGTGGCAATTGCTAACATGATTCTGACGGACTTCAGCTTCTCTACGGGTGAGAAGGTCACATCGTAGTCAACACCTTGAACTTGTCGATAACCCTTAGCGACAAGTCGAGCCTTATAGATGGTCACATTACCATCCGCGTCTGTCTTCTTCTTAAAGATCCATTTGTTCTCTATGGCTTGCCGATCATCAGGCAAGTCTGTCAAAGTCCATACTTCGTTTTCATACATGGATCCTATCTCGGATTTCATGGCTTCTAGCCATTTGTTGGAATCCGGGCCCGCCATCGCTTCTTCATAGTTCGAAGGTTCACCGTTGTCTAACAACATGACTTCCAAGACAGGGTTGCCGTACCACTCTGATGCGGGACGTGTCCTCGTGGACCTATGAAGTTCAGTAGCAACTTGATCCGAAGTTTCATGATCATCATCATTAACTTCCTCTCTAGTCGGTGCAGGCACCACAGAAACATCTTCCTGAGCTGCGCCACTCTCCGGTTCAAGAGGGGGTACCTCATCAAGTTCTACTTTCCTCCCACTTACTTCTTTCGAGAGAAACTCTTTCTCCAGAAAGGATCCATTCTTGGCAACAAAGATCTTGCCTTTGGATCTAAGGTAGAAGGTATACCCAATAGTTTCTTTAGGGTATCCTATGAAGACGCATTTTTCCGATTTGGGTTTGAGCTTTTCAGGTTGAAGTTTCTTGACATAAGCATCGCATCCCCAAACTTTCAGAAATGACAGCTTAGGTTTCTTCCCAAACCATAATTCATGCGGTGTCGTCTCAACGGATTTCGACGGAGCCCTATTTAAAGTGAATGCGGCAGTCTCTAAAGCATAACCCCAAAAAGATAGCGGTAGATCGGTAAGAGACATCATAGATCGCACCATATCCAATAGAGTGCCATTACGACGTTCGGACACACCATTACGCTGAGGTGTTCCAGGCGGCGTGAGTTGTGAAACAATTCCACATTTCCTTAAGTGCGTGCCAAACTCGTGACTCAAATATTCCCCTCCATGATCTGATCGTAAGAACTTTATTTTCCTGTCACGTTGATTCTCTACCTCACTCTGAAATTCCTTGAACTTTTCGAAGGTCTCAGACTTGTGTTTCATTAAGTAGACATACCCATATCTACTTAAGTCATCAGTGAGGGTGAGAACATAACGATAACCACCGCGAGCCTCAACGCTCATTGGACCGCACACATCAGTATGTATGATTTCCAATAAGTTGGTTGCTCGCTCCATTGTCCCGGAGAATGGAGTCTTGGTCATTTTGCCCATGTGGCATGGTTCGCACGTGTCAAATGATTCAAAATCAAGAGACTCCAAAAGTCCATCTGCATGGAGTTTCTTCATGCGTTTGACACCAATGTGACCAAGGCGGTAGTGCCACAAGTATGTGGGACTATCATTATCAACCTTACATCTTTTGGCATTCACACTATGAATATGTGTAACATCACGTTCGAGATTCAATAAAAATAAACCATTGACAAGCGGGGCATGACCATAAAACATATCTCTCATATAAATAGAACAACCATTATTCTCAGATTTAAATGAGTAGCCATCTCGCATCAAACGAGATCCTGATACAATGTTCCTGCTCAAAGCTGGTACTAAATAACAATTATTGAGGTTTAAAACTAATCCCGTAGGCAGATGAAGAGGTAGCGTGCCGACGGCGATCACATCGACCTTGGAACCATTCCCGACGCGCATCGTCACCTCGTCCTTCGCCAGTCTCCGCTTATTCCGCAGCTCCTGTTTTGAGTTACAAATATGAGCAACCACACCGGTATCAAATACCCAGGAGCTACTACGAGCGCTGGTAAGGTACACATCAATAACATGTATATCACATATACCTTTGGTATTGCCGGCCTTCTTATCCGCTAAGTACTTGGGGCAGTTCCGCTTCCAGTGACAGTTTCCCTTACAATAAAAGCATTCAGTCTCAGGCTTGGGTCCATTCTTTGGCTTCTTCCCGGTAGCTTGCTTACCGGGCGCGGCAACTCCCTTGCCGTCCTTCTTGAAGTTCTTTTTACCCTTGCCTTTCTTAAACTTAGTGGTTTTATTCACCATCAACACTTGATGTTCCTTTTTGATCTCCACCTCCGCTGATTTCAGCATTGAATATATCTCAGGAATGGTTTTTTCCATCCCCTGCATATTGAAGTTCATCACAAAGCTCTTGTAGCTAGGTGGAAGCGACTGAAGGATTCTGTCAATGACCGCGTCATCCGGGAGATTAACTCCCAGCTGAGACAAGCGGTTGTGCAACCCAGACATTTTGAGTATATGCTCGCTGACAGAACTATTCTCCTCCATCTTACAACTGTAGAACTTGTCGAAGACTTCATATCTCTCGACCCGGGCATGAGCTTGGAAAACCATTTTCAGCTCTTGGAACATCTCATATGCTCCGTGTTGCTCAAAACGCTTTTGGAGCCCCGGTTCTAAGCTGTAAAGCATGCCGCACTGAACCAAAAAGTAATCATCACTACGCGACTGCCAGGCGTTCATAACGTCTTGAGTTGCTGGGAAAACAGGTGCGTCACCTAGCGGTGCTTCAAGGACATAAGCTTTCTTGGCAGCGATGAGGATGATCCTCAGGTTACGGACCCAGTCCGTGTAGTTGCTACCATCGTCTTTCAGCTTGGTTTTCTCTAGGAACGTGTTGAAGTTGAGGGCAACATTAGCGTGGGCCATTTGATCTACAAGACATATTGTAAAGATTTTAGACTAAGTTCATCTAATCAAATTATTCTATGAACTCCCACTCAGATAGACATCCCTCTAGTCATCTAAGTGATACATGATCCGAATCGACTAGGCCGTGTCCGATCATCACGTGAGACGGACTAGTCATCAACGGTGAACATCTCTATGTTGATCGTATCTTCTATACGACTCATGTTCGACCTTTCGGTCTTCCGTGTTCCGAGGCCATGTCTGTACATGCTAGGCTCGTCAAGTCAACCTAAGTGTTTTGCATGTGTAAATCTGGCTTGCACCCGTTGTATTCGAACATTAGAATCTATCACACCCGATCATCACGTGGTGCTTCGAAACAACGAACCTTCGCAATGGTGCATTGTTAGGGGGAACACTTTCTTGAAATTTTAGCGAGGGATCATCTTATTTATGCTATCGTCGTTCTAAGCAAATAAGATGTAAAAAGATGATAAACATCACATGCAATCAAATAGTGACATGACATGGCCAATATCATTTTGCTCCTTTTGATCTCCATCTTCGGGGTACCATGATCATCATCGTCACTGGCATGACACCATGATCTCCATCATTGTGTCTTCATGAAGTTGCCTTGCCAACTATTACTTCTACTACTATGGCTAACGGTTAGCAATAAAGTAAAGTAATTACATGGCGTTTTTCATTGACAAGCAGGTCATACAATAAATTAAGACAACTCCTATGGCTCCTCCCGGTTGTCATACTCATCGACATGCAAGTCGTGATTCCTATTACAAGAACATAATCAATCTCATACATCACATATATCATTCATCACATCCTTTTGGCCATATCACATCACACGGCATATGCTGCAAGAACAAGTTAGACGTCTTCTAATTGTTGTTGCAAAAAAATTTACGTGGCTGCTATAGGTTTCTAGCAAGAACGTTTCTTACCTACGCCACAACCACAACGTGATATGCCAATTTCTATTTACCCTTCATAAGGACCCTTTTCATCGAATCCGATCCGACTAAAGTGGGAGAGACAGACACCCACTAGCCACCTTATGCAACTAGTGCATGTCAATCGGTGGAACCTGTCTCACGTAAGCGTACGTGTAAGGTCAGTCCGGGCCGCTTCATCCCACGATGCCGCCGAATCAAGATAAGACTAGTAACGGCAAGTAAATTGACAAATCACCGCCCACAACTACTTGTGTTCTACTCGTGCAAAGAATCTACGCATAGACCTAGCTCATGATGCCACTGTTGGGGAACGTAGTAGTAAATCAAAAAAATTTCCTACGCATCACCAAGATCAATCTATGGAGAGACTAGCAACGAGAGAGAGAGGAGTGCATCTTCATACCCTTGAAGATCGCGATGCGGAAGGGTTGCAAGAACGCGGTTGGAGGAGTCGTACACGCAGCGATTCAGATCGCGGTCGATTCCGATCGAAGCACCGAACAACGGTGCCTCCGCGTTCAACACACGTGCAGCCCGGTGGCGTCTCCCGCGCCTTGATCCAGCAAGGAGTAGGGAGAGGTTGAGGAAGACAGCTCCAGCAGCACGACGGCGTGGTGGTGGAACTTTGCAGTTCTCCGGCAGGGCTTCGCCAAGCTCAACGGAGGAGGAGGAGGTGTTGGAGAGGGGCAGGGGCTGCGCCAAGGGCAAGGTTATGGCCTCCCTCCCACCCCTCCACTATTTATAGGCTGGGGGAGAGAGGGGGCCGGCCCTCTAGATCCCATCTAGGGTTGGGGCGGCGGCCAAGGGGGGGAGGAGTGCCTCCCAAGTCAAGTGGAGGCCCTCCCCCTTTAGGGTTTCCCCTCTCCCATGCTCATGGGCCTTAGGGGGGCTGGTGCCCCTAGCCCATTAAGGCTAGGGCGCCCCCTTACAGCCCAGGCTGCTGTATTGGACGTGGTGGAACCCTTTCCGGACTTCCGGACCCCTCCGGAATCCTCCGGAACCTTTCGAAAGCTTCCCGGTACAATACTGAAAAAACCGAACTTTTCCGGAACCCCAATAACAACTTCCCATATATAAATCTTTACCTCCGGACCATTCTGGAACTCCTCGTGACGTTCGGGATCTCATCCGGGACTCCGAACAACATTCGGTATTCACATACTATTTCCCATAACAACCCTAGAGTCACCGAACCTTAAGTGTGTAGACCCTACGGGTTCGGGAACCATGCAGACATGACCGAGACATCTCTCCGGCCAATAACAAACAGCGGGATCTGGATACCCATGTTGGCTCCCACATGTTCCACGATGATCTCATCGGATGAACCACGATGTCGAGGATTCAATCAATCCCGTATACAAATCCCTTTGTCTACCAGTATGATACTTGCCCGAGATTCGATCGTCGGTATCCCTATACCTTGTTCAATCTCATTACCGGCAAGTCTCTTTACTCGTTCCGTAACGCATGATCCCGTGGCTAATTCTTTAGTCACATTGAGCTCATTGTGATGATGCATTACCGAGTGGGCCTAGAGATACCTCTCCGTCATACGGAGTGACAAATCCCAGTCTCGATTCGTGCCAACCCAACAGACACTTTCGGAGATACCTGTAGTGCACCTTTATGGTCACCCAGTTACGTTGTGACGTTTGATACACCCAAAGCATTCCTATGGTATCCGGGAGTTGCACAATCTCATGGTCTAAGGAAATGATACTTGACATTAGAAAAGCTTTAGCAGACGAACTACACGATCTAGTGCTATGCTTAGGATTGGGTCTTGTCCATCACATCATTCTCCTAATGCTGTGATCCCGTTATCAATGACATCCAATGTCCATGGTTAGGAAACCGTAACCATCTATTGATCAACGAGCTAGTCAACTAGAGGCTCACTAGGGACATGTTGTGGTCTATGTGTTCACACATGCATTACGATTTCCGGATAACACAATTATAGCATGAACAATAGACAATTATCATGAACAAGGAAATATAATAATAACCACTTTATTATTGCCTCTAGGGCATATTTCCAATAGACCGCATGTGACCAAACTGACGATGTGCCAACCTAGCTACTACCCTGCTTATATAGCAGGAAAAGCCATGCCCTAGCGTTTCCAATCGTTATTTCTATCTATCGATCCTGCCAAGGAGCAGAACCAAATGTTACAATTTATACATGTTTCTCTACTCCCATAAAAGACTCAGTTGGTGATGGTGGTGTGTCTGCCATCCGTCATTTCTGACCATTAGATCTGCATCTAACGGTTGTGAGGTAAGTTGTGGCATTTTTGCAATAATAGCCCACTTCTCTGCTCCAATTTGCAGAAAAACCCTTATTACCTTGAAAGCAACCACATCCCTCCCTCACCTCATCAAAACAGCCTAAGAAATATATTTTGAGTGAAAAGTAATATATTTTTCGTGGTATATATGTATATCAAAACAAGAGTGTTTCCTTTCAAGTTTGTGAACAAGTACTATTCTACTTTGGATCCGTTGCAACACACGGGCACATTGCTAGTTAAAGGAAAAGGCCTACCGCGTTCACGGCACCCCCACACGCCCAGGAATCGGGAGTACTCCATGGCCCGTTTGGCACGCCACATAGCTAGGGAAGGCGTGTTGCCTAGCATTTTTCACTTTCATGTGGGACCGCGGTTTAGCAAACCGACTATCGGCAAACCGCACCCCGCCCGCCGCATTGGAAAACAGAAACGAGGAGGGGAAGATCTAGCTGTAGCATAGAAGCCAAGAAATTTGGTGTCAGATGGGACTCGTTGATAGAGTAGAAGCACTCCGTACTACTCCTACTACGAAGTTTGTACTACTACTACTACCACTTTACAACTAGTTACGTGCACGACACATCATCGTAGGAATAAAAAATGGGAAGATCTTGTTTTGGGTGATTTATCTTGTTTTGAGTATGAATAATATGATGTGGGGGGGGCACCCATGAAGCCACGTGGCATGTCTGGCGGTCTTATTTAGAGCTTCTTGTGTGGATTGATCACACTGACATGCTACTCGTTCGAGAAGAACGTCTATGGGTACTTATAGTAGATCCGAATCGCAGCCACCTAGACCATTGGATCAACATCAATCAACGGGTTTATATCGTGTACGTGCAAATACATGCATTGACTCCGGAAAAATAATGAATATAGAATGTATAATACATAATACCGCATATTGGGTTTCTCTAAAGTCAAACTTTTTATACTTTCAACAATTTATAGGAAAAAGTATTAACATATACACAACCAAATATATATCATTTGATTCATCATTGCTTTTATTTCTACATCGTGTAAATTTGTTAGTGTAAATGTTCATATTGTTTTCACCAAATTCGGTCAGGCTTTATAAAATTTGGCTGCAGTCAAAACTATATATGTGCAGAGTAAATTACAAACGGAGGGAGTGGAATAGATATAGATATAACTATACAAATAAAGAATATAGTAATATAGTCTATAGATATAAATAAGGCTACTACCCTTTTTCTAGGTTAGAACTCGCATTGTTGTGTACACATTGTTTTGCTTCGCTATAATTTGCATTTGCGGGTGTGTGTAGGACTACCGCCTTTTGTTCAGTGCCAGCAACCCCACCATTATCCTTAATTAATTCATATTGGCAATTACGATTGCATTATCTTAGTTCTAGCCGATTCTTCGGTTGCTTGGAGGAACTCCATCTCGTTACTTAGGTTGATTTTGTGCATACGACAAGATCATCGTCCATCGAAGATTTGTTTAGTAATTATTGTCGATTTGTATCACCGGGTACGATATAGCTGGATCGTCAATGTCAAAATCCACCAAGTCGATACTTATCCCCACTCTCATTGAAAGATTGGGTCGCCATCATAAGACTACCACCTAGACAATTCCTTCCCTATAACATACACATGAGCACCCATCTCATTATTCAGGTCCATGCCTACCTCTCTCTCTCGAAACACACACACCTCTCCACACAATGCGTGTCTCTTGGTCTCTTCCATCCCATGACAAAAAGGCACACCGCCATTCTCTTCTTCTTGCTACCCCTATCTATGTAGTTAGGTCTCCTTGCAACAAGCAAGCATTCATCTATCTCTCTACTATCTCTTTCTACCACACATAACCTTCCACCCCTAGCCAGCCGTGCTGCCGGGATCTATCCTGCTCTCTCACACACAAACAGATGTTGTCTGTGTGTCCCTTCATCGCACACACACTATCGCTCTCCCATATCCGCAACCTCGTAACCTTGTCAATCCTGACATTACACGCACCTCTCTCTCTCTCTCTAACACACACATGCACATGCACACACCCTCTCTCTCCCTTTCAGACACTCCTCTCTCTACAACACACAAAGTCTTTCGAACACGCATATGCCCCTCTCTCGTTAGGTATCGCTGCCCCCGCCCCCCCGCTCTTTGTCATACAAATATTCTCTCTATATCTATCACTCGCAATAATACATGCATAGTCTAAATTGAAACCAACTACAAAAATGAGCTCTGATTACAAAAATTAAATCCACTCCCAAACAGAATATGAAAATAGGGTGAAATCATGCACAAAAATGTTTGTTGCGTGCATGAATGTCAATGATATGGATGTACTACTCATACACCACACAAACCCATTTCACACAAATTACATTAAACCCTTCTCAAAATATGGTGTGCATGTGATGTTTGTTGTACTGCTCCTGCCAGCCTTCCTCTGACACGTTCCAATATATTGTGCTACTTCTGATTCTATTTTTCTCCTCAGACCATGTGAAACCATGAAAAGGTCACCCCCGCCCCCACTGGTACTGTAGATCAAAGCTCCCAAACGGACACAACACCCACCGGAGCACACAACCATTGCCGAAGTGGATGCCGCCACAGCCTGAGAAGAGGATGGAGTCTCCGACATCGCCGAGGTGGAGCACGCCCTCTACGGCCGGGAGTAGCATGCGCTGACTGTCCATGCGGAGGACAGTGTGATCTAGCGGCTCACCCTCATCGGCCACGAGGGGTAGCTGTGCTCCAGCAGCACGCCCTGGTCGATCACGAGGAGGTGCATCGTGTCAGTGGAACAAACCCCAGGTGTGTTGCCCAGACTGTACACAGGCTCGAGAACAAGGTTGCAGCATCCGAGACCAGACCAAGCAGAAGAGATCAGCACTTTGAGAAATCAAAGGGCGGATAAAGAAGATCAAGACCAACGAAAGGAGCAAGATACCACTAAGTAAAAACCTCCCTTGCCGGGCAGGCGAGCCTGGCAGGGATGAGGTTCCCCAAAAATAAGTCTCAAGATTGCCCCGGCAGGCTTGTCGAGGACACCGAGGGTGGATTACCCCGCTAAGGCTCCACCGCTCCACCTCACAGCAACGCAAGTCATCGATCGGTGCGGTGTCTAGCCCCGAAGTGGCTAAGTGGCCGTTATTTGGCACGTGGCAGCCACTTCCAGAGGAAATCACCTCCAAATGACACCCGTTCAGGGACGTGTCACACAGGCAGGTGAGAAGGTGGCCGAACGGCACGGCAAGGCTTGCCGGGCTACGCTACGATGTGACACTAAGCGGTGCATTTAATGCGCTCTGTCCTGTCTGCAGAGTTAGGTATGATAGCACTGTTTGCTATCTAATCAGTATGCAATGACTGATTTGCCATTGTGGTGACCCCTTGATATATAAAAGGAGGGCCATGGCAACCTTATAAAGGATTCGGACCCCCATACTCTTGTACGCACGTAGCTGCTCCCACCCCAAGGCGACCCTGCCGGGCTAAAGCGCTGCGCCTCCACCACCATCCATTCATCAATCCACCAAAGAAGTAGTAGGGTTTTACGCCTTGCGGCGGCCTGAACCTGGGTAAAACTGCCCGTGTCATTGCTGCCGTGCTGCTCTATGCTTTCCGCTCTTCGTGCAATGCAATCGTCCCCCTTGCCGAACCACAAGGGGCCGATGGCCCCATAGGTGGCCGTGTGAAAACCACGACATCTTTGGCGCGCCAGGTAGGGGGAAGCGCTCGCGTGAACCAGAGAGCGTACGCAGCGCGTCATCTTCATCATCGTTCTCTTCATCAACGGCTTCATCATCCATGGCACCCAAGAAGAAATCCAGTGCCGCAACTCACCCATCCACCTCGAAGGCCCCTTCGCACGCGGCCGCCGATGCTGTGTGGGCTACGGGGGCGCACGGGGACGTGGACGCTGCGGGGGACGTGGCCGGCGCAGGCAGCGTCGTCACCACCTCCCCTATGCCTGAAACGGGAGTAGGAGGCACCAGAGAAGGACATCGCCAACAACATCCCAGTGGCCACGCTCCACAAGGTGCGGTAGGAGAGATCATCCCGTCCGCGCCTCTCCACCCCACCGAAGGACGTAGCCATAGCGATGGCGCTCACCCTAGGGCGAACCGCAACCCTCAGGCCGTCCCCGCTGCGGGTGCGGCCGCAGGGCATGCGCCACCCCCGGGACGGGCTGGCCAAGCCGATGCGCCGAACGGAGCCGCCGATCCCCAAGCACATCCACCTCGTCACCACGCCACTCTGGCGACGAGAGCACGGCGCTGCCACTACCGGCACCATTAGAAGCCAGGCAACGTTGCGGTCTACGTCGTCGTCTATGCCGAGCACTCCTTCGGAGGCCATGGCGCGGGCCCAACTCCTGTTGAGATTTCCGCCGGCGGCCAATCAGATGGATGAGTGGAGAGCCACCATTCAGAGCCTGATTGGTTTCACCAAGGTGGGAGGGTCACAGCGAGCGGGCCCGTCATGGCCTCCACAGGCAGCAACAACGGCCCGAGCCGCTGGCGTATCGAAGGGGCCACTCCCACGGTGCAATCCCCTCCGCGGCAGCCAGCGCAGGGGCCGTAGCCAAAGCCCCGCGACCAAGAAACCGACGATGTATCGATGGCTTCGTCCGATCCTCAAGCACGGCGAGACCAGCGGTGAGTCCTGGAAGACAGGCGGAGGTAAGACGCGGGCGTCACCACCGAACGACGCCGCGAAACCCAATGCCATTCTGATAGGTGCAATGGCCCCGACATCGACGAGCCCACACCCGGTGAAGGTGGGTACCTACCTTTCGAGGTTGGTTGCCCCGCCTTCACTTGTGAGCTGCGGCAAGTCCGTTGGCCATTTGCTCGCACGTTCAAGCCAAAAATACCAGAGAAGTACGATGGAAGATTGAACCCGGCAGAGTTCTTGAGCATCTACACCATCGTTGTTCAAGCTGCCGGGGGAAGAGACGAGAAGGTATTCGCCAACTACTTCCCTTTGTCACTCAAGCCAAATGTGAGGTCTTGGCTGATGCACTTACCAGAGAATTCCATCTCGACCTGGGCTGACCTGTGCCATGAGTTTGTTGGCGCCTTCACGGGCGGCCATCAAGAACAGGGTGGCCCAACGAGTTGCAGCTCCTTCCACAGAAGGAAGGAGAGAGTCTGCGGAAGTACATGCAGAGGTTCAGCTGAGTGCACAGGAATATTCCAAACATCCACCCGGTAGCTGTGATAGCCGCATTCCAGTCCAACGTGCGCAACCGCCGGATACGTTCTAAAATGAACGTTTGGTTGCCCAAGACTGTGAATGAGCTATACACTCTGGTGGATAAGTGCGCCCGAGTAGAAGAGGGGAGACGACTCCGCAGTGAAGAAGATGGCGTCGACATCGACTCAGAGGATGATGATGATGCCACCAACCAGAAGAAGAAGAACAAGAAGCGCAACAAGAAGCGCAAGGATAGAGCGGTGATGATCATTGAAGGATCGAGTGCACCTAGTACTGGCAAGAAGGCCAAGACCGAGGTTCCCGGCAAGGAAGCTGCCACGTGCACTGATTGCCGGGAAGCCACGGCTGCCGAGAAGGCTAGGAAGAGTGATGGGCCGTACTGCAAGATCCATCGGACCAAGGGCCACGATCTTCAAGAGTGTCATCAGGTTGAGCAACTCGTCAAGAAGCAGAGGGCTGAGTACGAGAAGTGTGATAAGGAGAAAGACCAAGATGGTGCTGGCGGGAAGGGCCGAGGCGGCAGAGCAGGTTGCCCTAGCAAGGCTCCTCAGCATCAGGGGAAACCCGCCAAAGGCGGTGAGAAGAAGGATTGTGGGGACGAGAGTGATGAAGGAGAGGAAGAGGAAACCAGTGAGCAGGAGTTCCAGAAAGCCACTGACGCCTTGTGCATTGACGTGGGTGCATCTTTGCACTCCTCTCACCGCCAACTTAAAAAGTGGGTGCATGAAGTCAAAGCCGTGGAGCCAGCGGCAGATTCTCGGAAGCCGCTCAAGTGGTCCCACACGCCCATCATCTTTGATGAGGAGGATCACCCTGACCGCACTACCGCGGTAGGCTGTTTGCCGTTGTTGGTTTCACCGACGATCCGCAAGCTCAAGGTCACAAAGATGTTGGTTGACGGTGGGGCCGGGTTGAATCTGATTTCTCTGAAGGTCATCAGCAAACTCCAAATAACAGATGAAGAGCTCAAGGTTACTGGTACGTTCCAAGGGATCAACCCCAGTAGGAGTCGTCCTAAGGGGAAGATCACACTGCCGGTAACATTCGGGGGGGGGGGAGTTAAACTACCGTAGTGAGAAGATTGTGTTTGATGTGGTTGACCTCCCCCTGCCGTACAACGGAATCCTTGGTTGCCCTACCCTAGCCAAATTCATGGCAGCATCCCACTATGCCTACAACACTTTGAAGATGCCAGGGCCAATGGGCGTCATTTCCATTCCATCAGACAAGAAAGACGTAATCATATGCGTGGACAAGATGTACCGGGAAGCAGTCGCTGCAGAGGCCGCGGAAACCATTGCTCCTGCCAAGGAAAGCAAGAAAAAGAAGAAAGCCAGCAAGGATGCCAGCAAGGAATCCGGGAAGCCTACCTCTTTGGAGTGTGCTGCGCCTGTTGATGACTTGCCGGAGAGTTCCAATAGCAAGAGATCCAAGGCTGCTGCACCCGGTGTGAAGAAGGTCCCGACAGGGCTGGCTGGCGCTGATGGTACGTTTACCATCAGTGCCACCCTCGACGACAAATAGGAAAGCGCGCTCATTGCCTTCCTGCAGGCGAATGTCGATGTGTTTGCTTGGCAACCATCTGACGTCCCCGGTGTTCCCAGGAAGGTAATCGAGCACCACCTTGCTGTCTGCCCACATGCCCAGCCTGTCAACCAGAACGTCCGAAAGCAAGCTTTGGAGCAGCAACAGTTTATTGCCGAGGAGATCAGGAAACTTGAAGCCGCTGGTTTGGTCAGAGGAGTGGTGCATCCAACTTGGTTAGCGAATCCAGTGGTGGTGCGCAAGGCGAATGGGAAATGGAGGCTTTGCATAGATTTCACGGATCTAAATAAAGCATGCTAGAAGGACCCATTCTCCTTGCCGTGCATCAGTCAGATTGTGGATTCCACCTCCGGGTGAGACCTGCTTTCCTTCCTGGATGCCTACTTTGGATACCACTAGATCTTCATGTCCAAGGAAGATGAAGAGAAGACCGCGTTCATAACCCCATGTGGCATGTACTATTTCGTATGGATGCCCTTTGGGTTGAAAATCGCTGGATCCACTTTTGCAAGATCAGTACAGATTGGCTTTGAGTCCCAGCTGCACAGATATATTGAAGCCTACATGGATGATATAGTGGTCAAAACCAAGGACAGAATGACTCTCATTCAGGATTTGGAAGAGACCTTTGCAAATCTATGCAGAATCAACTTGAAGCTGAACCCGGAGAAGTGTGTGTTTGGCGTTCCTTTCGGCAAGCTACTTGGCTTCTTCGTGTCCCATCGGGGGATAGAGGCCAACCCCGACAAGATCAAGGCTATCGAACAGATACAAGCACCCAAGACAGTTAATGATGCGAGGCATTTGACTAGATGTGTTGCCGCACTGAGCAGGTTCATTTCTAAGTCCGCCGAACACGCCTTGCCGTTCTTCAAAATCCTGAAGAAGGCAGGGCCAGAGGAGTGGACCCCAGAGGCAGACATTGTGCTACAAGATTTGAAGACCTACCTTTCCTCCGTTCCCACCTTAGTCGCTCCTAAACCACAAGAGCCGTTGCTGCTATATTTAGCAGCGACCAATCAAGTGGTTAGCGCAGTGTTGGTGGCACAGCGGGAGGTATATGAAGCAGCAACCGCCACCGCCGTCTCCTCTGGAGAGAGGAAAGTGAACCCATCCCGGCAAGGTCAGATGCAGTTCAAGACAAAGAAGAGCAAGGCAGCGGAGACAGTTCCAAGATCACGGCAAGGAAGAAGGTGGTGCAGCGCCCAGTGTACTTCGTCAGCTCCCTGCTGCAGGGGGCTAGGTCGAGGTACTCTGGTGTGCAAAAGTTGATTTTTGGCCTCATCATGGCGTCAAGGAAACTGCGCCACTACTTCAAAGCCCACGAGATCACGGTTGTCACCCTCTTCCCCTTGCAACGCATACTCCGAAACCCTAAGGCCACCGGCAGAATCATGGAATGGGCTTTGTAGTTATCCAGCTTTGGTTTGAAGTTTGAAAGCACGTCAACTATTCAAAGCAGAGCACTAGCAGAGTTCATTGCAGAGTGGACGCCAACCCTGATGAAGAAGTACTGGAGACAGTCATCCCTGGCAAGGAAGCGCCCCAAGAATGGATTATCTATTTTGATGGAGCCTTCTCCCTACAAGGTGCAGGAGCTGGCGTGCTTCTCGTTGCTCCCACTCGGGAGCACCTTAAGTACGTCGTTGAAATGCATTTCCCCCGGGAGAAGGCTACCAACAATACTGCAGAGTATGAAGGGCTCCTTGCCGGGCTCAGAATTGCAATAGAACTGGGAATCAAGAAGCTGATCATCCGCGGAGATTCGCAACTTGTGGTGAGGAAAATCAACAAGGATTATCAAAGCCCATTAATGGAGGCATACGTCGAGGAAGTGAGGAAGTTGGAGGAGCGCTTTGACGGATTGCAAACAGAGCACGTGCCACGTGCGGAAAACAACATTGCTGATCATCTGTCAAAGTGCGCTGCGCAAAAACTCCCTGTGGAACCAGGGACTTTTGTTCTCCATCTGACTCAACCCTCCGTATCCCCAGCAAGAGGAGGAAATTGAACTCCGGCAAGCCTTTCCCGGCAGAGCTTCCCGAAGCCCCCGGCAGAGAGCTTGGCGGGAACAACTCCCCTTCGATCAATGAGCTGCACCCTCCTGCCCAACTACCAGTCTTTGCGGTCGAGGCATGCCCTCCCATCAACGAGGAGGTGCCGCTAGTCCTTGTTGCCGAGCCCCAGGCTCCAACTTGGGCGCGACACATTGTTCATTTCCTCCAAACAGGAGAACTTCCAAAGAACAAGAAGAAGCTCAAAGAGTAGCCCGGAGGGCCAGTATGTATCAGTTCTTTGACGACACGCTATACAGAAGAAGGCCCAACGGTGTGAAATTGAAGTGCATTTACCGGGAAGAAGTAAAGGAACTGTTGGCAGAGATACACAAGGGTATGTGTGGCTCCCACATCGGATCAAGGGCCATGGTCGGGAAAGCTTTCCGGCAAGGTTTCTACTAGCCCACAACCCTCCAAGACGCAATTGAGCTAGTCACCAAGTGTGAAGCCTGCCAGTTCCACTCCAAGAATATCCTTCAGCCTGCTCAAGCTCTCCAAACAATCCCTTTGTCATGGCCTTTTTTGGTCTGGGGGCTCGACATCTTGGGCCCCTTCCCCCGTGCTACCGGGGGCTTTAAATTCTTGTTCGTCGCAATCGACAAGTTTACAAAGTGGCCAAAAGTAGAGCACGTGAGGAAGGTGACCGCACAGTCAGCTATCAAGTTCTTGAAAGGATTGGTGTGCTGCTTTGGGGTACCTGCCCGAATCATCACCGACAATGGCACCCAATTCACAAGTCGCGCCTTCATACAATATGTTCATGCCCTCGGAAGCAAGGTCTCATTTGCCTGTATGGCCCATCCCAGAAGCAATGGGCAAGCTGAGAGGGCGAACGCTGAAGTGCTGCGAGGTCTCAAGACAAGAACCTTTGATAGGCTGCAGAAGTGCAGCAGGCGATGGATCCACGAGCTGCCGGTGTTTCTTTGGTCCCTCCGTACGACACCAAATTGAGCTACCGGGCAGACTCCCTTCTCCCTAGTCTATGGGACAGAAGCAGTTATCCCCACGGAACTCATATTCGGGTCTCCTCGATTGCTTGCCTACGATGAAGTAGCGTAGGAACAGCACCGGCGTGACGATGTTGTGCTACTTGAGGAGAACCGTCTCCAGGCTGCTACACGTGCTGCACGCTACCAGCAAGCCCTACATCGCTATCACAGCCGCAGGGTTCATGCCCGGAGCTTTGAGGAAGGCGACCTTGTCCTTAGGCGTGTTCAGTCCGCCAAGGGTGCAATTAAGTTGACGCCGAAGTGGGAAGGCCCTTATGTTGGGAAACATAGCATGTAATTTCAAAAAAATTCCTACGCTCACGCAAGATCTATCTAGGAGATGCATAGCAACGAGAGGGGGAGAGTGTGTCCACGTACCCTCATAGACCGAAAGCGGAAGCGTTAGCTTAACGCGGTTGATGTAGTCGAACGTCTTCGTGATCCAATCGATCAAGCACCGAACGTACGGCACCTCCGAGTTCTGCACACGTTCAGCTCGATGACGTCCCTCGAACTCTTGATCCAGCAAAGTGTCGAGGGAGAGTTTCGTCAGCATGACGGCGTGGTGACGGTGATGGTGATGTGATCCGCGCAGGGCTTCGCCTAAGCACTACGACAATATGACCGGAGGAGTAAACTATGGAGGGGGGCACCGCACACGGCTAGAGAACAATTGATGTGCTTTGGGATGCCCCCTGTCCCCGTATATAAAGGAGGAGAGGGGAGGAGGCCGGCCCTAGGGGGCGTGCCAAGTGGGGGGAAACCCACTAGGACTCCTAGTCCTAGTTGGTTTCCCCCTTCCTTCTCATGGAGGGGGAAAGGGGGAAGGAGAGGGAGAGGGGGAAGGAAAGGGGGGCCGCACCACCTCCCCTTGTCCAATTCGGACTGCCCATGGGGGGGCGCACCACCCCTTGTAGGCTGCCCTCTCTCTCCCCTATGGCCCATAGTGGCCCATTACTTTCCCCGGGGGGTTCCGGTAACCTCCCGGTACTCCGAAAAATACCCGAAACACTCTGGAACCATTCCGATGTCCGAATACTATCGTCCAATATATCAATCTTTACCTCTCGACCATTTTGAGACTCCTCTTCATGTCCATGATCTCATCCGGGACTCCGAACAATCTTCGGTCACCAAAACACATAACTCATAATACAAATCATCATCGAACGTTAAGCGTGCGGACCCTACGGGTTCGAGAACTATGTAGACATGACCGAGACACATCTCCGTTCAATAACCAACAGCGGAACCTGGATGCTCATATTGGTTCCTACATATTCTACTAAGATCTTTATCGGTCAAACCGTAATGACAACATACGTTATTCCCTTTGTCATCGGTATGTTACTTGCCCCAGATTCGATCGTCGGTATCGTCATACCTAGTTCAATCTCGTTACCGGCAAGTCTCTTTGCTCGTTCCATAATGCATCATCCCATAACTAACTCATTAGTCACATTGCTTGCAAGGCTTGTCACGATGTGCATTACCGAGAGGGCCAAGAGATACCTCTCCGATACTCGGAGTGACAAATCCTAATCTCGATCTATGCCAACCCAACAAACACCTTCAGAGACACCTGTAGAGCATCTTTATAATCACCCAGTTACGTTGTGATGTTTGATAGCACACAAGGTGTTCCTCCGGTATTCAGGTGTTGCGTAATCTCATAGTCAAAGGAATATGTATAAGTCATGAAGAAAGCAATAGCAATAAAACTTAATGATCATAATGCTAAGCTAACAGATGGGTCTTGTCCATCACATCATTCTCCTAATGATGTGATCCCGTTCATCAAATGACAACACATGTCTATGGTTAGGAAACATAACCATCTTTGATCAACGAGCTAGTCTAGTAGAGGCTTACTAGGGACTCGGTGTTTTGTGTATGTATTCACACATGTATCAAGTTTCCGGTTAATACAATTCTAGCATGAATAATAAACATTTATCATGATATATGGAAATATAAATAACAACTTTATTATTGCCTCTAGGGCATATTTCCTTCAGTGTCCCACTTGCACTAGAGTCAATAATCTAGATTACATAGTAATGATTCTAACACCAATGGAGTCTTGGTGCTGATCATGTTTTGCTCATGGAAGAGGCTTTGTCAACGGGTCTGCAACATTCAGATCCGTATGTATTTTGCAAATATCTATGTCTCCCTCCTTGTCTTGATCGCGGATGGAGTTGAAGCGTCTCTTGATGTGTTTGGTTCTCTTGTGAAATCTAGATTCCTTTGCTAAGGCAATTGCTCTAGTATTGTCACAAAAGATTTTCATTGGACCCGATGCACTAGGTATTACACCTATATCGGATATGAACTCCTTCATTTGCTGCTTCTGAAGCAGCTATGTACTCTGCTTCACACGTAGATCCTGCCACGACGCTTTGCTTGGAACTGCACCAACTGACAGCTCCACCATTCAATATAAATACGTATCCGGTTTGTGACTTAGAGTCATCCGGATCAGTGTCAAAGCTAGCATCAACGTAACCATCAAGGTATTTCAGGATGTTCTTGACCGCTGTCTAGTGATCCAATCCTGGATTACTTTGGTACCTCCCTACCAAACTTATGGCAAGGCACACATCAGGTCTGGTACACAGCATAGCATACATGATAGAACCTATGGCTGAGGCATAGGGAGTGACTTTCATTTTCTCTCTATCTTCTGCAGTGGTCGGGCATTGAGTCTTACTCAACTTCACACCTTGCAACACAGGCAAGAACCCTTTCTTTCACTGATCCATTTTGAACTTCTTCAAAACTTTATCAAGCTATGTGCTTTGTGAAAGTCCTATTAAGCGTCTTGATCTATCCCTATAGATCTTGATGTCCAATATATAAGCAGCTTCACCGAGGTCTTTCATTGAAAAATTCTTATTCAAGTATCCTTTTATGCTATCCAGAAATTCTATATCATTTCCAATCAACAATATGTCATCCACATATAATATTAGAAATGCTACAGACCTCCCACTCACTTTCTTGTAAATACAGGCTTCTCCGAAAGTCTGTATAAAACCATATGCTTTGATCACACTATCAAAGCGTATATTCCAACTCCGAGAGGCTTGCACCAGTCCATAAATGGATCGCTGGAGCTTGCACACTTTGCTAGCACCTTTAGGATCGACAAAACCTTCTGGTTGCATCATATACTACTCTTCTTTGAGAAATCCATTAAGGAATGCAGTTTTGACGTCCATTTGCCAGATTTCATAATCATAAAATGCGGCAATTGCTAACATGATTCGGCCAGACTTAAGCATCGCTACGGGTGAGAAGGTCTCATCGTAGTCAACCCCTTGAACTTGTCGAAAACCTTTCGCAACAAGTCGAGCTTTGTAGACAGTAACATTACCGTCAGCTTCAGTCTTCTTCTTGAAGATCCATTTATTCTCTATGGCTTGCCGATCATTGGGCAAGTCAACCAAAGTCCACACTTTGTTCTCATACATGGATCCCATCTCAGATTTCATGGCCTCAAGCCATTTCGCGGAATCTGGGCTCATCATCACTTCCTCATAGTTCGTAGGTTCGTCATGGTCTAGTAACATGACTTCCAGACCAGGATTACCGCACCACTCTGGTGCAGAACGTACTCTGGTTGACCTACGAGGTTCGGTAGTAACTTGATCTGAAGTTTCATGATCATCATCATTAGCTTCCTCACTAATTAGTGTAGGCATGACGGGAACTGTTTTCTGTGATGAGCTATTCTCCAATTCGAGAGAAGGTACAATTACCTCATCAAGTTCTACTTTCCTCCCACTCACTTCTTTCGAGAGAAACTCCTTCTCTAGAAAGGATCCATTCTTAGCAACAAAGATCTTGCCTTCGGATCTGTTATAGAAGGTGTACCCAACAGTTTCTTTTGGGTATCCTATGAAGACGCACTTCTTCGATTTGGGTTCGAGCTTATCAGGCCGAAGCTTTTTCACATAAGCATCGCAACCCCAAACTTTAAGAAACAACAACTTAGGTTTCTTGCCAAACCATAGTTCATACGGTGTCGTCTCAACGGATTTAGATGGTGCCCTATTTAACGTGAATGCAGTTGTCTCTAATGCATAACCCCAAAATGATAGTGGTAAATCGGTAAGAGACATCATAGATTGCACCATATCTAATAAAGTACGGTTACGACGTTCGGACACACCATTACGCTGTGGTGTTCCAGGTGGCGTGAGTTGTGAAACTATTCCACATTGTTTTAAATGAAGACCAAACTCGTAACTCAAATATTCGCCTCCGCGATCAGATCGTAGAAACTTTATTTTCTTGTTACGATGATTTTCCACTTCACTCTGAAATTCTTTGAACTTTTCAAATGTTTCAGACTTATGTTTCATTAAGTAGATATACCCATATCTGCTCAAATCATCTGTGAAGGTCAGAAAGTAATGATACCCGCCACGAGCTTCAACACTCATCGGACCGCATACATCGGTATGTATTATTTCCAATAAGTCATTAGCTCGCTCCATTGTTCCGGAGAACAAAGTTTTAGTCATCTTGCCCATGAGGCATGGTTCGCAAGTATCAAATGATTCATAATCAAGTGATTCCAAAAGCCCATCTGCATGGAGTTTCTTCATGCGGTTTACACGAATATGACCTAAACAGAAGTGCCACAAATATGTTGCACTATCATTATCAACTTTGCATCTTTTGGCATCAATATTATGAATATGTGTATCACCATGATCGAGATTCAACAAAAATAGACCACTCTTCAAGGGTGCATGACCATAAAAGATATTACTCATATAAATAGAACAACCATTATTCTCTGATTTAAATGAATAACCGTCTCGCATCAAACAAGATCCAGATATAATGTTCATGCTCAACGCTGGCACCAAATAACAATTATTCAGGTCTAAAACTAATCCCGAAGGTAGATGTAGAGGTAGTGTGCCGACGGTGATCACATCGACCTTGGAACCATTTCTGACGCGCATCATCACCTCGTCCTTAGCCAATCTTCGTTTAATCCATAGCCCCTATTTCGAGTTGCAAATATGAGCAACAAAACCAGTATCAAATACCTAGGTGCTACTACGAGCATTAGTAAGGTACACATTAATAACATGTATATCAAATATACCTTTGTTCACTTTGCCATCCTTCTTATCCGCCAAATACTTGGGCCAGTTCCGCTTCTAGTGTCCAGTCCCTTTGCAGTAGAAGCACTCAGTTTCAGGCTTAGCACTACTGGAATCAGGGTCTTTGCCATCTGCCAGCTCTTTGCCGTCTGCCAGCTGATGGCAAAGAGGCTGTTTGCCGTCTGTCTTTCCAAAGCAGACGGTAAAGAACCAACGGATGGCAAAGAGGGTCTTTGCCATCTGCCACTTCTTTGCCGTCTGCTGGCAAACGGCAAACAGTTCTTTGCCGTCTGCTAGCAGACGGCAAAGACCAAAAGTGGGCCCCACGGGGTACTACACTGCCTAGGTCACACGGGCCACTTCTTTGCCGTCTGCTGGCAGACGGCAAAGATTTCTTTGCCATCTGCCAGCAGACGGCAAAGACGTAAGGGGGGGCCCACAGTGTCACGGCGGGGGCGTGCTAACGGTCACCCTCTTTGCCGTCTGGTGGAATTCTTTGCCGTCTGCCAGGAGACGGCAAAGAAAAAAAAAGCAGACGGCAAACGGGGGGCTTAATTTTTGCCCCCCCGCCCCGCGCCTATCTCTCTCCCGCGCCCCGCGCATCTCTCTGTCTCACATCTCTCTCTCCCTCTCTCCCCGCAGCCCGCCGCCGGCCCCTCCTCCCCGCAGCCCGCCGCCGCCCCCTCCTCCCCGCCGCGCCTGCCCCCGGCCCCGGTCGGCCGTCCCCACCTCCACCTCTTGTTCCCCCCTCTCTCGGTCTTTCCCTACCCTCTCTGACTCCCCAACGCCCCCCACCCCCGCCCTACCCATCTGGTCCGCCCGACCAACCGCCCGGCCTCTCCCCACACTGTCCACCTTCCCGTCCTCGACCCCGCCACTTGCCGCGCCGCCCCCTCCCTGTCCCCCCGGCCCCGTCGCTGTCCCCCACCTCCGGCCCCGGCCGCCCACCCCCGCCTCCAGCCCCGGCGGCCCCGCGCGCGTCCGGCCTACGCCCCAGCCGCCGCGCCCGCCCCCGCCTCCGGCCCCGGCGGCCCCGCCCGCCTCCGGCCCGCGTCGTCGAGCCAGCCCCTGACCCCCGCCGTGCCTCGCCTCCGGAGTTCGCTCTGGCCGTCTCTTCTGGTGAGCTCTCCTCTCCTCTCTGTCTTCTCTGGTGGATGGAAGAATGGATGGATGCACTTGTGAATGGATGTGCTTGTCTCTATAGAATTTGTCATGCCGTTCAATGTCTGTACATAGAAACACATAGATGTGTGGACAAGTGAATGGATCGATAGATGGATGTATTTGTCTGTACAAAGAACAATCGATCAATAGATGGATGTATTTCTCTGTACATTGTACATTGCTCTGGTAGGAGTAGTTGATTTAGGTAGATGATTTGCTAAAAAATATTTTTGGCCCTGCTATGTACTAATCGATAAACGTTGTACATGGAGAAAGTTCAATGAACACCCAGTTTCTGTTGTATGTGATGTGATGACCTAATTGTTTTTTCACTCGGTGGAATTTACAGAATTTGTGGTGTTGCGTATCCGTGGAGTGATTATTGACATCGGAGCTGTTGGTCCTCGATCGTCCCCCTGCTGATCGACTACATCCTCTACATCCGAGGGTGAGCTACATCATGATGCTCTTTTTTATGACACTAGATTTAATTATCATGTCAAGTCGCAT